>CM073760.1:20606277-23006277 GCA_037127475.1 Arma custos | reverse complement strand
AATCCACTAGTTAACCTAGCAACCACTTCAATTCCTGATAATCCTCCGAGGAGTCTGAAAAGAAGATGGCCTCGTGACCATCTAGGTTGAACTTGTTATTTGAGTATTATCACTGGGTAGTATCTCTACTTGTCTTCATTCATATGTACCATTCCTCCCATTTACTTGTTTTATTGTTATACTATAGTTGTAAATTTTAATTAATAAATTATAAATGTACATATATATATATATATATATATATATATATATATATATATATATATATATATATATATATATAAGTTAAATGTACTTTTTTAAATATACATACTTATAATTTATTAATTAAACGGTATGATGAAATATTATAGTGTAACCTTGCGATTCCTTAAAGGGCCTGCTATAGGTTATTGTGACACAATCGGTTTCTCTTCACAGCCTGGTCGCCCATACTGAGAGAAATGTATTAATTTCACTGGCACTTTCGCCCCGGAGTTGCCAAAAGTTTTAAGGATTATATAACGGTTAATATAATGCAGAGCACACTTGGGCCCACCTGCAGGCTATATATTGGTCGTCCGCTACTAGAGGAGAATAGTCTGTCTTTCGGTCATGGCTCTACTTCAGTTGGTAAGTGCGACTCAAATCTTATATAATATGGGATTATTAAGTAATACTTATTAGGCAATAATATCGTTAAGAAAAAGTGATAAAATAAAAAAGGGAGTGAGGAAAATATGAAAACGTTCGCTAACCTGTAATGCAGAGTACACTTGTGCCTACCTGCAGATAATACATTGAAATGTACAACTGTATTATAACAATACAAGTAAATGGCAGGAATAGTACATATTGGCATGAATAAAGACAATTAGAGAAACTAACCAGTGATAGTACTCAAATAACAATTTCAACTAAGAAGGCAATCTTCTTTCCAGACGCCTCGGAGGATTATCAGGAATTGAAGAGGTTGCTATGTTTGAAACTGTGTGTCGCTATGTGGGTTTGAGTGGAAATAAAGTTTATCATGAAAAGATTGATATCGAAATCGGGCTAAATCAGTAACAGCTGGGACATTAAGGTCATTGTGGATTCTTTTGTTCGTGACAGAGTAAGAAGCATTGAGGATTTTGGATTTATGGAATGAATACGAGAGAAATTCGATGGCTTATTGGAGCCTCAAAGCTCTACTCCGTAAGTCCAGATGGTTCTAATTATTATCATATAGTCTTTAACACACATTTATTAACTTCGCTAATATTTATGAATGTAACGGTATCTTTGAACTAGATTTGCGGCCCCTTCAAAGCATTGAATTGAATTGACTGCACCCATCTCGTGGGCCGAAGGTAATCTAAAAATTGAATAATTTTTTCTTATTATCCTGACCAGGATCTTCTGGATTAGCGATTTTTCATACCACGAGACACGGTAGCATAATATGCCAAGTACTAAGCCATAAATAGCTTAATAATTGAAAAAAAGAATATGATCACTGTCAGAATTAACGAAGGAGTTTCGTATTTTTTGGAACAAAAAATAATAGGAAAAATACAAACTAAAACCACGCGTTACTAGCTAAAAAACAGAAGATGAATATTAGTTATTTATATTTTAAATATGGAAATTATCTATATTTAACCATTTGCCCAAGTTTTAAAAAATACAACAACTATGAAACACGCTTTAATAGGAAATAAAGCTAGAAAGTAGAACATTATTTAAGTTTAATAAGGGAAGGTGCTAAAGCTTGAAAATTGGTATTTCTTCTCCGGCCTTGTATGTCTCCAAGGCTCAAGCCTCCCTCTTGAAATGTCTATATCCATTCATCAACAATGGACACACTTATACTGCACTTGATGTTTCTGCGCCCTGTTCCGGCCGATTTTGAACGTCTTGACATCTTAGTAAAGACTTATTTAGTTACAGAGGTAAACAAACAAATATTTTTGTACGAAAATATGCTAAGAAGTGCTTCGATTGCTGCCCCACAGGTGACACTGGCCTGCTGCGCTGCTTTGGTGAGCTCCGACATCGCACCTTCAGGATGGATCCACTACCGACCTCAGGCCACGCTGCCGCACGCCATCTCCATCAACACCTATAGGGCTAACCTGCCCGCCTATTACCTCCTGCCGCCACCGCTACCGCTACCAGTCCAACCTCTACCGCAAGCAGCGCCTGCCGTACCTCTTCCACCTCTGGTACCACTTCCACCTGCCGGGCCTATCATCGGATGACATTGGCTAAATGAAAATACTAATAACTGAATATTTGATTTTTGTATTTTTTATATAAAATATAGTTTTTTATTTGTTTTATTGTTGTTTTTAATTATTGTTTATATTGTTTTTGTGTTTTATTTATTTCTAGCGATCTCCCCCCCAGCTTTGCTAGGCTAATAAGGCATATTATGTCTGTGTAATGTATTTTTTGTTTATCAAGTATCGGCTACAAAGGACCAGGTGAATATCAGTGGTTAGGCTACTTTGGGAGTCTTGATTTTCTTCCTTCCCATCTTAGCTAATGCACTTTATTATATTGAGATTATAAAAATAAGAGCAAAACCAAATATTTCTTTATATACGAATTTATTACCTTGCACGTTAGATAATTGCACGAGATTAGGCAAGCAGCGTCTTCGGTGAAACCCATCGATATCCCAACCCATTTACAGAAAACCACGACAAATTAGATACCAAAACCTTCCTGGTGAATCACTCTATCTATTGGTGAAATTCGAAAATCGAATCGAAAATCCGTGCAGTAGTTGTTGAGTTTACCGCGAACAAACGCGGCCGAGGACTTTGTTTTATAATATGTATAGATGTTTTATTGTATTTTATTATATTTGGTCTAAAAACGTTTGAATTTTAAAATGAATAGTAAAATATCCGTGCTTGGGGTTGCTGACGATATGGTACTGTTGGGTGAAGATTCGAAAATTATAAAACTAGGGCTGGAAGTAAATTCGGATAAGACGAAGCATATGGTTAGTAGCATAAAAATGGGAGATTGTGGGGATATTGTTTTAGGAGGGACTAGGTGTGTGTCAAGAAGTTTTAGTACTTAGGGTCTATGGTAACTAGAAAAAACTAAATTCAAGAGGAAATAAAGGCTCGGTTAAAGGCAGGGAATGCTTGTTATTAATCAGTATCGACATTACTATGCATAATAATATAGTTATTATGCTTTTGTCCCAAAATCTAAATATCAGAATTTATAAAACCATCGTCCTTCCAACTCTTGTTTACGGGTGTGAAACGTGAAACCTCTAACGCCGAAGAATGGACAACGTTTTAAGGTATTCGAAAATAAGGTGTTGCGTAGAATATTCGGTCCAAAAAAGAATGACACCACTGGAGAATTCATGAGGTTACACAATGTAGAATTGCGAGGCATTTGCCCGATTGATATTATTCAAGTGATAGCGTCACGAAGATTAAGATAGATAAGATAAGATTAAGCTTGTGAAGTTGCTGGGCTTGGTAACGAACGAATTTCTAAAAAATTAATAAGTGCTGTGTTGACTGGGAAGCGTATGAGGGGTAGACCGAGAAGTAGGTGGGAGGATTGCGTTAAGAGTGATCTGGCGGGTTTGGGTTGGGGTAGTGATCCGTGGACAGTTTGCAAACAGTGATTGGTGGTATTGGCATCGAGCCTTCGGGTTCGCTAAGGCTTTTATTTACGTATTTGTTTTTATTTATTTTTTGTAATTGAATACTTTACCAGTGTTGGGCCAAATTAGTCTAAGTCTGATCGATAATCCCCAATTAGAAAAAGAGAGAAAATTATATATTATTCCAATCTTTTAAAAAATGGATAAAGCATCTGAATACCGATATAAAAATATGAGCAAACATTATGCTTTTTACCCTTGAGCACAGGGCGGTGTGTTTAACGCTACTCATCTTTTAAATTGTATTATGAAATAATAATCATTAATTTTTTTAAAAGAATAAACTATTATTTTTTTAAATTCATAATGACATAAGCCACTTTCAAATATGATGGGCCAAGTATAAAAAAAATGCTATCGAAACCTGGACTGGAAAGAAAGTATGATTGAAGAAGTAGCTAGCTCCACTTCATTCATCATGGGCTTATGATCAAGAGCTTTAAAATAAATGTTTTTAAGTAAACGAGTGGGAAACCTGACATCTAAAAAATTCTTATAGTTCTTAAATAAACCTCTCGATGTTGATGCTCTTGATTATTATAGGAATTTTGGTTTTAATTTGGTCTGATTAGCCATAGCAACATAAAGTGACCTTAAGCAACACAAAGCAAACAATATTGCTGACTTTAATATAACCACTATAGATAGTATCTCGTGTGTCTTTGTAATATCCTTTATTAGTTGAACTAGCTATCAGTTGTTGTTTTGTGGAAAATATGTTAGATTTTTTTTTTATATTATCGGAAGAAGTATCGATGTATTTGTAGCTAATATAGTTTCAACATAGAGCCGCAAGAGTTCGTCCTCAGTAGTTCGTATAATAGTGTTGGAGCTGTAGCATCATAATATCTAGTATGAATTGAAGTATTTTAGTATAGTACTACAGTACACTCTTGAAAGATAAATGATACACATAGGAATCTATTTTATTATTAACTCTAGTGATTGCTTGTCGAGAACAGCTGATAGAACACGAGACCAGGTGTGAGTTTTGCAGAGGAAGGATGACAATGCAACCGAGTGAAGGAAGAAATGGTGACGAATAAGATTAGAAGAAGGGGCCCAAGTAGCCTCGTGATATTTATGTAATTGCGGTTCACGTGCTTCTCTTGTCCCACATTCCTCCCATCAAAACAGGTACTTGCAAAATGGAATAATGCTCTTACTTAACACATGAATCTTCAATAGATGCTTTATTATGACATAGATAAAAAAAAAAAATCTTGTACCACTAAAACCGATGAAGGAGTTCGGTAGGGACAACTGTTTCTAAGCCAACGGTTTTGCAGATAAGTGAATTGGCCGCACAATCGATTGTCACGGTTTTCTTCCAATTAAAGAATCTTTATAGAGAATTTAAGAAAAACACAAACTATATTTTTAATTTGAAAAAAATGAAAATAACACCAACATATATACAGAAATAAACAACAGAGATACAGAATAAAAATTAGAATAGCCCAAACGAAGATACTGTAGGTATTCTAGTCTCTCAATAGCCTGTACTTGTCATACCCAAAACAACTGAACTTAATGGCACACTTTGGCAGGGGCTCCAACCTAATCATGATTTACAAATATCATTTATGATATTCTTATTACATAAGTATGTTTTTATATGTTTAAGTTTCTTACATTTTATAACGGATTTAATCTACTTACTACTGGAAAAATGTCAAAATTATTTAAAATTTATAAAACCTGTAACCACTACGACCCGTGAACGAGTCTGGGGCTCAGTACATGATAGAGACTGTACTGTTTCATGGACAACGCTTCTTCAAGGAGGTGATTTGCCCTAGGCCACGCTCAACCGCCAGATTTTTCCCTCTGATTTTGGGTACCTTACTATATTTTTATATTTTATAGAGGCTGGGTGATCCCCAGGAGGGTCCTAGATCTCATATGATCCATCTCCCGCCGCAAACATACTAAATAAAAGTAACTGCCAGCAGCGGGATTTGAATCAGGATTTTCGGCATGGCTACTCAGTGCTCTACTCAGTACTAGTTTGTAGCTTTATCTAGTAGTCCAAGTTTCGGAACCGTAGGTAGGATAAGGCTCTTATAGAGTTTTCTTAGTCCGCCTCGAAATCAATTTACTGGACATATTTACCTCATTGCCAAGTTATATTTGTTGGCGGTCATTTGTATGTTTTTAATTTCTTCCCCTAACCTATTGTCTTACATTACCTGCGATTCAAGGTAAGTCAATTCGGACCTTGTTCGAAGTTATATGTTCCGAATGAAACTTCTGACTACTATTTGACTGGGTGCCTCTTCAGAGACCATATATTTGGTCTTGTTCTCGTTTATCACCAAGCATAGAAATTCAGCTCCAGATTTCAGAGCCAGGAACGATCAACGCAAGCAATCGATAGAGCGACTTAAAATGTCAACATCTTCTGCGAAAGCGAGGAGTTGTTCAGGATGATCATATATAGTACTATGTTATTGTAATAATAATAAATTCATAATACTTATCGCACAACGAATAAAATTGTATGAAAATACACAATAGGTACGTATGGCTCGTAAACTACGCATCTAAGTAAACATTCTTCTTTTTCGATGGCGCTACATCTCGTGAAGATTTAAGGTCTCCCGTAGCCTGAGTAACCAGACATCCATGTTTTGTGCTATTGCTCATATGCTCCCTAATTCCTTTTATCCAGCATTTTCTGCACATCTACAGCAACACAATCCACCCAACACAGGCGATTTCTACCCACTTACTATGTCCAGAAATGTTTATTGATGGAGCCTTTTTGAGGATTTCGTTGCTACTCATTCCCTGCCGTACACCTTGCCTATCTCAGACGTCCGGATTTTATAAAGTCCATGAAATCAGGGTCTTCATAGAAATGCAAATGCTCAGCCATCTCCATTCACGCTGTAACTCACATACTCACAGGCCTCAAAATCCTTCTCAAAACTTTCCTCTCAAATCTTACTAGCGACAATTCTAGGGCTTTCTTCATCGGCCAACATTCCGACAAGTATGTGAAAAGAGGTCTAGAGTCTTACATATTCGTACCTTCGTTGTCAAGTAAAGAGATTTGCTTCTTAGATGCTTCTGAAGCCATAAAACCATCTACAGGCCGCCATAATTTGACGCTGAAACTCCGGTTGCTTATTTGTGGAGTAAAATTATTGGAGTTTACTCCTTGAGTAACGATATAAGCTCTGTGGTATGAAAAAAAAATGGGGAGTAAAATCATGTAAAACAGTAACACTGAGATTAACGTTTTTGGCGCATCTTTCACTTTGGAATCATGTATGTGTATACTTCTATCAAGCAGCTTACGGGTATGCAGCGCAACTGCTGTTTATGTTAGATATAGGAATAGTAGTAATAGAAATTTGAATCTTATTTTCATCAGTCCTATAATTGAAAAAAAATGGTTTCCAGGTTTAAAATTAAACTTGTTTATTAATAATATTTTAAAAATTAAAATTGGCGCAGTAATAAATTTGTCGTTATCGAAGTATTGAAAAATTCATAATATAAATAAAATTAATGGAGAATAACATTATTCGCGAGGATTTTTAAATTGTTTGTTTGTTTATTTAACGTAATTTTATACTGCTATGGCTAATCGAGCAATTCCAAGTGGGAGCTCTAATTTTTTGTAAATTTGTACCAAGAACTAACATGAACTAATTCGAACAGTATAAATAATTAAACGAACGTGTTGAGGTGAACTATGTTTGGCCAGAAAGGCTGGAACACTAGACTCGGAGAAACAATGCAGAAAACTACACTGAAAAGAAGAGCTTTGGCACTATGAAAAGATATACTTATGATACCGGAGAGATTATCGACTCGAACATAACAAGGAGATCCTTAAAAACCCTTATTCCCTTTGAACAGTTACACCGAAGGCATCATGACGTCAACTCACAAGGCTCTATTACTACTATTGCACCACTTTCCGATATTGAACCTGGCAAAGCAGATATTTTTATATACTATTGAAGTATATACACTTGATACTTCATATTATTAACGCTTCACATAAAAATGATCTCATTAATCAACGCCTCTAATAACAATAAAACATGTACCACTACAACCATGAAGGATCTAGGGTTCAGTACATGGTAGACACTATTTCTATGAAAATGGTTGTGCAAGGAGGTGAGTTGCCCGAGATCACGCTCAACCGCCTGGTTTTCTCCAAATGACTTTATAGAAGCTAGGTGAGCACCAGGTGGATCAGCAGATCCCACAGTGTCCGTCGGGCACTATTAAAAGTATAAATTATTTATCTGCCACAGCCAGATTTGAACCTGAGACCTTCGGCACAGCAATTCTCTGCTCTACTCACTAAGCTACTCCTCTCCTGGCCTTTGGTAACTTTAGCTACTCACTGAGCTACTCCTCTCCTGGCCTTTGGTAACTTTAGCTACTCACTGAGCTACTCCTCTCCTGGCCTTTAATAACTTTAGCTACTCACTGAGCTACTCCTCTCCTGGCCTTTAATAACTTTAGCTACTCACCGAGCTACTCCTCTCCTGGCCTTTGATAACTTTAGCTACTCACTGAGCTACTCCTCTCCTGGCCTTTAATAACTTTAGCTACTCACTGAGCTACTCCTCTCCTGGCCTTTAATAACTTTAGCTACTCACTGAGCTACTCCTCTCCTGGCCTTTAATAACTTTAGCTACTCACCGAGCTACTCCTCTCCTGGCCTTTGGTAACTTTAGCTACTCACTGAGCTACTCCTCTCCTGGCCTTTGATAACTTTAGCTACTCACTGAGCTACTCCTCTCCTGGCCTTTAATAACTTTAGCTACTCACTGAGCTACTCCTCTCCTGGCCTTTAATAACTTTAGCTACTCACTGAGTTACTCCTCTCCTGGCCTTTAATAACTTTAGCTAATTTAATTATCTCCGTTGTTTCTTACATAGACATTTTTAATTTACTTTTTTTTGCCTGAAAAAATCTAATTGAAGTTGTTATACAGACCAAAAATATTATCATTTTGGGACATATTGCAGTATTTATTTAACAAAGAATGTTTAAATAATGCGATTTCATAGATTTGGACACGAAATTCTTTTCTAAAAACTTAAATGAAGAAAAAAATAGTAAAATACATGAGTTATATAAAAATAATTACATGAAGAAATGTAATTGCGGCAGCGGGGTAGCTGAGTTCGTAGAGTGCTGAGCTGCTGTGTTGAAGATCACCGGTTTAAATCTGGCTGTGGTATATTAATTATTTAATATGTTAATAGACAAATATTAATTATTTAATGTATTTTTCTATTCTTATTATTGTCTATGTTAAAATTAATTAATTATTTAAACTGTTAATAGATTCTGTGGGTTCTATAGACCCTCCTGGGGCTCACCCAGCCTCTATAAATAGTAATGGATACATTTATTTGTGGAAAAAACCTGGTGGTAGAGCGTGATTCCGGATAAATCACTTTCTTGCATGACATTTGTCCAAGAAACGGTATAGTGTCTGCCATGTACTGAACCCATCACCTTCTTTTCTACTGTTGCATTCAGTTGCGACGCTATGACTCCAATTTCAGTGTTTTACAGTAGATGATATTGGTTTAGAATGCGCGAAATAAAAAGTGTGATCGATCCCACAAGGCCCATCCATGGCTGTTTACAGATTATTAAAATTCTAATTATACTATCTATAATATTATCTATTATTTACATTCAATGGATACTATTTATAGCAGCAAAATCCTTAAATCGTATTTTATTGGATCTCTTGAAATATTTTTTTAAAAAATATAATCCGATCCAAAATAATACAAATTTAATTAAGAAATTAGCTACCGTAATTGAAACAAACCTCAAAATTTCAGACACGCCATTGATGTTTTGGAAGGAGGATATAACTTACTACTAGCGTACTATTTATACCGTGTGATAGACGGTTCTATATTTGAATTATCCTTATTGAGGTGGCATTAGATAATATATAGATGGTTGCATAATATGCTGAGCTTAGGGACTGTTATAAATGGCTTTCCTGGACATTGTCTTTGCCTTCGAGGTCAGTTGGCCTCAAGATGGAAACCTTTCGGCCCGCAAGAGCAGATCCAGGGAGGGGGGTACGGGGGCACGTGCCCCCCCAGACAGTTTTTTGTGTACTGTGGAGAATCAATTATAGTACGTAATTATAAGCAAATCACATGATCATAGTTGTTAAAATAATATAGAGAACATTTTTTTTTTTTACACTTATCCGGTAGTGGGGGTAATCTTGCTTTCCAACCCCACTACTACTTCGACGTTAAACAGTATGTGAATTAAGCACCCCCCCCCAAAGGTAATTTATCTTTTCACTATTTACTCATCCTCCCTCTCCTCCCTCCGCCATTTTATTTTCTTTCCCTCATAACCATAAACATTGCAATATACATAATCCATTATTCTCACTACTTCCATGCTCACTATTTCTGTAAGGCGTTTATTTAATTATTTCCCACCTCTAAGTATCATTTCACGACATTCATCCGGGTTCAACTTCACTCACTATTTTTATTTTTAATTATATCTTTACCCTAGCACATATATTTGCCTTTCTTCATGTATTTTAGTCCAATATAGCCCATCTGTTGTAACTTACTTACTTATCTTACCTTCTAGACTTCTCTAAAGCCTAAAGGTGATCAAAACCTTCCTTTATCCAACAGTGCCTTGCACTGGTTCAAATCCTTCCACTCAAACCGATCACAGTTTGTTGTCGTTCCAGACCAACCTCCATCCAAGACTCTCTGCCTTTCCTATGGTGTCTCTTTGAGGCTCATCTCTGTCCCCTACTCTATTTTAAATTTATATGACCTCCCCAACACATCCATCATTCCAAATACCATACCTACGCCGATGATTTTCAAATATACCTGTCCTTTCCCCCATCCGACCTATTACTAGCCACAAAAAAATCACAAGAGGATCTGAACCGAATAAGTCAATGGGCAGTGACAAACAAATTGAGGCTGAATGCGGAGAAGACAAAGGCGATGGTAATAGGTTCCAATCACCTCCTTAAAAAAGTTCCTCATTCCCCATTCTGTACTTAAATAATGTTACCGTCAAATTTTTCCTAAGAGTCAAAAACCTCGGAATCACTTTAGACCAATCCCTCTCCTGGAAAAGTCATATTTCCAATATATCCCGCCGTACTTTTTCTACCCTGAAGAGACTAAACTACATCCGTCACCTATTTCCATTTGAAACTCGTAAGACTCCTAGTTACCTCTTTAGTATTCCCCCACTTCAACTACTGCTGCGCCGTATATTATTATATATTATGCGCCGTATATGGGGGTGCCTCTGTGGAGTGATATTATAAGTTCCCAGCGCCAAGACCAATATATAAATATTTTGTTATTTATATAACAAAACCTATATAACTGTTGAGGCCACACATAAAAAAATATTTTTAATTTAATTTTTATATTTTTAAATTAATAACTTAATATTTAACGAAGCATTGTGCATATTTTTGTAAACATGTGTTTAGTATCATATGATTGATTGTCATTTTCGCACACAGTGTAAGTGCGTATAAAATAAGCATAACAGTATAATTTATACTTATTTTATAAAATTTGTAAGTATAACAGTATAAAATATTTGAGTGTATGAGAGGGTTGTTAATACATTGTTTTGTTTAAAAAGTGTAACTAAGTAGTTTAAAAGTGTAAATATAAAACAAAACACATCGGTTCACGGGCTTATCATCGCCAGTGCAGAGCCCTCAGCCTACCTACCACCGATACAGATCGACCACTCAGCATGCACAAGCCAAGCCCACATCGGGACCTGTGTTCTTCCAGCTTCCCACTCAATTGACGTCTCAGTCAACCAAAGAAAACTAGAACCATGTCTTCTCATGGACCAGTCGTTACTCGTATCAATAATTAGTTTGTAATTAATTATTTTTTTATAAAAACAATTTTATACATATGCACAATTTATCATAGTTTATTATAATTCATTTTTCATCATAAAAACTCTTTTTACTTAAAAAGTATCTTTTTTGGAATTAAATATTATTATTTTTTTTAATCTTGAAAAAATTGTTATCTTTATATATGGTTTGTGTTATTGTTTTTGCTAAATGTTATTTTTTATTATTAAAACACCATTTGCACTATCCGGACATAACAACTTGCGTTGGGCAAAAGTGAAGTTTCTTTGGAGCCCCAACACCATACCAACTTCGCAACACCATACCAATAAGCATATCATTTAACTAACGGTATATTTATATCATTGTACTTCTTAACTGACTATTACATAATAACATATAATTACTATTTTCTTGTAGGATTGATTTGTATTGTAAATTTTTTAATGTAGTTGCTATCTGATGGCTGGCCCAACTATGAAGATATCTGAGTTACAATTGTATGTATAAAATTTTGAATATATTCTAATGAAACTAAGGTTACTTGCCTAGTTCTTGCCACAGAGAAACAGAAGTACAGCTATTGCGAAAATGATTTTCAGATTCAACTGATTAATCTGTTTATTTAGATGTGGGTTGGCCAACCAAAATGATCTTGCGGGCCGATTTCAGAATGAAAAAATTAAATATAACTAGATATGATTATTGTGTTTACAGTTATTATTAAATAAAACAGTTAATGAATATAAAAACCATGTTAATAAACCCACATTGCAATCATAATAACGGCTTCATCATATTTTTGAGAGTTAATTTTTTGAAAATATGGAGGCACAAATAATGTATTTTTTTTAATATATTGGCTTTTCAAAATTTTGGATATTATAAAATAAATATATTTTGAAAAAGTGTGATAGTAATAATGTACAACAAGGGGTTGGAGATCGCTGATTTAGATTTATTACTTAATCGGTAGTCGTCACTATTATAATTATAGTCTTATGTAATAAGTAATAGAGATAATTAAAAATTATTTTATACTGTATAAGAATACTTTAATTTAACTTGGAATTACTTTATAGCTTTTATTCCATTGATTTTTTTTATGTTGATTTTTATGTTTAGAACGAAGTCAGTTTTGTCAGCTGATATTTTTTCGTTGATGGGGATTTTGTATTTTTGTTTATTTCACTGAATTTCACGTACCTTAGTAAGTATTCCTTCATTATGTCGTTGATGTTCTCGTTTTTTTTCATTGTTGTTTATCGGAATTATTAATAGGAAAGATTTACTAGGGGTGAATTAATTTATCAATCCCTTCAGTATTAATGTCCATTAATGAAATTTGTTTGGAATCGTTTTTAAAACATAAAATATCCTTTAAGTAACTTATGACCAATCAATGCTCAATATCCAGGCCCAATATATTTCCTAAGAGAATAAATGACAAACCAAGTGTCGAAAATTAGAACTTGAATCTGAGTTTAGCAGTGCATCTGTCAATGCTCCTGGTAATGTAAGTTGATTTTATATATATGCAACTGGTTGTTAAGTTTGTAACGAAAGTAAAAAATATTCATTTATGTTTTGCGTGTTTGGATATCGATCCAAAGCTGAGTAGGTCGCACGGTGTGGACAGAGACGCGAGGAACATCCTGGGAGTCAGAAGCTGATTGACGGCTGCGCAAAACAGAGAAAACTGGAAGAAGCTCGTGGAGGAGGCCAGGACTCGTGTGTATATATATATATATATATATATAGCTCCGGTGAAAAAGTGGTTAAGGCGTATATTCTCCACAATGCTTTTCTTGTACTTATGGGAGCGGAACATCGTGTTATTTTCGTAGCGAATCAGCAATGGAATTATTGCTGATAAAACTCCATTTTAAACCAAATACTTGGCACAATTCCGCTTGTTTATTGTGAATTATCAATACAGTTAACTCACTCTGAACAAAATTCGACTGACTTAACAACTTATTCACGGGGGCTGCAGATATATATATATATATTTCGAGGCGTTGCACGCAAGAGAGACGAATACCCGAACCATATACAATAAAATTACTGAGAAGAATACTTTAGAAGGCTTGGGGCCAGAGTGGTAATAGCGGACTACTGGTAGGCATTAAGAGCCATGGTGAGGACCCCAAAGGAGGCGCTGACTGGAGAGCACGTGGGCACAAGGACCCCAGGATCACGTGGCGCGGTGGATGTCCTCTCCCTAGCCTTCCTTATAGCCTCTCTTCATTATTAATAGGCCTACCCCTTCCTATCAATTTGTAGGTCTTGTTGTATTAATAAACATAATCAACATGAGTGGTAGAGGTACTGTTTTTTTCTTTAAAACTTCTTCCTTTACTTCCTCTTATGCCATTTCTAGCATCACGTGGGACCTCCACCTTTTCCGATGCTTTTTCTTTTACTTTGAATAGAGTTTACTGCCATGCGAGTTATTAGCCCAGCGATGGAGAACCCGTATCCTCGGTACAAATGATCTGAATATTTATGTCCTCTCGGTAGAAAGGGTGACTGAGCTACCCCCCCCCCACGGTAATGGGTTTCCCCCAACCTGGAGGACCAGTGGCTAATTGCAGTCAGATGTCGAGTGATGGGTCTGCCAACTTCCTATGCCTTTTTATTTTTTATTTTTTAACTTATGAATTAAAAAAAAATCGTAAAAAACGTTGGAGTGCTTTTTGAAATATATTCATGATGACCAATACCAAGACTTTCACCAATATCAGTCAGTATAATATTTACAATTAACATCAAGCACCCTACACTTTTTTTTATGATAAAATACATTTTTTTGTTCATCAAAATCTTCAGGGCTTGGAAAAAAATAATTTTTTCCTAGTCATGAAGATGACCTACATCTTAGGCCGAAACGTTGGAATAAGTTTCGCTTATTTGTGTTTTCATTGACTGCACCCCCTGACCAATTCAATCCCTTATAAAATTTGGATTCTTATTAATACTTTATAATCGGCACTGAAACCATATATTTTCAGTTATGCAATAGAGATATGATATACAGATGCAATACAGATAAGATATACAGATATGATATACTCGGAATAAAATATCAAAAAGCTTAAGCAACCATAAAAACACATTGATGAATATAATTTCATAGAAATAATCGGAATCGAGGGCAGAAATACATTCCTTATTCAAGAAAAGATGATAAAAGATAGGATCAATGGATCAAAAATAATAGTTTTTTTTTTCTGAAAGTGTACGTGATCCAACCAAGTAACATTTAAGTTGAATTTAATAATAAAAAATTACAAAGGATAAATACACTCCTTATTACAGAAAAGGTGATAAAAGATAGGCGTTTGATTAGTATTCACATTAGAAGTACTTTAACATAAAATACTACAACTTTTACCAACAACAAAAACATATTAATCAGTAACCGTTGTAATGTAAACTCATTTTCATTGTAAGAGATTATCCCACCAATGTTTTAAAATGTGTACATATTTTAAAATATAATAAAACAAAATATTTTTTTAAAAAATATACTACTACAAGATGCACATTACCAATAGGCTCATATCTAGTCTTCCTACAAAATAATTCTAGAATAATAATTCAATGATAAACACTAGTTTTTTTAAGGATTGGATTTAACTAATTGACGTAAATATTGGATGGGTAGTAGATACATAGAAATGAAGTTGTAAAGAGACAAAAACGTGGTGAGGTTAATGAAGTCAAAAACCAAAAAAGAATACTAAACATTGACAGTACTCAAACTAACCGATAATTATAATATAATATAATATAATATTACGCTACAATATATTAAGTTTTGTAAAGTGAACAACTATTATAATCGCATCGATTAAATCAAAGGACTTGTGGTCCGTCCCTAAGCAGTAGGCAGTTTGAGAAAACATGAATAAAATGTAATTGTATTTTGTATAGAATAGCGGCGGGCTTACCTCTATTCTTCTAATAAGATAATTGTTCAAATCACTTGAGCTCCCATTGTTATATTGTAAATTTTTCTTTCTACCTCAAAACGATTTCTTGGCGTTCTTCTTCAGTTGTCCTTCTTCAGTCAAATAAATTTCTAAGTTTTTACTACACAATTATAAACAGCCATAAACTGAATTTATTTTAAACTGCTTCATGGTATGTCTAATATGCATTCCATGCCCAATAACTTGGTCTATACTATCTTTTCTGAGAACAATATTCCTTTTATAGATCGGGACTTCACAATACGTAGATATGATGAGAAAGTTAGAAGTCTTCGAGATGTGGCTATTTTGAAGGATATTGAGAATATAATTTGTTGATAAATTATGATAAAGAAAGAAAAAAAAATTCTAAATAAAAATCAGGAAACTAAAATACTTGGCCATATTACGAGAGAGAGGATATATCAAATGAGTTATCATGCTGGGGAAAATCATAGGAAAGCGCAGGGCAGTAAGAAGACGATTGTCCTGGCTCCGCGATCTGAGAGAATGGTTAAACTGTTCATTAAACCAGAGATCAGCAGGCTCTGTTATCAATAAGTTAACAAGATTCGAACGATCATGATGATCCACAACCTTCGACGCCACCTTAGGAAGAAGACTCGTATAGGCGGTAAAGACATGAGACATGAGGATTGCTTTTCAAATTCAAAATTCATGAACTTATTCATTAACTTATTCTCCTAAACTCAGAAATGTTTATATCGTCTTGAATATATACCAATCTGATAAAATAAATTGTTTATTCATTTAACATCACATTATGCTGGTGTGGCTAATCGAACAGTGCTAGCTCTAAATTTTGCCTATCTAGGTGTAATTGGGATAGGGATTTTTAAAGAGTAATTGACATCGTACAGGTTTGGGACCTCTATTTTAAAGTCCCTTCCGGTGGACGGTATTATCAAGGATTTTTTACTCCCTTACAATACTTTACAAAATCTTAGAGCCACGTGCTAGGCTGCAAACCCGCTATTTATGGCATAGAAGATTGTTATGTCAACTAATATATCACAGGTGTATATAGGATATATATATTTAGTTTCTATACGTCAACCTTGGATATTATGTTTTCGATAGTGATTATAGTTCGGGGGGCATCCAAATTAATCTCTAGCAATATTTGTCTTAATAGCATTCATGAGAGATTTAATATTTAATTCTATTTGACGAGTAAAATTATATCTATCATTGAGTAGAAAACGAGATAGAGACTGATATGAAAGCGCAGATAGCAGAGCGGGTAAATACAGACTGTATTATTAGACCATGAATACAGTGATAACGGTTTTAGATCGAGTATCGACAGAATATCGATAGGTAAAGATAAAAGCGGCGTACGGGCTGGCCAGGACCACTGACCCGGCAAATCCCTTCATCAATTTTCCAAGCCATGTAAGGGGGGATCTGCTCCTTTTTACAAGTTGCCGGCCTGGCCCTCGGGAAATTTGAATTAATCTTAACGAGCAGTTTCATTAATCAATATTTCCTGTATTTTATTTCTACATATTTAATTTTTACCTTCTTTTAGGGAAAATATATTTACTATCAAGGGATAATAATGATATTTCTTATTCTACATCAAGATTGTTTACCGATGGTCAATTAGGTCACATCACTCCAGAAAAACATTTCACATTGTTGTCGTCAAACCTAATTGAACATTTCAGGAGATTTCATTTGTTCTTTCACTTGCAGTATTTTATGACCTCTTCATCATAACCCACCCCCCCCCCTACCGCTCATGCAGTGTGAGGTTTCCTTCAGTACAGCCCGGACCACACCGTACGATCCACTACTATTTATCTTTTTCTATTCCATTCCGGACTTCTCTTTGCGAAGCTTCCCTTAACACCATCTTCCCATGTCGGGTTCTTCCTCTGGACCTTCTTCCATCAACCTTAGCCTCTTATGTCATCTTGGCCAGACTGTTGTTTTCCATTCTTAGGCCGCGTATCCCACTATGTTCGCGAATCAACGGTGCTCCGCGTTAATTCCCACCGGATGAGGAGCGTGTAGCAGATCGTGGACGTTAATCTGTTCTCCACCGGTTGTCGGTTTTGGACCGAACTCAAAGGTGAGCTTGATAGGTTCCTGGACCGGTTCAGGCTAGTGTGATCGGATCGTGTAGCTTGAACATGAACACTGGGGGGCGGACGATATAAAATCTACTTATAATAAGATTTTATAAGAAATTTCCAATATTATGGAATTCTGGATGTAAATGTAAATCTTTGGTTATTTAATGTTAAGACCGTGGAAAAATTCCAACGAAAAGCCTTAAGTCTCAAAACTAAAACAGAAATAGAAATTATCTGTCTAATATTTCGCCCATTCAGGCATCCTCAGGGTAGAAAGAGAATAACAGAAAAACAAAATATGAATAATGCACCCAAGAAACATCCCACCACCTCGAAGGCTCAAATACAACTGCAGCCTTCGAGGTGGTGGGATGTTTCTTGGGTGCATTATTCATATTTTGCTTTTCTGTTATTCTCTTTCTACCCTGAGGATGCCTGAATGGGCGAAGTATTAGACAGATAATCTCTATTTCTGTTTTACTTTTGAGACTTAAGGCTTTTCGTTGGAATTTTTCGACGATCTTAACATTTATGTAAGGTCTCTTTTTTTACTTTTTGGTTATTTAATTTTAATTTATGAATAACTAATCTTATTTATATGTTATCTAATTGATATTATGGGTTTGGATGCTGTGGTAATGCGTGGACGTAAGTTTGCAAACAGCAGGTACCTTCATTAATAAAAGTAGCCTTCGGGTTCTATCTGCTTTAATTATTATCTCATTATTTATTGCTCAAAACTTGAAAATTATTCCAATTTTAATAAATAAAAAAACTCCGTACCACTGCAACCCATGTAAGGTTTTTGGTTAAATAAATAAATATATATGATGTAATGTTTCTGGGGCAATGGTTGTGCAGGAAGGTGATTTGCCCGACTTCACGATCAACCGTTGGATTTTTTCCGCAATTAAGAGTAGCCATTTTATTGAGGCTGGGTGAGACCCAGGAGGGTCCGTGGCTACAACTGGATTAAATAAATTATATGTTACAACCGGATTTGAACCCGGGAACTTGGGCACAAAAACTCAACGCTTTACATAATGAGCACCCCTTCGTTATACAAATTTCACCTAGTCGAATTTAACAATTAAAACAAATGCCCATATAAAATAGTACTGATCTGCATGTATCATTTTACTTTATTTAAGAAAAATTATAGGTGCACTAGCTGTTAATTTTAAACTTTATCCATATTTTCCAAATATTCGGAAATCTTCGAATGGACAGTGCCACCAAGCTAAAAAGATTTTTGAAGTTGGGGGAAGACATTTGCGGAAAATTTTTGTAGGGCCCACTCAATTCTTGATCTTAGTTCCAACATGAATTCACATTTGCCTCTCTCTTCAAAAAATTTAGCTCGACAATAATAGTGTTCTGTAGTTGTTTGTCTATCCAATATTAATACTCTTATATCAATGAAATTCTAACTTTCAAAGTAAAGTTGATTGTATAACTCATACACAGGCCACTACACGTCACCAGTATCGCACTACATGTGACATTTTTAATCCTTAAACGACCTTTTGTTAAAGGATTAAAAATACGTCATTATTAGTATCAATAGCACAACTATGAAATGTGTTTTCGGATTAATATATCATTATTATTTTTATATCAATGGAATACTAACCTATAAATACTAACTTAAATACTAACCTTTAAACTAAAGTTGATAAAAATAAATTGTAGAACTCGAAAATTGTATAAACCCAGGTCGCTAGGTATCGCCAGTCTCGAGCATGTTGCTGAAGCGAAACCACAAGTTCACCCCCTACCAAAAGTCGCAAAACGCGGCTAAAGAAGTTTTAACTTCAAATAAGATTCTTTAGATTATCAGCTTGTTATGGATTATTTTAGTAGCAAATTGTTATTATACAGGGTTAAATTGAGCGTTAATATCGAACAGTGTGGTCTAGATAACTTTTGAGGAAAAATAAAATATTTAAGAAAGAGACATGCGTATAACAAGTATGCCGGTAGCAGACGACAAGACACGGAGAAAGAGAAAGAGAAGCGAGATCAAAGGAGAAAGGGACACGAGACCTCAACACGTTTCTTAAAGAGAGGTCACGTGACGAGGGCCGTAATCCCCCCCCCCCAAGAGGCCCTTTCAATTGGTATCTACTCCCTTTTTATTTATTTATTGACACAGCCTTCTCGTCGTTAGGCTTTCTCCATCTACATCTACAGAACATATTATATAAATTAGTTAATTATATGACTCGGTCGGTATATTTATCTTCTCTATAAAAATATCTACTACTCTACAAAGAATCGAACTCTAAGTATAAAACGATAAAAACAATTTAAAAGATCAAAAATCTAATTGACTTGGGATGATTTTATAACTTTAAAATTTTTTCTGGAAATATACTAGTTGTTCAATCCACGTAAAATTTGAGTTTTAATTCTTATCTAATATACTGGACTCAATTTCTATGTAAATTTTATCTTCGGAAAAAAACAGCTACCAGTCAATTTATTTTATTCTTTCATATACAAGACGTTTCGGCAACTTAAATGCCATTTTCAATATTAAAATACATCAACATTCTAAACATAACTTTAAAAAAAGTTATAAGTCAAAAATTCTCAATAAAGAAATATTTAAAAATTATTTTTTTCCCTCATTTTCCTGGGGATTCACTATCCTCCCATGCTCAATTGTCCACTACTGTGTGTGTGTGTAGTGGTAACTTTAAAGTTGTGTTTAGAATGTTGATGTATTTTAATATTGAAAATGGCATTTAAGTTGCCGAAACGTCTTGTTTATGAAAGAATAAAATAAATTGACTGGAAGCTTGTTTTTTTGAAGGTAAAATTTGAGTTTAAATTAATAACAAAAAAAAACTGTAATAATTTATTCTTTTAGAGAGCTCGATGTTACGGTTAATACGTTAAGTGATGGAACTGCCAAGAGCTTAACTAGAAGACAAGGTTTAGGACGAGAAGAATTAATGATAATTATTAAGAATTAATGACGGTTCTAGATTTGTTTCTCTCCTCTTCTTCTTTCACAGCACCCTTTTGACCTCTCAGTGATGGAGAGCGTCGGGCCAAGATTGTCATTCGTCCATGGTTCTAGGCAGGTTTCGACCTTCCCAGATGTTTTTGCCTTTTTTTCTATGTATTCAACATAGTCCAGGTACGACAGTCTTGTTTTCATATACTCTTCCATTCTGATTACAAAGCCAAACCACTTTAATCGGCGTGACTCCACTGACTGCTTCATCAAGATACTGTAAGTTCCTCCCTGTTCATTTCATTGCAGATATGGTCTCTTCTTCATTTTCACGCGATCCTTTGAAGAGATTTCATCTCTGCAGTAGTGATTCTGCACTCTAGTCTGCTGATTAGTATCCATCATCCAGTACTTTATAAGTATATCGGTAAATATACTGTTTTAAAGACGTGAGGTTTCACTTTTCTACTATCCTCTCATTTCCCAATATTGCAAAGTATAGCAATAGCTTAAATTAATTAATTAAATTAAAAGCTGCTTTAATTAAAATTAAAAGCTGCTAGTTGACCTTGTTTGATTTATTTATTCTTTTTCAAATTTCCAAATCTACTTTCACAGTCCTTTCCAAATCTTTTCCGAGCTAGGTGAGATCCTTGATCTTTTCAACAGTCCTCCGTGCTTTTGTTTCTACAAAAGTTAAAAAGATGATAACTGAAGCCGTCCTAACATTAACCGTCATTAAGTTTCACCTATTCACACCATTTTACCCCAGTACACTCCCATTACATTTTCTACATTTAATATTTCTATATAATACATCTGTCCATAAAAAAAAATGGCGGACTGATAATTGACTCATAATACATGCACGATAAGCATCCGTAGTAAGGATAGCATCAGAATGGGCTGGGATGTCACCTGTATAAATTGTCTCGAGGATTTGGCTCTAAAAGTCTGTGTATAAACATTTTTCTATGAATATAGTTTAAATCATTAACCAACTATATACTATACTAGCTTTTTCCCGCGGCATCACTCGCGTGGAATTCGGTCTGCAACATAAAGTTTCCTGACAGACCATTTTAAATAAATAATTTAATTTTTTTATATTAAAGAGTAACTATAAGTTACTCTTACATCCAAAATTGCAGATGTCTAACTTCAAAACTGACGGATTCCACACAATCTTTGAACCCCTATTATATTAAGAGGGAAACCCATAATCCAAATTATTTTCTTAAACTATACAAAGAACCTATCTGCAAATTTCAAGATGCTAAGTTCCTGATTTGCCTTTAATTATGTAATATAATGTTGCGTGAATGAGTAACAAACGTACATACAAATTTTCGCATTTATAATATTAGTAGGATATTAAAACAATGATTTCACTCATGTTCTTTCTGTTATTTTAACAACTATTATCATGTGATTTGTCTTTAATTATGTACTAAAATGGATTCTCCACAGTACCAACAAAACTGTCTGGGGGGAGGGGGTATGTGCCCCTCTAAACCCCCCATGCTGTAGCCTATGTGTTATTCTGATGTATAACCTATATTACTGTGAAGTTTCATCCAAATCCGTTAAGGAGTTTTTGCGTGCAAGAGAGACAAACATACAAACTTCCGCATTTATAATATTAGTAGGATTATTAAACAAAACCTACTCGGTCGCCATAGAGACCCCGCTCGGCATCATCTCGAATATAGTTAACTTTATTCCTTTAAAGCGAAGGTTCCAGTAAGTTCCCGGAACACGTTCCCAACCTGTTCTTGCCGTCCTTGTAGACAAATTTGAAATACCGTTGCCCGGCCTCTACCTCACAGTTTATCAAAGCCAATGTTTTGAAAACACTTCCAAGTATCAAGCACTTTAAATTAGAATAGAAGTTTATTTCTTTTAAATATTAAAGAATTTTCAGGAAATAGAAAAAAATTCGTACGAAAGAGCCGTCCAAATATTATAAATATAAAACAGGAAAAAGCTGGAAATTTAAATTTGAAAGAAATTTAATACGCATTTAAAATCTAATAAAAATGGATTTATAAGAAAAACGACTAATGATAATAAGATCAAAGTTTTACATCTCTTTGACAACGATAGCCCAAAACCAAGTTAGAAGGCTGACCGTCAGTCAAAGGTAAAAATAGAGAAAACAATAAATCATTTTAGGTATATTTAGGAATATCCTATAGATCTAGGTAAATCATAACTCTATCATAAGTATAACTGATGGAGGAAAAAAAAACATCTATAGAAAAAACTGTAAATCTCACAAAATATTTCACTCCGTTTATCGGATATGAGTACGTAAATTACCGTCTAATCATAATAGGCCTTCTAAGCTACTTCTTAATGGATTTTGACGTGAATATGTCTTTAAAACTGCTTCAATAGTGGGAGACTGTCCAAATAAACGAATTATAACAAAAAGTAGGGGATTGAGTTTGGTTCTGCTAGCAAGGCAGCACTAAGCTTTGGAATGAAGAACATTGCCAGCATTCAATAGCGCTCAACAACATTGGCGTGTATGGCCAAGAACCCTCGTATCTTTTGATATGATACATAAATAGTAATACTTTATATAACAAATATTACCCGTTACGTAAACGTAATCACGTACAAAACACACGGGCATGGCCCTGGCACAGCCACAACCCCAATATTTTTAATCAGTTACAGGCTAAAAACTACAAATTTGCCAATTATCAAATTTATTATAGCCCGTCTAGTTAAAATTTCTACTGAGTGAATGAATCTGGTGAAATGGCTTGTCACCGATCTCACTCACTAAGAGTGAATTATTGAGTCACGTAAATGGAATAGATTTAAATTCGAAATATGTAATGGAACTTTCTAAAGACAAAGTTTCATGTTTTTATAACTTTTATACCATAAAAGTTACAATATTGGTGTTTAGTTAAGCGATTTATTTTTTAGGGTAGGTATCCCTCATGAGGTAGTAACCCTATTCCAGAATAATAATAATATGCTTTTTAAAATATAGGTACCTGTTTAGGCATCTTCAAAGTAATCGCACATAGAGCATTGTAAAGAAGTCACTTATGGCAATGATATCCGAGAATTGTAACAGGCTACATCATTGGTGACGTTGAATCTCAGTCAGTCTTATATTGTGTACTGATATTCCTTCCAACCACTAGCAGAAAGTATTAAAATCACTATTCACTATCTTTTAAAATTGGATGGAATCTTCTAATTTCAACACTAAATAGCTTTCATACGCTATATTTTTCTTTCTTTCTGAATAAGAAGAGAACATGAGACTGACTTCCTCAGAACTGCAACCGTTTTTGCAGAGACGTGTGTGATTATGTGTTGAGATATGGCATGGAAGCTTAAAATCAAATAAAATTTTTTTGAAAAAAAAATCCTATTTTTATGTCGATTAGTTGGTTCTTGGAGGGTTAGAGTCAGATCTCATATTTACCGATAAAAGTTATTGTGATTTTTTAATAAATTTTCCTTAAAAAAAAGTTCGACGTTTGTTTTTCACAACTTCGATTTCTCTTTTGCTCAAAAGACGGCTGTTGACAGACATTATGATATCTAACGATATATTTAAAAAAAATCTCAGCAAAAAATGAAAAAGGTGAATTTTTATTAACACAACTTTATTTTTCACTTGATTTTCAATTACCCTGTCTAATTTCTAATTCCATTCGAAATAGATAAATCATTTAGATATATAAAATTTAATTATAAGGTTTTGTGCAACTTTAGTAAAAGAAGACTAAGGAATTTAGATGGTAATACATTCAAAAGTTGTATACACCAGCATTATTTTGTTTTATAATACTAAGGTTACAGGACTGCAATGGACGTCGTTTGCATCTACAGTTACGCGCAAGTCTAGAGACGTCATTTACAAAAGTGTGCTAAGGAAACGACATTCGAATTTTTTTAGGTTAATTTTATTGTAATTCATGTAATGGACCATTCCTATTAACCTCCCCCCCCCCACGATATATATTGAAAAAGCCCTGGAATGGGATATAATTTGGGTTAGATTATTGACGAATGCTCAGTGGACTAAAATGTTTAGTTCAGGTCGAGAAATGGTGTATCGTACTCGTACATCATGGTGAGTAATACAACATATTGCTGAGAAAAACGCCTTAAGATCAGAGAGTCTTCACATAAGCTAGTTATAGTTCTAAAGAGCTAGAAACATATTGGGAGGATTCATGAATTCTTTCGGTTTTTGAAGGGTGAGATAAAACATTTTTTTTTTTCACTTATCAATAATATATTCACCGTTTTGTTAATGATCTCTTGGCATCTTTCAACCTAATTCATCATTCCACTATCGTAAAAAACTGGGGGCTAGAAGTCAAAAATTGATTGAGGTACGTTTTCATAACTCTCTCATCTGCTAATGGTTTACCGCTGAAGTAGTTTTGCAAGGACCGGAATAAGTGGTAGTTGGATGGTGCAATATATCTTCAAATCAAACGCTTTTCCTTGCATAAGCCACTCGTAAAATAGCACGTCGTGATAATCCCAGCACATGATGAGTGCAAATTTTTTCGGATATAAGCCGGCCTTCAGGGAGATATTACACGTAGATGGTTCGTCATCTCCTGTGCACTACATTGTCGTTGGTGATCCACTCATTGTCATCCATCATCCTTTGTTTGAGAAATAGTTCCCTTTCGGGAAATTTTAATATATTTCCCAGGTTTAATATTAGATTTGCCAGGTTTGCCTCAGTCAGTTTGTTTGGCGCCTAAACATCGAGGCGGGGTACGCAGTCAAGCTCTTTAAAAGCCTTTGAACGGTTCCAAAACCTATTTCCAAAGTCTCCGAAATTTCTCGTAGCTGTAGCAACCGGTGTTATTCGATTAGAGCTTTGATAGCAGCTCAAGAGGAGACTCGAATCTCCGAAACGAATCTAGGCGAACCATTTTTGAGAAGTTCTCTTAGGGTATCGTCCCCGTATATCTTACATATCTTTCGGTGGGTCTTCAAAGCTCACTTACTTTTTTTAAATATAAAAGCAAAATATGACAAAAAAAGGATGTTATTATTTGACATATTTACGGACGCTGTAGCACAAATTATTGCTAATGCTGCACAAACTAATGCTAATGTAACGAACAAAACAGTTTTGAAGAGGGGACTTTGACCTTTCCGGTATCATTATTTTCATTAGTATCATTATTGTCTGATAAGGAAAAAAGAACTGGAGATATTTGAAAAAAAATTAGCTCTACTAACAAAAACCCAACGATGTTATGGATCCACCCAATTTATATAAATATCTATAACTATAGGGATATTTACCACTTAAAGGTATCATGTATTGTACAAAATAAGAAATAACAATAGGAACATATAAATTATTCTTAGTGGAAAAAAGTAAACCTGTTGATTATCGTAATGTCTTTTCAATGAAATCCTTTTTTGATAATTATGACTAGAATCCTTTCAGAATATATGAACTATTCGCAAGATGAATAGAACGAAAATTATTCCATGTCGGAAGAGCTTATCTTCTGGACGACCTAATCAATCCCTGAACAGAAACTTGGATTAAAACCCGGAAGTGGGGGTTTAAACGGAGAGATGGAGAGATTAAACCTACCCAAACTAACACCGATTGCATAGTGTTCATGGATATAGAGCCTTTGCAAAATTATTATAAAAACAATACATTATGAAGCGATGAAGCAATTTTTTAAATTACAAATTTCGACAGCGTCTATACAAATTCAAAGTATCGAAAGTGAAAATTAACACTTTAGTGTTCAAAGAGTGAAGAAACTGTTTCAACGTTCATTTAAAATCAGTACGTATCCTCAAAGGTATTTTATCCATGTGTATATATATATATATATATATATATATATATATATATATATATATATATATGCCCTATAGATAACTGCTATTATTAATTTATTTATTCTCTTTAACTGTTTAATATTTTGTAATTTGTATCTAGGACTCTAGGTATAGATAGCAACCTATTATACCCAACAACCCAAGATCTTGGCTAAAGTAGGTTGTTATGCTAATCAAAACAACCTACTATAGCCAATCATCACAATCACCTACTATGTATGTTCCTGCGAGCTATTATCCTTAGATAATTTCCCATAAAAGTCGAAGGACTATTTTATATGCCCTAGATTTGGAAGTTATGCCTACAGGTCTATAAATGTAACAACTGGACCAAAACCAGAACAGAGATACCCAGCGAGACCGAAAGCCCATTCTATATCTGTTGTCATTGTCGCTTCCCTTTGTGTAATCAGAGAAGATACATTAATACAAGATATTGCATCATATCCTGATCATAACCCTCGGTCAGGAATAGCTGCTTAAGGGAGGAATTAACGCGTTACGTCCGCCTCCTTCGGCCATTGTCCATCCCTCCTCAGCTCAGGATCACGTAATCCTTCTGTATTTCGGTAACTGTCTAAATGTTATCTCCATGTCCTTTGGAGGATAATCCCTCCCAAAGTAGTCCCTGTGTTTACGATTGAGCTAAATTAATCCCAAAACAAGTAAAGTGGTGTTACGGTCTAAATGTCAAAGAAAAACATATTTCAAGCCGTTTCGGCCAGTGTAAAAGTAAATCAATTTCACCCTCTTAATATCTATATCCTTTGATCCTCTTAGTAATTTTTAATTTATTCGAAAGAAAACAGATAATTGTCTTCATTTACTCTGCCATTCAACCTGATAGCTAAGATGTTTGATATTAATGATAACTTGGAAGGCCGTATGCTACTGCGTGTGAACATAATTTCAGTTTTTTTTATCTTCTTCTAATATAGAAATGGACTCATAAGGCAGTACGGAAGACCAACCAAAAGAACTTGTGAAGGGAGGAAAATAGCATAAATAAATAAATTAATTTATGATGAACCACTTCTGTTCTAATATTCCGTAAATGAAGGGAAGGAAGAGGAATGAAAGTGAACAAGGATAAGAACAGTATGTAAAGAATCCTAATAAATGAAGGTTCAATAAAATCTTCTTTTTCTGGAGTTACGCAGACCCAACAGTTAGTCATGCCAACATTTATTGTACCCGGCCAGTCACTTTCTCTTATTCTGAAGCCACAGGATTCATCCCTGAACTTAGTCTCCCTCTCGGTCATTAGCTACTTGGAGTAGCTTCAAGGGACTTGTATGCTTCTTTTTGCTGATTCGACTCAAATGGTCCTACCATTTTCTTCTAGGGTATTAGTTATGGGTTTCACCCGTACATGTTCAATCGCTTGTGATGAGATTTACCCAACGTTGGCTAGCTGTTAACCTAAATTCAATTGTCCAGTATATTCGCGAACCAACGGCGTTTTAGGAGTGTAACAACTGAAAGGGGAGCGTAGTTCGTGCAATAAACGTCTGCCATCGTGGACGACACCTGGAGAGGGTCAGTTGTGAGTACCATTTGTGTAATGTGTATCCAAATTGTGCAATGGAGAGGACAGACGAAAAAAAATATTATTAATTCGGCGCAAAAACAAGTGGACGCGTCCAGGCCTCCTCAATCAGCATCCGCCAGTAGTTTCTGTTGCCATTAAGTTACGTACTGAAATTCCTCTCGTCTTCAGCCACAAAGTCAATCCATTGCAGTCGTGGTCGGCCAACTCTCCTCCGTCCATGGATGACAACCTACAATAAACGTTTTGGTATTTCCTTCTCGCTCATCTTGGCCATCCGGCCCATCTTAGTCGGCATCGTTTGATGGCATTAACCACATTAGGTTTACCAAAGAGATCATATATTTCTTAATTTTTTCTTTGTCTCACGAAAGAAATACAAAAGACACGACTATTTAAAAATTATATGATAACTTTGAAGAGAAAAGAATGTAAAGAAAAAAAGAAACAACTGTTGATATTTTAAGTCCATCAGTAACTCATGTTAACATCATTCTACTTGAAATTTGGTATGCCAATAACGAGCGGATCTTCTGCCATCTTCTAACAAATAATTCGTGAACTATAGGTTCCACTTGCCAATAACTCGGACGATATGATGTTCCTTCAACGATCACCTAAACACTTGTTCGCAACCCACGTCCCCATCAAAGCAGCGCGGAGCGCGGAGCACCGCTGGTGCGCGATCAGAGTGGATTTCCGCTCTATTTTAAGATATGTCCACTTTAAGATATTTTCTTTCTATTACATTTACTCTGCTTAAGTGCCTGCCAAGAAAAAACCATCTCTAATTTCCATACAATTAAATGAGATGGTAAATTTTTACAAAATTGTGCAGTTTTACCATCTGTTCGGCTTCACGTTTCACTACAACAGAATTCCTTATTACAACTGTGATAAGATATGCTGTTGTCTTATTTAATTCAGTTGCACATTTCTACTTCAGTTCTGCTAATAACTTCCTGCCGAGGTATTCGAATTATGCTATTATTATTTCACGAGTTTCTCCATGAGTCCTTTATCCCAGAGACGACTTCGTCCATCACATCATACATATGATGATATATATATATATGTATATATATATATATATATATATATATATATATATATATATATATATATATATATAAGAGTGCTCAGAATGTCACCTTTTTAAACCAATGTTCATTCCATTAATTCTGATTATTACATTCATTTGCTTTGCACGAGTAAAATTCTCAAATTCTGTATGTTCTCAAGAAAGCTTAATTGCCGTCAATGCGTTTCACATTTCAGTTTGTAGTATGGATTGGAAAGCGGCTTGCAAGTCTAAGATAGGATGTACACTTTTATTTAGAACCGAGACCTTCCATAGGACTGTATTTAATAAAGTTATTTCGTCCTGAAAACTGCATTCTGCTGTTCAAGTTCTCCTCCACTTTTTGCACAGGTCTCCTACTTAAGATAGTTGAGTATGATTTCTATACAATATGAATAAAGGTTTTTGATCTGCACTTATCACAGTAATATTTGTTTGCATATTAACAGACTGGGATGATGGTGTTGTACTCCCTATACCTGAGAATACCTAGGATGATAAGCCATCAAATTTCAATCAATTAGATCCAATATTTTATTTAGATTATATTTCTTAATATCTTATGTACGATTATATATTAACAGTTAAATCTATTAACTGTATCCACTCCTGAAGAATGAAAATAATTCATGTAATGAATCTCTCAGAGTCTTCGTTGTTTGTTTGTTAATTTAACGTCACTATTATGCTGGTTTGGCTTATTGGAAGATTCTACAACGGGGACTCTAAATTTCGGCTATCCAGGTTTAATTAGAATATTAGTAATTAAAATAGGAATTTTTAACGAGTACCTGACATCGTACAGGCTCAAGACTCCACTTCCTATGGGCGGCATAACCAAGGATTTTTTACTCCCATTAAAAAATCCTAGGGCCACCTGCCGGGCTGCGAACCCGCAATCTGGGGATAATAGGTTGTTATACTACCACTAGATCATCGTTGTTTGTTTATTGGCAACATACTAGCATCTTGGTTGTTACAGATACCCTAAGGCAAACACAACTAACATTAAAAGAAAAAGAATATTACAAAAAAACAAAACAAGAATAATAATAAAGAAAATTAAAGAATAATAAAAAAGATAATCCTCGTAAACTAGAATTTTCACTAGACCACAGGTCGCTCCTAGAGTCTTCGTTATGATGAGTAAGTAACCTAAAGTATATCAACAAAGAGGAAATACTTAGCTTACACTTGTATGGTATTCACCCTTATTACATAGAACGATTAAAACTGATTATTTAATGAATAATAATGTATTATGCATTAAAGGGAAGATGGACGGTGCGGCGAGAGGCGGTGGTGGGGGGCAGGCTATATATAGGGGGCGGCGCGGGGAGAGCGGCAGTCGAGATGCCGGAACCGAGCCTTAGAGGAGCGCGTCTGTTCAGGGCGATAGGGCGCCGCCTGGCCCGCCAAGAGGATGAGGATTCTGCAGACTCGGAGAGCAGCTCTGACTCCGGAGGGCAGCCGCAGCAGAGCACCAACACCCTGAGGAGGATGATGGCGTCCCTCAGCATCCGCAGCCCCAACAAGGGCTCGCAGAGAAGGATCCTCCGCCAGCCCATGTCCTACACCTACATGAAGGGCATGTCAGGACTTCCGACCATCAGGGTACCCAAAGCGGGCAGCATGCGCCACTAGTTAGTACTTACCTGCCACTCTACCACCGCTGACTGTGCGCTTTTCTTCTCGCCGGTGCATCTTTGCCTCGTAGTGAGGACTCTAGCAATGTATGTACTATCCAACATTCCCTCCTAGCATAATCTTTCTCATAATGTACAGGTACCATGACAGAAACTTTGAGTCCTCTCTCTCCCTTTAAGGAGTGATAATATCCGGGGTTCTTAAAATATTATCAGTGATTGTTACTCGATAATTTCATAGCTTAGTTATCAGAATGGTTAAAGCTATTGCTAAATATTAGTGAAATGGTATTAAAGAACATGACTTCTTTACCGATCTTTGAACGATCTATCGTAAAACATTGGTCAGTAGCGTTATTGGTTTCAATATTACGTATAAATAAATTTTAATTGGTTACGAAAATATTAGTGTTTTTTTTAATTCAAATTTCATATTAGATCAATTGCATTATTACACTTTAATGTTGCAGTATGAGGAATAAAAATTGGAAGGTATTGCAAACTTTCCCTCGTCTAAATATTGACGAAATTAATGAACCGTTAGAAGCGAACCAATAACGCTCGGTTAGGGCCACATATGACGTCAGTGCAGGTTATGCCACATTGCATAAGAAGACCCCGCAGGGCCGTCGTTTCTGTCATGGCTCCTCCTCTTAGCAAAGAGAATGAAAAAGAAAAAAGTTCACAGTCGAATGCTTCTTTGATTCCTTGTATTTTGAGGACTTGAAAAAGGTGACACGAGAAAAAAAAATTAAAAAAGGATACTCCCCATATCCCTTTTTATTTCTTTTGATTGTTTGCATTTGATAATTGATGTGTTGTCCTAATTGAAGAGTAGTTGTTTGATGAGCTATTCAATGTAGTACCCTTAGAGTAGAGAATGCTTTCCTATGGTCACACCAGATTGTTCTCCAGTAGAAAAATGTGTGTTCGAGGCAAACCCGGGTCTATCAGTGTTGATCTATCTGAAAGCCGAAAGTTGGAGTCTCACAGTGACAGCCGAACTATCTGTATATATATACCAATGTTTTTCATCTTATATTCCTATATTCTACAATATAAAAATATAAATATATGTATATATATAATATATGTATATCTAGACCAAACCTGAATTAAGATATCCTATACATATTTATATATACATAAGTACCAGTAAAGTAGATATTTCAAGTGTATTTTGTTAACTTGATCATATTACCAGTCTTGTATATTTAGCCATTAAGATTTTTACTGTATAATAATAGAAGCAGAAATTTAAATGATATATTTTTCATTGTATCTCATAACTGTTCTTCCTCTTTGCCTACTACATAATAAGGTATTAAAAAAGAAAAAAGAGAGAAAAATGTTTTGTCAAACACCAAGTCTGAAGTATAATCGAATGTTTTTTAAATATTGATGGACATGAACTCAGACCGTGCCTTTGAGTTAAGGCTTTTACCTCGTTAAGTGATATTGTTATGTCAGCTAGTTTTATATATATACATATAATATGTCATTTTAAAGGTTTTTTTGATGACTTTTGTTCCATAAATAATAGAACATTGATCTGTATTTATGATGTGACGAAAATAAATGACGATATTATATTCATAATCTGCACAATTCTTGTTTTATTATACCTTTATTATCCCGCATGCTTTTGAAACACCTTAGCCCTAGAACATCCGTTGCACCTCGATCTATCATTATAACTATCATTTAATTTTAGCCAATATATGGCGCCCAAACACATAGGAACTGTGTTGAAATAACAAAATATTTTTACATAAAAAAATAATCTTTAAGTACATGATAAAATAAGTAGATTGTCTTATTTTTGGTTCCGATTTCTGTTTTTAATAATTTAAAAAATACCTCACACATTAAAAACATTGATAAATGTATATAGGCCGAATGGTACGTTAATATATTAATAGATTTGGTAATATTTACGGATAATTAATTTTAGTCCTGATTACTTGTGCATGCGCGGGTGTCCTAGGGCTATCCGAACTTTGTAGGTTGGTAAAGTCATGCAATTAATAGTGCCATAAAAGTTTATAGCATTTAAGAAAACTTTTAAATGTGAAAAAATAAAATATCGAAATATAAATTTCATAATATTTTTGTTACTTGATTTCATGAAAAAAAAAATCACGAAAAAAAAATAATTTGGTTATTAATAAACTACTAATACAACACAAAACGTTTATAAACACCCAAAAAATTTTTTTCAAATAAATAGTGAATAATTTAAACTTTTTTTTCTGATAATAACCAAATGTCTTACATTATCATTAGTAAAATATCAATAATATTTTATGAAATTTGTGGGTCACAAAAGATTATTCACTCATTCAATCACACATATATACGATTTTCAAATTTTTGGAAAATGATAAGACCACTTACCTCAGAGGTATTGAAGTGTAAGTTAAATTATAAAATAAAATTATGAAAAAATTAATTTTATTCTCATGAGTTGTTTGAAAATTTACCTCCTTTTAACACTTCATTGCATTGCGTTAATTTAATACTAATGTCTAATGAAGTCATTTTATACCAATTATAAAAATTCCCTTGTAGAAATGTCTGTTAAAATAACTAATAACCTTTATTTGTATTCCTGATGTTGTAAATAATTGTATTTTCTAAATTTGTCACCTCATGTTCTCATTATTCATATTCATTGCTAGAAGTATAACTTCAGTTTTTCATTCTCAGCTAAATATTCTACTTAAAATATAATGATGAATATGTCGGTTTTCAGATCCTGAATTAGATTTTTTTTTTTTTTAGTTTAAATGTGAGACATGACTAGAAGGTTACTGTATTAATCTATTTTTATGTTTTGTAATATTGCTTTCTGAAATTGTACCATCCCTACACTTCTAGGAACTAAACATTATCGTTATCCCAGACATTATTGAAATTAAAGTAATCCATTGTCCAATATACATTTAGCATATAAATGTATAAAACAAGAAACATTTTGATTTCCCATTGACCAAGTTTTCATTTCAAAAACAGACTTCAGTCTCCCTGAAACCGTCCATATCCAATCTCATATTGTTGGGAACCATGGTTTTCATAGTGCAGTGCAGTGGTAGTCTGCCCTTGGCTCGATAACTAGTTGGGGCCATCTTAACCCAACAAACGGATTCAACGATAGAAATTGGTCTAGATCCGTGCATTATGGCTGTTCGGAGTGAACAGGTTCTTGACATCTTGGAAAACCACAGCACGTTTCCCGAATGTAGTACACGAGGAGAGGTTATTTAATTTTTTAGTAAACTACCCTGTTTACCCTTGATCCCATTATAAGCCCTGAAGAAGATCTGCAATGTGGATCAAAACGTTGGCTTTAAAATAAACAGTTCTCCTTATTTAAAATATTTTTTCTGACCTCCACACAGACCATTTTCTTCCTCAGTTATAAATTAAATTATAAAGCTGGATCACTGTTTTATATTTCTATTTTAATATGGAATTTATTTCTTGGTACATTAAAGATTCCATCAATGATTTCCAAAATCTTACATCTTGCCAAAAATATTATTAAGAAATATAGCCTATTTATTTATTCCGTCCCAATCAATAATATAAAAAGTAAAGGTATACAAATAAAATAAAGGAACCTAATTTGGTATATAATATTGGTCCTCTTTATAGCGAGTGATATTGTGACATTTAGGTTTGATATGTATGACCTAATCTAACTCGGGTGGGATCCAATTCCTTAAAAGGCTACGGGAAGCCTTTGTCGTTCAGGAGTCAAGGAAAGGTCGAGTCAATTAAATCTGTTGTCCCTATCAACTACATCATTCTGTCATAAATATTTTGAAACAATCTTGTTTGATAAGGCATTGTTTTTATGAAAAAAAAAAGTATTAAGTAAGTAAGTAGTAGTATTCACCATATCTTTACTCCGATATACATAAAGTTTTGTTTGTTTCTTTTAATGTCTCTTTTGCTGCTATGGTTAACCGGGCGAAGCTGGAGTGAGAGTCCTAAATTATGACATAGAATAGGCTTCGGACCTCCATTTTACGTCTTATCCGAATTACAGCATAACCTAGGATTTTTCACTGCCCTTTAAAAAATCCTAGGGTCACCTGCCGGGCTGCTGATCGGCGATCTTAGGTATAGTAGGTTGTTATGCTAACTACTAGACCATAGGTGACCCTTAAACAAGGTGTTCAAGAAGGAACTTCATAATTTTATTGTTTAAAAGCTAACACATGAGTTCTTTCGAGTTTATATATTCACTTCCTTTAATATAGCTCTGAAATTGTTATTTTATAACGGATTGTCTTGATCTAATTCTAAAAATAGATTACACAGGTCTGCGATGAAAAAATTGTAGCATATTTTAATAGTGGGTTCAGCAGTATTTTTTGTGATTACGGAAAAATAGTGAAAAAATTCCATCACCCCTAGATAAGTCATAACCAGAGGATGTTTTAGGGTCTAGACTAAAAGAAAGACATATTTTCATGTTTCCCATTTAGAGAAAAGGAATTTGTCCCTTTTTTTACACAAGAGGCTGACCAAGTTTTCTGCAAAAATGTACCTGAAATCATGGAAATTGTCAAAACCACGTATGAACCAGAGGAATGGAGACTTTTCACCGTTTCATCAAAAAGGAGTTTGAAAGCGGTTCATCTTCACAATCATAACCAATATGCTTCTGTGGCTGTTGGGCACTCAGTCCATTTGAAATAATGCTACAAAAATCTTGAGTTTGTTCTTAGTAAGCTAGGCTGCTCTGACTATAAATGGACCATTTGTGGGAATTTGAAATTTATTTCCATGTTACTAAGTCAAAAAAGTGTTTACACAAAGCTTCCATGTTTCCTCTGTGAATGGGAAAGCCGTGACAGGAAACAACACTGTGTCAAGCAGAGGTGGACAATCAGAAATGTTCGTATTCCTGGAGTTAAAAATTTAGAAAGACAAAGTTTAGTGGATCCTAAAAAGATCTTACTTCCATACTTCCACCAGTTCGTATCGAATTGGGGCTAATGAAACAGTTTGTGAAAGCATTACCCAAAGAAGGAGAGGGTTTCAATTATCTTTGTGAACAGATTCTTGGTATACGATGCTAAGCTGAAAGAGTGAGTCTTTGTTGGGCCTCTTGTGAGTGAGTCTTTGTTGATCAGAAAACTTTTAAAAGATGAAAGCTTTGTCACTAAAAAGGAAATGGAAGACGAAATGCCTGAAACTTGTTGTAACAGCCTTTCTTGGAAACAAAAAAGACCCAAACTACAAAACTTTTAATTGCTGAATTGTTACAAAATGTTGGGCTGCAACATGAGTGTCAAAGCTCATTTCCTTCACTCACATCTGGAATACTTTCCAGAAAATCTTGGGGCTGTGAGTGAGGAACAAGAAGAACGTTTCTATCAAGATATAAAAGAAATGGAGCGCAGATACCGAGGTCGATCGAATGTCAACAGGATGACAGACTTCTGTTGGGCGTTAAAAAGGGAACATTCACAAGAACTCAGCCGAAAAAATAACCAAAAGAAGCTTTGATCGAAAAAAAAAGTTTTTAAAATGTCATTTTTGAAATTCATCAGCGCAAAAAACTGCAACATGATCAGTTACCTAAATCAAAACAATTTTTAAAAAAGTTTTTTTTGTAGACCTGTGTTATCGGATCTATTGAGAATCGATGAAAATCGATCAGAGTTCAAGCCACTATGGAGCGAATTTTCAATTACCACAATGAAAGATATTACCGAAATACCTCCATTGTAAAGGTAATATCATAATTAATAATTTAATCGATATTAAGCTTTATAGCTAATTATGTTAGTAACAAAATTAACTTATCTTGAGTTACTAATTGATAAAATCCTGCGTGGTTATAAGTCAATGCATGTTGCAAATTTAAGATCAGCATCATTGGTAATTGATTATATATTATGTGGGAGTTAAATAGTCTGGGGGTGCAGTAAAAAAAAACAACCCTAAATAAGACAAACTTATTGAAGAGTCTTCTATAAGGAAGGAAGAGTCCTCTGACCCACCAGCCCTGAAGATAGCCTACAACGTAGGCCGAAACGTTGGCACTTACAATGAATAAGTTTCTCTTATTTAGTGTTTTTTTTACTGCACCCCAGATTATCTAACTCCACATTAGATCTTCCAGTCAACTATTTTCCTCTCAATCTCGATTATATATATCATATGTATTTTTGTAAAAGACGTATACCAAACGACATTCATTTTAATGTTACTGATACAGTCACTATGGTAACAGCTGGGACTTAAAAACTGGGAAGGTTACTCTCAGTGTTCTATATTAATAGTTTAAAGAAAATAGTTTTGTAAATAGTGTGCGAAATGTTCGATTTAAATGTTCTTTCTTATTTTACAGAGAAGCATAGTTATTAGTTTTTATTCCAACACGCTTTAATTTAGTTTTTGAATCTATCAACATTATAGATATATTGGTTTTTGTGTATCTTAAAAAGACTAAGTGGAAATTGATGGTAACTACACCAATAAATTCACTAATAATTACAATTGTTAAAACATCAGATAAAATGTTTACTTGATTTTAAAGTTTTCTTTTGCGATTACTTACTTTGGCCAAGTTGTCTATTACGTAATCAATTAAGTTACGTCCTTTGTTCTTTCTCCGTCTCACGATAATGAGGCTGGAGCATAGAGTTCCTCCATCTGACGCCTCAAGAGTGTCCCAATTAATTTCTACTTGAATTAAATGAAGAAGCACATGCTCTTATAAAGAGAACCTAAGACAATAATTAATGTTACCTTGTGCCATGTCTGAAGATGATCAAGGTTCGTCTGGAACCATAAGATCGAGATTTTAAACTTTATCACCATTTCTTAAAAGTGAATAATAACCAACACCTATAAACAAAATTAATACATTTAACCCATTTCTCTAGACACCCTTGGCCTCCTTGTACCTCCGAATAGGGTAAGAGTAACTTCAAGGGAGAGTTGTAATTGAGGTAGTGTTTGTCCGATAAACAATGGTTTAGGAGCCCCCAAGGACTTCTACCCTGATGCAAGCCCTAGGTGTTAGGGCGTACTCCATTATAAAAGTTCTAGATCAAACCGCTAGGGGATGACAATCTAATTTAGAACAAAATATTCATTGCGTTTATGTATTATAGAGTAAATTCGGACTACTTTTTTAAGCCGAGTTCCGAAAGATCTAGATATTTTTCTGTTTCTAAGCTCTGGTCACTTGTTATCCTTGTACGCTGGAGAGGTTTCAGATCAATACTTATATAAACATGGATATACATAAGAATATATATATATATATATATATATATATATATGTTTGTGTGTGTTTATGTAAGTTCCTGTGGTTAAATTCAACAGCGGTTGTAATAGCTCGCAGCGTCTTTCTGACGCTTTTGATGACCTTTATGGTATCACTCCTTTTTACTGCAGCATTATTTATTATCCGGATGGTTTGCTGCTGGACAGTATTTACTACGGGCTATGTTCTCTTGAGGAATCAGGAATCAGCATATATGTTCATAGACGTGTTATATTAAAACAATTTTTTTTGACAATCTGAATCTTCTTGCGCAATCTAAACAGTTATTTATTAGCCCGGACACCATTTCTACAAAATAGTTAATATTTTAAGTAAATTGTCATAACTAAGTACTGTGGGTAATACTTCAAATTACTTCTCAATGACAATAACAATGTGAAGAATTCTATCTATATATGTAATTGGCTCTCTTGAACAAATACAAAAATTTTATATTTTATAGTTTTCAAATTTCTATAGGTAATCCATATAGAAGTAGGAAAGTAAAAGGGTAGACATTTCATTGGATCTGATTTTTATAGCAAACCAAATAAAAAATTTTTAATTAATCGGAAATGGTTGACTGGATATGTTTCTATCTAGATTTCTATCCAGATTTCTTCCCATTCTTATTATCTCTCATTAGTAATTTCATAATCTATCTTAAACCCTTTGTATTTCTGTTAATTCTTAACATTTTTGTATATATAAACTGTAATTCTTCTTCGGTACTACAATGTTTTATATAGTTTTTTCTCTTTCTTTTTTTTAAGCCCTGAAGATGGCTTAAATTTTAAGTCGAAATTTAGATACAATAAAATAAGTTATTCCTGTTTTGTGTAATTCATTTACTGCACACTCTGACCATTTTACACTATTATTTCCGTAAAACATTGTACTTGATAAGCGAATTCCCGCTCATTTTGTTTGTTATCGCTTAAAAAGTCGTCGGGATGGTTTTTACAGATTCATGAGGAAGTATTTCTAGTGTACTGTGTCAGATGTTTGCAGTATTCTGTGACAGAAGTTGGCAGTATTTTGTGAAAGATGTTTATACTATTCTGTGACAGTACCCCAAAATGTTTAAATGTCCAAGAGAGGCCTTGTGAGTCATTTATCAGATATAATGCCACTTAAGCTTAGTTCCTCGAGATTTAATCTCAAATAGTATCACTAAACTTGTAAGTTATTCGAATCCAGTTCGGAGTATTGTTGAAATACAAATATTTCATAAGAACTTTCTGCATGGTAAGTCTGCAAGTTAATATTATTTGAATGACGCAAAGGAGTCATTCGAATGATGTTGATAATATTCCACATTGTTTGTTCAGTTTTTATCTTGTGTGCCAGATTGTCCATCAATTGCCAGGAGAATTTGCATATTGCACTTCCTTAGCTTTAGCCTTGGTTTTGACACATCGTAAATATTTTCCAAAGATGATCCATGATTGATAGTGGAAACTTCATATTCTTCACGATTCATTCACGATAGAAGAGTACTTTTCTGTTCTAAGATATAAATAAAATCAGTAAAACAATTAATTAATTTCATGCCGATTATTGAGGCTGCGCTGCCCAACAAACTGGATAGCTGCTATCTACGTAGCTTAAAATTCATTACATTTTAGTTATTTATATAATGTCACTCCTAAACGTTCAAATAGTTGACTGAGAAATAGGTGGAAGGATTATATTAAGGATGGCATTACAGATTTGGGTTTGGACGGTAATCTTGAGTTTATACCTCTATTTTGAATATAACTTCATAAATTAATAACCAATACTAAAACCCATAAAGTGCCTGGGGCTCAGTACATCGTAGAGACAGTACTGTTTCTTGGACAACGGGTGTGCAAGGAGGTGATTTGTCCTAGATCAAGCTCAATCTCCAGATTGTTCCCACTTATTTTGCGAACCCAATTTATAGAGGCTGAGTGAGCCCCTGGAGGATCCTACATACCATCATATAGAATCATTGATTATTACACTGTTTTTAAATGATAAGCATTTGAAAATTTATTTTTAATATTAATATGATTCCGACATGTGAGATCAAATAAAGCCTTGAAGCTAATTGTCCGAGATTGCGGATCCGCGCCACGGCAGTTGCTCCAAGGGAACTGGTTAAAAACACCTTTCCAAATCCTAACTAACTAACTAATTTCTCTGGGCAACAGCCCTTGCAGAGCCTAGACCCTCCCTGACAGCATAAAGTGGCGTTAAATAATAATAGTTAATAAATAGTTAAATAATAATAAACAGGCTGAAGCATGTGATAGTTTGACGAAACACCTCTATATTTTTTAGTAAGAAGTGACAGCGATTCGAATTTGGCCTAAAATGATTTAACTTTGCTCTCCGAAATCATCAACACCTTTCCTTCTTCAATACAATATTTTTGTTTACTTCCTCATAGAATTTATTCATTGAAAAGTTCATTTGCCGTGGATCGGTATCCTTATGCAGTTCACCCAGCCTTAAATGTAAAATGCGAAGAGTATTGAACTTTAAAGGAAGGCGAACTTTAAAAGGATCGACTGTTACACAATCACTTCCGTAGGCCTGAAAAATGACTTCCTCATCAGAGATAATTGAATGAAATGAATTGCCACTTAAACGAAACTTTGAAGATATTTAAAAGAGAGAAAAATAAATCAGCATTTAAAGCCTCAGGATATTTTAATGAGATTTAATTCAGGGTAATTTAATTTAATCTTATTAATTCGTAATTATATATTATGAATTTGATCTAAATCAATGGCACTTTTGGCTCAGTTGCATTTGGTTGAACATTGGCTCCATGATCACAGGTTTATATTTGTCACATTATTTCAGTTTATTACAAACTTTAGATTTAGGAGTTTAGATTCGGAGAGTCCCAAAACTTGTATTTCCGTTGACGACTTGGAACCTTCCACTATAATAATATTTCTGGTGCATATAATTTAAATTATGAATGTAATATTATAATTATAAAGAGTTATATGGACATGATCGTAAATAAAAAGGTATCAATTGATTGTCTGCAATAAATGTGTTTGTAGACTGATCTATTATTAACTTCAGCGTTTTAATTCCCTTCATCATAACAATCTATCAAAATAAAGATTCAAAAATCAATGAGTAGGTGCTAATTGTTTAATTGATTTCAATATACAACTTGAAGAATCTATTAATAAAGGTACGCATCCATAGAATATGACCTCTCAGTTGAGTTCCTTGTTCGAAAGGTAAACACAAGTTTGCCTGCGACCCCCGATGACCTCCGAGATCGCTCATGATCGACTCGATCAACAAGGATCCATGGAGCTCCTCAACTTATGGTAGTTTTATTAGTTTGTGCGGTTTTTATGTTGGGGAACAATTTCCTTACGACGAGTTTGACTGATCCGTAAACTTTATCTGCGGTTAGGTGGTGAAATGGATTTCAGAAAAAAACTAATAATGTATAAAAGAGTTAATCGTCAGTTTGAAAACAAAAGTAAAATGTTCTTCTAAATTTGTATTAAAACTTATTACACCCACTCCTAAAAACTCTCGTGTTTTTAGATTTCTGCCAATTATATTGGATCTATAAGGGAAAATGTTAATTCAAGCAATTTTGTCAAGCACGACACTTAGCTCTCTTATTCTTCATTGTTTTAGCCTGGTTTTAGACCTTAGGTTTCGGGAACATCAAACATTGTTCGACTAAACTAGCGAAAAATCTGAAAAAGTCAACTTTTTAATAGGATGCAATCCAAATAACAAAACCATGATAATTGCATGAAAAACTTTAACAAAAGGAAAATAATTTATTTTTTTATTAATTGTTATAATTTTCAATATTTTATTATTATGAGAAAAGATATGTCCAGGGCCGGGATTCGAACCCGGGTCTCCCATGATTCCGTCACGGGGCTCTACCAACTGAGCTATCCTGGTTCGTACCTGAGTCAGACAAATCCATTTTGTTCACCCATCCCATACCCCCGTGTTCTCGCAATTTGCGATGTATACAAGGGGAAGAATGTTCATTGAACTTTACTTTAATTAGGATTATATATTATTACAATTTATTTAATTTTTTGAATTGTTATAATTTTAAATATTTTTATCAAAGTTTCCTTAAGCGTATAACCGAAATACGGCGATAGTTTTAAGGTTTATTAGGCTGGTAATAAACTACAAAACTCATTTGACAAAGATACTATATAGAAAGATTTGGGCAAGAAATATGAGTTTGTAATCAATTGTGTAAGACCAACATTGATATAAAAAAAAGTTTTCTAAAAGTTGTTTTATTACTGTTGGGCTCTTCATCCAATATTTCATAAAACATTTCCTGAGGTAGTTCAGACGTTATCGCCCCGTGCCGGCAACAGGTTGTTCGAGGTAGCGATGAAGCTCATATTTTAGGATTTAGAACGGAGATTTAATGTCGTATAAAAACTTTAATAATGAAACAAAAATACTGTAATTCTGTATAGAATAGACCTAAAAGGTAAAGCTTTTTTATGGATGTTCAAAAGAAGAAAGTCCAAAAATCGATGATCAAGACAATTTTTATAACTGTATCAAAAAAACTGAACGTTATATTTTTTTGGTACAATTTCATCATGAAAGATGAAATTAAAATGAATAGTGGATGTTATGATAAATTGTTTAGCTTTAATTCTTTTACGCCAGTCTAACCAAGGTGAGGCATACAAGCAAAACAGAACAAAACAGCATCATAACCATAGTTATCGCCAGGGGCGATGCAGATGGTTATGGTGGAGCATTTTGAATTGAACAGTAAGCTGAATAACTGCAACTAACTCCAGGAATATATGACTTTTTATTTCTGTATTTCCTAATACTCTTTTCTGAATAAACGACCGCAAGTCAGAGAGTACTCTGTGACTTTAATAGAATATTATATATTATACTGTATAAATAATACACAATATTCTCCAATGGAAGGTATGAATAGCTTTCATTTCTTTAATACCGCATTACGATTTAAAAAACAGCATGTATTTCGTATATTTCGAAGCAGCATACTGACCATTTTAGTGAAGAAGTATCGGCCCGTTCCGACCAATCGATGCTCGTCAGATATGTTTCAGTTTCTGATGAAGAGATAAATTTCTCAACCATGATAGACCCGCCCCATTGAGAAGGGTGCAGTGAATAACACCGGCAGTATAATGGCAAATACCACACTGCCATCATAACTATCAAGTGCATGTGCAAGTTGCATCGATATACCAAAAACGTATTGATAGAGATCATTAATAGTTGCATTTTTTATTACAATATTAATAAAATACAAAGATAATTAAAATTAAATATAAACTGTGGCCTAATATAATATTTTCTCATCATATCCCTGAAAATAGGTTTAGTCTACTACTCGCCGAATAAAAAAAATAGAGCGAAAATGCTAGGATGATTTCGAAAATTAATCAGGAATTATTATCTATATTTTGAACTGGAAAAAGTGAATGAAAATAAAATTACTAGATATCAAATCGACATAGTTTTACATTTAGTAATTTAGAATTAATTATTTTGTAAAATTATCCTTTGAATCAAAAAATCAAATGAACCTTGACATAATTGAAAATATAGAATACAGTAGAAAAGAAACTATATTCTGGGACCAAGTCCCGTTAAAATACCAAACATGAACAGAAAAAGAAACGCAATATACATCTGGCCAGAAGGCTACGTACTAATACAAATCATGAAGTATTAAAAAAGTGCCTAAAAAATAAGTAAAATAAATATAAAAATGGAATAACAAAAAAGTAGGAATCATGACAGGATATCAACCAATTATAGAGAATACATATATTAATAACAACAGTTAATAAATGAAATAAATGCATGAGTTGGTATGTAATAATTTCTTAACATAGTGTATATCTTCTTTACGAAAAAGGAACAAAATAAACAAGCGACAAAATAGTTCATTCAATACCGATTCATTTAAGTCAATGACAGAGCTGCTCAATATTGTATATATAAGCCATGAAAGTCAAAATGGAGGAATACTGGGGCAGGTTTTCAACATTTATACGAGTTGTTTCGAACAGGAAATGGCGGAAAATATGAAAGAGTGAAAATTGAACAAGTGGGAAATTCGGTTATTGCAGGATAAGTTCAAAGATGTTATTTATGGTTCAGTCATTTAGGTATAGCCTAGGACAGTTGAAAATGAACCTCAGGAAGTTTGGAAACAATGACAATCGACTGAGTCACAGTAGCCTTTAGCCTTAATCGGTCTAAATCTACACTCATTCGATTTAAGTCTTCTTGAAGGTTAACGACTCGGTAAGAGAAAAGTGTAAATATATTTAGTAATCATCTGCATAAAGATGACAGGAACAGTCGAGAAACGATTTATGAAGGTCGTTAATATAGGAGTTGAAAAGAAGAATAGTTGAGCTCAGGGCAACTCCAGACGATACGGCAAGATAGGAAGGTTAAGTTTGCTAGGTATGGCAACTGCTTGGCTACGTTCAGGGAGAAAGGATTGAATTTTTTTTTAAATTTATTTATTCGAAATTCACATCTGTTTTATAATAATATAACAAGTAAATATAATGGGTTATACATAATTATATGGATAAAGACGCTTAGAGAATATGCCCAGCGAAAGTACTCAAACAAAAACTTCAACTTAAAAGATCACCCGGCCATCTTCTTTCCAGGCGCCTAGGAGAATTATTGGGAATCGAAGAGGTAGCTAGGCTTGAAACTATTGGGCTTGAGTGGACATACATTTTGTCATGAAAGGATTGATATCGGGTTAGGGTCAAATCAGCAACAAATGCACATTGAAGTCATTATTTGTAACAAATTAAGGTGCACTGAGGATTTTGGAAAAGAGAGGAATTTGATGGCTTAGTGGAGCCCCAATGTTCTACTCCGTAAGTCCAAATAGGTTTTAAAATAGTCACGTGTATGAGTCTTTTGTAATAAATGAGGAGCTTAAAGCGCTTATCTAGTAATAGTTGAAGTAGCCTGAAATGGCGAGGGATTGAAATCAAATAAATAATATTTGCTAGCCACTATATATGTATACGCATTCATCAATATTTGTACAAAATACTATCGCGTTACAGCTCTTCGTAACCCCCAAAACCTTTTTATGAACAGTTCATTTGTTAGAGTGCAGCTGTTATTGAGGACGCGGGACAGGCCTCTACGTCATAGCTCGCTGTCTTACCGAACCTAATTACTGAACGACTTCCTTTAGATAAGGCAACGTGATACAGATGTAACCTAATTTATAGAAAACAACAACCCCTTGTTGAACATCGGGAAAGGAAAACTAATTAGTTATTAACATCACATTAACAATATTTTTGGCCGGCTTAGTGGATGACGTTATAACATTTGTTGATTAGCATGGATGTACACATGCATTTTTTTCTTTTTTGGACAACCTAAGAAAGAGCTTGGTATGATGATCGCAGTAAACTTTAAGAAATTACTCTTAATTTACATATAACATGTAGTAACGAATAATATTTGCTATTTTTCCCCTCTTTCGTCTTCTGAATGATCGAACATGTAAGGAAAATATAACTGGGGTTTTAAAAGCTCATAGATATTCCCTCTAATCTCATATTTCTATATAATTTTTTCGATTTCTCTCTGCCGAGATCTTAAGCCAATTATTGAGACTCTATCTAAAGCCTAACGTCAAGATACTCCTTTTTATAGCGATGAACAAGCAGAAAATTGAGCTAAGTTCGTCAGGTAAATTTTACTGGCTTACATCGCAAAATTGTACAAAATGTACATGCAAATAACCACGATAGAGCTGATTCAAATAGAATTTTTCACAGTTAGGCACAATAGTGCTTAATGTACTAGTAAATCTGGTTACCTTCAATAAGAGCAGTAGGACACAAATGGCTCATCAAAAGCGAAACAATCGCAGTCTTACCACATAAGATGTTTGTTTTTTTAAGATCGAGCCACTATTGACCACTTTTGTTTCAACTGTTCTTTTCTTCTCTTCCATACCTCTTTCATTCATTGTCTTGACTTATTTGGGTTTTTTTTTTACTGCACCCCCCAATTATCTCCAGTCTCCATATTTCATTTTATCTACATGAAACAGTAGTTATAATAATAATGCATTCTTTTGCATTATGCATGCTCATAGTAATCCAAACATCAACAACATAGATAATTGAAGTAAACAAGGTAAAGCTAATAAATGTTCAAAATTTCAAATGTCAAGGATTTAAAATTCCTTGAAAGAGGTTTTAAAACCCTTACCCCCGCAACCAATTTCAACCCATTAAGGGTATAGGGTGCACTACATTGCAAGAACGTGTTCTTATATTCTTATTACATTATTATAATTATTATATCTAATATATAAAATTGTCGTGTCACAGTGTTCGAAAATTTCGAATGGCCATCGATAATAGTGGCCGACACGTATCACTTAGGGTCATGAAAAATAGTTTACATCCTATTCTCAGACCTACTGAATATGGACACAAAATTTCATAAGAATCGGTCTAGTCGTTTCGGAGGAGTTCTGTTACAAACACTGACACAACAATTTTATATATTAGATAGAACTAAGATTCAGGTGAATTATTATATGATTGCTAGTTTACTCACGATCTGTTAAACCAACAGAGCTGCATTTGGACTCAAATTGTAGCAATTTCAATCTTCTTTAAACATTCTTATTTGTGTTTTTTCCCTAAAACGCACAGATTAGAAGATAAAAACTTCGAAATTTACGGAATTATATCAGTTTTTGGCCTGTATATCCAAATCTTTGAGTTTTAGGGGAAAACACAAATAAACAACGCGTGACCGGGTCAGCTAGTATTATTATAAATATTATATATTATTATTATATTCTTATTATAAGTATGTGTAAGGGTCGTTTAACACCTATACGGATTGGTTCGGTTTGGTGCAAATTCGATTCGTTTTCGGTAACCGCCGAAAACGAATGAAAACTCTTCACATACACTCGGTTAGTATCAGGTTTTATTTCACAACCAAAACGTCGAATACGCAGCCACCCACTATGTCCACAATGCTCACTGTGGAGAAAAGACAAATCATTGCTCTGTTTTTTCTCTATAGAAGAAAAAAAAAACGAAAGAGGAATAATCGACTTCTGGATGCACCCTACCCTCTAATCTAATGCACCCTATCCCCTATCGTCCACCTAAGTGCGAAACGAGCCTATGGCAACGGTTTTGCAAGAAGGTTAATTGGCCGAGGTCAATGTCAACCAAGTTTTCTCCCAATTAATGGACTATGGTAGTAGAGCCACAGTGAACCTCGGAAGGGCCTGCAGATTCCACAAGAAGCAGACAGAATAATTTATCTGCTTCATAAGGTTTTGAATCTGAGGCCCCTAAAGTTCATCAATTCAAGATTCTGTACACTAAGCTACCCAATATCTTGTATAATAATATAGTCCAATATTCTTATTAGGATTCTAAAGCATTCTAAAAGATAAAGTACAGAACAGTATATAGAAATAACAAGACCTTTGGATGAATGTATGTCCAGTTGTTTTGCTTAATCATTTTCTAAACAAGTCAAAAGAATAAAAAATTAAAAGTCCGAAAGTTATTCGAACAGAAGACAAACACAGATGCTTCCTAGATCCCGGCGCTAGAATAATGTTGCCTTATCGGAGGGAGCTATAATCCGCTTGGGGTGCGATATCAGCTCCTACACCGTCAGCAGGGGATCAACGGGTCAACGGACGGTGTATCTAGGAGAAGTCAGTCCTCGCGGAAATAATGGAATATTTTAATATCAAGGTCCTATATCATATCTCAGGGGGGGGGGGGGAGGGCTTATAACAGAAAAAATAGTGTACAGCTAAAAGAAAACAATTGAGATAATAAATAAATCATCACCTCTTTCTGGATTTCTATAAATATTGATGAGTTAGCCAACACGAGTTAAATTGAGCCTAAATTGATGGGTTACCTATGTTGTATAATTCTACAGTTCTATAATTTGTTAGACGGGGATTGGTCCGCCCTCAGGAGTGCATGTGGTTTTAATTTTAATCTCGAGTTAAATTTTCAAAAAAGTTTTAACTATATAACAAATACTTTTATCAATTATTTATTATAAGCACTTTAAATAAGTAAGTGTTCTTGAATTACCATAATTTAAACTTATTAATCATAATTAAAACTTTTTTATCGTTTTATTTTAAGATTAACTAAATACTATTGGTAGTATAATAATAATTTAAATATTTTTATTTTTTTTTGAAGAGAAAAGATGGGTTCGAATCCCGGCCAGGGCAAATCTTTTCTCTCCAAAATAAAAAATAAAAACAATTAATTAAAAATTTTAAATATAATAATTTAATGAAGATTTTTTCCACATTACGAAAAATCCCTACGTGTTAATATTTTCATTTATATTTATATTATAATTTTTTTTTTTTATATATTAAAGCGGGAAACTATACAAACACTCGGTGACGGGTCTGATTGATATAGGTTTATCGAATAGTGGGAGGTGGGGAGTTAATCCCACCTACAATAGATGAGATAACCTTACATAAACTTCTTTTTTTAAAACAGGTTTTCATGTTGTTTAGAATTTTCCGAGGAGTCGGATATATAACATTAGAATTTAATAGAGTATAAGAACCAGTTTAGAAGAAGTTATATCTTCTTACAATTAACATATTGCCGCACACTTTTAATTTGACGATCGTCCTCAGTAACACATTTTTTTTCAATTTTTTATAACTGCCAGGTGAAATCGAGTGTGAGTACCGAACGTTACCGCCGTCGTGAACGACTGCTATAGCCGTCATTTGTCTCTAGATGCCCAAATGTTTCGAAGCGGTAAAGCATAAGAAAACGCATAAAAGCGCAATAAATATGTCCGGCATTCTACCTACGCCTTTTCTTTCGATGTCTTACTCAATAATGAACAAGTTTATACGTCAGTACACTTCGTACTAGCGCTGTTCTTTTTTTTTATTGATTAAAATGTGCACGACGGCTATCGTTTACGGCAACGTGCTAAAATGCCATATTTATATAAACCTGCCACTAATCTCTTATTTGAAAATATTTGTTTTATACTTACTTACGCCATGGCCCCCTCGAAAATCCTCCTCCATTGTGCACGATCCTCAGCTTCTCCGTCCAACCACTTCCATGAGGGAAGGTCAGCTAAAACATTCTCCAGCCATCGTAGAGACCCGGTCTACTTATCTTCCTTTCTTTCCACCACGCATTACCCCTCCGTTTTTCTTTATTTTCCACTACAACCTTCATTTCTATTATTTTTTTCCCATATTGTTCTCTATCTAGGCAGTCCCTCTATGCTATTTTTAATTTGCCCGCTGCCTCTCTCATTTGTTTTACACACCCACTAAGCTCATTTATTCACGGATTTTGTCAAATACTTTTTTATAAAGTCTCCCTTGGTCCATTCTTACCATGTGACTTTAGAATCTTAGTCTTCTGATTATTATTTCGGTTTCCATTTATTTCATTTCCCTATTCATAAAAGAAACTTTTATTTTATACCAACTTATAAATTTTTAAATGAATTACAAATCGGGACCTCTTTTATATCTACAGCCTCGGTAAATAAGTGATTGAGTTGACTGTTGTCCAAAGCGTTATGGGTATTGAGAGAAGCGGAATCGTGTTATTCTTGTGGTTTTTGGCTTAAAATGTAGTTGTAATATATCATATAATATATGATCCAAGAAATTCAGCTGATTCCCCATCCTCCTTCTCTTTAATTGTACTCAGTGCAGTAAAAGAGATTCTGCCAATCCTATTTATATATATATATATATATATCTAATAAATAAATCAAGTAAGGGATTAGGGGGGAAAACCGCAAGCCAATCTCTGGCTTAGCTCCTTAATCATTACGAAAATAACACGATTCCGTTCCTTGAGTATAAGACACTCATTTTGGAGGAAATTCGTCTTAAACACTTCTCCACCGCGGGCTGTAGATATATAATGAGAGATAGCATAAAAATAACAACTTTTTGGAGCGTAACGATTTTTTTTTTTAAATTCTAGAAGAATATCTCGATTATGGTGGAACATACACAAGAAATAGATTGATAGATTTTCAAGACATGTAAATAGGAAAAAGTAAACACTGTCTAATATTGGAAGAAGGAATTCGATTTAACGGTATAATTATTCATGACTTTTTTATTTTCATAAATTTAAGAATGAGAATACATTGATTTTTCATTCCATTCATTCAGTCGAGATTACTAAGACACAGATGTAAATTTCGATACTAAGTCAGGAAAAGGAGACTTGTAAAAGTTGGAGGAGCTGAAAGGTGTAAGTTGAAGGGAGGAAGATGGTGACAAGGAGAGCCCTCACGGGTGGGTGACGAATCGATGTGGGTGACGCTCGGCTGGGTCCGATCGGCTTTGCCTACCCAACCGGTGTGTATGTAATAAACTTATGACCTCAGCTAAAGTTCGTTCTATTTTGTCTCGGGAATAATCCCACTGACATATCCGACACCCTCTCCGGAAAATACACAACACAAATATATTTGCATTATGCCGATTTGAAATGATCATTGTAAAAAATAAAAGTTCTGAAAGAAAGAAAAAAATGATAAATTTTTAGCCTGATACAAGGTTTTTGTCCTCTTGACATTATTGATAACAACTCTCCTATCAACAAGATAATTTGTGTTTTTGGTGCTTGTGATTTAAGCTGATCGCCATGGACTGCTGCCCGCCATTGTATGTAGCCTTAAACATATTGTATATAACCTCAACACTCATAATTTGATGCAGATATAAACTACCTTCTTATTCATATTTAAAAGATTAAGAAAAACCTCTACCACTATACAACCCATGAGGAGCCTTGACAGTAGCGACTGTACTGTTTCACGGACGAAGGATGTGCAGGTGGAGGTGATTTGTCCTGGATCACGCTTGCTATTTTGGGGATATTAATATATTTTGATAAATTATATTAATTTGTTATACCAGAGTAATCATTTAAAATAATTACTCAAATAATAATTTCTTTAATTATAATTTCTTTACGTGCTAACTATATTATAAATTGTATTATTTTACAGAGGTTGTATGTGTGTTTACCAAATTACTAATTAGTCAACTTAACATCTTAATTAAACCATCAATATAGTATTCATAAATATATAGTGCATCTGGGTTGTCACGGCCTAAAGATTTATAATGAACATACTTTATTAATACAATTTCTTTAGAAATTTGGATTATAATTTTTTTTAAATTATTTTATTGAATTGTATAACTGAAATATACGAGGGGTGATCAAAAAGTTCCAGGACTGTTGAGATTGCGCGGCAATGGAGTGTCATAGAGCAGTGCGGTTGGCAGCATTGTTTAGCGTGACTCTTCCTGAGCTCAGCTGTTTATTCAGTTTGTTGATAACCTTCTTCATTGCAAAGTACTGCTGTTTTCGTAAAAAAAAGTTTTTTGTGTTCGGCGATTTTGTGAAATGAATGTAAAGGAAGAGCAACGCGTTTGCGTAAAGTTTTGTGTGAAGTTGGGTAAAATGTTTACTGAAACTTTTCAAATGTTGCAAGTGGCTTTCGGTGATGAATGTCTGAGTCGGTCAAGGTGTCATGAGTGGTACAAAAGGTTCAAGGAAGGCCGGACATCGTGTGAAGATGATTCTCGTTCAGGGCGCCCATCAACTTCGACTGACGACGATCATGTTGCAAGATTGAACAGTCTCGTGCGTTCTAATCGTCGACTAACCATTCGTGAGATGGCTGAAGAATTGAACATTTCATTTGGTTCGTGTCAACAGATTTTAACAGAAAATTTGCAGATGAGAAGGGTGGCTGCAAAGTTTGTTCCGAGACTGTTGACTGAGCAGCAGAAAGAACACAGAGTTCAAGTTTGTCAGGAACTTCTTGAAATGGCAAATGCCAATGAAAACTTCTTAAAACAAGTCATTACTGGAGATGAAACGTGGGTTTATGGCTACGACGTGGAAACGAAGGTCCAGTCATCACAATGGAAGACAAAATCCTCCCCAACCCCCAAAAAAGCACGTCAGGTCAAATCAAACGTCAAGGTCATGCTTACTGTTTTTTTCGACTGGAAGGGTGTTGTTTACCATGAATTTCTTCCACGAGGTGAGACCATTAACCGCTTTCGTTATCTTCAAACCCTGAGAAATTTGCGCGAGGCAATAAGGAGGAAGAGACCAGAGTTGTGGCGGAGCGGTGAGTGGGTGCTGCATCATGACAATGCGCCTGTTCATTCCGCACTGCTCATTCGCGACTACTGCACCAAAAATGGAATGACGGTCATTCCCCAGCCTCCATATTCACCTGAACTTGCCCCTGCAGACTTTTTCTTGTTTCCAACACTTAAGAGACCCATGAAGGGAAAGAGATTTGAGTCCGTAGATGACATTAAAAAAAAATCGCTGGAGCAGCTACACACCATTTCACAAGATGATTTCTCAAAGTCCTTCACACAGTGGAAACATCGTTGGGAAAAATGTATGCTTCCCAAGGAGAGTACTTTGAAGGGGACGACGTCCAATAGCCTGTAGATTTTTTAAATAAATTAATAAAAAATCAGTCCTGGAACTTTTTGATCACCCCTCGTATGTATATCTAGTACGATGACTATAAGAATAAAAAAATACATGACAGGACATGTAGAGGCACTACCCACTGGCAGCACTCTAATGGATTATAATTTAAAATATACATTTTGACAAGAGCAATAATCATTCATATGTAATTGAGGATTACCATAAAATACGTACATACATGTAAATGAAAACATCTCTGGTACCTGAGGTGCCACGCGCTTACCCAAGCCAGCATCTCTTCTTCCGGATGCTCTTCGATAAGTACTTCAGCTCATGTTCTTCGACTTCTTCAGAGAGTCCTTTTTTAATGGTGGAGTCCTGGATCCCCCTTTCGTATCTCTTCAACCTCCCTCACAAAGGGGTCTTGCTACCTTCCAGAGTGACCTATTTCTTGTAACGATATTTTGCTTATTATGCAAATTCATATTAATTCTTATAATAACGCCCGGTACGGTCATAGCACGCTCAACCGCCTGATGTTTTCTTATTGTGGGTACCAACTTTTATAGAGGTTGGGTAAGCCGCAGAATGATCCTAGATCAGACATGGAACCATCTCCGGCCGCTAACAGATTATACAAAATTCTACCAGCGGCGATATTATAACCAGGACCTTCGATACTACAACTCAGAGCTTTACAACTGAGCCAGTCCGCTGTCATTCATATTAACGGAAATTGAAATAAACAAAAAGAAATGTAATAATAACAAAGTACTGTTATTTTACAATATTAAAACTAATTTGGAGGACAAAACAGCTCAATACAATTTAAAAGAGCGAGGAGAGGGGTTCTCTTAATTGTGCACCCAGTGTCACAAAATTAGAATCGAGATGTTGCCTAACAGTACCACCGTATATTTTATTCCTCCACATAATCGTTTTATGTCTTGAGTATGGACCCCACTTGAAGTATCGACGAAGTTGTATCGGTGAGTTATCTCAAATGTTTATAGTTAGGTTTTTTTAGTTGCTGGGTCTTTTATCCTTACCAAGTCGGAATATATTGTAGTTCCCTCTTCTATATTATTTTTGTAGCACTATAAAAGAGCTATTGCTTTCTTTTCTTTTATTTTTACAATCAAACACAAGGCCACTTCAAACAGAAATAACTTAACAGAGACGAGTTATAGGAAGAGGTTACACAAGGTTTCATGGCGATCAGCTAAATCACAAGTGCCGAGGTTTTTAGTAAACTCCCCCGCTTTCATGATATTTCCTTATAGCGTGTTTTTTCAGGGTTAAATTTTTGCACCTCCTCTGGAAATGAAAAAACATCATAGCTCAAGCGACATAATGACAATTGAAAAAGGATATGGATATTCTCACTAGGCACGAAAACAACAACAATTTATAAGATTCTTTAATAATAGGCAGGAGTGGATCGAGCTATGAATATTTTAAAATGATTTAGAAGTTTTGTTTTACTAATTTCCTTATAATCTCAATTATTCCCACTTTTTTCTTCTTCTTCTTCTTTCCGTGGCTTATTATTCGTCTCGAACATAAGTAACATGGCGATCTTAATTTTGGTCGTGGCACCAAGCATTAAATTATGCAGCCACAAATGCCGATTCCTTCCTACTATCAATCGTTCCCTGCATTATCAGCTGCAGTAGACGATATTTGCAGAAATCACTCAAACAACAATGAATAAGAAACAAAATTGAACAGTCCATTTAATCTTAATGGTGTCTTTGGAAGTGCTTAAGTGTATATAAAAGAAAACTTCCAGAATCGTTTTCTAGTGATTCATGAATAAGATATAAATACATTCACAGATGCCACAAATTGACCTTTGATAAGATCATTTGATGGCATCATCAATGTCACCATCAAGGTCATACGGGAAAATACGACTAAAAAATCGGCTTGCATGGGTCTTGCAGTATGAGTTGCCATATTAACAGAAATAAAGTAACTGTAAGTCCTGAAAATTATATCTTTTCTTCATCCTATTTAACACAATGCACTGATATATGTATATATATATATATATATATATATATATATATATATATATATATATATATACCTTTTTTATATCCCAATATAAATGTTTTTAATATTAAAGAATATTAATTTCACTATAAACCATTTTATATTAACCGGTTCATGTATGACCACTATTTGACTAATTATTTTCAATAAGTGGCAAAAGCAATAATTGCTAGGGAAATAATAATATATTGTTGAAAAAGGATTCTCGAATAGTACTTATAATATTCCAAGGCTAGATTTTAAACGAAAATTATTAATTTTCTCTTACTGACGCACTCACCACTTGCGGTTGCCTAGAACAAAACCAGCCGGACCAGAAAAGTTTCAGAGTTGGTCTTTAATAGCTACCCGGACGTAAGAAGGGAATTGCAAAATGGAATAACTTCTAAGTAAATCTAAAGAACTTAGTTTCTCAAATCATTAACTAAATATGAACAAAAATATAAAGGTTAATCATCTAACCTTCATTCTAAAGAGTTGCTAAGTTGAATTAAAAAGTATTTTTGCTTTCCTTATCTTATAATATTCAAAGAGAGAGAATGGACAAGAGATTGCCATCATACTCTACATCTTGATGCGATAGGAATGAAAGCCTTTATCATAACATATAATATAGAGAAACAAAAGGGTGAGGATATAGGAATGTCCTTTTGAAAATTATTAAACTTTACTTTAAACGTATCCTTATCATAATGAGATAAATAAAATAATGCTCCAGGTAAAATAAAAATGCTATAATTTACCAAGCTAAGCCACATTCTTAACAATTATTTTTACTACTTAATTCGATCTACAATTATCAATCAACCAAACATCACTTAAAACGTGCTATATTCCCCGTAAAATCTTATAATGTTGACATCTACGTTTCGACCCTTTTGCAGGGCTTCTATAATATATCACTCGAGAAATTCCTTAGTTTGATTATTTATTATTTGTTCATATAAAACTCAAAATAAACGAAAATCTTTTACCTAACAATATTAGTTACAATACAATTATCGGTATCAATTTTTGCTAAATAACATTTTTTCAATAAATTTTATTTTGGACGATTTTTCATTGAATGTATACTTTTTGAGTAAATTAATTTTTTTTTTCTCGTAGCTTTTATGTCAGCAATTTCTGTGTAATGAACTTTTCATATGAAACCTTAATAGGTTTTAAGTGAAAAACTTGCTGAAAGTCTTAAACACACAGTGGGGATGTTACGAAAAAATTGTAAAATACAAAATTACAAGTGGCAGTTCAGGTTTTTCTATTTTAACTAATAGCGTTGCTCCCAAATTCCTGGCAGATATCTATCTTAAATACGTAATTTAAATTTCATTTAACGTTTTTTAACTGAGCATTCTTAGACGCTCACAGACCATTCTACGGACAGGACTTCTTTATTTCTACATAAGTGACCTTAAAATGGGTATTTTTAAAGATTAATAAGAAAATTTTGAGGGTGGCGATACTTACTATTTCATATAATTATTTTGCAGAGCAGAGTAAATAAAAAGTAAAATGTCATCTAAAAAGCACTAAGTTGGTGCTTCCATTAAAATACAGACATCAAAAAGAATCCCAATAATTGCCTTTCATAACCAACGTTTTCGAGCCTTCAACGCTTTGCTTTTGCTTCAAGGGATTCTAATGCTTTGCATAACTTTAATAACTTAAAGCTTTGAGGTTGCTAAAGTAAACTTAAATTATTTTTTTTCTCCAACTTTCAAGAGAGAAAAAAAGTTAAGACATGGAAGCAAACAAGATGCACTTCTCTAACACGAATCAAAAAATAATTAACCCTCTAACTCTATTTTGGAGGGTTGAAGAAATTAAAATATCACGAAATTTCGACATAATATATCTGTAATCTTTTAGTAGTCTTCTACCAAGAAAGCAATAATGTTGAGTCGTTGTATATGAAATGTCCGTTTTTATTATTTATAAAATTCAAAGTGGAGTTAGTGAGCTTCTATTGTTTACTATGTTTATGTTTAGAGATTGTAATGAGCTATTATTAATCATCTTTGTTGATATTAATTACTATCAATACATTTTTTTATGAGTTTAAACTTTTATTAAAACCAAAGCTGCAACAAACAATACTAGCACGTTCGGGGAAGGGTGTTGTAAAGAACGGGCCATTCTCTGTTGGTTTGAGAAATTATCCAAATAAAAGAAATTAAAGGTTTCTGTTTGGTGGTCAATGACTCGATTAATTTAATTAATTAAATTAATTCTCCTTCCTACTGATAGGTGAAACCATCACAACCACGTCGTACTACGAGGATTCGTTCACGACATACAGTGAAGAAACTAAAACGATTTAATAGCGATTTATAACGATTTAATAGCGATTTAATTTAATAATGATTTATAATTTAAGTTTACTTAAGTCCTTTCATGCCCACCTCACTTAGTCTTGTCTCCAACAGATTTCCATCTGTTCAAAAATCTAGATCACCTCTGGGGTCAAATTTTTTATAATGATTCTCAAGTCAAAAAACCTTTTCAGACTCTATTTCATCACAAAACCATGGATTTTTAGCTCTAGGATTTTTTAGGAAAATTTTATAAAACGTTGGAAAAAATGTATGGAAAATGAGGGTTAATATTTTAAATAAAAAGATTTTGATTGCTTAAAATTGTTTTCCTAAGTAACATATCCTTTGAAAACGGACATTTCAAATGAATGGACCCAATACATTAATGCCAAGATTAAGTACGTTTGATTTGAATTCAGCGACAGGAAGTGGCCGAACGAAGCAAAAATAATAAATACTCCATAAAGCTCGTGATAACTTGTATGGTTGGAAAATATTGAAAGGGAAACGAGTGAAAAGTCAAAACTTGTGTCTCAACTCGAAGCTACAACCTACGGAATAATTACCCTTTCTTTTTTTTTTAGGCGGATCTGAGAGTATTGGCCTAATAAGATTTAGGCAAAGGTCAGAAATAATACAAGTAGACTGATATATTATTTATTGTAATGGTATGAAAGAAGTTTTAAGAAGAAAATTATTATTTATTACACATCTAGAATATACCTATTATTTAATAAGGATTTTCCGCATTTTTTTTTTTTTAATCGAAACAAAATTATTAATGTACGGCATTAAAAGTAAATGAGCCGGTCACGAGTAAACTGGGTGAAGCAGGTGACATTGAGACTGGGCTAGAAGTAAAGAAGACAAAGAGGTCGAAGAAGAGCCGCCAACGAGGTAGGACATTAGACGGTGATGACGTTGACGGAGGGCAGTGAATGGGCGGGCGATAGCACTGACAGCGGAACAGGTTTTATGCCGCTATCAGTTTGACAGTTCTCTTGTTCTCCTTCCGGTGGCGCACTCTATCGCCCTCCCTACCACCTCCCTCTACTAGCCTACTCTAATAGCCAGTCTCCACTTCGTTTCTTATTGTCCCTCGTCTCCAAAACTAGTTTACTCCTCACCTCTCAAGGTCGTCTTTCATCTTACAATAAATTATAATAAATATAAATAAATTCAAACTGTCCTGAACGATACAATATTATAAAGAAGGTATAGAATTTATGGCCCAAGGGTATAAAATGGAAACAACAGATTGAGATCGAATAAAGAAATACACCAGAGGACTTAGATAATAACTATGAAGAAGAAACGACTAAGTTCCTACACATGGTTACGATGCATCCCTCGATAAGCAAATATCTAATAAGAAGTACCTGAAAATCCATAGTGGTTTATGATAAGCAGATGAAAGAAAAACTTAAAAGATTTGGAATTATTGATGGCTGTCTAGACAGAGAGAGATTTAGGAGTCGATTTAAAAAAAGTTCTTGTGGAAGAGAGAACGAAGCATGGGCACGAAGAATGGACGGAGGAGAGAAGAAGGCAACCTTCGGAAAGAATATCTCCGTGGTAAGTCATTACGAAAAAAAATAAAAAGATATTATATAGTAACATTATAATCCTTGGAAGGAACTTAATCGGGGTTTATGATGTTTACTAATGTAAACTTGATTTAAAAAAAAAAAACCTTCACCTCTAAAATCCATCAAGGTTATGATGGTGACAGTATTGCTTCTAAGCCATCAGTGGTGCAAAGTGGAAAATGGGCCGAGATCGCGCTCAACTGCCATGTTTTGAAACAAACCCACTTTTGTATTTTATAGAGGCCGGGTGAGTCACCTGAGGGACTTTGCAAGGTTTGCAGTACAAAAGGTGCTTAGCTCTGGAATCTAAAATTTAGAGTTTGTAGGAGTCCCAAGCGATCTTCTTTTCTTTTTTTTTGCAGGTCGAAGGTAAATTTATATATCCAACAATGTTAATATAACATCATAACATATCTATAATGATATAATATAACATATCAAGGGCGTATCCAGATTTTTTTTCTGGGGGGGGCACAACGGGCAGGCGGGTAAAAAAATCAACAATAACTTGTACTATTTATAGAAAGGTTTCAAAGATTTATTAAAATATCTAAGCAATTGCTTCACTCATGTTCTTTCTGTCATTTTATTCATATATTTAATCAACTATGATCAAATATGATTTGCCTATAAGTATGTACTGTAATGGATTCTCCACAGTATAAAAAAACGGTTTGGGGACATGTGGCCGGGTGCCCTCCCCCCCTAAATCCGCCCTTGTAACATATAAGTAATGTTACAATTGAACCCGACCAGCTCAGCTATTTAAATAAGTAGTGACAGTGACCACTTGTTGCCAGTGGTCAAAACATCTTAATTGTCATATTCTAATAAAATACAATACGCAAAACTATCCTAATAAAAAACTCAACATTTTTGGAATATGGAGACACTCATGAGGCTCTCTATTCCTCCCTACTTCAATAACCTGGGTACACTAAATTGGGGGGGGCTGATGATTGAGCCTAATCACCGCCTAGCACAACCGTTTGCTTTTAAACAGTGCTGTCACTACCAAATACCGAGCCCTTTATGAATTGTATTGGTACATGACAAAGACGTAACGCTGTCAACTGAATATCATGAATGAAAGATGATCAAGAGGAAGCAACGATAACGACAGAGAGGGTCTTGAACAATAGAACACGGAATGATGACAGTGAGTATACCAAATAACGACAAATAATATTGTGGCCGTTGACATTCATTCCGAATATAATTGATTTCACCACAATGGGCTCTCCACTGGGGAACTGTACTGAAATTAGAAAAAAGGCATTCCGGGGAGGTTTGTTTTTACAGGAAATGCCTACGATAATTACACCAAAGTTCTAGAGCATTCAGGCACAATAAGTTAGTACATCAACAAAGGAACAATTTCACTAGTGTATGAACTACATTGAGGTAGAAAAAACGTCAAAACCACAGTGACACTTTTTTTTTAAGAAATCGACAAAAAACTGGAAATACCTACGGTTCGAAACCGACTGAATAATCCTGGCATTGGAAAAGGGACATACAAACCTTTCTGAATATGGCGGAGGAACAAATAGAAGAACAATGGAAGGGTGCCTCAATAGAAAGTGAAGCACCGCCATTATATGAGCCAATGGGAACAAAAGTCGTCTACGTCACGTATAGGATAGGGCACTTCTTTATTTTATTTTGGAAAAAATTACCTCGCGATAACAAGTGTTTAAAGCTGTTGGTATATTTATAAATTATTTTTGCATAGTTATCAAACAAAAAACAATTAAAATAACGTACAAGAATAAGTAGGTACTTGTAAATGTAATGCATGAACAGAAATCAATATTTTCTTAGCCTTTATTATCATATTTTTATCTTAAACGTATATATATATATATATATATATATATATATATATATATATATATACACCCGCATTTTCATTTTTGATAAAATATCGATAAACGTGTCAGATCGGATAAATGTAATTTATGAAAGTGTTATAAAACAATGTAGAACTGAATGAACTTGCTTCATTTTTTTTATACACTTTTAAAGTAAAATTAAGGAATGGAGGTTGGGTTGGGATTACTAGTGGTACTACTGTTTAGCATAAAAACCTACTACACCAAAGAACACGTTCACAGTCCGACAGAATATGATTTTTTGAAGAGAGTCAAGTGATTCTGCCGTCTTTCACAGTAGACGTAAAATGACCGTACAATGTTAGGTACTCTTTAAAAATTCCTATTCTGATTATACGTGGATAGGGAAAATTCAGGACTCCCATTACCATGGTCCAATTGATTAGCCATGCAGCATAAAGTGACTTTAAATATAAAAAAAATGAAATTAAAGAGTGGTATCCCTCAAGAAATTCTATCAAGTTTTACATCCATTTTCGGAAAACAATAAATGATGGTAGGAACTTTTCAAATTAAATGTTTGTTGTACTAGTTAACAAGGGAGCGGAGTGGCTCAGTGGTAGAGCGCTGAGTTGCCATGCCGAAGGTCCTAGGCTCAAATCCCGCTCGAGGGGCAGACTTTTATTTAATCTGTTAGCTCTCGGAAAGGGATCTTGGGGCTCACCCAGCCTGTATAAAGTGGGTACCCAAAATAAGGGAGAAATCTGGCGGTTGACCGTGATCTAGGACAAATTACCTCCCTGCTACACCCTTGTTCAAGAAGTCTCTACCACGTAACAACCCCCATTACCCTAGATCCTTCAAGGGTTGTAATGGTACAGGGTTGTTTTTTTTAATAATTCATAGCCCGCTAGATCGTCACGCGTTTCTTATTCTGGAAATGACATACGAAGGACAAATTTTTTTACACCCTCCAGTGTCATGTTCATGTTACCATGAATTATGGTATTGAATTGAATATTTTATTAACCGAATGAATTTGTAGAACCTGTATCAGTTATCGCTGAATAATGATTTTGTATATATGAGGAAAAAATTATTCGGGTGGAGGTCGAGAAAATTCTCTTATATCCAGTCTAGTATCAACCCCCGCCCATCAAAGTAGCCCTGAAGAAGACCTGCAATTTGCGGCGAAACGTTTGCTTACCAATAAAAAGATCGCCCTAAGTAAGAGAATTTTCTTGACCTCCACCCGGACTATTTCTCCCTCTTGTATCAATTATAATGTACTATATGTTTACTTATTTGGAACATAATCCCAATGTCACCAGTGGTGTAGTGGTTAGCATAACAACTTACTATGCCCAAGATCGAGGGTTCACAGATCGGCAGCGGCCTTCTTATTTTTTAAGGATAATACCCAACCTAACATCCTCAGATTGGCAATAGCAGCATAAAGTGGCGTTAAATAAATAAACAAAACAAGCATAATCCTTTCAGTCCAAACAACTTTGAACAATAGTCGATGTTCCATTGTACTGGGACAATATATTGATATTTTAATTTGGTTTAAAAATGGAGAGTTTTAAACCAAATTCTCCAAATTTAAAATCAAACCAAAATAGCATCTATCTCCCAACTATAATTATAAAAACCCATTTAGATGTAGCAGTATCGTCCCAGTGAACTAGCAATTCCAGAAAACCGATGTTTATCTGTTACCATTTTTGCCTAATTCAGAAGTTCACAATAGTTCGGACTAGTAGGCAACAATGATACTCAACTGCGATGGATGCCTGTGAACCTCTATAATACAATCCATAAAAATTAATATTTTTGCGCTGATTTGGATTTTTCACTATCGCCAGCTTCTAGGTTAGTTTATCTTTAAACATAAATGAAGGAATAAAAAATTAAATTAAAGTATGTAACAGTTTTGTTTTAGTCAGTTATTTGTTGATTGCAGCCAACACCGTTACGAAGGCCTTGTGGCCATAAAGGTTCTTAATCTTCTCTAAGCAGTGTAAAAATCAAGTCTTCTTAGGTAGTTGAATCACGAAACAATACTCAATCCTCATCCGGAATCGAACCAGCGCCCGCTACGGCCACGCATGGCATCTAAATTGGTTTTAGCCCCTACCGTCACTAAAAGACTTGAGCTGACTAGACTACAGAGAACTGACCAAATTATCTCGTCAATCGAGATTAATTTTGACAGCGACAAGCAGATATGGTTCATATTATCGAGAATATTCTAATAAATTAGGATTCATGGAGAAAAAGGGATAATAACAATTGTGGTAGATTACGTATTATAAATAAATAAAAGCGTAGATATTAAAAATAACTAGACAGTATCATTTTAGGTACTGCTGTCTACTTAATGGTGATTATTTCTTTGTTACAAGCAATATAATTTAATATCAATTACTTTAAGGGAAAAAAATTCTCTATTCCAACAACTTTAGACAGTTCGCTAAAAATACACATTAATGGGGGTCAGATGACACAACCAAGTCTACGTTTTTAAGTTTTCGAAATCCTAACACTTTTTAAAATGTTTGTGATATCTCAACTGTCTTTAGGCGCCATAACATTTCATAGTACAGATTATTTTCTCGAGTTTATATAATCGATTATATAAATAGCGACTTATACATTATACAGCGACTTTTGAAACATTAGTGGCTCCAGCATTTGATCTTATAAATCAACAGGTTTATATTATAAGCGTATTAAATATCTATCTCAATATAGTGACCGCCATGGTAGGGTCACCTGTGGTGTAATGGTTACCATAACAACCTACTATGGCCAAGATCGCGATTTCGCCATAAGTGCGGTAGGTGGCCTTGGGATTTTTTAAAGGGAGTTAAAAATCCTTGGGTATGCCGTTCATCGGAAGAGACGTTAAATGAAGGTTCCAAACCTGTGCGGTGTCTGGTACACGTTAAAGAATTGTATCTGGATGGGCAAAATTTAGGAGTTCCAATGTCGTCCCGAACAGCGGCTCATTAACCGTAAGCATAAAGTGGTTTTAAATGAATAAACAATAAAAAACAAACATTCGCCACAGAAAACAAAAATAGGTGGTATGGTAGTTTCGAGTTCCAAGGATTTTTCGGAGGTTACCTGTAACTTTGGTCCTCAATTTCATGAAATCATTCCTTAGAAGTAGTCTCCAAGATAATCCAGGTATGCTCTGTTGCGGAAGGCGGGCGAACGAATTGTTGTGAATTCAATATTTGGGTTCTAGATATCTTGTAACAATAAGTTTTTTTTTTTCGATGTCCTAAGAATAATGATTCTAAAACAGTAATTTCTTCACTATATTTATAAATAGCTTAATTGTAGGCGTCTTAAATCTCTAGTGAGCCACTGTTTTGAATCGAAAAGATAAATAGAGTGAAAGGATAAGGATCGTAGTGAAGTGACTTTGACTTTTTGATGAATATGAATAAAATCGGTTCGGTTGCATCGGAGAAACGCGTTTTGTCACAAATGCTTTCTCTGTAGCATTTTATCATAAGTGTGTACAGACGAGGCGAATGTTCAGCTTCTTATGTATCAGTCAAATTGTATTCTCACGAATATTCTCAACCTTAAATACTCTTTTAGGTTTCCACGGCCACTGTTATTACAAAAGACTTTGATGGTTTCTTCTGGTTTAGGCAGTATTGATACATTTTTCGCCAACGTTTCGCCAGCCATGCTGCTGACTTCTTCAGGGCTAAGATGAGACATTCATTCTATCGCCTCGATCTAGCCCTCAGACGCATTCCAGTCGGAACAGCGCTTATTAACATCTTAGGGATTTGTTCGTTACTAAGCACGGCAACTTTACAGGCCCATATTAATCTCTGCAACCCCTTATTTTCGAATACCTGAAGAGGTTATTCATCCTTCAGCGTTAGCGGCCAACAGTTGGAAGGAAGATGGTTTTATAAATTCTGATTTTAGATTTTGTGAATACGAAGGTATACAATAGTTTATTTTTATATAAAACACTATTAATAGTGGTGATGAGTTTTAAATAGTATGTCGCGTTTCATCACTGCTAGTTACCAATTTTAGCCAGATTTGCGATATAATAAACTGATAATGTAATAAAAATAATTGTTGTTAAGTTTTAATATAATGTTATGTCAATGGTTTTAACTGTAAGGAGCGTACTGTAACTAGGCCAACTATTGGAGGAAGTGGTCTGGCCGAAATGACGTTCCCCCGCCGGGTTTCTGCTTAATTAAGGGTACCCTCTTTGTGAGTCCCGGGAGGATTTACTACCTCACTGCTAATGACATCACGAGTTTGTCACAGAATTAAATATCTCTCGCATTGCTTGCCAGCTTACGGTAGCATCTAAGATAGAGGCGGGAGTTGCTGGCGTACATTTTCTCCTGAATTTCATAAAAAATGTACGATTTTCGTATCCACCAAAATAATTTTTACCTATCAATATAGTATTTTTTGAATATTTTTTTCAATAAAATAAAAACCAAGTAACAAAAGCCAAATAAATTGAATCGAAATAAAAATGCATAAAATGCAGTCGGAGATTACAGACACTTAAAATTGGAAATGATGACGTGTCTTATCAAATAAATCTCCGGAAATAAATTTCTTAGAAACCTATATTTATATATGTGGAAGAAAGTGATCGGGGTGGAGGTCACAATGAATTTCTCGTAGAATTGGAGAAAAACTTTATTGATTAGCCAACGTTTCGACCTACTGTGTATTTATATTCTTAGTCATTAAATTATTTAGATTCAAGAGATTACTTCCACTTAAATTGAGTTTTGTATCATGGGAAGTTACTATTAATTAAATTTATTTGTTTAAATCTGAATTACCAATGAGAACAGTTTTATTAATCTGCGCTCACATATTAAATGAATCTAAAATGTGTACGGCTTATCTTCCTCACAACTAATCAGCTTATGTATATGAAAATTTCAAAATTTACTTCATTTTTATTTTTTGTTTTTAATGCACTTTCCTTTCCCTATGATCGAAAACAAGAGAGGTTACAAACCTTTCCTAATCATTGCGGAAAGGTTTGTAAATCATTGCGGAATACCAATACAGCCTGGCCAGATTCGAAGTGGAGTCGCTCAAGGATCGAGGTTGCTACGATTGCATTTAACACTCTCTTCTTTATTTTTTTCTTCTCATTTTTTTATATTTATAGAAGGCTTTGGTCTTTCTGTACCCGCGTTTGAAATCTAGCATCCTGTGCGCTACAGAGGCTTCAAGATAACTGAAAACCATTCCAGCTCTAGATTGTTTTTTTTTTTTTATTAAAGACTTTATTCAGACATTACAATCTGCCACTTGTGGGCAATAAGTAATGGTGCTATTTCATAACAAAACAAAAAAGTGATATAAACAAAATAAAATAAGTGAATGTAATAAAATATATACATACGCAAACATATACACATGCGGTAATAAAAGGAAATTAATGCAAAAATTATAACAAAATTAAGTCTAGATAAAAAATAATAAAACTAAATAAAATAATGTACACATTCAAACCCTATTTACAATTTTCCTGGTTCCCCGAACTAAGCTTCTTCCCCAGGAATGAGGGCAAAGTAGGATTTCAGGAGGCCCGTGCCCCCTTTTCCAGCCGCGTCATTGGAATTAAACGCCAATGGAAGCTGGTTAAGTGCGCTTCACATACACAGGTCGTGAGTGGAGAATCTGGCCAGTGCCAGTACTCCAAAACTAGATTGTAGACAGATGATTTTAAAGACTTTGAATGTTAAATTGTCTAAAGTCTGATGAAATATTTTATTCGCGAATAACTTTATAAGAAAACATTTTTCGTTGAATAATAAAATCTTCTTTTGAAAGATAATTATACTGTTTACTAAACAAAATAAAAAATTCACGAAAATGAGCTATTACCAACAAAAATCCATAATTAAATTATAGTATTGTAATATGTATGAAAATTATAGTAACTGGCTCAAATTTTTGTCCAGCTTTAAAAAAAAACACCCTTTTATGTGGATATTTTATATATTTTAATGAACTAATCCCATTAATTCGATTTTTTAATTAATGTTTCCATTCAAGTAATAATAGAACAATGTTATGTGTCCTACTCATTTTAAACCTATAAATAAATCACTAGTCACAATATGAAGTGTTTTTGGTAGAATATCGACCTCTGGCCTATTACTAGTTTTGATAATATTCCTTTTTATTCTTATGTTTATGTTATAGTTCTAACACCATTACTTCTGCCTGTGTAAACGTAATGTAATCTCAGTCTTCTCCATTTTAATGTTCCAACCAAGAATATATACCTACTAGATAGGGGAAAAGAGGTAATATCTCGAAAAACTGAGTGATAGTTCAACTTTATATTAAGTCGAAAATTTACAAAGGGCTCTAAACAATAGAAAAAACATTATTGAAAAGAGAGAGAGTGAGAGAGAGAGAGAGAGAGAGAGAGAGAGAGAGAGAGAGAGAGAGAGAGAGAGAGAGAGAGAGAGAGAGAGAGAGAGAGAGAGAGAGAGAGAGAGAGAGAGAGAGAGAGAGAGAGAGAGAGGGAGAGAGAGAGAGAGTTAGAGAGAAAGAGGGAAAGTTAGGCAGAAAAATATTAAAGCAAAGAATAATAAAATTGAGATGAACAAATTTGTAGATTACGAAGAATTTTAGTACAAATGCTGATGTAGGACTCACTAGGGACTGGAGAATAACATCAAAGATTTGCTTTTTAATGATATTGTGACAAGGTAAATGTTCTGACTATAGATTGCGTTTGCCTGACCTCGTAGCTCACATTTCAATTTTAATTTTCATTCTAAAAGAGAACATCCCGACCCATCTGATACTAAACAAACCACTTATGTTGATGATACATGTTTCTAATCACGTTGATGATACAAATTTATTATCATGTTGATGATACATATTTATCATCATGTTGATAATACGTTTATTATCAGTCATCACTAATTCATTTATTGCATCCTAAACTCTTCAATCCAGTCCAATGGTGCCAAAACTGCAGGATTAAACGAATTCCCGCAAATCCCGTCCAATCATTTTACCCTTCATCATAAACCAAAGTGAATTACCTCGTTTTAACCCTGTAGTGTTTAATCGCTATAACATGCCTTTATTAATAATGTTTTGGCCTAAAAAAAGGGCTAATTAGTAATTATATCCATATAGATATATGTTTATATATAGAGAATAAAAGTAGCAGAGAAACGTTCTCTGAACACATTGTAAATAAGTAGATAGAACACGAATTAAAAATGTTTAATGCTAGAATGATAATGTATTTCAAAGAAATGATTTATCGAAATTTACAACTACCCAGTGGTAGTACTCCAGTTTTGATTAAACCAATAATTTCTCTCCCTATAACATACTTTATCCGTATACAACATTCCTCTATCCCACTTAAGCAGAACAAATTCGATAGTTAGGACTCCTTGGCAAATGCTTGGAATCCTCAATATAGATTGAAACGACAAGAAACTGTTTGGTGTTCCAGGCTACTTTCAACAACACAAACGCTTTAAGCTCCCAATTAATCACAAAAGATTATTTCAGATGAGTATTATCAATCCTATAAGGACTGAAGGAGAAGAGCTTCAGGGCTCCACTGAATCATAGAATACATGTCGTATACAATCCTTAATATCCAAAATCCTTCCTAAAATCCTCAATGCTCCTTACTTTATTACGAACAAAACAATTCATAATATTCCATTTCTTGGTTTGGCCTAAAGCCGATATCAATCCTTTCATGGACTGAACTACCATTCAAATCCACCAGATTCAAACTGGAGTACTACCACTGGGTAGTTATAAATTTCAATAAATCATTTTTTTGAAATACATTATAATTATAATGTGATGTAAACATATATGGATATAATTACTAATTAGCCCTGATGATAGGCTAATTTTTTTTGCCAAAACTTCAGCATGTAATAATGATTAAACACTATATGTAGCTCACTTTTTCCTAGACATTCAGAAATATTCAGCAAAATTAACCTCGGAAACTTTCAGTGCTCTTAAGACAATCCAAGTAGAGCAAATCAAAATATAGCTTTAAATTCTCTATGTTACGCCGAAATTATGAAATTTTGAAATTCTAATAAAATAAGGCAAAAAAATAGCTGTAAATGTCAAAAGTCCAGCTGAGTATCAGAGGTATGTAGGTGTTTTACAGGTCATTAATACATCTATAAAGATATTGAAATAAAATATGATTTATCGTTCGAAAGACTTTTTAATTAAATACAAAGTGAAACAAAGGTTTATGTCATTTGTTGTATATATCATTGAACGTTCAAAATGTTTAAACCAGCGGTTTCCAATCTGGGAGGGGGGGCGCGCCGTGTGAGTAAAAGTCAGGGAGTCGCGAGGCCAGGTAAAAATGAAAAATTCTTACTTTATTTTTGTTATTTCTCTCTTACAAGTACTTCTTTACCTTAAATTGAAACTTATAATGTATCTTATGATGGTAAAACTAAATGTTTTGTGTTCAATGTAATACTTACTGTGTTTTTTTTCACATGCACATACAACTTATTGTGCGAGATATAGTAGGAATATTATTTGAGCTGGGAAGGCGTGGAAGGTTTTCATTTGAACAGAAGAGGGGCGAGGCGCAAAAAAGGTTGGCAGAGGATAAATCTTTTCTCTTATCCGATCCCATGTCCTTGTGTTCTCGCAATTTTTGTGATGCTGGCAGGCGGCCTTGGTGGCTTAAATGGGAGAGCGCTGTCACGGAAAGACAGAGGATCCGGGGTCGAATCCCGGCCGAGGGCCTATCTTTTCTCTTTAAAATAAAAGTATTTAAAAATAAAAAAAATTGACCAATAATTATAAAAAGATATAAACTAATGTGGGACGATATGAAATGTATCATTGAAGAATCAGTATTTAAACTTTTAAAATCTGAAAAACTATTTTCAGGCATGCAACTTTTAAATAGTTCGTTTAATAAAACGCTTCAACCTTATTTAAACGAAAATTATTTTTTTTTACATAGTAACTAAAAAAGTGTGTGAAGAGAGAAAAAAATTAAATCGACACAAGATAATTAATTAAATAAACATCGCTGATGGCTAATATACTTTTACAACGTTAAACACCAACAAAGAAACTAGATGTAAGAGAAGTGATCGAACTGGGAGGTTAAATAATGGCTTCTGAAAACAATAAGTTTAGTAAATTTTTAATCGTATGATTACCCTATTTTGAAACTGAAGGTAAAGACATTAGCTGAACACAATAACTTGCTTAATTGTTTGGAACTGAGCGAGCTACCTCAAGCCTCAGGCAAGCCTTCCTTCGAAAGGTTTCCAACCCGAAAACTTAACCTCAATCCTTGTAGCACCTCCTCAAAGAGGAAACAACATGGCCGAATACAATAGCTAATGTTCTCGACAACGTAAGTTTCAATAGTTCAGGGTCGTCTTTGAGAGTAATACTTTGTCGAGCTCTTAGAGGAAGGGGCGAATATTTCTCCGAAAACGAAGTGTTTATTACTACTGCGAAACATGTAACTAAGGTAAGTGTGAGGTAAGTATGAAGGAGCTTGAATTTATCACGATATTAGGGGGTGATTCTCGTATAAGTAAAATTAATGTATAGTTTTTATAATTTGACGAAGTAGAGTTTCGAAGTTGGTGTCACATATCAGAAGGGAAATTGAATACTGTCATGATTAATTTACAGCATGATCTGAAGAATATCCATAGAGAGATAAAGGTTAAGGACAATGTATGCTGTGTAAACCATGTGCATATTTCTTGCGCAATACAATACTATAACATCGCTGTAATAAGGCTTCAAAAGTGTTAAATGCCATATGACTGGTGGTCTATTGATGGTGTTTTGTTATTCACTGCAAGATGCAGTACAAAATATTCAACTGTATAAAATAAAGGACGATCAACTCATATACTCAATGAAAATATTAGATTCGTTAAAGATCACGGCAAGGTTATTCATTTATTACTGATTACTTATCTAATGTTATATCCCATATTATTCTCCGAGTTCAGTTTTTTATTAACAATGCTATATTTTTAAAGATGCTCTGAGAAAACATATATATATATATATATATATATATATATATGAATACATACATTTTTTATTTTATTTATCTATGAATTTGGCCACCTTTGGACCGCATATCACTCAAGACTTGTGTGTCTCCTTTTCTTCTTCTCTTCTCAGTACTTCTTCATATTCTTTCTAATTGCTCGTTTCTGATCATCTGTCCCTACTCTCTTCGGTCGAGGCTTAGGCTTGACTTCTTCATAGATTGCGTTTTCTTTCAGTAGCCCGAAGCGGTTCTTGTCATGTATTACTTCTTCTACACCTATTTTGTTAGCATCTTCCTTCACTGCTTCTATTCAGCCTACTGTTTTCTTCAGTTTATTAAAATAATTAAACATTTTCTTCGTAATCCATGTTTTCACTATTCTTTTTAAATGTCCAAACAGTTGTAGCTGTCTCTTTCTCATTGTATTTGTGATTTTTCTATGGTTTTATTCAAATCTTCATTTCTCCTTTTAATTGTTTGTTTTTCATTTCTTGTTTTTCTCAGGCCCTAGAATTATATATATGTTGTTTAAGAGTTTCCTCTCATTAAGGTATCCTTCAATCGACTTAATTAGTCAACTGAAAATTTCTTCAAGTTCCTTTATCCATTTCCTTCTGTCCTGTCTATCTTCCAATCTTATAACATGACCGTGAAAACTGTCCTATCCACCTTTTAAGTGGTCTTCTTCGCTGTTTTCTCCCTGTAGCATTGCAATTGAAAATTAAATTGGACAATCTTTCTCCTTGATTTACCTGAGATAACCATTCCAATCTCCTTTTCTTTAGATTTTGTATTAGCTCCTCTTATTTCAACATTAGGCCTTCTTTCTATTCTGGACACCCTGGCAGCTCTCCTCCAATTATTATCTTTTATATATAATATCTACATTATACAGATACAAATGATACGACGTAAAAATAAAGCGTACACTTAAGAGGTATCTTATGAGAAATGTTCTACAGAGGCTTCTAAAGAAACAGTTTATAATAGAAATTGTCCAATATTTTACTAGATTGGCTAATAATTCTTGAGTGGGTAATAATCTTTGGCATAACTTCCAAGCATCTAAAGTTTTATGTGTGCTCGGGATTAACCAATTATAAACCAAAATCATTGATATATCCAATTTTTTAATTGTATTGTCTTTTTTTATGATCACGACCCCCACATCTCATTACCTATTTTTTATATTATCAAAAATTATACATAATATGCAGGAATTTGTATGTTCTATTAAATTGATAATGATATTTTTTTTTATTTTTTTTTACCCATAATGCAAAGGGGATTATTTTGGAAAAACTAAAAACCAAAAAATAAACTTTTTCACAGCAGGTTTTTATTTGGAGAAGGCACATAACCTCATGTTCACTTTTATTTTCAGGAGTTTTTTATGGCCATAAGTATAAAAATATCAACACATTCTTCCGGTTGACTTTACCCAACTTAAAAATGTCTGTACTCAATCGATGCAAACCTACTAAACCCAAGATCGTAAGTTCGCAGACTTGCATGTGGCCCTAGGATTTTTTTAAGGGAGTAAAAATACTTGGATGTACCGCCTTTTGGAAGGGACGTTGAAGTTCGGTACGTCAGGTATTCGTTAAAAATACCTATCCTAATTTAACCTGGATAGGCAACATTGAGAGCTCCCTCTGTAGTATCGTCCGATTAGCCATAGCAGCAGAAAGTGACGTTATATGAATACACACCTTTTTTCAAATACTTTTGTTAAATTATTTATTTCTAAACTGTTTCATGTGTAGAAAGTGCTTTGTTTCTGTTTTTGGCAAAATAGTGTCATAACCGACTTCCTTTTATACGTAAAATATGATATTAATATATGGCTGAACGGATAACAATGTTGATGAACTGTTCATGGCCAAGCAAGTGTTGTTATGGCTCATCAAATAGAGACCCCTTCAAGAAATTCCATAAACAACTTGTTTGTTGCTTAATTTAAAAAAATGCTCAAAAATTATTTGGCTCTTCTCTTTTTCACTGTAATAAGTTGTCAATTTAAAATAAGTAGCTATTTTTTCAACGCCATAAAGAAAATCTAAAAGACAAAATATGGATTTCTAATCCATCCATAACTTATTTTAGTGCTGCCGTAGACGTAGACTGAGGTGAGTCTCAGATTAAGCCCTTAGGAAGCAGTATGGGCAGCAAAACTTCGGCAAAGAACTTTACGACACGGTGGAAACCAGAAGAAATACCTGATGAATAGATTAAAAATATCTCTTATCAATATCTCTTTAATCCGCATTTTAAAGAGAGTTTTTAAAATACGGATTAATATTTTAAAAAATTAATTCACATGAATGTTAAAGTTTGTTGCTCTACAGTACATGCGATCTGGAAAGTGTATATACGAGAGGGGATAGCAAAAGCTATTCACCAGAATTAATATCGTCACGAACATATTACGACCCATTTCAGAAATACTAGCCAATCTGGCGGAATATAGGTCAATTTCAGTAATAAAGTAACTGCCCCTTTTGGTACGCAATATATAATCTCAGAGGGCCCATTTAGAACTTTTTTAAGAACTGACATTTTATTGCCAAGTAGTATTTCTTCTGAAAATAATAGACTTTTTCACTAAATTGAAGGTTCTCGTAGGAGTAAGTGTCCATTTTAAACCCTCTTCATCTCATACAAGACTGGAAAGACAAGAAACTGCTCGACGTTTTCGCCTACTTCAACATTTAATGGACGAACGTTCAAAGCTCCCAATTAATTACAAAAGACTCATTTACATGACAGTTATCAGACCTATTTGGACATACGGAGTTGAGCTTTGGGGCTCTACTAAACCATCCAATTCATCTCGTATCCCATCCTTACTATCCAAAATCCTTCGTAAAATCATTATTATGTCAAACAAACTCATCCATCATGATCTTAATATCCCCTATGTTGCTGATTTGGCCCAAACTAGATACCTATCCATCCATGAAAGGCTCCCTACACACTTGAATCCGCTAGTCTCTCAACTTGCTTCCCATAATAGCCCTGATAACCCTCCGAGGCGTCTAAAAAGAAGATGGCCTCGAGACCTTCTAATATAGAACTTTATTGAAGTGATCAATGGATAGTTTCTCCACAAGTGGTTTTTTTTTTCATGTCCTTAGTTCATACAGCAGATTTACTTGATGTAATATAATTACAGTTGTAAATATCAATAAATTATTCTATAAAACCCTCATCACATTACTACCTAGATTCAAACATTTTTCGGTGTATACTAACATACATTAATTGTGTTGAACTAAATACCAAATGTGAAAGCGAATAGCTTTTTATTAAATACGGGCGAACTCCTCAGAAAAGTAAATAATGACTTTACCAACTTTGTTGAATGATTCAGTCGTGCTCGTCCCTACTAGATCTACTAATGATTTGTAAACTCGGAGGACCAAAAGGAAGTACCATCCCGGAGATGCGATGACTTACAACAGATTGAGACCAGCGAAGGAGGAACCAGAAGTATATCTTGTAAAAGATGTTATACAGTATTTGGCAGTCGAAATCATGAGCCTTTTTCAAGGCCTTCCCCTATCAAGCAAAATAAATATGGGTATAATAACAACTATGTATTAAAAAAGTATTATTAGTATAATACCTTCATTCTCACAGAGGCAAACAACACAGCTTCAACAGTGAACTCACAATCCTCCCAAATAATAAAGCAAGGGAGCTGATTTTGGGCAGAAATTGTGCCTGTGCACATATTTCTCGTGAACTTACACGGGAATTTTCACAATGGACAATTTTCTGTACAAACGTTATTTGGTTTTCAATTCATCTGTTATTAATTTACGCTGTTTTAATGAACTTTTTAAAAATAATTAAATTACTCTTTACTTTCAAAATAAAAGTAATGTTAGCCCTTTTCATAGCGAAATGATTTCCACTGATTGAATTGGAATAGTAAAATCATAATAAAACTGAAGTTGGATATTGGAGTTATCTTTGGGGAAAATGTGTTATTCGAAGTTATTACTATGAGCCCACGTAGCTATTATCTAGGAACCACCACTTAATGATAATGCTGTATAAAATAATCTATTAATACACTATATAATCTTGCTAATATTATAAATGAGAAAGTTTGTATGTTTGTCTCTTTCACGCAATAACTACTGAACGTATTTAGATAAAACTTTACAGTAATATAGGTTATACATCAGAATAACATATAGGCTACAGCAAGAGCGGATTTATTGGGGAGCACGGGGACACGTGCCCTCCACCCCCCCCCCCTGACAGTTTTTTTAGGTACTGTGGAGAATCCATTATAGTACCTAATTAAAGGCAAACCACATGATAATAACGGTTAAAATAACAGAAAGAACATGAATGAAACTATTGTTTTGATATCCTACTATTATTATAAATGCGAAAGTTTGTATTTATGTTTGTTAATCATTCACGCAAAAACTACTGAACGGATTTGGATAAAACTTATTAAGTAAAATAGGGTATACATCATAGGCTACAGCAAGATTTATGTGGGGCACGGGGGCATGTGCCCCCCACGTTAAAGCATATAATTAAAGGCAAATCAGGAATTTAGCGTCTTGAAATTTTTACATAGGTTCTTTGTATAGTTCAAGAAAGAAATTTGGATAATTCCACCCCCAAGGGTTTCCACTTTAATATAATAGGTGTTCAAAGGTTGTATAGAATCCGTCAGTTTTGAAGTTATACATCTGAAATTTTGGATGTACGAGTAACTTATATTTTTTTTAAATAATTAAATTATTTATTTAGAATGATCTTTCACGAAACTTTATGTGGCAGACCAAATTCTACGCGAGCGAAGCCGCGGGCATAGGCTAGTAGTGTATAACTTAATATTAAGTTATTATATAATAAAGTTTATCAGTTTCATATAATAGTATTTTTATTCATATCATCATATTATTCATATTTATTATGATATTTACATGCCCGGAATATGACAGTGACACTCCAAGAAGTGGCATCAGAACTGAGTGCCTTGATGTAACCTTATCCCAATCATATATTTTACCAAATTAATTAAATAACAAACAACACTTTCAATAATATATTAAGCAAGTAGATTATGCTGTTCATAGTTTATTAATTAGATTTTAAATATGTGTCAAACAACAATAAATAGTTATTTGACTTTAATCTTGTATTTTTTATGTTTTATTTATTTTTGCGCACACACACACACACACACACATATATATACATAGCCTAAATGATAATATTAATTTTAAGAAGTATACCTTATAAAAGATGTTATACAGTAAGTGGCAGCCGAAATGTAAATATGTGTCAAACAACAATAAATGGTAACATTAATATTTATTTTACTGTTTAACTGTGATTATCATAATTAGTTCTTAGGATTAAAGAGAAAATTTTATGTTTCACATTTTTGTAAAAAAATATTTAATTTTTTTATTTCATGTCGAAGGACCTTCATAGGTGGTACGAGTGGTGGACTGCTCTCTTCAAGTAATGCCTCTTAACATAGACTACAAATTAACAGACTTTCATTTATTTTTTAAAATTCACATCAACCTAATATTAATTTCAGACAGAAATACCAAAACTTCGAGTTTATTTCAAATCCTCAAATATTCTTTAGAACAGATTTTTTTTTCTAAAATAAGCACCTTAACCTGTAATTTATTCCTGATGACAGGATTGATAATTCTTGGGTTGTAACATATGAAATGTCAGAGAAGGTGTAAATTTAAATTGCAAAAAAATTATTAAGCAATACTTTTATTAATCAAAATAGGATTCTTCCCTTTCAATACACTTCTCCCAATGTGAAACAAGCATTTCTATCCCCGCTCTGTATAAATTAGGTGTCAAGGGAAAATAGAAGTCTTGGAAAGACAATTTCAGAGCATTTTTGTTGTAAAATTTTTTATTTCAGAAAATTATCCAAACAACGGAAAAAGTAAAAATCAGTTGGAGAAAGTTCCGGAGAATATGGTGGGTGAGGAAGGACCTCTATATTCAGCTCCTGAAAAAAAAAATCGAGTGAGCTGCTGGGCCTCGGTTAATTCATATGGTACTCACAGTTCTAGCTTTTTTGTCTTACCAAGCTCCTTAAAATGCCTGGAAACAGTCATGGCACTTGCTCCAAGCTGTGAACCTAATTCACGAGTGTTTAGGAAAGGGCTCGCTCCGACCAGCTCTTTCAAATTTTCGTTGTCCAACTTAGTCTTCGGCCTACCACGTTCTTTATTGGTAAGGTCATAATCCCCAGACCGAAATTTTCAAACCAACGGAAGATTGTTCTTTCACTCACTGTATCTTCACCGTAAACAATATTAATGTTTCGGAATGCCTACGTGACGCTACGGCCAAATTTAAATTTGTGAGAAAAATTATACGAATTTCTGCAGAAGAAATAATTTTATTCTTATTTATTTTTAAAATGTTGCTTCACTTTCAAAAGGAAAAGTAAGACTGATTATGAAAAAGAATTAAATGATCTTTCAAACGGTATACATAACATAATTGTTTATGTACAAATAATCTAATCCTATCTAATAATGAAAAGAAAACTGTAAATAAACAAACAAACGAAACTGAAATTTCATCCGTTACGACCCAATAGTTGAACTATTGTATATATTTTATAATTACAAATCATGTTAGAATTTAATTCATTAAATTAATATAATTATTTGTATGTAATGTAAAATAATTTGATAACAAAATAATTTAGTTTATTTGTAAAATTATTAATATAAATGTCTCATTAACGAAATCCACATTTCTATAGTCCTTAAATATAGGTAAGTACCTCTTGTCAATTTTTTTCTGACTTCTTCTGCAAAGGATCAATTTCCTTTTCGAATAATTTCCCTGAAATTTTAGAAGGATCACATTTGAGAGACTCTATCGGAAAAGAGATAAATATTAGAAAAGGAAATAGATGCATCGCTAAAAGAGATCAGAGCAAAACTGACAATAAAACCCATAAAATAAGTTTTAAAAAATTGCTAAAGTAATACAGTATATTCTCTTTGAGTAAAATTTGTACATTGATTTTTCAATAAGTATTATTGCAGGAGAATTAAGTTATATAAATTAATGGCTTGCTATCTAAAATTTATCAAAATTAATTTATTTAATGGTATTGTAAGATATTTTAAAATCCAATTTAGCATTAAATGTGTTTTTTAATAATTAGCTAAATAATGGTACCAATAAAATCAGTGAATAGAAATGATAAATGTAGAATATAATGTATATATAATTAAATTAAGTTTTTAAAACTGTGTGTATCTTATTACCCTTTAATAGTACAGTATATTTTATCAAATTGTAATTATATAATGTACAAATTCACCAAAATAAATAATTTTGTTTTTAAAATGCACTAGAAATTACAAAAAAAGAAACACTTCCTGACAGAAATTCAGTCATTCCCAAGTCAGAAAATGAACTACATACAGCACCACTCAATCCTTGGTTTAGAGATTAGATTTATGCATTTTGAGAGGAAGTAACTCTATATAGTTTTAAATAATATTAAAACACTTTAGAAAGGTAAACAATAAATCCATTCTAACAATAAGTCCTCACAAAAAACATAAAAAATATTGTTGTTGGATCCATCTACGGTCCATGGACCACATAAGTTACATAATAAAATTTAGATACTACAATTCAAATTATTTTGGTTTTAATATTCAAAAAACAAACAGTCAGAATAAATCACAGTAAGCAATATAATTCAAAATGTGTCAGTAGACCTTAGAAAAAATATATTCATTCAAATTATTTTAAGATTTTGAATAGCAACAGGACACATCACAAGGTAAGTAAGGTTCATCATTAAAATAAACTATTAAAAAACAATTTTCCTCCCCATGTTATCAATAAACTCATCCATCACCATTATAACCCACCCACCCGCACCCGTTCTCCACATCCGCCTTCTATCCCTATATACAGATCCTTGCCATATATACCCTCCCTCTCTAATAACATTCAAAAATCCCTAAGTTCCGCTATCCCCAATTTACGCATCGCCTTTAAATCCCACAACAAACTCTCCAATATTTATACCCGTGTTAAAGATCCCATTCCACTAAAACATCGTTCTCAGGTCGTCTATCGCATTCCTTGTTCTACTCCCAACTGCAACTCTTCCTACATCGGCGAAACCAAAAATCTACTTAAAGACCGCATTACCCAACACAAATACTCCATTTCCTCCCACAACCCAACCGCTTCTAAACTCTCTGAACACGCCCTATCCTTTAACCACATTTTTGACTTCGAAAACACGTCGATCCTAGCCTCCGTTCCTAATTATAATAAACGCATCCTCTCAGAAACCATTCACATCAATTTAGATTCCTCTACCGTTAATGCCAAGACCGACTCCCATCACCTATCCCTAACCTACGCCCATATTTTTAATTTACTAAAATAACCTTACATTCTTAATTTATTAAGCCTTTTTTTAATTACATTTTGACCATTTGACTTTTACTTTTTATTTTTCTCGAGATCGCCTATATTATATTAGATCGCCTATATTATATTCTCATCTTATTTTGGCATTTATGCCACTTCTTTCTAATTGTATACAGTTACATATTAACTTTCCTCACTTATTTTCTTTTTCTTTTCATTCTTCATAGTTCATAGATATAATACCACTTTTAATTTTTAATTTTCTCTCAATTTACATTTTTTACGGTCACTTATATCCACTGCATCTGCAATTTTCCTTTCTAATTTTATTTAATTTTTAATTTTTAATTTTCACGCCTTTTACATTATTTACGGCCTCTTACATCCACCGATTCTACCTTTCTCCTTCCCCCTCCTGTGTCATTACTTTTTTGGCCGTCAGAGTTCGCCTTTATCGCCTCCGCCTGCCCGGTGTAACGGTTTTTTGCTTACTTGTCTCTGAGCGGCCTAACCTGCAAGTTGTTTTATTCGGTTAGTACACTTTTATCTTATCTCCTTCCTTTTCACATTCACCTTTCTTCGCACCTGTTCTCACACCTACTTTTGGCATCCATCATATGTTAATAGTATAGAGTTCATTCTTATTTAGCCTCATATTTTTCATCTACTGTATTTCTTCACCTACTTTCTATATGTTTATATTAAATTCTCATCTTATTTTGCATTTATGCCACTTCTTTCTAATTGTATACAGTTACATATTAACTTACATATTAACTTATAACATATTAACTTATAACTTATAAATTATATTATGTTATAACTTATAACATATTAACTTATATTAAGTTACATATTAACTTTCCTCACTTTTTTTCCTTCTCTTTTCATTCTTCATAGTTCATAGATATATACCCCTTTTTTTCAATGTTTAATTTTTGAAATTTATCCAGCCTTTCTTTCTATTTATGCTTGTATTATTACACTTTATTCCCCCCTTTTCTATATTTTATCTCATTTTATCATTTCATTTTATTTTATCTCATTTTTCTTTCCCTTTATATTATTGTTTACATTTTATCCCCTTTTTTGACATGTATTTTTCCTATTTTATATTCTTATTATTGTATTATTTTATCTGTCACTATTAGAATTTCTGTTCATCATCTACATTCTATTTTTATCCATCACTTTTTACGTTTATTATTCTGTAACCTGTCTTATATGCATTCTTATTTATCTTATATCTTCTATTCACTATTTCATCATATCTAATTTTATTTCAATAATCTAATTTATTTCCACTCCTGTACCACTTTATATATTCTTGTTGCTGCTACGTTTTTATATATTTCTGTTTTGTTTCTCTTAGCCCTGAAGATGGCCTACATTGTAGGCCGAAACGTCGGCACATAATAAATAAGTTATCCTTATTTTGATGTTTTCATTGACTGCACCCCCAACTATTTCTTCCTTGAATTAGAAGATACAGTCGACCAACTCTTCTCTAACATTAAAATAAACTATTATTATTAGTAAGCTTAGTCTATATTATAGCATTATTGCCTAAACTAGGACTAGAATGAATGCATTAAAGCAATTTTCATTATTAATAAAGATATATATTTCTAATTAAGTCCATTACTAACAAATACTATAAGTCTAAAAACAATTTTTTGTGTATAAATTATTTTAACTTCCATGGAAAATAGAGCAATAATAGTCTTTTAGTAATAATGCATGAGTTAAGTAACTAAAGATTTTTTTTTTTAAGTTTTATTCCAATGAATTTAACAACTTACATTTTGTAACATATTACTTAATGCATGTTGAGGTAAACAATTTACACTGCAAGTTGAATTTACATAATAAATAAAAAGCAGTATACATTTATAACAGTTGGAAAAAGGAAAAGAAAAACCTACACACAATAGAAAAAATAAATTAATTAAAACAAGTATAATATTTGGTAGTAAAATAAACAAATTTAGTACAATAATTTTTTTACATTTGAGGAATAAATTAACTTATTAATAATAAATTAATTAATATTAATTAATTAATAAATAAATGTAATAAATTAATTATATTTATTCTAATAGTATATCTCTAGTACGTCTATGTATGTATCTTCTTAACTTTTGTTTGTTATAACTGCTAATAGTCATTTTGTATGGCAATTGAAATAATTAATGCCTAAGTATGAATAAGAGAAAATATTATTTAGCCGAGGTACAATGTAAGAGTAGCTAAAGATTTAAATATATATTTGTGAAGTGATAGATAAACGACAACTATTTAAATATTTAAGTTATGTAATTAGTTAATTAATAGTACATATTTAAAGCCTATATAGAATAGAATCAAATAAAAAAGTAACTTTATTCTGGGACTAAGCTCCTTTAGAATAACAAACATGAACAGATAGAGAAACATACATATCTGGCCAGAAGGCTACTTATATATCTGTGGCATCTGTGCATAGAGGGCTAAATCGAATTTTGTGAATTTCAAGCTATCTACTTAGAATCGTAATTTTTCTGAACTTATTTTAAGTTCAAGATTGGAATATCAGCCCACGATTCACAAAGGAATATCCTTCATTGTAATGGACGGAACACTTAGCGTGTTAGACACAAGGAAAGAGAAAAAAATTACGATTCTGAGTAGATAGCTTGAAATTCACAAAATTCGACTTAGCCCACTATGCACAGGTGCCACAGATATTGTCCATATAGAATAGAAGAATCAAAATACTATTGCATGATAAAATAATATTGGGTGATCTGGCATCAACCTGTTGTCAAATGATAAACTCAGTATAGAGCTATGGTAATATATTTTATCATATTGGGTTACATTAGGTTAATACTCTAAAATATTACTACTATTATTATATATACTATTATTATATATTATTTTAATATTAAAATACTAAATATTACTTTTTATTATAAATAAACTTGTTAAGAGTATACTCATTTCATTCTAGATGTGCATTACATCAGCGATTAATAATAATAATGCATGAAATTTATTACTTACGAACCTGGAACATTATTCATTAGCATGAAATGATAATATAACGAACACCATCAAATGGAATATTCCAGAATGTTCTTTAGTCACAAGAAATCAGCCTTTATATACAGTATTTGAAAGCTGTAAAAACAAACAACAAATGAATGAAGCGACTAAATAAATATTCAATTGTTTCTCTACTGCCTAAAGAAATTTTATTTCAAGTAGTTTATGGAAGAAAAACTATGTTGATAAAAGAAATACATATTTTTAAGTTGCAATTCTAGACAAAACAATTATTTATTTAGGTACTTATATTAGGATTGCCTGTAGTAAAAAAATTACTACAGACAATCCTAATATGACTAGTAATCAGGTAAAGTTACAATGGCCATCGACAGAAGAAATTTTAATTCAACTTCTTGCATTGAATTTGAATTTATTGAAATAAATTATTATTAACCAGATTAAATCACAACCATTGCAGTGTTCCATTTTTGAAAATAATAAAACCTTTGTCAATTTTTTTTTCAACTGAATAACAAATATCATAGTTATTGATACATCATTTAATGAATAAACAACTATTTCTATCATTACCTATAAAACGGTAAATAAAGGACAAGATCTTTATTCCCTTTTCAAGCAATAATAGCACCATCAAGCAGTTCAGCACCATCATTGGAAATTACCATTAGCCGCCAATAGTAAGGTAGGTAACCTAACAATGTTATGAAAAAAAATATTACATTTTATTTCAAATCGATTCAATTAAGCAACAAACTTAATATTATACGTACACTCTTTGGGACTTAATAATATGTATAGAATTTAATACCAAATATTATCTGCTTATTATATTTATCTTGCTTTTTACTGCAGGTAATTAGTAGTAAAATCAGTTAAGGAGAAAATATTCACGAATATATAGCATTTACGACTGGAATATAAGCCATTAATTAGTCTTTCATATACTGATTTAAGCACATAACTTGTTAAAAAATATAAAAATAAGTTATACGCGTTCGAGGGGAGGGGGGTTGCTAAAGCAACAAGTATTTTATGAGGTTCTTTAAAGTTTAGCTATTGTTTAAATTATGGTTTAGATAGCATAGTATTTAAAATTTTCCAGAAAGTAAAGAACATTTTACAATTCATTACCATAATTATTCTTTAAATGGCATAACTTGTATAGGTATTAGCTAAATGAAAAAGAGTAAAAGATAACATAAGCAGAAAAAAATGTCAATGATTAAATAAAATACTGAACAATCTTATATTATCGAGAAAGTAACTTTTAGTTAAACTCGATTTTACTCCTCATAAATTTTCATACCGCGGGCTAAATATGAAAATCTTTTCTTAAGGAGTAAACTCAAAAAAAAAAGGTGATTCACACATAAATATATGTTCTGATATTTCGTGAAATTACATGATGTATCAACATGATGCGTTCATCTGAATGATTCTTAGCCTTTGTTTTTTTCTAAGGTTCTTATAGTTTTTACAATTATATTTATGAGAAATCAAGCCAATGGAGAGATACGGCTGGATACTGTTCTTCTTTATGCCGTTCATGTCATTCTGTATAATTTTCCTGTCAGCCAATTTTTGTATTTGACAAGTTTGGGTAAAAATATAAAGAGAAAAAAAAATATGAGTTCCTTAGCCTTCTCCCGAATACCTAGACATTTTGTTTTTATTATTTCCGACTCATGATCCATGAAGGAATACGAACATAAATTAAATTAATGTACTAAAATTGAGAATTTTTCAAGCGAGAACTGCAAAAACGCATTTAATTATCAATCACAAAACCAGCTTTTAGCTTGTCTTCCTTCCTCCCTTGGAAAATCTGGGAAACACATTGATCATGATCATGAAATAAAAATAGGAACATATAGTTCACATATGAAACAGTTTTGTGGAAAATAAAAACCAGGGAGGAAACCAGATGAATAAGGAACGCGATAGTTCTGCTTAAACTGGAAAATATTTCGTAATCATTTAAGGAAAACGTGCACGCTAAGCTACAAGCCTTCATGGGCTTTTATTTTAGATGTTAGGTGTGCGAACGCTTGTCAACTAATCAAAAAACTAAGTTAATGGATCTAATTTATAGACAACATGTAACTTATGTTTTCATTATTATCATTATGTTTGAATATTACATAATCATTATTCTAAAGTCGAAAGTCATTAATCAGTAGTAGACACTTTGGAACAAGTGCATAATACTCAGTCCCCGAAGGATTAAAATACTGATGTATTCATCGAAAAAAATAAAACCTATCTCCTATTAGATATGGATTTTTGTATAAATTTATCGAAAAAAAGAACTTTTTCGAAGAATGAGCATTCCATCAGAAAAAAGTGATATTTGAAATCAGTAAGAACCATATGATTTCTTTTTGTAATTAAGCCTTCCGTATAACTCCATTTAATCCGGGAATCCCTTCAGAAATTGTAGCTTATTTCATACAAAGGATGTTTGTTTGTTCATTTAACGTCACTTTATGCTGCTATGGCTATTCGGACGATGCTATAGTGCAGTGGTTCCCAACCTGGGAGGCGTGTGTATAAGTCAGAGAAGACGCGAGACCATTTGAAAATTCTATATTAGGAGATCTAAATTTTGCCTACCCAGGTTTAATTAGGATAGGGATTTTTAACGAGTACCTGGCATTGTACTGGCTCGGGACCCCCGCTTAACTTCCCTTCCTTAGGATGGCATAACTATGGATTTTTTACTCCCTTTAAAAAATCCAAGTGCCACTTGCCGAGCTACGAACCCGCGATCTTGGGCTTAGTAGTTTGTTATGCTAAACATTAGACAACAGATCGCTCCAACACACAAAGATTTACCTATTTAAATATATCTTTTAATGATATACATGAAGAAAAACAACTTTTTTTAATCATTTCGTTTCCCCTATAATAACCAAGCCATTTCAGAGATCCTCCTGAAAAACTCCCAGCTCCCTGAAGTAGGCGGCTTACACTGTGACTTCATTACAACAAAGTCAAGCAGTTGACCGTGGACATTGACAAAGAAACAAGAAACAAAACTTTACTTAAGACCAACCATGATGATGATTCATTTTTTCTGAGGAGGCCCTGAATCATAATTGGGTTGTTGCGCAACTAAAGATGAGTAACCCAAATTTATTTAGACCAAACTCCTTCACCGACCTCGAAAGACTCCATCCGAAAAATATTTTAAGATGTTCAGGATTTCCTTGCAAGCACGCAAGCCACGTTAGAAATTACGACTTTCTGCCATTGTAGAGAACAGATTTCCCATGATGTTGCGTAACATTTTCCATCGACATTGAAGGCATTAATTTCTTACCTGACTCCCTCATTGGAATCTATAGAGGACGAGAAAGGTGTTTACAGAGTCCTTGAGTTCTTCTCCTTCGTGAAATCTGTTGACCGTGCCAGATAACAGCAACGTAACAAGGAATGGCTGCGCCCGTGACGGGACTTAAACTTTGCGGCACACCTCATTCCATTTCCCTCAATAAATTAAGCTGCAAATGTTAGGTTTAAAGCTTTTTGATTCAAGAATTTCGTCTCTTAAAAAATACCAATTTACAAATTTTGATGTGGAAATTTGAGCTAATCTTCTGATCCCTGCCTGACACTCAAGTCACATCCCTCAAAGATATCATTCCCCAGAATCGTTTCTTTCAAGGTTCATTTTGAATCATTTTTAATTAAAACTATTCTTTTAGAATGACAAAACTTCGGTCTGAAAAATGATGAGACCACTGGAAAAGTTAGGCGAATTACACTTTGTGAATGCACCTGATTAATATTATTGCAGTGATAGTGTCGCGAAGATTAAAATGGGCTTGTAAAGTTGTTGAGTTGAGTGACGAATGAATTCCTAAAACGTTAATAAGCGCTGTGCAGACTGGTAAACGTCTATGGTGGGAGGATTGTGTCACCTGAAGGTTTTTTAAGAGACCTGAAGGTTTTGTCTTTGGGTAGTGCCCCATGGTCAGAGTTTTGTAAGCAGGGACTGGAGGTATCGGCATCGAACCTTCGGGTTCGCTATGCGTTATTATTATTGACATGTCTTGGATATTACGTTATTGTATATGCGTTATTATTATTAATGACATGTTTTGTTTAGCCATTCATCAAAGAATCTCTAAAACCATGCTCAAATAAATTAAGACCAAATGACTGTCCGAAAATTGCTTCAGTCAAAATCTGCTATATAATGAAGGGCGGTCTCTGGTAACTGTCCGCAAAATTAGCAGATTTCGTCAATTAATCCGTGCATCATGACTTGTAAGGAAGCCCCAAGACACTGAGAGCACTCAGTTATGTAGTTGGTCTATGTCCTCCACTTCTTGCACACTTCTATTCTATGGATATCTCTTTTCGTTATCTTTTAGAAGTACCTAAAGATAGTTCTTGACCAACGGTGTGAGAGGAAAGATCAGAAATTCAAACTCGTTTACAATTTAAAATATAGCAATCAATTGTCAACAATACTGCTTGTACTTCCATCTAATTTTATCCGAGATAATCAAATGCACCACCGTACACTGTTAATAAATAACATTGTGAATGGCAGTAATATTTTTAATTATTGGACTATAAAAGGAAACGGTATTAACAAAGGTTTTTGATGTTATTATTATAAGTTCATAAAAGACAGAAATGATTACTTCAACACACCTTCTAGAAACCAGGAGATAAGGAAAAAACACTGAGGTCAGCGGGGGTCAATCAACAATCAATTAAAATCGCCAATTTTAGAATACAACCTGTATCTTTGAACAATTTTTATTAAATTATCTTATAATATTTTTAGACGGTTCATGAGTTAGAAGCTAGATCGAAACTAATGCCTATCATGATTTCCCTGGAGCATTCAATCGATGCCGATACCACCAATTTTTTAAATTCTATAGAAGTATTATCTAAATTTGAAATATCGATAAGGCATTTTAGAATTTCACTGGCGATATTAAAATGATATTAATAGTATTTCAATGAGGCAACTTATTTTGACATTGCTAACGTTCCAAAAGATTCCAGGTGAAATGATAAAGAAAAATAATTTAGCTCTTCAAATTTATATATTAACACTTTATTGAAATATTACAATCTGCCACTTGTGGGCAATAAGTAATAGTGCTATGTAGCTTACAGTCATTCCATAACAAAGCAATAATATAAACAAAATAAAGTAAATAAATATATACATGCGGAAAAATATATCTCTTCAAATTACAAAAAAAAAAAATAAATAAAAGGGTCTTATAAAGCAGGTAAGTAAATCATGATTATAGGACATAGTGACATCAATACTTGTGATTTGCCTATAAGCACCTAATCAAAGTACAATAACAAAGACTTGGATACTCCATCGCACAACACATTGCTCTTTCTAATTTCTCTTTGGATGTTTCAAAGATGAACTTCATTAGCGAATTAAGTTCTTCTTGAAATTAACTTAGCGAAGCTAGCGATCCACCAGTTCTCGGAATCGACAAGCTCCACAACCCATCCGAACTAAACAGCGCACCAAGTAAGCGGCAAAAACCTGTGATTTGTTCTACTTTCTGCATTCTGCATAAATGATTGCATTATTAATGCCTTCTTAACTAAAAAGCTAATATAATATAATATAATATAATATAATAATATAAGTATAAAAATTTCCATAAATTAAGACCGGATTTAAGAATTATAGGATCAGGTCACCTATAGCATACTGGTTATCATAACAATCTTATATGCCCAAAGTTCACAGCCCGGCAGTTGGCCCTAGGATTTTTTTAAAGAGAGCCTACAGAAGGAACATAAAATGGGCGTCTCGAGCCTCTGCGGTGTCAGGTACTCGTTAAAGATTCCTATCCTCATCATACTTGGATAGGCGAACTTAAGGACACCCACTATACCATCGTTCGATTAGCCATAGCGGCATAAAGTTAAATGAACAATCATTCCATTGTAAGGTGATGACTGGCCTTTAAAAAATCCTTACGGGTTAATATGAGAATGGTGGGGGAAAAATCATCAAAATCAGCTGTTCGTCAAAATTTTAAAAAAATTGAAAAATAATAGACAAATATGTTTTATTTGACTTGGAAGATAAATGAGCCGTTTGGTTTCAAAATCGGATACATCCATCCATCTTTTTCCAGGAATTTTGTTTTTTTGATTTTTTATTGTCAGAAATTATGTTTACATTTATTTGTTTAAAAACCGTCTAGATCTTTTAAAAATCAATACCAAAAAGATTCCATTTTCCATCAAAAGTGGTTACATCCAAGCTTCACTTCTAATCCAAAAAAAATAGATGATTTTTATGCTTTATTGAAAAAACATTATGAGGAAGACTGGAGAGTAATTGATATCCTGGAATTTCACAAAGAAGTCATAGACCCTAATGTGTCACCTATCCAAGATGATAATCATATTACTATTATAAATGTTAGCCAAATTCAAGATGGAATAAAAATTTGTATGTATGAAAAATCAAAACTATGAATATATCTTGTTTAATTAAATCAATTTGTTTTTAAAAATGTCTATTTTATTCATTTATTATCAACTATAAACTAACCAGATATCGATATTTTCTGATCAAAGTCAGGTATATTAAACATATTTTTTATATTAAATGAAAACTAAAAATAGATAAGATCATAAAAAATTGTCAGTAATTATTGTTTGAAGTGAATCGTTAGCAAAATAACAAAAAATAATAAAAACAATTCGTTAAATTGATTACTTCTTGACCGGTTTTGAAACCAAACACCTCAAAAATTTTATCATACTATTATTCCAAATGATGTATGATAGTATACAAGATATACTAATTGAACAATATTTCATAAAAAACAACAGAAGAAAGAGGGGTGAAACACGTGACTGAAAGAGCACGCGACGGTTAGGGCCAACGTGATGTTTGGCTGGGACTACGTCAAAGTGCGCCGAGTTCATTAAAATCTGATTCATCAAGTCATTGCTTTATAGTATACAATTATATATTTAATGATCAATATGTCACGAGGTCAATGAAACTCATATTGAAGGTTAGTTCGATTTTATTGTTGTACTATAAGTTGTATTTATGAAATTTGAAAATATTTTAGTAACTGTTTATGAAATAAAAATTCAGAAATTCTTAGTTTAAGCTACTATTGTAAATAAATTTATTTAAGCTATTAAAAAAATTAAATCATTAATACAAATAAATTACAGCCTAATTGAAACGTTGGAAATTAAAAACTGGAACACTATAGTTCCTCAATTCTCCAACGACAAATTGGTCCATACATAGAATGAGACTGTTAACAAAGGAGCAGGAAGAATCTCCGACACAAGGAACGTGTTGTGTATCCCATCCTCGTTGCCAATGTTGTGTATCCCATCCTCGTCGCAAATGTTGTGGATTCGAAATAAATAAGACTTTTCGGTTTTTAGACTATATTGACTCTTTTTGAAAAATTAATTCACCAAAATCAAAAAACCTTTTCCTTGAGAATAAAACAGATACAAATGCACACGTACCCATGGCCCATTGCTGAAGGCCAGGCCATTCTCTGTTTTTATTATTATCATTAAGGTTATGTTGGCAGTCGTAACACGACCGTATTTTCCTTTCTATGTCCGAATCCATACCCTTCCACCAGACATACGATCTAGCGAACATTTTCGATCTGACTATTCTCGGATGCCCTTGGTGAATTAAACTTAATCCTTAATTTTTTAATCCCTCCGGTACTACAATTTTGATCCCAGACAGCCTATGTGAACCGACAATGCTTGTGTAACCTTAAAGAAAAATTTTAATTCAGCATTTTTTTTTCAAAATTCCACTTTTGACAGGACTTTATCTGACTTAGTGACTTCTGCTACCGTATCATGTGGGGGTTGTATGAAATAAAAAAATACATTCCTGGTTCAGTAAAACATTCGGAATTGGTATACCACACATAGAAACTGAACTTATAAATGTGTATCAACCTTTGCCGACCTAAAAACATTTTCAATCGTCATCCGGAAAATGGTACCAGTTTGTGCAAACAGTAAATATTAAAAAATATAAACATATATATACTTAATATTTTGCATATTTAAATCTAAGGATGGACATTATAACTGATATGTCAGATTTTTTCAACACTTGTTTCTTCCGCGTTAAAAACCTTACTTACGATACGCATTAACAATAAAAACACTTCCCGACTCTAAAAGATAGAATAAAAATAAAAACACTTTAACTCGTTTTTCTTCCTCGTCGCCAATGTTTTGAATACGAAATAAATAAGACTCTTCGGTTTTTAGACTATTCGACTCATTTCGAAATACACAAAAATTTACACAATTAAGACTGGCATGGTTACACTCGGAACTCGACTCACTTCCCACAATGCCTCAGTCCCCCTCTCCAATGCCAATGCCTTTTTGATCATTATCAATATACAACAGAAAGAAGGGTTAGTTTCTATGGACATATACTGCGAATGAATTTAAGTAGGCTAAAGAAAGAAGTATTTGAATTCCTTGGAAAAAAAAAACTACGGGTATGGAGGATATACTTAGGGGTGTAATTGCCTAGACAAGAGGTGAGGTATGAGAAGCGAAAGATGAAAATCTCGGATGAGGAAAGGAATAGAAGATCTGAGAGGATGTAGCGAGGCCAGGCGGAGAGAATGGCACATGCACAGAGCATTCACTAATGTTTGATCCGGAGTACTCAAAAGCTGGGTGAAACTAAAAAAAATAAAAAATATCATCTTGCGTCAAGAGTTTCGTGTTAAAAATAAAAATAAATAAATATTGAATTTTAGAATGTGTTTATTTAAAAACCTTGCCGTATTTATGAAAGGCATTGCCTAAAATGTTTATAAAATTTCACTACCAATTATTTGAACTCATTTATTTGTATAGCCAAAAATATTAAACATTAAATCATCATCATCAAATTGCATTTTACAACCCAGTTTCAAGTCCCTGGCCTTCTCTAACCGGCTTCCAATATGCGGATTACATTATTATCAGTAGTTATAGTATTTTTTTTTTTTATTTTCCCTTTTTTTTTAAAACAGGTTTGAACATGATCAAAATGCTGGTCTAGAAGCCCCCTACATAAACGTGCAGGTTCAAACCTGTCAGTACATGCACCAACAGGTGGATATTCTCTCCCTCTCTCCTTCTCTTCCTCTTTCCCTCTCGCCCTCTCTCCCTCCCTCCCTCCCTCCCTCTCGCCCTCTTTCCCTCTCACCCTCTCTCCCTCCCTCCCTCCCTCTTGTAGTTACAATTTTTCAAATCATGCCATACAAAACGACATGGATTTTTCCACTATAAATTCTTATATTCACAACATTCCAGTCATCAACACAAAATCCACCTGTTCTTTCTATTTCACACTCCTTGTTACTCGCGCTTGATAAGAAAAGATCTTACCATCTCGGGCATCCTGGTTCGCTTCTCGGTCAGTCATAACCCTTCTTTCCACTGATCCTACATCTCCGTGTTCTCGCAATTTGCGATGATGATGAACCACGGAGAGGTGGGAGACCCGGGTTCGAGTCCCGGTCCTAGTCATATCTTTTCTTTTCAAATAAAATATTTTAAAACAAAATTATATCATCATATAACAATAAAATAAATTATAAGAATATTCTTTTCGTTAGCTTACTTGCATTCACTCAAAGAATATGTAAATAGAAATGAATCAACCTATTACTATAATTATCATTGGAAATCATAACAGTCAATGAGCTGTCTCATCTGCCTTAGCACCTGGTGAGTTTCGTATATTTTGCAATAGAAAAAAATTATAGTTTGAAAAACTAAACAACACGATTTTGTAGCCAGTCGGACTAAAATGTACAAAATAGATAAAAAACACGCTTTGATAGAAAATATTTTGCAATAAGTTCAAAAAAAGAATTATTAACAAAAAAAACATTTTATCGTATAAAAGCGTAGGTTGCTTTTTAAGGTTCAAATCCCGCTCGCTGACAGCGTTTTATTACATATGTTCGGCCAGAGATGGATTCTATGGAACCTAGGACTCTCCTGGGGCTCACCTAGCCTTTATAAATTGGGTATCCAAAATAAGGGGTAAAAATCTGGCGGTTGAACGTGATTTAAAACAAATCACCTCCATGCACAACCGTTGTCCAAGAAACAGTACAGTCTCTACCAGGTACTAATCCCAAACTCTTCATGATTATTCTTGTAAAGGATAAGATTTAACCTTCATCTGCCTATTATATGATTTGGCACGTGGAGTAGGTAACCACCATAGGTATATGACCAAGCGAAATATAGTAGTTCGAAGAGAGGATCGGAAGATACTACTCGGGGTTATATCAAGAATATGTAAGACCTAACGTGAGGCACGTGCCCTTCGATATGCAATATACTCATGAAGAACTAACTAATCCGAGAGGCATACGATCTGCCGGTGAAGGCTCCAATCCACATTTAGCTCCGGCCACTTCTCAATAAGCCTCCCCTTGTCTCCGACCTCTCAAAGGTTGCCTCCCTGCCTTTGGGACTCCTGTTCTCGATGAATCGAGCCAAATTAGCTTCCCTTTCTCGGCACCCTTCCATAAAATAACCCCTAAGCACATTTTCACTTCCAAGGTAATATAATTTCGCCCCTGTCAAGTCGGCCCCTCATACCCTTTTATTATTTGTAAGAGTTCTGGTGGTCCACAAACTGTTCTAGAGCTCTATAGATTTTAGGAATAGTTCTGTTGTTTAAGATGCGGGAGCCAACTTAATACTTTTGTAACTGGTAACTATAAAAACTCTGGTACTTTGTAGCTATCGATTGTAGGGTTGAAAAGTTAATGAGGATAATTTGTAGAACTCTTAGGGGGAGGGACTACCAGAACTCCAGAGAAATGGAATACAAGTTATAACTGTACACTATCAGTCAAACGTTTTTGCCAGTAATCAAATATTTTTTTCTAGTCAACTTTATAGGGGCTATGATTTTAGTTTTATTACAATATATTTATTTGAATTCTTCAAGCACATGGTTTAGTTTATTTTTTTAATAACGTACTAAATATTGTAACTATATATATTTCTTTTTAAAACTTGACCACTAAAACCGTCCTTCAGCCCAGTCAACGAATGTAAGCCAGCGGCCAGGCACCAGAAAAGGACCTTAGGTTGCAATAAATTGAAGAGAGCTGAATTTTTGATATGTTGTAAGGGCATGTCGGACTAGTGGAAATTCTAGTTTGCTACCTAAAAACGGAAGGCGTAACTCAGAATCTGTTACTCCTACAGGCCTTAGTCTAAGCATAAATTAAAGGTAATTAAATTTACTACTACCTTTACTTTTATCGTAGGATCAATACTTCGCCCAGTGTTCCTCACGAAAGTTGGTCAAAACTTAAATTTGGATTTTTTGGAAAAAATGATCAATTTTCAGAGAGGCGTAACTCAGAATCTATTCCAGCTACAGAGCTGCGGTTGAGCTCAAATTTTAATGAATTGAATCTAATTTAAAAACGGTTACTAATGTTGTTTTATCAAAAACGCACCGATTAGGAGATATAGGCCAAAAACTGAAATAACTCCGAAAATTTCGAGGTTTTTCGACCACCAAAGTTTTCCCATCCTTTTTTTTCGGTAGCAAACTTGGATTTCCACTAGTCAGACATGCCCTTACAATATATCTAAAATTCAGCTCTCTTCAATTTATTGCAACCTTCAAGTACCTAGCCGTTGGCCTAATGATTCTGTAAGGAAAGGCATTAAGGAAGACCAACTATGGTACGTTGTCGGGTGTCATCCTCTTCTTCCGCAATAAATGCTGGTAGCACTAGCACTGCATTTACTGTGGACAGTAATACAAGCCTTCCGGGAACTGCACTTGCAGAATTTTATGTACAATAGTTCAAAACTTTATCCCTTACCAAAAGTCCCGTGTATAGCGAAGAAGTTTTCATTTTTTAAAAAAAATCATCCTTATTTCTCTTATCGAAGTTAAAAAAGGATTAATCTATTACGGGTACCCATGGAAGGATTAGCTAGTAATGAGCTTAAATTAACATTATAATAATATTATAGTATTGTAAACCTGTTCCACTACAACCCGTGAACGGGTCTGGGGTACAGTACATAGACTGAACCTGTCTTAACTGAACGGTAGAGATTGTACTGTTTCTTGGACAATAATTGTGCAAGGAACTGATTTGTCCTATATCACGCTCAACCGCCAAATTTTCCCCCATTATTTTGGGTACCCAATTTATAAAGGCTAGGTGAGCCCCAGGAGAGTCCTAGGTCCCATAGAATCCATCTCTGGCCGAACATATGTAATAAAACGCTGTCAGCGAGCGGGATTTGAACCTTAAAAAGCAACCTACGCTTTTATACGATAAAATGTTTTTTTTGTTAATAACTCTTTTTTTGAACTTATTGCAAAATATTTTCTATCAAAGCGTGTTTTTTATCTATTTTGTACATTTTAGTTCGACTGGCTACAAAATCGTGTTGTTTAGTTGTTCAAACTATAATTTTTGGACACAGGAGGGCCCTAGATCCCATATGATCCATCTCCGACTGCTCACTTTATTATTATTGATAATAAATGATCCCCGCCACCAACGGGATTTGAACCAGGATTATCGGCATTTCTTGTTCTGATCATTGAATTAAAATGTTTACTTATCGACCTGTAACGTTCTCTCTAAGGTATGGCTATAGGAACTCATACATAAAAAACTTTTATTATTAATCAATAAATAATTATTTTTGTTTTAAAAATGGTTATACTTAATGTAGTGAGATAAATACACAAAAAAAGTGAAAAGAAGCATTTTTGAAGTGAAAACTTCATTACCGTGTTGAGCGAATTTTGGTTGGGAAAAAACTTGGTAGTTCGCGCCATCGACATGCTCCTGACGTATTGCGTGAGACTGGTGGCCTGTGTATGAGTTATAAGATTTGCTTTATTCAACGTTAGTTTAAAGGCTAGAATTCCATCGGTATAAGAATACCTATATTTAACTAATGAGTCGTTTAATAGTTGAGCAATTTATATTAATAATATGTAAAGGAGATAGTTGGGGGGTGCAGTCAATAAGAACAAAGAATAAGTAATGAACTTATATTATGTGCCGACGTTTCGACCTACAGTGTAGGTCATCTTCAGGGCTAACAGAGAAACAAACAGAACAAAAAATATAAAAAATGTACAGTAACAATAATATGGTGACAAGTAATGTAGAAAAATAAAATAGTGGCAGATATGAAGATAGAAGATAACGAATATTAAAAAAAGAGCCAGATTATAATAAAATAAAGATATAGACAGATTTTAAAAAAATTAATGATAATGAAAAGGAATTAAAATAGTGACAGATATAATAAAATTAAGATAAAGACAAATATAACAAAATTATTGAAATAGTGACAGATATAATTATTGAAATAGTGACAGATATAATGAAATTAAGATAAAGACAGATACAACAAAATTATTGATAATGAAAAGCAAATGAAAATAATGACCGATATAATAAAGTAAGACAGATTTAATTAAATTAAAGAAAATGAGCAGAAATGATAAATTATAAATAACGCATATAAATTAAAAAATAGAAAATAAATGTACAGAATGGATAGTACAGTACAAAATAATAACATAAAGGAAAATCAAAAGGAGGAGTTAAACAAAAGAAACCAAAATGAGGATATTTACATATACAGAAAGGTTGGAATATGAAGAATAAAGAAAAACTAGTAAAATAAAGGTATAAAATGTATGATAACGGACTTGATGATGTTACATGTTACAGAAAAGTATGGAACTATATGTACAATAACAAATGTGAATAATAGAAATACTATTGTACAGTAACAACAGTGTACTATGCCTGTTTTGAAAAAAAGTTGATAGGATTAATGAATTTGAAAAGTTAAAATAAGTGAAAACTCTTGTACAGTAACAATAGTGTACAATGTCTGTTTGAAAAAAAGTAGATAGGATAAATGAATTTGAAAAATTAAAATTGGTGCTTAAAAATATGAACTCTTGATTACCAACATATGATGGATGCCAAAATGATAAGGGGGAAATAATAGGAAAATTAAAATTGGAGAAAGGATAAAGAGAAAAGTTTAAAATAAATACAATAAAAGAAGAGACATACCGATTTTGGAGAGCGAGGCCGTTAGATTTAACGGCTGGCGGGTACAGAGTACACGACCGTTAAGACAGGGGGAAGGGATTGGAGCGATCTCTAGTGGCCAAAAAGTTAACTATAGAAGGTAACCATACTGGAGTATACTCATGTTCGGAAAGTTTAGAGGAGGTATGGTTATGGGAGGAAATGGCATATTTGTGTTGAGTAATACGGTCTTTAAAGAAGTTTTTGGTTTCACCTATATAGGAAGAGTTACAATTAGTAGTAGAACTAGGGATCCGATAAACGACATGGGAACGAAGCTTGAAGGGAATAGGATCTTTGATACGGGTATATAAATATGGGAAAGTTTGTTATGGGATTTGAAGGCAATACGTAAATTGGGGATAACGGAACGTAAGTATTTTTGAATGTTATTAGAGAGGGTGGGTATATATGGCAAGGATCTGTATATAGGGATAGATGGTGGATGTGGCGATCGGGTGGGGGTGGGGGGGGGGGGTTATAGTAGTCATGGATGAGTTTATTAACAATATAGGGAGGGAAATTGTTTTTAAAAAGGATTTCTCTGATACGGTGGGTGTTGGTTGTATGGAAGCAGGCGTCAGAGAGGGATAGGCCACGGTGAATGATATTTTTAGCGACGTTAATTTTAAGGTGGTGTCAGGAGCTAGGAGATTTCCCATGGCAAGTCCAGAAATTTGGGAATAGAACTGTCCATGGAAGGTAAGGTAGCCGGATTCACAGCAAAGTTTTAAAGATTGAAGGAATGAGGACCGGGTAAGAGATGTATGGGGTTCTATTAGTGACCAGTTGTTATCTATTATGTCAAGGGCATTATCTAAGGGAATGTTGGTGAAAAGACTTTCGACATCGAAGGAAGTGAGGATGTAATGATCAGGAATGGTGAGGGATGTTAAAAGATCACGTAGGTTAGCCCTGAAGATGACCTACACTGTTGGTCGAAACGTCGGCACATAATATAAGTTCATTACTTATTCTGTGTTTTTATTGACTGCACCCCCCAACTACCTCCTTTACATTAGATCATCCAGTCAACTATTTTCATCTCATATATTAATAATAATTAAATTAAAACTGCAATAACTAGTTGAAAATTTCGTGTCCCCTAAAAAATTGTATTTGTCTCAGTTAAATGTCTTAATCTCAGTTAAATGTCTTAATTTTGTGAAATGAATGAAAGTTCAAATTATCTTAGTATTGTTGAAATTGAAACGATGATTTTTATTATTTCAATTAAATTATTGATATTTAACTACTTTCAAATGTTCATAATTATTGTTCAGAGTGTCAGAATCTGCGATATAACATAGTTATTCCATTGTTTTGACTTTTCACTTCTCTCGGCAGTCCTCATGACGGTATCTGTTCCGCGGGTTGTCGCTTCGAGTTAAGTTACACCAGGTTTTAACTGTTTATTATAATATTTTCCAAAAGATGCAAGTTATCGTGAGCATTAGTACGGAAAAGAGAATAGAATTGTGGGTAATGAGTTAATTTATGTTATCATTTCATTTAGAAATAAAATTTTCAACGAACATTTCGAAGTATAGATGTTTGTATGTTTGTTAAAACGTTACCGAGGTATAGACATTTCCCATAATTACATCTTCTTTTCCATTCCGAGGCTCATGATTACTTGTATATTTGTATTTTCAGACGCGGCCTATTGGTCAAAACAGCATGAAAATCTGTGCAGTGCTTATTGAGATTACAGCGAACTGACGCGGCCGAGGACTTTGTTTTAAAATATGTACAAATAGTTAGATAAATATGAGATATTAGGAGGCGTCTTCGATGGAACCTCCCAGGCGGCTATACTTTTTCCAACATTTCTGCAAAATATCGTAATATTCCAACCCATTTACACAAAACCTCGACAAATTGTATACCTAAATTTTCCTGTTGAATCACTCTAACTATTGGTGAAAACCGCATGAAAATCCGTGCAGTAGTTATTAAGACTACCGCGAACAAACGCGGCCGAGGTTTTATTATATGTATAGAAAGAAACTGTTATATATTTATATGTAATACGACTTTATTACAACAATCGTCATATGTCGTAGGCTTACAATGATTTTTCCACTTTTCCCGGTCCTGACAGTCCTCCTCCGCAAGCCCTCTGGCTACCATCCATTTCTGCAATCCATCGTACCATTTCTTTGCCGGATGTCCTCTTCTCATCCTCTCCTTAGGAACATAATTTATTATTCTCTTGGGCCATCGATTTTCTGACATTCTCATTACATGGCGGTACCAGCTCAGCTTTTTGGTACCGATAGTGTACAAGATATTGTGGGGTTCCTGTACTTTTTCTCTGATCACGTGATTAGGGATGTGCTGGAGTTTCGATATGCCACCACTACGTCTCCAGAAATCACTCTCCGTCGCTAGGTCTTTTCTAAGTTGGTAGTGATGGCCCATGTTTCTGAGCCATATAATGCCACACTTTTGACAAAGGAGTGGTCAAGTCTTTTCTTTGTAGACAATTGAACTTCCTTACTCCATAATATAGAATTTAAAGTAATTTTGATATCAATTTATATCTTTTTTAGTCCTTCACCAATCTCTTTTCTCTTTGTTCTAATTCCCTGCACATTTCCACGTTCCTATTCGTATAGTCCGTTTCGGTAGCCGTTGTCGTTGCCGGTTCTCCGAGGCTGTTTTGTCAGTTTTGGAAGCAGGTTTATATTTTTTATGATGATGAGTTGCTGGCCCAACATGAAGCCCCAACCTGGAGGACCAGGGATCTTGATTTTAGGGTACCCTACCCCTAGACGGGTGGCCTTCACTGAGGTTCGGAGCCACACCTGCCCTCGAAATGCCATTTCCTGCACTTCGTGATGATTATACCGCCATGGCTCGGTACCGCCTCCGTTAGCGTTAACCAGGGAGCACCACGTGGAGGTTGAGGACGGATTTTGCTCCCCAAAAATGTGGAACGTTGCATGTCATCCTTGCGCAGGGGCCATGCTAATCTTCTCTGTATCGTTCCAATTATAGTATATTTATCGCCGATGCAAGTAAAATAATGTAGTAATATTCCAATAATGTAGCCATTTGGCCAGATATATTTATATTAATTTCTGTACAATGGACCTGGTCCCAGAATAAAAATATGTTTCTAGTCTATTTCACTCCCGTTACAAATAAATGTTTCAATTTATTATAACAGTGTTTTTTTTTTCAAAATGTGCAAATGACTAAATATTTTTACCAATTTTTGTAAATTTCTATAAAAATATATACATATTTTTTGGAAAGTTATAGCAATATAACATGTAAATAAAATTCAAGCTAAAATTTACTATACCGTAACAAACAGAACTGAAGTGTTTTCAACAAAAAGTTGTGTATCCATATTCCCTTGCCAAGCCTTATAACAACAGTGTCCATGAATAATATTTTTTCTTAATTTATTTAAACTTTTGATTGAAATTACTTAAAGCCTAACATCAATTAAGCCTAAGTATGTTTAAATATTTTTGTTTTTGAAGAGAAAAGATTTTCCCTAGCCGGGATTATAACCCAGGTCGTTTGTCAGTGTTTCAAGTAAGTCTTAAGGTGCGTTTACACGTGAGAGGAACTCGCCGAGGGTGCTCTCGAGAGTAAGTCGCAGATCCCTTTACCCGGGAGAGTGAAATCCATCCTAGTCCACTCTCGGAGAGCTACTCGCCATGGCAACTCTCGAGAGTACCCTTCAGACCGTTTACACGGGCGATTTCTATTAGTTCTGAGAGTGACTTCTAATTGTAAACATCTCGTGATTTCAGTTCAGTGCTATCAGTTCTAGAGTTATTTCTACTAAACATATAGATTATTTGATGTCTTCAAGGAAAAGAGAAATAGCAGCGGCTTAATAGAATAGAAAAATAATTTTATTCTGGGACCAGGTCCCTTAAGTATAACAATATTCTACAGAAATTAATAAAAATATGTCTTGCCAAACGGCTACATTATTGGAATACTACAATTAAATATGAACTAAAAATTATGTTCTCATAAAGAAAAAAATATATATATATCGACTTGGGTACCTTCAAAGTTAATAATGAATCTGGTTGTTAATTTTGAAAGTGGCCTAACTCCATTCTTGATAAGAAAACGCACATTATTCACTTAATAATCGTTACTACTATTTTAATAGGAACCATAAATTTAACACCCTTAGATACAATTAAGTAGTATGACTCATTAGTATCCTAGTATATTTTTAAATTCATTGAAACGCAAACCCTTAAATATCTCGATTTGAAGATAAATGGAGGTATTCCACTTTCAAAATAAACGGCTCATATATATATATATGTGTGTGTGTACTTATAAATAAAAAAAAAATTTTACTTACGTGAATTAGCTTCGTGATGGAGTCGTAACTTCTTCTGCTATGCTTAACTCAAAAAGACTCTTCAACCATTGGCGCTAAGGATTCTTTGATATTTCTCAAATTTCGCTTATACTAATTTTCTTGTTTTAAATTTGACTATTCCATCAGAAACTCAGTTGACAAATAAAAAAAAAAAATCGTTCTTTCTTTTATCTAAATACACTCAAGTATCATAGCAACAGAATAATCTTTATTACATCGTTATTTGCTGTACTTTTCCAAACATTTCCGACAATTATCGTTATATTCCAAACTATTTACACCAACTCGACAAATTATATGCTTAAACCTTTCTGGTGAATCACTCTGTCTATTGGTGAAAACCGCATGAAAATCCGTGCAGTAATTATTGAGATTACCGCGAACTGACAGGCAGACACAGCCAAGGGTTTTGTTTTATAATATGTATAGATAGATAAGAGATGTTAGGCAGCGTCTTCGGTGAAACCACCACACGGCTATACTTTTCCCAACATTTCCGACAATTATCGTTATATTCCAAACTATTTACACAAAAAAAATTATACGCCTAAACCTTTCGGGTACATCACTCTATCTATTGGTGAAACCCGCATGAAAATCCGTGCAGTAGTTATTGCCGCGAACAGACGCGGCTGGAGTTTCGATATACCACAACTACGTCTCCAGAAGTCCATCTCCATCGCTAGAAGTTTTTTTTCTAAGTTGGTAGTGATGGCCCATGTTTCTGAGCCATATAATGCCACACTTTTGTCAAAGGAGTGGTAAAACTTTTGTTTATAGACATTTGAACTTCCTTACTCCATTGTATAGAATTTAAAGTTCTTATTGTCTTTCTTCCTTTAGTGACCTTTTCCCTTATGTCAAGATCGCAGCAGTTCTATTAGAGAGCCACCTACCAAGATATTTAAAATTTTCACTTTGGATAAGACTCTAATTTTCTAGTGTGAGGGAAGCATAATCCATATTCAAAGCCAAATATTCTGTTTTTTGTTTGCTGATTTGTATGCTTCTAACAGTTTTCTCATCATATAGGAAGCATCCTCCTCCTCATTGGCTAATACCAAAGGCATTCATTTCCTACCCATCTTCTGACATTTCCTTTTCCACTCACACAGTACAAGCCCTGTTTAAGCCCTTTGTTCATTTCAAATTCTTAGGATAAGCCATTCTTGAGTTTTACTCTGGCTTTACCACTCCTTTGTCAAAAGTGCGGCATTATATGGCTCAGAAACATGGGCCATCACTACCAACTTAGAAAAGACCTAGCGACGGAGAGTAACTTCTGGAGACGTAGTGGTGGCATATCGAAACTCCAGCACATCCCTAATCACGTGATCAGAGAAAAAGTACAGGAACCCCACAATATCTTGTACACTATCGGTACCAAAAAGCTGAGCTGGTACCGCCATGTAATGAGAATGTCAGAAAATCGATGGCCCAAGAGAATAATAAATTATGTTCCTAAGGAGAGGATGAGAAGAGGACATCCGGCAAAGAAATGGTACGATGAATTGCAGGAATGAATGGTAGCCAGAGGGCTTGCGGAGGAGGACTGTCAGGACCGGGAAAAGTGGAAAAATCATTGTTAGCCTACGACATATGACGATTGTTGTAATAAAGTCGTATTACATATAAATATATAACAGTTTCTTTCTATACATATAATAAAACCTCTGCCGCGTTTGTTCGCGGTAGTCTTAATAACTACTGCACGGATTTTCATGCGGTTTTCACCAATAGTTAGAGTGATTCAACAGGAAAATTTAGGTATACAATTTGTCGAGGTTTTGTGTAAATGGGTTGGAATATTACGATATTTTGCAGAAATGTTGGAAAAAGTATAGCCGCCTGGGAGGTTCCATCGAAGACGCCTCCTAATATCTCATATGTATCTAACTATTTGTACATATTTTAAAACAAAGTCCTCGGCCCCGTCAGTTCGCTGTAATCTCAATAAGCACTGCACGGATTTTCATCCTGTTTTGACCAATAGGCCGCGTCTGAAAATACAAATATACAAGTAATCATGAGCCTCGGAATGGAAAAGAAGATGTAATTATGGGAAATGTCTATACCTCGGTAACGTTTTAACAAACATACAAACATCTATACTTCGAAATGTTCGTTGAAAATTTTATTTCTAAATGAAATGATAACATAAATTAACTCATTACCCACAATTCTATTCTCTTTTCCGTACTAATGCTCACGATAACTTGCATCTTTTGGAAAATATTATAATAAACAGTTAAAACCTGGTGTAACTTAACTCGAAGCGACAACCCGCGGAACAGATACTGTCATGAGGACTGCCGAGAGAAGTGAAAAGTCAAAACAATGGAATATTTATGTTATATCGCAGATTCTGACACTCTGAACAATAATTATGAACATTTGAAAGTAGTTAAATATCAATAATTTAATTGAAATAATAAAAATCATCGTTTCAATTTCAACAACACTAAGATAATTTGAACTTTCATTCATTTCACAAAATTAAGACATTTAACTGAGACAAATACAATTTTTTAGGAGAAACTGATAAAGAATCAGAAAAGGTGGCCTTAGGAATACTCAATATACTCACAGCTTGAATACAAACTCATATTTTAATAATAAACTGTACAAAATACATTTGGCCGTATTGAAAGTAGACAACAACAAGATGAGGTTACATACAGTGTTGCCACCAAGGACAAGCATAATCGACAGTGTTGGCATGACATATTTTTATCATTAACACTTCCCCCAAAAATATATAATGCCAACATACTCACTGACTACACCAATATACACAACGAATTACCATACACAACTAATCACTCCCGCACTGCATAGCACACACTACAAGAAGACTGCGAAGAACTTCAAATTGTGGCCGAGGCAAAGGCTTCGTCAAGATGTCCGCCAACTGCTCCGATGATGAAATAGCTTCAACTGAGATCAGTCCTGACTCCACCTTTTCCCTGATAGTATCCCATCTAACGGTTGGACTAAAGGTTTCACAGAAATCAACTCCTGGTTGTTGAGAAAAACCTTTTGCGACTAATCGAGCCTTGTAACGCTCTACAATATCATCAGGATCATATTTTACCTTGTAGACCCAAAGACAATCAATTATCTTATTCCCCTCAGGCCTATCCACCAGTGTCCAAGTATCATTTTCCCATTCATCTCTTCTCCCATAGCCTTGTGCCAGTCTTCAGCTTGAATAGAATAGGTGGCTTCGTTGTAAGACCTAGGTTCATTGCAAAATGCTAACATAGCATAGTCCACTGCTAATCTTGTTGGTGCCCTTAACTCATCCCTATTCCGTAGATTATTATCATCTTTATTAGTAGGGGTGCTGTCAATTTTATCCTGAACCTTCTTAGAATTTTTATTTCCATCATGCTGTTTTTCCATCTGATCTTGGACTTCTTCCGAGTTTGCTTGTTCCCCAACTTCCTTTGAAATACCTTCTTCCTCACCTGAAATAGGCGCTAAGTACTCAAAGACGGCAGCTGATGTTTTTTCTTCCTTGAAGACAACATCCCTTGACACCACAACTTCGGAATCTTCAGGAATCCATACTCGATAACCATCTTGATCACCGCAGTACCCAACAAGGAAACCTTTCCTTGCTTTCTTGTCAAATTTTCTCCTTTTTTCCTTAGGAATATGCACAAAGCACTCAGTGCCAAATATTTTAAGATGCTTTATTGAGCCTTTCTTACCGCACCAAACTTCATAAGATGAAACACCACTAGAGGAGGATGGACCTGTCCTATTTATGACATAAGAAGCAGTCATAACTGCCTCCGCCCACAGTTTTTATGGGAGGCCCGATGCATGCAGCATAGTTCTTGCTGACTCCACAAGAGTTCGGTTTTCCCTCTCTGCCGAACCATTTTGCTCCGGTGTATAGGGCATAGAGGTGCGATGGTACATGCCATGGTCCCTAGTTATTATTTGTACATCCCTATTTATGAATTCTTTTCCATTATCGGTTAATAATTCCTTGACAGTATGTCCATTAGTTTTCACCTCCGCCAAGAATTACTGTAATTTATCCTTTACCTCAGATTTCTCTTTTAGAAAATAGACCTTAGATACTTAGAAAATTCATCCTTTAAGACTAAAAAGTATCCACTTCCACCGGCTGACAGAGTGGGCATAGGTCCACAGACGTCAGCATTTATTCTATCCCCCGGACTGGAGACTTGTTCCTTTCTCTTGCCAAAGCTTTTTTAAAAATTCTGCGACATACCTCTTATTCTGGTGGCCCATGCGTTCGTGCCAGGTCTGCAATGTATCTTCAACCGCAAGTTGAGCCTCTGCCGAGTAGACTGGGATGACCCTCATGTTCATGATAAATAAACCATCGGTCCTGGTTGATTATGCTGCCAGTCGACCATCCTTAAACAATGAACATTTATTATTACTAAATGTTGTTACACATCCTTTATCGAGAGCTGATGTAAGGGAAAAAAAATTTTTATCGGCATCTGGCACGTACCATATATCCTGCAAATAACCACCAATCCATTTACCATCAATAAACATTTCAACATTAATGTTAACTCGTCCATAAGCCTTCATGGTCTGTCCGTTACCGACTTGGACATATTTCTCCGCTGGAAAGGATTCGAAAGTAGCAAACCAATCCTTCCTCATGGTCATATGGTGAGTAGCACCGGAATCAGTGATCCATGCAGCGTTCAAGTCACCCTCAGCTATACTACAGACAAAAGCACCACCACTCGTTCCTTTACCCTTTGCAGGTACCGAATGTACACCACCATTTTTATGAAATGAATGTTACTTTGGGCAATCCTTTTTAAAATGACCTTGCTGGTGACAACGATAGCATTTCAGTGTTACATTACTGCCCTTAGGTGGAATTTTGTCTTTATTATAATGTTGACTTTTATTATTGTGAAAAGAGGACTTACCCGCATTACTATGCTTCACATAAAAGGCAGCTGACGAACCACTAGCACCTTCCGACCTCTCATTCATTCTCATTTCCACAATACAGAGCCTTTCTCTCAGTAGATCTAAGTTCCTCTGCTCCTTGGGGACAGATTCCCAAGCATTTATAAACTCATGGTATTCTGAAGGCATAGTATTTAGATCCCTATTTAAGAACAAAGAGTCCGGCAATTTAACTTTGTCTTCTTTCCAGGTTTCATCCCATAACTCCTGCCATCATTTTTCTAGCTTTGCAATATGCTTGGCTATAGGGTCACCAGATTCCTTCTCCTTAATACCAAAAAATTGATTAAACAGTCTATCTTGCCTTTGCTCTGTCCTTTGCTCATAAACACTATGAAGTTTTTCCCACATAGATTTGGCGTTTGTGCACATATTAACAAGTTGTCTTACCTGACTTGATAATGAAGAAACTATTATATTTTGCGCCATATACTCCAATTTTTCTAAAGCCGCAACCTTCTTATTATAGTCCGTTTGATCGACAGTAGAAATTGGCTTCTCCGGGTATACAAGTTTTCCTTCCACAGCGTCCATAACTCCATGAACCTGAAGCTGTATTTTAACCTGGAATTTCCAGTCTATCCAATTGGACTGTCCCTCCAATTTATCAATAGCAACCCTCGATACTTTTACACTTATACCATTTCCACTGAGAAGTCCAATCCCACTAAATTTTAGTTAAAAAAACACTTCCACAAACTATCAGAACACTTCAAACGTTCACGTTCCCGTTACTGGGCCCATAACCTGATAAAGAATCAGAAAAGGTGGCCTTAGGAATACTCAATATACTCACAGCTTGAATACAAACTCATATTTTAATAATAAACCGTACAAAATACATGTGGTCGTATTGAAGTAGACAACAACAAGATGAGATTACATACAGTGTTGCCACCAAAGACAAGCATAATTGACAGTGTTGGCATGACATATTTTTATCATTAACAGAAACGAAAATTTCAAATAGTTATTGCAGTTTTAATTTAATTATTATTAATATAAATTGCTCAACTATTAAACGACTCATTAGTTAAATATAGGTATTCTTATACCGATGGAATTCTAGCCTTTAAACTAACGTTGAATAAAGCAAATCTTATAACTCATACACAGGCCACCAGTCTCACAAAATACGTCAAGAGCATGTCGATGGCGCGAACCCCCAAGTTTTTTCCCAACCAAAATTCGCTCAACACGGTAATGAAGTTTTCACTTCAAAAATGCTTCTTTTCACTTTTTTTGTGTATTTATCTTACTACATTAAGTATAATCATTTTTAAAACAAAAATAATTATTTATTGATTAATAATAAAAGTTTTTTATGTATGAGTTCCGATATAGCCATACCTTAGAGAGAACGTTACAGGTTGATAAGTAAACATTTTAATTCAATGATCAGAACAAGAAATGCCGATAATCCTGGTTCAAATCCCGCTGGTGGCGGGGATCATTTATTATCAATAATAATAAAGTGAGCAGTCGGAGATGGATCATATGGGATCTAGGGCCCTCCTGGGGCTTACCCAGCCTCTATAAATTGGGTACCCAAAATAATGGGGGAAAATTTGGCGGTTGAGCGTGATATAGGACAAATCAGTTCCTTGCACAATTGTTGTCCAAGAAACAGTACAATCTCTATCGTTCAGTTTAGACAGGTTCAGTCTATGTACTGTACCCCAGACCCGTTCACGGGTTGTAGTGGGCCAGGTTTATAATACTATAATATTATTATAATGTTAATTTAAGCTCATTACTAGCTAATCCTTCCATGGGTACCCGTAATAGATTAATCCTTTTTTAACTTCGATAAGAGAAATAAGGATGATTTTTTTAAAAAAATGAAAACTTCTTCTCTATACACGGGACTTTTGGTAAGGGATAAAGTTTTGAACTATTGTACATAAAATTCTGCAAGTGCAGTTCCCGGAAGGCTTGTATTACTGTCCACAGTAAATGCAGTGCTAGTGCTACCAGCATTTATTGCGGAAGAAGAGGATGACACCCGACAACGTACCATAGTTGGTCTTCCTTAATGCCTTTCCTTACAGAATCATTAGGCCAACGGCTAGGTACTTGAAGGTTGCAATAAATTGAAGAGAGCTGAATTTTAGATATATTGTAAGGGCATGTCTGACTAGTGGAAATCCAAGTTTGCTACCGAAAAAAAAGGATGGAAAAACTTTGGTGGTCGAAAAACCTCGAAATTTTCGGAGTTATTTCAGTTTTGGCCTATATCTCCTAATCGGTGCGTTTTTGATAAAACAACATTAGTAACCGTTTTTAAATTAGATTCAATTCGTTAAAATTTGAGCTCAACCGCAGCTCTGTAGCTGGAATAGATTCTGAGTTACGCCTCTCTGAAAATTGATCATTTTTTCCAAAAAATCCAAATTTAAGTTTTGACCAACTTTCGTGAGGAACACTGGGCGAAGTATTGATCCTACGATAAAAGTAAAGGTAGTAGTAAATTTAATTACCTTTAATTTATGCTTAGACTAAGGCCTGTAGGAGTAACAGATTCTGAGTTACGCCTTCCGTTTTTAGGTAGCAAACTAGAATTTCCACTAGTCCGACATGCCCTTACAACATATCAAAAATTCAGCTCTCTTCAATTTATTGCAACCTAAGGTCCTTTTCTGGTGCCTGGCCGCTGGCTTACATTCGTTGACTGGGCTGAAGGACGGTTTTAGTGGTCAAGTTTTAAAAAGAAATATATATAGTTACAATATTTAGTACGTTATTAAAAAAATAAATTAAACCATGTGCTTGAAGAATTCAAATAAATATATTGTAATAAAACTAAAATTATAGCCCCTATAAAGTTGACTAGAAATATTTGATTACTGGCAAAAAAGTTTGACTGATAGTGTACAGTTATAATTTGTATTCCATTTCTCTGGAGTTCTGGTAGACCCTCCCCCTAAGAGTTCTACAAATTATCCTCATTAACTTTTCAACCCTACAATCGATAGCTACAAAGTACCAGAGTTTTTATAGTTACCAGTTACAAAAGTATTAAGTTGGCTCCCGCATCTTAAACAACAGAACTATTCCTAAAATCTATAGAGCTCTAGAACAGTTTGGGGACCACAAGAACTCTTACAAATAATAAAAGGGTATGAGGGGCCGACTTGACAGGGGCGAAATTATATTATCTTGGAAGTGAAAATGTGCTTAGGGGTTATTTTATGGAAGGGTGCCGAGAAAGGGAAGCTAATTTGGCTCGATTCATCGAGAACAGGAGTCCCAAAGGCAGGGAGGCAACCTTTGAGAGGTCGGAGACAAGGGGAGGCTTATTGAGAAGTGGCCGGAGCTAAATGTGGATTGGAGCCTTCACCGGCAGATCGTATGCCTCTCGGATTAGTTAGTTCTTCATGAGTATATTGCATATCGAAGAGCACGTGCCTCACGTTAGGTCTTACATATTCTTGATATAACCCCGAGTAGTATCATCCGATCCTCTCTTCGAACTACTATATTTCGCTTGGTCATATACCTATGGTGGTTACCTACTCCACGTGCCAAATCATATAATAGGCAGATGAAGGTTAAATCTTATCCTTTACAAGAATAATCATGAAGAGTTTGGGATTAGTACCTGGTAGAGACTGTACTGTTTCTTGGACAACGGTTGTGCACGGAGGTGATTTGTTTTAAATCACGTTCAACCGCCAGATTTTTATCCCTTATTTTGGATACCCAATTTATAAAGGCTAGGTGAGCCCCAGGAGAGTCCTAGGTCCCATAGAATCCATCTCTGGCCGAACATATGTAATAAAACGCTGTCAGCGAGCGGGATTTGAACCTTAAAAAGCAACCTACGCTTTTATACGATAAAATGTTTTTTTTGTTAATAATTCTTTTTTTGAACTTATTGCAAAATATTTTCTATCAAAGCGTGTTTTTTATCTATTTTGTACATTTTAGTCCGACTGGCTACAAAATCGTGTTGTTTAGTTTTTCAAACTATAATTTTTTTCTATTGCAAAATATACGAAACTCACCAGGTGCTAAGGTAGATGAGACAGCTCATTGACTGTTATGATTTCCAATGATAATTATAGTAATAGGTTGATTCATTTCTATTTACATATTCTTTGAGTGAATGCAAGTAAGCTAACGAAAAGAATATTCTTATAATTTATTTTATTGTTATATGATATAATTTTGTTTTAAAATATTTTATTTGAAAAGAAAAGATATGACTATGACCGGGACTCGAACCCGGGTCTCCCACCTCTCCGTGGTTCATCATCATCGCAAATTGCGAGAACACGGAGATGTAGGATCAGTGGAAAGAAGGGTTATGACTGACCGAGAAGCGAACCAGGATGCCCGAGATGGTAAGATCTTTTCTTATCAAGCGCGAGTAACAAGGAGTGTGAAATAGAAAGAACAGGTGGATTTTGTGTTGATGACTGGAATGTTGTGAATATAAGAATTTATAGTGGAAAAATCCATGTCGTTTTGTATGGCATGATTTGAAAAATTGTAACTACAAGAGGGAGGGAGGGAGGGAGAGAGGGTGAGAGGGAAAGAGGGAGAGAGGGCGAGAGGGAGGGAGGGAGGGAGGGAGAGAGGGCGAGAGGGAAAGAGGGAGAGAAGGAGAGAGGGAGAGAATATCCACCTGTTGGTGCATGTACCGACAGGTTTGAACCTGCACGTTTATGTAGGGGGCTTCTAGACCAGCATTTTGATCATGTTCAAACCTGTTTTGACAGGTTCAAACATGTTTTGACAGGTTCAAACATGTTTTGACAGGTTCAAACATGTTTTGACAGGTTCAAACATGTTTTGACAGGTTCAAACATGTTTTGACAGGTTCAAACATGTTTTGACAGGTTCAAACATGTTTTGACAGGTTCAAACATGTTTTGACAGGTTCAAACATGTTTTGACAGGTTTCAACATGATCAAAATGCTGGTCTAGAATCCCCCTTTTTATACTACTATAAATCATCAGTCACTTTTTTTTTCAATTTAAACAGCAACACAACTGCCATTTCTTACTATCTATTTATTACCATTGTTGAATGTTGAGTTTTTTTAACAGACTCCGTGGTACCGTGCTACTGTCTTCAAGTTGCGCAATCCTAGGATCCTGAGAATCTTATTATGAACAACTTGGTTATGCCCGCGGCTTCGCACGAGTGGAATTCGGTCTGCCAAATAAAGTTTCGTGAAAGATCATTTTAAACAAATAATTTAATTATTTTTTTTAAATATAAGTTACTCGTACATCCAAAATTTGAGATGTCTAACTTTAAAACTGACGGATTCTATATAACCTTTGAACCCCCATTATATTAAAGGAGAAACCCTTGGGGCGGAATTATCCAAATTTCTTTCTTAAACTATACAAAGAACCTATCTACGAATTTCAAGATGCTAAGTTCCTGATTTGCCTTTAATTATGTACTATAACGGGGGGGCGTGCCCCCGTGCGCCCGCCCCCCTAAATCCGCACAGGCTATAGCCTATGTGTTATTCTGATGTATAACCTATATTACTGTAAAGTTTTATCCAAATCCGTTCAGTAGTTTTTGCGTGAAAGAGAGACAAACATACAAACTTTCGCATTTATAATATTAGTAAGATTTATTGTTTTTCATATGGTTCATTAAAGGATTGGTGTCATTTAAGTACCAAGTAATAGATATGTTTCCAATATTACTTGTTCAGGTGTGTAAACTTACAATTTGAACACTTAATTAGTTTTGTGCGTTTATATAAACACTTTATTTTATGTAATGGAATGGTGTATAAATTGTACATTCTACCAAAATCTAGTAGTAATCATATTTATTAATAGGAAACTTATTTGCATTTCATTAGCCAAACTTTGGAAAACTGGAGATTGTTCTGTTTCAGCAAAAATCATATGTTCTCATCACTGTTGTATCAGTTTTTTTTAATCATTCAGGAGATCTATATGCGCAGAACTTGATAAACCAATCTATGATTACAATACTAGCTGAAGATATATGACGAAAGATAGCTGGGGATACATTTCCCTGATATTGATACACAGATATATAGATAGATATGGAAAAGGACAAAGAAGGCGACCTACATCCACTATTGATAGGGACCATCTGATAAGGCCACATACGACACAAGCCTATCTGTCTCGTACATCTCTCCACTTCCTAACCCAGTTGTCTCAGGTCAGGTAAGTGAAATCAAGCTATAAATGCAGGTATACCTCCCTCCTTTGTCTATCTTACATGCAAATCTCTCTGAGTCGCAAATCGGAGCGCAGAATCTATATACTTCTTTCGGAATCACCTTAATATTTATAATATGTTCTTCAATGATATTCGCAGCAAACGTGTTCAACAAACATGGTCAAATAAAAGTTCTGAAATGAACACGTACAGACTCTTAAACTTGTGATGCAATGAAATCTAAAAGCTTACTCAATATTTTAGAAATCGAACTGGTGTTTTGTGGAGTTGGCCTTTTCAAACTAACTTAACTAACTTTAAACATTGGTAGGATTGAAAAAAATGATTGAATGAAAGATTTTTAAAAAAGTGTTAAATCTATATTGTTATATTTGCAAAGACAATTAATATTATGTTTCCAGATTTAACGTTATACCTGTGGTCTAGTGGTTAGCGTAACTAACTACAAAGCCCAAGACCGCGGGTTCGTAGCCCGGCAGATGGCACTAGGATTTTTTTAAGGGAGTAAAAAATCCTTAGTTACGCCGTCCTTCGGAAGGGACGTTAAACGGGAGTTCCGAGCCTGTACGATGTCAGGTACTCGTTAAAAATCCCTATCCTAATTAAACCTGGATAGGAAAAAATTAGAGCTCACAATGTAGTATCTTCCGATTAGCAATAGCAGCAAAAAGTGACGTTAAATGAATAAACAAACAGATTTAACGTTATAGGTAGATCTGGGAGCAAAATAATAAAATGCTGTTGGAAACCAAAATTCGACCAGATATCAAACTTTTTACATTTTCCAAATGTTACAGTAACGATAATGTTGTTATTAACATTGAAGATACAACGAACAAATATAAAATTAAATGTTATTTATGAAATAAAATTCATATCACAAAAGAAAATTACCGAGCAACAAACAAGAACTATGTTGAAGTTCATTTGAATATCACGCAGACATCAACAATTTTTTCGAACTCTCATTAAAGAATAATTAAGTAGACGTTCAGCTTACAATAAGGGATGCTAGTGTCATTTAAACGAAATAAGTTTAAAGGTATTATTAAGTCACTGGGCCATGAAAATAATTATTTTTTATGTAGTCAAATTTTAATTAATTTGCTCTAGAACTGTCAAATCTAATGTACAAATTTATATTACATAAAACTGGATGACGGGGGCTGTGGCTGACAGCAACACGCGATGACATCATACATATATATGTGGCACTGGATCTAGCGATTCGAGGAAAAATCGATATACAAAGCTTGTGTCATTATTATTATTATTCATCTATTGAAACTTATATCGGAAATAACATTATTTATCAATTTATTAAATTTCAATCCAATAAGACAATCGTTTTATTATTATTATGATAAATATATAATTTAAAACAATACCCTTGATTGATTCAACCTATAAATATTTAATACTATTTATTTTATTACACGGAAGACATAAAAAGCAGGTTGAAAGTCTAAAAACAAAACTTGATAATAATGCATAGGTAGCGTTAAAAAAGCAAGAACTAATGACGCACAGTGGAACGAGCATTAGGGAGGACTGGACATTCATTAATATCATCGCTTCTGGTTCTCCTAGAATAAGGCTATTGGTACGGTTTTAAAGCTTTATGAATGGACTATTTAATTATATGATAAACAGGATCAAGTCTTTTAGGGAAAACATGTAAAAATTCTCGATTTGATATTTCGATGTTAGATAATTTATTATCTATCATTGGGCCATTTACTGTACCTATATACTACGAGAATAGGTACAATACAGTATTCTATGGAAAGACAGATACATAGGGATTAAATAAAGTTATACAAAGGAAAAAGTAACAAACCAAAAAATTTAATGTAAAGGAGATAGTTGGGGGTGCAGTCAGAAAGAACACTGAATAAGTAATAAACTTATAATTGTGTGCCGACGTTTCGATCTACAGTGTAGGTCATCTTCAGGGCTATTTGGAGAGAGAAGCCTGCTGACTGTGACACTGTAGGTCGAAACGTCGGCACATAATTATAAGTTTATTACTTATTCAGTGTTCTTTCTGACTGCACCCCCCAACTATCTCCTTTACATTAGATCATCCAGTCAACTATTTTCATCTCATACAAAAAATTTAATCATTGAACCAAATTAATATAATAATTGATACATCAAAATTATAATAAATGTAGGTGCCTATATAAAATTATTTTATTTAAATAACGATCACAATTAAACCAAAATTAACAACTTTATTTTAATTAGGATTTGTTTTTTTCTATATTCTAAGTAACAATAAGTGGTTGTGCTTCTGGTAATAAATCAAGTTTAATGTTTATTATTTTCGGTCTAAGAGTCGAAATTAAAGGATCCCAATTGTCATCATATTTGAATATTTGTTTCATGAAAAAGCGAACATATCCTCTGAACATTTTCTAAAACTTGCCGTTTGTCTCCGTCTTTATCAATCGGATAATTGTTTGAATGACTGAGAACGAGATGGTATACTTGCGTCTGTTCATGATGACGATGAAGATAGGTCCTGGCTAACATCTTCAGGAACAATGAAATCCAAATTCAACCAGTTTTCATGCTTCCCCAGAAAATAATTGATATTCCTGTGGGACGAAATCCAGCGAGAGTACAAGCTACCACTGAGCTTTCTTAATTTTTCTCGTAAGCAGAACTTTGCGGTATTTGAAATTTGTTCCAGTCCAAACGAATTAATCCATGCTTCCAATGCCAGGTCATAATCTTTAAAACTTATATGATTAAATTGAAAAACTTGACGATTTGTTTTAGGAACCATTGCACCTACATATGTCGTTCAAATAGCACACACAAACTGAGTTTCATTGTTAAAACTATTATGTTTGATAAGGATTATTCGGATAAATGAGCGTAAACAAACATTGGTAAACAAAAGAAAACTTGCGTAAAGTAGACGCCAATATCAACAGAAATTATTTTAAATTAATTCTCAAGGCCCAGAAAAGATAAGAGAAAATCATTTTCTCGGAAAATAGCACCTATTAGCAGAAACCGACTAATGGAAAAAAAACTTTAAGCATTCTAGTTATTTACTGTGAAGGTAGTTTTTTGGGCGATTTTAAGCGATTTACGCAATTAATTTTTTTAGTTTTATCCTCCAATTTTCACCGAAAAATCCCAGACGTTTGAAATAATCCCAAGTTTTATTTGCCTAAAATATCTTATTATGGGTGAGTTTTTTTCCAGTAGGTGCAAGATTAATTTAAGGCATTATCTCAAAGAGGGGATTGCTTTAAAAATATGAGACCTTTTAGAAAAATTTATATTTCAATTCAGATTTTTTCATTTGATTTGATTTCACAATTAATTTATCTATGGATTTTGTTCAGAACAAGTATAACGTATAATTTAAGATCAAAATAAAGGACAAATTTAGTTATTAGAGAATTGGTCCAATGTCCAACAAATGCGTTGATTCGTTCCACTGTGTGACGTGAGTTAAGAGCAGTAGTTACCAAGCCATAAACCTAACGTACTGTCACTGAGACTAGGTAGTTTAAAAGTTCAGTTATCGATTAAAACTTTCTAGCAACACATATCTCAAACAAGGTAAGCAGTAATAGAGTTAGTAAAAGTTCTACGGTCTGTACATTTGACTGACGTCAACAGTAAGGGCATGAGTGTATGGTCGCATGAGTCGTCAAAGAAGGGTTCAGGGGATTGCATTAAAAATAGTCTGTTATATAAAAAGTTATCATATTGTTACGGGCTACTGGGTATTAAAATGAATTAAACAATTGCTTAATTAAAGAAACTAATATTTATTAACAAAATGATAAAAAGGATACAATTAAACTATTAACAATTAAATTATTGAACTAATATACATTTATAATAACAATATTCTAAATATTTATTATCTAGGCCTAATTCCTATTTAATTATTACAATAATATTAGATATTACAAATTATAGATAGCTTAACTAGTTACAATAGTTTCTATGAATATATTACACTACAATTTATAACTAATAATTAACACTTACAGTTCACTAGTCCACCGACCGTAAGATTCTTCAAGTATCACAAACTGACACACAGTAACAAACAGAAACAGTTTATTACACTCGCGAGACTGTTACAGTTCACTGATACACTTATTACACTGGCCGGTTCAACACTGACTAGTTTATCACACTGACACTCACTTATTACACTTATCACTGATCTTCGCTGGTCTACTCTCAGGCTAAGACTGACTGCCTCGAGTTGAGGGAAGTATTTAAAGAGGCAAGGCCGAACATTCCAGAACACGAAAGGGCCAGGCAATTCCGGAATCTTCTTAATCCTTTTCCGACAAAAGACGATCTAGAACAGTCCTAATCCTATTTAAACGTCTCCCGCTGACGGAGTTAAGCCGCTAATCCCCCGCTTCCGCCTTCCTTTGTACGCCCGTAACAATATGTATGTACTATTAAATTTCCATTGCGCCATAGTAGTAGTAGAAGAGATAAAAGAATGGACTGAGATGGTTCCTACTAAAACTGGCTACTAACAACGTTTCATAGAAGCAAGTTATCCTGTTTGTCTCATAAAAGAACAACTGTTTGGCAGTTTGACGTGAAACTGGCATTAAGTTAAAAAATTCTTTATGAATTGGAAAGTTTGTTTTGCCAACAACTGTACACCTTGGTTTGTTGGTACCTATGTATATAAGTTTTCAAGAGATGTAAAACATTACACCTAAACGGAGGACCAAATGAAGTGGTCTTTTTGGTCTGATGAGGTATTCGCATTTAAGTTCTTCGTTAATATTTATTTTTATAAGTCGTAATTTTACGACAAGCAAAATATTTTTTTTTTCAAAAAATAACGAGAAAAAAAATTTATCACTATGACCGTGAAAGTATTGGGTTAAGTACATGGCTGACATCCCGTTGAAAAGTTCCCCCTACCGTTATTTTTCGTAGATCTGGAACCAGCCAGAAATAATATTGAAATATTCGATATCAATAGGCTTGTCTATTCAGTCGTTCGCTTTGAAGAGCCAAGGCAAAGACCTTCAATTGTCCAATGCACAAAATGCCAAGCACTCGGACATACAAAAGCGTACTGTCACTATCCGGCCAGATGTGTCAAATGTGCTGGAGCACATGCAACAGAAATATGCAAGAAAACGAGGGAAACACCTGCAAAGTGCGTGCTATGCGGTGAGGACCACCCAGCAAATTATAAAGGATGTCAACTTTTGTGGTGCATAAAAACCTACAGAGGCTAAGATCCCACCATGCACCATCAAATAGTAAAGAAGTAAATGCCAAAGAAGAAATAGAAAAATTACAAGACATTTCATTTCATAGTAATCAACAGCAGCCGTTGACCTCAACAAATATTAATCCTCCTCAACAGGGACAAAAAAAATATTCATTCATCAGTCAAAATCAGCAGCCCCGACATCAACAGATCCGGCAACAGGCGCCTCAAATCTCCCAATCCCAGCCAATGGTTCCCAAATCTCATCCACCTCCACTACCTCCAGGCCAAGACATCCCTTCTCACCATCTTCCTCTACGGGTGAAGCTTCCACCTCAGAGTGAACCCACAATTCCATTCCAAACTTCTTCCATTATAAACCTCCAAACCCAAACACCATTGAAAGTCGAAGCAGCTCACAGTGTTCCAAGAAGGGTCCAACTCCCAAACAACTTTCCAATAAACACTAATCCTCCATCTCAACCTTCTGTCCAATATCCTAGTCCCAGTCAAAATCCAGTAGACATCAACACAATCCTTTCGACCTTCTTATTTGAACTTAATAATACCATCAAACCACTCATTTCCCTTCTAACCCGACTCCTTTCCGAAATGCCATTTACTACCCCACGATGAACACTAAGCCCCTATCAATCATACTGTGGAATGCAAATGGCCTACATAACCATCGAGACGAACTTGACTTATTTCTTCATGACAATCACATAGACATTGCCCTATTGACTGAAACACACTTCACAAAGCGATCATATTTTTACATACGTGACTACATTACTTATAGATCAGATCATCCTGACAATACAGCACATGCCGGTTCTTGTATCCTTATACACAAATCCATTCCTCATTCTCTTATTCCTTCTACTTCAACTGACGCCATTCAATCAACTTCAGTAACCATTTCAACTAGTCCTTTCCATATGACATTCTCAGCTGTATACTGTCCTCCTGGTAACTCCCTTTCTTATAACTTCCTCGAATCCTTATTCCGATCCCTCGGACCGCGTTTTATTGTCGGAGGAGACTACAACGCCAAACATCAGCGATGGGGTTGTCGAACATCCAATTCCCGTGGTAGCATCTTATCCCGAATTTCAACCTCTAATAGTTTCTCTATCCTCGCACCCATAAACCCTACTTATTGGCCTACATCGCTCAAAAAACGTCCAGATATTCTTGACATATTTGTTTCCTCACAGATTTCCTGCAATCAAACAACTATAAAATCCCTGGATGACCTTTCCTCTGATCACAGTCCAGTACTACTTCAAGTACATTCAATTCCTATTCCTAAGCCCTCTCATCTCAGACTGATTACTGGACGTGTAGACTGGGATAAATTTCGATCGAATCTGGAAAATAATTTAGACCTCAAAATTCCGCTTAAAACAAAAGTTGACATCAATTCTGCAATAGACAAACTAACAAACGCAATACAAACCAATATAAGAGATAGCACCTTACTAAGGAAAAATCATTATCAACAGAATAACTGGCCACTTCATATTCGCGAGTTATTAAAAGAAAAACGACGGGCAAGAGCGAAGTGGCACCGCACCAGATATCCATCGGACAGGAGTCATTACACCAAACTAACCAACAAATTAAAATCAGAGATCAGAACATTCAAAATTCAAAATTTGTATTACCGTACAGAAAATCTGAGTACTACTGACAAATCCTTATGGAATACCACTAAAAAACTCCTAAAATATAAACATTTCAACCATCCACTTTTAACCGAGTCCCAAACCTGGTCAAGATCTGATGAAGAAAAATCACAAATTTTCGGCCAGCACCTATTCAACACATTTAACCCTCATCCAGATATCCTTAATCCAACCCACTCTGAATGCATTGAAGCAGAATTAAGTATTCCTCTTCAGATGTCCCCTCCTCCTAAAGCATTCCATCCTTCCGAAATATCAAACATTATTCACAGATTACCCGTCAACAAAGCCCCTGGCCACGACCTAATTACATCCCATATTCTAAAACGCCTTCCTCGGAAAGCGAACCTACTCCTTACATATATATACAACGCTGTACTCCGCACCACGTACTTTCCTGATTCCTGGAAATTATCCATAGTTAAGATGATACCAAAACCTAAAAAACCACCAGAACTCTCATCCTCTTACCGTCCTATATCTCTCCTGCCCATAATGGGCAAAATACTTGAAAAACTCATTCTGAAACGTCTTCATCCTATCATAAAATCCAATCAAATAATCCCAGATCACCAATTTGGTTTCCGAACATCACACTCCACTATCCAGCAATGCCATCGTGTGGTGGACGTTGTCTCATCCGCATTAGAGCGCGGAATGTACTGCGCGGGAGCTTTTCTCGATGTAGAGCAGGCTTTTGATCGAGTCTGGCATCCGGGACTGTTGTACAAACTCCGTAAATTCTTACCTTCTACTTACTTCCTTATTATCAGTTCCTACCTCAGTAATAGAGCCTTTAAAGTAAACCATAATTTTACCTACTCTTCCCTCTTTACCCAGTCTGCCGGAGTTCCTCAAGGTAGTATCATGGGTCTCATTCTATACACGATATATACAGCTGACATCCCAACCCATCCAAGCACTGTCCTCACTACGTACGCTGATGACACATGTGTGTTATCAGTAAATAATGATCCATTTGTTGCATCCCAAACTCTTCAATCCCATATCTCAAACCTTCAAGAATGGTGTCAAAATTGGAGAATTAAAATTAATCCTAACAAATCCCATCAAATTACCTTCACCCTTCGTCGTAAACCTACAAATTCCTGCCCTACTGTATCCTTTAATAATATTCCTCTGAACTCTGTCGAACAGGTACGTTACCTAGGACTCCATCTGGACAAACGTCTCACTTGGAATCCTCATACAAGACTGAAAAGACAAGAAACTGCTCGTCGTTTTCGCCTACTTCAACATTTACTGGACAAACGCTCTAAGCTCCCAATAAATTACAAAAGACTCATTTACATGACAGTTATCAGGCCTATTTGGACATACGGAGTTGAGCTTTGGGGCTCTACTAAACCATCCAATTCATCTCGTATCCAATCCTTGCAATCCAAAATCCTTCGTAAAATCCTCAATGCTCCTTATTATGTCACAAACAAACTCATCCATCATGATCTTAATATCCCATATGTTACTGATTTGGCCCAAACTAGATACCTATCCTTCCATGACAAGCTCCATACACACTTGAATCCGCTAGTCTCTCAACTTGCTTCCCATACTATTCCTGATAACCCTCCGAGGCGTCTGAAAAGAAGATGGCCTCGAGACCATCTACTATAGAACTTTTTAGAGTGCTACCGATGGGTAGTTTCTCCACAAGTGCTTTTCAAGTCGTATTATACATATAGCAGATTTACTTATTGTAATTGTATTATAGTTGTAAATATCAATAAATTGAATGAAAAAAAAAAAAAAAAAGTACATGGCTGGGACCGTTCTGATTCCAAGTCGTTTTGGCAAGGAGATGGTTTAGCTGGCATCGCGTTCATAGTCAGATTTTCCCCCAATTAAGGGTAAGCACATTTTGAGGATTATAGTTTTGGAAGGCCTCCAAATTCGACAGAATCGATTCACGACTGTTAACAGAATTCATAATTAATCTACCACAGCCAGTCTGGAACTCGGGATCAAAGAGCTTCATAGTCCAACACTCCATAGAGTACCTATACTAAGCTAACCAGTTCACCAACCACTTACAAGTGAATAAAAAGACAATATACAAATCGGAATAGATGCTTTTTATCAGGGTTCTTATATCTACCATTTAATTTGGTGGGCGGTAAGTAAAGTATTACTTCTGTTATATTACCAAGAGATAGTTTTGGATAAAAATCTGTTATCCAATGTTCCCCCACATTAAGCGAACTTGGTTTGGGTGAGAGGATACTCAGATCAATCCAAGCTACTCTGAGGAATACAACGCCCAAGGTCGTTGTTGTAGAATGAAAAAGAATGTTTTACCCATAAAGTAGGTTTTTATTATCAAACAAAACATCTTGTAACTTTAAAAGACATTATACAGCAAACAGTAAGGTTACTTGAGGGTTACCTCATTTAAACAGTGTTGTAACTAAATAATATTAATAATAATAATACAAATTTCACTACATTCACCCCTTGGTCACAACAAAAACAAATACATATTACTCTTATTAATTATCACATCATTAAAGTACATAATCTTTCAGATATTTGGGAGGTTTTCTTTCACGCTGAGGCCTTTCATTCAAATTCTTATCAGGCGTAAGAGATTCAAGGTCTAGAGACTGAGGTTCCTCAACAGGTTTTACCACATCAAAATTAGCTTCTGAGGTTCCATTCTCCTCTAATGCAGGTAGAGGTTCGTTGAAGTTGTAATTATCTGGGACGTCGATGGCGCCAGGTGGATTCTGATCCATCCTTTCTTCGAATGCGGGCATAGTGAGGATTAGCTTCCAGTAATTCGACTTCTTCCACTGGATCTTCATATTTGCTATGCCTCACATTCCGTTTGGCAAGTACAGGGCCAGGTGTAAGCCATGATGGAAGGGTAACGCCATTGGCTGTTCGTCGATGATGACTGAAAAATCTTTATGTGGTGTGCAATTCGTAGCGGTACACAACAAGGACCGAACGGAATGGAGAGATTCTTGCAGCACCTTTTCCCAATCTTCGGCTTGCAGACCTTGGGTTTTCAAGGCCAGTGTAATCGTTTTCCATAGTGTACCGTTCAAACGCTCTATTTGCCCTTTACCTTGCGGATTGTAGGGTGTGGTTCGGCTTGTAGTAACTCCATTTGCATGGAGAAAAGATTGAACTTCTTTAGACATGAAAGAAGCTCCTCGGTCTGAGTGTACAAACATCGGCGTTCCAAACAAGCAGAAGAGATTTTTCAAGCAATTAACCACAGTAGCAGCTGAAACATCCCGACATGCATAAGCAAAGGGAAATCGAGTATTCGTCGATAATTGTGAAAAGGTAAAAGTTACGTGTCTTGGGTGGAATCGGCCCTTTAAAGTCAATACTGATTCGCTCAAATGGAGAGGTAGCCTTAAAGAGAATTCCTGACGTTTTAAAAAATCTCGGCTTCACCTCAGCACAGACTTGACAGCTGGTAGTCATTTTCCTGACATCCTCAAGTGAATATGGAAGATTCTTACTCTTAAGCCAATGAACCAAGGTGACACAAAGATTGATGGAGCTGAAACGATTCAGTAATGCTGGCAGTATTACAAATTCTAGAGAGAGTGTCAGCTTTTGTATTCTCGTCCCCAGGGCGGTAGGTAATATCATACACAAAAGGTGCTAACTCCAACCTCCATCTTGTTATTTTCTCGTTTTTAATTTTACTTGCATGCTTACGGTGGAAAATAAAAGAGAGGGCTTCCTGATCTGTGATGAATTGAAAATGTTTCCCTAGAAGAAAATATCTCCAGTGTCTCAAAGACTCTACAATTGCTGCAGCATCTTTTTCAATTGGTGGGTGCCCGCTTATTTCAGATTTGGTTAGTGAACGAGAGAAAAAAAGCGACTGGTCGACCATCTTGGCTTAGAGTAGCGCCCAAGGCATAACGAGATGCATCAGTTTCCACCACAAGAGGACGGGAGTCATCAATAGTTGTGAAAGTGGCCTCTGCAATTTCTTTCTTCAAATTTTCAAATTCAGCAGAAACACTAGGACTAAGTGGAAATGAGCGGCAATCGATTAGATTCCTGAATAATGAGCGAAAAATCCTAGAGCCCGTTTTAATGAGTGAAAGTCATGTGGGGGCAGCATATTTAATAATGGAGTCAGAGGAGAAGAGTCTGGTTTGATTGAGTTATGGGAGATTAAGTGCCCCAGAAGATGTATCGATGTTAGGTCGAACTTGCTCTTTTCTTTGTTCACCTCAATACCCAGCCTATCAAGTGCCCCCAGTAGCTTGGTGAGATTTCGATCATGGTCAAGTTTATCAATGCCACAAACAGTGATGTCATCAAGGTACGCATAGACACTTGTAAGATGTTCATCAGATATGATCTGGTCCATTGGTCACACCAAACGGTATCCTTGTGAATTAATATATTTTACCTTTAACTTCAAATACAGTAAATTTCTTATCCTCTTCATGTAACGGGATTTGATGGTAAGCATTTTTTAGGTCTGTAGCACTGAAATGCTTAAAGCTAGCGACTTTTCGAACAAGCTCGTCAACGTTGGGTAGGGGATAAGCATCGAGAAGTGTTAATTTCACCACAGTCGTGTTCAAAGGTGAGATATATGAAAGCTTTTGATTCAGAACAGAAGTCAGACAGGGTGATGGTTTGTTTTGGATACTCTTCAACTGTGTTCTTTTGGAGAAAATTAGCATGTTTGTTTGTTCATTTAACGTCACTTTATGCTGCTATGGCTAATCGGACGATGCTACAGTGGGAGCTCTAAATTTTGCCTATCCAGGTTTAATTAGGATAGAGATTTTTAACGAGTACCTGACATCGTACAGGCCCGTTTAACGTCCCTTCCGAAGGAGGGCGTAACTAAGGATTTTTTACTCCCTTAAAAAAATCCTAGGGCCACCTGCCGGGCTACGATCCCGCGATCTTGGGCTTAGTAGTTTGTTACGCTAACCACTATACCACAGGTGACCTAAGAGAAAATTAGTAAGGAATTGAGAACAATGCTACCATCAGGAGCTGAACTTCAGCTTGGGTACAAGAAAGAGAATCTCACTGAAGCAAGTTTTGCTTCCTTATATCCTTTCTGATAGTCTCATTTTGTTGGTATAACAATATAGAGGAAGGTACTTGCAACTTACAAAGTCTTAATGGTGGGGCTGTTAAGTGCGGCTTGAAGATCAGTCTCCAGAATTTTAATTTATGACAAATATCAAAGAAACCCCCTCAACAACTCGTTGCTAATTACTGGTACTAGGTGGGCAGAAAAGAGAAAACCGGCTCATAGTCGAAAGATGAAGGAGATTGGAAGAAAAAAAGAACAAAACATAGAGTGGATAAGAGCCCCATGGTCATCATTAGGCCCAAACAATAAAACAATTTACAAATAATAACAAGAAAGAAGTGAAAACTATGAAGATAATGAAACGTAATACAATAACATGAGAAATAATTTTCCAATCAATGTGAATAGTGAAAGTTAAACTAAGATTAAAATTAATTAATTAAATTGAAAGAGTGGTATATGAAACATGCCATTAATAATTGCAATGAAAATAAAAAAACGGTGCAAAACCCTACAGGCACAGCAACAATATTTGTAGAATTTATAAATAAGTTAGAATTAAATGATAACCAACAAAATATCAGACTTTTTTAAATATTGAATGAATGAATGAAAATAGCCTTTATTTATGCGTGCATTTTTTTCAATTACTATAAAATAGATTTACAAACAACATAAAAAACAAAACAATTCTTTACTATATAAATATTTATACACATTTTCCTTGCATAGGCATTCCTTTTGGAGTAATAGTCTTTATCACCTCCCTGGGTGACTAGCCCTACTAGGATGCGGAATTTTTAAGGGCCAACCATTTTATTTTCCGCTTATCTGTATCCTTAGCAGCTCTCCACCAGAGGAGTCCTGCTAAAAGCCCAAATGGATCTCTCCATCTCTTCCATTTTTGGTCACATGGTGTCCATTCTGTGACTACTCTTGACCATCTGTTGTCACTGCACCGCAAGAGATGTCCAGCCCATTTCCATTTGCCTTCCATTATCTGCAAGGATTTGTCTTTTAGCCCTGTTTCTTTTTTCAGCTTTTTGCATCTTATTCTGTCCTTTTTCTTCACTCTCATTATACTTCTTTCGATGATATTCTGCCACACCTTGATCTTCTTCTCTTGGGCTTTTGTCAAAGACCATGCTTGGGAGCCACAGGTCACCGCTGGCATAATACATCTGTCGAAAACCTGTCGTTTTAGGTCAATACTTATGTTTCCTTTCATTATGTACTTCAGGGACCAGAACTTGTTCCAACCAAATGCTATTCTTCTCTGAACTTCTTTTGTTGCTCTATCTGAATAGGAAACTAACGGGCCCAAGTATATATATATTCCTCCACGTATTCCAGGGTGAATTTGTTCATTTATATTTCTTCCCTTCAACTATTGGTCATTAGTTTGGTCTTGTTATAATTTGGGCATAGGCCAATTTCTTCGCAGAGTTTTAGAAGCTGTTTAAGCATTTCTCACATTTGGTGGGTATCATTTGCAAAAAGCACAATATCACCTGCAAACCATAGGTTGCTTAACCATAGACCATTTACTTTTGCGCCTGCTTTTTCCAAGAGACCACAAAATCATCTCTAGCACCAGAATAAACAACAAGGGAGATAATGGATCCCCTTGCCTAACACCCTTCTCGACACTAAAGATTTGACCCTTCTTTTCTGTCATGACATATGCTGACATATCATTGTATAACTCTGCAATAATTCTCAAGTATTTCTCTTTGATTCCTATGATTCTTAAAGCTTTAAGAACGCCTGTATGTAGGACGCTGTCGAAGGCCTTTAAAAAATCAAGAAAACAGAAATACAAAGGGAAGTTAAATTCTTTAGCTTTCTCAATCATTTGATTTACTTTTTAAATATTAAAATTGTTAAATTACCTATTTTGTGAAATTGAAAATCTGTAAATAACAATTTAAATACTATATAATTGATTAACAGTTTGCACATATACTTCAAAATAAAACAAATTTTCTTGATTTTTTTTGTCTTAATTTGAAAAACAAACAGTTGAGTGGGAAGCAACAAAAAGAAATAAAGGCAAAATGACTGTCACTAATAGCAATAAAAATAAAAATTGTTTGAGCATTCATATAAAGTTTTCCTAATAATATTTTTATTTGTTTACCTTCCAGTTCAATTATACTTGGTTTTATAATGTACTAGCAGCGAAACCCGGCATTGCTCGGGTTAAAATACATTGCATGTTTAATGGCATAAAAAATATACGAGGATACATTTTTGAACATAGATATAGATTTCTATTTTCAATATTGGGAGACTTATTCAGCCATTAAATATGCGGTGTATATGAAAAACAAACAGTAATGGTGTAAATGGTAAAATGGTGTATTTGAAAAACAAACAGTTGAGTGGGAAGCAACAAAAAGAAATAAAGGCAAAATGACTGTCACTAATAGCAATAAAAATAAAAATTGTTTGAGTATTCATATAAAGTTTTCCTAATGATATTCTTATTTTTTTACCTTCCAGTTCAATTATACATGGTTTTGTAATGTATTTCATAATAATTAAACATATAATTATTTTAGAAGAAATAAAGAACTCATACTAATTAGTACTCCAAGAAATAATATACTAATGAAAGAACGTATTAGCCACAAGTAGGACATAGATGTTTATAGTTGTTGAATATGCAAACAGCTGAACTTTTGGTGGTTCTCTTATGAATTTGAATAAGACTGTTTAAAACAGTAAAAGTAGTATTATTTTAAACTTAAAGAGAAAGCAATAATCATGATTTTCGCTGGCCCAATTATTTTCCCAAATACTTCAGAGACTTAAAAATCCTGTCATATACCAGGTATTATGGTGATATGTGATAATTTATCACAAATTATATTTTCAATGATGGTAGTAAGTATACTTTATTTTTTTATAATATCAAATTTACACCTTTAATAGACAATTGGAAATCTCTCCATAGTTCTAATACTACAGCAATATTTCTTTGAAATGAAGCTTCATATTCAGTTATTCGAATCTTATTAAAATTTGTGATTCACATTTATTTGAGTTTAATCCTTAAGAAACGATTTTCATATTTAGCCCACAGTATGAAAATTTTATGAGGAGTAAAATCGAGTTTTAACTAACAGCATGGTCCGTTATGTTCCTTTCTCGATAATATTGTATTATTTGTTTTACTTAATAAATAGACATTAAAAATTAATTCTGGGACAAATCGGTAAGAGATACTTGCGATATCTATAGTAATAGTATATTCTATTGCTTCATTGTCGAAGTGTTGAAATGCGATAATTTTTTGTTTAGGAGCCTTTTTAGGTTTCAAAAAGTTTGAAATAATGTTTATATAATATTACTGACTTTTTTTATAATCCATCTCATCACTCTTAAGTTTCTGCTAGTCAGCCTTTTCCTTTCAAAGTTTGAATACCTGACTAAGAGCTTTTTTATGAGCCTATCTTAATTATGTGAAATACAACTCTTTATTCATATTCGAACCTTTATCTAGATTGAGATACAAAAGTGTAAAATTTTCTTATACTTACAACAATTGGTCACCAACTTCTCCAATACCCTGCATGATGTTAATAGTTAAGTAAATTCTGTCCAACATCCACTTCCACTGGAGAATTATCAAAAAAAACATCACAATTTCTCTAAAACATTCCATAACAGAATTTCATTTAAAATAAAGGGACAATAGAACAAAATTAATTTTAATTATGTCTTTGTTGTCAAAATACCTCCCTCCCTTCTATAGTCAAGGAAGAGACTTCATTCCCCCTTTATCATCATGAAATAGTTCAGGCAACCACAAATAGTCCTTTTACCACAAAAAGTTGTTGCACTTGTTATTTCTTTTTTCCAATAATTTTTATCTGTTTTTCATTTAGAGTTAAAATCAATAATACAGATTTTTAGCCTTTGTGTTTGCACTTTCTTATTTTTCTAATCTTCAATACAATTGCATAAATAGTAATTATTAAAACATGTAATAGTTATAAAGTGGAATTTGAATTTCATAAAAAGAAAAAAAAATTTTCTAAGAAAAATAGATTTTAACTGTTAATATAAAAATCCTTATATTTATTTTCTTCTAATTTTTACTAAGAATCAAAAGGATGGAAATAAATCCTTTCAAAAGAAAGATGTTTCTCAACCGAGAAGTGGAAGAACCGATTCACATAATACGTAACAACTACCTGTTAGAAATAAATACTGGAAAGACAATAGTTTATTCTACTCCACCTGCATTACATTATTAGCGAAACAGGAGAAAAAGAAGGAAACTAAAATAGCTATACTTAAAACAATACTACCAATTCTTCTGTACAGTGCTAAGAATCTAACTGTCCTTCATACCCACATTAGCAAGGAAACTTGCATAGAAATAATAGGTTAGAAATATCTTGGCAAGACAAGAAAAATAAGTTGGAGAAAGAATAGAAAAAGAGGAGACTTGAAATTAATGACAGTTGAAAAGTTGACTGAAATGGTTAGGTCATATATTAATGAGCTAATTGATTCCTGGAAGCAAAATCAGAGGAAAGACAACTCAGAGGCATTACCATAGTGGAGATAAGAAAAGCTAATGGCAGGTATCAGTGGCAAGGGGCAAAGTGGACCGAGGTTGTTCCTCCAACTTGATGTTACTTAGAAGGTAGAAAGAATACAAGAACTATTAATTGAGGTCAAAATAGTTTATTTTACAATTATGAATAAAATTACACAAAATTTACTTTGAAGTAAATATTACATAATAAAATGTGAAACTTTATTATATGTATAATCAACTCAGAAATATGAATGTTAGAAAAAAAAATAATTTAAGTACAAAAAAATAAAAATTGAAATGCAAAACAAACACTGATTTTATTCAACACTTCAGTAATAAAACAAAGACATTTACATATGAAGTTAAATAAAAAATCTTAAATGGTAAAAAGATATCCGATAATCTCAACATTATTATTATTTTTTGTACATAGTGTTATACAAACTAAAGTAGGTATAAATATTAACAATTTGAAATGGGACCCTTAGAATGTTTTTTCCAAAATTTTTTCACATCATCATGTCCTTGTTTGGTAACTACCATGGTTCTGCGTTTATCACAATGCCATATCAAACAGTTCTGTTCAGAGGCATAATCTCTAAGAACGGAGAAATCTGAATGCGACAGGAACTGACTATACAGGATTCCTTCAGTGAAAGAAAACCTGTCCCTTTCTTTTTCCCATAAACGTATTTGATCACTGATAGTAGGTGGAATAACGGGACCACCTTTGGCAATCAATAAGGAGTGTGCATGAAGGGTCAAGAATCTTATAATTTGTTCAGAAGTGATACCACTGCGGAGGGCCATACATACAGAATCCCTTGTTAAAGTTCCAACACACATGTTAGGAAATCTATAGAGTAATTCAGTAAATAATCCAATCAAGGCTACTTTCAAGTTGGAATCAGTGTAGGCATACACTCTGTAATTCGACTCCACAATAACAAAGCCTTCTTGACTACTTATTTCTGACTTCCCCTTCTGCCTCGTCATATTAAGAGCTAACCTGGTAGGATAGAATTTCCCTCCTTTTCTTTTTCGTTGATATACCAAACCGAATTCTCTCAAATGCTGAAGAAATGTAAGGAGGCTCTCACTTAATCCCTCAGTACTATAGTCCTTTCCTAATATACTAAAGCTCAATTGGAAGAGAAAAGCTAAGCACTGAGCGAGATCCATGCCTCTTGCATAAACAGTGTCAAGATATTGGAGCATAAAATACCAAACTTGAGCAGGAGTGTCCAAAAGAAGAAATTGAAAGCCGTCTCTAGTAATCACAGGGCTGCCATCATCATCATCCCTCTTCATAAGGCCAGCATGAATTAATATTCTCACAGCGTCGGCAGATATTCCTTCTTGTTGTTGAGATCCAACCATATAATGAAGTACGCATTCCCACCTTTCCATTGCATATTTATCCAGATATTCGACATCTCTTGCTTTAGTATCAGCTTCCATATTAGGCTTACATCCCCAGCTCGAGCCCCCACCAAAAATAGCTATTTTCAAATTTTTCTTGAATGTTGCATTCAAAGCCCATGCAGGCAATCCACCAGGAATCGAAGCCTCTTGCCATACTTTTAGTTTAGACAAAATCTCGACAACTTCAGTATGCTCCTTGGAATATTCTTGCCCGACCCAGGAAGCAATGACAGCCTGAGGAACTGGTTGTTCAACAAACAATACTCGCATGACATAATGCTTACCGATATCTGGTAAGTCTCTATAAACAGCTAAACAAATTATGGGATATGAAAAGAGAGTGTCAATCACATCTTGGGGCAATGTTATGAGGTATTCATATAAATTAGCACATTGCAAAGCTTTATGTCTCAAAACACCATTAGCTGAACTATCCTCCAGGTCTATTACTCTACTATTCACATTACTATGTCTAGAAGCACTTTGAGAGGCACTGCTACTATCATTTTCAGAATCTAAAAATACCATTATCCGAACTCTACAAATAACTAATTTTCTTCTAGCTGATAAAATAGTATTTTAAAAGAACAACTCTTGCTTTTTTCTTGTGAATTAGGCATAAGAAAACAAAAAAATAAAACTTGAGGCGAAATCAAAAGTTCTCTACCAATGTGATTTCAAAACTATAACTATAAAAAAAGATTCCACTATAGTTGGTTGTTTACATCATAAAATTATCTAGGTCTGCGCCATTAAATACTAAATTAAAAAAAAACACTGACAATAAGAATCACTTTTAACCTTCACAATAAATAAACAAACAACCAAGAGCCACTAAAAGTCAGCTGTTGGCTCCTAAACCTGCTCTGTTTGTCCACCGCCTTTACCATCCACCATAACTCGAGTTATCCCTTACCAATTCCAATCCTGATTTTATCGTAGTTAAAGTGATACAACTTACACAGTTTTCATAATTCAATTACTATATTTTTGCCATTTATTTATTTTTATAAATTATGAACATATTTCTAAAATTTACCTTATGTTGTGCGACACCAGTTGCTTAGTATCGTGCCGAGTTTATGGTCTTTTCTGTTGAGGTTAAAATTTCGTGTTATTTTGCTTAAATGAATAATTACTTTTTTTTAGCAAAAATTAATGATTTGTTTTGACTTTTATGATTATCATTTTTATCTTGATATTCTACCTAGCTACGGGCATCTATTGCGTTAATATTTCATTTTATAATTGGACTTTCTTACCTTTCCTGAAATAACGTTATTAAGTCAACTTAAGAAATTATAAAAATCAAGAACGGGAAAATATTTAACATTATCTTGGTAAGTAATTACTATTTTTTGTTGGAACTTTCTTGTATCTTACTCTTCCTATTTCTATTCCTATAATCTAAAATTAGTTTTCTATTTAATTCCTTAAGAGATTTGAAGTGTTTTCCAGAATATTTTTGGTTGGTTATTGTTTTAATAATTCATTAGTATGTCTAATGTCTTAGTTAAATTTTTAGTAGATTGGTGTGATTTAATTTTACTCAGTTTTTTATGAATTAGTTGTTGGTTTTTTTGTGTGATATTTTTTTAAAGTAGTACATGTTTTTACTAATTCTGTTGGGGCCAATTGAAATTTATTCTATATAGGCTATATACTTAATTTCTGAAAGGGATTTTGTTAATGTCATACCTTATTTTCTCTTATGTTAGATATCACAAAATCCTCGGAAATGAAATACATTAAAGTTGGAATTAATTTGTCTTTAGTGTTAAACCATCTACTGACGCATAGTAGAACCAATTGTCCATTTGCTGATTATTGTTTAGCAACTCTGCATACATATTAACAGGGGTCATTTTTTTATTGCAGCTATGATTCTTTGCTGTTAGCTGGGTGCAAATGTAAAACAAACACAAGCCAAGTCGCCAAGCGAATGACAAAACAGCCAACACAATAAAAGTTGAAAACATTTAATTATAAACAAATATTAATGAATTGTAAACGAAACAGTTTTACTCCCAAAAAATGCTTATAATTGTTGGTTTTTCCAGAATACGGTAATGTCCTTGAGATCATTTACTTCTCGACTCCACATAAATTCAGTGAGGTCTTGGGAATGCTCTTCTTCGTGTAGCATGTTGAAAGATTCCACCACCAATGTACTCCGTCACAAAAAGACAGTTTTATTTATTTATTACAGTTTTTATTGCATGTTGCATTCTTTGCCAACATGCCTTTCTCTTGAAAAAAAGATACTGCATCTTTTTCGGTTCTAGCTAAATCCCAAATTTTCACCTTTATTTTACAAAGATTGGGCACTATAAACTCAGGAAACACATGCATCGTCTGGGCATTGAACAAGATCCTAGGTGCAGATGGTGCAAAGAGGAGGACGAAACCCCCTGGCACGTCCTCTTTGAATGTATAGCACTAAGTCGAAAGAGGACATTTGACCTTGGCCCCGGTGGATACAAGGAACTTCAAGAACTGAGGTTTAAAGACTATTTAAAATTTCTCAGAAGTCTAGACCTATATTAGGGATTTTTAGGACTCAAGCACAATGGGCCTTTTTAGGCCGAAGTGCATAGTAATAAGGGTCACACATAAATAATAATAATACAAAGATTAAGACTAAAGAAAAAAAGGAAAACATCCTTTGTTTTGAATGAATTCAGAGAATAATACACAAGATCCCAAATGAGCATTCCCCTTATGATTGTAAGAAATTTGGCAGAATTATACAGTATTTGTTGTTTTTTCACTTGCGCCCGGCCATCGGAAAAGTACCGCAGCTGTTGTAAATTGTATTTTGGAATATTCTTTCTCACTTTCATCTGTCCAGTTATTAAGTATAATGTATGTTAGGATTAATCAAAAGTGAATCTAGTGCAAAGTGTGACAAGCTTTGTGAGCAGGTGTTTGATTGAAATCGTCTGCCGAAATATTGTATAAGAAAAAAATCTATTCAACTCTGTCTATCCAATCACTGTTCCTTCAGGAATGTTTTCAATGGAAAAACTCTTGCTTTTCAGCGGAAAATTTAAAATAGAGATTCTACTGCTACAGACATTCTATTCATGAGGTTGTATCCTCTATGTCTTTTAAATCCTTTTGGTTTGTTTATTTTGATCGCTTTTCCAAGACTGTGCTTTGTTATTGTTTTAGTTGTGGAAATTTTAGAGTGCTATGTTGATGGTACATTATAGTAAACAATGATTTCCATAAATTAAAATAAATCATTTGAATTTTGTAATACTTAATGTTTGTTTATTAATTCTTTTATTTGTTCATGATTTTCTGCCATTTCCCTCTACCAAAAATGAAAAGGCCCACTATTGCAATGAGATTTGACTTCACAATTTATCTCATTTCTCTGAAAAATCATCACCAAGATTAAAAGTACCTCAGTAATCCATTTTTATCTTTTTTTTATTCTTTCAAGCTCTAATTTTATTTAGAGATGTTAAACACCTTCAACAATTAGCAAGATTGTGTATAATCAAGACTTATTATTAACTTACCTCTATAAAACAATATCATTTAACAACAGATACACTATTACAATATTTAAGATTGCTGCAGTTAATACCCCTTAGCTAAAATCTTCTTTTAGATGGCTAGATGAAAAAGTTTTATTAGCTAAGAAGTTACGGATGCGCAAACATTTTTTTTTAGATTTGATATAGGCTATAGATCACTGATTTATACATTAATAATTTTCTCCTTTCACTAACTCACATTAAAGAAAACAATCCTCTTTATAGCTATATACATTGCCTTTTTGCCAATTTTTAATTAAAATATAAAAACTTTAGATATCAGATTAAATTTTGGCAGTGCGAAGTAGTTATTTCATCCAAGTTATTGACTCACTTCTTCACAAGTTGAGAAACATGTGATTATGACAAAGGGCCCTTTTGAGGGCCATTGTGATAATTTTAATATTTCTCTTAGACATTGTACGAATGCTTCAGTAATATCAGAGAGGTTTATCTCTCTAAATCTTTTTCGTTTACTTCTCTACCTTTTTAACATGTTTAAACCAATAGTTACTCAACATTTACTAGTTTTAGTTAATGGATTGTGCCTCTGAAGTACACAACTGATATTACTTAATTTGTCCGTACTGATGTTGATGAGAGAATATGATTTAATTATCACAATTATGATTTTCATTGTGCCATCACAGTGTTTTGAAGTTATTGAGACCAGTGAGTGATTGGCTGATTTTTTTACTAATTTTTTAACAAATGAAAATTTGCCAATGTTTTAAATTTTACATTAAAAATAACTTAAAGCATTGTTAGCAAATTAGATTTTTTAAATGGAAGGTAAGTATATATTTTGTCATTTAATTAGTGTCTTCTTTTAAAGTTTGCATGAATAGTTTCACTTTTAAAAAGAAGAAAAAACTTGTAAGTGCCAACTTATTTGTAATATGCATCTGTATATCAAGATAACAAAGAAAATATGAAATGAAAATTATATGATATTGACATTGAATGAATGGAAACATTGAATAAGTAAGAAAAATAAATACATTACAGAAGTTTTATAAACCAATTAACAATTAGAACTTATGTTGTGATAATAATGTAGAAAATTTAAAAAATTAAAATTGTAGATGTACAAGAAAGAGGAAAGAAAAGTATAGCAGGCAGAAGAAAAATATTAAAATTCCATCTTTTGGCTCTTTAATTTTCATTACTTCAGTGTACCGCTTGATGACTCACTGCTTTTTATTTATTTCTATAATCAATATAACATTCATATTTTTACTCATAACAAGAAATATTTCATACAAGTCATAATCTGTGTTGCATGCTTCACTTGGCTGGAAGGTGACAGATTTTGAATAAACATTTATAATTGTTAACAACTAAATTTTTGTCTTGCTCTTGGTTTAATTAAAAAACTCTAGTGAATGTATTCAGCTAAGATCCCTTCACCAATTTTCTTTACAGCATCAAACAGTGCATTTTAGTTGTGCTTGAAAATTAAAATTATGAATTTAAATATCGATATTGTCTAAGTACATATAGATGAATCACCATGGTTTGTTTCATTCAGTTCTTAAGAAGCAAAACGAGTAATTATATTTTCTATTGTGAGATTAAGAATTACGACTTAGGGCCCTTATCTATAATATTTATAATATAATCTTTTAAATGTATATAAAGTTTATATTTTTCAATTGTACATTTTTGACAGGCAGATTTTTTTATGGTGTTCGAAAGTATTATCTTGATTCTGTAAATTTTAATAAAGAAAAGTTGGTGTATTGTATTATATTTTTCTTATTACCTTTTGTACCTCAGAAATTCATTAGTAATGATGTTGATGACTAACTATTTCCCTATTTGAATGTGATTTACAGCAAGTCTTGTGATCAAAGTTAGTAAGAACACATTGACAAAGGATTATAAATGTTCATTTATTAAATAAAAAGTTTAATCTCATTTATTTTGTATAGTAAAATATTTGTTTGTGCATTTCTACAAAAAATTGTATCTAAATTAGAGACAGGATTTTTTTCTCTATAATAGCCGGCGATGGAATTAACTATCTCCAAAGTTCAGGTTCTATACCGTTAAAAAAAAAAAAAAAAAAAATGTAAAACAGGATTACAATATTTTTTTATTAAAATCACTTATTTTCGTTATTTTTAAGTAATTTTCCCATTATTATTAAAAATTAACAAATTAAAGCTATTTAATATAACTTTCAACTCTCAGTTTCCATGTTCGCTCTCCTACTTCTTTTCTAAACCAGTCTTTTGTTACAGTATTTTAGCTCCTTGTCAAACTATGCTCTGATAAAACAAAAAAATTAGACCTTTCTATAAATTGTAAAAATTAAGGACATTACTTCTCATCATCAAAAGGCATCATATTATGGTGTTTCTCTTAACAAGACTAAATCTCTTTTTAATGGTGTTGTGTTAGAATAATTTTATTATTTAATATATTTATTAAATAATATATTATTTAATATATTTACATTTAGTTGATTTCTTTATTTATTATTTTTTATATTGTTCATTGTTTAATTCTTTCCTTTCGTGTATTGGAAAAAGTTTGACTTCAGGTAGCCACTAATGGGAACAATGGAGGTAATAACCCTTGATGACACCATAGATAACGATGCTTCCTTGTTTATCATCGATGAAGCACCTATGTTAGAACCATCTACCACTGCTGTCATGAAGGATGTTACTAAAGAAGTTACTAACAAACAGCCACCAAAGAGGAAGAAAAAAAGATCTAATAAGAAGAAAAATAAAAAAATTAATTTAGAAATGAAAAACACTCCGGGGCCTAAGTGGTTGGTCTTAGGATCTAAAGCTCAAGCGAATAACAATATAATTGCCCAGATGAAAGCTACAAATTCAAGTTTCAAAAGAGAGAGTAAAAGTCAAAGGAATCCTCGTAGGGGTTGTGGTAGATTATTGAATCATTTACAGAGTAGTAGCAGATCTAGAAAAAGTGTTCCTGAGACCATTGTGATCCAAAGTGATGAAGAAGATGTGGATATCATCGAACTTTCTGATGAAGAAGTCGGTACCATTGGCGGGGAGCTATCGAAATCGGTCCAAACGGCTCAGAATAAACTGTCTGAATTCCAGACGCGTGGCGAGAGTATAACTGCAATTTGGTCAAGTTCACCACGAAAGAACCATTTTCCTGTGCCCGATACATCTTCCTCGAAAAATGAATCAGTAACAGCCCCTCGGAATTTGAGACCTATTGTCATTGATGGGTCTAATGTAGCTTTTGGGTGAGTATAACGCTTTTTATGTAGTATGTTTTTAGAAATTTTATTTTAATTGTTTATTTAATAAAAGTTCAGTTATTTAATGAAGTTCAGTGCTTATTCTTCATATGAACTAAAACAGATTTTTTTAAAAATAATTTTTTCTTTCTTATTTTGTAATAGTTAAAACAAATGTAAAGTTATAAATATATATACATCTTGCAGCCCTTTGGGCAGATATATCTTTATTAAATTCTGTACTTATTCTTATAAGGGACCTGGTCCCAGAATAAAATTATTTTTCTATTCTATATATATTGGTATCTACTTTTCTTGACTGTTAATAAATAGTCGTCGCTAATGGTCCCAGCAGTTGAAGCAACGTTAAAAAAAATAGTTTTTGCTTTTCATTCTTCAGATTTAGTCTATTTCAATTTCCTTTTCGTGACGTTTCAAGACTATAATCATGCTCGAACAGTGATAAAATAGGCTTTTATTGAATTAAATTAAATGTCACACTAGTCTGAATATAAAATCAACACATGTAAGATGTTAATACATAAATGGTATTTATAAATTTATGACGAAATTATATTACAGTTATTTTGGTTGATGTGTTAATATCATTTTGTCATCAATTTTTAGGTATTAGCATCTTACATGTGTCAATTTAATATTTATACTAGTCTTTATTTAATATAACTCACTAAAAGCCTATTTTTTCACGGATATTGCATGATTATATGACCAAAATAATCTCGAAACATCGCCAGAAGAAAGTTAAAAGAATAGACTGAAAATTATATTTATTTATAATGCCATATTTTTTATAATAACTGTTACAAGTTAAGAAATAAAAAATCTTTGAATCTTAATTATGTATAGAAAACAAATTTTTATTTCATTAAACTATATATAAGTTAAGAATATATGGGATTTAACATTTTTATGCCGTTAATTTATCATTATTGCTATCTATTGAAACCTTCCTTTGGAGAGATAAGAAATAATATTTTAATATTTTAATTCTATTTTGAATAATTACTAGTTGACCTCATAAACATGGAGAAGAAAATGATTCTACTAGAGATCAAAAAATTATTCTTTAAATTGTGAAACCATTTATTAGGAAGTGACATTGTGATCTACGTTGCAGGGCTTAGTTACAGGTGGTTGGACTCCCATACAGGTGGTGACTAATTAATCAATAAAGATGAAAGCCCGTCATATGGATCAAAACTTTGGTTTCTAATAAACAGGTTCACTATCTAAGGAATTATTTTTTGACCTCGACCCGAAGCCTTTTCTTCCTATTTTAATTCTACTGTGTGGTTATCTAAAATGATAAAGACAGCTAGCTATCTAGCTGATTTATTGTGGCCTCGGTTATTATTGATAACATTTTTTTTTCTGTAACAGGCATGGTTGTCGTACAGCATTTTCCTCAAGGGGATTGGAGATATGCTGTGACTATTTCTTGAAGCGAGGGCACACCGTGAAAGTTTTTGTCCCTCAGTTTAGGCGAAGACACCACGCCACTACAGACTTTCATATTTTGGACAGATTGGAAAATGAAAATATCCTTGTGTTTACTCCGAGTCGAAAGGTGGATGGAAAGCAAGTTGTCTCTTATGATGACAGGTATTTTTTACATCTTCTCATTAGCAATGCTATTTTTATGGATTTTTAAATACTCAGGAGTTCATGTACTATGTACAAAGTAAATAAATAAATTGGGTTAAATAAATGTTTTAGTTAGCAATGAATACCTACTAGAAAGAAACATTTCTTATTTTATTAAATTATAATTTTTTATACAACTGGCTTTTCTTCTAATACCTTGCTATGTTATTCTCATCCATTCTGGCAAGATGACCTGCTCTACACAATTTACCAAGCTTAATTACTTTAATTTTATCGAGCTCTTAATACAAATCTCCGATTTGATTTCTTGGTTGGTGCGTCTTCTCCAGCCCTGGGAATCCTCTACTGCTTTATAAATCCTGGGAATCTGAAGAGAATAAGCGCAGCATCTTTTCATTGGGCTTAGAAAACGTACATGTTTTTTAACCATAGATCACCACTGGTCTTTCAAGATTTTGAATAGAGAAATACCTTAGTGCTTCTAGAGATTAAGTCCTCTTCAGGTATCGGTCAAGTCCGTATAAAAATCTCGGCTCCCATATTGTTGGCTGTAAAAATCGTATTTTAGTATGTAAAATCGAATCCTCAGTATGTAAACGATTTTGCTTTTTTAAAAGCATTTGAATCTCTCTGTATGTGGTGTGTTTGGTCCCAACCATGCATATTCTGTTTTTTGTTGGCAGCACTAACCAACAAGCTTATTGTCTATATTTTCAATGTCTTACAAGAAATTACTTTCACAGCTCTAGCCAAGCTACCATAATGTTAAAATAGTACTTCTGAACTGTAACCCTGAGTTTAATAATGCTTTCTTGAGAACTGAATCGATAAGGAAGCAAGCTAGGGCATCTCCTTGTAACAAGAAGATAATCAAACATGAAAACTTCAATTAAATGAAAAATTTGTGGTATGTGAATGGTGAAAGTTCAAATAAAGTAAGAATGAATTTTAAAAATAATAAATGTTATCATATTGATGGAGATGTCTTGATCTTTTTGTGAATAAACTTTCTTCATCGAAGGAGGTGAGGATACATAGGTGAGGGATAATCAGTTAATTGTTAATTGTTCAATAAAGTTGAGTTGAAATTATCAGTTTTATTGAAGAGGAATTCATGTTGGATGTAATAAAGCATAAAAACTTATGAGGGGTGTAGAGTGTTAAGCAACTAAGTAGATATTGAGCCAGGGGGGAATCAAATAAACCGTTATTTAGTGTTGCTAACTTCCTATTTAATAATATTCCTAAGCCATTGTGATAAAAGGGATTAACTATTGATTGAGAAAAAAATGAGATTTAATTAATAATCATTCTCATTTTTTATTTTAAAATTTATTATTAATAACATATCTGTTGAACAATTAAATTGTCCCTCTTTAAGGATGCCAAGTTTCCCCATTTTGAATATCATGTCACATTGCAACTGTTGGTTGTAGGTATATTGTTGAATATGCAACGAAAAGTGGAGGTGTTATCGTATCGAGAGATAACTATAACGATCTGTCCGCTGAGAATAAGGAATGGAAGGAAACCATAAATAAAAGGTAGTATCCTAATATCAATTATAGATACCATTGTAAATATATATTTTAGATCATAATAATTAAATATACTTGTTTAACATTTACCTTTAAATTGGACCAAGTCACTAGCACAAAATATCTCCCTTAGTTCTGCTGGAACAATGTTTCTCTAAAGGTCTGTTCACTTCATTGCCAAGCCTGTGCAAATCAAGCACAAGCCATTATGATGAATTAAATATTACAATTACAAATGCTGTAATTAAAATATTAAAATTTAGCAACTAAATTCTATAGCTACTGTAAGAAGATGTATCAGTATGCCCTGTAGAGAAGTAGAAGAGTATGCTGATTTTTATTTTCTATAGACACATAAGTTTCTCAAAGCATAATCGAGTATCGATAGGGTTCATATAAATGTATTTTTTTCTTAATATTTGTACCAATAGTCAGACTTTATTCCCGCTCTCGTTCTTTACAGTTATGTCCTGTTTTCTAACTTTATACCTTTCATTGTGTTATTACCATTTCTATCTAGTTTATTAATAAAGAATTTCATTTTAGCCCTTATCAGTCATAGGTCACCTCTCACGTGGAAGGTGACTAGTTAGAGCTTGTGGAAAATTAAATGATGAAAAACCAGCATATTAAAATAAAATTATATCGTTCCTTGATTATGTCTTAAGAAAAAAAAAAATGTGGTAAATTTTTATCGGAAGAGTGTCACAAAAGTAACTCGAGTAGTTGACTGCTAGTGAGCAGTCAGTTAGTGTCGAATTATCAAACCCTTCTCTAGGATTAGGGTGATTGGTCGAGGAACAGTTCCACATTATCTTCTTCTTCTTTTAATGGCGCGACAGATGCTTAAAGCGATCCTTGGCCTGCTCAATCTCCAAGCTCCATCTGCTTCGGTCCTGCGCATGTATGGAACTTATTCTCAGTTTTTTAGATCTCCCAGGACGCTATCCTTCCACCTGCCCCTGGGTCTCCCTCTACGCCTCACTCCATCAGGGCAGTTCTCGAACACTCTTCTAGCAGTTCTTTCTCCTCCCATTCTCAGCAGGTGACCCAGCCACTTCATCCTCTGTAACCGGGCGAAAGAGGAGATCGTCATGTCATCATACCTTTCATATAACTCTCTGTTTTTCCTTAAGCGCCATACACTGTTTTCCTGGACGGGCCCTACGATGCGTCTGAGGATACGCCTTTCGAATCTATCCACCAGATGTGCATCCTTCTTGTTTAGGGTCCATGTCTCGCAAGCATATGTCACTATTGGCTGATTCAGCGATTTATAGAGAGTGATCTTGGTTTTGAGGTCGACATTTTTGCTTTTCAGCAAACTGGTAATAGCAAAGTAGGCCCGATTCCCAGCCAGTACTCTTCTTCTGATTTCTTCTGTTTCATCTAGTTTGTCGTTGATGACAGAGCCAAGGTACTGGAAGCTGTTCACCACCTCGAAGGTATGTGTTCCCATTACGTAGAGTTGCTGCCGGCGAATTTGCTGATTTTGCCTTCCTCTTCTCAGAACCATCAGTTTGGTTTTTTCCTCATTTATTTTTAACCCCAACTTTTCTGCTTCAGTCTCGAGCCTTTGCAGGTTGTCCTTAATACTAGGTAATGTCCTTCCAATAATTACCACGTCATCTGCATAGGCGAGTACCTGCGTTAGTCGATTAAAAATATTCCCGCCTCCAAGTAATCCTGCTCTTTCCATAACTGCCTGCAGGGCAATGTTGAATAGTAATGGGGCAAGAGGATCTCCTTGTCTTAGACCATTTTTTATTTCAAACTGTTCCGACAGTCCCTCTCTAATGCTTACTCGACAGTATGTGTTTTTCATCGTGCATTGTACGAGTCGTATTAGTTTCCCAGGGATCTCCATCTCCTGCATGACTCTGAACAATTCTTCCCTTATAATTGAGTCATATGCTGATTTAAAATCTATGAACAGCATCCACATTGTCTGGTCGTACTCCTTCATTTTCTCGCAGATATTTTTTAAGGTCCATATCTGATCAGTGGTCGACCTGTTACTTCTGAAGCCTCCTTGGTAATCCCCCAGCTTCCTCTCCACATAAGGCAGAAGTCGATTATATACTGCTATTGAAAACACCTTGTATGCCGTGCAGAGGAGCGTTATTCCTCTGTGGTTAGAGCATATCGAGGGGTCACCCTTTCTCTTATACACTGGCACTATGATGCCTTCGCACCACTCCTTGGGTATAGCTTCTTCTTCCCAGATCTGTGCTATGAGCTCGTGGAGTTCTTTTTCTAGCTCCCTTCCAGCTTTTTTGAACAGCTCCGCGGGGAGACCATCTATTCCGGATGCTTTCCTGTTCTTCAATTTTTCCACTATTTCCTCAACATCCTCCACATCTGGTGGGATGTGTTCGTCACCAGGTTCCTGGCTTGCTCTTCCTTCTATTCCGGATAGAGGAACTCTTTCCGTTTCTGCATTCAGCAGATTGTAGAAATAGGTTTTCCATCTGTCCAGCACCTCGTCAGGAAGGATATGTAGGTTTCCTTCTTCATCCCTTATCCCTAAAGCCGGATTCTTCCCTTTTCTTTGTATTCCTTGCACTTTCTGGAAGAACATCCTGGTGTCATTATTCGGTCTCGCATCCTCCAGTTCTCGGATCTCATTCCTAAGTGCAATTTTCTTTTTTTCCGTAAGCAGTTTCTTTACCCGTTTTCTGGCATTTGAGTATTCTCTAAATGTGCTCCGTGTATTCCTGGCTAACCATCTTTGCCTTTTCTCATTTCTGTCATCATCACCATTATCTCCATATTACCATTATCACCATATTACCACCACATTATCTATTAACTTGTAATTTTGAGTTGTGCTGGTTTTCTAGCAAAGGAGTGTGTGTGTGTTTTTTTGTTTTTTTTATGTGGGCAGGTGGAAATCTTCAAAAGACCTGGATAGGCCCCACTTTTTTATCCACTGAAACCACCTTCCTACACCTGTTTTCCACACTCCACGGGGCCGCCATTAGGCATTACTTCGTGTAGTCACCTTCTGTTTACAAGCCAGCTCTAATTCCCTTCTCTTGTCAGTGAAGCGGGGTGCATTCAAAAAATACATGCTCTGTTGTTTCCTCTACCGCCATGCACGTTGGGCATTCAGCACTGTTGTCGAGTTTGAATCTGTACTGGTAAGCTCTAAAGCATCCATGTCCAGACAATAGTTGTGTAAGGTAAAAATCCACCTCTCCATGTTGATGATCATACCACGAACCCATGTCAGACACCAACCTGTAGGTCCACCTTCCGGTATTAGCGAGTTACAATGCTCTTGCCAACGTATGATGGTGATTTTCTTTCTTCGTCTCTTGATACTCGAGAATTACGATTATACCATCTGTTTTTCTCTTCCACTAGCATCTCGACTGGAGGCATGCACGCAATTACGCATACAGCTTCGTAAGAAACAGTCCGAAAATCACTTGTCACTATTAATAAACCTCTTCGATACACTGAGACCATCTGTCTCCTGTACGATGCAGTGGACATGGCTTCTTTCCAGATTGGAGCTCCATATAAAAGGATTGAGGAGACAACAGTTGCCAGGAGCTTTCAGCGACTCTCTTTGGATCCTCCAATATTTGGTATAAGGCGCGTCAATAATGAAGTAATTCCTGCCGCTTTGACGCTGATATACTCCGTATGTGCGTTAAACTGGAGACGTGCATCGATGAGAACTACCAAGTATTTCAAGTATGGCTGGGAATGAATTTCGTGCCTACCCACTGTGAGAGTAACAGTTTCAATCTGTTTGCTGCTACTGACCAGGAGCGCCTCAGTCTTATGGTCAGCAAGCTCCAACCCCACAAAAGTCAGCCACTTCTGTCTGTGTGTGTTTTTTAAGTATGATGAAACAATGTATATGTATGCAAAATAAAATGTGACAAAAAGGATTCAGCTCCAAGGGCATGCAATTGACTTTGCCTCTTAGCTCCTTTGGCCCTCAATATTCATTAGCAAAAGATTTAAAAAAGGAATTGTTACTGTTTTAAGTCATGATTACTTAAGGATTGATAACACTTGTATTATACTTAAATAAAAAAAACTTTAATAAACTAGAGCCAAAAACTCTAAAAGAAACACTATTATTTATTATAATGCAATTGGGAAAAAACCACAATGCAAAGCCTTATGTTTCAAATCCAGCAATATACCCACTTACCGGTCGACGTTTCGCCTATTCAAGCATTATCAAGACACCAAAAACAAAAAATGGGTTATGTGAATCACATCTCGAAGAAAAAGGTGCAATACATCCCAACGATCAACAGCCCAAACATGAGACAGCACCCCACCACCAAGACGTTCAACATACAACTGAAAAGAAGGTAATCCACCTTACCATGATTACCTTCTTTTCAGTTGTATGTTGAACGTCTTGGTGGTGGGGTGCTGTCTCATGTTTGGAGCCTGTTTGGGCTGTTGATCTTTGGGATGTATTGCACCTTTTTCTTCGAGATGTGATTCACATAACCCATTTTTTGTTTTTGGTGTCTTGATAATGCCTGAATAGGCGAAACGTCGACCGGTAAGTGGGTGTATTACTGGATTTGAAACATAAGGCTTTGCATTGTGGTTTTTTCCCAATTGCATTATAATAAAAAAACTTTTTAAATTGATAATTTTCCTAAGATAATAAAGCGTTCTTGTAATAATCACTATTTAATGGTGATGGCAGGTTACTCATGTTTACTTGGGTCGATGATATGATTATGTTCCCACAAGACCCTCTTGGACGAAGCGGCCCATCCCTTGAAGAATTCCTCTCATTTCCAACTGATAAGTCTGAAGAAGGTCCTTCATAATCATCTTGAAATAGAGAGCTACTAATTTGGTAGGCTAACAGTGTACATATGTCAGTAACAAAGGTTCAAAATGTTATATGTGAATAAATGTTAAATATTTTTTATAATTAAATGTCTGTTTTTGTAAAAAATGGGAGGAAATGTCTGAAGACAGTAAGGAACTGGTCAAACCATGATACAGCTCTGGTTAAACAATGTTTATATTTTGTTAATAAATAAGCGTTATGTGGTTTAAAAACATATGTTATAAGTGAATAAATTTTTATTATTTTTTTAAATAAAATTTGTAAAAAAAAAAATATTTTGATATGCTGTACATTATATAGGTTTAATCACCATGTGTGTTACCAAAAATAGTGTATTATTTGTAAGTTATATTCTGCATTTCTTATATACAATCTTTTCTATATATTATAAATTGAAAGGAAGTAATTTTTTTTTTTTTAATGATTATGCTTGCATTTGGCTATTTATTTTATTTTCATTAGTCTTGTGTTGTAGATTATTTTGTTTTATATTTTTATTCAGGCCAGATATTTCTAATTTGAATGCTGAAAATTAGATAGTCTGAACTATTTAAAATCTATGTATCAGTTAAGGAGAAAAAGTAAAGGTAAAAACAAGATCTGTTACCGCACTTGTGTTGATGCTAATTTGGTGTTAAATATCTTAGTTAAATGTTCTTTTACGGTAAAAACCATTGTATTATATATGAGTAGAATATATTTTCAATATACTCATAAAGGAAGTAGATATTTTTTGGTTATTGTTTAATGGTTAATGTAATGAGTTATTTGTATTTTAGCTAAAGTTAATGTTTACTGAATTTATGCTTGTATATTACACAATGTTAATTTAAAGAATGCATTAATTTTAAAAGAATAGTTGCCCTTGCCATGTATATCTTTGCGATAATTAAACATTGTGAATTACACCCGAGTTTTCATTTTATCTCTTGTAATACAAAAAATAAGGATTTGGTTGCACTTGAAATATTGAAGTATGTCTCGTTCAAAAACAATGGTGTTAATATAAATTTTTCGGAAGAAAAAAAACAACCTAAAATTATTATGCTAAGGTTTAATATTTAAAATGCATATTTACATAATTCACTGATCTCACTAATCTGTTCCTATGTAGGTATTAGTACTACTACCAGGTTACAGTTTACAAAGAAAAAAATGTATTTTGAGTCATTAAATCTATGATAAAAATAATTTTAATCATCGTATAAAATAAAATAATGGAGTGATTATCACTCATATTGATTTCATAAATCAATATCATTATGAATACAATTTCAATCGGATAAATAGTTTTAATACAGTATAATAAATACAGTTTTGAATGATAATTGTTGACCTTGATAATGTATGTTGACCAATTATTATTTATTGACCAATTTCTTCAACAAATAAATACGGTTGTATCTCGCTAACCTGGCCCTATATTGGGACTGTCATTAATAGTGTCTTTTTTCCGAAATTGCTCGATTATGAGTCAAAATAAATTAGAATGGTTATTAAGAAAGTAACTGATATTATTATGAGATTACTTTACTTTTACTTTTGGAAACATTGTAATTTTGCATTTAAAAAATAATGTTAATGACATACTTTCTCTGGTTGTGTAATTACAATTATCTCCCCTAATGTGTTCATAAAAAAAAAAATCTTTTTGATATTGAATTAGAATCATACTAATGTTGAAAATTAAAAAAGAGACCTCCCTTAAATGTTAAGACCGAGGAAAAATTCCAACGAAAAGCCCTTAAGTCTCCAAACTAAAACAGAAAATGAAATTATCTGTCCGATATTTCCCCTATTGAGGCATCCTCAGGGTAGAAAGAGAATAACAACAAAACAAAAAATGAATAATGCACCCAAGAAACATCCCACCACCTCCAAGGCTCAAATGCAACTAATGAATCATAAGGAATGTTACTGGACCCCAGCTGGATAAGGTAAGATAAAAACAGCTGATAAATATTCCAGAATTTGAAAAATAAACATTCACTCACTAAACTTCAAAAAGCTCAACAGGAAAACATAAATAATAGTAAACAACAGAAAACCACAAGACAAAAGACCATATGAAAAAATAAAAGTAAAAATGCAAGAACATTATCAAGAAAATATATTATGGCTATTCCACAAAATATATTAATATTGAAAAGTAAAAAGAGACCTCACATAAATGTTAAGACCCTGAAAAAATTCCAATGAAAAGTCTCCACACTAAAACAGGAAATGAAATTATCGGACAGATATATATATGATAATGTATTAGTTATGTTTTGTATATTGTCCCCCAGCCCTCGCTAGCATTCAGAGGCATGAAAATGATGGACCAGCGCTTTCAAAGTATCAGATTATTAGAAATATTCACATATACTTCATACTTTTTTCTGAATCTTTACAACTGACCTAAATTTGGGTATATTAAAGGTAAGATACGGAACCTTTAAATTGAGACTCAGTTAACAGTTCTGAGATATAGATCTTTCAATGATAGGAAGATTAAAAATAAGATATAGAGATTAACACATTTATGTACATGGTTAAAATACAAAATCCATACTCTTGGACGGATCATTTCTAAAATCAATTGATTTAGAAATAAAATATATAGTCTTTTACATTCAATAATTTTATATTCTAAACATAACATGTTCAACAAAATATATATATATATAAAACTATCATTTGTAAAAATATTTTTCTATTAAATGTTTTATATTGTAAAAAAAAAAAAAAAAAATCAGGCTATTAAAGTAAAATAACAAAACAGGATAACACATGAAACTCACCTTATAAATAAATATATCTATAGATCGAATGAGGTTTTGTTTTTAAAATAATTTTAAATCAAACTCTACATGACTATAAAGTAAAAACAATCATAAGTTCTATGAATTTACCAACTGTTTTTACACTCTTAAATTGTTCAGTTTTGATTACTATTATTTATTCAAGAGTGAGAATATGAAAAATGTACTATTGAGCTTTCGCATCAACTAATCAAAAATATTACAGTCTCTTTAACGATTTTCATTACCATGCAAGACAAGACTAATTCAATATAATTATCATAATTTTAATCACTGAATCCTGAATTAATTCACCCTAAAAAAATAATGATCAACTCAACTTTATAACATAAAACAACAGTTTTAATGTGGGTAATATTGAATTATTATTAATGCATTGTGCTATTAAAACCCACTGAATAAGTAATTGAATATTCATGATTATGAATCAGTTACATATTAATAAACATAAACAAAATTAGGAAAATGCTTAATAAACATCGATTAATACTTATACTAGGGTGAATTTATACATAGTATCGTAATCGGAACAAATTCTTAGTAATTTATTGTTCCTAAATTACTTTTATTTAACAGTCTACAGGTGAGTTCCACTAACATAATACATTTAATATAATTTTATGTATCGCCTAAATTCTGTGAAATACAATTATAAAAATAAACATATATTAATTATAAAATAAACATATGAACCCAAACACCTGGTCTTAATTTCATCAGACTTTCATCATACATCATGAAAATAAAAGTTAGTAATTACCAAGTACCTTACAACTAAAATAAAAATTATCTAAAATGTAGATTGATACAAAGCTCAAGTAAAGAGAATATCACAATGAAAATCGAACCTAGGTTTATAACCATTTAGAAAGATAACAACAAAAAATTATTATTTTTCTTTCATTCAAAATGCAAATAAAACTTAAAATTTAAATAAGATACAGCTACAGTATAAACGTTTCATTTCAGTGATAGTGGTGATTATTAACTAAATATTTATAAAGATATTAAAGCTTGTCTTTAGATAGACTAACATCAATTAGATATTTTTTATAATTATAATGCGTAACTGATTGTTAATTGAATCAAGCATGTAAGGGTGGCTTTAGAAAAATAAAGTGTCTAAAGTTCATTAAGAAGAGACATTGAACATCAAATTAAGTTACCAATTTTGGTCCCTGAATATTAAAAATACCAAGAACAAAACTTTACTCAGGACATAAAATTTCTATCGGTATTACATACAGTTCAAAATAATATTAATGTCAATTAAATAAAATGAAATTGATATTAGAATACTCAAGTAGAATACAATTTTAAGATTTCTTTAAAACAAAACACATGATATATGGTAACTATTATTAATGGGAAAGTAGCCTTTAAAATATAATAAATAATAACAATCTCAGGCTTTTTATAACTATTCCATCCATTTACATATTTTACATGAAAAAATATAATTATGCCATTCAATATATATATAAATTAAATCCATAGATATAAATTCATTTTTTCCAGAAAATATTATGGAGATTGGTCTGTTTAGAAATAGGAGTTGTAAGCATTTTAGTTACTTTTTGCTTTACATCTTCAACATGGCCGGCTACTGCTACCCTGTAACAAAAACAGATAATCAAAAAAAAAAGTTTTCATTGAAATAAAAAATTCAAAATTTCATAAGTGGGAGAGAAAAGTTGAGATGGGATGCTCTAAACGCCAATTCAATTTAAATTGAAATTTTCAACCCTCTAACTCAATTTTAGGATCTTTAGAAGTGTTTACAACATTAAAGGATATGAAAATAATTTAAAATAGGCAGTCATGAGGACTACCCACATAGGTGAAAACTGAACTCTAAAAAAAATACAATATGGTAATTGAAATAAGAAACAAATATGGAATTTGTGTAAGTATCATGTAAAAAACCTATCGAATGTCATTTTATATATTTGTAGTACTTAATTTTTAATCACTAAACATAGTCAAACCTATTGCTTCATTAAGAAAAGCAATAAGAGGTAGGTTTTTATCATCTGCAAAGGTAATCTAACTATAGTATTAAATAAGATCTTTTAGAAAACCCGAAAATAGAACTTTCCCTAATGCTATATAGTATTATTAGTATGAATAGTGCAACTATTGAATGACCTTTTAGTTAAATATTGTTATTCTTATATCAATCGAATTATAACATTTAGCCTAAGTTGATTAAAACTAATTGTATAGCTCACAAACAGGCCGCAACACACCACCAGTCTCAAGCATGTCAGTGACACAAACCCATAAGTTTTCCCCTACCAAAAGTCGCTCAATGCTCAACGCTCAACAAGTTTTCACTTCAAAAACATAGGACATGCTAAAATTTCCACTGAACTTGCGTGGTATTGTTCTCCCTTTAAAGCAACAATACTTTAAATCGCTAAGTCGACAAAAGAAATCCACATTTTGAAACATCCACTTTAATGCAGCTTAGTATTCAGTTCAAATTAATTCGATACAGTTAAGATAAAAGTTCTTTTTTTTCTTGTATGAGAGGAAAATAGTTGACTGGATGATAAAATGGAGAACGGAAATAGTTGGAGGGGGGAGGGGGGGGGGTGCAGTCAAAAAAACACTAAATAAGTACTAAATATAAGTACTTATTTAGTGTTTTTTTATTGCACCCCCCCCCCAACTATTTCCGTTCTCCATTCTTTTTTTCTGATTGATATTGTTAAGAACGATATGCTTAATATAATATAACTTTACTATTTGGCCTCGATAGATGCAAAGGCTGCTCAAGGTAGTGCTGATTTATAGACCAAATATGAGAAAAAAATTAAATCAAACTAGACATGGGGAATGGATCAAAAATAGAGAAATATTAATAACGGCATTAGAACATTGTAGTAGAACTGTACACAATATTTTTGTTGTGTAATACTGTATCTAACAATGCATTGCTATGTATGGAACAAGCCATATTGGGCTTTTTTATTAGAATAAGAAATAGAATAGTCAAAAAGGCAGATGGCAGTAGAATATAGGGGAGGGAGATAAACCCCTCTCAAAGTCTACCTTTGCAAACCTCTGGGTAAAGGGACTTTGCTTGAAGAGAAACAGAAGAAGGTGGTCGAAGACTTTACTTCTAGAAGGTGATACTCTAGGCAGAAAATGGCCAGATTCAGATATAATTACCACCTTAATCTACCAGACGAAGAATGATAAAAGTGCTCCTGTTAAACCAGATAAGTATTGATTTAATTTATGCATGTATTTTATGGCAATCCTGTATTTATCTGAATTATTACTGCTCAAGTCTTAATGTATGTATATCAGATGGTATTCAAAATAAACAATTATATTAATAACTAGCGACCCACCCCAGCTTTGCTCGGGTAATAAGGCATAATTATGCCTATATAATATATCTGTCTAATGTATTTTTTTTTTATCACATACCAGCCACTAAGGACCACGCAAATATCATTGGTTAGGCTTCTTTGGGAGTCTTGATTTTCTTTCTTCCCATCTCAGCTAATGTACTTTATAATATAGAAATTATAAAAATAAAAACAAAAACAAATATTTCTTTATATACGAATTTATTATCTTGTACGGGCAGTGTCTTCGGTGAAACCCATCGATATTCCAACCCATTTAATAATAATAATAATAATAATGTCTTTATTTATTCTGGGACGAGTCCCTATAGAATAACAATACAGGCATTGTAAGCTATTAAATCTTAGAGTGTTAAATAATTACTTTTAATTAATTATTACAATTAATTTAATTAGTGAGAACGAATAAAAAAAATGAACAAATAAAAAATGTGAATTACCTACAATAACAGTATTTCAAAAACATATTAGAAGAAAAGAAAGAAAAAAAATTAAAATAAGTTTACAATAATTATATAAGAGAAACAAATTTATGGTCACATATCTCAAATTTATGCCACGAAAAAAAACAAAAAAGAAAGATTAAACAAGATTATCCGAGATTTACCTTTCATCCCTTTTTGTCCTTTTTAATATCTATCTATATGACATTAATAATACGTATGTACGTGGTTTAAATTCCACACACTCAAATATATGAATACAAAATAACACACACAAATGTACATCTAAGAACATCATTCATTCATCGAATAAACAGAGCATTAAGTCAATACTGATCCCCTACTGTTTTCGATTTTTTGGGAATTGTAGGGATAATAGGTGCTGGAATATACGGGATTTGAAGGTTGGAAGATTATTGGAACGACGAATGGAAGAAGGTATAGAGTTCCAAAGGGAGGAGGATCGGATCAGGAAAGCTCTGTCAAAAGCTGCAGTTCGGTGGGATGCTGTATATAGATCAGAGAGCCGAGAACGGGTGTTGCGGGAGAGGACTGTGGTTTTGAATTGAAGGAGATCGAAAATGTAAGATGGTCGACGGGATTGGATAACTTGGTAAAGGAAAGATGCTAGGACGTACTTACGGCGGTAGGAAGGGTAGAGCCATTTCAATTCTTCGTAATATCGGGTCACCGAGGCATCTCTAGGGATCCCAAAGATGAATCGAACGAAGCAATTAAGCAACCGCTTTAATTTTGCTTCGAGATCCCCAGAGATACCCCCATACACCGAACAACAATAGTCAAAATGGGGGAAAATTAAGGAAGAAACTAGGAGTTTACGGATTTCAAAAGGGAACAGGTGACGAAGGTAATTGAGACGCTTTAAGGTAGAGAAGGTACGACGAGAAATTTCAGAGATATGGTTTTTCCAGGAAAGGGTCTGATCAAAAGTAATTCCAAGGTTTTTGACAGTTGGGTAGAATTTGATAGGATTATTGTTTAGAAGGAGGATTGGATTATGGGGAATAGTTTTAAGGAAGTAGTTTGACCCTATTATTATTGCCTTGGTTTTGTCCACGTTCAACTTTAGCTTGTTATCCATTGCCCATCGATTTATTCGATTCAGGTCTTCTTGGAGTTTTTCGGTGGCTAATATTAGATCGGAAGGGGAAAAGGATAGGTACACTTGAAAGTCATCGGCATAGAGATGATACTGGGAATGTCGGATAAGAAGTGGAAGGTCGTTTATGTAAATGGCAAATAGGGTGGGGGATAGTGATGAACCCTGTGGGACACCACAGGATATCGGAAGGGTTATGGAGGGAGGTTGACCGGGGACCAAAACATATTGGGAGCGATCTGAGAGGAAAGACTTGAACCATCCTAGAGCACTGTTGGATATAGGTAAGTTTCGTAGCTTGGCGAGAAGGATATTGTGGTCTACTGAGTCGAAGGCTTTGGAAAAATCTAAAAGGATCAGAATGGTTAATTTTTGCTGTTCAATTGCAGTATGGAGATCATGGGTGATTTTGAGGAGAGCGGATTGAGTTGAATAGCCTGGACGAAAGCCGGATTGGAGAGGGTTAATTAGGGAACGTTCTTCTAGAAAATTTGAAATTTGGTTTTGGGCTAGGCGTTCTAATGGTTTTGAGAGGTTAGAGAGAAGGGAGATAGGGCGGAAGTCATTTGGAGAGGAGGGATTTTCAACTTTATTTAGCGGGCGCACTAACGCGGTTTTCCAAGGCGTGGGAAATATGGAGTTTTGTAACGAGAAATTATAAATATGATGTAATACGGGCATTAAGACAGGAAGGCAGGATTTTAGTAGCTTTAAAGGAATATTGTCGGGGCCATAGTCACTGGTGCGCGATTTCAGAATGGCGTTTAATAGTTCGTCATATGATACATGGGAGAAAAAGAAGTTATCAGGGTTAAAGTTTATATGATCAATGTCGGTAGCGGATGAGGATTTAGGAGATGTGAGGGGTACGAAGTGGTTATTGAGATTGTCTGGCGTGATTGTAGAGGAACACAAAACCTCGACAAATTATATACCTATACCTTCCTGGTGAATCACTCTATCTATTGGTGAAAACCGCATGAAAATCCGTGCAGTAGTTTATCTCGAACAAACGCGGCTGAGGACTTTGTTTTATAGTATTTATAGAAGTATATTCATTGTAACTATTTTGGTGCTTACTTAACCCAGATACACTCTATACTTATGAACATGATATTGATGATTTAATTAAGGTATTAAGTTGACTCATTAGTAAATTGATAAACACACAAACAACCTCTGGAAAGGAATCCAATTTAAGACGAAGTTACGACATTAAAATAAATTATCGATTAAGTATTTACCTTCAATAATTATTCATGGCATCCTAAAATCAATAATGTTAATAAAACATTTTTATTTTCTCTTAAAACTTAGCAATATCTTCATAAAAGAAAACTGTGTATAGAGACTAATACAACCTTGAAGAATTTGAATGCTGCGGCGTGACCGAGGGAACTCGGAACTCTAGATCTCGAATCATAGCTGATACCGTCTCGGAATGTGTAGGGAGGCTAACCTGGCACGTTGTTTCCAACTTCCTGAGAATAAAACGTAACTATTAAAATTAGTATTTACTCTATTTCTATCAGATACATTATTATCATCATAAACTTTGCACGGCAACATTATAATTCTTGTTATAGTTTATCTTTAATATAAAAGTTTCTATAACATTGAACATTTAAAATGAGAGTGAAAAAACACTTCAAAACCATTATAATAAGAACTATAAATATAGATAATATATTTTTGTCTAACGAGAATTTCAATAACTACAAACCATTATTTCTAAATGTTCAGTTATATTTAGATCTCACTCTGTGTAGGAAATAGCACTGCAGGCTTAAAAAGAAATAGCCGAATAAGTGGAAATATATATAATCATGAATATGAAAACCTCATAATTATGTAGGAAAGCAATTTACAATGAAATAAAGGATGTGAAAATTCCCTCTTATGTTATGTCTATTTGACATGGTTTAGTTTTTGTGACACCACAGTACTACTAATATATATTTGCAATCCCAGTAAATAAGTGGTTGTCAAACTCTGTCCATAGTGAGTTTATTATACCAAAAACTGTGGGAATAACATAAATCTGCTTCCCTCACCCTCAGTACAATTTGACTTATTCACTGGGGCTGTATATATATATATTATATGTTATATGTATATATATATATTATATACAGACACTCACTATAAGCTGAATATGATGGATTACAGTTAGATACACCAGACAACAATGCACTATATTTATAAACAACAGATATAACAATTTATTATTATAAAATAAATGCATACCTGAGCGAAGGTAGTAGAGTGTTAGCAATAACCTGTTTGGAAATCTGGCAATAGACAGTATTTGAGAAAGCTTCAACTAGCGCTGCGACTACCTCCTCGCTTTTGTAAGAGCACAACTGATCCAATTCACGCAGCAATACTAAATTTTAATAAAAAATGCTTTATTTTAATTTTTTGAAATAGCAATTATAATAAATGGCCTAAGATAAATATCTAGAAAAACAGTAAAAAAAAAGTTAATTGCTTTCAATAAAATTAAAAAGTAATGTTTTGTACGTTTCCTCAACTGATAAAACAAATGGCTATCACTCACATGCCTGAAGACACAAGGAGAAGACTTAAAAGAACGTGTATGAGGGATCTATCATAAGAATATTAAATAAACCCACAGAAGAGGTACCACCTTGCACTACAGCTCTCACCCATCCCCCCAGTGAACATGGGGGTGGAACTGGTATCGTTCAAAACAACTAGCTGGCTCCTCAGGATAAATTCTCCGAGCTTAGCACCCCTTCTATCAGTTCGATTGAATCCCCAGTGTTCCAAGAGTTTGTATCTGAGCACATGATAATATTCCTAGTGCTCATGATAATTTCCAAGGCAGATATATCTTCTTCAATGTTGCCATCTTTCGGGAGATATGCTAAAACTAAAGCAAAATAGGTGCTACCCCACCTCACATAGCTTACAACGAAATCTGCCATCTCATATTGCCTTAGATCCATAGCGTCCAGGTTTGGGTTGTTAATCACGATGGCAGCCCTTGGCCTCCTCTCTCCATTGCTGAGGGCCATGACCCTTAGATGGCCAAATCCCGGGACAATTTTTCTACGACAACAAAGTTCATTTGCTAATACTCGTCGGCGACCAATGCTAATTTGTAGGATTCTAATTTTATTCATAAAATGTTCTCGAAGCCATCTCTTTGCACCATGATAAGTGCACAGGGCAGTCTCGACTTCCGGACATGTGTTTCGTTTGACTGGGCTCGGTTTTTGCACGCACACAGTTAATACAAGTCAGGTCAACATTTGTCTTTTTCTGTGCACACTCTTTCATTACATGGCCGCTTGTTGCACACCAGATACAAACTACAGCATCTGCCGTACAGGTGGCTTTGGTATGCTCATAGCCTTGGCACTGGGTACATCGAGGTGCATCTAAAGTACCTAATGAAAATAGCTGGAAGCGAACCTTTGGGTGCACTTCCAGCACCCAATTTTTTGTCAGGCTGTTCCTAGTCACAGACGAGAATAAAGGGCGGAGATCGTCGATGGCCAAGGGAGTTGGGACCGACTTCTCGGGTATTCTTTCCCACAGAAACTTTACCAATTCTTCTGAGCCCCATGCACATGGCACCCCTTTAACTTCTAGCTTGAGTTTCTTTTCCAGTGCTAACTTAGCCTTTGATCCATTCTCTCGTAGCCCCTTCCAACCAATGACTTTAATGGTGTGGGAACTGTTCTCTAATCGGACCAAGACCGAACTTGCCTTGGTTCCTCGTACAATCGAGGCCCTTTATCACCCCTATTTCCTTGGGGGAAGGGATCCCCTCAATTATTCCTGATATATTTTACCCTGATCCCCCGATTGTTAAGTAGGTTGGTGTTGACGTCTTTGTAGGCTTTATTGGCAAGCATTTCACTATGTCTGCCAATGTCTTTGATTTAAGTTTGGTAGGAGGTTTGTCATGTGGAACGTTAACAACTATATTCCTTTCTGTTTTCCTTTGACTTTGTTCCGTTTGTTTAGAACCAGCTGGCGAATTGCATTTCAAAATTCCTCACAGTGCATCGAGGCTTTCGGGCTAAACTTCATGAATACGGAAGGGATATTGACCCTTTATGTCCTAGCTGTGGCGTTCCGGAGTCTGCTGAGCACATTGTCACATGTTGCCACCGCCTGAGTCACTAAGATCCAAATTGCTGAGGGGAACCGGATTTTACGTCCTCTCGGAGAATGAATTCCCTCAATTAATGACCCGAGACAATTACCCGTACTTCAAAGAGTTTGTGCACAAGTGAAAGCGGAAGTGGGAATAACGCTCTTCAGTCTTGGAAGGAGAACCCATGGAAATGACATGTAGGAGACATTTAAAATTAAGAGTGAACAATTTATAGACAATACAATTACTGTGTGATAATTAATATTGTCAAAACCCGTGTTGCCATAAGGTAAGGAAGAGTATTTAAATAAATAAATAAAAAATACTGTTCATCTTCATCCCTCTCATGTCAGTTAGTTGTAATTTTTCTGTGAGGGAATTTCTTGTACTTGGCAGGCTTGGATAAATATATAAACAAAAAACAAAAATTTAATTTGTAAAATTATAAAATCACCTTGCTCCCTGAAATTAGAATCGGCTTTGGGTGCCATTCTGCCTATGGCTGATATGACTGATATAAGAACAGGAGCCTGCTCACATCCTGCCGCATCCGTAATAATCCTTCCTGTCTCGAAGTAGCACTTCTCCATTACCTAGGATCAATTGTACAAATTAAATTAGAAAAAATATATATATGTGAGGTTTTTAACTAATTAAATATTTTTTTTAATGGTGAATACCTCTCTGCTGCTGCAGCATTCTAATATAAGGGTGTGAACTTGGAGCGTAGATACTCTTACTGACCTGAAACATGGTGAATGTATAGAATTAAACAATACTGAAATCTTTGAAATAAAATAAGTAAAGTACATTACAATAATGTCTATCATCTACATCAAAAACTGTTTATCAATGTTTGAGTAATAGTTTCTTAAACATAAATGAGGAAAATAAGTAGCTTATGCGAAAGGCATTCCAGTTCAGGGCCTAAGTTTAGGTTGAGGTGTTATGGATAACTATTTATTTATTGTCCCTTCAATGGGTTGGAAGAGAACCTTGGCAATAGGGCATAAGCCTAGTAAGATCAACTGAGCATAACCATTGGCCAATACTTGCTTACAATCTACAGAACTGGATGAAGTAAAGAAATAAATTTTAATATTTTATATCTTTCAACTCTAGAACAGCGCTTCCCGCTCATATGGCATGCTTTCAGAAAATAATACTTACACATCCGGATCCGAAGCAAGGGTAACTAGAGGTGGAAGGATTCGATTAGCAATCAGCTGTTCTGTCGAATAGGGAACCATCTCAGCCAGTAGTTTGCTTGTCAGTACTTTCACCCTTGACTGTGGGTGAACAATTCCTAAACAAAAAAGAAATAATAAGCCAATCACAGACATAAATTATTTATTCATTAATTTTAAAATGTGATAATATTTGCCAAAAGCATTGTCAATTGACAATCACTCGACGTGGCAAAAGTATTTTGTCTTAATTAAATAATATGTTAGAAATTGGAATAAGCAGTAAGACAACTCCCTTTAAATGATAAAAAGCTATTTGTAAGCAAAATAATGATAAGTAAGTACAAGAATAAGAACAATCTAATAAATAGAAGTTAAAATGAAATGATGGCAGAAATAGATACAATGAAATTTACATGAAACATGTAAAACACAAAAAAGACATGTAGTGTAAGTCACAATTATGGGGGAGGGGTATAAAATTCAATTTCTTATAAATAGTTTATCACTATTTAAGGAATATTTATTTGGCTTCTATCTTGTCTATTTTATTCTTCATATTTATACAGTCAACTAATAATAAATTAATGACATTACCTTAATTATAAACTAGAAAAACATTTAATAAAAATATCACTGAGATTATAAATACTTTGACAGTGTAATTTTTGCATAAGAGTATTTTTTTCAAGATGCTATAAAAATATTTATTTATTTCTTGTAAATAAGAGTAAGATACCTTGCCAGAGAGCAGATATCAAAGGCTCAATGAGGTTAAAATGCTGAGCAGAGCGGCGAGCTACTAAACACATAGCGTCTGGTGAAGAACCTGCCAGGCCGATTGCTATTATCAGCCTTCCGATTGTCTTTTCAACTTCTTGCTCCAGCTGCAATTCGAATAATCATTTTTCATCCATTCGTTCATTTTTTTTTTTTTGCAGACGTGTGAAATTAATTAGTTAAAATTTTTTAAAGTTAAAATATAATCATTATATTTACGATGATATCTATAGGTACATAATAACCTAATAAATTTAAATATGTTTTTTTGTAATGTTGATTTTTATAAATGAGATTAAAAACAAAATTCATGTTAAAATGAGTAGTAGCAAGTGAGATATGACTGCATCCAGAGTGCTTCAATATTAAAGTACATACCTGCAGTGGTGTGAGGATTCCAAGAATATGTACGGGAACAAGAGAGAGCATTACAGCACGTCCAAGTCCCTGAAGGTTGCATTCCAACTGGTCCAGCCGGCCTTCCACCGTACTTTTTATCTATATATATATGTTATATATTTATTATTATTATTGTAATTATATATATATATAATATAACATTAGGTGCTAGCTTGTATTTTAATCATGGAAAAATATTGTTCATTTTGACATTTCTGACATATAAATTTTCCACACAATATTATTGAGTTATTCAGTTTATACTGATACTTATAATAGAACACTCAAAACTTTGTTTTTGATTCTCACTAACTTAGTTGTTAAGTTTGAAGAAATCTACTGCTGAAGCCCATCAAACACTTTTAAAAACTTATGATGATGCTGCTAAGTCAAATCTTAGTAGTAGTTTCAATGATTAGTAAGCAGTGACTTTTATTTCTATCAGCAACAAGGGCCTGGGAAACCAATTGCAAAACTTAATGAATGAAAGCCCAGTTTAAGCTCTCAAAGAACTTCCAGATAACTTAACTATGAGATACTAAAACCACAGTAAACTTATGCTGCACATGTCTATCGATATTAATTGAACCAACTGAATGATGTATTACAACAAAAAAGACCAGCAATATCGAGTAGCAGATGCAAAATCATCCTCTTGCATGACAATGCTCAGCCGCACGTTGCAAGAGTTTTGAAGGATACACTGTTGCAGCTCGAATGAGATATTCTGCTGCACCCAGTATAATCACCAGACATTTCCTTCTGATTAACATTTGTTGAGATCAATGCAACATAGTTTGGCTAGCTCACAGAGCTGAAATGCTGAAGAAGTTTGAAGCTCACCCCAGCTTCATAAACAGAAGTCAAATCCTGTTTATCAGCTAGAAATAGTAATTAAACTCCCTATAAATTTATTATATATCGATTGAACTGTCCCGATACTATAATGTCTGTAAAACCTAATTCCAAGCCTAGTGCAGTCTATATTAACCAAAGGAGTAAAATTATGAAGTAAGAAACAAAATTTAAAATATTTTCTCTCATATGATCCCATGTCATTGTGCTCTCGCCATTTTTGCGATGAATACAATAGAACGAAGTTCTATGAACATTAATTTAATTTTTAGGATCTTATTGATTTACGTCATACTACTATTTATAATTTTTTATAATTACTGGTCTTTTTTTTTTTCGTTTTAAATATTTTTATTTCTAAAGAGAAAAGATAGGCCCTCGGCCAGGATTTGAACCCAGAACCTTTGTCTCACCGTGATATCGCTCTTCCAGTTGAGCTACCCAAGGCCGCCTGCCGGCAGAGAACAAATCTTTTCTCTCATTTGATCCATCCCATGCCGTCGTGCTCTCGCCATTTTTGCAATAAATACATTAGAACGAAGTTCTTTGAACATTGGGTAGCTCAACTGGAAGAGCGATATCACGGTGAGACAAAGGTTCCGGGTACAAATCCCGGCCGAGGGCCTATCTTTTCTCTTTAAAAATAAAAATATTTAAAGCTAAAAAAAAATGACCAATAATTATAAAATAATTATAGCACAGACATTTTCAAAATATAAATATTGTTAAGTTATTTATCGAGAACAAAATTCAAAAATAAGGAAGGAAGTTGAAAGAGAAGGAAAATTGTCGTTAAAGTAAAGAATAAAGTAAAAAAAACTTATTAACAATGGATGTATTTTACACACAAAAAAAATTCTAATGGACTGTAATTGTGTTGGTAGTTTTTAACACTTGAAATTACTTATTACTAATTAATAAATTCCAATACATCTTATAAAAGAGTAGCTACTCACAACTTTTAAACAAAACAAATGGCATCTAAGGTAAGTAGATATAATAGATATGATATGATCTGATGTGGTACCACTCACTGTTACACTGCTACTGAGACTAACCTCTTAGTTAAGAGGTGGGGATACCAAGGTCGGATTCCCAGCTTGGGATCTATCAAATTTTGTTTATCATTTCCTTTCATTTGTTATTTGTTATTTGTTTAATTTTAATTTTATTTTTAATTAATTATTTAACATAAACCGCCCACCAAAATTTGGAGGATTCCAAGCTCGGAATTACATGTACGCGATGATATGATGAGTCGCTAGTTGTCTTCAGAAAGGTGTGGTAGTGGTAGCAGCTTGACAACTGGACGTTTGCAAATGCCTTGAGCTGTTTTCAGATTGACTACTCTAACAACTTTATCTGCACCAGGATATACCTCAAGAACTCTTGCTAGAGGCCATTGCATAGGTGGTGTTCTGGTTTGCTTAAGTAGCACCAAATCTCCTTTCTTGACGTTGGGAGTGTTGGCACGCCATTTGTGGCGTTGTTGCAAGGTTTGGATGTACTGAGTGCGCCAACGATGCCAAAAGTTCTGAATGCGCTCTCGGATACGTTGCCAGCGATTTAGGCGATTAATTGGTAGTTCTGTAACGTCTGCTTCTGGTAAGGCTGTAAGTGGTCCTCCAATTAAAAAATGCCCAGGAGTGAGTGGCTGCAGATCTTCCGGATCAGATGATAATGGTTGCAGTGGTCTCGAATTTAGTATGGCTTCCACTTTGGTGAACAGCGTAGCTAGTTCCTCTGGTGTAAAGGGATTGCTCCCAATGATTTTTCGAAGTAAGGTCTTGACTGACTTCACTCCTGCTTCCCATATGCCTCCAAAGTGGGGAGCATAGGGAGGGTTGAAATCCCATTCGATATGTTGATGACTCACATGCTCAATTAGGTGTTTTCTTGTTTCTGGCGAGTCATGCCATGACTCAAGATCAGCGAGATAATTCGCAGCTCCAACAAAATTTCTTCCGCAGTCAGACATGATCTTGTAAGGTTTGCCTCTACGGGCGATGAAACGGTCCAGAGCGTCAATGAAGGCCTCTGTGGATAGTTCTGATACTAGTTCGAGGAGTACTGCCTTGGTTGAGAGGCATACAAAAAGACATAAGTATGCTTTCCTTTCAGGAGCTTTGCGTCGTGAAGATTCTTTGCACAGAAATGGTCCGGCAAAGTCCACACCAGTGTGGTAAAACGCTCTGACTGTTGTAAATCGATCTGGAGGAAGATCTCCCATACGAGGTATGAATTGTTTTTTCGTCGCTCTGAAGCAGACAAGGCATTTGAATTTTCTCTGTTTAACCAAACTTCGTCCTGAAGGAATCCAGTATTGTTGTTGAATGGCGGCGAGTGTAGTTGCTGGGCCGGAGTGTGCGTGCTGTAAATGAAAATAATCTACCAAGATGTTAGTAAAATGGGAGCGTTTAGGTAATAGGATAGGATGTTTAGATTCATCAGGAAGGTCGGAATGTCGCAAACGACCGCCCACCCTAAGAACTCCCACTCGGTCTAAGAAAACATTAAGACTCAATAAAAGTTGTGATGGTTTAGAATTATTAAAGGCTTCCGGATAATAATATCTTTGCAATAGTTTAATACATTATATGTTAGAGGCTTCAAATTCTTTAGAAGTTATAGGACCACTAGGTCTTCTGTTGTTAGGGAATTTAGAAGAAGGTTGAAATCGACGAACATAAGCTAAGGTATGGATCAAACGCCGGTATTTTGAAAAACGTTCAGTCCATTGGACAAATTCTGATAATTCAGATGATATAACAGGTTCTGCTTCTGTAGTTGCTAGCGTAATACAATTACTCTTTACTTCTGGTAGTTCTGTTGAAGGTATTAAAATACTACTAGTCGGCCAATGTTCTTCATCCGTAGATATCCACGGTGGTCCTGACCACCATAGGTCATGTTCAATTAGTTGTGATGGAAGTAGTCCTCTTGATCCACAATCTGCCGGGTTATCTGATGATTTAATATGACGCCAAGAAGAGGTTCCAATGATTTCGATAATGCTAACGACACGATGAGCAACGAATGTCTTCAAGGTATGTGCTGGAGTATGAAGCCAAGATAAAACTGTTGATGAATCGGTGAAGAAACGTATTGATTGAATGTTCAAGTGTTCAATAAAGTTCGCAATTGATTTATATAATCGTGTTAAGAGTAGAGCGGCGCAGAGCTCTAATCTCGGGATGGTCATAGGTTTGATAGGGGCTAATTTAGTTTTAGATTTTAGAAGGAAAACTTGTTTAGATTTGTTGTGATTAGTAGCTAAATACAAAACTGCGCAATAGCCACGTTGGGAGGCGTCACAAAATCCAAAAATAGAACCTTCATGAGACGTATCATCTAATAGCATATATCGGGGTATGATAACTTGATTTAAATTGGCTTTGTCTGACAAATAATCTTGCCATAATTGTTGTATTTCTGGAGTAACGATGTCGTCCCAGTCTAGACCAGACTTCCATATTTCTTGAAGCAGGATTTTTACGTAAAATACAGTAGGAGATAGGTAACCAAGAGGATCGTAAATTCTTGCTATAGTAGACAATATTGATCTTTTGGTTGGAGGTAGGTTAGGTAGCTTAATGGAATAAGAGAACACATCTTTAGCAGGATCCCACTGTAGACCAAGTATTTTGACTCCCAAGTCATCAGTTTCGTTAAAAGAGTGTGGTTGTAAAGAGGATTCATCCTCTACAGAATGAATTATACTAGGACAATTACTGGCCCATTTGCTCAATTTAAAACACCCTTTTGATAATAATTCAATAAGTTGTTCCTTTAACTCTAACGCTTGTGTCATGCTTGGGGCACCAGAGACAATATCATCTACATAGATATCATGGGTAAGACTATGGGCTGCCAAGGGAAATTCATCACCTTCATCTATCACCAACTGCTGAATAACTCTCAGGGCCATGAAAGGAGACGGTTTTAGTCCATATGTAATAGTGGTTAATTCGAACTCATTTACTTCTTGATCTTCATTAAATCACCATAGTATATGTTGATACGATCGATCTTCTTCAGTGACTAAAACCTGGCGGTACATCTTAACGATGTCCGCAGTTATGACAAATTTATGATGTCGAAAATTTAACAAGATATCGCTAATATCTTTTTGTAGTTTAGGACCAGAAAGTAGATGTTCGTTAAGTGAACCATTAGATGTTTTAGCCGAAGCGTCGAATACAACTCTTAATTTCGGTACATCAGCAACTATCTTATGGACACCGTGGTGAGGTATGATGTAGTTAGCAGATTTATTAGTTTGGACCATGTGCCCTAATTCAAGATATTCCTTCATGAATGTGTGATATTCTTTGCTGAGTAATGGATCATGACTAAGTTTAGTTTCTAAATTATTTAATCTTTTCAGTGCTTGTGGACGAGAGAGCCCTAATTGGATAGGTGGATTTTTAAAAGGCAAAGCCACTACATGACGCCCTTCAGGAGTTCTGGTATAAGTATTTTGGAAGTGTTCTTCGCAATAGTAATCTTCAGCAGACATCTTTGGGAGGTCCTCTCTAATCTCTTCCACTTCCCAAAATCGATGCATTATTGTATTAATATTCTGATCGTCGGTGAGAAATAGTGACGTAGCTGTAGAACTAAGCCCTTCATCGCATTTGCCAATAATCACTTCCCCAAAAATAGTATTCAATGTTTTAGGAGTTTGCAATTCATTATGTTGTTCATTGTTAGGATTAGTGTTCATTAAAATATTTAAGAAAAGGTCTGCACCTAGTAAGAAATCTATAGGCCCTGGCCGGCTAAAATTAGGATCAGCAAGGTTGCAATGTTTAAAGTTATTATAAAGATCTGATGACAATTTTCTTTGAGGTATTTGAGTTGCAATGGTAGGAACCACAATAGCTTCAGTGTTAAGTTCAGGTGATATACCATTTAGGGGTCGTAATTTACAAGTGACTTTCTTATCTGGATAACATAAAGTGGACTGATTTATTCCTGAGATTGACTTACTAAAAGATAAAAGTTCTAATTCTAATTTAGAGGCGCATGATTCCGTAATAAAAGAATATTGGCTTCCGCTATCAATGACCAATCTTATTTCATGATAAAACCCTTTTCTATCACAAATCAGTGCAACAGCAGTACCTAAAAGAACTTCCGCAGATATATCGGATGAAACATCAGCAAAAGCATTGAAGGAAGTTTCTTTAGATTCCTCTTTTTTCGAAGAATTTAAAGGTGTTTGGGTATTAGACAGTTGAGACGCGGAAGGTTTCACAAAGTGTAAGGTGGTATGATGTTTGCCGCCACATGTATGACATCTCCAAGATGAACCACATTCTTTCGTTCGATGCCCAGGGTATAAACAATTTTTACAAACAGCCCAATTCTGTAATTTATTAAAACGTTCTTCAGGTGAAGCTTTTTCATAAATTGGACAATCAGTGAGTTTATGGCGTTGTTTACAAAGAAAACATGTGGGAGGGCTGGTAGGTGTGTTAGATGAATTATTCATTTTTGTAGAAAAACCCTTTCCAATTTTAGCAGGAGTGTTATTAGAAGAAGTAGCTTTAGTAAAAAATGTGGTTGTAGATTTGCTAGCAGATTTAGAATTTTTCATATTATATTGTTGTGGCGAAACAGGTTTTTTAACAGCTAGTGACTTTTCAGGGACCCCTTTTTCTCCTTCTGTTAACTCTAATGCTTTGACTTTTTTACGTACAAACTCAGTTAAAATATCACAGGTGGGAAATTCAATATCAGTTTGTTTTGTCTCAAATGCTTCTCTCGTTGTACTATCTAACCCACGGACAGCTAATTCAAAAAAAATATACTTGGAAGCATTGGGAACATTCATTTTCTCGAAGGCTGTAGCACTTTCAGAAACTACTTGAAGAAAATTATTAAGTGATGATGAAGTAGGTTTACCAACCAAAGGTTTGAAATTCAAAATATTATCGATATAAGCAGCTGCAAGTCGGCGTTTGCTATCATAATGTTTTAACAATGCATTCCAGGCTTGTTGATAACCTGCGTCAGTTATAGGGATATGTTTAATAATAGATAACGCTCGACCTTGTAAATTAGTTAATAAGACATGATATCTTTCAATATTGGTTAGCGAAGGTTCGTCGTGAATTATCGACAAAAATGTATCTTTGAATAAAGGCCATTCTCTAAGTTGACCAGAAAATTTAGGAATATGTATAGGTGGAAGTCGCATTCGAGCAGATAAACTTTGATTTAATATGTTTAAATCAAGATTAGGGCCTGTGGAAGCAGTCACTTCTCTAGGGGTTTGACAAAGAGCCTCAAAAGTTCCCCCAACTTCATAATAATAACGTTTCACAGTTTTAAAAAATTCAGTATCTCTCTGGGATGGAAATTCCTCTTCTTTATCCGCCATTACATACAAAATTTCTAAAGTCTTCCACTCATCCATAAATTTATTATAAATAGTATCTATAGATCTAAACATTCCTCGAAATGTGTTTATTAAAGTTGGATCAGCGGCCGCAGCGTTACCTTTATCTCGAATTAATTTTATTTCATCCGCTGCTGCTTGCAATCGTTTTTTAGCAAGTTTAATTTTTTGTTCTACGGTTAACTCCGCGTCCCCCATAATGACTGGATAGGTAGGAATTTGTTAATTAGGAGGTTAAAATTAAGCAGAGAAAATATCGAGACAGATATACAAACTTGCACTAAAATATAAACAAATAACGTTGAGAAAAGAAATATTAAACTCTGATCCAAATAGAAAAAGAAATAAAATACAAACTGTAAATATCAATATTTGTTTTTGTTTATAAATCAGTTGAAACAAAATAAATGATAAAAGCTAGTATATAACAATGGCTACGTGTTGTAAGGATTATGCGGGAGGTAAACAAACACGCTGTAGGTATTAAAGACCGATAATATAGGAACCTTGTAACATAACTTGATGAAATAGTCAATACTTTGAAGTAAATTTGAAATAAAAATAAAATAACCAAAATTATATACAGTTCTATTAAAAATAAAATGAAATTACCTTCTAATAAATTACAAATTAAGTAGGAAAGTTAATAAAAAATAAAATGAACCCTTTATAGATCGAAAAAATGAAACAAACTGAACAACAAAACAAAAGTTCTCTCTTTTCTTTTTTTAATAAATATTCTTTCACTATGAAAGTAATTTCAAATTGAACATAATAAATATCGAAATTAAAGACTTATTCTAAGATGTGATAATTAATAAAAAAAATGATAATGATATGGTATTCTTTATTTTAACGACAGTAATTATGATATGGTATTATAATGATATTTATAATAATTTGGCCCGGAATTGACCAACACAAACTTATGTTAATTTATTTATCGAGAACAAAATTCAAAAATAAGGAAGGAAGTTGAAAGAGAAGAAAAATTGTCGTTAAAGTAAAGAATAAAGTAAAAAAAACTTATTAACAATGGATGTATTTTACACACAAAAAAAATTCTAATGGACTGTAATTGTGTTGGTAGTTTTTAACACTTGAAATTACTTATTACTAATTAATAAATTCCAATACATCTTATAAAAGAGTAGCTACTCACAACTTTTAAACAAAACAAATGGCATCTAAGGTAAGTAGATATGATAGATATGATATGATCTGATGTGGTACCACTCACTGTTACACTGCTACTGAGACTAACCTCTTAGTTAAGAGGTGGGGATACCAAGGTCGGATTCCCAGCTTGGGATCTATCAAATTTTGTTTATCATTTCCTTTCATTTGTTATTTGTTATTTGTTTAATTTTAATTTTATTTTTAATTAATTATTTAACAAATAGCATATAATATATACTTATAATATATTAACAAAAATGTAATAAAAGTTACCTGTTTTGATGTGAATCCAGGGCCAAGGATGTTTGTAATGCTAGTACAAAATTTAATGAAACCCACAACTACATCTTCTCGTTTAGGATCGACCTTGTCTATGAGATTAAGCAATTCAGGAACTCTGAAATCAAAAGTTGAATTAATATCTAAGATCTCAATGCAAATAACTAAGTAATATTGTAACTAAATACTTACAATGTATCCTTCACCCATAGAAGAAGGGGTGATAGTTCATCTTCTATAAGTTGAAAAAATTTAATTAGTAACAAAATGTGATATTATTTCAACATCACTATATAATAAGAAAGCAAAAATTTTAATGTTATTTTCATAACATCAGTTGCTTCTCTTTGATCACAAGTTATTTAGTCATTACAAAGACTAATTAAGATTTGGTCTGTATACAGAACAAAGTTATATTTCACTTTGTTTTTAAATAACATTTAAAGTCATAATATAAATTGTCGTGCTCACACTGTTTCTGAACAATAAATATTTAAATAGATCATAAGACCAACAATAAAAATACAGAAAACAAAAACATTATTTATTAGCATAAATATCCTTCTGTCAAAAATTTAAAAAATTTCATTTTTCTTTTTTTACTTCCTTGTTTTTATTATTTTATAGTTTTATCAATTTAATTGCTTTTTGAGGATCATTCAAACATAAATAAGAATTTGTTTTCTTAAAGTTATTAATATAAGTAAATGGTTGAAGAAAAATTAACAATTTTTTTTCAGCAAAATCATTCATTTTGTTGGAAGGTTTTTAACCCTTCCAGGTAAAAGGAAGGAAGGCATTTCTTGAGCCAGTTGGAAATAATATTTCCAAACGATGAAATGATGGTCTTTAGGCAAATTGGGTAAGCAGTAACGGACTGAACATAGTCATGCAGCAAAATAACATCGCTAATTGATTGGTTCTGGATTTTTTTTCTGATATTCAAGCTTTGCTTGATTCAAGAAAGTGCACAAGATATCATTAACAGTACTCTCTTAGTGATGGAAACCCAGTGATCATGGGGTTTATTATTCATTCTTTCTTGTCCATCAGGAAAAGATTTGTGCTAATAAAACACTCTCGCCAACAAAAAACTGGGATACCCTCCCTCACCAAAATGTAATTTCACAAGTTGTACAACTGACATAGGTATTTTTTTCTCACTGGTCTTTATCCGTGATATTCTAAATGTTACAGGCCAAGTCAGTGGTTATAGTTCCCCCTTACTGTTTTACTGATGGTTAAGCCATTTGGCCTGCCATCCGATAATCCTGATTGATCAGCATAAGGTTGACAATATTATTTGCAGTGAGATCTGAGCCGCAGACGCGTCAGAACTCCATCCTCTCTTCTTGAAAGCAGGGACAAAAGAAGAATCTGTGCTCTCTTCCGCTCCTGGGAAAAATGTGCATACACCTGAATCATCGAGCTTAAACCTATGCTGGTAGGCTCGAAAGCAACCATGCCCTGTGAGGAACTGATTGATGTAATAGTCGACCTCCCCGTGGTTCCTATTCACCCAAGCCTCAATGTAGGGCACCAACCAGTTTGTCCACCTTCCACTGAATGCTACATCCCAACGACGTTGCCACTCCCTAATTGTCTGCTTTTTTAATTCGTCTCTGGGAATGGGGTCAGCACTGTTATAAGAGCGCCTCCTCTCTGATATTTATTTATACTGCAATTATTTCCATTATTCTCATAATTAATAACTGTCGATATTTTTCAGACATATTTTTCTACAGATAACAATTCAGCAAACCAATCAAAAACCAGAAATGCTACTTTAATAAAAATGAAAAGCTTCATTATTTAAAGTTGTTTTTGTTTCATTTGATAAAAAAATAATATATATTATTTTTTAGTTATGCTGACCAGTTTGCGCTTCATCTTCAGGTACAAACAAAGGAAGGCAAGCAGTCATTCCACGAAGACACATGACAATGCTCCTATCACGGTCAACCGCATTCTTTTCCTCCTGCAATATCAGGATAATCAGATTTCATGAAATTTAAACTTTTTTCAAATAAAATAAAATTACAGCACAGTGCAAATTTGAAAATATCATAGTCTCCTTGCCAAACTTGAGAGTGCAGAACCCCTCAACCTTAACCCAGGAGTAGTCGCGCGGTTGACAGTTGTCACCCACCTGCCATTATTTGAGGGTTGCTTCCCTTCCACTACCCCCACCATCCCATCCCCTCCAGTATCTTTCGATGAGATCCTATTGTTGGAATCAACAGCCTTGCCGTTCAGTTTACCCTTCAACTTGGAAAGATATACCACCCCTACTACTCTGGTTGACAAGTGTCCCCCACGCGACCTTTTAAGTTATTTTATTGGTAAGTAATTTTTTCTTTAATATTTTTTTCATGAGATAGATATTTACCAATTTGTTTTTTTTAATCTATTTTGTATTTCTTTTTCCTTCAAATAAAAATAATACCTAAGCCATATTTCATTTTTATTTTTTATTTTCACATAGATCATGTCACAAAATAAGAAAAGAAAAATTGAGTACATCGGATCCGAAAATTTGGCAGCAGTGGCTCAAAGAATTGTCGGATGAAGAGGAAGAAAGTGATCCCGAAGAATCAGATTCAGGCGAGATTGATCATCTAAGTGAGAGTGATCACAATACCGATTCCGAGCAGTCAGCTAATGAAGACGATGATTACGAGGGTGAGCCACAAAGTTCATTTTACCTCGGGAAAGATAGCAAAACAAAATGGTTGACGTGTTTACCTAAAAAAAACGTTAAAACCCGCTCAGAAAATATCATAACGCACCTCCCTGGTTCAAAAGGAATAGCCTCCAAGATAAATTCTGAAGTCGAGTTACTTGACCTTTTTTTAGATAGCAGTATTTATGGACTAATTGTGAGTTCAACAAATATTTACATAAATAATTTGAAAAAAAGATATTCACGAGATAGAGATGCCAGGACAACAGATGAAGTTGAACTTCGAGCTTTATTTGGTCTCTTATATCTGATAGGGAGTTACGGAATGTCCAGGACTAATGTTCAAAAATTGTGTGATAATTCCAAGGGGAATGTCATGGAGTCATGTTATCTTGCAATGAGTAGGCAAAGATTTGCTTTTCTGCTGAGATGTCTACGATTCGATAATATGCATTATAGAGCTTCACGTAGAGAAATTGATAAATTTGCTCCAATCAGAGAGGTGTTTGAGATTATAAATAATAACTTCCCCAAATACTTTATTCCCAGTGAATACCTCACCATAGACGAGCAGCATTAGCTTTCCGAGGTAAATGCCCGTTCAGACAATACATTCCGAATAAGCCAGCTAAACACGCCATTAAAACATTTGCATTAGTAGATGCTAAAATGATATACACGTTCAACCTAGAAACATATGTTGGTGTTCAGCCAGAGGGTCCATACCGGTTGAGTAATTCTCCAATGGAGGTGGTACTGAGATTGGTGGAACCGGTAAAAGGATCCCACAGAAATATAACAGCAGACAATTGGTTCAGCAGTATTCCGTTGGCGAAAAAATTGTTAGAAACCAAAGGCCTCACATATGTTGGCACCCTCAGGAAAAACAAAATTGAAATCCCCAAGGAATTTTAGCCAGACAAACAACGTTCTGCGTACTCGTCAATGTTCGGATTTCAAGAAGACTGCACACTAGTCTCTTACTGTCCAAAAAGAAATCGGGCAGTTCTCCTAATTTCAACTTTGCACCATGATAATTATATTGATGAGGAAACAGGTGAGTTGTCAAAGCCTGAAATTGTCACATTTTACAACCACACCAAAATTGGTGTTGATTTACTTGACCAACTGATAGCGAGGTGTAATGTGGCAAGAAATACTCGTCGATGGCCAATGGTTGTGTTTTTCAACCTATTGAATACATCAGCGATCAATGCTCATTGTATTTATAAGTCAAATTCGAAAACAAATGTGAGCAGAAGTACATTTCTACAAAATTTGGCATGGGAAATGATTTAACCTCAAATTCAATATAGGTCAACAATACAGCAACTACCCATTGAATTGAGGCGCCGCGCATGTATCCTTCTTGGAACTTCAATACAAGAGCCAGCAGCATCAACAAAAGGAAGAGAAGGTGCTAGAGGACGATGCCATGACTGTGGGCGACAAAGAGATAGAACCACAAGGAAATGGTGTGATAAGTGTGGATGTGCAACGACCATTTAAAAAGTGTTTGCTTAAATTGTTTTTAAAATATAATTATTTTATAATAAATTATGATATTCATAACAGCTAAAAATGTGTTTGCTGTTGTAGTAAATTTGAGACTTTAAGTTTTATCTAAAAATTCCTATGTTTGATTTTAAAATATATTTTTCAATTTATTTCAAGATTGTTTTTATTTGTAACCCTTTTCCAACATTAAAGCAAGGCACAAAGATTAATAATTAAGTAAGTAATTAAATTTTAGGATTCCAAAAACAAAATAATTCTGTGGGTGACACTGGTCAACCATGCGACCGTTCATGTAACTGTTAACCGCGCGACTACTCCAGGGTTAATAATCCTTTAGCCAGAGAGAAAAAGGTCACTCATTTATCCAAAAATTTTAATATGCTACTTCTTTAATTTGAGAACTACTCATTAGAGTAAAGAAAAAAATGCACATCTGCCATTCGAATCATACTGAATTTCAAAATGGCAACCAAAAAACTTAGAAATATTTTGGTTTTATCATATATAATTTTTATAACAACAATCCCTAAGTGACTCAATTCTGTTCAACCTTGTTTCCGACACCATCCAGCTTCACACATTCTATAGTCACACATTCTAATACACTAAAGTATTGATCTTCAGCACAAGAGTTTTAAAAATAATACCTAGTTAATTGCTTTACTCGGTTGTTAAAAAGATCTTTTCAGAGTCTACAAAAGTAGCAGTATGCATCCAATATTCTGACAAAAAGTTATAATATATTAGATAAAAGAAAATCAAATTTAATAAATCAAGGACTACAACATAATATTTGGATTAGCCAGGCTAGCCATATTTACATACATAAATACATAAATAAAAATGTTTAAAGAACTAGGAAAGATATTGCACCTGCATAGTTGATTTTTATAAAGAATCGCTATTTAAAAAAAATACTATGTGTTTGGATGATTCCATTTTAACAGTGTTAAAAGTTCTGTATTGTTTTCTCTCACTGGTCATCCATTAACAGACTATTTATAAAAGTTCTCTATCAATAAGATCCTCATGAATTCATCACTTCTTTGGTATAATATAACTTGCAGTCCAGAGAAAACTTACATATCATCACTTAAATGTCAGGACCATATCATGTCCATTTCTATAATTCATCTATAAATTCATTTTTTTTTTTTTTTTTTGTCGCAATATATCACAAATAATTAATCCAGAAATCTTAGTGTTCTACTCGAAAATAAATTTAATAATTTTTCTGAAGAATATCTCATCATCAAATTTATTTCATATCAGTACCGTGGATGAATAGCCATGACCATGGCATGATTTGAAATTTATCATTATCCTCGATATTTTGAAGTTGTAGCAAAATCCTCTCAGACTTTCATTTTTACAATAAAATAGAGAAATAATAGGCATTAAAAAACTAAAAAGGTTTAATAATAGAATTAAACAAAATTAAATCAATAAATTAACAGTCATCACCCATATCCCATCACATTTTTCATAATTTTAAGGACTTACATAGTTACAAAACTATTTCAATACTTAAACCATTACTGCCCAAGGAATCACCTTAAATAATCCTCACCTTGATGTAAGCAGCTATATTGGAGAGTATGATAGCCATGAACTGGATCAACCGGCCCCTGGAGTGAGCCCATTTTGCCATCACAGGGCACAGCTGCCTCAAGCAAACTTTCACCACGACATCGCTCTTGTCAATCACAGCCTTCAGGGTTAGCTCTTCGACCTGGACCATAATTCGTTTAACCTCATACATTAAATTATTTTATTTTTAGTTTTTTATTAAATTATTTTATTTTTAGTTTTTTTTTTTTTTTTTTATTTAACTATCTAACTGGGCTAGAGGCACTATCTCTGTGTGAGGCTCGGGCTTATCAGCCAACCCTCGTATATATACAGCCTACATTATTTCATATATATTATATCTTAACGTACATTGTAACTCATCTATGATTTCATATATTTGTTATTTTACCTCTGATAATTTGTGTAATCATAAAAAAAAAAAAAAAAATGGAATTAACTTTGAATGGAATAAGAGATAAAAGATGACAATAAGAGGTAGGGTTGATATATTATACTAAGGTATTTACCTATATATAAGTACATTTTCCCTTAGAATCATGCAATAAGTGAATATATGAAATTATGAAGACATGATAACCTATAAATAAAAATTCCTATTATAGTCTGACAATTTATAAATCAACCTGCGCGGAAGTCCCCCCCAGGACAGCGAGACAGAGGTTTTTTTTCCTTTCCTCCACTACCTAGCTTGCTTCATTCACCCTTTCCTTTGTCCTCATGGTGACCTATTATATCTCTCTTGTTATATTGCTCTTACTATTATATATCTATTATTATTACTATTATACCTTTGTATTTTTAAAGAGAAAAGATAGGCCCTCGGCCGGGATTTGAACCCGGAACCTTTGTCTCACCGTGACATCGCTCTACCAGTTGAGCTATCCAAGGCCGCCTGCCGGCAGAGGACAAATCTTTTCTCTCATCCGATCCCATGTCCTCGTGCTCTCGCAATTTTTGCGATGAATACACTAGAACGAAGTTCTTTGAACACTAATTTAATTTTAGGATCTTATTGACTTACGTCATATTACTATTTATAATTTTTTATAATTATTGGTCAATTTTTTGGGTTTTTAAATATTTTTATTTTTAAAGAGAAAAGATAGGCCCTCGGCCGGGATTAATTGCAAAAATTGTGAGAGGACGAGGACATGGGATCGGATGAGAGAAAAGATTAGTCCTCTGCCGGCAGGCGGCCTTGGGTAGCTCAACTGGTAGAGCGATGTCACGGTGAGACAAAGGTTGCGGGTTCAAATCCCAGCCGAGGGTCTATCTTTTCTCTTTAAAAATAAAAATATTAAAAACTCAAAAAATTGACCAATAATTATAAAAAATTATTATATCTTTGCATTCTCTTGGAGTTATTATAGCTGTTTTGCATTTGAAAAGGGTTGTTTTCTAAATTGTCAGACTCCAACTGCCACTCATACAAAAGCTAGGAATAAAAAAATTAATTCAAACCAATCTTACTTTGATTAAAAACAAGTAGGTAAGTAAAGAAATAAACAATTTTTGTTTGTTAATAGTTAAGAGAAATAATATAAGATTAAGATTGAAATATAAAACAAAAATAAAATTGGGAACAAGATTAATTGAGCATTTTGATAATGAAGATTGTTTGTAATAACACTCTCATTTGAAGATTGAAGTAATGAAGTGACGGCTCTGCCACACTACAAAATATATAAACACTTACCTGATGATAATTACGTGCCATTGTGGCAGCGATCGCAGCCAGGCTGGCAACAGATTCACACCTAACTGTTTCATCCTTATCAATAATCAATTGCTTTAAGATAGAAATGATCAGAGATTCTCGTAATTCTCTCTATAAAAAAAAAATAAATATTTAGGTTCTGTTAAACAAAAATAAAAAAAAATTTGTGAAATAAGAGAATTAACGATCACATTATATTTTATATTACTGCAGTTTTTTTTTCAATAGCACTAATGAGATTTTGGTAGTATATTGTAGATAAATATTGGATTCCGATATAAGTTCACAGAGTTTATCAAAAATGGGTAAAGCAACTTCACTCATACCAGAGCCAAAATAGCTTAGATTTATTTTTGTGAATGAAAATAATCAGAAAACCATGATTTCTTTATTTACATCATTTAAAAAAAAATTAAACTACTGAGAAAAATACCACAAAATACTCTAGAAAAAATTTAATATAACAAAAAAGAATAATTTTTTTTAAATAAATAAATAATAACATATATAATTAACTAATAACTTACCGATATATAAAGTGAAATTCTCGGACACACTTGAGCAACAAGTGCCCTCTTCTCTGGATACTTGTGTGACATTAGTTGCCAGCATTGGGGAAGGACATGGTGTTCTATTGTAGCTTCACTCAGTGTTTCGCATGCCCTAGACATCCCTGATTCAAAATAAAGTTATATCAATTTTGATGAGTAAAACTTGTAGTATTTATTAAAGAGATAATCTTTATAGCATAGCAATATTAATAATAATAATTTGCTAGCAAACAGTCAGGTGACAACGAAGTAAAAAACAACAATTTTTTTTTCAATTATTATAGTATTCGGTTTAATCTCAACTTGTAGGGCACGTTGAGGATGCAAAGAGTAACCTAGTGTTAACACTTCAACAATCGAGTATGATAAGGTAATATAGAAGGCCTGATAATTATTAGGTAGCTTCATTTGAAATGACCATTTTCAAAGGAAAGATTATTTAATAAAACGACTTCATGAAATCTAAACATTTTTATTCAAAATATTTACCCTCATTTTCCATAAATTTTTCCCAAAGTCATATCAAATTTTCAATCTCTGAACTGAATAATTCAGGGTTTTATTTCTGAAAATTTATTTTTGACTTGAGAATAATTTTCAAAAATTTTAACCTTGAGGAAGTTGTCACAATTTCTGAACAGATGGAAATCTATCGGAGATAAGTTTGTCGAATAAGGTGGGTGTTGGAGGACTTTGTGACCCACCTCGTTTAGTTTCTTTACTGTCTGTCGTGAAACATGAGGTCTGACATTGCCTTAAAAGAGTATAGGTCCCTTCCCATTAACCAATATCCCTACAGTACAATGTGGATGTGATAGTTTCGCGTCTGAATAGAAAGCAGGAATGAATTATTTATTTATGAAATAATCTGTGTTAGCAGAAAATTTCTCAAGCCAACAATGAATGGTCCATTTGTTTCCCTGAATGCGGTGGTAATTTTACTTGCAGCCTGGGCGGCCAAGTTTCCAGGTTTAAACTCATAAAAAAAAAAATTACATGAAAATCGCATGTTCCTGTGGTTATATTTGATGGCATACCAAACAATGTTTGTTCAATAGTAGTGATAGTAAATATTACCAAAAAATATAGGATTAATAACATCTCATTACAATCTGTAAACATAAACATAAGCATAGTAAACAACTTAGATATGATAGCCATAATTTAACTGTAAATATATATATATATATATATATATATATATATATATATATTTTTTTTTTTTTTCCTTTCAAAGTAACCCTTTGAAAGGACCGTTTATTTATTAGCACATTCCATACTTTAGTATACTATGTGCCTTATAAATTCATTTTACAAATAGTTAACTACAGTTTGATAATACTAAAATATATGCAAAAGGCATTATTATATACATGCTGTTACAACTTAACAATATTAAATTATCAAAATTAACAAATTAAACAATTATAAATTTAACAATTAACTTTTTTTAATTAAAATTACAATACTTACATAATGATTATCTTTGTTTTACATAGTATGATTATTCTTAAATGGATATCAACTTTTCAAAATCGATACTATAAATAAATTTAGTGAGTTCGGGTCGAAAGTGATTGTATAGATCATGTTCAGCAACTGGCCAAACTTTCCCTCTTAATATTGTGGAGATAATTAATTTTGATCTTTGTCCTTCATACATTTGGCAGTCATATATTATGTGTTTAAATGCCTGTTCTTCTTTGTCTATTGAGCAAGTACTATCGTCGGTTATGTGAAATCTGTGTAAGTATAATTTGGTATGTCCATGTTCAGTTAAAACCTGAGTTAGTTTGTAGTTAGTGGATTTTATTAATTTGTAGTTATTGTTTGTTAGTTTTGGAATGAACCTATGCAAACTAGGAGATTTATTTGAAATAGTCCACCGTTCATTCCACCTCATAATTGATTCTTCCCTAATTTTGAATTTTATGAACGAAATTGGTGTTTTTTGAAAAGATGGAGACATATCACTTTGTGCTGCCTCTTTTGCTAATTTATCCGCTATCTTATTGCCCTCGATACCAGAGTGACCCTTTAACCATATTATTTTTACAGAGAAATTTAGAAGACTAAGTTTGCACAAGTTCATTCTGATATTTTCGGTAAGCTCGTCATGCATGTCTGTGTTGAGAACTGATTGTATCAAAATTTTGTTATCTGTGTGTATGACTATGTCTGTATGTATGTTGTTTGGAAGGTCAAGAAGGAATTCTGTCGCTTTTACGACTGCGTACTTCTCAGCTTGGTTGTTGGAACTCATAGAGCCTAGTTTCTGCTGGGCACTTAGCATCTTCCCATTCGTGTCCTAAAGTAGCCAAGCACAGCCTACATTATTGCCTTCTTTACTTACATCTGTGTATATGTTAGTGATTTCTGTACCCGTTCCGTTATGTTGTGTCAAGTGCGTGTAAATTTTGGCAAATGTTGATGGGTGTAACCAATCAAAAGGTTATTTAAATTTAAATGTTACTTAAATATATCAATGTTATATCTTCGTGAAATTTTTTTTGAAACATTATTAAAATTGACAGATAAATGATGAATATAAGATTTGAATATATTACCGGATAATATCATACTCCTATCTTCTACTGATGGCCTCTTCTTGATCTCAAGTAAGCAATGTATGAGGTTTTCCCTCAGGGTAGGATCGTTTTGTAGACTGATAAGGCAGACCAACAGGGGCACTATTCTTTGAAGCCACTATATATACCAGACTGATGTTACAATTCATACTAATAATAAACCTTTTTATGATATTAACAATATTATAAATTAAAAATAATAATCTCGTAAATATTATGTGAAACTACCTCTTTGTTGTTGAGGGGAAGGTAAAGCACCATAGTGGGTAAGTGTTGCGAAAGGGCTAGCACCAGTTCTTCAGAAGAGAAGTTGTCAAATCCTTCCAATTGGGGCAAGCGAGGCAATTCCGACCACAGCTCTTCACTAGGAAACAGGCTTAACTTTAAGTATTATTGAAATTTTGAAAATAATGGACAATTCCTATTCTATGCCTAAACAAAAAAAAAAAAAAAATGTAAAGTTATGTTCAAAAAATATTCAAACATTCAATACATTAATATTTTATGTGCTGTTATTGAATAAAAATACCAATCATGTTAACAGTAATCAAGTTATTAAAATCTAGATATTTATTTTATTAATTTATTTATCAGAGGATATTAATAAACTTTTTACAATAATTAATCTTCAGTGCTAAATAGTAATGTTAATACAAAGTATAGTTTTAAAAAAATATGAAAAGGATTGTTATTCAAAAACTGTTTAGTCCATCATTCAGGGCACTTCTTAGTATCCAATCTCTTTGATAACTTCCCTCCCCCCGTCCCCAATGGCCCAATACAGTTATACAATTTTTTTTATTATATGGATTCATATAATATTATGTTATGTTTAATTTGCGCAAAAATGTTTTTTTTTTATTTTAAATGTCCGATTTATATTAAATTAGCTTTATAGGATAAATTTATATAACCAAGAGAAGAAAACCTGGAACCAGAGAAATTTAAGGTGGGTGAGTACCTTCTTCAAAGGAACAATGAGAGTGCTATTAATTCCAAGGGTCCAGGTTCCATTCTGTTAGTAGAAGAAAATTATTTAATTTTGTTACAACAGATGGGACTCTATCCTGAGCACACCCAATCTCCATAAAATGGGTTTCTGTATCCAGGAGAAAAAACTGTAGGTTGAGCGGGATCCTGCCAAGATTTTGTTTTTAGAAGGATCCTCTCATCAATAACAATTCCTTTCAACCACTCCGGATTTTATAAATATCCTAGTTTTATGGAATACTAATATCAGAAAATTATTCGGAACATTCTTTTTACTCATGCAAAACACATGTGTAGTCTACTGAAGCAGTCACATGGATTTTTATGTTATTCCTTCTTTTCACTGTGTATGCTTACCTTCAAGACTGATTCAAATATCCTTTCTCAATTCTATTCCCTCAAACAGGAGCTTCATTTTAATCAGATCACGATTTTGTAAGATAGAGACTTTTTTTCATTTAGCTTTTAAACTGACTTGCCATTCTAAAACAATACCTATAGGGAGTTGTGCACCTTCTAATAATTTTCTCAGAGAACAAATGTAAATAGTCATAATATGCAATGGAATCGGATAAAATTTGAATTTAAAAAAAAATAATACAATTAACTTATAAATACATATAACCACTTATTCATTGGAGATAAAGGATTATCCATTAAATATTAAAATAAAGGGTATTTTTTTCATCATAAAGCAAAATTTAAAAAATAATTAAATAAATAAGAAACACATACTTGCTTGCAGCAATTTCTATCTGGTGGAGCGGAGAAGCTGTTCCTGATTCCTCTTGGCTGCTACCAACTGATATTACGCCTTCCTCCTCAGGAACTGCCACCTCAATCTCTTCAAAACTACCTGAAGTTTCACTGATGACCTCTTTCTCTTCCTTTTCTTCAGATCTAAAACAAAAATTGTATATGCATTATAATTCTTATCCCTTTCTTATCTTAACTAGGACGAGCATTGATTATTGAGATGGAAAAAGTGTTTACTTCTCTTTAATAAAAAACAAACCAAAATTGAGGGAAAAAATTAAGGTCTTTCATATTCCTAGCAAGCAACTCACAAGAAAGCAGTGACCTATCCCATCATGGTCAAGGAAACAACTTCACTACATAAAACTTATAAATACAATTACATTTTAAGTTTTGGTTGTTATTGTTTATTTCATCTTCTCAAATATTTAGCTATATAATAAAAATATATTTCCCAGTAAGAGCCCCTTCACAGAATTACAGGTGAAACCTGACAAATGATCTCAAAGGTGGAGGAGGAACTCTGATTCCCAACGGTGGAGAGAGGAGCCTATAGAAGTAAAACACAAACAAAATATCAAATTTAAGGCTAACAATCCGATCTCATCTTGAAATTTAATTTCTAACTTTATATTCAATACAATTTCAGTTGCAATATATGGAAAATTTGCTGAAAGAATGCGCTACCCCAGGCGGTATTTCAAAAGAAAAATAATTTAATGCATCAGTAATTAAACAACAAAAACTGTGGAAGGTTAGAAATAGCTTTTCTTATTATATATCTTTTTTTTAAAAATGTATTTATTGAAATTTGCAACTGTATATAGAATTAATCAAGTAAATATAATGAAAGATAAATCATGTCCAGAGACAAAGGCAAGTAGAGAAACTACCCAGTGGTAGTACTCAAATAAAAAGTTCAACTTAGAAGGTCATGAGGCCATATTCTTTTCAAACGCCTCGGAAGATTATCAGGAATTGAAGAGGTTGTAAGGTTTGAAACTAGTGGGTTTGAGTGGAAATGAAGTTTGTCATGAAAAGATTGATATCGGATTCGGGCCAAATCAGCAACAAACAGGACATTAAGGTCAATATGGATTACTTTGTTTGTAACAAAGTAAGAAGCATTGAGGATTTTACGAAGGATTTTGGATTGTAACGATTGAATACAATTGGAATTCGATGGCTTAGTGGAGCCCCAAAGCTCTATTCCGTAAGTCCAGATAGACCTAATGATTGTCATGTATATGAGTATTTTGTAATTAATTGGGAGCTTAGAGCGTTTGTCTAGTAAATGTTGAAGTAGCCTGAAACGGCGAGCTGTTTCTTGTCGTTTCAGTCTAGTATGAGGATTCCAAGTTCTGCGTTTGTCAAGGTGTAGTCCTATGTACCGGATCTGTTCTACAGGAATCAGTAGGATGTTATTAAACGATACAGGAGGACAGGAAGTCGTTGGTTTACAACGGAGGGTAAAGGTGATTTGATGAGATTTGTGGGAATTTATTCTAATCCTCCAGTTTTGACACCAATTTTCAAGGTCAGTGATATGGGATTGAAGAGGGGAGGAGCAATAGTGATGCTATAACTGGATCATTGTTGACAGATAACAGACATGTGTCATTCGTGTACGTGGTAAGGATAGTATTAGGATGAGTTGGGATGCCAGCTGTATAAACTGTGTAGAGAATTGGGCTGAGGATACTGCCTTGAGGAACACCAGCATATTGAGGAAAAAGGGATGAGTAGACATTATTATGATTTACTGTGAATGACCTGTAGGAGAGATAGGGTTGTATAATGAGAAAGTATGTAGGAGGTAGGAATTCACGGAGTTTGTAAAGCAACCCTGGGTGCCAGGCTCGGTCGAAAGCCTGTTCAACATCAAGGAAGACCGCTGGGCAATACAATCCACGTTCCAAAGCTGAGGAGAAAACATCCACCACACGATGACATTGCTGGATTGTGGAGTGGGATGTTCTGAATCCAAAATGGTGATCTGGGATAATGTGACTTGCTTTCAGAATGGGTTACCATCAGGATGAGCTTTTCCAGGATTTTACCTATACATGGTAGAAGTGAGATAGGGCGCTAAGAGAAAGGATATTCCGGTTCCTTTTTAGATTTTGGTATCATTTTTACGACAGATAATTTCCAGAGGTTAGGAAAATATGTAGAGCAGAGTATAGCATTATATATGTAGGTGAGGAACAGAATGGCTTTTCTAGAAAGATGTTTTAAAATGTGGATCATGTCCAGGAGCTTTGTGAGAAGGTAATCTGTGAATAACATTAGATATTTCTGAAGGGTGGAATGCTTTGTGAGGAAGGGTCATTTGAAGGGAATATTTAACTCTCTTTGTATATATTCATGGTGAGACAGGTTGCTATATATCAGGATGTGGCTGAAAAGTTTTAGAAAGGAATTGACCGAATAACTGTGCTTTCTCTTCATCAGATCTTGTCCAGTCATTGGATTCAGTAAGGAGTGGATGGCTAAATTCTGTGAAGTGAAGGATCTTTTTGGTGGTCATGATTTGTCAGAAGTCATTACATTTTCAGTTAGGTTCGTTATGTTATCAATTTTGAATTTTCTAATTTCTGCTTTTAGTTGGTTAGTCAATTTAGTAAAGATAGATTTATCTGCTGGGTACCGAGTTCTATGCCACTTCTATCTTGCTCTGCATTTCTCTCTCAATAAGTTACGAATATGCTGTGGCAGGTCAGTCTTCTGAGAATTATTAACTTTATGATTTGAGGTATTATCATTTAAAGTGGATTATATTGATGTAAGTTTTTCTATGGCTGTATCAATGTCTTGTTTTGTCTTAAGTGAAATTTTTAAGTCCAGTTTGTTCTCCAAATAATAACAGATGATAAAAGAAGTTTACACGTCCTGCAATCAATCTAGGAAGGGAAGGCTTGGGAACGAAACTTGAATGTAATAAAAGGAGAACTGGGCTATGATCTGATGAAAGGTCATACAAGGATCTGATATAGGTTTGTTGGTGGAAATCTGGGATGTGATAAATATGGCAAGGAAGTCGGGACGTTTTTTGATGGATGTAGGCCAATAGGTGGGGTTATTATATATCTTTATAAAAGCATAATCCCCTCTAGTGAGATCCTCTAAAAGGTAACAAGTCATAACAAAGTGTATATAATTGTACAAAGGCTTTGAAATGTTGTTCATTCAGCTTTTAATACATTTCATGGTTTAGAGAAATTACTCTTTGTATACATGTAAAAGCACTAATTTTATGGCAAAATTTTTACTGTCTCAATAACAACACAGCAGAAAAATACGCAAAATGGAAGTAAGTATTTCCCTCTGCATATTAAATTGAACAGTTAAACACTCGAACCATAGAGATATTTTTGTTTTCATATACCTGTAAAGTTATTTTAATGAAAACATACATTAATGAATAAATAGGAGTTTTTGAGAAGCTATCTTTTGAAGGTACCAGGATGAATATTAGTTTTAATATAGTGACCTAAGTCTCTTATTCTTGTGAACAATGTACAGATTTTTTCACAATGAGCAATAAGAAAAATATAATTACCGAATTTCGTCAATGCTCTGTTCAACAGTTTCCTCCTGGTGAGAAACATTTTCCAATATTTTGGGTGTAAAAGCCTCTTCTATCTGTAAACAATGTAAATATCTACAAACCATAAAAAACTATATAACTATCAAATATAATTAGAATTTGAACCTTAGTACAATTTTCAAATCATTATCTTATAAAAAGTATTTTGAAGTTTTTTGTACTTAGAGAAGCCAAATCGCGTTATTTGTGTAGTGAATAAAGGTCTAAGTCAGGCATTGGCTTAAAAAGAAGTTATTGCTTATTTTATAACTCCATTTCAAACCCTAAACTACAAGTATGACACGGTTATACCTGTCTAAATACAGGTAACTCTCTCTGGAGAAAAATCGACTTAACCACTTATTCACCAGAGCTGTAGAAATAAAATAGGTATTTCCTAGAAAAATCAACATAGTATGTTGCTCTTTCTAAAACTTTATCACAACCCATGTAAAATTAAAGTAATTGTTTTAACATAAATATAGAGAATTTAATCACTTTCTTTAAATTTTATTAAAGTTTTTTGTTAGTGATTATCTTAGGATGTGCTGATTTTTATATATTGGGAAAAAAAACATTCTCCAATCATCTCATCTTCTTAATTTATATAAGATTTATAGTCCAGTTTACATGTGCTGATTTGTAATTGATTATTATTCCACCAATTGAATGTATAAATTTATTTATTTATAATATACTAGCTTATGCCCGCGGCTTCGCTCACGTGGAATTCGGCCTGCCACATAAAGTTTCGTGAAAGATCATTTTAAATAAATAATTTAATTATTTTTTTAAATATAAGTTACTCGTACATCCATAATTTCAGATGTCTAACTTCAAAACTGACGGATTCTTTACAACCTTTGAACCCCCATTATATTAAAAGGGAAACCCTTGGGGTGGAATTATCCAAATTTCTTTCTTAAACTATACAAAGAACCTATCTACAAATTTCAAGAGGCTAAGTTCCTGATTTGTCTTTAATTATGTACTATAACAGGGGGGGGGGGGCAGCCCACGTGATCCCACATAAATCTGCCCTTGATGTAGCCTATGATGTATAACCTATTTTATTCAATAAGTTTCATCCAAATCCGTTCAGTAGTTTTTGCGTGAATGAGTAACAAACATTCGCATTTATAATATTCGTAGGATATCAAAACAAATAGTTTCACACCTATCCTTTCTGTTATTTTAACCAAAATTATCATGTGATTTTCTTTTATTTATGTACTATAATGGATTTTCCACAGTACCTAAAAAACTGTCAGCGGGGAGGAGGGGCACGTGCCCCCTCCCCTCTAAATCCGCGCTTGCTATAGCCTATGTTTTATTCTGGTGTATAACCTATATTACTGTAAAGTTTCATCCAAATCCATTCAGTTGTTTTTGCGTGAAAGAGAGACAAACATACAAACTTTCACATTTATAATATTAGTAACTTTGGTTTCAAATCATTTCTTTTCATTTTAAACTGAGAGAAGTTATAATAATAACTACAATTTATATCGACAATAATTGCATAGTTTATATTTTTATGTTATTTTTTATTTATTCCTCATTAACAGACTCCCTTATATAACTGAAAAAAATTTATTCTCCATACACAGGTGTCACTTAGGAAGAAGTTTTATTATATCTGTTTAATATTTAAATGGTAATTGGAATATAAAAAACATACGTGGTCAGTTTGAACACCCACTGAACTAGTGATAGTTTCGGTTTGCCTAATTCCAGCCCTGTAAACATGTAGAAGTTCAGAAGGTTTCGGCATATCCAGCCCAACATCGTCCCAATCTTCAAAATCCTAGAATAAAGTCATCAGGTTACAATTGATAAGCTATTATATAATTAATGATAAATTTAAATAAGCCTATGAAAGAGATCAAATGATCAGTTTGAATTAGTATTTGGGAGTAATGAATCCTCATCCACCCACATGTTCAAATTTCCATTCTTTCAGTTACTATAAAAAGTACTGTTCCAGCATAGAGTCGTTGGTAGTTGAGGGTGACTGTATTGTAATCCATTAACCAACTGCATTGTATTCAAGTGTGAAAATCTGTGAATTTATTAAAGTTATTACTGCATTCATTCTATATTATTAAATATTATTATTATTGTTGACTTCTACTCATTACAATACAATAATGTGTGGGTCTTAGCCTCCTCAAGAAGCCTTCGCCAGGCGGCTCTATCTAATGCAGCTGCCCTGCAGTAACGGACATTTAAGATGCGTCTGGCATTCTATGCCACTCCATCTTCCCATCGGAGCCTTGGCCTTCCTCTTCCTCTGGCACGGTCCAACTTTCCCTCCAGCAGCTTCTTCGCAGGATCCTCCTCACTCATTCTGGCAAAATGGCCGGTCCACCTTAATCTATTAATTTTCATCCAGGTAATGATGTCGGGCTCCCCAAACATCTTGTACACTTCTCGGTTGATTTGGCTTCTCCTTTGACCATTCACATAAATAGATCTGAAAACTCTGGGGAGCAGCATTCTTTCGAAAACAGCCAGCTCTTTTTCCTTGGCCTTAGATAAAGTCCATGTTTCAGAGGCTCAGTTCGGGATTGGCCTAATCAGGGTCTTATACAGCATGAATTTTGTTTCCCGTGTTAGTACTTAGCTCCTTAGATGGTTCCTCAGCCCAAAATAACATCTTTTTTATTTCCTGAGAAATAACATTTGACGAGGTAACAACACTTCTAAGATAAGTAAAGCTATCAACCTTCTGGAACTTGTAAGGACCTATTTCTACAAACTCCTGTACTGCATTGCTTGTAGATTCACCTGTCCTTATATATTTAGTTTTTTCTTCGTAGATACTTAGACCCATCTCTTCTGCCGCCTCCATCAGTGTTGAGAATCCTGTCTTCAGTGTTCCGAATGAGCGAGCGACAATATCTAGATCATCCGCATAGCCTAATAATTGAACTAGCCTGTTATAAATTGTGTTTTTGGTTTGGATTTTTGACTTCCTAACAATTTTTTCTAAGGCAATATTAAATAATAGACATGCCAAGGTATATCCCTGCCTTAAGCCTCTTATAGTCTTGAATTCGGGAGAGAGATCCCCCAGCATTCAGACAACACAATATGTTTTATCCAGTGTCATTGTTACTAGGCGAATTAACTTTGAGGATACTCCTAACCCTCTCATAGCCTCATAGAGTTTGGCTCGTTTGATGATGTCATAGACACCTCAGAAATCTATAAAGAGGTGATGTGGAGACATTTTATATTCGATTGCCTTCTCAAAGATGGTCCTAAGGCTATCATATAAATCTGGTTAATAGTCGACCTGCCACTTCGAAAACCTGCCTGGTAGTCTCCTATTTCTCTTACAGTAAATGGAACAAGTTTTTGATGAAGGATATTAGACAATATTTTATATCCGCACTGAAGTAGCGTAATGCCATGGTAGTTGGCACACTCAAGTGTCTCCCATTTTATGAATAGGGCATATGATGACTTCCTTCCATAGCCTCGGCATTTTCTCTTCGACCCATATGGAAAGTATAATATAATATAATTCTTTAAGCAGGGTTTCTGTTCTGTTCTTGTATAATTCAGCAGGAATTCCATCCTCACCAGGTGACTTATTATTTTTCAGTCTTCCGATTGCCTCCATCGTATCCTCAAATTCTGGTGGATCTAGTTCATTACGATCTGAAAAAAGATTTAAAAAAAACCAACAGATTCTTTTCAGTTAAGATTAACACTCCTAATACCGGGTGAAAAAAGATACACGTAACACCAGGTGGGGACGCTGGAGGACCCCATTTTTATCTGCCATCAGCTACGATGATATAATCCATCTAAGAGTCATTGCTTATAATTCGGATAGAAAGGGACTGTAGAAAAGTAATAGCAATAGTTATTGAACTATCAAAATGTATAATTCTTTTAATTTTGAAAATAAATCATTTTAGTGAGAAAAAAAACATGTTCCAAGAGAACCTAATTACCCACTTACAATGAATGTATGAATATGTTGTAGTTCAGTACTCTTTACAAATATATTTATTGAAAAGTTACATTCGTAAATAGTGCGAAAGGCCACATTTTAATTTGCCACTGACAGGTGTACTCGCTTATCATTCTGTGAAGATTGTCCACTTCTCATTTCGTGTCATTATAATGAGCAATGATGTCAGGCTTTTTCTCAATATCATTTTCGAGGATGTTTCCGCTGTAATAATAAGCAAATGACAGAAATCCTGCAATTAGAGTTCTGAAAAATCTACCCTCCCCCTCCACCGTTTTTCTCATTCGTTTAGTAAGTACCTAATTCATCTATGGAAATGACACACATCAAAGAATTCATAGCTTCTGAACAAAGGATGCAAAAGAGAAAGAAAGAGAGAGATATCCAACAAAAGAACACTAAATCTTGAACGACATCCAGAAAATATTTACTTAACTATAATAATAAATATTTACAGTGGTAATAGGAGCCCACGCTGGCAAACCGACACTAACTGCAAATATACTTCTAGGAAATTATGTAAAGAGCCTGAAAAGGCACAGTCTGTGACTTCAGTGATCTGAAATAAGGATAACAGAAACTACTAGGTGAGGTCGTTCCGGGACCCCATCCTCATTTTTTGGAAAAATTTAATCCACGGTGATTTATTTTGTGCAAGAAATTCATTTGGGTTCTACTCTTCGTGTTACATATAGTCTAAGGATAAATGTCCTAGACCCTCATGAGCATAACTTTGTTTTTGACTTAAGGAGAGTTAAAAATATGAGCTTGGGGTCGTTGGCAACCTCTACCGGTATTAGCAGTGTTAAGCCTTACTTTAATTTGTGTTATTGCTGCTTTATTAATTAGATTACTGCTGTTGATATTTTCAGTTAAGCCCCAGACTCTTTAATTTTAATTTAAATTATAAATTACTACTGATTTAGGTACAATTCCCCAGACAAGGAAAACTCAACAAAAAAATCAAATCATTATTCAAAGCAAAAATAATTAAAATAAGTCCAATGAATATACATTTAAAACATTAATAAAAAGCAGAAATCCACTAGATAGCAAAAGAGCTACTATTAGATAGTCATTAATTTTAAATTATTCTTTAGTTTTATCTATTTATTGTTTCCTCTAATGGTTGTATATGTTTTTAAATAAATGTATTAATATAAAGAAATTTAACACTTGAAAGGTGAATCCATATTTTGCTTCATTATTCTAAGTTTATTAATCTTAATCATAGTCATAAAAGTGTATGATTCAAGGAAATTCTCAAAATATTCTTCAAAAAACAAAATTTGCTGCTGTACAGGGTCTCTAAAAGCCATATCGTTATATCCTAGAATATTTCTAAGTGAAACAACACATTCATTCCACAGTAAACCAATATTTCCACATAGTTCTCTAACTAATATCTAAAGATTATTAAAAATACAATTAAGCAGCTAAGGTCACACTTTAAAGCCAATAACTCTGTATAAATAAATATTGTGTGCAACGACAATTGAAATATATTATTATTTATTAAATCAGATATTACATAAATAGTACAGATGAGATTATTATATTTACTTGGTCTTCATTTTCATCTGCAAAAGTGATTGCGGTCAATTTGTACCCTTGCAATAATAGATATTCATTAATCAAGAAATTTAGAGCTCTCGACTCATGAGGTTTAATAGCCTCTCCTTTCTTAAACTGAGCACAGCTTCTCCCTTCGCCTAAAAGAGATAAAATTATATAAGACAAGTACATAATTACAGAAGAGGACATAAGTCATTTCTGAAAACATGGTTAAACTTCATAATTTTGTTAGTTAATTTAAACAACATCGAAATAATAGTAAAGAAACAACGTTAATCATTACTGAAATATTTATTTGAGCAAAGAACGATTTTTTAACGCTCACCGGTTGCCACAGTCAAATTTGCCCTCAAAGCATTAATTGTGTCTTTTGCCTTGCGCAATTCAAATTCTAAAACTGCAATCCTTTCATCATTAACTCTTTCCCCATCCTCTGAGAATCTAGTAAAGTCCAAAGAATCAAGAGTTGCTTGACTTGAAGACCTTGCTAAAACAGGCATAAGTTTATACAATGAGCCAACAGTCAGACTAGATTGAGAGAGAAATATATCTCACCAATTGTTGGAACCAGGTCTGAACGTGTCTGATTTTCAAAATTGTTGGGATTCGAGAAAAATTCTTTAAGTTTTGGAACTTCCTTCCCCGCCTCAACAAGTTCAGCATGGAGCTCTAAAGCTGTCAACCATAATTTATCTTTAATAAGCTTCTCTGCAATGTCAGAGTATGAGATTTTCAGCTTTACTATATCACTTGATGTAGAGGGAGTCAAAGGTCCCATTTCATCAAAAATGAAAGGATTATCCATAATTGCTATTTTCAAATAACAATCTCCGACTATATAAAATCATTGCATTTTAATATCTCAACTTTCAATCCTTCCACCTTTCCTGATCATGATTAATCAACTAGATACCGTTACTTTTAAGTCTCCCATGGCTGTTGTCAAAATACAACCAGTCAAAATCAAAGGTTATTATTGTGTTATCACGAATAACATCGATACTTTTGCATTGAAATGCAAGCTTAGAGTAAAGAGCTGCACTTTTCAAACTTTTAAGTCAGCCGACCTTATGAATTTATTAAACCAAATTTGCTTATAATTATTCATTTACTTTTCTACATTCAGAAAGGATATAACTATCAATATTCTATAAGGATCAAAATTTCAGGGAAAATTTTTTTTTTAAGATAAGGATCAATTTCAGGCAACGCAGAACATTCATGATAAAATAAATAAAAAGGTGATCAAATCTGAACTTAATGTTAAGTATGCGCCAGAAGGTGTTTGGATATTTACTTGAAATTAAGTGAAAGAAGTTCTTTGATCCAAATTTAAAAAGATTTAGGGTGTTTTTTTAAATAAAGATTTTCCGATTTATATGTCAGTGTCAGATCCAATTATGTTTTAGTTCAATCACAAATTATACATTCCTTTCATACATTCGTAAATTTATCGGAGACGGATTCCACATTACGGACTCCTATTTATAATATTTCAAACAAACATAAAACTTTCAAACATCCGTGTTGTGTAGTTTTAATTGTAGCAACTTTCGAAATCCTTCTCTAATTGGATCTATTGATTGCTAAAAATTCCAACATTGTTCTTTATGTTCTGTACTTTTCTGACACTCCAACAGTACTACTACTCCAATACTAGCCATTTAGGATAAAAAAAAAACTATGAACTTTCTCATTTCCCTTTCCATCTTGAAGGTAATCCGAGAGCATTGATTCCTTCTGTTAGATGAAGGTCTTTGTATATTCTGACATCTAGTAGGAATCTCCAATGAAACTATTTTTCACACAAAGTTCCCGCTTTTGAAATGTGGACAAACATAGTCACTGGCCATTAAAGGGTTTTTATGCATTCGTTGAATTCTTCTGGTAATGGCATTTGTAGCGTACCACCGACTTTTCTCTCTCCCAAAATATTCCCTATAAGTGGAAAATACTACAGAAGCAAAAAGAAATGACTTGAGCTCACGGCCTGAATAAAATGCAAAATACTTTTGAAGTACACACGATTTACGAACTTCTCACTTTATGCATTTTCAATGTATCAGATAGAGAGTTAAGAAATAATTTTGTAGTCCTCAACAGTCAGACAAAAATGCTTGAGGCTTATTCAAGCTAGCAGTGAACGCTTTCAAATAAATAACTTTAGTTTTGATCAGACAGCTCTGATATATATATATATATATATATATATAATTATTTCAAAACAAATTATTTTATTATACAGCTACTAGTGAAAACCCTAAATACAGAGATAAACACCGTACTCTTATCTTATAATTTATTAGAAAGTAAAAAAACACAGTAATGAAACATTCATTGTTAGAATAATAAAACATGTTGGTTAATTCTATTGTTTAACATTAAATTTTTGTAATTCAACAATAAAAATGATAACATAGCTTTTAAAAAAATGAAAAAGTAGGGTGTGTAAAAATTTAAAAAATACCAAAAATGTAAAAATAGTCATGAGGGAGATTGTTGTTGTACAGGTAGGGAATTGCGGTAACGCTGTCGGTTCAAAGGTGAGTTATTCTAATTACACTAAAGTAAACTATAAAATGAGAGCTTAGTTGGATCATCCTATGTTAAACTACCACTTTGCTTTTAACGAACAGAGGAAATTTAAAAAATTTGAACTATACCTTAAAATGTCCACTGCGTTGAAACGAAAGTGGCTGAAAAAACACGGAACTATTCATTTGACTACATCTTAAAAGTTAGGGGCATTAAAGTGGCAATTTATTAAATAGTGACTCACTTACTTGACACCACATTAAATAAGGTATTTTAGATTTTAATTGTATAATATATGAAGGGAAAACTGTTTCATCTTGAATTATAATAGTTGACCTTGTATGTATAAGTGAAAGAAAATGTTTCAGTTCTGGGAACTTATATCAGATGAACATGGGATAGATCCAGACGGAACTTGGAAAGGCAATAATAGTCTCCAGCTTCAGAGAATCAATGTCTACTATGTACAAGGGAGAAGTAAGTATAACATTATCTCATAAATTGATAAATAACGGAGTAAAATTACGATTTTATATGTGCTCTCAGCTTTTGGTTAGTGTATGATTTTATAACTGATAATCTTTCTCATTGCTCACAGTCACGAATAGAATCATTGAAATCTATTTTAATTAAGAAATGCCATGTTCAACTTATTTAAACTTTTTAAACTTAATTTGACGAGTGTGATGAATTCTGGAGAAGGTTTTCAGGGTGAGCATCGTGCTAATCTTTCTCAACTTTTTTCGAAAATAATTAAACGAAATTAAGTGCAATAAGATACTTTAGAAAGTTAGATAAACTACTTTAGTTATTTCACCAGAATATTAGACCATTTTTACGATCTCATTTTTGTTTTTTAAAATGGATTTGTTTATATCTTCAAATCCAGTTTTAACGAATTCGGCTTAATTTTTATATTTGAATCATTCTGTTCACATTTTTCTGGCATAACTACCAAAAAATGTAATAAGGTATTAAAATACGCATCACTTCAAGTATAAATATTGACTACTATCCACAATAAGCAATAATGGAATGTCAGTACTCAAATATATTTTTTTTAATTCCTTCATACGACTATTTTAATTTCTTTTATATATTAGTGTTATAACAAATATTTATTATTTCAGAAAATTGTTTATTTCCATAGCTATTATTCAAATATATTATTGGTAATAAATATTCTAAGATAATTTCAAGTATTACATTTGAACATGTTTTTTTTTATTTATTCCTCTTGATTAATTTTAAAAAAAATCAATTAATCAAAAAAATATTAGATAAAATATACTTATTTTATCTTCCAGAGAAGCGTTACTTTCCTCGATGCGTCTGCTTGGATTTGGACCAAGCTGCCACTGCCAACGTGCAGTCTGGCCCTTATGGAAAACTCATCAACCCTAACAACATAGTGGCAGAAGGCAAAGGAACTGGCAACAACTGGGCTAAGGGTTACTACACTGATGGTGTGAAACTAATCCAACCATCCCTAAATCTCATACGCAAGCATTGTGAGGCTTCGGATTGTCTACAGGTATTTGAAAGCTTATTAGTCACAAACAAGCTTATGTCATGAATGGAATATATTGTAGGTGAAAAAAAATCATTCGAAAATATTCTAAGAAAATGGAATAAATATGAAATAATTAAACACGTCGCTTTTATTCCAGGGATTTCAGTTAAGTCAAAGTCTGGGCGGAGGAACTGGTTCAGGGTTTGGTTCACTTCTTTTACAGAAGGTCTACGAAGAGTATCCGGATCGCGTAGTCAACACCTATTCCGTAATTCCTTCAGTGTCGGTGAGTTATCTAATGTTAGTTAAGGCAATAAATTGGTAGTTCTGAGCTTCTATAACCGTTTGTGGATTAGAATTATTAGCTGTTTTATTTCCACACAACGCTTTTGTGCCGGAAACCTGCCCTTCAATTGGTCGGTAGAAAAGCTTGCTTGTTGATTTTAGTTACCCACTATCAACTACTTCCTTCACAAGTGCTAAACTATAACAATGAATACTCTTCAAAGGTTAAACAAATTTACATCTTCGTGCTTGTTATATTTTAAGAACAGCTGTCCTTTCCGATTGTTGTATTACTCTGATAAACACATTCAATGGTTTGAACAGATATTTATTAAACACTGAAATTACAATGTGGCTTGGTTTACAATATTCTCAAAACGCATAAGGTTAAGTTGCCTTAGCAACCTGAGAGAGAGAATCTTGCTATCACAAGAGTGGCAGTGTTGCCACCGTACAACACCGATATTTTTATCTAGTGTAAAAATTATTCCAAAATTAAATTATCATTTCACAAAGGCTATTTCGTTTTTCAATCATACTTATAATTGAGGCGTTGACATTGTGTCGAAAACCTTTTTTTCACTGAAACAGAATTATCAATCATTTTGTTACCACTAGCGACATCTTGTGACATCGCTCAAACCTAAAAGATAGGTGATAGGAACTTACCCCCTTTTCAACGCTATTGGCCTTGGAACATTGAATCGTTGTTGTGAAAAACAAAATTTTCGGCAATTATGGCACTTACCTCCTTTTCAATGTCAACGCCTCAATTATACTATACTATAAACTATTTATTTTGTAACATTTTCAGCCTTCATCCGTAGTTGTAGAGCCTTATAACTGCGTTCTGGGATTAAATATTTTGATGGAGACTGCCAGTGAAGTGATCTGCATGGACAACCAAGCCATGAACGATATTTGTGCAAAAACTCTACAAATTTCCTTTCCGACGATAAGAGATGTCAATCATCTCATTTGCAGTGTTATGGCCGGAGTAACGGCTTGTTTCAGGTTTGAACTATACTTTTTTTTTATATATATATTTTTAAAAATATGTCTAAATTATAACATGTCTCGATATATAAAACTATTCCTCTTCTCCCGAAATACTGAGATATAACTAATATATTTCATTCTTCAATAGATTAATTAAATTAATAATCGTACGATCCCGATTTCAGATTTCCAGGACAACTCAACACGGACCTTAGGAAAATAATGACCAATATGGTGCCGTTCCCACGACTCTGCTTCTTTACTCCTTCCTTAGTTCCACTCATGTCCAGAGGATCCAAGCCTTATTACAGGATTAATGTTCCTTTGTTAGTACAAAACATGTTCGACCCCAACTACAGTATGTGCCGTATAGATCCGAAAAAGGGCAAGATCTTGACAGCTGCCGCTATTTTCAGGGGCAGGTTATCTCCCAAACAGGTAACCTGTCGCTTCATTATTTAAACTAAATCCAGGGTAACAGAGAGCAATTTAATAAATATATATGACAATAAGGTTTAATATAACTTCAGTTGATTTTGACTTTTCTCAATTAGAAATGTTTGTTGAGGCGGTTTCGTGGGGGCGATGGACTATTCAAAGACAAACTAATATTTATTACTCTAAGGTTTCATGCAATGGAACTTAAAACTCCCTTTCTGACTAGAAAATATAGATACGTTTCAATTCCTTTAAAGCGTAACTAGAACTAGGAGATTAGGAGGAATAATAGTAGTTATTCTATTAGTAAAAATGAGGATGTGACCCCAATTTAGGTTTATAAAAGAAATATACATTTTCTAAATTGTAGAAAAAAACAAAACAATATATTCATTTGAGATTGAGTGAATTGGCAGCAGTGTTTCTCTGCAGGAAACGCCAAGGTCTGTTATATGCACACAGAATTTGTGTGAAATCAGTTCAAAGTACAGGGAGTTCTTTTATAAAACCTATTCGACATAGCGAATAAAAATTTATAATATTTTACATCTATAAATGCCCAGTGATTTATTTTTACTAAACCAGTAAACTCGTTAAAAAATCAATAAATTGCCTTTTATTTGACAAATAAAAATAAAAACGTGATTAATTTCTTCAACTAATACAGTAAAAGCAATAAGTCATTTTTATATTACTCTTGTGAAACACTAGATTACTTTTTATTTTAGCTTGAATTTAAGAAAAACAAAAACTGGAAACGAATAAAAGAATCTCATTAAATGAAAAATAGGGGAAAATCTTAATCAGTTAATGATCAAATAAAAAAGTTTTATTAAGATAATTACCGAATTTAGACCCTATTCAATCAAAGTCACTAAGATGACAATGGCCCTCACAAATCATAGTAATATTGTTTTGTTTTTCAAATAAAATATATTTTTTTAAATTATATCATATAACAATTGAATAAATTATAATAATATTGTTTTGGTTTGCTTATGATCACTAATTAAATAAATGATATATTTGCTTTAGGTCGATCAGCAGTTGCTAGCGGTACAAGATAAAAATGCACCTTATTTCGTGGAATGGGTACCCAATAACGTTAAAAGCGCTATTTGCGATATTCCACCTCGCGGAACCAAGATGTCAGCAACTTTTATCAGTAAGTAAAAAAATCTAGAATTTTCAGTTCATGGAGTCAAGAGATTTCTTTTGTTTAAGTGGCATTTGTATTTTTATGTGAATTCTTTCATGTTTATAATTCCTCTAATCACCTATTGATTGGCGAATTAAATTAAGCAAAGAATTGAGAGTTAGTTGTTTGAAACAAATGAAATCAATAAACTATACTATAAAAATTATTGATCAAACAAATAGAAACAATGTTAATATTGGCATTTCCGCAGGTAATAGTACAGCAATAACAGAAACATTTAGGAAACAAGTAGTTCAGTTCAGATCTATGCTGAAAAAGAAAGCGTTCGTACATTGGTACACGGGGGAAGGTATGGAAGAGAGCGAGTTCATTGACGCTGAGACCAATGTCGTTGAACTCATAACGCAGTACCTCCGCTTCCAGGATGAAGAGAGACCATCTACGATGGAACCAGCAGAAGAAAATGAAAACGAAGAAGACGAAACTGAGGACGAGGAAAACGATTTAGAAAAATAAATGGTCGCTAGAATCAAATATATTTTAAGCAATCGAAATCTTAAATTTATATTTTTTTTTTGGAAATTAATCAAATACTTAATCCAAAATAATTCAGATAAAAATCAGGTATATTCAAGAGTCATCTGGTTAAATAGAATCCCGAATTAACTTTGCAACTGGTTATAAACTATAATAAACCTCCAATGGAGAATGCTTCAGGTTTCTAGAGACCTCATAAAGTTCCATCTTGTATATTTGTTGTGTAAGAACATGGAATTTTAATTCTGAAACAAGAGAATGCTTAAAATACGGTATTTTATACTATAAATATTCTTTAAACAACTTTTCAAGAGACATTGTTGTTTTGAGCTGCGGTACTTCCAGCTGCTCATTCTTCCTAATAGTTTTCGCCACCGATCTATGAAGGAACCTTATTTCCTCTGCAGTTATGGACTGAAAGGTCGATTCAACATAGTCTGGTTTTTCTGCCACAAGTTAAACTTATTACTATACATTACGTTAGGGTTACTTACCTAACTGGACATACCTTTACTATGGACAGTCTCTGAAGATTTGCCTCTACTAACAGTGCGATTTTATTCCATTATATGACAATGCGGAGCTCTTTTTCATATTCAAACATCTCTCTCATGCCAATTCATTTTATTTTATGGCAACCATCCATTCATGTAATTATAGCTATCAATCCAAGTCCAATGCTTCAGTAAACAAATAAAATATTTTGTATAATTTATTTTATTTTTATACATAATTTTTTTAAATATTTTATTTGAAAAGAAAAGATATGGCCAGGACCGGGACCTTCACCTCTCCGTGGTGACGCCTCAAACATCTCGGCCAGCCATATCCCCTCTTTTCACTTGATCCTACATCTCCGTGTTATCGCAATTAGCGATGTATACACGGGGAGAATGTTAATTGAACATTATTCTATTTTGGATCTAGTTGACTTTAAGTCGTTAATATTATTATAATTTATTTTATTTTTATATGATATAATTTTTTAAATATTTTATTTGAAAAGAAAAGATACGGCCAGGACCAGGACCTTCACCTCTCCGTGGTGACGCTATGGATATGGCTGGCCGGCCGTGAAGGGAAGCAAGGATGGCGGAGATGGTTCAGGCATCACCATGGAGAGGTGAAGGTCCCGGTCCTGGCCATCTTTTCTTTTCAAATAAAATATTGAAAAATAGTTTTTATATTTCACCTTTACAAAAGAAAAATCTTTGGAGTCTTTTGAAAGAAAATTTTATAAACAATTTTCTCAAGTGTTCAAAACTCAGTTCATACTTCATTCCAATTACACAGGCCAACAAAAAAAACCTTTTTGAAAACTTTTTTAATTTTAATAGCTGATCTTGATAGATTTTTATGTGCTGAATCCAAATCTGCTCGTAGTTTTTATGTATCACCCTTAGTTTCCAAGCAAAATGTATTTTATTATATAGTCTAATACCCATTTACAGTATATAGGGAAATCAATGAAACACTGTAGAATCGTAAAAATGGTTTGTATTTACAGTAAAATACTTGGAATAGTAATTTTATGTGATGATACAAGGTTCACTTGTCAACTGGAATTGGTTTATATTTTCTTTCCCTTTTTTCCTTGAAGCTTCTTGTGTAGCTTTTCCTGCGATGAATAGCTTGCTGAACTTCCCGGTGAAGTGACCAACAGTAATCCCCCATCATGTTGGTATTCCAGCGGCCCTGGTAACAGAAAATACTTCTGTTTCAATAGAATTTAAGTCCTCTGGTGGTTCCGGGATTGGCAAATCTACACCGTGCCCTACTGGTCGGATGGCGGACGGAAGGTTAGGGTAGCTTATTACCTTCTTGTTCTTAGAGTTATGACCAGTAATATCTACACTGCAAAAGTAACAGTCATCGGAATGATTTTTTGGTTCCCTCCATATCATGGGAACAGCAAATTTAAAGTGTTTTTTCTCTTTTTTTGACCATTTCCTGAGGTCTTCAACACATAAATAACATACCTTATGCGGTGCCCAAGGTTTATCCTGGTCTCCAAGTTTGGTTCCAAAGTATGCTAGATAAACCTTTTTCACAAAGTCTGTAATGTTTCTTTGGTGCTTTTTAATAACAAACTCACCACAAATATAACAAAAACTGTCAGCAGAGTTTTTACAGCCGCGATGAGACATTGCACTGAGCACATGTACAGGAAACGTAAAAGTGAGGTTATGTTGAAAATAAACAAAACATCAGCTGTTTAGCATGTGTTTCAGCAGTGCTGCCAACATCATCTTTGTTCATTAGACCTATTTTTTCATGTTATCTTAACTATGAAAAAGCTGTTAAATTCTAAAAATATTTCTTTATTTCATGGATTTAACTATAAAATGTGAATAAATGGTGGGTGATACAACTTTTTAAGCATCATATTTGGATTCAGCAACCTAAACAACATAAGAATAAGGTATTTTCATTAAAAAAGTTTTTTCATCGTTGGCCTGTGTTATCAATCCGTTTTAAATTCATACTTATTGTATACGGCCGGCCAGCCATATCCATAGCGTCACCACGGAGAGGTGAAGGTCCTGGTCCTGGCCGTATCTTTTCTTTTCAAATAAAATATTTAAAAAATTATATCATATAAAAATAAAATAAATTATAATAATATTAACGACTTAAAGTCAACTAGATCCAAAATAGAATAATGTTCAATTAACATTCTCCCCGTGTATACATCGCAAATTGCGATAACACGGAGATGTAGGATCAAGTGAAAAGAGGGGATATGGCTGGCTGAGATGGTTGAGGCGTCACCATGGAGAGGTGAAGGTCCCGGTCCTGGCCATATCTTTTCTTAAATAGAAAATTTTATAAACAATTTTCTCAAGTGTTCAAAACTCAGTTCATACTTCATTCCAATTATCAATCCGTTTTAAATTCATACTTATTGTATGATTGATGAACTGTCATAAATAACAATAATACTATGGAATGGGTATAGTGGAGTCTATATAGAATATTACACAATGACTTTTAATATTGATTAATTTGACAAGTATTATTATTGTTAACTCATTGTCCATGGTTGAGGTACTGTTATTCATGCCTCTCCTCACTTTGTATTATTATTCCGATAGCCCATCTGCTGATTGTCAATTGTTTTAACTTAACGTGTGGACACAGATATAATGGGGGAAAAAAAATCATATTTGTGTATTAATAATGATTAAAGCAAAACTGTTTCACATTGAGCTGGAGATAATAAGTAGATCTAGAACACCAAAAATTTAGCATCACTTGACTTTTATGAATATAATGTATTTTTTATTTATTGTTCTTTTGATGGTGATAATTTTTAAATATTTTATGTTGAAGAGAAAAGATTGTCTTGGCCCGGGATTTGAACACGGGTCGTCCGCATCTCTGCGTGATGCTCTAACCAACTAAGCTACCAAGGTTCCTATCAAAGCCCGACAAATCCATTCCCTTCACCGATCCTATATCCTCGTGTTCTCGCAATTTGTGCGATGTATATGGCTTGAATATGATGAGCCTTGGTAGCTCAGATGGTTACAACACCGCACTAAAGATGCAAAACGACCTGGGTTCGAATCCCGGCCAAGACGAGTCTTTTCTCTTCAACGTGAAAATATTTAAAAATAATCACCATCAAAAGTACAATAAATAAAAAATAAATTATGAAAATACAAAATTGACGTAAATCAACGAGATCCTAATTAAGGTAATGGTCAATGAACATTCTTCTCCATGTATACATCACAATAACTGCAAGAGCATTTAGCATCGGTGAAGAGAATGGATTTGTCTGGCTTGGATACGAGCCTTGGTAGCTCTGATGGTTAGAGTGCTGCACTAGAGATGCGGACGACCAGGTCAAGCCCGGCCAAGACAAATCTTTTCTCTTCAACATAAAAATATTCAAGAATATTATGTATGCTGATCATGTCCAACTTAAATAACATTATTTTAATTGAAAAGAAAAGATACGGCCAGGATCGGGACTCGAACCCGGGTATTTCACCTCTCCATGGTGATCCGGGTATTTATGAAGTGGCAAGCATTAAAGTTCGGAAGAAAAACAATAGCTCCAGAAAGAACAGTACTTATTTAACAAGTTATGAATCCAGAATTCTTCTTTTTGTGTTTTTAATTTATGATTTTATGACAAGTGTAGTTTTGGAATTATTTCAGCTTAATAAAACTGATGATTAATATTTTACTATTTACTAATTAACATTATTGAGTAGTGTTATAATATTGAAAATAGCATTTTTAGGCTTGAAAAGAAATTCCAGTGGTAAGTTTTATAATACATATTCCAATAAACAAAAATAGAATGAATAATAAAAAAGTATATATGCATATATATTTTTCATCATCCCATAATGTTTATGAAAATCATCCTACTTCAATAAATCAAAATGGTTACTTTAAATCATTTTAAACAAAATTACATCTTGACATCAAACTAATAAAAATTCCATGTTTTGTTTGACAGCTTATATCAAACTTATAAAAATATCCATAACTTTCACTTTCTATCAATACACACCTATAAATAACTTCATTTATAATCTGAATTTTTATAAGTTAATGTTTGAAATACATGAATAAATTGTAAATTATATGTGTATGGTAAATTTAATTTACAGTAACGATAAAACAACACTATCGCAGGTTGCAAATAAGTTCTTATAAAAAAAAAAGAAGAAAATCAGCTCCCTTCAGACGTGGATTGTGGAGCTGCTGGTTTGACATCTAAATCTCTTTTCATTGCATAGGCATCTTCACCATCGGCGTAGTACTTGGGCTCCACTTCAGAAATAGTGAAGTTGAGGGTATTAGTGTAGAGGTTGAGGGCTGCTCTGTTACTCTTGCGGACATGCAATGATACATACTTAGCCTTGAAGCACTCAACCATCGCCTTAGCTGCTTGGTCCATTAATTTTTGGGCAAGCCCTAACCTACGATGAGATCTCTTCACTGCGAGGGATGTAATGTGCCCATGTGGATTATCCTCAGAATCCTCTTCCATCTTTGCTAAAACATACCTAGAAACAGGCACAAGATGCATTGGAAACGTACGTCAACATATGTATTATCTTTCACACATAACATTCACACACGCTTTGAGATAGAAGAAATTCCCAAAACAAATATCATTTTCTCAAATAGGGTCATTTCTTGAACAGAGTTAACGCAATCTCTTGTGAATAGCTTGAATAATAATGCAAGGTCGAAAAAAATAAATGCTGTGAGGGATTGTATAATAGTATAAAAGTTACTATGCAATCCAAATGAACTACAGCACATAACTTTGAGGAAGTAAATGGCTCATCTGTTTTAATCTCATTATCTGTATGTCATAACCTGAGTATCTGTTATATCTGATTATAATTATTAAATAGTAATTAAATTAAAAAGACAATCGTCTTCTCATTGAAGGACAATAGCACTTTTTAAAACATCAGTGTATACCCTACACTGGTTTTACTCATGCTATCAAATCTATTATTACTCCCCGCATATATTTGTAAGAAAAGTGGTGAGGTACATATGAATAACTCTTATACGCAAGGAAACTGGTTGGCTATCGAAGATAACAAACAGCTTAAGGATTTAATAAGTCGGGAAAAAGTAGTAGTTCATCTAAAGCAAGGAGAATAAGCTAGCTAAGCCACTTGAAGATGAGTGAATGAAAAAAAAATATTGCATGAGATTTTCTCTAGTAAGCACAAGAGAGCATGCCTAGACAGAGAGGATTAGAGAAGAATTGTTTGGAAGGCCAAGTTCCACCACTAGAGAGCTGGTTTAGAATAATCATAGAAAATTGGTTTACAAATTAGAAAAAAAAACATTCATTTTTATTCAAGTTTGGAAAATTTTTGAAAAAAAAATCCCAAGAAAATATGATTAAGAAAAATATTTAATCTTAATGGAATCGACCGGGAAGCATGCATCCAATGAATTCTTTCTAGATTAAACATGCACGATTGCAAAGCAGTTTCAAACACGATCTAAACAAGCCATCATCACAAAACGATTGAATGAGAAGGAGAAAACACAAACTTCCCAAAAAGTGAGGCTGTCGATACCTTAATGTATCTGACCCTTTCAACAAGGCCTAACTTAGCATATGCCATAAATGTTGCATTTAGAAACAGTGATGCAAATCTGGATACAACAAGATCTACTACAGAAATAATCTGCACATTTGTGGAGGACATTTATCTTAGACCAACCTGTGTAGCCTAATCCACAACTGTAGCAGAACTCATCGCCGCAAGCAAAGCTGCCAAGGAGATTGTTTGACTGAAGCGCCTATTGGACGGATTACTCCAGAGAAATCTAACTAAAGGAACCTACTCTCCATGTTGACAATAGGAAGGCATTAAGCTGGTCAGAACTTCTGTATCATCATATTAAACATCTAGGAATATGACACTCTTCATTCATGAAGCAGTCTAAGAGGGAATTCGTGAGATCAAGTCCACTCACTGGTGCAGAGGATCTAAAGACCTAAGTGCAAAAAGTTGGACTTAAGTAAAAAATCATTTCAATGAGAGAGAGGTTGGAAATATGTATATTATCAATTTCACATTTTTATTCTATAATCAAGAAAGTTTTAATTAGTGTTATATCATTAAAATGTTTCATATAATCAGCTATTTATATGAGTCAAAAATGAAATAGCATTAATTAGTTCTAAACCTCATCCTTTATCACAGATTTTAACCCGCTTAATACACTCTAACTTATTAAAAATAACACAGCAAAATAACTATAATATGGATAATTACCCAACAATTTGCCCTTTTTCATCTTCGGCTACATAGCTTAGCTGAGGCCAGGACAAACCATGATAAAAATAATATTTCATTTGATAATTTTCTGGCAGGCAAAGAAGGTTACAATGCTGCATGTTCATGAGGTCATCAGGCCGCGCACAACGGATATTCATTTTGTTAAATTTAAATTAGTCCTTTCTACTTCGTCGAGGTCTTGGTTTGCTCTGTTCTACTTTCTGCTGCTGCCCAGAGGACTCTTGCATACCACCAAGGAGTTCACGCACAAAACGGAAGCGAGACAAAAACAGTTTCCACACCAAATACCAACCTAAAACAACAATATATCATAAGTTCATACTATAATATGATACATGATTACTGTGGCAAACATTAGTAATACAACAATAAATCATAAGTTCATACTGTAACATTAAAAACAACATAAGTTACAGTAATAAATATTAGTAATAATTACTGAGACCAATCACTGTTTATCATTATTTTAATTACTGTATGCCATTATTAATTAATTTACAAATAAAAGACGTAGACATAAATTTTGATTAAAGTATAGTTATATTCCCAGCAATTAACAATTTGAAAATAAGATTATAACATTCATTTATAGACATTTATCATGAAAAAAACAAAGTTATTATTGATAATCCATTTATCTCATGAAGAATTAGAATTTGACATTTGTGATTTATTTTAATCTGGCATATCAGAAATGATAAGGACCTTGATGATTAATAAAAATAAAAAAAGGAATGAGGATATAGTTAGGTTTGTGAAGCCAGGAAGAATAAGTTGGCATGGGAATATTGAAAGGTTGCCATTGGGACATTTCACTACACTAGGAAGATAATGAACAATATTCAAGGAAAAAGAAGAGCGCCTCAGAACAAGCTGGCCAAAGGATGTAGAGTTAGAATTATACAAACTTGGAGTGACTGTGTAGAGGAAAAAGAAATTTAAGGGACGGATTGTGAGAGAGGCCAAGGTTCATATGGGATAGCAGTATCGGATATAGAAAAGAAAGATTAATATAATGCCACAGTTAGTAAAATATGCATTAAAAAATCCAATTTTTTTCATATATTATCGACAAAATTACAGCACAACAAATATGAACTAGTTGAATTGACATAAAATAAAGGAGTGGAAATCTATGAAACGATCTATAACTACCTAAAATAGAAAAACAGTACCATTAATTGATAAGACTGAATGCGAGAAAAGGGAGCATATACCTAACATCTAAGGGATTTTTTTGCATTTAAAACCCTGAAGAGAACTGAATGATAATCACATAAAATCTGAAGTACTAATTTAAAAATCGTATATGCTGTATACTAATTATCGTTCCAAAAAATATAAATATACATGTCAATTATGCTAAGAAAATGTAATTTTATTATAAGAAAATAAAGTAACTATAAAATGCACTTTCACAATCATCCCTACTTTGAGATTGGTGTTAATATTGTTTAAGTGGGTTCTCGATACAGTAACATACTACCCTAGTATTTCTAAAGTGACAACTAAAAAACATCAATTGCTCACAGTTTTTAAGTAATGGCTATGAAAGAAATCGGTAAACATCTCCATATTTTGCATCAAAACAGTGTCAACCTAGCTTCAGAGCTTGTCTGACAAAAGGCACATGCATCATAGTGTCCTAATGCTATTCCAAGCTCACTAATAAATTTCCTGTTTACCCAAAAATGTACATTTTTTTATTGTCACTAAAGAAATACTACTGCGACATTACAAATGTAAGCAGGACTTTTATATGTATCAATACTACAAATAAACTCCCTCAGATTAAAAAATTAAACACTAACCAAGTAATGCTTTAACCACTTTAAATATCAGTGCTTAATAAAACCAAATTTAAAAACCTAAATATCCCTTAGAAAAGTCTTTTGTCATCTCAGGCTAATTAAAACCACAAGCACATGTGGCAATTACAATAAAACATAAGTATGATGTCAGGTGATAAAATAACAATAAACTGAGAAATACTTTGAAATTCATTTAAAATAGGAAACAAGTAAAGTGAACAGCCTCAACAAATAAGTATCATTTAACAGTAAATAGTATTCAATATTGATAAGCTCAGATGGACAATATATTTTCCATTCATGGAACAAAAAAAAATCACAATACCTAATAAAAACAAAAAAGTTGAAGAAATAAGATTTTTTTTAAGAATCTAATTGTTAATGAAGATATACCTCCCAAGCTCCTTACTCCTTTAAAATGAATAACTGAGTACCTTCATGGAACTTATCACTGAGAAGATAAGGTACAAAGTGTATTATAGTGATAACGTTTGTTTGTTAATCATATTACACTAAGTTAGGTATTATATTGCTTACCTAGAGCTACTAATCCAACTATCAAGACCAAGGAAGTCAATATTGAAGCGACAGCTAGTATGATTTCCATATCATCTACAAAGGTTAATAGTTTTTCGTAACCTTAAATAAATCAATAAGCTCATAAATAACTTATTGCTTTCATCCCCTTATTTTAACCCCAGCCCCCAGAAATTTACTGTTTTGAAAGCGGGAGAGGGTTTACATCATTTCAAATATAGTATTTACCTTGAATACGTTGTTTTTTTTAAGTATCAAGTAAACTCACCTTAAAATTTTAAATAAATCTATTCAGTGAATTAATATAAAATTCTCATTAATAATTAGGAAAAAATAATAACTACAATAACGTGCTCAAGATCATTTTTGATCTGATTGTAACCAAATCCAAAATCAGAAAAACTTGATCGGTACATGTTTGTTAAAAAAAATGGACAGTTACTGTTCTTCACGAGACTTACATTTTATAGAAATAATGAGACAATTTTTTAATGAAAATATTGAATTTTAAGGAAATATTAATATATTTTAGCTGTAAATAGAATATCAAAATCGAAATATATCGAGTTTGACATAGAGGTAGAGTCTGAAAGCTACCTAGCGGATCCTTTGTGTATTAGTAATTTTGCACCTTCGTAGGTTTATCATTCAAAAATTTTGATAGTTTAATTGTCAATGCTTACTGATGGCTGCTAATATTCAGGAGTATGATCCTCCAAGTTCTGCCAGTTCTGACAGGTAAGGTGAAAATGACTGTCTATTTATGGAATTAATTTTTCTGGCAAATCAACAATTTTTTATGAATCAAATTGGAATTAAGTTTAATTATCAGTATATTACTCACTCGATTTAAGGATCTATCGAAATATTATTAATTTTCAAGTTTGTAACTCGGTAGGATTACTTATGACCTCAACTAATAGTTTATTGATGGCTCAGTACAATATTAGTCATACCATCATAACATGCTGTACCAGTAATGTTCACCTTGAACCAGAATAATGTGGACTGTTGACATTACTGAAGTTGTTTACTATGAGCTAGCTTATTATTATCATCAATTAATGTGATGTTGGTATCTTAGTACAGAGCAGAGGATATCATGAATAAACCTGTGGGGTATATGAAATGTGTGTACATTTTGCTAAGAGGAAAGGGGTTAGCGAGATATTACCAAAGTTTATTGTTCTACTACATTCCTGCCTTGTTCCAGTGACGTTTGTGATAGGGTATATGAAGACACTAGAATTTATGAAGATACTGTATTTTACCATGATGTTGAAGAGGACACCGACAGTTTTCATATGGTCTCTCCACCTCAGTCACCCAGACCACCTTCAGCTTGTGGTGAGATTTAATGAGGAGAAGATTTTCTAGAAGTGCCAAGTTTTTTTCTACTTTAACTTATTCTTGTCCAGGTTCTCAAAAATCTCCTAGAGCTAGAAGACAAAGAACAACATCTATGTCAAAATCTAAGACAACTCATACCTCTGCAGAATCTGTGCTTAGGAGCCATCGTCGAACAATATATACAGCTGGCAGACCACCTTGGTATAACTGTGCTGGAGAGCAGGTCAAACCTTTTGTGATTGGTGAGCATTTATTTTGTAGTTCAGACCTAACTTTTTTTTATCCTTGGATTAAGCCTGGCTTTAATACAATAAAAATTAAAAAATAACACTACGGTTAATATCGCTATGACACTGACATGCCAGTTCTTTTAAAGGATATTCGGTATCTGTTCCGCAGGTTGTTGCTTTGACCTGAGTTACAAGTTTTTACTGTTTATTCGTTTCATTTTTGATATTTTTCTAAAATACAAATTATCATGAGCTTTAGTATGATAAAGAGAATGTAATTATTTGTAATGACTAGATTTTAGTAATCATTTCATCAAGAAATAGAAGTTTCAACTAACATTTGGAAGTATAGTTGAAATCTGTATGTTGAAACGTTCATTTCAAGATAAAATGATTACCGAAACATACACATTTCCCAGTATTACATTCTCTTTTCCCTACTAAAGCTCATGATTCTGTCTGGAATAAGTTGTTTACCTTCCTTGCCTGTATTAATCAGAGTTGGTAAGGTCATTAAATCCAAGCAACAAGGTTCAAACTGTTGGTGGGATGCTGTCCCTGGTTGGTGCTCTTTTGGTGTGTATTTAATTTTCCTTTTTATGTATATTTAATTTCATCATTCTCTTTTTGTCCTGATATCTGGTGATTTTTTTTTTGTCTATTATTTTAGAGAATTTAGTCTCCATTCCATTCTTGTCCTAACAACTGTTTTATGCTTTCGCTTTTTTATACTAATGAATAAAGTTTTACACTTTTATTTATATTTTATTTCACTAATTTCTCCACCCTCAAAATTAGAAATAAGTAGCAAGAATTGTAAATATTAATATTATATTTTTTTTCTAAATTATTATGTTTGGAAACTTTCTTTTTTTACAGGTATTTGTGGTGGAAGTGCTTCAGGTAAAACTACAGTTGCTACGAAAATAATTGAGTCATTGGATGTTCCATGGGTAACCCTTTTCAGTATGGATTCTTTTTATAAGGTTGGTATTATTTTACTAATTTTCTAATTTAAACTTAATTTCATTCAAGAGGAAGAAAATGATCCAGGTGGAGGTTAAAAAAATTCTCTTCCTGTTTAAGAGAATTTTTTTTACCTTCAAATGTTGAGTATTAAGGATCATTATGGGCTAATATGTGACTTTGATGCCTCATCTCAATTGATCTTGACCTGTGGTTGGAGAGAAAATCTGTGGTCATTTTCCTTTTATTTTTTTATTGTTTCTATTGCAAATTTAAACTTTTTTTTCTCTCTCTCATTCGAGTACAGATCACTTTATTAATACCAGTAAACAAAAAAAATTATACTTCCAACACTTTATTGAAACATTACAATCTGCCGCTTGTGGGTAACTTCCAACATTATGATTTATGTTGGGTATTTGGTTTTTTCAATATAGTAAATGACTAATGTTTCTAAGGGGGCTTGGAGGTAATTTGTCTCAGCTAAAAAACTATTAATTTTTTTGTTATAGCAACAAAGCCACAAAAGTTTTATCTACTTCTTTTCAATAATTGGCTATATGTCACACCAATAGGAAAAAATAAAAATATCAGTAAATCTATATTTAAATGCCCTGCATTGTATCACCTTTCAAATTTTGACCTTGGAATTGTTAAATTTAGATTCCCTAATCTGGTAGATGATTGTAACAAAAACATTTTAACTCTGGATTACTTTGTGAGGCTAATAATATTTTATTGAAGAAAAAATATATGTAATGCTTCATTTATTATACTTTTATTTTCACCCATTAAACTTAATGATATTTTTACAATTTCATTGTTGGCCTGTTGTATTTTTTTTCTTCCATTTTCTAATTTAAAGATTCAGTGTTTCAGCTATTTGAAGTTAAATAGTCCAGGAACTTTATTATAATTAAAACTAATGCTTACGTCTATTTGCTTATGGCCATCTCTGGGTAAGATGTATGAAAAATTAGAGAACCCTGCTATGTAAGTTTATGTATATGATAAACATATATGGACTGTCTAATACCTGTTTATAACAGATATTTGAGGAAAAAGTCCATCAACATAATTTAATTAACCTATTTAAACCAAAACTGCTAGAAAATTTAAAATCATGATTCTCACCAGGCGCATACAAGAATCTTTTCTCTAATGAATAAATTGTGGACGCCCAAAAAAAATCACTTGTAGAGTCGAGTTCTGAAGTCAATGTTCATAACTAAGATCAATATAAAAAAAAAAAAAGTGCCCAGAATTTTATTCCTAATTAAAATCATCACCAACTTTATTAAGCAGATTTATTCCTCAGAAAAATATAAATATAATTAAAAAAATATATTGCATATAATTCAACAATTACTGTCTGAAGAACTTGGCTTTAACTCTTTAACTGCTACGAGTGAAGAGCTTTACGGCTATCACAGCGCTAAGCGGGCCAGCTACCCGTCTACCGGCCTTTGCTACATACTTTTTATCTGCATTCTATTCTTCATTACGCCCCTTTACTATTGTCTGTTAACGTATTTCATTGTTTCCATTCTCCTTTTAAACTGAAAAATAGCGAGACCAAAAACTATTACAAATTTTGTATTACTAGAAAATAAATTAATGCTAAAGGCAGTTGAACTGAGGATTGTTTCACAAAGAGAGCAAAACAAAGATTGAGATTGGTTACCTGGCCGGAGCAGGTAGCCACCGATAGCCCGATCAAACAGTACATGAATGATATATGAATAAGAATGAAACAACCATGTCGTCTATAATCGGCTTTAGCAAATAGATAGGAAAGCTGTGCGACAGCATATATTTTATTTAGCACTGGGGCGTGTGTGATGCAGGAGGGCATATATTGTCTTTAGGAGGCACAGGAGGCATGTCCCCTTGCACCGGGGATATGTTAAAACAGTAATTTTATTATCATAACATATGGTTACTATGTCTTTTACTTATGGCTGAAATGTAATTTTTTTAGGCCCTTAATGAAAAGCAGCATGAGTTGGCTCTTCAAAACGAATATAATTTTGATCACCCCGACGCTTTCGATTTCGATTATCTCATCCCTACGCTCAAGCGGCTTATAAAAGGTAAAAAGGTGGAAGTTCCTATCTACAACTTCCTTACTCATTCACGTGAAAGCAAAACAGTAAGTATCTTTAATTATAATAGATTATTCCTTTTTATTTTCAATTATTAGTTTAGCTACAATTCCTCCTTTTGCATTGGAGCTGGTATTTGATTTGCATTCTACTAAAAAATGATCATAATTTATGTATTTTTGTACATCAAATTGACAGGCAGGATTGAATGTATATTTTTCGGTTTAATTATAGTGGAGAAAGGTTTTATTATCAATTATCATGAAGTGCTTTAATTTTATTTTTAGCTAAGAAATATTAGCATATGTAAAAAACTATGGCTCTAATCATGCATTTCAATCCTACTCATGAAACTTAAATACTTACAATTTTTTTTTTTTTTATGTAAATATAATTGATAAAAATATTAAAATAATTTTTTTAATGATTATTTTAGAAGACAATGTATGGAGCAAATGTCATAATTTTTGAAGGAATCCTCGCCTTCTATAACCAGGAAGTTTTAAAGGTATTGTTTTTTATATTTCCATTCCGTTTTTTATATTATTTGAAAAATAAAATATAGTTCTTAAGTTCTGCTATTGGCTCACAATGCCTTCAATTCAATTAACGCTTGATACCCTGAATCTTCATGCAGATCTCATTACCACGTAGGGTAGCGTCCTATGGGCGAAGGATATATTGGCTAGTTGTTGTTCATACCTATGTGTTTATTTTCATCAATTATAATTTATTTTAATTGTTTTAGATGTTGGATATGAAAGTGTTTGTTGACACAGATGCTGATGTTAGGTTATGCAGGAGGTTAAGAAGAGATATCTCTGAAAGAGGTAAAAATAAATATTTATGTATATATAATATGTTGGGGAAAAAGTAGTTTTGGTTTAATGTCTTTAAAGTCACATATCTAGTAATACTTACTCGGCAAAGCCATTCTGTAGCGTGATTGAAAAGTAAGATTTCATAGAACCTTCTTTCTCGATATAAAGGTAGTGTTTGTTTACTCAATCAAAAGTTATTGCACTTTGAAAATAAAGATTCCAGAAGTTATATTTTGCTCTTTTACTTCTGAAAAGTGAAAAATGCAGCACAGGGCCATCAAAAACTGTGTGGTATTTATGGCGATGAGTACTTAAATGAAAACCAGTGTCAAAAATGATTTACTTGTTTTTGTTCTAGAATTTTAAATGCTAAAGATAAACCCCGCCCTTGCCATTGAAAAACCCAGGTAGACTCACCTATTTCTTCTTGTGACACTTTATGGAACTAAACATTTCATATCTATATTAAAAATCAAAACAAAAGAAAATTTAGAAAATGTTTTAAGTAAAAATTACTGGTACCGTGTGTATAATAACTATTTATTTAATAAATTAAATTTTTTGGGATTGCTTACTTCTCTATAAAATGTTATAAAAATAGGGTACCCAAAATAAGGGGGAAAAATCTGACAGTTGAGCGTGATCTAGGACGTCATCTCCTTGCAGAACCGTTGTCCATGAAACAGTACAGTCTCGACCATGTACTGAACCCCAGACCCGTTCATGGGTTGTAGTGGTACAGGTTTTTTTTTAATTCTCTACGCTTAACCCCATCAACAAACATTACACTACAGCAATTTATTTTAGCTTTTATTAATCTGTTCATGAGTTTTATTGGAGATGTTTTCATCAAAATCTATTTTTTTTTTTTTTTTTTTTTTTTTTGAATCTCGTGGCTATAGACTTAAGCTATATGAATTTAAAACTTTCTAATTAAGTTTAATATTCTTAGTTCTTTGTAATAATTTACTTTGAAAGGTTACTTCTGAAAAATTTGATTACTCTATCAAAGATGATCAAATTTATTTCACTATTACAACTTTATTGTACAGCAATTATGTTTTCCTGTATATAATGAAGGACCCTTTGTATTAATGCAGTGGTAGGTTGAGAAATTAAGGAAGTAGACTATTTTCTTTTTCCATATACATTGTATATTATAGGATATACTTTTACTCTAGGGAGGGACTTGGAAGGGGTGTTAAAGCAGTACTGCACAATGGTGAAGCCTTCCTTCTCGCATTACATTGCTCCAGGGATGTCTCATGCCGATATCATCGTTCCTAGAGGAGGAGACAATAGGGTTGCCATTGAGCTCATAGTACACCATGTCCACACTCAACTGTCGCTGGTAAATCAATTTTTTATTCTAATATATATAGATTTTATTATAAGAAATTATTACGTCATTTAACTCTTAAAAAATATGTTTTTAAGTTGTTTGGAAAAATTAAAATATATTGGCAACTCTCAATTGTGAGTCACCGGTAGTCTAGTAGTTAGCTTAACCAACCTACTATGCCCAAGATCCTGGGATTTATAAGGTACTAAAAAATACTTGGTTATGCCGTCCTTCAGAAGAAACATAAAATGAGGGTCATGAGCTATACCATGTCAGGTTTTCGTTTAAGAACCCTATCCTTATTATACCAGGATATGCAAAATTATAACTCCCACTTTAGTATGTCCGATTAGCCATAGCAGCATAAAATTACATTTAATGAACAAACAAACTCAATTAATTTTACCAGTTAGCTTGAACGAGGCTAGACTAATAAATGGATGAAATTTACACCACTAGTTTTTCTGAACCAGATATAAGTGCTTCTCACTCATATGACCACACTCCTGATTGACCCAGAGGTTATTAGACCCTTCGAGGGCACATACAGCCCTCTGTTTCTGGGGCCATAATGCCTTCATTTGGTAAAACCCTAGTGGTTGAGAGTGGATATTGAGCGCACTTTCCATTGAACTCAATAAACCCAACATCTTTCATGGATTCAGAAAGTATACTTCACTATCTTTTGTTTGATTTTTTTTATTTATTAATATAAATTAATTAAAAACCAGCATTAATAATGGCGATCTAGCATTTATATTTGATGCTTGAAAAGTATTGAATTGGTTTTGTTATTGTTAACCCTTTTGACGACTATACGGTGGGGTCTTTAGATGACCTTTTAGCAATCAACGACACACTGCTGAACCAGTTTGACTTTGTAAACAATTAATAATGCTATAGAAAGTTTATTTTCTTTTTCTAGCTGCTAGAAATATTAAGCCTTCTGGTTATACATTTGGATTGGGATCAGTTGCTTGGCATCAAATATCATCAATCCATATGATCAACTCTCAAACAGTTTCCAACTTTCTGTGAATGATGCATCTGTAGGTCGAACCTTAATTTTATATATTTAGCTTATAATTAAATTAGTAAAAAGTTAAAAGCCTAGGCTATGATTGAGTTAAAAAAAAATACATATACATAGTGATTCTAACTTTATTAGTTTAAGAATCCCTGGTCTAAGAAAATATATACAAAGTACATTCTTAAGCAATTTTTCAGCCATTAGTAAAATATATATAAACCTATTTCAATTCTGATTGTTTCTTTTGTATTTGAATTTGGCATTTTATTTTCAGAGAGGGTTCAAAGTCCGCGAGAAGCTGGCCTCCTCTGCTATTGGCCAACCCTTGCCATCTTCGATTTACCTCTTGCCACCGACACCACAAGTTCAAGGCTTGCACACCTTCATAAGGGACAAAGACACATCGAGAGATGAATTTATCTTTTACTCAAAGCGGCTTATCAGGCTGGTCATAGAGTATGCCTTGTCTCTGCTGCCTTTCAAAGTAATTATCATATATATATTACATTTTTATGCCCTTTAATATTAGGAAATAATGACTCGATTGCATTTCTATGAAAAATTGAAAGAAATAGAATTTAAAGCCCTTACTTACATGTTTCTTTATATATTTAAGGAGATTAATTTCAGTTTACTCAACTTTCAAAATTAATTGAAGCACTCATATATTAGCGATGCTATTTTCTTTATATATATATATATATATATATATATATATATATATATATATATATATATATCATAATTAATGTAAGAGTAGTAGGTATATTTTTCACTTTGTAGTATTTCAACATAATGTAAAGTACTCCAGTATTTGGAACAGGAAAAGTTATTAATTATATTAGGTTTATTACTTATTATTGCCATTGTAAAAAATTAAATACTTCTTAAACATGAAATTTTGTCAATGTGAGACAAAATTTCATTATTGCAAATTATTGTCACATTAGTTACATACCCATTGAATTTGTAAGATTTTACTCACCTTTATATGTTGAGATGATGATTCCCTTAGTTTTCAGTACGGTTGTATCTAAAAATATTTTTTGCTTGTTTTATTTCTATCAATCTTAAAATATTCTTATCTGGTAATAGGAAATAGTGGTGGAGACACCACAAGGAGTATCTTACGAGGGAAAACGCTGTGCAACAGATAAGATATGTGGCGTATCAATACTGCGAGCTGGCGAGACAATGGAGCAGGCTGTGTGTGACGTGTGCAAGGACATCAGGATAGGCAAGATTCTGATACAAACAAATCAGGCCACTGGAGAACCGGAGGTAATTTAATTAACTCATGTCTATGAGGTGGGATTAGGAGCGAGGGAGGTAACTTAGTGTGTGGGGGTTGGGCATAATCTACGACAATGGTTTCCCTGTACAACTGTTGTCTTAGAAATGGTACATTCCCTTATCGTATATATCTATAATACTGAACTCAAAACTCTAAATGGGTTATTGTAATTTTTTTAAAGTATAATTATAATATTAGAACCTGGAAAATCAATTATTGAAAGCATGTAAATGTTTCACTCATCCATCTTAATGAATTAGTATACATAATTATAGAATTTGTATTTATTAAGTGTTATGGTCCATTTCTTGAGGTCAGATCATTAGCTCTCTATTTCTTGATCCTACAATCCACTGCCTCATAGTTTACATCTTTTATATTTAGTGTATTTTATAAAAAATTTAAGAGCATTAAAAACTTTTAGCGGATAATTGTTTAGTTGAATTGAATTATAATGTATGTTGTAAATAAATTGAAAAGATCAACTTACAATATGCATTCAGTGGAAATCGAACTATGTTCTCTTGTTGCATGTAAATTAAATTAAATAATATACATTTAATTTAACTTGGAAATTGTTTATTCAGCTATACTACCTGAGATTGCCAAAAGAGATGAAAGACTACCTGGTGCTAGTAATGGACGCTACCGTGGCTACTGGCGCGGCAGCAATGATGGCCATCAGAGTGCTCCTTGACCACGATGTTCCCGAGCAGAATATCGTCTTGGTGTCGTTGCTGATGGCTGAATCTGGTTAGTTATAGCAGAGGATTTATCAAAATCATAAGATTACCTTTAATTTATATAAACTCAATTATATAATCATTACATTTTTTAATTAAAAAACAGATGATGAAAAGAATTAGTGATTCATTACAATTGAAAAGGAGATGAGAATCCATGAGAAGCAAGCTATTTGTTTCTACAAAACAAAGTTAAATTATAGATAGTAAATGAATAAAGAATTTAAAAAATAAAACAAAGTTAAGCTGTAGGTAGTAAGTCAATATAGAATGTTTTTCAAAAGCGAAAGTGTTCATCAATATTCAAGAAAAGTTGATCACAGCATTGAAGTAGATCCATAATCTAAGTATGATACAAACTTCAACATTCAAGTAACATAGAAAATAGTCATTTTCAAAATGAAATATTTATTTAGTTGCCTACAGACTCCATATCTCTCTCCCCTGTTGATGGCATATAAGTTTGGCTGAAACTTCAGCGCATAATAAATAAGTTTTGCTTATTGGTGGGTATAGTTTGATTATACACCACTCCACCCACCATTTTCAAAATTAACCAAGATATCAACCATTTCTTCATTTACCTTCAATTTAAATTTAAAATAATAAAATGTTTTGATTTATAAATATCTTTTCACAACATCATTAAATTATCATTTGTAACCCTTGGCATCTCACCTCTCTTAAAGAAATGTAATAATTTTGATTATTTCTATTTTATCAAATTTTAGCTTTCCTTCTTTTTAATAACGAGTTGTAAAATGTGATATCTATGTTAATTAAATTTTATGTTTCTAGGTGTACATACAATAGCATATGCCTTTCCACAAGTGCGTATTGTAACCTCTGCTGTCGATCCTGAAATCAATGATAAGTTCTATGTCCTACCTGGCATCGGTAACTTTGGGGACAGGTATTTTGGTACGGAGCCAGCTGACTAGGCGAGTGAATCCCGTCCATCGTATTTATTTATTAATTTTTTTGTGTTATATATGACAGGATACCTGTTGTCGATATGTCACTAAGTACTTAAATTTTATTGTGATCTGCAGCTAACAAATACTTAGTTATACTCAAAACGGGTGGTTCTAGCCTCCTTATAATTTATGAAATCAAATTAAAAAGCATTGGGAAAAATATGCTGCTATAAAATGGTGAGTGATTTGATTAATAGCCTCTGAAGGGTAAACAATTGTCACCTACAACTAAAATGTATACCAAAGAACGTGAATTAACCTTCTTTTAGGTATTAATGAGTGATCAAACCTTGATAATTTTGTTTCTCCATTTGTATATATGTATGCATATATAAACAAGTTCTATACTTGACATTCAGTTACTATATTATAGCTAAATCGGGTAATAGATCAGAAACAAAAACTACTTTAAAATACATAATATAAATTATTATATTGTTTACATGAATGAATACAAAAAGCTAGACTACATACTTTTAGCCTAATGAATTTAGAACAGTATGGTAAACAACATGATTCAATTTCTCTAAATCATTTGCACATATTGATTGCATTTTTCATTCTCGTGTGCATCATTATGAGGATTGATCATTTTTCTTTTTCCAGCACTTATACTTTGTTAAAATCAAAGTTATGTTGTTGTTTTTAATAGCATGACTCAGCAAAGCCCTATCTTCTTGTAGTTAATGCTATATTTGTGGACATAAATTCTCCTTAAAAGGTTCTGTGAGGACTATCACACATATTTACCCTCACAATTGTGTCCTTTGCCACTATTAAAGGACATGCCAATAACACTGCAAGGAATTAATTCAGATTTGGGATAAAAATTTAATAATACGCTCTAAAAATACTGTTAATAATCTTTCTGATGTATAATAAATTATTCCAATATGACATGTAGCATGTTATATAGCTTGGGCATATTACAGATGGTGAAGCCCATTCATTACCAATGCTGAATAGGATCCCATTCATCTAGGGCAGTGGTTCCCAACCTTTTTAGTTGTGCAGATCACCTATTTTGAAAGGGAAACTTTGAGGCCCACTAACTAAATATAAATATGATGGGCCCAGTCCTATGAAGCCTGTGTCCATTGGTTGAGAACACCTGATTTAGGGGATCTAGAACTACATTAAGTCAGAATAAAAATAGCTTAGGGAAAGTTGCTATTTCTGACCTATTATCCTTATTAACTATAAAAATTTACAATTTATTTATGTTTTTATGTATATAATTAAAGATTATGCCCTATTTTAATGAACTTAAAAACATGAGGCTAGTCTGTCTAGATATTATGACTCTAGTACTTGGATGTACAATGAGTGATTTGAGGAGAAGTGTTCCTTTAGAGTATGGCTTTAATATAACAATTTATATTAGAAGCCTCGTAAGTAAATAAATTTTGCTGATAATTTTCAGCACTTAGTCGTGAAAGCGATTTTCATCCTCTTGGAACTTAATGAAACTATCTACTTATGGGTTTTAAGAATAAGCGTTGCTGAATATAGATGGAAAGGAAAGTGAAATTTTGTATGATTTTTAATTGAGGAAATGTATACATTTATAGCTAATCAGCTTCCATACATCTCATTTCATTAACCCATTTACGGCCAAGGCTAGAATAAGTTCAAAGTTTTGGTTTTTTCCCAAAGAAATATTTTTAGGGTTGTTTAATTAAAATAAAATTAAAAAAAATTTTTTTTTTTTGTTCAGCCATAATGGCGGTAGAAAATGTTGCGCTCACGCTACATTGGCCGGTATATTATAATATATATATGTACTCCTTTATTTATTAATTTTTTTAGAGATTGGTAAGGTGATATGTTTATAAATGATACAATAATACTGTTTCATGAAAACTTTTATTTCAATCGTTTGAATAATAAACTTCTTCAAAGAAAATTACAATTTGCACACTATTTTCACAAAAAAAAACACAATTTTCATTTTTTATTCGTGGTATGATTTAAAACGTTCTGGGTGTAATTTAACATTACATCTCTCACACCTATAACTAGTTTGGCTTTTACACACTCTATACCTTTGCCTTGTATCATCCCTGACGATCAAATGTCCGATTTTGTCTTTTCTCACTAACTCCTTGTTCACAGCTGGTCTTCCTCTTCTCGGTTGTTCATTGAAAGATCTGGCTATCGGGTTTTCGTTCGAATGACCCATCGAAGGGCCGGTTGGTTTCGAACAATGTTGGTTTGCGAGAAGTAGTTCACGCAGGTAGAAGAGTGTCCCCTATGATCAAGGTGACTGGAGAAATAAGAAAAGGTGGGGGTCGCAGACTCCCTTATATCATATATTAAAGGTATAATAGATGAGTAAATTGGTAAACACAAGCACAGATCTCTGGAAAAGAATTAAATTAAGATTAAGGCATAGAAATAATTTGAGTAATCATCCTAAATGATACTCTGGCATCCCAATTATCAATCAAATATATTTAAGAGTAGAAACATAGGACATGCATGAGCACGTCTTCGTTAGACAGGTGGGGGAGATGAAAATACATGGTCCTGTCTTCTTTGTAAAAACTTCATAGGAATGGCCAATGATGCGTTAATGCAACATTAAAGTAAAACAACTATTCTAAAAGCAGTATTTGAATTGAATACAAAAATTTTATCCCAACAATGTTTTAAACAAGGAATCTAATAATTTAATTGTAGCAAACCTTATTTGGCTGAATTTAACATTTAAATCTTAGTACTCATTAGTGTTGAAATATATAACCTACTGTACTATTATTTTTAATAGGTTAAAAAAAACACAAAATTTATTAAAAAATTATTTTTAATAATTATAAACCTTAAATAATAAGCTGATGTAACAAAATAGAACAATATTTGAATTAAAATTAATGTTGCTTACGCATCAATGGCCATAAATGGGTTAAAGTTGATTATTGGAACAATTTTATTTTCATGAATTTATTTACCACATCCCTTCCTGTTGGGTGGTAAAATAAGTTTAAAACGGCTAATCTTAGTCAGGAAACTGTTGGGTCTGCATCGGAACTTGCCAAAGGTGTAAAGACACCTTAAGGTTTTATTTTTAATGATATTCTATTGAGAGGGTTATTTCTAATTAAGTATTATTTACTTACGAGGTGTGTATTCCTTTCTGGTATGGTGGTAATATTCTCAGTATTAATTCTATTCAAAATTAAATTTATTTTTGATCTGTTTTGGTTTGCTAGTCATGTTAGATTTTAGTTGTGTTTTACCTTACAGTTGCAGATTAATTTTTTTTTACTTATTTTGAAATGGAATCTTTACTCCTAATGTAACTAGTCAGTAATACTTTGGCCGTTAAACTTTGTAGATAAGTATATTTGAAATAAAGCTTATTTTGAAAGTAGTTTCCCTTGTTTTTATTTCCTCATATACCTAATGATTCGGCTCATCACATGTTTAATTTCTACTGTTATTAACATAAGGAAGAATGTATCCAATTTTTTAATTAAGACTTTTCATACATATTTTAATATGCATGGTTCAGAAGTTAATTTTTTTTTAAGTTATGACATCTTAAATTTTTATTTTTGAAAAGTAATAAGAATTAAAATTTCTTTTTATCTTGAAAAAATTATAATTATGTAACATATAAAATACTTTCCTTCTCTCTAAAATACTATTCAAACCTTTGCAAGGTGAAATGTATAATAAAAAAAAATTGATGTATTTATTCCTTAAAATAAATTGTAACCTGAATTAACCCTTTAGCGACCGAATACGGCCGGGTCAGAGTGGGCTGGCTGGACTGAGTGGTAGAGAAGTCAACCATGCCCACTGAACCGATTACTTTTTGACTCTGAAATCATGTTTTTTTATTTAATTCCTTATAGTTTCCCATCATCCTTTTTGATTCGGACTTGGAATGGTGAATGGACTGGCACTGGTGAATTTAAAAACATATTTAAAAAAAAATTAATTACTGTAAATTAATTTTAATTATTTAAAAAATTATATAATTAATTTTTTTTGAAATGTCTATATACAAATTTATACATAAACTTTATTTTTTTGAAATGTCTATATACAAATTTATACAATTAAAAATTCTTTTGAGTGTGATAAATGCCAAAACACGACAGACACACTTTACGAAAAATAATATAGCCAAAAGTGAATTTGTACGACATCTGTTGTCAAGAAAAAGTATTTCAGCTTGTATTATATTCAAGATGGCATGGAAAAAATAAGTTAAAAACTTAAAAAGACCAGAGGAAGATGAAATGTCATCCAATATCATCAATGACATATATATTTCCTAATAACTAGGTACTAAAGGAAATAGAATTTAAGCCTTAACCCACTCCTGTACCGTCACAAGTCAACTCAATCGAAGAACAGGTGATGGGTAGGCAAATTTCCTTCAGTATTTATACTGCCTCACAGTTGTTCTGAGAAGCCTTCCTCCTCCCATAATAGGCACTTACATAGTAAAATGGATTTAATAACCAGAATTTTTTTAATAGATTTCTTCGCCATTGAAATTGTTTAGCTGAATAAGTAATTTAAATTATACAGAAAAACAACAGGTTAAAAAAAAAAGATAAAATTTAAAAGGAAGAATAATAAAAATTCTTTATTTATAATAATAAGATGACTACTTCTTGTAGCCACAAGACTTCCTGCGACCTCTGGCCCTCTCGAACTTGCGTCCCTTTGAAAGAACATACGGTTTGGTATGAGAGCGTGGAGCACCTGGAGCAGGGCCGAAATGCTTCACAGCCTCACGAGCTTTACGTGGTCCTGCAATGATATAATTCATTAATAAAAAAATTCTTATATAAAATAACATACTAATATCTAAAATATATGCTGAAAGGTAGTCTTATATTGAGCAAAAATTTACAATGTGATTTATTAATAATAATTTAATCAGAAAGAATATTAATCCTTATTATCAAAAAAACAATAGGACAATTTGTTGCCAACCTACGACGAGTATAGAACACATCACTCCAATCAATAAGATACTGAAGATAAAATAGCACTGGGCAAGGCCATGGTATAAGTGAATGAAATCGCATATTTCTCATTATTTTTTTGACAAGCATCAGACATCAAATAGCCTATAAAAATCTTGATAACACATTCATTTTGACTTGAATCCAGTGCCTGGCCAACTATAAGGAAAAATAAGGTCAAAATTGTTTTACTTGCAAGCCTGGACATCTTAACCTGAAAGTGATCATTAGGAAGGGCTTTCTCATGAATAGTATTTAAAATAAGTAATATTATTGTAAATACAATAAAACTTCATTACAATGATCTCTTCTTTACCAGAGAAAAATCCTAACAGAAATGTTTAAAAAACAATACAACTACTTTTAGTAGGTGCACAAAGGAAAATAAACACAAATAGAAAATAATAGAACAGCAGAAAATTTACTGTTTAATTGCATTTTCATTCAGATTAAAAAATCATACTCTCAAATACTTAAAAAATTATCCCTGAACCGAAAAGAAAATACTCTAAAAGTAACTATAAATCCCAATGCACTGATTTAATTATCATCCTTTAATAAATTGTTACTATACCGAAGGAAATAAGTGAGTAGATAAAAAGATGATACAACAATTAGAATTTTTGAGCTCAAAATTTTCAAGAAAAATACGAAACAAAATCATAATGAACATGGGTGGACTCTGAAACAGGCATCCAAAAGAAATTAATTTATAGTTGAAAATTAGTAGATACAATGTTAAAAATCCATTTGGAAAGCATCCCTCCAAGTCACCAAAAATATGGACAAATGATATTGTTTATTTATATATGTTAAACAGTCGAACCTCGGTTTTATTGTTTATTTATATATACTAAACAGTCGAACCTCGGTATATTGAAACTCAGGGGGAACGAGATTATCATCGAGGATTTCTATATAGCGAGGTTCGATTTATTGAGGTGATTTCCGACTGACTTCGATATATAGAGGTAGAGGTTCATAATAAAATATGTATTTACTCAATGTAACATAGAAAAAATGTACCTATTTTATTAAAATATTGTACAACAATACAATTTACGCCAATTACATTGCTGAAGATAGCTATTTTTGAATATTGAAATGAAAATTTTTTATGACAAGTATAACTAAAAGCAGTTAGAAAACAAATACGCAATCAGAATAAAAACCATACTTCGTCATTATTTAACAATAAAACAATAGACTAAAAAAACAGATGCATATTGAATTTGTGGAAAAAAAAATAAGCTGAGCTTTGAAAAAAATCAGAAATTGTAGTTTGTATACCTGAAAACGACACTTTAACCAATGCATCATCCAATACTTAACCTAGTATGACAGAAGACGAAACCTATTGCACAAGTGTTAGCAGAAACCGAAACAAATGTGAGTGGGGGAGTTACAGGATTACTTGAGAAAAAAGGCCGTTCTGAGAATGACATTGCTTCTCAGAACGAGCTGTTCAGGCTAAAGGGTTCATATTTAACGAATTGACTTCGATATGTAGAGGTTTTCCTACAAAACTTCGTTTTGTAGATGTGCTGTGTAAGCTAAGGAATCTTGGAAAATTCGATATACTAAGGTCTTCTAAACCAATCCTTCGATATGTAGAGGTAAAAATAACGTAGAAAAGATAGGCAGATTCAAGGGGAATAGAAAAACTTCGATTTATCAAGGAATTAGCTATATCGAGGTTCGACTGTATATCCATAGCATAATGCATTGAGTAATACCATATTTATGTGCAATGGTAAATATATTATTATTCAGTACCTTGTAACAAGACTGTTCCCTTCCCCTTGGGAGCAATCCTAGCAAGTTGATCGAAGGTCATAATGGAACCCCCAGCCTTCAGGATACGAGCTCTAGCACGTTCTGTGATGCGAAGAGCACACACCTTCAACAATAAAATATTATATAAATATGCTTATTATTGATAGATAATTAAAGTTGATACATACCTAGACCTTTAAAAACATAGTTAATTAATTTCATCTGCCTTTAGTTCTATTATTAAGCTGGGTATAATCGGCATCAAGCATTTAAACTTTTTATCAATGTAATTTTACCAATAAATATGCTGTACCAGTATTTAACTTCTAATTAAATATAATTAACAGATGAATATAACACCATTTAATGACTTCTTTATAACATATTGGCATAATGAATATATATGCAATATAGATTTTAATTAGGGCGACAAATTTACTAACAAGTTAGTATAATTAAGTAAATAAAATACCTGTAATTTTAAAAATTCAAAACATACAAATGACAGTTAACTTGTAAACTTCATACATGATACCCGAACAGGCGAGCAATAACAGAAGAGCCTTAAGAAATTCAATTGAAAACTGAAGTTAAAATCGCTAGATACCGTAAAGTTGTAATACAATTTCAGTTTTATTACTGAATAATAAAAAACTTTAGAGAATAATTATCAGAGGAAGCAAGAAGTATAGCAAACAGGAGGAATATGAATACCTAGAAATAAAAATAGAGGACAAGAATACATTGAAATATTGGGAGAATGTTCAGAGGATTGATTATAGAACGGTGTATGCAATTACGTTAATGTAGATGATTGTATTATTATAAGAATTATTAGTAAGTATTATTAATTATTTATAGTTGATAGGTTAGAAAGTTATTCTCGTGGATTCAAAATAACTTCTAGACTCCCACAAAAAAGGAGAAGTGTTATTTAGAAATTAAAAAAAAAAAATTAAACCACCAAGAAAGCTGTTAAGATCTGATTATGAAATTACCTGCAATTTGGGAACATCAAGCAACCTGGTATCATCAGTTACAGTTCCGACAATGACTGCGATCTTTCCATCCCTGCCAGGTTTCTTCATAAACCGAACCATACGACGCAGAGACAATGGTGGTTTGTGAATTCTTGACATAAACAGTCTCTTCAAAATAATGCTGTTGAACTTTGCATGAGTCCTACGTGACAGATATCTGTAAAGCTAATACACAATATTCATTAGTAAAAAAAACAACACAGGAATTAGAATCATTGCAGAATTGGCCATTTATAACAATGCAACAATTTGAAGAGTTTATTGGATCACATTGCACAAAAAGACAGAAAGATCAAAGCACTCAATTTACTAAATGATAACTATAAACTAAGGCTATTCTTATGTAGAAATACAGTCTCAGTTTAAATGTTAAGTTTAACACCAACAATACTAACCACATTAAGTTAATAGGTATTGAATAATGAACATGTTAATCCAACATTACACTTAAAAGATACCACTTAAGGAATGATGATCATGTAGGTGACTACAGTTGCCAGGATAGAATAAACTACCATTCCAGCAACATTGTAGAAGCTATTTAGTGATTTAAGCTAAGAGTTTTGAATCACTTTTTGAGATTTAAATGCTACTACAGGAGTAATATATTACCTCTTCTGAAATCTATGAACTTAAATAAGAAGAAAACTGGACTGGATAGTAATTTCAAATTAATACATATCACATACTGTATTAAGACAAAATTAAATGAACATATATATATATATATATATATATATATATATATATATATAAGTACAGATGATGTATATGAAACTGAAAAGTAAACTAAAGATTTCAATACGAAGGTTTTTAAATATTTTAACAAATGTGATATACAAGCACTAACCTTAACAAGCAGAGCCAAGTAAACATCCTCCGACTTAGGTTTAGTTCGGCGGACTATGCGATCATTTTTGTGATTAATGTCAATCCCCTAGAAAATAAAATGCTATATTAGAAAAGATGCCTTCAATGATGAAAGAGATAACGACGGATAATTTCAGGGGCTCACCATTTCGAAGATCTAAACGTGCCCGAAAGAAATGGCTGAACTGCACTGCAGCCAGTGCCTTCTCATGTACTTCGTTATCCACATCAACTCATTCAAAATTCATTTTGATACACAAAATGTTTAATTCTTATTACTTGTTCGTTGATGCAATTATAGTTGATTATTAAGTCTGTATTATTAATGCAATTTATTTATTTGGTTTTATAAAGCTACATTTCTCTTGTTTTAAACTAGACATAGAGGTAGTAGTTATCCATTATGGTTTTTTAAGATTTTAAAACAATAACTTTTATAGTACAATGTATGTAAATACTAGATTGAATTCACATTTTAACTATGATAGGGAAAATGTATTAATTATACATAGTTTTCTGTTTGAAAAAATATAAACTGAAACACTTTAAAATGTTTTGTACCGTTCTTCTAAAATTGACCTTTTGATGGATGTGCAAGATGCTGTTTGTTCATTTAACGTCACTTTTTGCTGCTATGGCTAATCGGACGATGTTACTTCGGGAGCTCTAAATTTTGCCTATTCAGATTTAATTAGGATAGGAATTTTTAACGAGTACCTGACATCGTACAGACTCGGGATCCCCGTTTAACGTCTCTTCCGAAGGACGGCGTAACTAAGGATTTTTTACTCCCTTTAAAATATCCTAGGGCCACCTGCCGGGCTAAGAACCCGCGATCTTGGGCTAAATAGTTTGTTACGCTAACCACTAGACCACAGGTCGCTCCGACGTGCAATGATGGCCCTAAGTATTTACACCCCAGTTTTTATAAAAATATTTTATGGAAATCGGAAAAGACTTCCCAAATTTTAAATTATTATATTGATGCAATATAAAGATGCAAACACAAAAATACAAGAAATTATAAAACTCCTTAATTAAATAGAGTTCAGATTAAAAACAACAAAATTTTAATTGGTCAAAAGTTAATGAGCACTTAACTTGCCAATTTGCAAAATGAATAGGAGGTGTTGAATTAGTTTTTACTGTTTCATCCGAACTATCATTCAATTCTGTTGTATTCAATAGAAAATCTAATTCAAAAAAAGTATTGTTTTTCGAAAAATGGTTTCCATTTCATACATTGTGATTTTTGTTTTTTATTATTGAATTCGTAGACTTTTTTTATCTCTCAAGCACAAATCTTTTATGACGAGTCAATTAACGAAGCCAATTGTTTAATTAGATACCGACTTTCGCTTGTTACTTTTGCGTTAATGTGAAATAGAAGGACCCGATTTTTCCCTATTCAGATGTCGTAATCTAAATAGTTCAAATTAAGGTACCACTTCCCAGTACCAGCGGAAGTCGCAACATTATTTTTAGATAATGTCAAATTAAAGCGATAGTGATCTTAATGATTGAAATGAATAGAAATTTAATGTTGAGTACTAATTAGATAGTCATAATGAATTCTGTAGCACTAGCGCGAGGACGTGAATTGATAACGCAGAAATTCTCTCAAATTGTAGATGTTTATACTGTTTTTTTTTTAATCAAAAATCTAATTTCATTCGACTATATGAAATCATAGTAATCTGTTCTAATAAATATATTAACTTTTTGCTTCAAATTTATTTAGTAGAAAAGTTTCATTTCATTTCAAATATTTTTTAAACTTATATTTTGCATTGATTATTATAGAATGAACTCTAAGTTTTGCCTATTGATGACATCCGCTCGCCATGCTTGCCAAAAGAAATATAAATGCCAAAAGGCTTGTATTCATTAAAAACAATGTGAAAATAAATTGTGGGAATGGCTTTACCACAATTTTAACCTAACCCATAGAAATTGCATTTGCATAATCTTACATTTTTAAAATGTAACTTAGTATAAGAAATAAAAATCTCAAAACACACCATAATTATTAAAAAGAAACCACAGCTAATAACTAACAAATTAATAGCACTTTGAATAAAATATTTACTACAACACTAGATTTAATATAACACTAAAATATATATGGGAATGATATGAGAGTAATTGACTTGAATTAAAAGTATACCCAACGATTATTTTTTGTATCGATTCCAGAAGTTAATTTTTGTGACTCCATCACACATAAAAGTTATTAATTATAGTGGTTATGGCGTCCTTAGGAAGGGATGTAAAATGGGAGGCTTCGAGTCTGTACGATGTCAAGTACACGTTAAAGAACCTTATCCTAATTACAGTTGCTTAGGCAATATTCAGGACTCCCACTAGCATCGTCTGATTAGACATAGCAGTATAAAGGGCGTTTAATGAATAAACAATCAAACTAAAAAAAAGATTGATAGGAAGTTATTTCATCTAAAGAACGGTTATATAAAACGTTTAGAATCAATCAGTTTTAATTAATTGATCTTCTATATTTAAAAAAAATCTCCCCATCGCCTTTGCCTAAAATCGTAGTGAATTGTGGAGTCTCCCGAGAGCGAATTATTTTATTAAATTATATTTTTAAAAAAATTGCCACTGATATGTACTTTAAAACATGATCTAGTTATAATATATACTTATCGCTATAAACAATAGAAAAACTGAAAATGCCAGTCATTAGCAACGATATTGACGATATATAAATGATGTAGATTTTTTAATACAATCTTTTTTTTTTAAATGATTCGTGTGAAAATATCGTAACTAAGACAATGAAATATCACAAGAAACTAAGGTTGTATCAGATTCATTAGTGATTCGTGGTTCCACCATTGGACATTATCGTACGGATAAGGTGAATTTCTAATATTTTTGCTAAATTTCTTAAAATATTTTAAACGTCGGCACTTCCTCTTGTTTGACAAAATTAAAATGTTCATTTATTATCACGAGGAAGCAGTTCCTTTTATAACTCCTAGAAACGATATGTTCGTGAACGACATAGTTCGATTTATCAACTTGTGATAACAGTAAGGAGCATTTAGAAGTGCTAGATTGTTTTCTTATTGTTTAATTTTATTTTTAAACTTTTTACATTTTATTGGTATTCCTCTTTTGATTTTTTGTAGGATACATCACATTATTCTAAGGGCCATAAAATGGTAAATATTGTATATAAGAGATTTTGGGGTACTTATTAGTTAATTTTAATCAAATCGATTTGTTTTTGGCCAGTTGTCAAGAGTCATAAGTCATTTTTAGATTAAAAATAAAATATTAATTATTTACAGATATGTAGTTAGGTATACAAACTCTAAAAAATGTATATTAATATAATGTTTGGTATTATTAAATTGTTTTACTTCTATCCTTAAAGTCATTAGTGATAGAATCAATAAATTAAATAAATGTTTGTGTGAGTAGTCAATATCAGAAACATCAATAACAGAAACAAGTTTATTGTTATTTTTGTATAGCTTAATTATATGTTTTCATGTTGAAATATTATTGCAAAGTAGTACTAAAAATCACTCAATTGATGGAGAAATAAATCTTAAACTCAACCTAAATAATATAATATTGCCAATTAGCATGAAATAATATAGAGAGATCATGCCGGCACTAACAAAAAATTAGTTTTCACCTATTTGGTGTCAATTTATGACTGCAACCCCCAACCAATTCTATCCTCCATGAAATAATATACATTTTCGAAATGGAAGAATAACATATGTTAATAAATTTAAAAAAAAATGTATTACCATAAGTCACAAAGGGTATAGAGTTTTGTTCAAGGGCTTGATTGTACTGTTTTTATGTTAATAGTTGTGCAGGAATGTTATCTGCCTCATACTCACGCCCCAAGTATTTTTTCCATATTAAGGGTATCCACATTATGGAGGCTGGGTGAACCCCATAATAAATTAAAGGATGTGAAAATTCATATTTGTCACAATGCATTATTTACTGGGGTTTGCTAACTCTTAAACATGTCTGCTCCTCATTGTTCAGAAATGAATCCGAATCTCTTGGTGACCATTTTAAGCATAAAATAGTTGTATGTACTAGTTGTTTACAATTTGAAGCGGTTATGTCAATGAATAAGTTAAATCCTGCAGATGGGGCATTAATCCAAAATCATGGTCATGAAATTTATCTTCTTTAACTTAATGTTTCTATTGATGTTCTTAAACTTGGCCTTGGCAGATCAAACAGGCAATCTCACCATTGTATTTTACAGAGTGGTTCAGGTGCCTCCAATACAATGTGGCATAACAGCAGTTCAGAATTGGCACTTGGACTGCTCTTAGATTTGTATTTTTTTTTATTAAAAAAAATAAATGAATTTTTTTTCTAGGATAAAATATTATTGCAAAAATAACAGTTATTAAATTTAATTAGGTATCATTTGGAGAAAAACTATATCATGGGGATCAAGCCCAGACTAAAGCTATCCAACAGAATTTGAATAATTTAAATTTGATTTTATTGTTTCTAACTTTCACTGTAAGTTGCACCTTAATCAGGAATAGTTGTAAGATCATAGTGTCTAACATCACCTAAAAGGATCCCTTGGCAGTTTGTACATATATTTAGCAAGCAGAAGTCTGTTGGAGATTAAGTAGTAAAAATTCAAATTACAGTAAAGTACTGATTTTAAATGGAATGCATTCCTGTCAGCTTTTGTCTTTTGAGCAATCATAATGAGTTAAAGTTGATAAAACCATTATTTTAAGTAATATCTAATTGAAGCAGTAATTGTTTTAATGATTCCGATGAGTATAAATTTAAATTCGAATATAAAGCAGTCAGCATCCACAAATTGTTTCGGTATATTATTAAGGTGACCGAAATGATAATATACCAAATGTTTTTTTGAGTATCATCAGTGCCTCTTCTACATTGAAATAATTAATTTCAAGGTGGGAGGTTCAGTTGTGACATGCATCAAAACAGGGAACTTTGGTTTGTTGTTTGAATTTCGGTTGTGAATTCAGGCTACAGTGGTTAACAGTGTTGAAGCATTGTCTAAGCTACCTACACAATATACTGGTTTAGATTCGAGGTGGGAAATTAGTTTTAGGTGGACCCTCTGAATAGTTGTCAATTTTCAAAATCTGGTTGGAATAGAATAGGATAGATCACGTCCTTTTTTATTTATTAGGAGTAGGCAAGAACATTACTAGAAATAAAAAAAAAGTTTTCCTTGAAATAAAAGTTATTATTTCTCTGAAACACCCAATTCCATATGACATAACCACATACTTCATACTGTTTGTTGAATTCCTTATTTATATTATATTATGACATTTTCAGATTATCTTGAAGAGGAATAATTTAAAAACATTTCCAAGTATTATATCCTTGGTTAGAAAAATGTCAAATACCTCTCCATCAGAAGATGTACTTTTTCAGATTCAAAATAAGTGTGGAATAATAACATTGAATAAACCAAAGGCTCTGAATTGTATAAACATGAAAATGACTCAAGCATTAAATGCACATTTGAAGAAATGGGAAGACCAGGTATCAGTGGTAATTATTAGAGGTGTAGGGAAAGCATTTTGCGCTGGAGGGGATATCAAAGAATCTGTCGAAAAAGGTCCTAAAAACTCTCAGGGTGCAAAAGAGTTTTTTAAGTTGGATTACACCAATGATTACATAATAGCCAATTATAAACAACCTTATATTGCAATAATGGACGGGTACACGATGGGAAGTGGCGTAGGACTAAGTATCAATGGAAGGTTGGTGTTTAGTAATAAAAACAAGTAAGAAATCATTCTATGCTTTTATATTGGCTCTAAGCTAACCTTTTCTCTGCTATTAATTGTGTATGACAGATTGAATATTATGATTAGGATTATTATGCTCAGTACCTGAATGCTAAATCATACATTTTTCTATAATGGGTTTTATAAGTTTTTCGATTGCATATTTAGGGACCACCCAAATATGAAAAATACATTACGTTTGTTGCATTAATAATCCATTTGATAAAATCAGCAGTACAAAAAATAGTTATTTTATTACATATATTATAAACTTTACTATAGTATTATTTCTTTATTGTTATTTATAATAACAGTGTTATTCTTTATAATATCCCTTTTATTTACTAAAAGGAAATCATAAATAACAATGAAATTATGAAAAGGGATTAAAAAATGAAAAACCTGGAGCTAATTATCCCAAATCTGCCTCAGAATTTAACTCCGCTGCCATTGACATGTTTTTGGATCAATAATTTTCTGATTTGGCAATGTAAATTATTCTTATTGTACTCTTATAATTCTTCTTAAATGTATCATAAAATAAGCATTTCACCACCATCCTCATATTCGGTCCTTTGAACCCCCTTCTCCTTTCTCCAGCTCTCCCAGTCTTCCACTTTCATTTTCATAAATCTTTTTCCATTGCTCCCTAATATATCTGGCCACAGGTTAGAATCTTTTCTGCCACTTAAATCTCCAATTACGATTGGTTCTACTTGTCTATAGTATATTTGCCTCTGAACACTGTTGAGGGGCTCTTCTTTCTTCATCGGAATAGCATTATCATTTGGTCCATAGGCTATTATAGAGTTTTCAGAATATCACCTTCTTCTTTGTAAACCATTCTCAGTCGATCACTTACAATTTTCCATCTCCTAATCACTGTATTCATCAGTGATTAAGTTCTGTTCCATTGATTAAGTATATTTCATGTTTTCCTCAAACATAAAATCCATGCTTCTGCTGAGTACTCTGTTTCCATTGGAGCCTGAATAGAGAAGAATTTTATCACCAACTCTTTCTTCCCCATTTCCTCTTATGATTTCATTTAACGCCAGGATATAAACCTTTGCCTTCTTCTTCTTTGCTAGTTACTCTTACTCCTTCCCTTAATCCTCCTATATCATTACTGTAGTATTATAATAAGAAAGACAAAGAATACACGGTGACAGTTTTAATTTTAATCGCATTGAATGCTTTCTTGTTTCTTCTTAATAGGCTATTTAGAAATATAGTTAAATTATATTTATCATACGTTGATTTAATATTTAGTAAAACTGAAATTACAAAGCATTCAAATTTATTCGTAACTGCTTTTATTTAGGTATCAAGTGGCCACAGAAAAAACATTGCTGGCAATGCCAGAGACAGCCATTGGCTTATTTCCTGATGTTGGAGCATCATACTTCCTACCTCGACTGCCAGGAAATATGGGAATGTTTATAGCTCTTACAGGTAGTCGCCTGAAAGGTGCCGACTGCGTAAAGGTCGGGCTAGCTTCTCATTATTGTAAAAGCGAAAACATCCCGAGTCTTATTGACGGTTTGATAGCAACTGGAGGTAATGTCAAGGCAATCGAGTCTGCGCTTAATGAATTTTGCTTAAGCAAAAATAACTTAAATGATCTGCCCTTCAGTCTGGCTGATAAACAGGAGGTTGTGAACAAGATTTTCGGGCTCTCTTCTATAGAGGACATTCTTGAAGCATTACAAAAAGAAGGTTCAGATTGGTCCAAGGAAGTTTTAGAAACTATGAAAAAAATGTCCCCACTGTCCCTGAAAGTCACCCACAAAGAGATGACACTGGGAAAAACATTAACTTTAAAAGAGTGTCTGCAAATGGAGCATCGGCTGTGTCATAAAGCATTGGACGCTACATTTTCCAATGATTTTTATGAAGGTGATTATATTTCCTTTAAACATGTTTAAGGCTTTCTGCTGGATATTTTCTTTGTTAATCTTGACTGGCATTTCATTTATTGCCAGTGTTGTATTATTTTTTTTTTAACTTTATGATGCAAAAGAAAATTACAAATATATCATTATAAGTTATTACTTAGTATTTAAGTTGAAATGATTGACTGGGTTTTTAAATTACACAAAATAAGATGTACTTATTTTATTGCATACATTTCAATCTAATTTTATGTAATTTATTGACTGGACTCCTGGTCAATTTACACTCTTATAGTTAGTATATGTATTAGAATTTGCTTTCCATCTACTTTGATTATATTTTGATTTATAAGTGCTTCCTGAAGTAAAATCATGTCTTATTATTATTTTTAATTATCTATTTGTTGTTTGAATATAGTAAGTTTTGAATCCAATTCTTCAGCGAACATACACCTTTTTCAAGTTTTCTATAGTACAATTAATCTATTCTCCCCAAATGGTTTATTTGATAGAAGCAAATAAATAAAATTTTGAATCTTTCTGTAGAAATAACAATAAAATTTACATTGGTTCTTCTTTCATCAGGTTACTCATTTATTTATTGGAGATACCTAGTTTGGGTGCAGTCAATAATGATAAATAAGAAAACATATTTTATTGTTTCAATGTTAGGCTTAAGTTTTAGGCTATCATCAAGATAGGAGTTAAGCAGCTAAATCAAACTTATATTTAAAAGGAGCTTTGGGTGTTTTTCTGTAAATCTCTCTGCCACAACGATGGCTTAAGCTTAGGCCGAAAAGTCTCCACAGAATATAATATGTTTCTATTTTTAAAGAGAAAAGATAGGCCCTCGGCTGGGATTTGAATTGTCCTCGGCCGGCAGGGGGCCTTGGGTAGCTCAACTGGTAGAGCGATGTCACGGTGAGACAAAGGTTCCGGGTTCAAATCCCGGCCGAGAGCCTATCTTTTCTCTTTAAAAATAAAAATATTTAAAACTAAAAAAAATGACCAATAATTATAAAAAAATATAATATGTTTCCTTTTTGGAGCTCTTCATGATCCCATACCCAAACCAGGCTAATTTAAAAAAGTCTACTATATTCAGCTATACTATCACTATCACCATTAAGAATACATATTAATTTGATTGAAATTTGGTTAGAGAAATATGTGCACTAAGTTTTTATCGTCACCTTTCAGGTGTCCGAGCCCTGCTGCTGGACAAAGACAGAAATCCAAAATGGAATCCTGCTGAGCTCAAAGATATACCTTCTTCTTTGGTGGATCAATATTTTACTAAATTGTCTCCAGGAGATGAAATGGTCCTTTAAATGTGATATTAAAATTAATTAAATTTATTATTCTATGTAAATAGAAACTTCTAAAGTTATTTTTATATTTAGTTATTTTGATTAATAAATGACATTAGTAAAGCAGTATTTTTTTAAAAATAAATTATCTTCTTAAAAAATGATAATACATTTTTTTTTAATATATCGAATTACAGATATTTATATTATACTAGCTTTTGCCCATGGCTTCGCTCGCGTGGAATTTGGTCTGCCAAATAAAGTTTCGTGACAGATCATTTTAAATAAATAATTTAAGTTTTTTTAACTATAACTTAATCGTGCATCCGAAATTTCAGATGTCTAACTTCAAAACTGGCAGATTCCATACAATCTTTGAACCCCTATTATATTAAGGGAGAATCCCTTGGTGTGAAATTGTCCAAATTCCTTTCTTAGTGTTCATTTACTTTCTTAGTGCTACCTGAGAATTTCATGATGCTAAGTTCAGTAGTTTCAGCTGTGCGTTGACGTTGACCGCTGTGTGTGTTAGTAAATCAGGTTAGGTTACAGTTTTATATAAACTTTGCCTGTGTGGTGTGTTGATAAAAAGTAGCCTATGTTCTTCCCAAGGCTTGAGATTATCCATATCAAATTTCATCACAGACGGATCAGCACAGCTGTGATAGATACATTGACTCTGATTAACTAACGGGACGGACAGAAGTTTACTGTTGTTCGTGTCAGTAAAGGATTAGTATGTAATATTATTGAAAAGGATTACTTAGTATAACGGTTTCACTTGTCATAGGGTAGCAGTGAGAAATTAAAACTAAAAGGATTAGAATAATGTACATATATAGGTAATTTATCAATGTCTTTTTAGTTTTGGTGGTCCTGTATTCCTGCAAACTTTTTTTTTTTTTTCTCTCCTCCAAAAATTTTATTTACAATATAATACAAATTTACAGAAATTCCTGAAAATGCTTCTACAGGGTGTCCCGAATTTAAATGGCAAAACTTCAGGATCTTATAGGGGACCGAAAAACTAAGACAAAAAGTCCTTTAGAGATTTGCTCGTTCTTATTCATTTACATTTATATTTATGTTATGTTCTTTTTAACGTAAATATTGCTCAAAATGTTGTCCTCTTGCACCAATGCAAGCATTACATCTAGCACTCACTTGATAAATTGCAGCTAAACATTGTTCTGATGATATTTGGTGCACTGCATCTATGATTCGGTCTCTTAATTGCTCTCTTGAGTTGATTGACACCGAATAAACTTTCTGCTTCTAGGTTCCCCATACGAAGAAATCCATGGGTGTCATATCAGGTGATCTGGGTGGCCAAGGTGCTACTCCTCCACGTCCAATCCATCGTTGTGGATAATTTATATCCAGCCAAGCTCGAGCAACTCTACTATAATGAGCTGGATATCCATCGAGTTGGAACCACATTTCATTCCGCTGTTGTAAGGGAATGTCATCTAAATAATTAGAAAAGTCGTTCTCCAAAAAATGTGTAAATGTGAAACCATTCAATCTTCCAGGTAAAAAATATGGTCCCACCATTAATCCGTTCCAAATTCCAAGCCAAACGTCAATAGCAAATTCAAGCTGAAACCTATTCTCTCCAATAAATTCTAATAAATAGCTCTGGGATTTTCAAGAGCCCATACATGATAATTTCTTTGATTAACAATTCCTCCTCTTGTAAAGGTAGCTTCATTGGTCCATATAATTTTTAATGGAATGAATTATCATCCCGATTTTTTCAAGAAACCAGTTACTAAAATTCAATCTCTTGACATAATCTTGAGGTAATAAATTCTGAACTTTTTGAAGATGATATGGATAGCGATTATCACCTTTCAAAGTTTGCCATATTGCTTGCCGCGATATTGCTAATGCAGCAGATGCTCTTCGGATGCTAGTCTCAGGATTGTTAACGAAGTGGCGTTGTATATGGCTGATGCTATTTACACAAAAATATCTGAGTAACTGACTGAAGACTGATTTAGGAATTATAATCCTAGAAGGAAGCCAAAATGTAAAACAAATAAAAGAATGTAAAGGATTACATTAAGTTTTTACATATCTCACTGCCTAGCCTGAAGAGCTTTGAAAGGTGATAATCGCTACCTGTAACATTTTTGTTTTGTTTCTTTTTTTGCAATTTTCTCTAAAACTAAGCAAAAACGAGCAAATCTCTAAAGGACTTTTTTCTTAGTTTTTTGGTCCCCTATAGGTTCCTGAAGTTTTGCCATTTAAATTCGGGACACCCTATATATAAACCAAAAGCCTTCTGTTACCTTTCGGTATTTTAAGGCGTTACAATGGGCTGAGTCCGCTGAAGGCGGTTTTTACTCGAACCGGCTCAAAGCCCCTGACTTTATACAATAAAAAAAAGGGAGGGGCCGTTTAGCAGGATCAAGAATAGTTGTAGAAAGAAGAAAGTGGAGGAAGGAAGAAGGAAAAGGAAGGAAGGATAAGGACAAGGGAGTACTTACCCTATCCCTAGATCAAATGTAAGCACATCGATCAATCAATCAGGTCTGGGGGGGTTTAAGTCCCTAAATAGGGGGTTCGCCCAGGTCTTCAGCCCATCAAAAAATTTGATGTGCCTCCGACCTATGAACTCAGGCACCGAGGGAAGCCGAAGCTCCTCCGGGATGGTGGTGTTAAGTGCTCCCTCCAGCGATGTGCCACTTACGATCTTTCTAAGGACAGAGTTCTGGTAATGCTGCAGGCGCTGCAGCGTTGTTTTGTAGAGGTGTCTCAGTAGTGGTGCACCGTAGAGCAATGTAGGTCTTATGATGGACTTGTCGATTTGTAATTTCAACCTCAGTGAGAGCTGCGGCGACAAGAGCAGATGGTATAGCCGGTGGGATTTCTGTCGTGCCAACTTCAATCTTGCCTGAACATGCTTTGAGAAGGTGAGATGTCTATCAAAGATAACGCCAAGGTAGAGAATTGAAGTGGATAATCTTCTATCCTCGAAGTCTTCGGTAGAGGTTTCCTACTCACACTCTGAAATGACATTACGATGGCATCCGTCTTAGACAGATTCACCCTGATGCCAATCAGTTTCAGCTCGTTCACTATGGTTTCAGTCGCCATTTGTGCTTTGTTAAGGGCATGTGGGGTGCTGATGCTGGTGGCATAAATCCCAATATCATCCGCATATGCTGCTACCATTGCTCCTGGATGCTTCATTGCGACCACGGGTGCTGTGATAATCACAAACATCAGTGGCCCCTAATACAGAACCTTGAGGTACTCCACAGGTGGTGATGCTAGAAGTCGAGTAACTGTTACCGACTCGTACGACGAATGATCTTCTGCTGATATAGCTTTGGATCAGACGACATAGAGTGGTGAGAAAGCTAAATTCTTTTAAGCGTCGGAGTAACAACTCATGAGACACACAGTCAAAGGCCTGGATCCAGTCCAGTGAAATGAACGCCATAGCTCTGTTCATCTGCATGTGCTCTATGGTGTGCGCCTACAGCTTAGCCAGGTGGTGGTCACAGGCAACTCCTCTCAGGAAACCAGTCTGCTCAGGGGGGATGATGTTCTCTCTGCAGTGCTTCGACATGTGATGGTGAACCAGTCCCTCATAGATTTTGCTCATGTGAGGGAGCAAGCTGATCGGCCTATAGTGCTCAGGTAGTCCCCCACTCTTTCCAGGCTTGAGTAGTGGCACTACGACGGCTGGTTTCCACACACCAGGGAAGTACGAGATCCTCATGCAGGTGTTGAATTTGTTCAATAGAAAGGCTTTACCCTTCAACATCGCATAGGGGATATCATCTTGTCCTGATGCTCTGTTACCTTTCGTGCATTGTGGAACCGACTCGAGCTGACCGAAGGTGGAGAATGTGGGCTTCCCGCTGGGGCACGGTAGTGGTCCTTCCGGGATTGGAGGAGCATCTATCAGCTGAGCAGCTTCTCTCTCCTCATAAGCCTTCACCAAAAGTTCAGCCTGTCCCCCAGGCATCAGCAGGTTGCCTCTAGATGAAAGAAACACTCCGCTCCTTTTGGTTACGTTGGTTTTGACGAGCCGCCAGAACTGACGGGGGTCTTCGTGAGTCCGACGCAATTGCTCATGCCAGAGGGATGTTTTCCAGTCTCCCATGAGGCCGGATATCTGCCGGGTCATTGCATTGATAGCCGGTTTTAGCCCGTAGTCACGAAAGCGCTGTAAAATATTCCTCCTGCAGGTGAATTTTGTGATTTCCTTCAAACTATGTTACTTGAAGAAACAAGTGAGCAAGCATACAAAATTTTCCCCCATTTTTCATCCCCTTAGGGATAGAATACGGGAAAATCCTTTCTTATCGGATGCCTACGTCATACAAAGAACATACCCTCCAAGTTTCAGGTCTCTACGACCAGCGATTTAGGCTGTGCGGTGATTTGTCAGTCAGTTAGTCAGTCATTCAGGGCAAAGCATTTTATATGTATAGATATCTAATCATAATGTTATCCTTTGTAAAAATATGCAAAGTACAGAAAACCAAATTTATAGAATAGAGAGAAGACTACTTTTAAAGGAGTTCTAATAACTTCCAGGTATTCAGAAACAGCCAGTGTAATGGTGGAACACTATGAATCAAGTGCATTAAGGAAGGATAGAATTGGTGAAGGGGTGCAGTCAATAATAACACAAAAATAAGAAAAACTTATTTTTTAATAGTGCCTACGTTTCGACCTATGGTGTATGGTGTAGGCCATCTTCAGGGCAAATAGAAGGAGATACGGCTATGTGAACTGTCAAACCCCAGTCTATTTATTCAAAATAAGATTTATTAATGACTCTTCTGGCACACACAACAAAACATTTTTTATTTGATGAGTGCTTGTATAAAAATCCATTTTATAAATGTCACTAATAGTTAGAATTAATGAAATAATTTGTGGTTTTCCAGTTTTAATTTTTTATTTATTTAATGTTCACCTTGCCCTAAGTGTATATATTTCAAATGTATATCCATCTATTTTACATTATCATAATCTTTAATGAACCATTGCAATCGACCAAGAATAAAAGCCAATCTGTCCGGCAGGGGACCACAATTAGTCTGTAGATTTATCTGAGGCTATGGAACTGATTTGAGATTTAGCATGAAAGTCAGATTCCTTGGGATTCGACACCAGTATTATCCGTTTTTAGAATACACCCGTAGTTCGGGCTCTGTAGAAGAAAACTAAAATATTTCAATATCAACAGTAGTTAGGCTTTAAACAAAAAATAATAATACCTATAAGGTAAGTGCATAAGTTTCAGGCAGATTGCTTTAAAATAACAATTCATATAAGGTAAGTGCATAAGTTGCAGGCAGATTGGTATAAGCAACTGTTTCCAGTTAATGTCCTACAGACAAATAAAAATGAACTTGGATAACGATGTCGTTTCATCAATTGATTAAAATGCTGATATTTTTCAAGTCTAAATTATAGTTTTTACTTCTGGAATTTCTAATCCTTGAATTTAAATAAAATACTCATCCAAAAAACTATTTCTTTTTTTTTTTACAAAAAACTTACTGTTGAACCTTTGGTATTGTATGGACATCTTTTATTTTCTCCGTGAATTTTACCTCTATACCTCTATGAAACATCAGTATCTGATCTATTTTAGATCAACAAAAAACAAAAGTCCATTTTGAATAAAACCAAGTTTACCGCCTTTCGAAATTCAGAACCAATCACTGCCTTACCATTAACTTCAGAATATACGTTATCTCTATTAATACATATGCGCATAATATTGAAGAACCATAGCTGTACAATTAAAGGTAATTATGTAAAAACGTACTCACATGTTATTTTGAAATATTGTTTGTTGCTTTTAAATGGCAATATTGTTTTTTCATTTATGATGCTAATATTGGCAGCACTGCATTTCCCAAGTACCTTCATTTTCCATATCATTTCAAGCGGTCTTAGAATGTGTATTGGGAGAAATAATAAGAGCAAACGTTCTGAAACGAGTATGAAAACTGCTACGTATGTCAAGGTAAACTAATTCATTCCATTGATTTATTGATGGATTTTAATATTGATATAAAATTGTTAGGATGTTAAATCATATTTGGTTTGTAATGGACACAATACTACACTATTTTGATTGTCGATTTATATAAGGGTAATATACATTTGTTGTATTATATATTATGTTTATATCAAATGCATCAATTAATGATTATATAACGTTCATAAATTTGATTATTTGAAGATGATTATGAATTTCACTAAAATTTCTATTTTATGCTTAATATTGTTATTTTATAAATGTTTCTTTGCTTCTATCGGGAATATTACTTTATATGAATCTGACAAGAGATTTAAGTAACATTCAATTATTAATCAATTTTTCTCATTCACAAATTTCGAGAACTTACTTAACTATCGATAGCGTTCAACTATCGATATGTTTTATAGTTCTATTCCAACACGAGTTTTGACTTAGATCTAACTGGGAATCAATGATCAATGCAGTTTCCCGTTCCAACAACTCTACCTCACATGCATTTGACAGTTTGATGATGGTCAAATCTTATGCAACAAATTTCGTACTACTATACATACTTTATTTTCTTATATATGCCCACTTTATTTACGTATATTTATTCTTTTACATACTTTATTTTCAGCGTCGTATATTATTTCTCCATTTATCTCCTTAAGTAAATTATCGAATACTTTTACAGTATAAGTTTGACCATTTTTATTACTACTGACAAGAGGAGACTGTCAACTTACACTGTACTTTATTATATTATGAATCCTGTCGGATTCATATAAAATATTATGACGGATAGCAAGGACGGATCCAGGATTTTTTCTGGGGGTGGCACAACGAACGGACGGGCAAAAAAATCAACAATAACATAGAAATATACTTGTGGTATTTATAGAAAGATTTCAAAGGTTTATTAAAATATCAAAACAATAGTTTCACTCATGTTATTTCTGTTATTTTATCCATGTATTTTAACAACAATGATCATGTGATTTGTCCCTATAAGTATCTACAGTAATGGATTCTCCAAAGTACACAAAAAACCGTCTGGAGGGGCAGCCCCCGTGCCCCCCTTGATTCCGCCCTTGACCGATAGAACCTAACATACGTTTATATTATAATATATTAAACATTAAACAGAAATTTTAGTGAAATTGATTATCATCTTCAAATAATCAAATTTATGAACGTGATATTATTAATAAACCACATTGAAGATACTTTCTTATACCAATCTATTTACTCTCAACATTCTTCATATATTTACAGCCTTCTCCAATTCAAATTCTCAGTTCAACACCATAAAACAAGATCCCGCCTTTCCGATCTCTATATTCGTTCCCACCGAACCAAAGCGTTCGAACGTTCCTTTCTTGCCCGCTCCACCACACTGTGGAACTCAATCCCTCCTAATATCCGTCATAGTTCCTCACTATCGTCATTTAAATCCTTGCTTTTCCAACATCTCCTAGCTTCCCAAAAAGATGCTCTCTAAGCAGGTTAGTCATTTGCTTAGATTGTAATGTATTAAAATTCATTGTGCTATTAATTTCTTTTAATTTTGTCTTTTAAGAAGCTGTACATCATGTAAAGAATTTATTGCATGCTAGCTCATGCATTTAACAAAAGCTATGTATTTATTAATTCTCTTTAATTGCTTAATATGTTGTCAAGATTTGTACTGTTTATTTACTTTGCTATATTGGCTTTACTGCCCAAGCTATGATCTCAGGGAAAGGTCAGATCCTTTGATCTGAATATAATTAAATACTAAAATGGGATGCCACCCTGAGATCGTTATACTTAATATGTAATAATTTTATGTAATTAATAATTAAGAGACTTATATAGTCTTCCCCAAAGGTTAACGTGGTTGACTGACCAGGAGTTGTTTATTAAATAAGAATATTTATACGAGAAGAACATTATATTTTATTTGTGCTGATCATGGTTACAGACTTATAAATCTTAAAAACAACTTACAATGAAAACGGGAAGCTATAGGTGACTTATGATATACGGAGCTTCATTCTCCATCCTCCTCCTTACGTCTTGACTTGGCTGCTGCGTACCGACGACTGCCCCTTCTCTTCCAAGTAAAGTAATGAACCCTAAGGACCATTATACTCTACCTGGCCTAGGCCCCTTATTGTCACCTATAGCAACTTATTATTATTTTTGTTTAAATATTTCTTTTTAAATTGTTTTTTGTCATTTTTACACGCTTTATTATTTGTAACACCTTGCCTTCTGGCCAGATAAACATTATGTTTCTTTTTCTGTTCATATTTGTTATTCTAAAGGAACATAGTCCCAGAATAAAGTTACTTTTCTATTATATTCTACTTAAAAGATCCTTCATAAGTCATAAGTCAACTTTGGAGGAATGGTTATAACAACCTCCTCGCAGCCCGGCAATTGGGTCTTAGAGTTTTTAAAGGGAGTAAAAAATTCTTAGATATACCGTCCTTTGGAAGGGGCGTAAATTGGGGGTCCCGAACCTGTTTGATGTAGTTACTTGTTAAAGATCCCTATCTAAGTTAAAAACTTGGATATGCAAATTTAGGTCACCCCTGTAGCATGGTCCGATTAGCCATAACAGTATTAAGTGGCGTTGAACGAAACAAACTAAAGATAAGATTATCGACAAGTTTCATCGAAAAAGTTAATTTTCCTGCTAATTTAAAAATAACATAATAGTTTGAAATAAAGATTATGTGAAAGTTTGGTGTATGATTGTTTCTTAGAACTCTTAAATTGTTGTGAAAGTGAAGCTGAGATTGAGCTTATGGGAGACTGCTAGGGATACACAGCTCTCTCATGTATACTGTGTGCTATTTGTTCTAATCCTCGAGTTTCAGAAATATCAAGTAGTCGAAAACAAGTCCATTAACAGGGTCAGTGTAGTAAACTTTATTTTTTGCTGTAGCAACTGTCGATTTTTTACTGAATGATTGTTTGTTTGTTTGTTTAACGTCACTTTTTGCTGCTATGGCTAATCGGACGATGCTACAGTGAGAACTCTAAATTTTGTCTATCCAGGTATAATTAGGATAGGGATTTTTAACGAGTACCTGACATCGTACAGGCTCGGGACCCGCGTTTAACGTCCCTTCCGAAGGACGGCGTAACTAAGGATTTTTTCTCCCTTAAAAAATCCTAGGGTCACCTGCCGGGCTACGAACCCGCGATCTTGGGCTTAGTGGTTACGCTAACCACTAGACCACAGGTGACCTTTTTTACTTTTTTACTGAATGATCTTCCCCTTGATGATCTCCCCCAAGACATATCCTTGCGGCTGTATCCTTTCCCAGTATAAGGAATCAAAGTACTTTTCCAATCATATCTTTCAATGTTACCTGTAGGAGAACATTTTTATATATCTCAAGCATACTTGTAATTATATATTTGTTTACTTAATATGAATAAACTCATAACAAGCTACACCCGCTGCAGCTATGATGCAGTTCGTCTGACCGAGGTACGAGCCAGGATAGCTCAAGTGACCGAGCACCACGACGGAAACGTGGGAGACCCGGGTTCGAATCCCGGCCCTAGACAATTCTTTTCTCTTGAAAATAAAAAATATTTAAAAATGATAACAATTAATTAAAATATAAAATAAAGTAAATTATAAATAATATAATGACTTAAGTCAACAAGATCCTAATTAAAGTAATGTTCAATGAACATTCTTCCCCTTGAATACATCGCAAATTGCGAGAACACGGGGGTATGGGATAGGTGAACAGAATGGATTTGTCTGACCGAGGTACGAGCCAGGATAGCTCAAGTGGCAGAGCACTACGTCGGCAACGTGGGAGACCCGGGTTTGAATCCGGGCCCTGGACAAATCTTTTCTCTTCAAAATAAAAATGTTAAAAAATTATAACAATTAATAAAAAAAAAAAATAAAAAAAATTATATTTTATCTATACTTCGAAATGTTCGTTGAAACTTTATATCTTGATAAAATGATTACCGAAGTCTACTAATTACCCATATTTACATGATCATTTCCAAACTAACGCTCTCAATATCTTATATTTTTGGAAAATATCAATAATGAAACGAATAAACAGTTGAAATTTGTTGTAACTCGAAGCGACAACCTGCGGATCAGATACCGTTTATTTTTCAGAAAATGTCACTATTATCTGAATATAATTTAATGTGAAAATAGGTTTTAACTAAATTCTCCTCAAAGTGTATTCGAAGGACTCCTTCAAATTTATTTTATAATTATATGGAATATAAACTTTAAAGCACTAATACTCCTTTCGTTTGATATAAATCTGTCTACAAAATTCACAGATTGGGAGAATGTAATATATCCCAAGTAGGCTAGCATAACATGCAATTTTTCGTTATCTATATTCCTTATCGATTCTATGGAATAAACATCTTTTCTGAAGAAATTGAATCTACTTGGTGGTCCGTGAAAATAATTGGCATGGCAATAAAATTGTATTGAGCACTGTTAAAGGTTAGTTGTGAAGAGGAGCATTGGTTTTTTATTATACCAATATGGCTGCTATTTATCCTCTATACCTGATGCTGATAACGCCTAAGTTCCTGTTCTTATTTTTACAAATTCATGGTACGCGTTTAAAAATCAATTTTAAAATTACTTACCATTACTAAAATTATTTTTACATAGGCAAATGAGTAATAATAAATATAAGAGTAAGATATAATAATACACGAGTATAAAGTATCCTGCTACCAATAGTTGTGTATGGTAGCGATGCCTGGGCGCTGATGAAAATTCTACTAATGAAATTCTATTAAATATATAAGGGGGAGGGTTAATCCTTAAAAGAATTTATGGCCATGCAAAGAAAATAAGAAGCTTCTATGAGACACTTGATATTGATTCCACCATAAAAAATGTCAAAATAAGATGGGTGGACATGCCCTTGGAAGGGCAGCCGAATTTAAATCTATAAAACAAGGAGACTTGCTGAGGAGACCAAGGTCCTGCAATGATCATTTTGCCGTTAGAGATAGATAGAATGAGAGATATCAAAACTTAGAATTCACTGCTATTATGAACTTAATTTCTGCAAACGTCTAAACTGAGATTAAATAAAAAAAAAAGAATTTCCTAAATAATATTGGATGTTTATTTATTTTCGAATCAATAGCGATAAAGTTTAATCATTGCTTTAGATGAAGTATTCGGCGAGATATCATGTACTCAAATTCCTAATCAGTAGTGTACGGAAATTAAAATGGTGGGGGGAGAGGAGTTCTTCGTTTTCATTTATTTCCTCTTATGCCATTGGTAGCATCGAGGAGCCTCCACCCAATGCAGCCATGGCTCCGATTTCTACTCAGCTGCCTCATTTCCTGGAGGGTCTTACCTCTTTTCCCTCCGATGCGCTGAATGTATATCTGTATTCCCAATGTGTATGTGAATGTATTTCTGTATTCCCAATGTGTATGTGAATGTATTTCTGTATTCCCAATGTGTATGTGAATGTATTTCTGTATTCCCAATGTGTATGTGAATGTATTTCTGTATTCCCAATGTGCATGTGAATGTATTCCCAGGGACGGCTACTCGGCCTCCTTCTAGATCTTCCATGACCTTCCTTGGCCTTTTCTTTTCCTCCATCCGATAAACGTGGCCAAATTACTTTAGCTAATTGTCAGTTTTTTATGGAAGCCCTTAGCTCCGTTACTTTCAGCTCTTCTCTTATTCTTTCCTGGTGTTTCCAACGACTATCCGCAGGAATTTTATCTCAGTATCTGTCACTCGGCTAGCTCGTTTGTCCAGCATAAGCCAGCTTTCACTTCCATAAGTGAGGGTTGGAAGGTAAACTGACTTGTATATATGCATTTTTGTTTCCTTCCCAACATACCAATGCCCAACTGTACTGTTGCAAGTAGGGTAGTAAACCTGGCTAGCTTTGGATATTATGTTTGCTACTTCTGGGTCAATTTTTCTCCTGCTGGGGTATTCTTCTATAACTGTAAGTACCTCCCCATTACAGATCAGCTGGACATCTTCTTTTTCTTCTCTTGATAGCACTAAAACTGCTTTTCTTGCTATTGATGGATTTAAAGTTCAATACTCTATATTTTTGCTTGTAATGATAAGGTTTAGACGATTTTTTAAATATTTCTTCAGGGAATACGATCATATTATCGACTGTAAAATAACTTCTGGGTTTAAAATATAACTATTAGGACTATAGCATTGTCTGATTATTTATAGCAGCACAAAGTGACTTTAAACGAAATAAACAAACAATTTAGGCTGTTTTCTTCGTATTTTGTTTCTAACATATTTGCCAATGCGATTTTTCTCGAAGAAGCTATCTCTCCAAATAAAGGCTATGTTAGTTACTTGAGTAACTTTGTAGTAATTTAAATTTGTACACAGAAATCCAATTGCAATGAACTGATTTTTTTCTTTAGTTTTACTCTAATTTTAGTAAGTCAAAATGCTTCAAATAGACAATGCACGATATTCTATACCTTTATATAACGATATTTTAAAATAACTTCTAGTTTCGTGACCAACAAATAAACAAGTAAGAAAAAAACGATTTTTCTTTTATTATTCTACTGATGTAAATAACTGACAGTACACATATTTGACTCAGCACATCAATATCTGTAAATTATTCGATATTCAGTTACCTATTCGATAACCCGATGGCCGAAAACCAATGGAAAAAAGAAATGAACTAAAGCCCAGCTAAATAGAGTTTAGTTGATGTAGTTAGTGTTAGCATTTTCATATCATTTTTGGTTTTTGAAGCGTTTGCTACAATACCCCATTGTACAAACTCCGACCGTGAAGCAGGGATATCGTTAATCTAGGAATTTCTGTGGATTAATTATGTAGATTTATGGCAGCGGACGAAGTCGCCACGTATGTAAAATATAGTTTGGTCCAATTTGAATGGTAAATATTTTTTCCAGACGAAATTACGTTGCCTAAGGAACTTAACCGAAAAATTGGTGTTTTCCTCTCTGTTTGCCGGACTTGTCTGTAGATCATGGATACCAACACTACAGAGGCTTGGTGAGCCCCAGGAGTGTCTATGGATCCTACCTTAGTCCGTCCATACTGTTTACATATTATATAATTTATCTGCCACGGCTGGAATAGAACCCGTGATCGTCAGCGCAGCAACTCAGCTCCCTACACAGTGATCTACTCCACCTATTATTACAGCATAAAGGAAACATGAATATATTGCATTATTCCATTTAAGGTATTCAACGTGAAAAATAATTATATTGCCTGAGCGGGTCTTGCTGATAACAGAGCCAGGTATGCGCTTTCAGATCTTATCTCGGGAGTTGTAACTCACTCTGGTTTCTTATCTATGTTCTTCGGAATTTTTATCTACATTTATCAATGCGATTTTTATCCTGTAAGCCTTCTCACACTATTTAGTTTATGTTTCTTTCCAATTTTCTTATCTAATATATTTACCAATTAGATTTTTCTCCAGGAAGCTCTCTGAGACCTTAGGGGCACCTACGGTGTAGTGGTTAGCACAACAACCTACTATTGCCCAAGGTAGTTCGCAGCCTTGGCCCTAGGATGCCCGAAGGGGCATAAATTGGGAGCTCCGAGGCCGTGGGATGTCAGGTACTCATTGAAAATCCCTATTCTTATTCTACCTAGGGAAGTAAAATTTAGGACTAAAGCATCGTCTGATTATTTATAGCAGCATAAAGTGACATTAAACGAAATAAATAAACAATTTAGGTTGTTTTCTTCGTATTTTGTATCTAACATATTTGCCAATGCGATTTTTTTCGAAGAAGCTATCTCTCCAAATAAAGGCTATGTTAGTTACTTGAGTAACTTTACTGTCATTTAGAATTGAACACAGAAATTGCAATGAACTGATTTTATTTCATTTTTAATTTTACTCTAATTTTAGTAAGTAAAAATGCTTGAAATAGACAATGCCCGATATTTTATACCCATTCTATATAAATTAACAAAAATATTTGTTAAGAACTTTCCAAAAGACAAATACCTTAAAAATAATTTTAAAAAAGATATAAAAGAAAAATCATCAATAATCAGTCTGTAATTTTTAGACTATCAGTCAATGTTTCAATTAGCTAAATAAATCAATTCAAACTTCCTCATAGCCATTGTAATTAGATAATTAATTTTCCTATTAGTTTTATATCGTAAGCTTGTGAGCTATTTTCTGCCCAATGATTTGGACTATACTTATTGGATTTCTCAAAGTGAAAAGGCGCATACACAACTCAAAATTAGGAATTCTTTTTATTAAATAAGCTTGTTAATATAATTAACCAACAAGAAAATTAGGTCATAAGCAAACCATAATAACTAATAGAAATATTAATTCGATAATTACAAAGGCTGAAAGGAAGTTTAAATTGATATATTTAGTTAATTGAAAAATGATTGATGATCTACAGTTTATACGAGTGTTAATTGACGATTTTTTCTCTTATATCTGTGGCTCAAATTTTGTCGAATCATAATAATTTTTCAAGTAATCTTAGTTGTTTTGTTTGTAAAAATTTTTTTAAGGTTATATTTTTTAATGTATCCTCTATTATATCTACAGCCCCGGTCAATAAGTGGTTAAGTCTAATTTTCTCCAAAATCAGTTTCTTTTCTTCAGCGGAATCGAATTATTTTCGTTGTGAATAGGTGGCTATGTAAAGCATTGGCTTGAAATGGAGTGATTGCTTATATTATAATTCCATTTCAAGCCAAGATCTATGAAAATGATACGATTCCAGTTATCTGAAAGCAGTTAACTCTCTCTGGACAAAATCCGACTTAACAATTTATTCACCGGTACTGTAGATATAACACCTGGCTGTAAAGGTGTTCTGCGGGGCTGGTCTATCTTCAATGCCAATTCATCTTGTCAATGCTGAAAAACTCGATATTTTTTATCGATAGGGATTTCTTTAGAAATTTATCGACATTTTTTTACTACGGTTTATATTAATATCGCAATATAAATTTTGAGTTTCTAAAACCCATATAAGAAAATGGGGGGGTGGCTGTGTCATAGACACCGTCGTGTGTTGTACTTAAATACGTTTACATAATGGGTAATATTTTTTATATAGAACAATATTATTTATGTTTTCAGGGAAAAATCAAGTAAACAAATAATTACTGTAACTGTATTAATTGTAAACAAATAAAGTTATATTGTATAATATAACTCTATTAATTATAGGTCTGTTTGACTCGGTCATATGATGGAGAAGCCCAACCGTATACGATCGATGTATTTGGATTTGGCTTTTGGAAGTGTATAGGTCGACATTATATACTTTTGATAATATTTTTTTAATTCTAACACCTTATTAAACTCACTGTCACTATTTGACACTAATGTTTTATATGGTACACAATCGATAACTTATGACGACAGCTGACGTTTCGATCCTATATGAACGTCGTAGCTTCTCCGAATCAAAATTTATACTAAATGGAAATCTTGATACACAGCAAAGTTAACTCAAAATGGCGGTGCTCATCCCTTTGATCGGCACGATGCTTCATAAACCTCACTTATCGTAATGAATTTTTTGATCCTTTAGCTATCCAGTGGTCCAATTGAATTTTGGGTGGAAATGATAGATATGTGGCTTTAACACTAAACGGTATCCCCGATTTTGTTACCATTCGTTTTTTTGAAGCAATTTTAAAGACGTATTTACATAAAAAAGAATGTTTTTTTGTCAGAATCTAGTAATTCATAATACTTTTTTGTATCAATAATAATCAATAAATGAGGCTTAATAACAAGTATGATAGATTAAGACATACTATAGACATTTTTCAGAGTCAAAATTGAAACAATTAATTTTAATTATTATTATTGTGTTAATATTACTATCAAATGCAAACAGAGATAACATAATGATGATGATACTAGACGCACTTTGCCATAATTATAAGATATCATTATAACATAATCTCATAATTTAGACAGTTAATTTTTTAATAATTTTATGGGTAGACAAATAATGTCTTTATTTATACATTGATTTTCACAACTTAGAGCATTAACAATGAATTTCAGATTATATTTATTTACTCTGAATTACAGATTAAATTATCCAGATTCTATATGGAAGAATCGGAGTAAAACGATGTAGAGGAAGACCGAGAATGAGGTTGATGGATGACGCCGAAAAGACCTGAAGTTGCTTGGAGTGACGAGATGGAGAGAACGAGCAAACGACAGGAATGACTGGCTTGAGGTCCTCGAGGTGGCCAAGGTCCTTGAAGGTCCGTACGTAACAGATTATATTTAAGGTGTTTGTGGAGCGTCTTGGAGCAAGGTAGCTAGCTGCCTTTATTTGGAGAGTCTCTTAGGACTATTATTGTGATGAATTCTGCACTTCGTCTATTTTGATTTATTTGATTCTTTTAGCGTGTCTCCTGACGACGCCTGAGTTGACGAAACGTTGACTGGTTGCTTTTAGTATTTTAGAGACTTAAGGCTTTGTTTTAGGTATTTTTTTTATTGCATTCCAGGTGTGCTGTTGAACTGTGACGAATCTTGCCGACTGGAAATGTGTCCAAGGTGGGCTGTGGGTTGGCCACCCCTGAATTTCAGCATAAAAAATACAAAAGTAAGCCAAGCTTCTATTCCATTCACGTCAACTTTTCCTACAGCTTATCGATGTATTTCATCAAATATGTAAGTAAGTAAGCCATTCATTAGAATCCGCAAATAGTGGAAACTTTGAAAGGTTTTGCAAAACTGTAGCATTATCGATGAGCTCAAGATTACTAGGTTCATGTTTTAAGTTCGAATTTTACGCATACATGACTATTATAAAACCTATCTGTACTTATGGAGTAGAGGTTTGAGGCTCGTATTCAATCCTTACAATTCAAAGTCCTCCGTAAAGTTCCATTTGTTGCTGATTTGGCCCGAACCCAATATTAATCCTTTCATGGCAAACTTTATTCCCACTCAAACTCACTTGTTTCTAATCTAGGAACCTTTTAAATTTCCGATAATCCTTGGAGACCTATGAAAAGAAGATGTCTTAGTAACCTTCTAAGTCAGTGGTTCCCAATCTCATTTAAACCACGCCTTCCATGTTCAAATGAAAACTTTCCAGCCCCCCCCCCCATTCAAATGAAAACCTCCTACTCCCTTGCACAAAAATTGTATGAGCATATGCAAAATAACAAGTGTATTGAAAACATAATATTTAGTGTTACTGTCACAAGATATAACATTAAAAGTTTCAATTTAAGATAAATAAGTACTAGTGAGAGAAAACCAACTAAAATTAAGTGAGAATTTTTCGGTTTCAATGCTGGTAAGTTTCAATAAATATATTTTTTTTTAATTCGGATTGGTCATCCCAAATATTTTTTGTTTCGATTTAATTTTATTATTTTTATGTAATGATTTAGTAATGTTGCTTGTGATGGTTAATGGAGGGAGGCAGTTTCCCAAGTTATATGTTTATTGTTTATTATTATTGTAGGTTTTAAAAATTAGATAGCATATTCTGAGGTATAGATTCTTCTCTAGAGTTGCCGCTAAGTCAGGGCGCAAAATACAAAATATTAATGTTTATAATTATTATTCTTTGAAAAATAAGGCTTATGGTGGTTGTTTATTCATTTCAAGCTGCTATGGTTAATCGGACGAGGCTGCAGTGGAGCTAAATATTCCCTACCATATATAATTGAGAAAGAGATCTTTAACAAGTACCTGGCATCGTACTGGCTTGGGACCCTCGTTTTACGTTCCTTCCGAAGGACGGCATAACTAAGGATTTTTACTCCCTCAAAAATCTTAAGGCCACATGCCGGGCTGCGAATCCACTTGTTATGCTAACTACTAGAGCACATATGCCCCGAAGGCTTATGGTAATAGTGTAATTTTTAATGTTTCGATCTGGGGGTTCCCATACTTTTGTGTAAGAAGGCCCCTCCAATTGAAATGGAGACTCCCACGCCCTATTGTACAATAAATTGTACGGGTATATGAATAAAAACAACTAGTATTAGATTGGGTATGGATCTAGGACCCTTCTGGGGCTCACCAAGCGATTGAAGTGGGTAACCAAACAGTTTAATAAAATGGGTATCCAAAATAAGGAGGAGAATCTGGCCTTTGAGCGTGATCTAGGACAAATCACCTCCCTGTACAACCGTTGTCCAAGAAACAGTACAGTCTCAATGTAAAAGAATGTATTACATTGAAAATATAACATTTCTTTTTATTTTCACAAGATACAATATTAAATGCTTCAATTTGAGATAAAGCGACCTGGTACGAGAAAAATAAGTGTTAGTATCTTAGTTCAAAGTTTAAAATAAGTCAGAGTTTTTTTTATAAGAAACTAAGTGAGAATTTTTATTTTTAACTCTCTCGCCCCCACCTGACTTGTATACACCCCTCTATGGGAACCTATGGTTTAGAGTACAAAATGTTGAGAAATTATTTAAATATTATGTAGCTCATTTAATTCTATTTAAATATCTTGTTCATCTCAATTTAAATATAATATTGAGATTGTTATAACCTGAGTTAATAAAGAGCCCATTAGAGAGATAATATCTATAAATACATTCACAAGATACATTCAGAAGGGTTTCGATAGGAGCGAAGTAAGATGGAGTAGGAGAGGGTGCTGATAAGACAGGCCACCAGATGCCGCCAGCTGCGAAGACGGCAGTATGGCGGCCAGTCGTGTGGAGGTTGTGTGATGTAGTGTGTGCCCTGTGTGTTGTTGCTAGCAGTTGTTAAAAGTTCGCCGCTCATTACTAAGTGTTAGTACCTCATCGAGACCTTAGCACTTACTAGCTGCCCCGAGAAGCCCCCCTGCAGAGCCACATGCGAGCCCCCCGGCCTTCCCATGCCTGCGGGTCTCTTCCTCTCTGCCCATGGTGAGTCTTATCTATGTTTACTCTCCTGTCCCAGGCGATCCTCTCTTTCTCAGCTGAGCTGCTAGGATGTATCCGATCCACGGGTTCGACGCCTTACGGTATGGGGTAACCGCCAAGTCGGCCATGTTGCTACATCTTCTTATCAGTCGGGACCGACGTTGCAAAAAATGCTCTGTATTCTTGGCAAATTTTAATCTTCACTTTATCCCTTTAATTTTTTTAAAAAATTTATTTCCGCTTGCTTACTGGAAGCATACAGGAGCCATGAACACGGCCTACGTGGCATCATTGCGTAGCGACTAACGTACCTTTCAAAATGTTACTGTCTTCGAAAAATATATATATTATTTTATTCCTATATTTCCAATTATTTAGAAAATGATGAATTTTCGAAATTAAGTCTACTTTTTTAGATTTTTACAATAATTGAATTTTAAAAATAGTACCGAGTAGTAAAAGAGTACTTGAGTGTTAAAAATAAAAATAAATAAATATGTAATTACACTTTAGAAAATGTATTTTGATCTTATTATCAGTATTATTCTTCAATTTAATTGTGATTCAAGGAATTTCACGGCTCTTTTTGGTTATGTAATACGCTACCGAGAGGAATTGTTTTATGATTTTTCAGGAAAAAATAAATTATAAAACAATATATAATATATATTAAAATAAAATTGCAAAGTTTTAGAGAAAAATTCATGGTATAATTTTGAAATTTGTCGGAGGAATGTTCCAATATTTAAAGGATTTTATCTTGAAGAAGAAGCCGACTATGCTGTGAGTGGCCAACTGCTGATTAGAAAGTAACAAACGTCTATAATTAGAACTGATTCTCGCCAGAATGGACAATCAATTATTCATTACATTGCTAGGCAACGGCGACGTTTTTTGTTTTTACAATAATTTTGTTTAACTAAAGATATGTTTTTCTCGCTTCAATATATTCCGAAAAATATTTGTTGCGGAAGACTACGCTGTCCTCTTATCTCTGAGTGTGATAAGGCTGCGCCCGGGTCCATGGTGATGAGATATCGTACCATATTACACTCAATCGGAATATATAATTATTTTGGATCTTTGGGTGGAAATCTGTTATTTGCGGAATTTATATCAGCTTTGAATTAATATAGAAGTTCATTTATAAAATTGTGTTGGTATTTGTTTTCTCGTACTAATCAAATCAGTTACAGTGGCAATTAATTAGTAATTCCGTAGGTTATCGCTTCGTGTTAAGTCACAAGTTTTAACTTTTTCCCTTTCAATAGTTACTATAAAAAAATTTCATAAATACAAGTTGTAATTAACTTTAGTATGGTAAAGAGAATGTAATTATTGGAAATGTGTCTACTTTGATAATTATTTCATCTAGAAATGAACGTTTCAACAAACGTTTATCATCTATACTTAGAAATGATAGTTAAATCTTTTATTTCTTTATGAAATGGTTATCGAAATCTACTCATTACCCATAATTACATTCTCTTTTCCATACTAAAGCTCATGATAACGTGTATTTTGGGAAAATATTAAACATGAAACGAATAAATAGTCAAAGCTTATTGTAACTCATCTCGAAGCGACAACCTGTGGAATAGATAGATAACTCACCTACCATGAGTCAAAATAAGTTTTTTAAAATAAATTTGTATTGGTATACTCACTCGAATTGTATCAAATAATCAAAACCATCTTTGTTAAAAGTTTGCCTAATTAAAGTTTTATAATAGAGAGGCAAATAGTTGACTGGAAGATCTAATGTGGGATATAGATAGTCTGGGGGGTGCAGTCATATATTTACATCATATATAAGAGCCGAAGCCAATATCATATATCATATACATATTGGCTCCGGATTCTATCAGCCCTGATGATGGCCTACAACGTAGGTCGAAACGTCGGCACTCATAATAAATAAGTTTTTCTTATTTTGTGTTATATTGACTGCACCCCCAGACTGTCTATATCCCACATTAAAGTTTTATAGTAGTCACTATAATTTGATTTTATGTTTAGTTCCTTGTATAACGTACAGTATTCTTTATAAGGCTATATTTCTGTTTTGTATTATTAATTCATCAAAGTCTAATTAATCTAAATTTTAAAATACGTACGCTGGTAGGCTCCCATAATACTAGAGGAAGGCAATTTACGAAGCACTATTTATTTGGTTTTCTTTCCAATAATTTTTATTCAAGATTACAAAAACAGAGACAAAGATTTTGTGATTATTTTTTGTTCAAGTAGACGCGGTAAAAGAAAGTTTATAAGTTTATTTATTAATAAGTTAATAACCTTGTTTATTAATGGAACAAATTGTAATGAATAAATAAGTATAATGATTTATATCTGTTTATAACTGTCTTTGGAACGGTCCCTCCCACTTTTTTGTAAGTAATTATGACTTGATTTCCTTGAAGACCGGGAATGTTATTTGAATTTTGCGCGTCGGAGAAAAAAAAATCGTAAATTATGCTTTTAAAAAAAGCAGCTAGTCAGTGAAAATTTGTATTTTTTTATCCGAATAATTCAATTTTTGCATCATTATTAAGCAGTGCATAAAATATTTAGAAGAATGTTTATGTTGTTCCTCTTATCATCTCTAATTCGTATCTTTACGCTGACTTTGTTGATCAGTGTCTATTGTATTGTTTCACCTCCTTTCTTCGTTCCCACTTGTGGTTAAGTGAACTGCGGTTGCTATGGAATATTATAATTAATGTATTAGATCAAAATAGGTTTTTGTTTTTAAACTTAAACCGATTTATACTCTTCTTCATTTATTCCAGCATTTACTATTAAGTAAAATAATTAAAAAGAATATATTTATGATGTATAGACTTTATTTCTGTCTTCTTTTTTTTTTTTTGTTTATTTTCTAGTTGGTGTTTTGTTTTATGTTTTGGGGTCTGTGTAAGAGGTTAAGTAGCATTTCATCACTATCAAACAAGCATTTACCACATTTATTTATTATAATTCATTCTCAATTATACATCGTTCATGTCATCGTTGGGCAGATACAAGGTTTTATTATTCCAAATTTGTTTGATACTTAATCTAATAAATTGTCAAAAATGCCTCAGTTATCAGAACTTTGAAATTTGTCAACCATTCCTCATTTTTTCATGCTGTACCTCAGTCTTTATTCTTGATCATAATTCGAATAAAAATAAAATAAATCAAATACCGAAATGTAAATAGATTGATCGTTATTGAAATATAAATCACAATACAGGAAAATTTTTGATAGATATAGATTAAACAGTGTTTTATATTTTTTTGTATCTTATAATTTAAAGTATATAATTTGGATTGCCTTATTTATAGATATATATTTTTCTACCTGTCTTATTTTTATTTATTTTTTAATATGAAAAACTGTTTTATTTCATACATCATCAATGAGCATATCTATTATTATTAAGAGATAATAAATTCAATTTAAAAAATAGCAATTTTTGAGGTCACTTATAATAAAAAAACAAGTAAGAATGGGACTTTTTTTTTATTATATAATTTGATGTTATGGATAAATCACATTTACAAATTCGAGAATTTTTCATATTAATGTTTTTAAAAGTTATGAAATATTTTAAAGGATTAAAGGAAGAAACGCACAAGTTGTATTTTCATTGACTTTTTACAAAAATTATTTATGGGTTGTGCAAATGATCTCCTTAAAAAAAATTAAGGTTTTTATGAAATTTCTAAATTTAGAATTTTACTAGAAATATTTAACGGGATAAATTACTTTCAAATGTTAGTTCACAGTTGCGGTGAGGTTAACATATAAAATAGTAGCTTAGGATGTACAGAGGATTTTCCAAAAGTACAAGTTATCGTGAACTTTAGCATTGAAAAAATGATGTAATTATGATTGATGGAAAGATTTAAGTAATCATCATCAAGAAATAAAAGTTTCCACTAACATTTCGAAGAATAGATGATATGGTTGTTGAAGCGTTTATTTATAGATGAAATTATTACCGAAGTATTTACATTTCCCATAATCACACTCTCTTTTCCAGAGCTCATGATTTAACTTATACTTCTGGAAAATATTGAAAGTGAAACGAACAAAAAGTTATAAGTTATTGTGGCTCAACTCGAAGCGACAACCTGCGGAATAATTACCAGCTTAGAACTTTTTTTTTTTATTATTTTATTGAGTTGTACAACTGTAATACATACATCTAGTACAATTGCTATGAGAGACAATAATACATGATAGGACATGTAGAGATACAACCCACTGGCAGCACTCTAATAAAGTTCTATAATAGAAGGTCCCGAGGCCATCTTCTCTTCAGACGCCTAGGAGGATTGTCCGGGATGGAATTGGATGCAAGGATGGAAACTAGTGGGTTTGGATGGGTTTGAAGTTTATTGTGGAATGATAGGTATCTGGAATGGGCTAAATCGGTAACATATGGAACGTTAAGGTCATTATGGATGGTTTTATTTGTGACAAAATAAGGAGCGTTTAGGATTTTGCGAAGGATTTTGGATTGCAAGGATTGGATACGAGAGGAATTCGATGGTTTGGTGGAGCCCCATAGTTCAATTCCATAAGTCCATATAGGCCTTATAACAGTCACATAAATAAGTCTTTTGTAATTGATCTGAAGCTTTGAGCGCTTATCCAGTATGTGTTGAAGTAGTCGGAAACGTCTAGCTGTTTCTTGTCTTTTCAATCTTGTGTGAGGGTTCCAAGTAAGACGCTTGTCTAAGTAGAGTCCCAGGTAGCGAATCTGTTCAACAGGGATAAGTGGAGTACTATTAAAGAATACAGTAGGACAGGAAGTCATGGGTTTTCGAAGCTTAGAACTTAAAAGTTAAAATTGTATGCGGAGCTCGGCGGCTTTCAAGTCACCAGGAGACTTTGATTCCAAGGCGGTTTACACTAACCATGCTTAGTAACAACCAAGTTCTCTTGTTATGTTATTTATTTTTATTTGGTACCATGCAAAATCTATTCATCTTGAATAGCATACAATCTATCGGTACACTCTGCCATATTTAAGCTTTAAATAATACTGATAAGCCATTTATTCTATATTTTCCAACAACATTTCTATTAAATATTTCATTCATATTCATTTTTATGTATCATTTTATTCCCATTATTTCTTTTTTGTAATTCACCATATCTCTATTAGATTAATTGGCATAAACTTCTTAATTACTTATTTGACTCTACAATTATTCACTTTGCTTTCTATATTTATCCTCCGCCCCCCCTCCCTATAGTTTAGAAAAAATATTTTTAAACCTAAAAATTCGTAGAAGTTAATTGAAATAAGAAAATATAGGCACAAAAGTGGTTTAGGTCCATGAAACGAATTGTGGTTATAAATATGGTAGCAATTTCCATGGAAACTAAAATTATTATACAGGAAGAAAATGGTCCGGGTGGAGGAAAAAACATTTCTCTCAAGTAGAGAGAACTGTTTATTGGAAAGCCAACGTTTTGACCCACATTGCAGGTCTTCTTCAGGGCTAAATAAGAAAAATAAAATTTGTATCTAGCATAAAGGTATCTGAGTGGTAAGATATAAAGATGGAGTGATCCTTAGTTTTATTTTCATTACCGTATGATTTATTTTTATTTTGATTACCTTCTTTATTACTTATTTGTATTACCTTCTTTATTACGTATTTGTATTATCTTCTTTATTACTTATTTGATAATACTCTATAATTATCCCCATTGCTTTGTATATTTATCTGAGGTCCCCCCCCCCACGTTTATGTTTTATCACTGGGATACCTTGATGCCTATGTATTTCAATATTTGCTATATATAATTTTAATTTGTCCGTATTTTGTATATTTAGCCCTGAAGAAGACCTGCAATGTCGGTCGAAAGGTTGGCTTCCCAATAAACAGTTCTCCCTATTCATGATAATTTTTTTGACCTCCACCCTGAACATTTTCTTCCTCAAAATCTATTCATCATCACCTTACCTCCAACCAAGGCCGTAGCCAGGAAAACCTTTCGGAGAGGGTCAGGTCAGGATCGAAGATTTTAATACTATTATTCATGATTATTTTTAAAATTTGGATAAATTTCCCCATGTAAAATATTATTGGATGATGAATGATTTAAATGCAGTATGCAACAACAACAATACTTCAATTCGTGATTTTCGATACGCTTGTTAATTATCGTGAAGTTGTTGGAGGTAATTTTCAAGCAAATATAAATATAAGTATGCTTGTTGCAATGCACAATGATGTAAAATGTGTTGGATCCTATATTGTGTGTGTTGTTTTAATTTAACTTGCACTTTTTTAGCCTAGTATTAATTTTTAATACTAACTAAATTTCGGGATTTCGGAGGGGAGGGTTTGACCCCCTAAACTCCTCTTGGATACGGCCTTGTCTACAACTATACTACATCAAAGTAAATACATTTGTAACTTCAGGAATAATCTTGTAAATAATTGATAATATTATTCAGTTAGTTGTAATTTAAATCTTTTGATGTGCATCGTTGATGAACTCCCTTTTCATGAAAACTAGTTATTCAATTGAGGTTACTAGTTAAATTGTTGATTAGCTACAATCTAATCTCCTTGTCTCTCTGCTTTGTTCTAGTCATGCTGGGAAAATATCGATACTTTTCTCGATGATTTTTATCAATTATTATCGATATTGAAATTTCAATATTGAGCACGATGTTTTAACTTAAAAAATACTAAATAAATCGTTTTCGAACGACGTATTCGATCAAACAAGTGTGGTGTGTGTTCTTCCAGTTGTTTATGTTAGCTGCCCTTCTTATTTTCTGGTGGGGGTTGTAAAAACCGAATACAAATTTCGACTTACAGTTTTCAGATATATTGAAAGAGATTCAAAATTTTGATGAAAATGATCAATATTCCTATTGATTACATTATAAGAAAGATTTGTTTACAGGCATTGTAGATCTACCTCGTAGATATTTCGAGTAATCGTTTTGCAGTTTATTTATCCAAAAAGAAGGATGTTGTAATATAATTTGGCAAGTCTTAGATATGTAATAATTTTAAAAGGAACAATAAATAGCTTATAACTAAATAAAAAATGATTTTAGTATATTGGTTAACAAAACGACTGAACCCCATAAAACTTATATATCTCGCAGATATTATTTATCCTACAGTTTTTTTAATTATTATTTGCTAATTATGAACAGAAAATAATATCGGTTTCAAAAACCCAATTTAACTTGGATTATTAGTTCATTCATTTTCCAGTAGGAATTGTTCTCCAGGGAAGTTACACCATCACTCCCTAAGGGGAAGGCCTACAAGAAATTAACAAGCAAAAATTGTATATAGTATCTGTAGTAAAATTGTTTTAATTTTTATTATAATTCCTGTTATTTTTTTTGTAATAAAGGCTTTATTCATTCATTCATTCATTCATTAGTTCATTATTATTTCTAGTTAAAACATTTATACATACTGAAGTACTAATTTATATATTTTTAAATATCGATATCCCCCTGTTCTCTTGTGGATTTTAAAGAAGAGTGTTTAATAGATCGAAATATCGAAAAATCGAATTATTATTTCAGTATATTCGAAGATTGTTGATAGATTATGTTCAGTTAGTTTAGTTTTCTATGTTTTTTTTTCTCAGAATAATAAAAAGAGATGAAAAACTAGGTTTGGGTATTTCATATAGCACAAGTTATTTTCTCCTAATAATATATTCTATTCATTTAAACTTATCAGGAGTTCATATTTTTTAAAAAGGGAAACCAAGAATAATCTGTAGAAAAATAGTCATTCAGGTTTACATGTTTAAGACAACAATCGAATCTCATTATCGATAGCCTAGGGAAGAATTTCATTCTTTATCTTTATTTATATTGTTCTTACACTCATAAATCTATACTTTTTTTAAGCCCATTTAAATATCAAAAAATCAACTCAACTATAAGCAATTTTTTTTTTAAAGATAAAAAAAAATAATCAAGGGAGTGTGCTTTCTTCGCATACAAGGAAAGTGAATAGTGTAATTGTATCCAAAGTATTTATAAACATATTAATGAGTTAGAGAACAACATTCCGATAAAGATCAAATATTGTTATTGGACCGTGTTGTTTACCGTTGCCTAGGCAATAACATGCGCCACTAAAGGTTTTAATTAAAGTATTATTGGGGCCAGATAGTCGATTGTCGTATCTCATCTGTTTATTCTCATTCCAAAAGCGAGGTCCAACAGCTTCGATAAACAAAGCGGGATAATGTCTTTTCTGTTATCTTTATCAATAAGATTATGTTTTAGGCATGTATATATCTATATGTTGGGATGGCGGGGGGGGGGGGTGGCTTAGTGGTAGAGCGCTGAGTTGTTGTCCCTAAGTTCCTGGGTTCAAATCCCTCTCGCTGGTAGACTTTTATTTCATCTGTTAGCGGTCGGTTATGGATCTTATTGGATCTAGGACCCTTCTGGGGCTTACCCAGCCTCAATAAAGTACCCAAGATAAAATCTGGCGTTTGAGGATGATATAGGACAAATCACATACCTGCACAATTGCTGGATGGCATCAGGGTGGAGGCTAGAAAAGGCTTCCCAGTACTTTCACAGTGGACAGTGAGGATCGTAGTTTATCTACTTCAATACTCTACCTCGGCGTTACTTTCGATAGGCACGCCCAGGAGAGGTTGAAGTTGGTCCGACATAAATCTCACAGGCTCTACTACCTGCTGGTGTCGCCGCAGCTCTCACTACGATTGAAACTGCAAATTTATTAGTCCATAATAAGACCGACAATACTCTATGATGCTCCGGTTTTGATACACTTCTACAAAACAACCCTGATGCGCCTGCAGCATTACCAGAACTCCATCCTTAGACGGATAGTTTGAGGCACATCGCTCGAGAGGGCACGTACCACCATCATCAGGGAGGAGCTTCGGCTCTATCGGTTCCCGAGTATATAGGTCGGAGGCACATCAAATTTTTTGATGGGCTGAAGGCCTGTGCGAACCCCCTTTTTGAGGATATAAAACTGCCTCCCAAACCTGGGAGATGGCAGGGCTGTGTCCCCTTGGTCGATGTGCTCTCGTTGATCTAGGGATGGGGAGGGAACTCCCTTGTCCTTATCCTTTCTTCCTTTCATTTAATCGCTTCTCTCCATTTTTCTCTTGTTCCTTTTTCTTCACTTCCTTTCCTAATCCCGTAAGCGGTCCCTTCCTGTTTTGAATTGTATAAAGTCAGCGGCCTTGTGCCGGTTTAGGAATAAACCGCCCTCAGCGGACTCGACTTAAAATACCGTTAAGGTAATAAATAATAAGTAATAAAGTAATAAATGGCTTTTAGTTTATATAGCAGCATTGCATCTATTTATTATATTTGTAATTTGAATATATTGTAAATAAATCTTCCAGAAATAAAAAACAAAACAAAAAAAAACACTACAGCCCATAAAGGACCTTTGGCTCAGTACATGGTGAGGACCATCATGGTTCTAAGACAACGGTTGTGGAAGGAGTTTGATTATAACACTTAATAGAGGCTGTGTGAGCCCACGAAGTGTCCATAGATCCCACAGGGACCATCCGTGGCTGTTAATTGGGTAAAAAATTTACATGCTAATCCGGATTTGAACCTGGGACCTTCAGCGTTGTAACCGAGCACTCTACGCAGTGAGCTACTTCCGAATGAAATAATAACCCTGCAATATCATTAATCTTTAATTAGTAACCGAATGTTTATTGCCCTTAAGAAATTATAAAATACATTACAATTTTAGTGCCCGATACGCAAAACCTTTGATTATTGCCGCCCCTTTCCAGGCCATGTTTGATCATACAATCATGATCATACAATGTCTCCTTTATCTCCTATAACGCCTTCCGTATTGTGCTTACTATCGCTCTTAGGCTCGTACTAGTTCTCACGATATTTATTAAAACCACAGCCATGATAATTATTACTAATCGATAACGTTGTTATGACATTGCTTCAATATTCGTCTGAACGGAATGCGACGTCACAGTTTAAAGATCTGTTCTTGTCTGGTTTGCCTATATTTGCAATCTGATAAGCTTTGTAGATAGTCTCTGATGCTTGAATTGGAAAAACGATAATTCAGATTTATTTAACGAAGTTTGGAAGCATTGTTTTTGAAGTTTTCCAAAATGTTAAAAAAATTCCTAAAATATTAACTATACAACTTTCGGCAGAATAGTTTCAACTTCGACTGAAATTCGTTGATTTTCACCTTTGAAATGATCTTTATCTTGCTTTGGTTTTTTGAGATCCAAAGTAAAGGAAAGTTTCTGCGCTGATACTTACAATTTTTTATTTATACAAAATTGAAAAGATGAAATAGGCAGAGTTGAGGGAAGAAAGTGAAGCCACTTCTTAGAAATTCAATCTTTGATTGATTTTCGATCATCTAAGTCTCGTAGAAGCTGTAGAGGTCCACGAAGCTTTAAAAATCGCGTAAAAATATTTGGATTCTATTGTATTGCTCTGTATTGAAACCAATAATTAGGATTATTAAATAATTTGGCCAGTTTTTATGCCCAAACCTGTAGATGTATATATATTATTTTTTTATTGAACTGTGGTTGCCAAGTGGGCTAACAAGCTTGCAAAAGTGTACTTGCTTAAAAGCCCAAACATTTTGATTTCGAATCCCAGCCTCGAATATTCTTCAAGTATCACCCCCTTCCTTGGGTATATGAGGGTGGAGGCAACTCATGAGCCAGCTTTGACTTGATGATGCAACTTATGTGCTTGTTGGTAATCGCATTGTCACTTTTCAGAATGTCAAACAGCCTCCCAGGGATAGTTTTTTTCCGGAGGTGGGACGGAGATATAGGTCCTCGTGCACTTTCTGACCGCAAACAGCTTTAATCTATACATCTAGACCAATTTAGCACTGATCTTGGATCCGAGTGTACGTGAAGGAAACTTGTGGATCGGCCCCAAAGAGACTGTTTATGGATGAAGTGACCATACGTTCCGTTTTGAACGGGACTCTCCATTTTCTTGGTCATCTGTCCCGTTGTCCCCAAACAATCCTCCGTCCCGTTTTCCAAAACCGTACGAAAATTATGGTGATCATCTGACACTTTGAGTCTTTTCTCTTAGGAATAAATTATGGACGTCAGAAAAAAAAAATCATGTTCTAATTCTGAAGGCGATTTTGATAACTATGTCAATGAAAATAAAAGTTCCCAGAATGTTATTCTTATTTAAAATAATTTGTTCTTAAAAGCGAATATGTTCCTCTGAAAAATATAAATATAATTTAAAAAATATGTTGCATGTAATTTAATAATTGCTATCAGAGGAACTTTGTTTTAATATAACTGGAGAACTGGTGGTTGATTTTGTTTTGTTGTTTGTTTTGGTGGTTGTTTCACAATTTTTGAAAATAAATATATTCTAAATAATCTGCCCATAATTATAGTGAACACTAATTGTATTAAGTTACACATATTTCAGATAAAGAACAATCAAAAGTAATTATTATTCTCATAGTTGATTTGCTAACTGAAATATACAAGTCCATGTCCGGTTTTGAGTTAAAAAATAAATGGTCAGTTTAGTAATGGAGGATTATTATTTGGAACTTTATAATTCTTCTGATATTCGAGGCAATTTTCAAAATACTCTAGTAATTTCCTCCACATCTTGTACTACACTAATGCACTCAATACTTCTATGTAGTTGTGCAACAGCCAAAGAGTGCGTAACTGGTTCACTACTACTTCGAACCTTATCTCAATATTAGACTGATTAAGGAAATATCTTAAGTAAAAACAAACTGCGACTCCTTCCGGGAACACGCCGAACGATGGCTTCCTGGATTCAGATGTAGCGGTTATATTTAGCTCTTCTGCTTGTTAATATGTTGATGCTGTGGAGATATTAGCTCCTTGGAGAGTGTTCTATTGCTGTTTATTGAATGCTCTTTCATCATCGGCGATCGGGCGTTGACCTTAATGGCGTGATTCATGAGGGTATTCCTTCTACGTGTTAGCATATGTGTTTTTCCACGCATGTTCTACTTTTTTTTCTATAAATAGAAATAACTTCGTTAAAAAGATAACCGTTTTGTTCCTAAAATGGGCGCTTGGCAACCATTTTTGGATATTCTTGGAAATTGATTATTTCTTAAAGCTTAGAATCTGAAATAAACAAGGATATGTTTGGTGTTTAGGTTTTAGTTTTTATTTACAAATCACCATATTTTCATACTTTTTCTTACAGTTATTATATTTTTTCTTTTCGTGCACAACTGTCCCCCACTTTTACATATAAGGACCAAATCTTGTGTTTTTCAGATACATGTGTGTATGTAAAGGGACTGCGCGCACATATAGGAAAAACAATTATTTTGCCTGTAAGTCCAATAATAAGAATACATAAATTTTATCTTAATCCGTACAGGTTTACTTTCGTTTCTGTGTATAATTGAGGTAACTTCATCAAAAACGATATCCCTGATTATGATATGTATTTATTTATATGATATGTTTATAAAAAAACATTATAATTGCCGATCCTTATTTCTAAAAACGGGGGAAGAGTGTGCACTTAAGGAAAGTATAAAAACACCGTAATTTCCATCAAAACTAATATTAGGTATCAAACATTTCCTAGATTTATTATGAAAAATTTAGTCATTTTCCAAGTCCACCAATGATTATTAATCCTTTAGTTGTTTAAAGATCGTACTATCAACATGAGATGTTATACAAGTATATATATATATCCACTGTGGGTTAAGTAGCCAAACTGAAAAAGTATCTATGCAGGTATATTCGCAAACGCTTTGTTTAGGTGATAATCGCACTTATAAGATTTTCATTGTTATGAATTATTAAGGCATCTATACATATTATAAAAGTCCTCGGCCGCCTTTGTTCGCGGTAAACAAGATGCGTTTTTCACCAATAAATAGAGTGATTCACCAGGAAGGTTGAAGTTTACAATTTGTCGAGGTTTTGTCTAAATGGGTTGGCATATTGATGGGTTTCACCGAAGACGCTGCCTAAGACCGGTCAATTATCTAACGTGCAAGATAATAAATTCGTATATAAAGACATTTTTTTTTTTATTCTATTTTTATAATTTCTACATAATAACTAGCTGACCCGGCCATGCTTTGTTGTGGCTATCGTAATAGTTTTAAAAATATATTACGTTAAAATTTGAATTTCTAAGAAACAATGAATGAATGGAAAAAATGAATTAAATAGATTTTTGATATTACATTTTATTCATCTTATATCTAAGTTCAGTATATAATAAATAAATAATTTTTTTTTTTGAGAGAAGAAAAGACTTTATTGAAGCATTACAATATGCCTCTTGTGGTCAATAAGTAATGGTGCTATGAGGCTTACAATCATTCAATAAAAAATCAATGATTCATAAATAAAATAAAATAAAATCAATGAAAATAAATGTATAAATAAATATATACAAGCGAAAAAATATATAAAAAAATAAAGTAAAAAAAATAATATATATATATAATAAAAAAAATATAATAATAATAAATAAAACATAAAAGAAATAAGTATACTGTACACATTCTTACTCTATTTACAATTTGTCTGGGGTCCCCGAACTAAGCTTCTTCCTCATGTTGAGGGCAAAGCAGGAGTCCGGGAGGCCCCAGCCCCCTTTCCCAGCCCCGTCACTGGCATTAAAAGCCAATGGAAGCTGGTTAAGGGCGCTTCACACACACACAGGTCGTGAGTGGAGAATCTGGCCAGTGCCAGTACTCCAAATAACATTATTATATCAGGTCTCGAGGCCATTGCCGGTTTAGACGGCGGGGTGGGTTATATGGATGTGTGGAACTGGATAATGACTGAGCCAGGGGGTTGGGATGACAGGCAAGGTTTTGGTGAAAGTTTGAAAATTTAGTAGGGATGAGATCGAGGACGAAAGGAATGTTGAGATCATTATGGAGGGTTTTGTTGGAGACATAATAGGGAGCATTGACAATAGTTCTCAGGACTTTGGATTGAAAGGATTGAACGCGTCTGGTATTCGATTTTTTCGCGGTCCCCCACAGTTCCAGTCCATAGCTCCTAATAGGTTTGATGATGGTCTTGTATATTAGTAGTTTATTGTCTATTGAAAGATGGGAGGTCCTACATAGTAATCTGTATAGTTGGCTGAATCGTCTGTTAAGTTCTTGTCTTTTGAGTCTGGTATGAGGATTCCATGTAAATATTTTGTCTAGAAGAAAGCCAAGGTATCGTACTGTGTCGGAAATAGGTAGGACGGTTTCATTGAATTGGACAGAAGGACATGTTCCCCGGCGAAGTGTAAAAGTCACGTGTTTGCATGTTCTAGGTTCAAACCACAAATGGACATTGCCTGGCCTTGAGACTTGTTGATGGTCATAGCGATAGCCAAGCTTACATCAAATTTGAACGGTATTATAACGGTTACGAACTTGGATTGACACTATTCAGACATGTCTTTACAACATATCAAAAATGCAGTGTTATCAAGCGTTACTGCTACGATCGGGGCATAATCAATAATAATGGCCAACACATATCACTTAGGGTTATGAAAAATTGTTTACATCCTATTCTCAGATCTACTGGGAGCGGGGTAGCTCAGTGGTAGAACACTGAGTAGCCATGCAGGAAATCCTGGTTCAAATCCCGCAACAGGCAGTTACTTTTATTTAGGCTGTTTGCGGCGGGAGATGGATCATATGGGATCAAGGACCCTCCTGGGGCTCATCCAGCCTCTATAAAATATAAAAACAGGGTACCCAAATAAGGGCGAAAACCTGGTGGTTGAGCGTGATCTAGGACAAGTCACCTCCTTGGAGAACCGTTGTCATGAAACAGTACAGTCTCTACCATGTACTGAACCCCAGACTCGTTCACGGGTCGTAGTGGTTACAGGTTTATTTCTCAGACCTACTTAATATAGACACAAAATTTCATATGAATCGGTGGATCAAGTCGTTTCGGAGGAGTTTTGTTACAAACACTGTAATTAGATGTACACTAGCTGAGATGGGAAGAAAAGAAAAGACTCCCAAAGAAGCCTAACCAATGATATTCGCGTGGTTCTTAGTGGCCGGTACGTGATGAAAAAAAAATATATTACACAGAAAATTTATGTAGGCATAACATGCCTTATTACCCGAGTAAAGCTGGTCGCTAGTAGTGAATAAGTACAACTTATTTTATATGTTTTAACTACTTTATTCATTAAATGTAAGCATTAACATTCTTATTAAATATTGTTCAAAGTGATTTCCTTGAGCTTTAGGATAGGCTCGGCATCATTCTTCTTTAGCAGCAGTGTCAGAAGAGCAATGGATATGTGTAATTTTTTCACACGATTTAGTTATCCTTCTTCGTAATGATAATGTTCAGGTTTGAAAGCGTTTGTTTTGAAGTCTAGTTAAAATTTTCAATTTGGCTATTTAAAAGACTGAAACACCCTGTATTTAAATCATACTGGATATTTTATATTATCTACATTTAATCTTCAATATTTGTGCAGAATCATAGGTTTCGGTTAAAAATCTTTCGATATTGAAGTATTGCCAATTACTTATTACAAATTCTAATACACGCAACTCATGACCACCTGTACACAACTATAAATAGCGAACCTTGGCCTAAATATTTCTTCTGCCTATGTCGCTATAAATATACTTCTGTAATAACTTACCTTAACGACAAATAATTGACTTTAAACCAATTTAATTTACAAGCAAGGTTAGGCGAGAGAAAGTCCTTGTAACAACTCGCAGGCGCATAAATTCCCAACCGGACTCCCATGAGGGCGAGGTATAGGGGTCAAAAGGAGAAGTTTCTAATTGTTCCTTTTGATGGAACTGCAATTGCTAATCGATGTAGTAATTTATTTATTGTTTGCCTTTAGCGTCCTTCGATAGCAACCACATGTTGTTTATATAAAAACCTTATGACGGCTGCTTACTGCTTTTCCAAAAACAAATTAGTGATATCCCGGTGCTCCAAAAATACAAAATTATATAAATGGGTTCACTTTGGTATAGTGGTCATCACAAGAACCTGTTACGCCCAAGAACGCGGGTTGTCAAGGCTAGATTCCTTTATTTTTAATTTATTTATTTTATTATAAATCTTTATTAGTCTTATGATTTATAAATTCTTCCCTTTCCTATTAAAGATATCAACCTTCATATCTCAACCTTTATATGAATGATGGTATTTAAATATTTTTTTACTTTTGCTTATTATTGTTCTTTTTATAGATGCTCCGTTGACATTGTCCTGGATTATAAATGTCCACACGTATAATTTTTGCAAACATAATTATAAGACCTTACCTTGAGATTTGAACTTTTCCTCATACGAAATGAAAGGAAAATTAATTAATTCGCCCCGGTCTGATATCCTCTTGAATGATTTATAGGGCAATGAAACATTGGCCCCGATCAAATAACATCATGAATATTGTTTTTAAAATTAATAATAATGATAATTGTTAAATATTTTCTTTGTTGAATGTAGTAACAAGTCCTCGTGCCTTAGTTGTTTATTCATTAGGGCCTGGTGGAAATCAGGTGGAGTATGCAATATTTACTGAGTCGTGAAACTTGTAGATCTGTTCATTTTTTTCTTCTGGTATTTCAATTTGTGGTTGTATTCCCTTATTTTGTGGTTCTGACAAAGTCTGATCCCAACAGAGTGTAGTCCGAATCACCATAGCTTCTTATTTCTTGTATGGAACTTCGATGTTTCATATCTATCACCGAGTTGTACTTGTGGATCCCCTATCATCGTACATTTAACCAGGAACCCCTCCGATTCTGCTTGGCTGGTACATCTCACTCCCATGTAGCTACTTCGGCTGCTGATAGTGTGCTTTCATTGGTGTTCTATCATGGCGTACTAGCCTATGACTATATCTATTTGATATTTTTAAGCCTTGCCTAATTTTTTCTCTAACTGACCATCGAAATCATCCTTCACCTCATCATCTTGGCTTCAGCTACTTTGATAAGCGTGGTATTAACCCAGCGATCTCTGATTTGTATTAAACATATCAGTCACAGCGAATATAAATATGATTTCCTTGCAGCTGGACTAACTATTTTGTTGGATTTATACATTTAAGCGTGCCTGCTCTTCCGTGTTTAGTAATTCTTCCTGCAAACAGTTGTGGGCTTCAATGGTTGTTCCACAACCTCCTGACCGTTTTACCTCTCTTAAGACTGCTAACGGCACAGAAACACATTGGTTTATGATACAATAGTTATTATTATGAATCTCGTAATATGAAAATTAATCTTTATAGCTTTCGGTGAGTTAATTTTTATAGATATGCTCAACAACGGAATCATCATTTTTTTTTAAATTTAAAATATTATTGAGTACGACCTCTGCAGTAGATGCTTCAAGAGAGGGCTCGATTATTTCGAAAATATTCATTCTTCGAAATGGAAAATAAAACAAACACAGGAGAGTAACTAGGCCAACAGGCGCTGTTAAAGCCATCTTGAATTGTTATCACTTTGTTTACGCGAAAATGGAACTGAAACGGATTTGATAAGACTCGTGGAAAATACCAACTGACTCATTGAAATTATTAAATTCCCACAATTTTTCACACGGTGTGACCAAATGTTTTTGTTCTCTTAAGTAACTTTACAGGTGGGTACAATTGCTATCAAATAAAGCATCCCCTTGATGTTACGTAAAGCAAAATTTTGTTTTTGTGTTTAAAATAGATGAGTTGTACGTATTATTTATAAGTTGGAATTGTTGCCATGCTAGAGCTATGATATAGATATGAACTAGTACAGGTATAAGGAATGAATCTTTTCTTTCTGCAAATGATAAGCTATTAACCTAAAAGGTTAATCTGCTTTGATTGTTTGAGAATAGGTTAATGTTCGATCCCGGTTAAATCATCTCCTTCATATCCGTTGAAACACTAAAACTTAAATAATAATAAATGAAAATAACCTTCATCGTTATGTAGGTTGTTTTGATACAGTTTTGTTTTTCCCTGCCGAGTTCACTCTTTCGTCCTTTAATCTTTTTAAATTATATAAAACTATCTAGAAGGGCACAATGCCGCTCCCCCCCCCCCTTTCAGTTCAATTCGCTTATTTCGGACAAAATTCTACTTAACCACTTAATCATCAGGACTGCAAATTTAGGTTTGATTATTAAATTCAAACTTGATTTGTTTTACACTCTTCAGCTTTATGTTTTTTTTTTTCATGAAACGACTTTTTAAGACCACCCTAATATCACTACTTTTCTTTTCTTATTTTCGACTTTCTTTTCTCCCAGTATTTTCCCATCTTTTCTGCGTACCTTTTCTTCCTTTCTTTCAACCACGCTTCCCTTCGGTTTTTCTTTATTTCCCACTAGAACCCTGATTAACAGAAGTCAGGGTTCTAGACTTCTGTTAATTTTTTCCCATATTTTTCTCTATCTAGGCAGTCTTTGTCTGTTATAGTTAATTTCCTGCTTCCTCTCTCATTTGTTTTACATACCCTCCTACGCTCTTGCATTCACAGATTTTGTCAAATGTTTTCTTCTTTTGTCTCCCTTGGCCCATCCCTACCATAGCTCCTCCATAATTTTAGTCTTCTGATTCTTTCTTTCTTCTGGTTTCCAGGTCTTTCCTCTTTCTATATTTTCTGGTATAGATTTGAACTGTAGCCTTCCTGTGTTTTCTTGGGCCCATGGATTCTACTCAGGATCCTTCCCTGCATTTCAAGTAATTGTTGACTTTATGGAGACGAATTGTCTCAAAGTCGTACAAAGTTACTAGTTTTATCACGGTGTTTCCAAACCATTGTTGCATATTGTTTCTCATAGATAAATTTATTTTATTTCTTTGTATTTTGTCTCTATAATTTTTCTCTTTTTTCATAAATTCCGTCTTTTCTTAAGAAATTTGTGGGCCTGATTTTTCTTATGTTTATTCTTATTTTTTCTTATGTTCTATTTATTCGACTAAATAACTCTATATAACTTTTAAGCTTTATGTTTTTGATATCAGCTTTATATAAATGAATAAAATAATACTTATATAAATTAAATACTTTCCTCTTGCGCATATTCTACACGGTGTAGATATTGTAAGATGATGTTTGTTCCAATGACAAATGGCATGGGAGGCTGCCAGAGGTTAGTATTCAGCTCAGGTCGGCCGAGGCTCTGGCAACCACAATGCGTCCCATTGGTTTATCCTATCTTCATGCTTTAAGGCTTATTTACCTGAAAGAATAACTGGTAAGGATAAGGACATAAAAATTAAATTAGAAAATAATATTATATTCTGATGGAGGAGTCTTAACTAATAAGAATGATTGATGAATTAACTATAAGATAATAGTATTGTAGTGTATTACGTTCATCTGCTTGTAATAGAATGAACCACTGACAAACAAGGCGAAGGGAGCTCTCCTATTCCTGGATATAGATGCTATTTTTAATTTATTTTCTAATTGAATTAAATCTTTACACCAATTTTTACGTATCTATAACTAAGTATAAAGGTGTTAATTATTTTAAAAAATGTGATTTACTCTTCTTAATCCATATACAGTTTAGTCTTATCAACCTAAGACCAATCTGGACTTACGGGGTAGAGGTCTGGGGTTCCACTAAACCATCGAAATGAGGATTTGAAACTAGTGGTTCTGATTGGGAATAAAGTTTGTCATTAAGGACTGTTGTAAAGCTCGGGCTAAATTAGTGAAAAATGGGATATTAAAGTCATTATGGATTATTTTATTTGTAACAAAGTAAGGAGCATTAAGGGATTTACTAAGGATTTTGGAATATAAGGATTGGATACGAGAGGCATTTGATGGCTTAGTGGAGCTCCAAAACTCTTCTCCTAAAATCCAAATAGTTATGCAATCGAGTCTTTTCTAATTAATTAGGCGCTTAAAGCTATAGATCTGTTGAAGCAGCCTGAAGCGTGAGCTGAGTTTCTTGTAGTTTCAGTGAAGTAAGCCCGATTGATTCAGAAAATGAAGTTAAAGCAGTATTAAAATGTATTGTAAAAATCTCATGGTTAACTCTGATATTTGGCCAACTCAATTGATCAAACACACGATTCTGATTTCATTCCACGCAGAATTTACTTTATTTCTGTGATGTTAGATTCGATCCGCTTTTCTACGTTCCGCAGTTTCTTGATCAATCGCCAAAAACTATCAAAAACGCTACCTATCAGATCTTTTGGCTTGGGACCTGGCCAAAATTACATTTGTTGACCTACGTTCATAAAAAAATGTCCAGTTTTAATTTAGCTATAAGACACCTTTAGGGAGCGGAGTGGCTCAGTGGTAGAGCGCTGAGTTGCCATGCCAAAGATCCTTGGTTCAGATCCCGCTGCTGGCAAGACTTTTATTTAATCTGTTAGCAACCGGAGATAGATCCCATGGGATCTAAGACAGGGCTCACCCAGCCTGTATAAAGTGGGCACTCAAAATATCCCAAGGTACCAACGGGAAAATCTGCCGGTTGAGCGGATCTAGGACATATCACCTCCCTGCTCAACCTTTGTCCAAGAACAGTACAGTCTCTACCATGTACTGAATCCCAAACCCTTCATGGGTTGTAGTAGTACAGTTTTTTGGTTTTGAACACCTTTGATCGATTCTTTTTTTATTGTGTGGTGTTTGTTGTGAATGGGTACTAATAAGTATCTATCTACGATCTCGTATATTACCCCTGAGTGTGGCAGATTATTATTTTTAATTATTATTTCTCAATCAAAACTTTTAATTAAATACTCTCTTTAATTTACCGGTCATTATAAATTGAAATCATAAGTTTATAATATTATAAACTTATAAATTATAAGTTTCTTGCATATTATCATAATAATCGTTGGGAAGAGAAAAACATATTATTTATCTCGAGAACACTTAATAAATTGTCCAAAATGAGAAAATTAGTACAAGTTGTAAGGATTGAATTACTTATAACGGTTATTGAGGAGTACGTTGGCTCGTTGAACCGGCGCCTACTAGTTGGCGCATTCAATTGAAGGGTTGGCAACTGCACTAATGCCCCCAGCTCGCAAAATGTCATTCTCCATAGCAATCTCCATTAAGGATCCATTCAGTTGATAATATGTATGTTAATTATATCAATGCGGTTTCAATAAATTCCCATCTAACTTTTTTAAATACCGATCATAATACATGATAATAAATGATAATACACATAAATAATAATACATGTCATACATTTTTTTAAGTACATATATCGACATTTTAGCTCGATATTTTTTAATTAATATGTCTCGTAACATCTATATTTATACTTCAGTATAGAAAACTTATATTTTTTTTCTTTAAAAAAATCAATAAAATGATTAACACAGTGGTTGCTTCTCTAAACAGAGAAACAACAAAACAACAAAATTTGGAATGTTTGCTTGTGTTATTATGACTAACAATAGATCTAACCAAGTCAGCAGATTTCTAGTAGTTTCTGGAGTTTTTAAATATATTGAAATAGGCTTATCATAGAAAAATATTAAATTTCTGTCAGGAGAAAAATTAGGACATTGAATTGAAGGATAGCTTAAAATAAACATTTTTTTAGATTTATAGTCTATTATAGTATTTCATCGCTAACAAAAAATATATTTATAAATAAATTTATTACCATTTTGACCTTTCGGATTGATGTTCTAATCAAGACTTCGTTTGTTCCGGATGAAGTGATGTCAAAATTTCATTTCTGATCAAGCTGTACCTTTAACAGTAATGTGATGTGTTTAGATGGTTTTAATTGATGTTTATAACAATTCGCTGTAAACAATATTTACAACTACATTGTAATACAACAGCAACATTACCTTCCTCCTGCACCAATGTTTGTTTGTTTATTTAACCTCATTTAATGCTGATTTCGCTAATTGAACGATGCTAGTGTGGGAGCTCTAAATTTTGCCTATCTAGGTTTAATTAGGATAGGGTTTTTTAATGAGAACCTGACATCGTAAAGACTCGGGACCCTCGTTTAACGTCCCTTCCGAAGTACAGCATAACCAAGGACTTTTTACTCCCTTTAAAAAATACTATGATCTCCTGCCGGGCTACAATCCCGCGTTCTTGGGCTGTGTAGGTTCTTATGCTAACCACTAACCACAAGTCGCCCCAATCTTTGTAAAACTGCTGCTGCACACATCTATAAACAAAAATTATGGTATTAAATTATATATACCTTCTGCCAAGACTGATATCGAGGGTTGTACAAAGAAAAAAGTTTCAATGCTTGGAGTTAAAAATGCTTGCAACCTTGCCTAAGGAGTTGTGTAAAAGCAATCTATACCTTAGTCTATCTCATCTAATTGGGTTGTACATTGAAAGGTATTCTGGTTAATCAGTTCTACGTTGTACGATGGCGCCACAATCGATGGGCACAGGTCAAGGAGGCCGTGGCAGCTGAGCGGAAGCGGACCGCAATGAGCCGTCCTCGGGCCAGGGAGACCAGGAAGTAGAGACCGGATGTGATCGACTCAGCGATTAATCTGGCAGTGGCAACGGCGCCTCATCACTTTCTAAATCTGGAGCACGAGCAAGAGATAAAACTAATCTCTCATTTAATATGATACACAATAATAAGTATAAGTTTTTAAATCAAGTTTTAATAATGCCTAGCATGATTAGACTAAAAGTTTGATATATTTCAAGAAAATTTTTCAATCCAGATATAGTTCAAAGTTAATTTTTTTTCCTCTTTATATTTTCATCCACACCTGTCAAGTACAAATAATTGACAATCAGTTGATAGGCTGACAGTAAAATACCATAGAATGACATGAGAGGCATGAAGAAGAACAGAAGAACCCAGCGGTCCCTCTCCAGTGTTTTGATTTCATTTCCTATGATAAGATATCCCTCATCCACGTTCTTTTTTACTCTCCTCCTAGTGTTCTGAGGCATGAGAGTCGTGGCCATTTGTTCTATCAATGGGGTTGGGTGTCTCTTTAAATTTTCTTGAAAGGAAGAAATACTTGTGTATGAAATACCTTTCTGGCATATTTATATCGTTATGTAATTGAACCACGAAGGTTTTCTTTAATAATGAAGAACAAACGTATATTGGCTGCTAATAGTTCTGCTTATCTATTATTTACTGGGCCCGTTGATGTACACGTATTAATTTATTCGACCCTGGTATGTCTGTACAATGAACTCCAAAGAGGTATAATAGTATGTACTATTATTCTTTATATATTTCACATTGCAGATAATGAGATTTTTCCTACAAAATAGTATTTCTGTACAGGTCTTCGCAATCTATGATAGTTACTAGTTACGTGTTAGATATAGGAAGGAGCATACCTTATTAAAACGAATTAAATAATTGCTTCCAGGTAAGAACTAACTAATAAAGAATGGTTAATTAACATAGCTAGCGGTAGGTTAGCTCTAAAGGTTTTATTATTAAGATTTAACGAGGAAGTCGTGCTTTAACATTTAACATTGCCAACATTTACAACTGAGCTAGTCTCAGTGTTCTTTTCTATTTTATTATGGCTTCGGGTATCGCGCAGAATCGCTAGCTCTGTAGGGATATGTTTAGTAAATGGGAAGAATGGCTTTATGTTTAGTCCAAGGAAGCATTTGGTACAAATTTGCTACAGGGACAAAGTTTTCCGAGTTTCCAAAGTCTTCGCCAGTTGGTTCTATCTTTCGCTGCATCTCTACAGTCTTGGACACCGAGCAGGACACTTACATCCATCCATCTCATATTAGATCTTCTTACTCTTCTCGTTCCATCCGTGAAAATCTTCCTGGGTATCAACGAATCTTCTATACATTTCACGTGGCTTTCCTTAAGGAGCCGCCCCAGTTTCGCTACCGTGACAACATCTGGGCATTTGAAAAAGTTATTTAGCTCCTTATTATAGCATGACATCCATTCTTCTCTAACTTTTATAGGTCCAAATATCTTTTCAAAGACTGACTTCTTGAATGCAAAAATGAATCTTCATTGGTTATTAGTATTATGGGAATAAAATCTAGGTAAATTTGATATAACATAGAAATAGGAAAGTAAAAACCTGTACCACTACAATCCATGAACGAGTCTGGGGTTCAGTACATGGTAGAGATTGTACTGTTTCATGGACAACTGTTCTGCAAGGAGATGACTTGTCCTAGATAACGCTCAACCGCCAGATTTTTCCCCGTTATTTTGGTTACCCTATTTTTATTATATAGAGGCTGGGTGAGCCCCAGGAGGGTCCTAGATCTTATATGATCCATCCCCGGCTGCAAACAAAATAATTAAAAGCCTTGTCCGCAGTGGGATTCGAACCAGGATTTCCGGCATGGCAACTCAGGGTTCTACCAATGAGCCACTCCGCTCCCTAATAGGGAGGTCATATCAAAATAAATATTATAAAAAAAAAAGAAAATTAAAATAAATAAAGATAATATAATATAAAATAAAAATAATATAATGTAGATGGAAAATTAATAAAAAAAAATTCATATTAATTAATAGTTGATGGTATGCTGCATTGGCTTGACTGCCCAAGCAATAATCTCAAGGAAAAGTAAGATCCTTTAATCTGAATTATATTTAAATAATAAAATGTTAGCCACCCTGAGGTCATTATACTTAATATATAGTAATTCTATATCTTTAATGAATAGGAGACATTTCCCTCTCTTCTCCAAAGGTTGACTGCTAGGAGTTGTTTAGTAAATAAAGATGTCTGATTGAATAAAATTATATTTATTATGTGCTGATGATCGTTACAAGTTAAGTTATATTTCTACTTACAAAGAAAGAAGAGAGGGGCCTTTTTATTTGTGATAGTCTACATGCTGAGTTGCCCAGAAAGGTTACTAAAAATGCATAAACTTATGCAATTGTTGTATATAATAATTTTTATTGTTTATTATTAAATTATTCCTTATTTAAAATGCATTTCCAGTACCTAGGGATAAACTATAACCTACATAGTTGCGTAATTCTCACACTCCTTTCTTTATACTACAGTATTTATAAAATAAATAATAAATAAAATAAATTATTATAGTATTTATAGTTTTATTTCTCGACTAGATAGTTGCCAGTTTGATTATTATATTTAAATATAATAATAGATAAAGTATATACAAGTTCATAAATTCTGTTATAATATTTGGGAAATGATGACTATGGGCATCCCTGAAGATCCATTGCCGTGGGAAGGCTTCGGACAGGCGGCCATGAAGGTTGGCTCCGCTCCAGACTATTAGTGAGGTCTTGTTTACATCTTCTTCTCTAGCTCCGCTATCGCGAAAGTTCATTCAATGCCAAAATAATGCCGTTGGTTCGGTCCAGATCGGAAGCATCAACGATAGCGATATCGATTGGAAATCACACTCATATTAAGATCTGGAGTAGTCTCGGCTATTAATAGCTAAGGTAGGAGGTTCCGGTTACTTTATAATCGTTTTGAATTATTTTTTCTCTTTATATCGGCATTTGATGTTTGACTTGCGTTGAGTCTGCACTTGATGTTGACTTGCTTAGCTTGTCAAAGTTCATCCAAGTCTTTAACCCTTAAAGTGCTGTGGATGCATATAAATTAAACCTGAAAAAAAAGAATCGGTGGATACTATGAGTGCATTTATGCGCTTTTCTTGTAATAATTACATGTAATCATGATTAAAATATTACGTACAACTTTATGATGGACAGATATATATAACTTTAACTAAGGCATTAAAGAAAGATAGATTATGTAACAATCAGGTTTGTAGAAAAAAAAATTAAAAATAAGTCACAATATTACAGAGATGAAATAAAATAAAATATCCCGATATTTACATTTATTTATGGTCGGCATTATTGATATATTTTTGATAATATCCCGAGACCCTAAATAACAACGAAGGCACTCAGATCTTTTTTCTTATTATTATTTCGTAAATATACATGATATTCATTTTAATAAATTATAGATGCTTGAAGGTAGCGTTATGTCATTATACAATCAGGTGCAAAAGAAATATTATAATAATTTATTATCGCACCTTGAACTTTTAATCAAGCAATCAATTAACTGGCCCCGGTGAAAATTATTCAGTATCCTTCGATGGTAAGCGCCCGAGAGTCGCCGGCACTTAAAGGGTTAATTTTAATTCGAAGGACTCTACGATTTTATTCTACATTTATAGTTTAAAGGGATTATGAGCTAATTAAATTTTTCCTGAATCGTTAAAAATATCATTTTAGTTATTTTGAAATAGATTAATTTAAAAAAGAAAGAACTGTTTCACTACAGCCCGTGAAGAGTCTTGAAATTATTATTGGCAGACAAAATACTATCTCTAAGCCAATGGTGATTTGTCATCCAGCAGGTTTGTCCTTAATTAATGGTACATACTGTATAGAAGCCCAAGGAGGTTCTGCAGATTCCACTAGAACTATCTATGGCTTTTAAAATAGTGAGTGCCTTTTCTACTTTAGGACTGCCACTTTCGTTTTAGTGACACCTGACAACTACGTTATTTTTTAGTAACTGAATGAATCATATGAAAATTATGATGGATATGTGTGGAAGCGTTAGTTCTATTTTCTGCATTAGTAATTTACAATATGAATTTAATGAATCTGTGCATAGAAGAAGAAATTTGTTTTTTCTGGGAATGTGGTGTTATCCCCAGATATGACTATTCTAATGTCATGAAATAATGATAACATTAAACAGAAGTGGTTCTGTTATATACAAATCTTTCAAGATTCAAAGTGCTTCTGAACATGCGTTCAAACCATGCGGTTTGGAGCAAGATTGCCTCTGAATAATAAGGCCCTTTTGTTTATATATGGGGGGAAACGTTTTTATATGGCATTAAAATAAATATTGCATATGCAATGTTTTAATACTTTCTATTCATGTTTTAGTTGATAATGATAAATGCAAAGGATAAAATGCCCGATAATTTCTCTGCCGCTCCGAATTCGATCCCTGGATGAGCAACTCAGCGCTCTACACACTGAGCTACTGCTCTCCCTAAGCTAATAACTAATTAATAATTATAGCTTAATAATGAATAACCTTAATAATTAAGATAATGTTCGAGATGATCATGGGCCATCTAGTTCAGGCTTGAGTTTTTCTTAATATTAAAAAAAAATCATTAAATATGTGCCAAGTTATGGATTATCAGTTCTGATCTCGTGACCATATCAGTTGTATTTCTTCTATACGGGCATATCAGAGCCTTCTATAGGCCACGGCTTAGGAACAAGTAGGAGAGTTAAGGGGATCGTGAGGGATAGGTATTGCCTTTGTTGAGGTCCTAGCCCCGCCCACGATTGTCAAACCCATCAGCTAATAGTCAACGAATCTGCTAATGCACACACTACTAGCTCAATGTAAACAGTTAGGGGACTTTCCGTTCCAACCAACACAACAACCATCTACTCTAATCAGTTGTATTGTAGTAGTTTCATGGATGTCTATTCTCGTTTCTTATTTTACATTAATTTTAATTACGATTATTTATATATAACTATTATTATTTATTTATTTATTTTTTGAATTAATACTGGTAAAACTCTTCGGTCTTTCAGTTATTAACGAATGCATAAATGAGGTCTGTTACGGCTACCCTTATAAATCCATTTCCTCTTGTTAAAGACCTCTCTCAGGTGCCCTCTATCTACGACACAAACGATCGATTTCAAAACCATGCAAAAAAGTTGAATAAGCAAATCCTCCTAGGGCTCACCCAGCCTCTATACAGTGGGTATCTTTATTTGGGGAAAATCTTAGCGGTTATGTGTGATCCTGACTACATCAACTCTCTGCGAATCCGTAGGCTTAGAAACAGCACAGTCTCTACCATGTTCTAACCTTGGTTTGACCTTTCATGGTTTGTAGTGTTTTTTTTTTCTTATTGGAAGTAGCCACTTGGAAATTATTTTGAAGATTCCTTTTACTTTCCTTGAGAACAACAATCGATTAATTTGCTACAACTGTCCGATATCCTGAGAGCTAACCATTGGGTGTGAAATTTTCCATTGTTCTTCATGACGAAACTGACATGTTACAACTTTTCTCTCTTGCAGAATTAGAAATCTTCTCTTGTTTAGAAAGTATGCCAGTATTATTTCATTTCGTTTCCTGGGTTACTATAATATATATAGTAATATAGAATTTGCGTTGGTTTATAAAATAATGTTTGTCTTCTAGAGATTTTTTAACGTGACCCTGTTACTGTATTTAACTGTTACTATATGACAATCGTTTTAACATTTCATAATGCATTTAAGAAGTTCATAATTACACATTGAACTTCATGGAGGGAATAAAAACTCGTTGGCTTTGCCGTCCTTCGGAGGGGACATAAAATGGCCTTCCCTAGACTGTTCGGTGTCAGATACTCGTAAATCTTATCCTAATTACACCTGATAGGAAAAAATTAGGAATTCTACTGTAGTAGCATCGTCCGATTAGCCATAGCAGCCTAAAATTGACATTAAATGAATAAACTACAACAGCAAAGTTCAAGTTGAGTCAGAACAAGTTTTACTTGTTCTTTGTTTTTGTTTTGTATATAATAATTTAAAATATAAAATAAATAAAATATTTAATATTTTCCAAAAATACAAGTTACCGTGAGCTTTAGTATGGAAAAGAGAAAGCAATTACGTATAATAAGTAGAATTCCTTAATCATTTCATCTATAAATGAACGATACAACAAACATATAATATATCATCTGTGCTTTGAATTGTTGGTTAAACCTTTAATTTCTTGATGAAATGATTACTGAAATCTAACTACTCATTACCCATAATTAATTTTTTTCTTTCCATATTAAAGATCAAAATAATTTGTAATTAGGGAAAATATTAAAAATAAAACGAATAAACAGCTAAAACTTGTAATTCTTAGTTAGTTGTTTTTAAACATGGCTTATCGATATGGTGAATATATTTATTGAACAATATACATATTTAATTTTTATATTTAATATTCCACCATTTTCATAAAAACGTACATTTTATGCGTTACGATCCAAATAGGATAATTATAAATTATTTTTCTCTGAAATATTTTGCGGAATATAAGTTCTACCGTTCACGATAAATGTGTTGGACTACTAACTGACCAGTGCTGTGGCCTGTTGGCAAGCTAACTAGATGAGAATATACAAGCTCTATATTTAATATGGATCCGACAGGTCTATTTCTGAGTGTTGTGTTTAGTTCCCCCCGGCTGGATCCTTGGGATAAGGTATTTCTGGAGGTCAAGGGGTTATCTTGGAGAGTATATTTCTGTTCTGGCCTCCAGGGGACGAAGTTTGGGGAAGAAACTGTATTTCAAGGTTTATATATAGAAAAAAACTATTTCAATTCAATTCTATAATCATATTTCAGCCAGAGGGGGAGGGAAGTACAAGTTAACTGGTGCATCATTTACTACATCCTCAATTATTATTAATTTTTTTAATAGTTTGTTTTAAGACTTTAAAATAAATACAAACAATAAATTAATGAGTGGAATATTATTAATTTTATGTACAGAGGCCCCCTCCCCTTTTATTTTATTTTTGGTAATAATATTAATACTAAAATTAAATCATTTTTAATTTAGAAGCCTGGTATTACAATATAATAAAAAGAGTTCATTACTAAGAATTGCTTATCATAACATTTTATATAAATGTTTCTTTTTATAATTTATTTTATTTTATTTTTTTATAATTTTTAAATATTTTTATTTAAGTTTAAACATTTTAGTTTCTTTTTATTGCTTATTTATACTTAAATAGTGTTCTTGAGTGAACTATTGACCTAACTATAAGAAACTCATTTTGTAGAAAATTCGACTTAATCACTGGGGCTGTAGAAATGAGGTTCTCCAGATTTGGACCCTTATTTTCTCAATAACTTTTTTATACCAACAGAAATAATCATTGTTCATGTTAAAGAAACTTTATTTATGGAATGTTGAAAATGTAAGAAAAGAAAATAGTAAGTTATATTTTCATTACTTAAGATATTACAATATTATTACTCGGACTGTCATTATTCTAACCTATTACCGCCTAAAGGAGTGGTTTCCAACCTGGGGCGTAAAGACAAACCGGGGTGGGGGGGCGAGAGACCAGTTGATAATAAACAAATTCTAACATAGCTTTAGTCATTTCTCTTTGTAGAACTTATTTATCTTAAATTGAAAGTTATAATATTGTATCTTGTGATAATAAAACTAAAAGTTTTGTTTTTAATGTTGTACTTACTTTGTTTTTTTCATTTTGTGCAAGGGGGGAGCGTGGAAGGATTAGGTTAATCCAAGTACTAAAAAGGTTGGGAACCACTAGTCTAAAGGAACCCTCAGTATCATTATCAGTAAAACTCTAATAAAAACGTAATCTTCGGTTTTCTGCGTATAGATAGTATTTTTTTCTCTTTCTACTGAATAATGAGCGATAAAATATGCTTTTTTTTTGTTACCTTGAATAAATCTATTCTTATCCACACCAAACATGGGTTAGCTTCACCTGTTTGTTCTGTAGATCTTTAGGGGTTTGAGTTAACATGAATTTAAAAATACCAATTAACACTAAATCAATTGAATGACATTATTCTCAATTCATACCTTCTTAATGCACTTAATTTAATGTCCCGAAACAGATTTATTTCAGGTAAATTATTGCAATTCATATATTATGAAAAACGTCCATGCGAGGTTATAAGAGAGAATACAAATGAATTAGTTCCCAACGAGGAAAAGCTATTCCTCGAAAGGACTGCAACTGATTTAAGTGCGTCAACTTCCTGTACCGCTTGCCAAAGATTCTGTCACTCAACCAAGGAGCAACCAGATGTTAAAAATCTTTTCAAGGAACTTTTATTTTTAAACTTCGCTTCTTTTCAACACTTTTCTGCGAATAAACTCAATTAATTTCTCGGTAAACATTTAATCACGATTCACTTTGGGGTCACCTGTGTTCTTGTATGCCAAAGATCGAGGATTCGCAGCTCGGCAGGTAGTATTTGGATTTTTTGAAGGATAAAAAAATATTTGGGTATCTGTTCTGCATGAATAAACGAAGGATTCACTTTATGTTATCACAAGTCCGCATTCTCTCTGTTTTCTTGTTTCGAATCAAATATTCCAATATTATTCTTGATATTACATTGTATCTGAAATGGGCCTTTGGACTTTTCCTAAGCAGTAAATTTTGAGTAGTGGATTTGTTGAGTTTTCACATATTCTCTGTGGTAGGAATCGCATCGAGAGAAAAGATAATTGTGAGAAAAAATAAATTGTTCATTATTATCGCTATCTATATGCGATAGTATTGTTTTACTTTTATTTACCTACAAGAAAAATGTAGGCTTTTTGTTTGTCTTTTTATTTATCATTTCATTGGGTTTTCAATAATTTTTTCTTACATTAATCAGGTTTGACTCAAGTGTTCCTGGGACCTCCTGGTTCGATTTTTTTTCTTTTCCAGAAGTAATTGAGGTTGGTACATTAAAATAATCAAAAAGTACCACGAAACACCAAAAGATATTTAAGTTACTTCTAAGGTACGGATTTTTAAATATTAACCTATGTAACCATTATATGTTCATTCTTTGAAAACTTTCGTGAACTCCAACCTGTTATTTGGTTCAATGACAGGAGAAAATCTTTGGCAAGCGGTACAGGAAGTTGAGGGCAATTAAATCCGCGTAGTTCTTTAGAGGAATAGTTAATAAGTTTCCGTCACTAAAACATATGTTTTAGAATATTTTCAAAAAATTGATTTCCTTGCAGAAATAATTGAAAATACATTTTGTTAATAAATTACATAAGTTAAAAGACGTGGAACTTTGGATTTTTTTTTGTCAATAATTAAGCGTTCTAAACTTGTAGACAAATACTCAAACGGATCAGCGAGATTTGTCTTCACAAATTGAAAACTGAATTACATTTACATGATGGTTTTTGGCTATCAATAAAAATTGACCACAGAAAACATGAATAATATATACTTGTGCAAAACATCATTTATGCCCAGTTCTACATATGCCCGTCTCAACGTTTTGGTGTTTTCCTCCAACATTTTTCTCTTTATGTAAAGGAGATAGTTGGGGGGTACAGTCAAAAAGAACACTGAATAAGTAATAAAATTATAATTATGTGCCGACGTTTCGACCTACAGTGTACTGTGTGATAAAAAATCTAGAAGATGACCTACACTATAGGTCGAAACGTCGGCACATAATTATAAGTTTATTACTTATTCAGTGTTCTTTTTGACTGCACCCCCCAACTATCTCCTTTACCATTAGATCATCCAGTCAACTATTTTCATCTCATTTTTCTCTTTAGTTTGATATTTTTTCGAACAAAGCTATGGAACACTCATCAAGTATTTCGAAAAATAAATTAAGTAGTTAAAAATTTTTAAGGCAGCGGCAGGAGATGTGAAATACCTTGAAATTGTTTTTTGTTGTATGTTGTTATTTTGTGTATAGAATAATAAACTACATTTTTTCACTAACAAGTGAATTTGTTTTTATGTTTTCAGGTGAGTAAAGTGTAGTACACCACTGCTATTGCAATAACTGACTTTCAAGTTAAGGTATATTCATATAATTTTTTCATGTAAATAAATTATATATAAATAAATAAATTTTATTTTATTTTGATACACATTTTTAATATTAATACACATCTGTGATAAGCTATCGCCTTATTAAATGTTCAGTAGTATTAATAAAAAATATATATATATATATATATATATATATATATATATATATTTTAAATATTACTCAAAAGAAGGAAGTAAATAGTTGGTTTAATTATTCGAAGTTTAAAATTATGTTATTTCTTTACATCTTGATACCATTGTGAATTTATTATATAAAAATACAATTATTTTTATGATATTATTATTACGTTTTTATATATTTAACTTTTATTATATAAAAACTTGAAAGTTTTTATATATGACTACATATATTATGTAAATTCCAAATTTTGTTTTTTATTTTCCTAGAAGTTGTATCTTTGAACCAGAAGAATTTGGGTATAAAAAAAATCTCGTTTTAAAAATATTATGTCTTATTTATAAAAGCACTAAAGTAAGAAAAAAAAAACATTATCCAGTCATACTTCATTATTTATTGATTCTTCATACGTTTCGACATTTATTCAGTATCTATTGTTAAAATTTATTGTTTTATGCATCAACCTATAACGTATATAACGTTATAAGTCAATTTTTCTGTAAAGACAACAATAAAAATTAAATTATTTATAATCATATAAATTTAAAAACATTTTTTTGTACCAAAAATTAGCGAAATAAAGCATAGTTACCTCTAACATGCATTACTATATATAATATTAATTAAACAGTTTTTCTTCATCTAAGAAGTACTTATCCCCCATGGTCAACTACAAGTTTAAATTATGATTTGAGAGTTTGAACTATGAGATAAGAAGAGAGATAATGTAATTTTTACTATTGTTTAAAATCCTGATGCCTTAAAATATAAACATGCCTTCTAAATATATATAAATATGCTATAATAAATAATAATATAATATAAATATAAATTAACAAGAATAATTTTTTGAATTTTTATGTAATTTAAATGATCATTATAAAATATAATAAATATAAAGAAAAGAGGCACTTGAGAACAGCCTTCCTAAAAAACGGATACGACAAAGAGACTATTAAACGAGTAGAACGCAAGAGAAAACTAAAAAAACAAGACAAGAACGAAACCGACAACGAACCTAAAAACCAGACAACCATTCCTTACATCAAAGGCACCTCAGAAAAGATCGCCAGGATTCTAAAGAACCACGACATCAAGACCACATTCTCCACAGACAAAACAATAGCTCACATCCTACCGAAACCCAAAGACAAGTTAGGACTACGTACTCCAGGCATCTATAGCATACCCTGTTCCTGTGGCAAGGTCTACATTGGACAAACCGGAAGGACCATTGAAAGAAGGTTAAAAGAACACATATCCAGTGTCAAAAACTTTAAGACGGAAAAATCGGCTGTAGCAGAACACTTCTACAACACCAACCACCACATACCTTTCGAAAACACAACCGCACTGGTTAAAGAAAATAATTATCACCTCCGCACCATTAGAGAAGCCATTGAAATTATTAAAGAACCCAATAATTTCAATAAGGAAGACGGTTACAAACTCAGCAAAAACTGGTACCCTGCCATAAAACAAAAGACCAACACATCAACCTACCATCCACACACATACGACAATACCGAACACACACGAACCCACCCGAACACAACACAGCCCACGGACTCGATACAAGCGGGCCAATGGGAAGGCAGACTTCGACCGAGACCCCCCCACCACTAGTTATATACACCCTGACTCCACTATCCGCTCTTCATTCACTGACTAGCCCTGAGGAAGCTCACAACACGATGAGCGAAAGCTTGGCAAACAAAACCAACACCACACGGTCCATCCCGGAAAAAGATTATATGGACAATACCGCAGACCGTGGAAGCCTACGTGAACAACATAATAAATATAATCATTATAAAATTTTATGAAATTAAGGAAGAGATAAAAATTGTGGGTTGGTTACTAGGCCAGGTTATCATTACTCTTTATTAAAATTGTTATTGAAATTGAATCATTTTTGCATAATTGTTTTTTAAGTTTTAAAAGAATAGATGGATAAAGTTTACTTATCTCTCCTGCTTCTTTTTTGTTATTCACTATATTATTTAACTTATCATTTATCTATAGAGCTTCTAAAAATTCTAATGAACGCATTGTGGAATATTCTTTTAAATTATATATCCAACTGCAACTGATAGAGTTGTTTGTGTTCTTAAAACAACTAAATATTTAACTGTTAACTATAAAACCTATGTTGAATTCTTTATTATGGACCACCTGAGGAAAATATACAAATAGTCCTCATTTGGTGTATTATAATATTTGTTATTATAATATTCACTTTTTAAAGTCTAGATAACTATTTGTGGAATCTTTTGAAATAGATATATTAGATAATTAAACCTATATTTATAATTAATTCATTTTTTTTTCAAATTAATAACATGAATTTTGTTCAAGATGCATTTTTCAGGTATAAATAAATAAATAAATAAAGTTTTAGTGAACCCGAAGGCTCGATGCCAATACCATCAATCTACGCTTACAAACTTCCACCCACCGGGGACAAACCCATACCCGCCAGATTACTCCTAACCCAATCCTCCCACCTACGCCTCGGACGCTTCCCAGTCGGTACAGCTCCTATTTACATCTTAGGAATTCGTTCGTTACTAAGCCCAGCAATTTTACAGGCCCATCTTAATCTTTGCGACGCTATCACCTGAATAATATTTACCGGATGCATACCAGTGGTATAATCCTTTTTTGGACCGAATATTCTACATAGCGCCTTATTTTTGAATACCTTAAGACATTGTTCATCCTTCAGCCAAGTTTCACTTCCGTAGAGAAGAGATGAAAGGATGATTGTTTTATAAATTCTGATTTTTAGATTTCGGGACAAAAGACGCGAGCTTTGTAATTTCTAGACCGAATAATAACAAGCATTTCTCGCCTTTATTTCCTCTTGACTTTCACTTTTTCTAGACCCTAAGTACTTAAACTTCTCCTCTTGTTCGAACTTACTTATTCCCTCCTACAACAGTATCACCAAAATTTCGCACTTTTCTGCTACTACCATTTACTTAGACTTTATCCAAATTTATTTCCAGCCCTTTTCCTTACCAGCATTCAATTATGTTTGTGTATTTAGTGTATTTATAGTTTCTGCGTCTTCGTCCGCAAACCCAAGCACAGATATTTTACTTTTCATATTCAAATTCAACCCTTTTTCGTTGTGTATCACCTTTTTTAATAACGTGTTAAATTGAATAGTACAGGTGATAGCGAATCACTTTGTTTTAAACTTGAACGAATCTCAAACTTCTGCGAACAATTATTACTGATTCTAACCTTATCGAAAGTTTCGCTCGTACAAATCCTTACCAGATTTACTAATTTCTTTGGTATACCCTGTTCAATCAATACTTTATACTTAATCTGACGGTCGATAGAATCATAAGCTTTTTTAAAATCGATATAAAGCTGATGAACGACACTGTAGTATTCCAATTTTTCCTCTAGTATTTTTTCAGGTAGAGGCTAAAATAATTTGAAAAATATTAAGCAATATTTATTGATAGTTAATTTACTCCGGGAGCGGAGTAAATCCCCGGAGATGGATCCTGTGGGTTCTGCAGACCCTCTTAGGGCTCACCTGGCCTATGTAAAGTAGGTACTTTGAAATTTGGGTAAATCCTTGCGGTTGAGCGTGATCTTGTTTAAATCACCTCCGCTCGTAACCTTCAGATTAAAAAAAAGTACATTATCTGCCTTATACTGAACTCTATTCTTCATCAGTTGTAGTGGTGTAAGACTTGTCATTACAATCTGAACTACAGAATACTTGTAAATTACAATTATGCATTTTGAGCAACGAGCAATATAATTTGTAAAATAGAGATTGTTCCGTCGTATCCCCTACAATTTAATATTTAAAATACATTCGCCTCCTAAAAATCAGATGTTTCTATGTAAATTATTAAAACCTGTAATTTCTAGTTGACGATTTCTTTATGAAAGCTCAGGAACAGTTCTGGTCTATGTAAATGTATTTTCTATATAATTATTTTTTGAAAACTATTCCACAAGCTCTGAGAATGGTTTATTGAGTTATAAATAGGACTGATATCTTATCTAATCTTCAGGTTACCTTGGTGCATTCTGGGTAATCCAAGGCCTCTTCTATATATTATATTATCTAAGTAGAGATATTATTTTCTAAATGAGTGAATTAATTTAGATTTGTTTTCTAAAAAAAAACTCCAATATTAGAGATGTATTTATTCGCTTTCCAAAATTATCATTAGTATCCAATAGTTGTTAGTGAAATTGAAGCACTCGAAGTGTAAATATATTATTTAGCTACTCTTGGAAGTCTGTTCAACTCGAAATATCTGTCACATGGAGTTTTATGAATATCCTTATAAATAATGATTTTTTTATAAAAATTAATTTGTTCAATTTTCAAAAAATATGATCAATTTGATAAATTACTATTCTGTGCACTAAAATTGTTAACTCAATATGTATCGTAATTTAGAGTTACCTTCCAACTGGGTTTACTTTCCAGAAAATAATAAAATAATGATTAAACTTATTTTAGATCCTTACAAATTTTAGAAAGCATGTGAAGTTTGTATTCTGTAGTGAATTTCGTGCATGTGAAGATTCTGTAGTTACTGATACCAGGATTCCGCTTGATCATTTTAGTGCAATAATATTCAATTTTCGAGTTCGAAATTCTTAGCGTTTGCTAATTAAATTGTGAATTTCATGAAGGATTCATATCATATATACACGATTTGTGAACATGGTGTCCTTTATTTTCGGGGTACAGGTATTGTGCTATGTTAGCTTCTCTGTTCAAACAAATGAACTTAGGAAAAATAAAGATCATTTGATCTGAAAAATGTTTAAATATTTTAAAAAAATGGGATGCCTTCCTGAGATCGTTACTACTGAGGTTTAGTACTACGGTATCATTAATGAACAAGAATACAGCAAACTCTGTTCTACATGGTTTAACATATATTGTTTTTGGTGTCTCGTGAAATGAATCAGTTTTTTGTGATCCTTTTATGAAATTCACGATATAATTAATAAAAACTAAGACGTTCCTCCTCGAAATTATAATTATGTTTCTGTTACTAAATGAATATTCGTTAAATAACTTTCATTTTTCTAATTTTCTAATTTGTGCAAAGTTAACCTCGCATATATTGCATTAATTTCTAGCGGGTCATTTTATTATACAAGTAACTATTATGTTCAAATTTTGTAAAATATTTTTGTGATTGGTAGTATTACGGATTGAGTTACCAAGGGTGACAAGAACCATCCCACCCACTAGCTCTTGGGGAAGATAATTCAAAGCCAGTTTCACTATTATTAAATTTTATCAGTCAATTAGCAGTTAAACCTTTTCTAGTGACTTGGAAGTCTTATCCAGGTGAAGCTGTTAAAGAAACTATTCTGCCTTGGAGGCTATAAACCCCAATCCTGATTTTAAATGGACTCTACCACAATTAAGAAGGAAGGGTCTCTCACATGGCTATTTAGCCTCTTAACCAATCAGCTTGGAGATCTTTTATCCTTCTCCTGATAACACGGGGTCCTTTAGAGGTTATTAACGCTAAAACAAGAGCTATTTTAGGACTCATCTATTATCGAGGTGTATATAAAAACCGATAGGGTATCTTCTGAGGAGACAGTTTGTTTGACTTGGACCGGAAAAATAAACGAGATATCTGTAATGGTGCCGGGAGTTGGGCGCCACTGCCAGGTAGTCAGTCAGTCCTATCCTAATTATATCATCATTCCTAAATTTGCTTTCAGATATTTCGAATTTCTATTCTTATTATTCTGTATTATTTTCTAGTGCAATAATATCTAAGGAGTCTCTTTTAAGGCAAATCATTAATAATTCATTACACAGGTTTGCGATGAAAAAATTGTAGCATATTAAACAAGTGGGTTTACCAGTATTTTTTGTGCTGATTACGAAAAAAATAGTGAAATAATTCCATCACCCCTACATAATTCACAAATTTTTATCATCGATTCATCAAAAAGGAGTTTGAAAGCCGTACTTCTTCACAATGGTAACTGATATGCTTCTGTGCCTGTTGGACGCTCAGTCCATTTGAAAGAATGCTACGAAAATCTTGAATTTGTTCCTAATAAGCTCGGCTACCAAGCTTTGAATGGGATAGCCGTGGCAGGAAACAACACTATGTCAAACAGACATGGCCAATCATTAAGGCTCTAATTCCTGCAGTTAAAAATGTTGAAAGACAAAGTTTAGTAGATCCTATAAAGATCTTACTTCCACTACTTCATATCATATTGGGGCTAATGAAACAGTTTGTGTAAGCATTACAAAGAAGGAGAGTGTTTCAAATATCTTGTGAACAGTTTCCTGGTATATCCGATGCTAAGCTGAAAGAGGGAGTCATTGTTGGGCCTGACATTTGAAAACTTTTAAAAGATGAAGCATTGTCACTAAAATGGAAATGGAAAAAAAAAAAATGCCTAGAATTCGTTTAAACTTGTTGAAACAGGCTTTCTTGAAAACAAAAAAGGCCCAAACTACAAAACTTTGGTTGCTGAATTGTGACAAATCTACAAAATTTTGGGCTGCAACATGAGTGTCAAAGTTCATTTCCTTCATCTGGACTACTTTCCAGAAAACCTTGGGGCGTAAGTGAGGAACAAGGAAAATGTTTCCAACAAGATATGAAATAAATGGAGCGCAGTTACCGAGGTTCAAAATCCAAAGATGGATTGTCAACATGATGGCATATTACTGTTCGATGTTAAAAAGGGAAAATTCACAAGAACACAACCGAAAAAGTAACAAAAGAAGATTTGATGGAAAAATAACACGTTTTTACAAAGACTTATGATAACATTACAACATGTGCATCACTTTTATGCTCATTTTAGCTAGGCATCGTTGATTTTTTTTTGCTTTTACTACATGTTAAAATAATAAAAACAAATCCAAAATTTTCGTTTTTTTGTACTGTTTCCAAAAACTTAAGCTTTTTTTTTTTAGCGCTGAATTAAAAAAAAAAACAATGTAATTTTTTAATTCAGCGCAAAAAACTACATAAAGATCAGTTAACTAAATCAAAACAATTTTTAAAAAAGCTTTTTTTGCAGATCGGTTGTTCGCGATTATTGATTTAAGGTGTCCGATCAATGATCGATCATTTCTTCGAGTGGCCCGTGGCAATGCCGGTATCTTATACCTCACCAAATATAGCCAGCAAGTCATTACAAAGCATTTCAATAATCATACTTTATGAGTATTGAACTGCTTTATCATTACCTAAATTGGTGAAACGTTGATTAGTAGACCCTGTGAAATCTGCAGACCCTTCTGAGGCTCACTCATGCTGTTCAAACTGGATGCATTTTGTCTATAAATTTATTAAGTAAGGAGCATTAAGGATTTGGTGTTGTTAGGATTGGATACGAGAGGAATTCGATGGCTTAATGTGGAACCAAAGCTCTGCAAGTCCAACTAGGTCTTACTACAGTCACGTATCTGGGAAAAAATCTGGCGGTAGAGCGTGTTTCAGACAAATCACCTCCCTTCATTACGTTATCATAAATAATCTACAGTCCTAAGTACTGAGTACTGTAGATTTTTTTTTTGTACTTAGTACTGATTTCTTTTAGTTTTTTTTTTTTACCGGATTTCATCACTATCGATTCACTAAATCTTGCTTTGGCCTAAATATTTAAACTCAATTTATTTATAAATAAAACATTTAACCCTCAAAACTAAATATAAATCCAAACACATGAGAGAACTCTTTTCAAGATACTCCTCGTACATCCTTGACCTCGACGTCATTGTGTGTAATTTGCTGAGTGGAAGGTTACGGCTAGTGAAAGCAAGACGGTAGCAACGTTAATAGCAGCTATTTGTCACAGTTATCGCTAAGTAGCTAGTAGCTAGTAACTGTTACGTGACTGATTACTTCTTGTTCCTATTACTTCTATTATTCCGCTGCCATCATAATATTATAGGCATTATTTATAACATATGTGCTGTAAATTTAATACAATTCATATCTCTATATGCGTGTAAGTTAAAACATCAATACAGAACGCTGCTTAAAAATAAACTTAACAGACATAAATGTTTATCACTTGTTAATGTTTGGCTAATTCTTACATTTAATATTCCGACTGTTTACTAGTTCGTTGTAAATAACTAATTTCACAAACGGACCCTGCGAAAATATAGTCTGTATTATCATGCCATGTAGGTACTATTTGTTTTCGATGTCGAGTCATCGCATCATATTGCCCGACCTTTTTACCTTCATGATTTAGGTTCTAGTACAAAGATGAGGTTATATCTGATTCGCTTGAACATACGGTACAGCCAAAATAACTTACTATCAAATAAAACGAACAGCGGTTTTATAATTTTTTAATCGACTAAGCAACTAAATAATTCAAAAATTGTAACTATTTACATTCCCAGTTCAAAGGAAAAATATGTCAAAAGTTTGCTTGATGAATGATTACCTACTTTAGTTAAATTACCATCTCACTTTTTCCGTTCCTATCTAATTACATACCTGAGTAAAAGTTCTATTATAATGAAATAGAAATGGACTTATAACTACGTTCTTTACAAGCTGTTTTCATATAATAACTTTATGTATTGATACTAAAAGTTTAGATTTGTTAGTTTTAGTTGTCAGTAAATGTTAATAATTTGTTTTGTTTTTTTTGTTGGTTTTTTTATCACAAATCAGCGTATTATTAATAAAGCATTCCTAAATCGATTGTTTCATGAATAAGTTTCGAATTGCTCTACGCATCACTCTTTAATCTATAAAATTCCCTCAGACAGAGAAAGAAGACAGTGCAGCCAACTGCGCACCATGGCAACTCTACTTTCCTTAATAAAGTCGTATCGAATGTAACATAACGGTATATCGATACGTAGCCGATCTCCTCGATCAATCATCTCCTCCTGTTTGTCTTGTATTAGCTGTTATTGATGACCTGCGTCAAGTGCCAACGACCTTTCTGATAGTAATGGCTGTGCCAATTCTCAAGCACAAATAACTACTGCAATATGACAAAATTGAACCCAAATATAAATTCATACTTAAGTTTTCTTTTGTGAATTATGGAAGATGTAAAATAGAAAAGTGTCTTAAGGATGCTCATCGGAGGTAATAACCGAAGATAAGAAGTTTAAATGATTGAGATGGATATGCATTAGATATTTGTTGCTTATTTGGAAGGATATTCAGACACTGGCGGATCTAGGGGATTTTCGGGGGGAGGGCCATGGGTCAATGTGAATTTGTTATCAATGTATACGATCCATATATGAATGAAGATACATAAAATATCAATTTTTAATTTAAGACAACTGAGGCCAGAAAACAATAACATGGATAAAATAAGCTCCTCGATCAAAGCGGTAGCTATCTATATGTGAATGAATAATATAAAAGGGTTCGGAATCGCCGATTTTAGATGCACCCATTGAGAAAAGATTCGATACAATGAATAATTTTGGCGTGTAAAACTTGTTTTTTTCTTGTTGAAAATCATCTAAAATTCAGGTCAATGTAAACTAGTGAGAACTCTAAGGTGGGGGGGGGGCATGGTCCCCATGACCTCCCTCAAATCCGCCAATGCATTCAGATGAGAAAGGTTGGTAATAAGAAGAGGTAAAGGTATATTTAGAATCCTGGTACTGAGCCTAAGGCCCTACATGGGTTGCAGTTGGACAGGTTTTTTTTTTTTATACTGAGAAAAATAAAGTTTTTTTGGAATACTGATTATCTAACTCGAATTATAAAGTTAAAGGGTACTTTCAAAGTCATTTTTGCTCAGCTCCTTAGATCCATGTAACAAATGTCATGAATTGTTCTTTCTTTAGCTTTTTCCTAACTATATATTTTAAAATTAATCACCTCAATAAGATACAACTTTAGCAGCAGTATTTGTTTAAAGTATGATTAACAAACCGAACACAGTTGCGTATCTGAGTCCTTAGCCTTCTACTGATTACACCACCTGAGTCAGACCATACTCCACCTGGAACAATCACCTGAAGTAATGCTAAGGATTTAATGCACTTCCCACTAGGTATATAATTTCTTCAAGGCATACCTTCAATATACACCTACATGAAAAGGTCGATTTTTTTTATTCAAAAGGAGCAATTGGTCTAAGACTTCAGGATTGTGTGCTTTCTATGTTGAGTGTGTACTGTTTAACTCCAAAGTTCTGCATCGGTCGTCCAAATAGGTCTAAGTATAGAAAGGATTGGACTTGATTCGTTTAAATCTTTTAAGGGTCCATAATTCAAGAAGAAGAGGTTTTTGTTTGTATATCTCATCGGTTTTTATATTATTTATATATTTTATTAGATAAAGCTTCTCCTCTACAAATCTTGAAGGGCCTTTGTATCAGTAAATGGTAGAGACTCTACTTTCATGACTGTTGTGCAGGGTGGAGGTTTGTCCGAGATCACTCTTAACCACCAAGCATTCTCCCTAATTTAAGCCGCATATAAACTTGAGCATTCACCCCGAATGTGCATGCGGGAAGCATTCCCCCGCACGTCCACGCACTGCATGAGCACTGAGCTGGGAAGGTAGAGGCCCGAATCCCGAACACTAAATCCAGTCTGTCCTGAGCCCCTCTCAATCATCACTCTCAATCATTCCAAAACTGTGGAAACTGTCGAAAATGGTCTATTTAAACAAGATACTTGTCTTGACTAATTTCCATTTTTTTTTCTAATGTTTTAAAAATGTTGCGCACTATTTATGTCGTGTACACGTTCGAATTCACTACTAAATTGTATATATCCAGCTTAAAAAGGGTGAGTTCAGAGTAGAAAATGGATTTTTGTTAGCACGAAACGAATGCGTGCTCGCTTTGAAGTACCGACAACTCTCGGCTCGGACTGAGCAGTGCAGATCCGTTCGGCTCGCCTTTTACTCATCTGAGCAAATCAAGGCGAACGAATGCTCAAGTGAACAAGCCTTTCTAAAGGCTGGGTTTGCCCCTTAGATTTCTGTTGTTCTCACAAGGTCCGTCCGCGGCTGTTAACAGACTAGATAAATTATCTGCCACGGTCGAATCTGAGCATGGAACCTTCAGCATTAAGGTTTAATATAATAATATTAATATTTTAATTTAATAAGCAGTGGACTAATACGAGTAAAAATATATAACACCCCATATTTTCATACATTTACGGTCTGAGGCAATTACGAAATTAACTATTAGATTAAAATCTAAGGGACTCCAAACTACCTCCACCACGTGACTTAGGACCACGGAAGTAACTGTTAAAGGACGGAACACTTCCATAGAACTTAACAAGGCACAGGATATACGACTTGAAACAACAGTAGCCACATGAGTTAGTGGTTTGCAGAGAGGCTATAAAGTAGTTAGGCAAACTACAGCCCGGCTGTTTGTGTTTGTTCTGGCGTCACTGAAGGCCACGACCGGCTAAAAGAGATTACAAGGAGGTAGAAAACATCTATTCGGGCCTATTTAACTATGTTTTAAAAACTGCTGGATAGCTATAGATTTTAGAAAAACTAATATTTAGTTGATAAAGGTACAGAAGATAATATTGAGAAGTCTTACATTCACTTCAATATAATTTGCCTTCTGCACGTTCACTACATTACTCTTGTTCTTTTACTTTCCTCTTCTACATTCTACGTGGAGGGAAGTTTAAAAAACAATGGCCTAGATACCTGTTGGGTGACTAGTAATATAATATTTTAATAATAATATTAATAATAAATTCTTTATTTATTCTGGGGCAAGTCCCTATGGAATAACATAACTGTACATTATTGTGGGCTTTAGAGCTTTGGGGTACAAAGAAACTAAACAAGCGAAAAGTCTATCTATAAAGCTGATAAAATAATAGTAAATAAAATAATAACTTCTTATGATAATGAAATAGAACTATTACTAAAAAGAACTTATACCTTTATACATACACACACATATACATACACTAATATATATATATATATATATATATATATATATATATATATATATATATATAAGATTAATAAACTTATTTTTACATTTTTTTTTATGATTTACTGTTGTATATTAGATTTCACGTTACTTCACATAAAAAATAAAAATAAAAATTAATAAACAAAATAAATAATATTCTATTGGTAATTTTATGTATGATCTTCGGGGAACTGAAGGGATAGGAAGTAATCAAATAAGCGGGATTTGAAAGTAGGAAGGGTCTCGGAACAGCGGATAGAAGAAGGGATAGAATTCCACCAGGAACAGGACCGAATCAGGAACGATCTGTCGAAAGCAGCGGTTCGATGGGCCTCTATATACAAATCGGTAGGGTGTGAACGGGTATCGTGGGAATGGATTCAGGATTTAAATTTGAGGAGCGCATATATGTACGAGTATAATGGACGGCGGGATTGGATAACATGATAGAGGAAGGATGCAAGGAAATACTTACGGCGATAGGAAGGATACAACCTCCTCAACTCTTCATAAAATCGGGAGACTGGGGCCTCCCTGGGGATCCCGAAGACAAAGCGTGCAAAGCAATTCATCAAACGTTTTATTTTGGCTTCGAGCTCCACAGAGACATCCCCCATATACGGCGCAGCGGTAACTAGGAGTCTACGAGTTTCAATTGGAAATAGGTGACGGATGTAGTTTAGTCTCTTCAGGATAGAAAAAGTACGGCGGGATATATTGGAAATATGACTTTTCCAGGAGAGGGATTTTAGGTTATGTAAATACAATACATTGCAGTTACAATTATTAATATTAATATATTTTCTATAATAGACAAGACCTGATTTTCAGTATTGCAGATCGTCTGCCAGACCAATGCTTTTATGTTCTTGAAGGACAATTTCGGATCAAGGGGACTGATTGTGTGCGTCAGCATTTAAACTTTGATCATTCGGTATTGAATGCTAACATTCTCTCATTCTTTCTTTTGGGTATAATAATACTAAAGCATTTAAAACACAATTTAATATGACAGAGTTGAGTCCTTGTAAGTAGATAGGACTTTTAAATTTCTCTTCATTATTAATATTTTAATTTAAGAATATAGAGGATTGTCTTTATTTCGATTTTGGATGCGTGAAAATATGAAACTAATTAACGAGACACGACCGTCTCAAGGTTGCTATGTGGAACAAACTAAAAATAACACTTGTGTTTAGTTGCTGCTTGTGACAGATAACGTTGAAAGGAGTTCTTGTCTTCTCAATATTCGCTCATTTTGTATTAACACTTTTCCCCCTATTATGTAGTTACAGGTACGTCAATTGGTCATAGAAATTAGTTGCTTAGTAAGTTCGAATTATAGTTTTTAAAAATTCTGGTTAATGACCCTTTGTTAGTTATCTTCTTTCTCAAGGACTCATATATCAGGTTTTTAAATATTATCAATTTGACATTGACTTCTTAAATAGATATTACAGGGTTTTGTATTTCCAAAGATGGCAAGGTAAGTTGCTGATGTCCTCCAAGTTATCAGTTTCCAAATTTAAACTGAACAGAACTTGGAACTAAAGCACTGTTGAAAAAAGGAACTTCAAGGATAGCACTCAAGATTAAGTCGTGCATATTCAAGATTACTGCATAATTCTGTTAGATGACCATAAATGGAATCTGAAAATAATACTTTTTTTGGGCATGTTGCTAAAAGTATAGTAAGTTACAAAAACGATGTAATGATTGTTCCCGTGGATCTGTTTGCCCTAGTTAAAGTAAAATGGCATCGAAATCCAACTTCGCCAGATTGTCAGAGGAACCAAACTCCAAAGAGTCAAGAGTATGAAGATCCATGAGGAACTAAGGCTCCCCACGGAATCAAAGTTCATCAGCCGGAGGCACATACAATTTTTTGATGGGCTGAAGGCCAGTGCCAACCAACTCTTTAAAGATATTGCCCCACCACCCAGGCCTGGGAGGTGGCAAAGCTCTGTCCCCATGAAGGATGTATTCACCGAGGGAAGGGGTCTGGACTCTGCAATCTGAACTCATTAATTATCACTCCATAAAGAACCAGCTAGATGGTCCCTCCCCTTTCCGTACAGGCTAAGGCAACGACTAGGCTGTAAATTATGAATAAAGTTGCGCATACAGCGGCAAGGTCAAAGGGGCCTTAAAGTACTACATGATAAAGAAAGGCAATTCCAGCACCTATGATATATATATATATATGTGTGTGTGTGTGTGTGTGTGTTTGTATATATACATATATATATGCATTCTATAATAAAGGAGAGTCAGAAAAACAAAGAACTGTAAACATATACACCGTTTTCGAAATTCAGGCAGTGACAGACTTCTTTAATACCCTCCATTTCTGTACTAATCCACTTTTACGAATCTTAAATTCCACAGAACGTCCTCAGACTTAGTAAACTTGTTTCATACCTCAACCTAGAATGAGGAAGGAACTAATAAAATCACAAATAATCAAAAAACACGACGAGGTTTTAATAAAATAATAAGAGCCTATGCAGACCTCGTCAATTTCAGGCAGCTATTCCAATGTTTTTAAATTTTTTTTTCGTTTGCCGGAGATAAAACGCATCGTTTACTGCAGAAAGGAGATACATCCGCACGATAGGACAGTCTAGACAACACCTTCAATATTTTGTTTACTGCATATAGAGAAATAGTTCAAGACAAAATCCCTTTTTTTTGTCTCTCATGTTTAATTTAACAAAGTTGACTAGTAATTTTTCTGCAGTTAGCATTCCATATATCAATCGCATGCAACTTTTTACTTATTTTGTTGAAGATTCATGATGGATTTCTTAATTTTAATATAAACTTTCTGAACCCTTTTCTAATATAATCTATTCTTTGCTATGAATTCCAAAATTACGCCGAAAAAGATTGGAAAGTAGAGACCAACGCCTTTTACGACGCACTTGATCTCAGTACACGATAATTTAGAGAGGCACTCGACATATCTTTAACATAATTGAAAATTATCTTCCATTAAATTGTTGAAGAAACTAATTCAAATCTAATAATATTATTGGTTATTGTTTGATGTTTCAGTTTGTTTGCCACTTGCACCTTCTTTTGTGGCGCCTGATTTTTGTTTACAATTTCACTGTTGTATCAGAACTACTTGAGAGTTCAATCCAATGTTTAATCCATTCCTAATATGTTTTTAATTACTTTGGTAATTTTGATCCTTCAATATTCTTTAACATGAGTTGACTGACCTTTCTCACTGAGGGTTAGTTTAGTTGATTGAATCGATTGTTTTATATCCTAAATAAGTATTACCTTCAAAATAGTTCCTTAAAAAGGTAATAAAAAACACGAGTGGGCGCATTCCTGTATGATAAATAGGTTATGATTTATTTTACATTACAAAATAAATATTTAACTTTTTATTTATAGTTTGTATTGAATGAATTATTACTTTTCAGCTCGTGGTACACTGTTCTCTCTTAGTGAAGTGAATAATAGATTCTGGAGCAATTAGACTGGTTTAATAATAATTGAAGACTTATGAGCTGACTTTTTTGATGAGAAGCTAGGTGGCGTTGGGTTGCCGAACGTGTACCGAAATAGCAAGGGCCGGCCTAAGATACTTTCACTGACAGTGAACACAGCTCTCTTGTGGCTATTTACAACCGCGGCCTTGCCACTCTATCCAATCCATAAGCACCATCATCTTTTTATTTTTTTATTATTTTATATTTTTGTAATTTTTATTTTAATTCTCCCTACTGGTTCAACCTAATAGATTTTCGATTTTTTAAAACGACTTATAAAAATGCGATGTCTCGGTAATGTAAAGGTGAAATTGCAGAGAAATTAGACTTAAATTTATTAGTTTAATTAATTTTTCAGATGATCTATATTTTAATTTAGTATACATGGAATAGGTAGTAAGTCATGAAAAGATAATTTTACAGGAGTAGAAAAAAAAAAAAAACTGTTAATAAAACTAAAACTGAAAGTTCCAATCGGAAAATAGTTACTAATTTCTACAGTAAAAGGAACCAATCCCTTGACTTACTCTTCTTTCTTTGCTATTGGTATGATTAATATACTTTTCAATGAAAAAAAGAAATTTTTTTTTTTTTACTTATTGTGATTCCATGTCAACTACTTATTTAATAATTGGCCTTGCAGGGCAATGGAAATATTTAGAGTAACAGATAAATATTTCAATTTTTTTTTTACTACTTCAGTCTTGAATAACTTCGTTGGAATTGAGTGGGCGTATTTATGCACCCAAAGGGCATCGCAACTTGACAGCTGATCGACAAGATATGGAGGCTTTTCATGGATAACTACAAATCGGCCATATACAAATTTATGTAAGTGATCTTTAAGTTTAAACTGTTCAGTTCTGATGGAAACGTTAATGCTTAAATTAGTTCACTCGGTCTCAAAAACAATTATTACAATTTATTTATTATTATACTCCTTATTTTATATTAATTTTAATTAAAATTGTATTGTATTGGTAAAATATTCATCATTATTACTGAAAAGATGAAGAAACAATTTACTTAAATAGTTTTTTATTTCCTACACACCTTACCGCACTGCTTATCATTTATGAAATAAAGTTGTTATTTAACTATGATTTTCTTTTTTATTATTTTTCTATTTCTTTATCTTACATCTATTTTCTAGCCTTAAATAAGAAATTTGGTTCATCGTCCCAATTTTAAAAGCAGTATCCTACATCTTTTATTAAATAAGATAAGAGGATTATGCATTCTGTAATCCACAGGAATGAGACAGGGTATCATAACAATCTTAATGGATGCAATTGTTATGCAAAGCAATGTCATATTTGCAAAAGTCAAAACTATCTTTATCAAAATATTTATTATTCTAAACACAGTAAATGTTTATATTCCATAATATAATTTGCATTTTATTTGAAGGAAATAATTTTCAATACCAGATTTAAGTGTCTACTTTTAATACATTTGCCTATGAACGATATGAACATTTTGATATCTACACATCAATTTTAGAGAGAAATGGAATTTTATACAAGTTTTGTCTTCCGTTTATATAAAAGTAATAAATAATCGTTTATATAAAAGCCCGAATGTAACAACATCCCGGTGTTATTGTTATTTCAGCTTTACATCGCTGGCGTATTGTTTGGCAAATAACTTGCCATTGATTTGGATCGAAGAATGCTCCGAATTCTTTGGAACGCTATGCACTCCAACGAAGCAGTGATATCGAAAGAAAATGCCGTTCGTAAACTATTAAAGATAGGAAGGATGTCGTAACTCGGGCTTATCGTTGGAGGAAACGGCACAAAATTATTCAGCTTATAATGAAAGGTAAAATCGAGGGCCGAAACAGGAATTGGAAGGAAGCAGATGTGGCTGAAGAACATATCATTCGAATGCGAATGGAATTGAATATGCAATAATGAACAACTGCGTATTTATATTGTTTATGTAGGTTAGTCTTATATTCTTAATGGATATGAAACGTGGCTGTTAACTTAAATGATGAACAACTTCTTAAGGTGTCGCGTAGAATATTCGGTCCGAAATGGGATGAGAGCCCGAGAAAATTAAACGGGAATGACTTAGCATGCACTCTTCAATATAATTAAAGTGATAACGAATTTTTAAACTCTCCATTTTTTTGGCCAACGCTGTATGGCACCGAAATAAGTGACGTTTATGAATTGTTGAAAATTGTTGGCGGTATTTCTATTCACAACTGTATTTTTTTTTACCTGTTGTGATTGTTAATATTTGTAAAGCTTGGGTTTCCTAGTTTTGTATGATTTTTCCAAATATATTTTTTAATTGTTATGTTGTTTGCATTGACGTCCAGAATAATTTTAGTTTCGATGAGGAAAATACTTGATTACAGAAAGAAGAGCTATTATTAATGACGAAGAGTATAATGCTGATTGAGTTAGTTAATGCGCTAGTTGTGTTTACTCTCACAATTTATAATCCCAAGTAATGTTCAATATCATCGAGCTTTTTTAATGAACCTTGGAGTGAGTATTACCTCAATAGAAAAAAGTTCTTAACCTGAAATGTTTATATTTTACCCAAAGGCGGAACCAGGATTTTTTCCTGGGGGGAGGCCACAATGGCCAGACGGGGAAAAAATCAACAATAACTTAGAAATAAACTTGTAGTATCTATAGAAATATTTAAAGGTTTATTAAAATATCAAAACAATAGTTTCACTCGTGTTCTTTCTGTTATTTTAACAACTATGATCATGTGATTTGCCTATAATTATTTTCTATAATGGATTCTCCACAGTACACAAAAACCTGTCTGGGGGCGTGCCCCCCCTTGGATCCGCCCTTCATTTTACCCATGATAACAGAACATATAAAAATAAAAATCAAATGGTTCAAAATGAGCTCGAGAGAAGAAGCGGGCACTATGTACTCTGCGGTTACATTTTAATAGGTATTAAAGGTTAAAGAGATCTATTTGTCTTGTCCAAAGTGAGCCACTGCCTCCTGTAAAAACATCATTAATAATTCATGTGCCCGTGCGGTGTGCACTAGCTCTGCGCATGTTCCTCGAGTCTACATCCGCTGTCACTCTTATGAAGGATAATTATGTTGTAAATCTTGACCAGTTTCTTTTCGATATGATCTTTTTGAATGTATTTTCTACTTGTTTTCGAGGAGAAACTTTATTATAAATCAACATATTTCAAGTGATACATTTATTTTGCAATCGGCATTTTGGTTTTTGTATATACCAATTTATATCGTAAATTAGGGAGTGTGATAACTCACTGTGTGGAGAGCTGAGTTGATGCGCTGAAGTTCCCGGCTAAAACAGATAAACTATGTCATCTAAATTATATAATTTCGGTGATAATTGTAATAATGGTGATAGCTTCAGCCTCATTCCTCCACTTCTTGATCCTCCTGAAACTTCGCCGCCTAGACAACAAGAGCCCGTACATCGAGTATTCATTTGCCTCACCTAGTTCTAGGTACAGCACAGAAGCCCGGACATTCCTAGGTCATCACGATGTTCAGTTCTTGGAAGCTGCCATATTCATGCTGTAGCTGTCAGTTTAGAGTCAGTTGTTAGTTCCTTTGCAATTTACATTATATGTTTTATCTTACTCTACAAAATATTTTCAATATCAGAAAGATATAGTGGAGTAAATATTTACTTGTAATTCCTCTCTTGAATAAATTAAAAAACATATTTAAATAATAATTTAACTAATTAAGGTGTAGGCATATAAAAACAAAAAAAAAATATTCTGAGTCAGTGTATTCTCCGCTCTAATAATATAGGGGACATAAGGAAAAATGAATTTTTTTAACTCAACGTATTTTATAAAATTAAAAATATATATAATGGATTATATACATATGCAAACATACAATAATAATAATAATTCCAACAACTGCAGGTTTTACTTGTTCCCCATCTCATTTTCGAACCCGTAAATGCGTAGAAAAAAGGATAACAATAACAAACTCTGATTAATAAAGAAGAGTACATCAAGAACTTGAAGCCAATAGTTTATATCAATTTTCAGGCAAGCAATATTCTATAATATATGCAACAAGAGCTTCTAACAATGCTCAAAATTAGGTTACGAAATATTTTCAAAACTTGGCCAGTAATTTCTGATACTTAACGGGGTAAACAAAAAATCAAGATCACTAACCCCTGGGCTACACCTGCACTCAGGTAAACCTTCGGATTGATCTTCTTGTACGAACGACGAACTCACCACCCAATATCATCCAAAGCTCTTCTGTACTTACCTAGGAAATCAGGAGGAGGTGGTTTCTTATCGAAGAAGCTTGTCGCAAGCAGGAAGTGGCCCTACGCCGATATTTTCTCGTTTGATGTAGTTAACAACTGCTCGTGCTTGGTGGTTGGAATGGTTCAACATCTCAGTTTCGAACTGCCCAATACGTGGAAAATTGGATGATAATAATAATAGATTCCGAACCTTCGAACAATTTCTAATATAAATATCGAAGAAAATTCTGAGAATAACAATCAAAGTCAAATCTCTTGCGCTATGTCTTTATTATTTTTTTTATTATAACAAGACTGCGTGACAGAACGTCGTCACCCGAACTACGGCAACACATACGGGAAGAGTTCATAACCTTAAAATGCAAGGGATCATTGTCGACAGTATGGCCATGCGTTCAAGTGTTGACCGTTCAAGAGAATGGCGTTGGAATGTTAACCGAACCGAGTCCTGGATTGTGTTCCACCAGGGAGGAGAGGAAGCGGAAGGCCCAGGAGGAGATGACTGGTCGAGGTCTCCTCGAAAATTGAGGAAAATTGAATAGATCTAGAGGCATGGAGCTCTGCTCTGACAAGTTGAGGCAACCCATGTTGGAACTATCAAGTAACAACTATGTTGCCTATAAAGTAAAGTATTTGTTCGTAAATCCATCATTGAAGACTTGGTGATCAGTCAAGACTTGCTTGAAAGTTATAATATAAGAAAAATTAAAACTGAAATAAGTGGTAGGTGGAATCAATGCCTGTGGAATTAATCAATATATTACACAACTGTAACTAAAATGCTCATATCAAAGGAATTTTCGAAGGGTGCGAAAACGATTTAATGTTTCTTATAAGAAAGGCCAGAGCTCCCTAGTTCCTACAAGACGATGGATATTATACCACCTCTAAATTAGCCAGAAAGATACCATTTTTAGACTGTCACTGTTGGACGAACGTTCCCTCATTAACATGGCTCGAGGACATGCGCTGACCTCTCGGTCGAGAGCTGCCAATTGAAAGGACAATTAATACAAGTGGAGATAACTGCTCAGTTAATTATTACACTCTTCTCCCTATATCTAAATATATATATAGTGCAAAGGAAGGGTCGATGTGCCGCCATTACTGCACTTCGCCTCATGTACAGGTTATAATTAAGCATACAGAAGGAGAAGATCGATTATCGAAGATCAACCGATGTTCATAGATATAGATAGATCTTTTTAAAAAAGTTTTAATAAATAAAAGAAAGATTAATTTCAACAAAACTTCGTTAAATGGTGGGCTTTTCTAATGCACTATTTTTATATAACCTACAGCGCTTTTTTGAAGGTTTAAACCTTCGATTGGTAAAAGTTTTCAACTAGCAGCAATAAAGGAAACAAAAGTGGCTGTTTTCAAGTCAACATTTCTCTCTGTTCCCGCGTATTGTTCAGAATCATGGACGCTGACAAAGAAGCACCAGTCCAGAATACAATTAGCAGAAATGAGATTTCTCAAGAAGATTGAGGGCAAAACAAGAAGAGACCGAGTCCCGAATACCACGATCAGGTCTAACCTAGATGTTGAACCAGCCAACCAGCTAATAGAGGAAAACCAGACTGAGATGGCTTGGATACCTCCTAAGGATAGATCCTATCAGAATTGCTAGCGAGACCTGCCGAGCCAAATTGGAGGAAAAACGAGGAATAGGACGACCTAGGAAGTGGCGGAGGAAGAAGAAGAGAGGAAAAATTTTGAAAAGAGAGGACTCCATTAGACTAGAAGAGCACCACAGTTGGTGGAAGACCGGCAGGACTGGTGAAGGCTGGCTGAATTCCTCCTCACCCTGCATAGGTGGTTCAAGAGTGAATGTATTCATATTCAATTTATGATTATGAATGATGAAAACTTCGTTTTATTTTTAAAAAATAATTCAAAATTTTAATTTTGTTTATGCTTTATTGCGCTGTGAATCGATTCTTTGGTGCCTCGAGACCCTCCTTGGGCTTACCTAGCATCTAAAAAAGTGGCTAATTTGGGAAAATCTACGGAAAATCGGATAAATTGCCTTCCTGCCCAATTATTGTCGTACAAACAGTACAGTTTCTACCATGTAATTAAACCTAAGCCCTTCATGGGTTGTAGTCTTACAAGTTTTTTTTTCAGTCTTTAGTCTGATTTTCTGATACTGCTATCCTTCTTTGGCCTGGGATTGAGCTAGCATTGGGGACAGAGCTGGGGCAGACATGGGCTGCCGTTGTGTAACCCTCAGAGATAAGACGGCTGATAACACTCTACAGATCAAATATTATCCCGCATAAAACGATTTTATCTCCTCTGTCGGCTATAGCCCTCCATCTTACCTCTTTGGATTAATTGGCGCATGCAGAGAGTTCATGAACGGCTTCATCAATTACTCGATAGTTTTATCGATGTAATCATTTTTATGTGGAATACGTGATTAAGTCGAGTTTTGTCCAAAGTTAGTTTCTTGTGCTTAAGTAAGTCGGATCCGTGTAATTCTCGTAATGCTTAAGTGAGTAAGGCGGGTAATGGCATAAAATGGAGTTATTGCTATATCACAACTCTATTTCAAGCCAACCTACGAGAATGACTCGATTCCGCTTCCTTCAATAAAATTACTCTCTCTGCGTAAAATTCGATATAACCGCTTAATCACCGAGGCTGCAGATATTATATATTACTTATGTCCTTTATGTTTAGCCATATTAACATAAATCTATATTAAAACCCATATGTGAGTAAGAACGTTTCTGTAATTTCGATCTGCTAATCCTTCATGACCTTTCTGTATTGCGGATACTCTATAGCCTGCCCGATTGGTACCAATACGGCGAAATTTTATATATATATATATATATATATATATATATATATAAAATTCTTCATATTATATTTCACAATCTTTTATATAATAATATAAAGGGTATATCCTAATATAAAGGAGACAACTTTATAGTTGGAGAACAGAAATAGTTAATGATATTCAATTATCAAATTAATAATTAAAAAAAAAAATAATTTGTTCTTTATTTTACCCAGAGATTATAATAAATATGACTTCCTCTTTCCTGATTTTCTATACAAGTTTATAAAAGTATAACCTGTTTTGATGAATAGTTACATAAACATTACAGTGTTTAGTTGTTTTTTTATTTATTGATACAATTTGTGTAAATATTGAAATTTAATTTTTTTTTTGTAACCAAATCGAATGGTTAAATAAATCCAAACTATTTTGTTAAATCATAGTATTATTGTTTGAACAGGCATGAATTATCACTTACGATGTATAGCCGACTGGTTTCTCGTATTTTTATTTATTATTCTCGTATATATTTTTTATTATTCAGTTCCAAGTAGAAAGATTCTTTAGAAATATATCATAGTGCAATACTCGTGGTTTGTAGAGTTTTGGTATATTAGTCGATGAGATTTTTATTTGCAATAATTACACTTATTTGATTTAGTGGCTATAAATTATTCTTTTTTCTTTTTTCATCACCAAGATATTTCTGAATGAAAAATACATCATAATTATATTCTTCAATGCCACGGAGCATGTGTGGGGGGTATTCCATCAAATGTTAGTTCTTAAAATGGTATTTTTCACAGAATTATCTATTCAATGACCACATTTATCCTTTGTTTTCAATTGCTTTTTTATAGTGTTGCAGAAAACACAATAATGTAAACAATTCGAAAATATTTATTCGTATTAGGACTAAAAATTGGGATTAATTAATTACTAAATTGGATGCTATGCATTTTACGTTTTTTATTTTATTTAAATTTAACAGTTTTTTTGAATATTTATACATTTTATTATATATTTGTTTGGTTTTCAGGTGAGTTACGATTGGAGTTGTTATATTAATAAAAAAACACAGAAGAAGAAAGTTAAAAATCTTTCTTTTTGAATGCATGGGCAACACAACTGAGCTTATGCCATCTTTTTATCTGTTGATTAATGTTTACAGTGCATTCTGAAATATTTTATTTTTACTAAGATTCGAAAATCCATTGTACATATCTCAGTATTCAATTATGTAAATTAATACTACTTAAACCTTTCATAGGTATTATTGTTTCATAATAATCCGCACGTATACTAAATATGTGAGCAGAGTAATAAATGTTAACAGAGCATTTATACTCTACCTTGAATGTGTTGCTAACCAGTTACATAACCTCTTCCTGCTTTTTCTGGGCCATATAAATCTTAAATATTAATATATACGTTAAACAACCGAATTCATTATACAGCGGAATAAAAATAATACTTTATATTTTCAGCTGTTGATAATAACAAAAAAAAAAAGAAGAGGATCGCGATAGTTTCTATTGTTCCATATTGTAAATATTGGCTTAGAATTTCTTAATAGTGATTGTTTTGGCTGAAAAAAATACTCCTCGTAGAAATGTTAATGATTTCTTTATTTATTCCCTTGAATGAACTTGATATAGTGCAAACAAAACAAAATTGTCCAAGTTTACTTGCTTAATGATTTTGTTAAAAAATCATAACATTATTTTGTCGATTCTTTCTCATTCCTAGAACTCTCTGTTCAACTCTATCAATTTTTGAAGCTATTAAGGGCTTTATCATATCCAATAACCCGTTACTAGAGTCCCGTTTTAATCTAAAATTAATTTAAGCATTCAATAAAAATAATTGTAATACTAATGAGAAGGGAAATTACATTGAGATGGCAGTGGATATCATCAAATAGAGCCGACATGATAGCCTTGTTATCAGTTGAGGCAAAACACTTCATTATTACATGTCAAATTCTGGGAAGGGTCGTGCGACTCCTGATTATTTTCCACGCTAACATCGCGTTATATTATCGTAGAATATATATTATAGAGTTTGTATAATAGTAGTATATATACTTTATACTGTACAGTATATATTCTACATAGCGGTATGTATGCACAACAGCTTAGGGGGAGAGCTTCCTTCTCTTCTTTCAAGTTATTTAAAAGCAAATAATCACTCTCACTTGTCAATTTAGAGCTATTTCTAACATAATAACAACCTTTTACTACTAAGAATCAAACCTTTAATTTATACTACGTAACTAATGCTATGTGTATTATTTACTAATTAATTACTCAAAATATAATTAACTAATGTAGCTATATACTTGCATTACTATAACGTAGTATGATTAATTGCTGTAACGTACATTTTTATAATGGATTTTGAGTTAAATTGACTAAAAATAATGGTAATTATTCCGCAGGTCACTTTGAATTGACAAACTGCGAAACAGATAACAAAATAATTCTTAAGACCGCTAGATATGTATAGCTTTTAGAAAATTTAATATTATTTCAACAGGAAATGGCAATGTTTGACCCATAATGTTCTGGAAAAGTTTTCGCACAAGCAAAAACTCCAATATCCTTACATTTCTATTTTTAGAACGACATACGTATGTCTTTTCCGAAGACGAAGCATTATTCCTAAGAAGTATATAACTGTCATTACGTTAGGTTTAGTCTGCTTCATCCCTGAAAAGTGCACCGACATTTCTCCGTCGAAAGCTTAATTTTCCTCTGATGAATCGATGGATCGATTTCCTTGCTGAATCGACCCCTGATCGATTGGTAGCATCAAGGACTGACCCAGATGCCAAAACGACCTGGCGCCTTACTGCTATTTCTTTCGAGACGTCTTTGTTGATTTAGGCGTCTGGAATCTCTTTGGAATCGTTCAAATGCTAATTCGGTCAGCTAAATAAGGCAGGTTCGTTTATAATTAACAGGGGGGGATAATAAAACGTTACATTGGGCTATTTTAGTATCGGACTTGGGCCACTCAAGGTCTCAAAACAACGTTTTTTAGCAATGAAGCTCAAGGTGAGGCATAATGTAAAACATACTCTGTAAGACCGCACGTGTACATCTGCGCGCCCATAACTCGCTCGCTTCTTCAAAGTCGTAAATAGCTGCATTTTACCATGTTATTATATTTTTATTTATTTATTAATTATTCTGTTTAATTAATTTTACTTGAACAAGCTGTCCATAATACCTGCCCTTTTCCTTTTTTTTTTTTTTTTTGTTCTACCGGATGTTGTCTCATTAATATTTTTTCTGTATTTACGTCAACTCTCAGTGACTTGAACTTTTAAACATCAGTTTTTTTATTTTCAAATTCGAATATCTCGAAATTTTTAGTTATTGATTTTTTTTAGCCACATTGCTTTTGAGGGTCTTTATTTAGGTAAAAATATTCTCTGTTATCTCTTTTACTGAAGAGTGCAAGGGCTGCAAATATATAACTTTTATTTAATTATATACTTAATTAGTTTTAAAAAATTTAAAGGTAAAAATATTGACACTATTTATATTGATGAATGAAAAGGTTAAATAAAGTAAAAAGCATTAATAAAGTTTATTTTGAAAAAGTTTATCTATTTTTCGATATCTAAAAAATGGCCGAATTCAAAGACTGGTAGCAGGGGCAAATTCCATCGACTCTGTAACAATGAATTAAAAAAAAAAAATTCATTGATATTTCTGTTTAACAATTATATACACAGAAACAATATATTTCAATCTGCAGTAAATAAAACCTCAATTTTTTTTCTATCATAGTTATGCAATTTTAGATTTATTACTTTTCAAATAACATATTACTAGATAGTATCTTTATTACTAATTAGTAGCATAGTATTACTAATTAACTTATTTATTATTTGTAAATAAATTTTCTAACCTAATCAAAGCATTATATTGGACAGACGCTAATATTTTGCTTCAGTTTAAGACCTTAGCTGACGCTTACCATGGAAACTTTTCACTTCGATTTTAGTCTCTTCAATTGCGATGTTGTTTTATGTAACTACTTTTGTAATTTATAACCTCACTTTAGTCTCTCAAAGCTAGAATACCAATGTAAGATATCGTGTAGATAATGGAAGGACTCCTTTCACTTTAAAACCATCGCGTTCCAAACAGCTTTTCGTCCTCTCAATGACATCCACGTAGCAGTTGCATCAGCCATAGCCACACGACTGTGAACCGGACCTCTTTGGGTATATAAATAAACGTACATAGCCTCCTATATATAGTAACTGAACGGCGGGTAAATATCTCCTTAGAGGTAGCAAGGTCGCCATTGTATCCTGTTAGAGCTGCGTTTCCTCCTCGTGTCGGCCATCGTACGGAGGGGATCGGCTCTGTCGCAACACGACTTAATTATTTTCTGGCACTCGTCCCAGGAGGAAAAGAAACAACAGGAAAGAAACAGGTTCATAAAGGTATGCGATGACTGAAGTATTTCCCGAACTGTAGTTTATCATTATTATTGATTCAAGAATTTAATGATTTTTGAAAACTAAGGCTTTCCAAGGATTCCTTCTGAACAATTACATTCCTCTAGAATCTTTTTCCTGCTAATGTTACTTGCTAAGACCCTATTTGCGAGTTTTTTATCCTCTATTGTTTTGAAGATTTTTGTTTACGAAACTGTTGAAGTAGAGGTATAGACTTAGAGGTTAGTCAACCGCTGTTCCAGAATACTTCTAGAAACGTTCGATAACAATTAGTGTTAAAATCATAATACATACATAAGTAAAAATAATGCCCTCATTCCTATTGAAATTCAAGTTAGAGTGCCTAAAGGAGTACCATGTGGTAGGTTATAAAGTTGGCGAGGTGCCTGAAATTATTCTCAGGTTACTCATTTGGGAGCATTCAGGAATTTGGATCGTAGAGATCAGGTTATCTGTACCATTTTGCGTAATCAAAAATGTTTTATATTCCCTGAAATAGGTCCCTCGTTATCAAATAGTTCATTATATCAACTTTATCACGCTAACAATTACTACAGATCAGCGTTATTCGGCAGACTAGAGAGGCTTGTGATAAGAAAAAAAAGAAACTGGAACTATACCTTTTCTAAGCCAACTGTTATGCATGGGGGCTATTTCCAACTGCCAGTTTGTTTCCCTCAATAACAGTTAATCTTAAAGCCGAGAAAAATCTACAAATCCCTCAAGGCTGTTATCGGTCAGTGTTCTTGGTCGAATCGTGAGGCACTCTTCTTACAGAAGACAAAATCTGATCGTTCGACTTAGGAACTACCTGGAACAACAATCTTAACCAAACTGTTTTGAAAGCCTCCTTTTTTTGAATAGACGAAGAACACATTATTCAGGATCCTGACAGCAAAAGGATGCCCGCAGAAGTTACAAAAACATGTACAAACCCTTAGTGTGAATGGGTTTAAACAAGGCAACTATTCAGTTCTATCGTTCCTACCAAAGGCCATGTTAGCTATCAAATGGTGGAGGACTTGTTAGAAATATATAATATTACTAATGCTAATTATTTTAATATTAACATTATAATATGGATATGCAAGAGATATAAAAGAGAGATTCTTATGAACTAACTAGGTGACTTACCTATTGCTATTGACTATCATTATAAATTATTGACTATATCTAACTTAGAGACTACTCTCTTACATGCTATAAACTATCAATCTACCACATCTCTACTCTCTACTCTGCGATATTTATACATGTAAAAAAGAAGAGATGATTTCATAACTTAGGGGTAAGGAGCCCCCAAGTATACAATATCCCTAGGTCATCAACCCAATCCAACTGTCCATGGTAGTTTCTGTGCTAGTAGTTAATAGTTTAAAAATGAGTGGCCCTGGCATTGTTTGTTTACTGAAAAATCCGATTCGTTGAGTCAGGTGATATTTGAAGCAACAGGAACCTCCAGTACAGAAAGTACTAACTTGGAGTTTGTCGTAAATTCTTGCTACTTCCTATATTTCATTCATGCCCAACTTTTTCATTCAAACCACTTCCTTTGTTCTCTGATTATCAATAGCTGATCCCCTCGGGTTTTGAAAAAAAAAGTTATTTACATTATTTATGTGGTTCTTTCTATATTATAGCAACCTATGCTGTCTTAGCAATAGTTGCTCGCTGCGTTATACAATGTTCTATGCACCCGATCGCAAGACACTAAGAAGACAGACAAGACATTCCTCCCGAAGGAGATGGCCGATCTGGGTCATCTATTTCTGCTCCGTGCCACTGCCCTCGTTACATTTCAGTAATAGCTCCTAATAGTAATCTCGCCTTAGTTCAGGTCCCTGGGGTCTTTCCTATGCAGTAGCCTATTTAACTAATATATAGTCTGGCCCTCATATGCAATATACTAGTTTTACATTTACATTTGGTTAAAAAAATTAATTATTTGGTGTTAGCCACATAAAATCTTTTTATCTTTTAAATGTTATTATAACAATTTTAAGTTGAATAATAATAGTTGACCATATCTCGTATATATATGATGAAGAAAATGGTACGGATGGAGGAAAAAAAACAATTCTCTTAAGGGCCAAAAATAGAAAATACAGACAAATTAAAATTATACATGCTAAATATTAATATACATAGGCGTCAAGTTATCTGATTGATAAAACATAAAGATGGGGGGACCCTTAGAATATTAACAAACAAGTAATAAAGAATATATGAAAAATAACAAGTATGAAAAATAAAAATAAGGTAATGAAAATAAAACTAACTAAATAAAACCCCATATTTTTGTTCCCCTTATACATGTACCATTACAACCCATGAAGGTTCTTGATTGGGTTCAGTGAATGGTAGAGACTGTACTGTTTCTAAAACAAAGGTTTTAAAGGGGTTCGGCCGAGTTCATATTTTACTACCAGATTATTTCCCAAATAAGAGTACCCACTTGATAGAGGCTACATGAGCTCCAGAAGGTTCTACATATCCCACTAGAGTAATATATGGTTCTTAAAAATTAAATAATTTACCTACCACAGCCGGAACATAAAAGTAGGGAGAACTGTTTATTGGAGAGCCAACGTTTAGACCCACATTGCGGGTCTTCTTCAAGGCTAAATACAAAAAATAAAGACAAATTAAAATTATACATGGTAAAATACACATATACAATACATAGCTATCATGGCATCTGAGTCGTGAAATATAAAGATGGGGGCTTAGTTTTGTTTTCATTGGCTTATTTTTATTTTTCAGTACCTCATGATTTATTTTTATTACCTTGTTTATTATTTATTTGTTGATACTCCAAGGATCTCCCCATCTTAATGTTTCACGACTCAGAAACCTTGATAACTATATAGTTTAATATTTACCATATATAATTTTAATTTGCCTGTATTTGGTATATAGGTGCTCCCTGCTTAATATTCCAGGTTCGAATCTGGATTTGATAGGTAAATTATTTAATCTGTAACAACCATAGATTAATGTAGTGGGATATGTAGAACCTTCTGGAGCCGAATCCCTTTAAAACCTTTGCTTTAAAAACAGTACAGTCTCTACCATTTACTGAACCCAATCTAGACCCTTCATGTGTTGTAGTGGTACATGTACTTTTTTTATGTCTTATTACTTAGATGGTATAGAAAAATAAAATAATAAGATATTTTTCGGTGGAACTTTCCAAATTCTAAGTAATTACATATCTATAGTACGTTAGGAATGTATTTTTGTCAATGCAATGTCAGAACTATGTCACAACTAATGCGGTTAGTGTTTCAGTTACAGAACTGCCAAAACATTCTGGCAATTAGTCCTGACAGTTTGCCATTTTGAAGTTATATGCTAGGAATTATTTATGACATATTTCATTGCAGTTATTTTTTTCAATGCTCATTTCTACAAAATTATGTTTCGGATGCGAGGTTGGCTGTGGATGAGTTATGACTTATGATATCTGTTATGATCTATGCAAACCTTCCTCTACTCCAATTAGCTCTGTAATGTAGGTACACTTAATTTGGAGAAAAATCTCAAGTTTGAGCGTGACCCTGTACTACTGCAGGCTTGGAAACAGTTCTATCTATACCAAGTACCTAAACTTGTGCCATTCATGGATTATACTGCTGCAAGTACAAAAAAATGCATACACATTTTAATAAACAATGAATTCTTAACATTTCTCTTGTTGCTTAAACGAAGTACACAATCGGTCTTAAACTTTTTTTTTGTCTATAACCGTCCATAATCAATTTATTATACTACTTGAAAATGCAAATACCCCAAAAAAATACTATAAAAATTAATAAAAATAAAAATCAAACCATTTCCTTGCCAAATCATAAACTGAAGGTTAACTGGTAGGACAGCTGAAATTAAAATAAAAGAAATAGCTCAAATCTGGTATATTACGTTTATACCAGAGTTGGTTCTGTTAAATTTCTGGTCTTATGTACTGCTTCCGTCCTCCTCCCCCCCCCCCCGAAATTTAATGTATAATTTCATATAAAATTCTCAAATGCCAAATTTAGAAGAATTTGATCTTATTTTTTGTGATTGATTATGAAGTTTTGCATTTTTGTAAGCAAAATAGCATATCTATAAATTAACATAAATGATCAAACTTGCATTTTGGAAACGATAAATTTATTTTCGCCAACTAACTAGCATAGATTAAAGAAAAATGGTCAATGATCCTAGTGAGCAAAACGAATCTTTGTAGTTGTAAATCATAAAGTAGGAGTGAAAATAAAAAATTATGTCATTACTTTTGTTGAGCAGTATTTTTACTTGCACCTATTCATCTCATTTAAAAATAGAAGAGATGGTATAAATTAGAGTATTAACATGGGATGGAAAAAATACTTTAATGAATGAAATATTTAAAAGAAAACTACATCCCGTCTAAAGACAGGAATTCAGGAAATTTACGTTAATACCTAACATTGTGAGGATTAGATAACAATTTTGAAAAACTTTCAAAACAACTACAATTATCTAAAAAGCAAACATTTTACATGTGACAATGAAGTGCAAACTCTTGTAAACAAATTACACCCAATAGAAGTCTTTCAATGCCTTAGAGATGTTTGCTTGTGGACGTTATTTTACCGACGAAAATTTTGTTTATTCTTGGATTTAGTATTGAAGTTAATGAAGTCAGTTCCTTTATATTGTTACGGGCGTACAAAGGAAGGCGGAAGCGGGGGATTAGCGGCTTAACTCCGTCAGCGGGAGACGTTTAAATAGGATTAAGACTGTTCTAGATCGTCTTCTTTTGTCGGAAAAGGATTAAGAAGATTCCGGAATTGCCTGGCCCTTTCGTGTTCTGGAATGTTCGGCCTTACCTCTTTAAATACTTCCCTCAACTCGAGGCAGTCAGTCTTAGCCTGAGAGAAGACCAGTGAAGATCTGTGATAAGTGAGTGTCAGTGTGATAAACTAGTCAGTGTTGAACCGGCCCGTGTAATAAGTGTATCAGTGATCTGTGACAGTCTCGCGAGTGTAATAAACTGTTTCTGTTTGTTACTGTGTGTCAGTTTGTGATACTTGAAGAATCTTACGGTCGGTGGACTAGTGAACTGTAAGTGTTAATTATTAGTTATAAATTGTAGTGTAATTTTATAATATTCATAGAAACTATTGTAACTAGTTAAGCTATCTAGAATTAGTAAAATCTTATATTATTGTAATAATTAAATAGGAGTTAGGCCTAGATGATAATATTTAGAATATTGTTATTATAAATGTATCTTAGTCTAATAATTTAATAAGTTAATAGTTTAATTGTATCATTTTTGTTAATTTTGTTAATAAACATTAGTATCTTTAATTAAGGGATTGTTTAATCCATTTTAATACCCAGTAGCCCGTAACAAATTGGTGTCAGAAGTGGGATTATTGTGTAATTGCTATTATTTTGCATTTTGTAATTATTGGGCTACTGTATGAAGAATGGCTTCTAAAAGTGTTAAGTTAATTGATTTAAAAGTTGCGGATTTGAAACGTGAATTGGAGGAACGTGATCTTGATTGTTCCGGAACTAAAAGTGTACTGCAAGAGCGCTTGCGTCAATTTTTTGTAGATTTAGGGGAAAATCCAGATGACGTTCTGTTTGAAACTGATTTAAGCAGGTTGTCTGCAACTTTTAAAAATGAGTTAAGCAATGTAGAAAATAAGCTAGGTAATGTACAGAATGAATTAGGTACTGTTAAAAATGAGTTAAGCATTGTTAAAAATGAGCTAGGTAATGAATTAGGTACTGTGAAAAGTGATTTATTGGATATATTAGAGTCTAAGTTAGGCATATTAGAGACTAAGTTAATGGAAAATGTTGAGAATAAGTTAGCTAATGTAGATAATAAGTTAGCCGATGTAAATAATGAAGTAGCTAATTTTGGTAATAAGTTAGCCGATGTAAATAATGAAGTAGCTAATTTTGGTAATAAGTTAGCCGATGTAAATAATAAAGTGGCTAATGTAGAATCTAGGTTAGGGGAAGAACTGAACTCAATTAAAGACGAACTTAGGCTAAGAGTCGAGGCTCTCGAGGGACGTATGAGCAACCCACCGAAGAACGACACCGACCTTTCCTCCGAGGGCAGCCTTCATAAAACCATTATGCCCGCCAATTCAGGGACGCCACCAACTCACAACACCATTCCAGTGTTCGACGGAAAGACGCCGTGGGAGGACTACATGACTCTCTTCGAGACTGCGGCTTCGATCCACGGGTGGTCGAAAGAGACCCAAGCTTCAGCTTTGTGCCTGGCCTTACGGGGAGACGCCTTGGGAGTACTGCAGGGGATGCCACTGTCGGAGCGGTCTAACTACGGGGAGCTGGTTAGAAGACTGGAGATGCGTTTCGGCCACCGCCACATGGACCAGCTATATCGCTCACAGCTGAGAAGCAGGATCCAGAAGACCAACGAGACTCTACAGGAATTTGAAGCAGACATTGCACGGCTGGTGAGGAATGCTTACCCATCGGTCACCGATGATGTCTACGAGAGCCTGGCTGTCGACAAATTCCTGGATGGACTTCGGGACCCCGAGACGCAACAAGCAGTGAAGCTCGCCCGGCCAAAGACTTTGGGAGACGCATTATCTCAGGCCATGGAGTTCGAGGCTGTTAGGCAGTCAGTACGGGCGTCAAAGCGTCGAAGTGACAAAGGTTTTGGAGGCCCTCAGGACCCGTAAGAAAGAGATACGCTGTTGGAGCTGCGGCCAAATTGGACACCCTAGAAGCAAGTGTCCATCCTGTAAGTGTTAATTATTAGTTATAAATTGTAGTGTAATTTTATAATATTCATAGAAACTATTGTAACTAGTTAAGCTATCTAGAATTAGTAAAATCTTATATTATTGTAATAATTAAATAGGAGTTAGGCCTAGATGATAATATTTAGAATATTGTTATTATAAATGTATCTTAGTCTAATAATTTAATAAGTTAATAGTTTAATTGTATCATTTTTGTTAATTTTGTTAATAAACATTAGTATCTTTAATTAAGGGATTGTTTAATTCATTTTAATACCCAGTAGCCCGTAACAATATGTTATTTACAACCGTTATATAAAAAGAAAATTAGTTATAAAATAATTTTCTTATTTAAATTCTTGTATATGTAAATTTGTATGCCTATAATTTATATCTAACTAGAGGGGAATAGCCGAGTGAGTAGCCTATAATGTAATCCAAACAGGTGGTCGCTCAGCTGACCCTGTGGGAGCCTTATCTCCTCGATACAGATAGCAGTGGCTATTTATAGCTACCGCAATGTTGGCACCACTGCCTCTGCTTTCATATACTCTCCCACCAGTTATATATATATATACATTGAAATAATTATTTAATTTGAGAAAAGTAATTATTAGATTGTAATTAGTTGAATAAATTAATATATTTATTTATTGATTTAGTTATCATGTCTTATCGAAGTTGAGTTAGACAATCCTCTTTGTACACACTGATACGTGATATAGGTTAACCTGGTTTGAAATGCTCCAAAAAAACTTAGTTGGCTTTTGACTATTTTCATAATTATCTTTTTATGTGTGTCATTTTTGAACCAGAATCCAAAAATAATAACTTTAGTTTTTAATTAATTTTCTTTCCCTAGTAGGAGCCAGATTTGTTTTACAAACTATGCTGTTTGCAATATCTTCTAGCCCCGATGGCAGCAATTTCCTTTACTTGCCCTTTTTAATATTTTCTTACCCCCAATGGCAGCCATTTTTTTTTACATACCTTGCCTTTTGTAATATTTTAATACCCCCAATGGCAGCCATTTTTGTTTTACAAACTATGCCGTTTCTAATATTTTCTAGCCCAATGGCTACCATTTTTGTTTTACATACCTTGCCCTTTGTAACATTTTCGTACCCCCAATGGCAGCCATTTTTGTCTTACAAACCATGGCGTTTGAAATATTTTCCTGCTCTATTAGCAGCCATTTTTATTTTACATACCTCGCCCTTAGTAATATTTTCCATCCGCAATGGCAACCATTTTTGTTTTAAGAACCATGATGTACCTATGTAAAACAAAAATGGCTGTCGTTTATTGGTGTCACCTAGGGTGATAATTCAAAAACTATTTTATTAAGGAATTATACTGACCTATTAAATGAAATTTTGAACCAAAATAATTAATACCATCACAAAATATGTTATAATGTTACCGTCGAGAAGTTCACGATTTTAGAATAAATATTATCTCAAGTAAATCATTAAATAAATTAATTAAAGTTGACACATATACTTAAACCATTGCTGTAGATAATATCTATTTGTATATTATATAAAGAAAAGATATTGCTTCTTTGAATACAATATTTATTATAGGAAACTTTCAACATTTATTAAAAGAAAGAAGCGAAACTATAATTTTCTGTGGTTATATTTTGTAGATATGCATTTTTTTTTTCTAACGTCTTAGTTATTAGATAGAAACTGTTATTTTTTAATTTTTAAACATTAATAAGTTTGTTTTGTTATTTTTTTATGATTATTATTTCAATACTTTTCCTGAATTTATTGTAGAAAAAAATATAGATAAATATCAACAAATATAAATGTTGAATATAACTGTAAATAAATCTCTTGCGCATATCTATTACACTGAGTTAATAATTTTTTTTATATTTAATGTTAAGAAACGGGATATATATTCTGAATTGCAACTGATTAAAAATATTGTTAACGACATATGTACTTAAAAAATACCAAAGTAATTACACTTATCAAAATTTGTTGGGTAGGTTTAAAAACTTGTCGAAATATTGAGATCGAGATTTATATCAGACTTTCTCAATCTATACTTCGATGCGAGAAAGTGAAAGAGAGATTTAACAGACAAGTTTGAATTACTTGTATCTTTTTTCCTTTTTAATTTGAAATGAAATAGCATATCCCTAAAAGGATCAATGTTTAGTTATTTAATTGCTAATATTTGGGAATTATATTTAGTCATTTTTTTATAGTTTTGATAATCAACTGTTATAATAATAAATTTGTACTGTATTTGTTATCAATAAAATTAATTCCTTTTCTATCGATGCTATAAATTTCTCGAGATTTATTGCAATGTTGTTTCCATGAAATATGCAGCAAACAAATAAGTAGTTTCTAATAATAGAATTTAAATTAAGGGAAAATTATTCAGATGACCCCTAGGTGCCATGAGTCTTGAAGAGGGAACGTGTGACTAAAGGCAAGGCCGACTAAATCGGCTATATATAGCCAGCCAGTGGACTCAAGAGCAATTTTGTTGTTAGTGTCTCTAGTGTGTTGGCTATTCAGACACTATAATATGATAGTTATTTTAAGATCCGTCGGGGATAGTCTCTGTATCCATCCCCTGGATTGGTTACTTTTATCAGAATTTATATATTAGTGTTATTAATTATTTATTAAACATCGAATGATAACAGAGCAATGATTTTTTTTAAGCTGAGACTTGTCTAATACTATAAATTAAAAAAAAATCTGTACCACTGCAACCCGCGAAGGGTTTTGGATTCAGTACGTGGTAGAGACTGCACTGTTTCTTGAGCATCGGTTGTGCAGGGAGGTGATTTGCCACAGATCAAGCTAGGTTTTTCTTCCAATTAAGAGTACCCACTGCTATATGTGACACAATTTGGAGCGTTAGGAGTATCCAAATAAATAGGGTAAAGGTCACTGCGCAGGTAGCTTAAGTGTCCGTTAGGATCGGAACATGCGATGAAGGATACCATAAGAGACAGGATAGGGTCAGTGGTTGGCAAGAAGTGGGCAACCCTGCATGTAGGCGGTCACATATAACGAAAGGGGCCTCTTTTCTTTCTGTGTTAGTAAAAATATAACTTAACTATTTATTGTGCTCAGCACAATAAATATAATGTTATTCAATTAGATGAAGAAGGATCTTTATTTTTAAACAACTCCTAGCAGTCAACCTTTGGAGAATAGAGGATATGTCTCTTATTCATTAATGATATAGAAATACACTATCTCCAGTATCTGGGTGGCATCCCATTTTATTACTTAAATACTATTCAGATCAAAGGATCTTACTTTCCCTTAGATCATTGTTTGGGTAGTGAATCCAATAATTGTCCATTCCCTGCTGTCAACAGATAAAATAAAATAAACTGCTACTCCTAGATTTGAGTCCGGGATTTTCGGCATTGTAACTCAGCGCTCTACCAATCAGCTATCCCACTCCATAATAAAAATTTATGTTACGTAAATACTAATCATTACTTCTAGTGCTGTAATATAAAGAATTAATTTTCGAGATGGGTTTGCATGTCTGTAGTAGTTGAGAGTATTTTTTTTCCTTGTTTTTCAATTAGCTATGTTGGAAAAAACAATTGCGGTTAGCACAAGCATAATAGTTACAAATGCCTGTTGATATTTCAATGCTGTTGAACAAGTTCGGAAATGGCGGTGAATCAATTTAGCATGTTGCTAAACGGGGTTCCATTAAGAAAGCTGTGCCCTCGGGCTAAGCGAGTTTTTTCGAAGCGGCCTCTTGATAAAAACTACAACACCTGACCATATGATTAATATAATGGCCCCTGTTATGTATCAGTATTGGTCAATACTTATTGATTAAAGTAAAAAATCAGTAGAACTCTTGAACCAAGTTCGTATTTTGAATAGTTATAGCTGCTCAATCATAAGCGATTACTGACTTTGCTTATGATGTAGTATTTTTTCAGCGGATTTGGGACTACTTTTAGTTTAGCCTTTTTCGTGCTCGATCTGTTGAATTATAATTATATTTTAATAATTCACAAAGCACTGTTTGCGCACCTGCCTTCAGTTCTAGAATTAATTAATGTAACGGATCAGGTTTTTTCCAATGTTTTTATTTATTGATGATTCTAAGGTATTTAACAGTAAGGACCTTATAAAAAAAAATTGTAATAAGGTGTTAGAGGCGCTTTCGAATGGCATTATTACTATTTCCTTCCGATAGATTAGAAATAATCGATCGCTTAATGGTTCATCTATGTTCGTTAACACATTTAATAATTGTTCTGCCAAAGCTATATTTGAACCTGGGACCTTCACACTGAACCCGATAGGCTGAGCTACCTCTGTAGTTAAAGCCTTGGTCAACTATTTGCTAATGCTGATGAACGTGATGCTTCAATATCATTCGAATTAATATCGTAACAATAAGTTTTCCTCTGTTTAATTAATGTTTTTTGTAATGCAGAGAGCTAATTAATATTACCAAACAGAGAGATTGAGCCCAACACCGTTGATGCAGGTGCTCCACCTCCCTCCAGTTCTTGGACCGCCCCCTCCCAGAGAACGCAGAACTGGAAGATGGAATCCGGAGACCGGTCCGGCGGAGCCAGGCAGTCTGAGCCAACATCTGCATAACTGCCGGCCAATTATCTCCTTACGTAACGGGATCTCTACATCTCTCCTCTCTAGCGCTCATAGCTTCCTCTAGTCTATATGCATACAGAACATAGATTATGTATCTATATAATACTTAATACTTATATACTTATGAGTCTTTTTTCACTTAAATTAATTTACAAAGTAGTTATTAATGTGCTTGTTCAATAGTGAGGATAGAAAATTAACCGTTTGCACAAATATTATATTTTAGTTTAAAACAGTTAGTTCCTCGTAGTGATTATGTTAATAGTCAAGTATAAAAAAATATTTTTTGATTAGCTATTTAGGATGTCTTTTAAATGTCCTCTTTCAAAATATAGACTCAAAATAAACTAGATACTATTAAGGGAAATGGAAGAATATTATATAGCCTTCTTATATAAAATGACTTAAACCTGATGTATGATGAGGAAGAAAATGTTACGTGTGGAAGTCAGAAAAAAATTCTCTTTAGTAGGAAGAGTTGTTTATTTTAAATATTAAGGAATAAAATGAAGTACTTATTCCATAATTCTCTGTAACTATTCCCTCTGTTTTTTATTACATCTACCCAATAAAGGGTTTCCCCATGACCTCCATTATCACCCATATCCCTCGTTGACTATATATACCGTTATTATTTACATAATAATATACTACTTACATAATAATATATTGTTTTAATTTATATGTACCTTACATATATATAGTTATTCCTTAAGAAAACCTTCAATGTGGGTTAAAACGCTGGACTAAAGAGAATTTTTTTCTGACCTCCACCCCGACCATTTTCTTCCCCACACACACACACACATATATATATATATATATATGTATATATATATATATATATATATATATATATATATATATGTATAAATAAGGTGAACCAATATTATTGAACTTGATATATTTATACATACCTATTCTTATTTTTTTTGCATGAGTTGAAACAGGTCAGCTAGGAAACCACAAAAGCACTTTTTTATGAGCCTCTTTCCCTCCTCTCTTACATTTCAAAGATCTTTTCTTTTCTAGGAGTTACATGTCTTATTTTCTTCTATCCAAATCTGTGTAGTTTTAGGGAACCTCCTACGAGAACCCCGTTGTTAATTTATTTTCTTCAGTTTCTGTCCTAGCAGTCTTAATGTCTTTTGTATTTGCCATCATTTCATGTACATCCCTAAGAGATATAATGCTTGTTGTTGGTGTTGACGGAGAGAATATTGAAAGAAATGTGTGTATATATATTTTTGAGTAATTTAATTTATAAAGAAATATTTTTCTTTATCTCCTCATATATAAATGCAGATACATCCTGATTTTCTAATAGATTTTTGTATATACTATTGCCGTTTATATAATATATCGTCCCTACCATTTCCAATTATTGAATGTGAAAAAAAACACAGTTTTCATTTTCGACTTATAACAGTTGCTGTAGGATTGATAATTGATATAAAATTCATACAGGGGCACCTCTCAGTCGCAAAAACAATATAAAACGAACGTCATTGGTTTGATTATAGATACTAATTTTTATTGAACCCTGAAACTGCTTTTTTACAATTCTCCTCAAAAGTACCGATTTTCACGTTCGATAGCTGGAAATGGCAGGGAAGTCGCGTTTTCAGTAGTTTTCAACAACGTCGTATTAAGAGGAATTGTTTAAATAATTACTTATTTACATGTGTTCAAATTATTCATTGATCGGTGTTCTAATTTTCGGTACGAAAAATATGGTCATGTAGGAGGGTAGGCTACACTTGTCAGGAATAAAACTATGTCTTAATCCCTTAAATGGAGTATGTTTCATTAGAACGCTATTAAAAATAATATATTATTAATGTCTAATGAGTCTTTTTTCGCTTAAATTAATTTACAAAATAGTTATTAATGTGCTTCTTCAATAATGAGGATAGAAAATTAATCGTTTGCACAAATATGTCCTTCACATCTCGAAAGTATTTTAATGATGTGGTTTTTATTACTATTTATTTTTTATTTTTTGATTGCTGCTCAAATTAATAAGTTCTTATTATTTTTTTTTCATTCCCTCTACCAAATAACCATTAGCGTAGTGGATTTTACACTCTGTAATAATAGAGGTATGTGTGTGTTTGTCTTTGTTTAAAGAATTATTACTTGAAAATTTTCAGTTACGACTTAATAATTTTGGTGGTCCATCAGACTATAAATTCTTGTACATATCTCAGTAATTTTATCTTTCTCGGATTTTTGCATCTGGTCTTTTGTGGTTGCTTAAATTTCCATAATGTTTTTCACAAACAAGCGCTTAATATTTGGCCGTGAATAATAGCGGCTGTTGAAGGACCGCATTTAAAAAAATATATAAATATCCAAATTCTGGCAAAGAGAGGTCATTGAATGATGAGAAATGTTTAAATATAAATAGAATTGACGACCTTGCCCCAGGTGAGTTAGGGCCATGTTGTTTGTCCTAGGGAGGTCACTGCTTGATTTATCTGTCTTGTCTGCGGCTAAAGATACGACACTCCGCAGGGTCACCGTTGTATCCTTTCGAGGCTGGGTGTCCAAGCAGAGCTAGAGGAATTTAATCACACAAGAAAAGTAATAAATTTGTCTTTATCTCGTGCCATTATTTATCTTTCATTATGTTTACTTGATGTGTTCTATCATGCAGTTGTAAATTTCAATAAACAAATTTTTAAAAAACCTATTTAAGAGCAGACTCGAAAGTATTAAATTTGAATTGGTAAGCCATACTCGAAAATACTAAATTTGAATTGTCCATATGTTCTTTTTCCGGGATGGACCGTGTTGTGTTGGTTTTGTTTGCCAAGATTTCGCTCATCGTGTTATGAGCTTCCTCAGGGCTAGTCAATAAATGAAGAGCGGATGGTGGAGTCAGGATATATATACTTATACTCCATTTTATTGGATTAATACCTTTTGAATTAATCCAATAAAATGGAATAAATAATTTTAAATTATGAGTTCCACTACAACCCATGAAAGGTCTTTGGTTCAAGACATGGTAGAGACTATATTGTTTCTAAGTTAACCATTGTGCAGTAAGATGGTGAAGAGTAGCCACTTTATAGAGGCAGAGTGAGCCCCACGAGGGTCTATAGATCCCTCAGGGTTCGTTATGGCTGTTAATAAATTAAATAATTGATACGCTTCAGGTGGACTTGAGAACCCGGAATCCCTCACCATAGTATGTCAGCGCTCTAAGCACTGAGCAACCTGCCCTCAATCGTTAAAATGATAATAAACAAAATCCTTAAGAATATATAAATTATCGTGAACATAATTTGGTTACTCAGTGTCAAATTTTAATTTTATTACAGGTTGCACATTGTGGTTTTCTCAGAGAATGATAGAAACCTCCAGCACAATGTTAGCAGATTAAAAGAAGAGTTTCTGGCTATAAATATGACCATAAACCCCAATAAAACAAAAGTGATGAGGGTAGGAAAGAAGTCGAGGAGAATAATGAGTGTCATTAGAGTTGAAGATAAAGTCGTGGAACTTCAAATACCTGGAAGCGCACTAAACGAAAACGGATACATCTATTTGGAAGTTAACTAGAGAATCGGTGCCGCAGGCAGGATGTTTGAAGCGGTTAAGAGAGGATTTCTTAACCGAAGAGAAGTAGAAAAGGAAACGAAAGTGGCTATATTTAAGTCAGCATTCTCCCTATCCTCACCTACTCATCAGAATCATGGACGCTGAAAAAGAAACACCAATCTTGAATAGAAGCAGCAGAAATGAGATTTCTCAGGAAGATAGAGGGCAAAACAAAACGAGACCGAGTCCGGAACACCACAATAAGGTCGAACCTGAATGTTAAACCAGCCATAGAGCTAATAGAGGAAACCAGAATGAGATGGCTTGGAAACCTCCTGCGGATGAATCCTAGCAGAATTTCTAGTGAAACCTACCGAGCCAAAGTTGAGGGAAAACGAGGAAGAGGAAAACCTAGGAGGAAGTGGAAAGAAGAGTTGAAGGAAGGAATTTGAGAAGAGGGGCAGATCACAGATCACAGTCTGTGGAAGACCGGCAGAGCTGGAGAAGGCTGTGCAGAATTCCTCCTCATACTGCCTAGGCGGTAAAGAGGATTCATTATGATGATGATATACGTTAGGTTACATAGGTATTTTCAGTTTTTGAGCCAGTCGTTTAAAATATCACTAACATTGCAACATTGTTTCTTTTATAAATCCGAGGACGAATGGACTTATACGGTAATGTCAAGTACGATAAGTATTATTAAAGGTAGATTACTCATACTTAATGATACCTGTAAGAATGAAAGGATACGGCTCTTGATAAAAAAAAACAAAAAACAAAGACCGCTTAAGAAGATAATGTCCTGCATGTACGAGGCTGTTTCTGGAGTCATTTATGATTCCTTTAAGGATCGCTTTGCATTCACCATATCTTTGTAAATGGTTCTTATTCTAACATGCACCAAGTTAAAACAATCAAGTCTATGTAAGAGAAGTCATTTTATACGTTTTATTATAGATTTTAATGTATTTTATTTTTTATTATTTATATCAATGTAGGAGGTCTTGTTGGAAATTTTAATGGGAGCATTTCGGGTCATATTTTCTTGGATCGGTGAAGATTTAATTTTTTATTAAGATTTAAAACATACTTTAGAGCATCTCAAATACCAATAACTAACTAATTAGTTTTCCTTGTAGACTAATTCATTCCTTGTTAATCATATAATTTTAACCAATCTACTACGAGGGGATGCTAAAAAATAAAATAAAATAATTATGTATTACACTCTATGTTTGAATTAACTTTCTAATGTTTATTCAATGAAAAAACCCCAAAATCCTAATATCTTATAAACCACGGTCAGTGATGTCATTTCAGAAATAATTGTTTAGGGAATTAGTAGTTTATTAAGATGGCGAAACCAAAAATTCATAATAAATGCTTAGCACTGATAAAGACTTGCCAGTCCGAGTTTTACTTTCAGGGATTAATTATTTCCCATTCTTAATGAAATTTCCGATTTGTTTAAATTTAAGAAAGTTAATAACTTATTTTATTGGAAAAATAATATGGTTTTATTTTAAGATTTTCATTTTATTTTATTATAATCTAGAACACCTATTTCAAAATTAGACAATGATTTGTTTCATTGAATCATCAGAAATTCTTCCATGTTTCTTTTCGATTCATATTAAGTTTTTCCTTAAGGTAGTATCCTTGGTCCAATCCTTTATACAGTTTATACAGCTGACTTCCCGACTCATCCTAATACTATCCTTACCACGTATGCTGATGATACATGTGTATTATCAGTCAACACCAATCCAGTTATTGCATACCAAAGCCTCCTTATCACTTATCTTGAAGAATGGTGTCAAAACTGGAGGATTAAAATAAATTCTCAAAAATCGCATCAAATCACTTTTACCTTACGTCGTAAACCAATGACTTCCTGCCCTTCAGTATCATTTAATAATATCCCACTGGTACCTGTAGAATAGATCCGATACTTAGGGTTGCACCTTGACAAACGATTGACCTGGAATCCTCATACAAGACTGAAAAGACAAGAAACCGCTCGACGTTTCAGGTTACTTCAACACTTACTAGACAAACGCTCTAAGCTCCCAATTAACTACAAAAGACTCATCTACATGACCATCATACAACCTATTTGGACTTACGGAGTAGAGCTTTGGGGCTCCACTAAGCCATCGAATTCCTCTCGTATCCAATCCTTACAATCCAAAATCCTTCGTAAAATTCTCAATGCTCCTTATTTTGTTAAGAATAAAGTCATCCATAACGACCTTAATGTCCCTTTTGTTGCTGATTTGGCCCGAACCCGGTATCTACCCTTTCATACCAAACTTCATTCCCACTCAAACCCTCTAGTTTCAAACCTAGCTTCCTCTTCAATTCCCGATAAGCCTCCGAGGCGTCTGAAAAGAAGATGGCCACGTGACCTTCTTATTTGAACTTTGATTTGAATACTACCAGTGGGTAGTTTCTCTACTTGTCATTCTCATGTCATTATGTAACATGTATTCTATTTACTTGTTGTATAATTGTAATACAGTTGTAAATATCAATAAATAAATTTAAAAAAAAATATTAAGTTTTAAGATATAAAACTAAGCTTTCGATTAATTACATAATAATCAAACAGATGACTATTTTAAGACATATTTAGACTTACGGAGTAGAGCTTTGGGTCTCTACTAAGTCATTGAATTTCTTTCGATTCCAATACTTACAATCCGAAAACCTTCGTAAAATCCTCAAATGCTCCTTACTTTGCTGCTGAAAAAGCCTCAGTTTTACTGACCTAAAGTCCCATTTGCTGCTGATTCGGCTCGAACCCGATATTAGTCCATTCATGACAAACTTCATTCCCACTCCAGCCCACTAGTCCTAGCTGCAACTTCAATTCTCGATAATCCTCCGAGGGATCAGAATATGGTCTCGTGACCTTCTAAGTTGGGTTTGTTATTTGAATACTACCCCTGGGTAGTTTCTCTGCTTATCATTATCCATACTAATACATATCTTTCATTATACATATTTACTTGTTTTATTGCTATAATATAGTTCTTTATTAATGAATACATTTAAACACAAACGGTAACCACTTTCTAGAGGCTGGGTGAGCCCTATAAGGGTCTGCAGATTCCGCAGGGTCTAAGATGAGTTTGTTATTTGAATACCTCCGCTGGATATTTTCACTACTTGCCTTTATCCATGCAATTATATATCATTCATTATATTTACTTGTTGTATTGTTATGATACAGTTGTAATGTCTAATAAATATATTTCTTTAAATATATAAAAAAATTACTTACCTTGCTTTGTTTTGGATGAATATAACTTTGTATACAATTATTCTGAAATTCGGTGTAATATTGCTCTATACTTTCTTTCCTCTTCAGTCAATTAAAATGTATTTATTGTTTGTCCTTGAGAAGGCGTGGAGTAGTAGTCAGCAATACAAGAGTAAAGGGTACGACCAAAAATAAGAACATTAACTATGAAAATACCAAAATAGAGGCTTACTTATAGGTTACGAAAGCGCTGTACGTTCCATTAGCTTTGACAGTGTAAAAATACTCACTAATCATTGGCAAGTTGTTGATTTCATTTGCAGGTATTTAGTTCCTGTTAAGGAGAATAAATTAAAACTCGATTCCACAATAGTGATAATCGCTGAATACGCGGCTTCCATGCAATCGCTAATGCATAATGGATGGAAAACGAAACCTCCTTGATTCCTTAGCAGACCAGAGGACACACCCCTGCATCCTATATCCGAAGGACGCCGTGGAATGCCGGCAGAGACAGGCAGGCTGGCCAATTATATACAGGTCCGCCAATTACTCGGACGGAAACGGATTGTTTCCATTGACTAACAGTGACGTCACACTCTTGGTGACCCGCCCACTGGATCACGCCACTTCGATTTTGTTTATACATTTGCGAATTCTACAAGTTTGCTCCTTCAATTGTGTTTTTATTTTACCTCGGTCATTTCAGATCTCATTTTGTGTCTGGCTATGTATTTCTTATTCGCTACTCCAATCAATGTTTTGCTTCCTATTTCGAGTGTTTTAGTATTACTTTTCCTAATTTATATGTCAGTCACAGTTCTGTTGGATATCGAAGTATCTGTTTCCGTTTGAACGATGATTCGTCTACCTTCTTCTTAAAGAGGTATTTATGTATACTTTCTCCTCCTACTATATTTATATTATGTTTTGGTTCTCGAATTTCAGTCCTTCTTTAAACTAGGACATATATATATACACGCTTTTATAACCTCTTGGACAAAGCGATAATCTTTAAATAGGCTGACGAAGAGCCTAGCATAATGTGTTGTAGTACGCTTACCGGATCATTAAAAAAAAAAATCAACAAAAACAGCTACTTAATAATTTGTTATGTAATAATATATTGAATTTTGACTCCTAAAAATACAAAATCGGCTGCCGCGATTCACTTAGACATGTTTGAGCCCCATTCGATTGTTGCAATATTACAAACGGCGCTCCCTAGTTGCATTAATACTTCAATAATATTTTAACCTTCCTCTCAGGTGGGTAATCCTTAGTTATGCCGTCCTTGAGATAGGGCGTAAAATGGAGGTCCGGAGCCGGTCCGATGTCAGGTATTCATTAAAGATCGCCATCCTAATTTACACCTCGATAGGCAAAATTTAGAATTCTTACTGTAGCTTCGTCCGATCTGCCATGGCAGCATAAAGTGACAAAAAAAGAAACACAAAAATACATAAAAAAGAGTAATCATTAATATTTTTTTATTTGTAGGTACTGTTGTGTAATGAATTTTTACAAAGCTTTGTTTCGTTGTAATTTAGTTTTTCAAAAGAGCTTTTTCAAAATGTACCAATCAACCCAAGGGTGTTTTTGTAAAATACAATATTAAAGCATAACTTCATTTTTGTAGTATTTAAGGAAACCTAGATGATCATTTGCTAATGTCAACTCAAAATAATTTGACTTGAGTTGCCAATCAACCCATTTTCTGAAATTTATGATTTAGTTATCATCTCAAACTGTTTTATTATTTCCAGAATTTTGGTTTTTTATTACTGCTCATTCGTCAGATGGAGCTTGTGGAGGTCCTTACGTCTCTGGGACTTAATTTAGTTATTAATTTCCTTCCAGAAGAGCTGAAGAGGGTTCCGACAGAAAAAGACAATGGCTTCTGTGTAGTGGAGTTCTCATTTTTCATCAATGATCTTGACCCTCCCCATTTACTTGTTGTCCTCAATTAATCGATTAATCGAATCCTCATCAATGATGCCTTCTAAATAATTCTGATTGACATTTCTATTGTTTTAGAAAAACAATTCCCCAACGTAACCATTCTTCGCCATGCTTTGACATTTTCCCGTAGCTTCTTCAGGCTAATCTCCTAGTTCGATCTGAGTGAGATTAGAAACAGCGAAGGCAAAGACAGTTTCCGCGAAAGATGGGAGATTTAAACAGACACGAAATCTGCTTTCAATTATAAAATTCTTGTTATTGGATTGAGTCATCGGGAAGGATGTGTTCCCGGGAACGGTCTTCCTTCGTGTTGTTCTCTTCGACCTTTCGCCTCCGGATGCCAATTACGGATCGTTTGATCCTTTGATGGTGACCGCCTTTGTGACAGTGATAATGATAACAGCTGGTTAGAGCTTTGATCGATCGTTCACGAATAGCCATTATTCATCTTATTTAATTTAACGTAAATGTTTCCTATACACTTTACTTTCCTGCTTTACTGATTTGTGCATCATTCCTTATATATTAATTTATTCACCAATCATTTCGACTCTAACTCTCTGCCTAGATTACATTTGTGCTCCTACAACGAAAGCCTGTTTTTCTGAAGTATATGACTCCAGGACTGAAGGAAAAAAGTCCATTTAATTTGTTAGTGGTTAAAAAATACGAAGGAGGTTTATGAAACCACTCTATAATAATTCGGTTTTTGATTTAAGTTCCGTTTTTTCTGTGTTGGACCCTAGAGCATATTAATTTTAGGTTAGTTTACTCGTCTGCATGTTGCATTGTAGGTAATAATCAACGCTATTCGTTTTGTAGATACGTTATTTTGTTTTTATAAATTACTAATTCGTTTCACTATTAGCCTCCCCATGTTCCAAGATACTCGTATAGCCCGGAAGAATACATACGAAGAAGCTGTTGGTGTGATATTCCTCCGGAGACTTGAGTGCAATCAAGCCCTTGACTCGGAGACTTCACTAAGCAGTACCGCTACTTGACCTAGCATTTAAATCTTCGGTTGTACTCCCACTTGTGCCATCTCTCCTCCTCTTGCTGAGGACAGCTCCGGAGGATTGACTCATCTTGTTAATTATCGGGTTACTTTAAACTCACGATAACTTTTATTTTTGGAAAATATTACAAATGAAACGATTAAATAGTAAATTCTGTAACTCAACTCTGAGTGACAACCTGCGGAACAGAAGCCGTAAATAGTAAAAATAAAACTACATAATTTAAAATTTTGGGTACATGTGTATTATATCGTTCATAAACTTAACTTATTTTATTATATTGGTCATTTATCACGTTTAGTGTGCTATAATACATACAATTAACAAATGGAATATTGTCTAATTGAATGTTATTTGGATGAAATAAAATTTAATTTCTTTCTATTCTTGATTGTAATGTTTCAGCTATTCATTTAAGCCATATACCTAATTTATATGGAACTATTTTAGTTGCTTTCATTGCACTAATATAACTAATTGATGCACATATATATCTAGATGCCTTGGTGATGTATCGAATATAAGTAGCTAGGATGTGGGGATTTTCCATAGCAAGCTTGGAGATCTGTAAACACCCGCTATAATGGAATTTGGTGCTATTTCTCAAAGGAAAAAAAAAATTGTTACGCAACATGTTTTTGTAACTATATGGGTACATTAATACAAAAATATGAGAATTTTCATTTCTACAAGAATTATTTATATTCTTTAGTCAGGCAGATTACTAAGAGATAAAAAATTCTATCGTTGATGTATGTCGTCATTGTTGTTGATATGACATTTCTGTCATTTTTTAAATTGGAAATGAATTATTTATTTAGAAATTAACACACGCTGCTTTATTAAAATTAATCTTTAATTAATTATGTACTTGAAAACAATAAAAGAAAAAAAATATGGCGGTAAAATAGATATTTAAACAAAATAATAAAATATAATTTTATGTTTTGTATTGATTTATTATATTATTATATTGTATTATTTTATAGATTTATTATATTACATATATAATAGACATATATTATTACATAATAATACATTGATACATGACGCAGCTATCGTCTAATCAAGAAAACATAATCATTCCTATAAGAGTTTAAATAAAATGCCGGTAGGGGCCGGCAGCTAAACCTATCCCCTCCATAGATAAAAGGGACTTCAGTTAAAAAATCCCCCCAAGTAAAAGATCACTGGGGCCCTTCGACCTATCAACATTAGAAGCCACTTCCGTTCAACCCTTCCAGCGAGTAAGACAGGAGACTTCATTTTCAACCCTTACATCAAGACCTTAAGCTATAGAAGAAGATTGACCATCGCGGCTGGAAGTATCATATCGTCTGTAAATGCAAGTACTAATAGATCATTATTCTGCAGAATACATCGATAGCTACACAATTTTTAGAGCTCATAAAATTTAAATTAAATAATTTCAAAGCGCTATATTATATTATCTGTTTATTATATAATTTTTCTATTGAGATGGATTTGTCCATTATATTATTCTATATTAAAATCAATTTGTGTATATTATTGTTTTTAACTGTGGTTAATAATAAATTAATGTTAGTGAAATGTATTTTGCCTTATATATTGATTGCCTGATGTTTATCCATAATTATATTCAAAGAGTTTATAAAAGGTTTATTAGTAGTTAACAAAAGTAGATAATCAATTCAAAGTAAGATTTTAAATTTAGCTTTAGTAATTTATTCCAGTTCTTATCAGGGAATATAGGTAATTAAAATAAGCCCATTTAAACCCGTAAATACCTTAGATAAGCGGAAGTAATGAGTATAAATTAATTAAATAAAATTTTATCACTGGTAGGAAGGGAGTAAAATGGGGGCCGCTCCGGGATATGATTTTGATTTATAATGGGCTTTTGAATTGATTTTATATGGATAAACAACAGAAAATTGAAGAAAAAAAAAAAATTATGACAATTTTATATGTTGCATGCTGTACTATCAATATTTATTTATTTATGGTAAACATTTTGGTAAACAAAACTGTATTCGCGATTTCAAAAAGTAAAACTGACTGACTTGAAATTAATATTTGCAATAACTTCCTCATAATAATAATTAAAAATTCAATTAAATTTTAACAAAATGTCAGGTAGTGATTCAAGTACGGTCACCAATCAACCAGTTCCCCTTACTCAAGAAACAGTTTCTGACGACACCAAGTGTCATGCGACAGGAACCGAACTCCCATCAGGAGAGATCTCATCATCAACCTTATTTGCGATGTTGCAGCAATTAAATGACACTATACGGAGTAATTACGAAACCTTAAATAACAGTATAAGTAATAATAGCGAAAAAATAATCAAAGAACAAAACGAAAACTTTAATGTTCAATTTCAAATGCTATCAGAATTAAAATCGGAAATATCAAAAATTGAATTGTATAAATGTAACACGGACACAAATAATAAGGTAGAACATAAACGACAAATTTGTGAAGAAAAAATCATCAATGAAAGCATTATAATTCAATCAAAATTGACCGAGGAAACTGATAGGAATTATCAGGAATTGAACGAAATCCAAACATCGGTCGTGAATTTAAAAGAGAAATTAGATAACAATGACAAGAGCCAGTTTAATAAAGACCCCGAAATTATTTTAGAACAAAATAAAATGGTCTCCTTGTGTAAGGAATTCCCCGAACCACTGACTAAAGAACCGATAAAAGAAACAGTGAATCTACCGGACGAAAAAGAAAAAAATATTAGTTCGGCAAAATTAAAAAGGAATACTTTTGAAAAAATAAAACGAAAAGCTAAAACATTTAAACAACACTACAATAACCACAAGATAAACGAGTTAAAAGTTGGGGAGCGATTTTTAGTTGCCTCATTGAGAATATCACGGCATCAAAAAGGAATTTTAAAATTTCTAACATTCTGGGAAGGGCCGTATGAAGTAAGAGAAAAACTTAGCGCAACGACGTACGCTTTAATAAACCCAGACGATAACTCATGGAGAGGACGATTCCATATATCATCGTTGAAAAGATACCAAATTCCCAAAGGGGGAGAATAGCACAATACGCAAGGCAAGTATAGTTGAATACTTGTTGCAATTAACGACTGCACGTACCTTAGTTAATTCGGTCAACAATAGGTTACAACATGGAACGGATAAGGACAATCGCATGGACTAAACGGAACGTTCAGTATTAAAAGCGAAAAAAAAAAAAAAAATAAAATAAAATAAAATAAAAATAGAGTTACAAATTAAAATAATTTAAGTATAAGTAAGCAAATACTATTTTATATTTTATAAGAGAAAAAGGGAATGAGTGTTGGGAACGTTTATTTTTTATTTAAGTTGAAGGGAGTTTGTGGAAAAAGGATATTTTGAAAAAGGAGAAGTAAATAGATATAATTTTTTTTTAAAAAAGGAATTCGTGGGAAAGATGTTTTGAAGTTTTGAAAAGGAGAAAAAATAAATAGGAGAAGTAAATAGATATTTTTTTAAAAGGGGATTTGTAAAAAAAAAAAAAAAAAAAGATATTTTGAAAAAAAAGGAGAGATAGTAAGTAGAATAAGGGGAAAATAATAATTGAATGACTAGGTCGTTGAGAAAAAACTAGTGATCTAATAGATTCCTGCTTATTGAATAATGAAAGGGTAAGAATCCTTTTTTTTGTTAAGTATCAGATCCCAAGAAGTAAAAAAGAGGAAGATAAAGGTTTTATAAAAGGTTTTGTACCAGTTTTTTTTAATGCGTGTTCCCAACCAATTCAGTCGAATTAGTCTCCTAATCCTATAACACTAACTCGGTAAATTCAATAGAATATCTCTTGAAGATAACAATAGAATAGGTAACTAAATTATTGGAAGAGTATAGAATTTTTTTTTGTTAGGTATCAGATCCCAAGAAGTAAAAAAGTGAGATAAAAGGTTTCATACAAGTTTTTTTTAATGCGTATTCCCAACAACTCCGTCGAACATCTCGTGAATATAATACAATTTCTTTGTAGTTATTACAAGACTTGTTTACTACTTGTTTATTATTAGTATGTAACTATGATAGTTTGTAATATTGTTTAAATAGTAGGATAAATATAAAAAAAAAAAATATAATATAATTTCTTTGTAGTCATTACAAGACTTGTGTACTACTTGTTTATTATTAGTATGTAGCTATGATAGTTTGTAATATTGTTTAAATAGTAGGATAAATATATTAAAAAAAAAAAAAAAAAAAAAAAAAAAAAAATTGTTTTGAATTTTTTTTTTTTTGAAACAAGTGAGGGCGATTGATACATGACGCAGCTATCGTCTAATCAAGAAAGCATAATCATTCCTATAAGAGTTTAAATAAAATGCCGGTAGGGGCCGGCAGCTAAACCTATCCCCTCCATAGATAAAAGGGACTTCAGTTAAAAAATCCCCCAAGTAACAGATCACTGGGGCCCTTCGACCTATCAACATTAGAAGCCACTTCCGTTCAACCCTTCCAGCGAGTAAGATAGGAGACTTCATTTTCAACCCTTACATCAAGACCTTAGGCTATGGAAGAAGATTGACCATCGCGGCTGGAAGTATCATATCGTCTGTAAAATGCAAGTACTAACATATCATTATTCTGCAGAATACATCGACAGCTACACAATTTTTAGAGCTCATAATATTTAAATTAACTAAAATTCAAAGCGCTATATTATATTAATCTGTTTATTATATAATTTTTCTATTGAGATGGATTTATCCATTATATTATTTTATATTAAAATCAATTTGTATATGTTATTGTTTTAATTGTGGTTAATAATAAATTAATGTTAGTGAAATGTATTTTGCCTTATCTATTGATTGCCTGATGTTTATCCATATTTATATTCAAAGGGTTTATAAAAGGTTTATTAGTAGTTTTTTTGAAGTAATTAATCAATTCAAGGTAAGATATTAAATTTAGCTTTAGTAATTTATTCCAGTTCTTATCAGTGATTATAGGTAATTAAAATAAGCCCATTTAAACCCGTAAATACCTTAGATAAGCGGAAGTAATAAGTATTAATTAATAAAATAAAATTTTATCACTGGTAGGAATGGAGTAACATATATGACATATTTTATATAAAATATAAAAATCTGCCTTTATCAAACGATTTAGCTGGCCATTTGCTAGTTTAAAATTATAAACATTAATTCCATAAGTACAAAAAAAAACAAAAAAACAGTAGGCCTAGATGAGGTGTTTTTATTTGTTTGGTGTAGTAATTTAGGATATATTGTATTGGAAAAATATTTGTGGATTTAGATTAAATCTCGTTGCTTCTAATGAATCTAAGCCTTTAGCCTTGTCCCTATAGATTATCTCTCTGTCTATAACACCATATTCTTAGATCTATGTCCTTTCCTAGAATGTATCTCCTTAGCACTGTCATCTATATCCCTATATCTAATGCGCCATATTCCCAGAATTTATGATCTAGCCCTAATTACTAGTGTTGCAATACAAAGTTATCTTCACAAAACGAGAATCACCAGCAGATGTCCACTATCACGAGGAGACCACTCTTCTCTTATATAAGAGTTTATTTATTACCGCATTAGTGGTTTTTGTAACTAATATAATTTCTTAATTAAGTAACTTAATATTATTGTCTTAAAAATATCTTAAATAGTTAGAATTTGGTATTATTAGTATCAGGTTATTACATAGTATTATTAGTTGTAGGTAATATAAGTTGTTTACGTAATTTATTACTACGATTGATATGATTATCCTGAATGTATTCTAACCATTAACTTGGCAGAATTTAATTTTTTTTAATATCAAAATAATATTCATACCACTTAACCCTTATGACCCAAGGATGTCTAAAAAAAACTTAAAAAATCTCATGAGGGTAGTTAACAAAATTCACATGTATCTTGTGGGATACGTGTCCAAGAGCATTAATAAATACATTACGCTAAATTCTGATGTATCTCCACAGATACATTAGCAAGAAAAGGGTTAAATAGAACTTATGCTATAATTATTTTAACTTCTTCTTCTTTCACCTCACACTTGTGGTGCCTTTCAGCGTAGGGGAGCGTTTAACCAGGACTGCCACTGTTCCCTGTTCCTAGCTAGGTTCCTCGCCTGGCGGATATTTGCCTCTTTTCCTGCACAAACGTTCGACATATTCCAAATAGGACATTCGAGGGCGTCCTCGTGGTCTTCTACCTTCAGGGACGTAGTCCATCGTCTTCAATGGGTCCCTGTAGTCCTCCATCCTCAGAACATGTCCGAACCAATTTAATTGGCGGGACTCGAGCATCTCCTTCATTGCCACGATCCTGAGTTCCTCCCTGATCGTTTTATTGCGGATACGATCTCTTCTTGTTTTTCCTGTGATCCTTCGAAGAAATTTCATTTCTGCAGCCGTGATTCTACTCTCCAGCCTGTCCGTTAGTATCCAACTTTCGGCACCATACAGGAGCATAGGTAGATATACTGACTTGAAGATGTTGAGCTTCACTTTTCTGCCTACTTCTCGCTTCCCAACAGCAGCATTACAGATCTGGTAGTAGACCGAGTTTGCTTTGTTTATCCTGTTTGAGATTCCAAAGTCTAATTTCCCATTACCGTTCATTACTGCTCCGAGGTAGGTGAAGTCCGTGACTGCTTCCATCTCTCCTCCGAGCAGTATATATGGATTTCTACCTGTACCCTTCCTACTTGCAAGATCTTGCTCTTGCTGGTGCTCATCTGCATATCTTTCCTACGGAGCTCTGCATACCTTTCCTACGGAGCTCTTCATCCCATTCATTCGCGGTCTGCAATGAGAACAATATCATCCGCATAAAGCAGAAGCTGAATCACTACAGGCAGGCGGTTTCTTTGGCCCAGGAACGTCCTTTCAGTTCGTCTTTTGGATATTGCTGCTATTTCATCCATATAAAGTATAAATATCAACGGGCTTAAACTGTCACCCTGCTTTACTCCTTTTGCCATATCAAAGTGCCCAGACTCCTTCCCATTCAGTCTAATGATACCTTTTGGGTTTTGATATAAAGACTTTACAGCATCCACCAGGCTTTTTGGGATGTTTCCCATATTTCGTTTCTTGGAACAGAGTCAAATGCTGCTTTAAGATCGAGGAAGGCGAAGTACATGTTCCTATCTCGTTCCCAGGATTTTTGTATGAAATTTCTTAGAGAGAATATATGGTCTTGAGTTTGTCTTCCTGGCGTGAAGCTGGCCTGTTTCTCTCCGATGTGCGACTCCACTATATTTGTTAATCTACTTTCTAAAATGGACGTATATAGTTTGTAGATAACTGGAGAGAGACATATGGGTCTATAAATAATTATTTTAACGCCCATCAGTAATTGTTGAGCCTACCAAGATATCACTGACAGGACTCCATCCGCAGCTAGGACGTGCCCCGGATAGAAGCTCTTGAGCACCCGGTGGCTATATCCAGTCCGAACCGGAGCTCCGCCTGGCTGAATGGAAGTAGATGAGGCGTTCCGGATCAAAAGCGTATAACTCCAAAATGCTATTTCTCATTGTTTTCGTCAGGTTCTGAACCTGAAGTTACGGGTGCAAAACGCATTGCTTGAATTGAACAAAACTAGCAAAACATGAAAAAATCAATTTTTGAAATTTACGGTTTTCCACTGTAATCCTGAAATTTTTATATTATGTAATTAAAATTAAAAATCCAACGTTTGAAATTTTAATTTATACTAACATTTTATAATATGGTGTATCCTCAATGTATTCTCCAGAAATGTTTGTTGCTTTATACATAATTTATAATTATAAATTCTTTTATTCCAATAATGGTATTATGGAACGCCTGGATAAGAGCGGTTTTACCATACTGCAGTACAACTTAGTATATTCGCACTTTTGTAAGGCGCCTGCGCAGATCGAGGGCAGAAGCACAGATATGGCGACGATTGTGTAAATGTTTATTTTTAGATGGAGCCGGTTAAGAGCAACCGCTGCCCTGTCTCTGTTTGTTTTGAATTTCAAATAGAACCAGTTTCCAGATAATTCTTTCCGCCGGACCTCCTCCATATTGATAGCCGTCGTAAATTATATGTCTCTATCGGCAATTAACATCTCTGTCGCATAAAATTTGAGCTGAATAATAATAATCTTAAAATGTCGGAAGCCTTTGTGAGAGAGGGGATTATTCAATCAGTATTCCATGAGTGATAAACTAAACGGGTCCGCTATAACGACTGTCATTATCGATAGCTATTTCCCTCTCTCGGCCGGCAGTAATCGATTCATCTATCATCGTTGGTATAAGGATCGATTTTAATATCAATCCATACATAAGATAATTTATTATAGAAAGAAGTAACCTTTGTTTTTTGTTTTGTTTTTTACTTCTGTTTTGAGTAAAACAAATTCCTTTCATAATATTCCACTGACTCCTGTAGAACAAATCCGATACATAGGATTAAATCTCGACAAAAGTTTAACTTAAAATCCTCATATTACACTGAAAAGACAAGAAACATCTCGCCATTTCAGGCTACTTTAACACAAACACACTCAGTTCCCTAATAATTATAAAAGACTCATTGCATGAATATTACAAGATCCATCTGGAATTACGGAGCAGAGCTTTGGGGCATCCCTGAACCATCGAATTCATCTCATATCCAATCCAAAATCCTTCGTAAAATCCTCAATGCTTCTTATTTTGTTACCAATAAAATCATCCATAATGACCTCAAGGTCCCATTTATTTCTATCAGACTCGATATCAATCCTTTCATGACAAACTTTATTCCCACTCAAAAAGACCAGTTTCAGACCTAGCAACGTCTTAAATTCCCGACAGTCCTCCGAGGCGTCTAAAAAGAAGTACTTTTGCTGGGTAGTTTCTCTACTTGCCTTTATCCCTGCCAATATATATTATCCATTATACTATATTTGCTTGTGATATTTTTATAGTACAGTTGTGATTTTCTATAAATAAAATTTTAAAGTATCTACTTCATCAAGAAATGAGCATTTCAAAAAACATTCCGAAGTATAGATGGTGATGTAACCTAAACAGTATGTCTAACCTATATATGGTCAGTAATAAAATTATGTTTATTTTTGAGAATATTATTAAAACAAAAACGAATAAAAAGGTAAACTGGGTGACATATTATTATTTCTCTTATCAAAGTACACAGAAAATTATCAATAAATTATAAAAAAGGAATAAATAAAATGAAATAAGCTAAATCAACATGAGAACGAGGGGAGATAGAACCTGCTGGCGTAATGGTCCATCATTGCTTCGGAACTGCCTCCTCAATTTGGATAATTGAAGGACACTTATCCAGAGCCGTCTATATTTAGAATGTACCTATTTTCGATATGTGAGCCATCAATGTTCCTCCCCGCCCATCACTAACGATCCCTTCCCCTGGGCTTCGCTTCCATCGAGCTAATAATTAGCAATCTTCTTCCCCTTTTTTATTTGGCAGACCACCGCGTTGCAACCTCTCAGATTGCTGCTTTGCATGGATTGAGTAATTTTCCTCGAAGATAGAGCTTGTTATCGCCCGGTTTGATTTAAGTTCTGTCTCGCTGTCACGCTTTGCCATTACATTATAAATTACTCGCAAGTCTTTATTGTAAAAAAAAAATATATATATATGTACAACACATTAATACTGATTATTTTATTGTTGCAGGTAAGCAGATTTATGGAGCACTATATCGTCTCACCACATGAGATGGGTAAGCCATAACGATATTTGTCTGTCCATTAATCGGTGGTTTCCCTTCTTTAGTATTTTTTTAAATTTAATGTAAACAGATATATTTCCTTTATTCAATTTTTAAAGAAATGAAAACTTCTTTAGCCGTGTTTAGCAACTTTTGGTAAGGGTTAATCATGTTTTCATTAATAAATAAACTACTTAAATACTTATTGCTCGGAGTATGTTGCTAATGTATGTGAAAACCAGACTAATGTTAATAATTTAAATATACAAATTTGAAATTTAAATAGTTCAGACTATAATTGATTTGGAAATTCAAAAAAGAATAGAGTTATTCAAAAGTTTTGAGTTCTCACTTCTGTCGGCAGTCCCTACGAATGCCTATTTAATTTTTTTGTTCGATATTAGACAGTATTTATTTAAGTATATCCGGATATCTCAACTTATTTATCTTTTGTATTATAATTAACACTTATCCAATAGGCTGCAGATGGTACCCATAAAATTCATCAATATTTTCCAAAATATATTTACTTCATAATGGCCGAGGTAGTGAGAACCGACTTATTGAATATTATATGTCTTTTCCTATATAAGTTGTGGATACAAATGTCTTGTTTTAAAATATAAAGATAATATGGGAGTAGAGGCAACTTGTAGAACCAGTCGCAACAACTTTCTCGTGTCTCCGCAATGTTTTATTATTGAGCTAGCGTTTTAGACTTTGTTATAAAGGGTTACTGTCTTGGAAGAAAAATCGAATATATAATCGATCAATATTACGATATTGATTAAATTGCCAGGTTATTAATGTCTATCAAATAATGAAGGCTGTACCTGTTTAATACTTTCTTTTTTTCTGGAGATATTTTAGAGTTGATTTTATTCATATAATATTCTAGACTGACATCAATTCATTATAATATACAATTATAATTATATACAAAAAGAATATAAAAATGAATAAGTCAAGAATATAAAATGTCATAAGTGAAGAAGAGATAAAACACAAATAAACTAAGAAAAATAGAAACTCCCATCTTAGTAAGTATTTTGTTAAATACTAAAATCTATTGAATCCGTTTTTTAGTAAATGGATGTAAGTTTAATAAATTGATATATATTTGTTTATATTACTAAATGCCTAATTAGTTTGAAAAATTTCGAGGTTTATTTGCGTTTCATGTGAATTATTCATCTTAATTGTTATAATAATTTACTTTTATTAACTGTCTGTGTGATAATTATCTTCTGCCTCTCATCGCTCACTTGTTTCACGATTTTTGATTTAATATCACATCGTCAGTTGGATGTATGTAAACCTATATAAAAAAAAAAAAAAAACCTGTACCACTATAACCCGTGAAGGGTCTGGGGTTCAGTACAAGGTAGAGACTGTACTGTTTCACCGACAACGGTTCTGCAAGGACGTGACTTGTCCAAGGTCACGCTTAACCGCCAGATTTTCCCCCTTATTTTGGGTACCCTATTTTCATAATATTTTATAGAGACTGGCTGAGCCCCAGGAGGATCCTAGAACCTGTATAATCCATCTCTCGCTGCAGACTAAATAAAAGTATTGCCTTGCAGCCGGATTTGAACCAGGATTTCGGGCATGTTAACTCAGTGCTCTACCACTGAGCCACTCCCTCTTATATCAAGTATAATGTTATTTCATAGCTTCTAAGTCCTACTGTACCGTATTGTTTTTATTTTATTTAGTATAATATTTAAATTTTTAAATGAAGCATTTTAAGACTCTTGAATTTCGTGTTATTGCAACAACCGAGGATTAACTATCTGTTTATTGAACATGTTATTTGTTGGAATTGTATTTGCAGATTATTATCTTATCACTCAAAAACTTTATCTTAATTCAATAACAGCTAAAAATAAATGAATTGTTTTCAATTTAACAGTGTTATATTGTAATAGTTAATAATAAAATGAAAAAAATAAATAAATATTTTTCTTCTGGTGTAGGTAGTTTGTTCATTTATATTCCATGGATATTATTGTTTTTTAATGACAGTCAAAATGTTAATGTTAACAGCTATTCTAAGCCTTGCCAGATTCTCCTCTATCATCCAGCCGTCGTCACCCAGGACGTCGTCTTTTTTCTTTCCCTGACTGGTGATGTCCCCCTCTCCTTCAATCCATCATCTTCTCTTCTCTGCAATTGCCAGGACCAGCTTATTCTTCATGCATTTATGAAGCGTAAATGTCCTCGGGATTTATTAAGTTGTCCAATATCTAATTATTTCTAGTGTGATGCTCCATTCACCCTAAACACGAATCGGGCCAAAAAATACGCCACAAAATCATTCTTTCAAAACCTCTCAAAGCAATGTAATTTTCAATCTATATTTTCAGCGTCTATGTTTCTGTACCTTACCATAACAGAGGGCAGGTCTAAAAAGCGATCTATAAAGCTTTATCTTTGTAATTATAGAAATAAGTGTCGATTCGAATAGACTTGCAAGATATTAATAGGTTCTATTCCCTGCCATGATCCGTTTTCTCTCATTTGTCTCTTCGCTTGCCTTTTCTCAATTAATGAAGATATGTTATGTTATTTATACCTCCCAAATCTATTGTTGTTGGCGGCCTGTGGTCTAGTGGTTTGTATAATAATCTACTAAGTCCAAGATCGCGGGTTTGTAGCTCGGCAGGTGGCCCTAGGATTTTTTAAAGGGAATCAATTGTTATGCTGTCCTTCAGAAGGGCATTAAATGGGGCTCCCGATCCTGTACGATGTTAGGTACTTGTTAAATCCCTATCCTAATTAAACCTGCATAGACAAAATTTAGGACTCCTCCTGTAGCACCGTCGAATTAGCCATAGCAGCATAAAGAGACCTTAAAAAATCAAACCAATCTATTGTTAGAATATCGTCGAGTGTGTTTATCGAGTGTAGAAAGTCCATATTTGAGAGTAGGTGAACACCTGTTCCGTGGATTGCCAAAATAAATGCTTTATGTAAAATTTAAACAAAAATTCTATTACATTTTGTTGTTTCCCTATTTTTGTTAGTAAATACATTTAATCCACAAAATAGCCTATAGTTATCCCTTCATATAAATCTATAGGATCCATTCGCATTTTCCCCCCTTGAGACAGTTGGTGGCACATGTTCTCAAGGACGGGCCAAAATAAACTCGAATGGCCTTCTGCCCTCTCCAGGTCCAAAACAAAAAGGAATTTATTCTTGCAAAAACACGAGGACCATACTAATCGGCTGCTCCAGAACATTAGTATTCCGCCTTAGTCCGACGAAGTCCTGCTACCGAATCGTCTCGTCAAGTCAACTTTACGTCCGGATCATGGGCTTCTTTATGAGGCATTTATGATAAAGCTGTGATGGGAATCGGAAAACAGACTCTTCTCATCAAAATTTCTCATAGATTGGCATCTATTTAAATCCGCACACAGCAAGAGCTATTTTGGTAAACTATATTTTTTATTACAAAAAAACCTTTAAATACTGAGCTTCGAGTATCAACAATTAACGAATACATACAGAACCATTAAAAAAATTATCTCAGCGGATGAATTATAAATACATTCTCATTCAGATGTGGGAAAAGAAAAGATTTCACACCATTTCCGATAGAAATGATGTTAAAAAACATGAAAAACAAAAGGAAGTTGATTCCAGTGGAAATATAATTTTCTTGTCAAATTTATCTCACTTAAATCACCTTCAAGAACCTTGAGTTTAGTACAAGGTAGAGACTGTCCTATTTCGCCAGGTTCTTAGGAGTACCCGCTTTACAGAGGTTGGGTGAGCCCCAGGAGGCTTCAGATCCTCAAGGGTTCGTCCGTGGCTGTTAACAGATTAAATAATTTATGCAATTAGATTTTAGAAAAGTCTAAAATGGCTTATGACTTATTACTTTAAAAAAGTAAAATAGTGATACAAGTTGGTTTTTATTTAAAATTTTATTTATTTTATGCCTTTTTCTTCACTCCCTGATACTTTACCGTTTTCTAGTCAAATCCTTTTTCTTGCATTCTTCATTCCTCTAGATTTTTTTTTTAGTACATTTATATCCCGATATTAGTTTGTAGTCTGAAAAAATATTTGTTACTTTTTATACTTAATTTAGTTATAGATTTGTTAACAAAATTTGGCATTGAGATATTTGAAAAAACTTGGAGGGAATAAAAAAAATAATTTTAAATCGTTTTCATAACATTAAATAATATTTTAGTAATTTATTTTGACTATAATATTATAATAATTTTACATGAATATAAGTAGCTTGATAAACATTTTTTTCGTTTATATTTATTACATAAAACATTTATAATCAAAGATTAAACTTGTGGTAAGTACTTAAACTCATAAGTACCTTAAACTCACCGACAATTTGGCGATGCTTCATTATTTGTACTTATCCACCTCAGAACTTATATTCGATTTTTTTTAAGGATGGGCTCTACATTCCTTTTTTATAGAATTCATATATAAATAGTAAGCAGATGTTAGGTTAAGAGAAGATTTACTAAGGCTAATGTTTGAGTATAGATAAAAATTAATAAATGTATATTTTAAAAGATTTGAAATCAATCAGTTAAATAAATCAATCAAGTTGGGAAAAGAAGAAAATTATTCACTAGAACAATTCGCATGCATTTCTGTCTATGTTTGAATTTATATATAGTTTTATTTATTAGCTGATATGAAAAGACAATGCACAACTGATCATGGATATTTTTTTTATTAATCCTTAATATCATCAGATTTCCTTAAGATGTTGACTCCTGACAGTTATTGACTCAAGATGACATTGCTGACGCAGCAGCAGAGTAAGCGAAACGTCATCAACCGCAGTTGTTTACTGGTCGAGCCTTTCCCAAGTGAGGTCGTATTGTTCTTCAACCTTGTAGTTTGTAATGAGGTGGTGGTGTATCGAATCCACAATGGTCGATCTGTAGGTTTGGGTTGGTGTGCCAATCCTGTTGAGGCTGTAATGTTGAAATAGAGGGGGGAGATCATAACATCTAGGACAAGTCCGTCAATGGCAATGTGGTTCCATAGATGTGTTCAGAAAATTTTTTAATCTTTCTTTTATTTTTTCCAAATTAAAAAAAAATGTGCTGTTAATAAGCCAATTCAAGAATAAACTCAAGCACGAGGTTTCTCTCTTATTAACTGCTCTCACTTAAAAGATTTACGGCAGCTGACATGATAAATAATTTATCTGTCACAGTCTAATTTTTTTTTTAATTTATGAATTTATTGTAATTGACTGTTTCATAATTAATACAAGTAGATAAAACGAATGGTAAAAATGGCATGATATAAAGGCAAGTAGATAAATTACCTCCTGGAAGTATACAAATAACCAATTCAACTTCAAAAAGGTCAAGAGGCCATCTTCTTTTCAGACTCCTTACAGGATTATCTGGAATTGAAGGGGTAGCTGGGTTTGAGACTTGCGCTTTTGAGCGGGAATAAAATTTGATATGAAAGGATTAAGATCGGGTTAAGGTAAAATCTGCAACGAATTGGATATTATACTCGTAGATGGTTTTATTCGTAATAAAGCAAAGAGCATTGAGAATTTTGGGAATGATACTGGATTGTAAGGATTGGATACGAGAGGAATTTGGGGTTAGTGGAGCCCCAATGCTGTATTGTGTAATTCTAAATAGGTCTTATAATAATATATATGAGTCTTTTGTAATTAATTGTGATCTTAGAGCGTTTATCTAGTAAGTGTTAAAATAGTCTGAAACGGCGAGCGGTTTCTTGTGATTTTAGTTTAGTATGAGGATTCCAATTTAACCGTTTGTCAAGATGTAGTCCTAAGTAACAGATCTGATTCGAACCTGGTGTCTTAAGCACAGTAACTCAGCGATATATACATTAAGGTTACCTGTCCCGGTTGTTGAATTGGATTGATATTAATTGTTATACGAATCGTACGTTTTAATCATTGTGTATAAAGTAATTTGAAGTGGATCATTGCTCATGTTGAAATATTTTAGATTGTATACGGGATATCTTCGCAGAACTTAAAATATCAGTTTGTATTTAAACTCTATTTATTGTTTGTTTATTTAACGTCACTTTAACCTGCTACGGCTTATCGGACGAGTACCTGATCGTACATACATACATATACATATATACATATACATCGCACATGCTCCAGACCCCCTTTCAACGTTCCTTCTAAAAGACGGCATAACCGAGGATTTTTTAATCCCTTTAAAAATCCTAGGGCTACTTCCGGGCTACAAGCCGTATTGTATAGTCGTATAGTATATACAAATCTTTCTTATCACATGCAAAAAAAAATTAAATAATAAAGTTCAAAAAGACCATCCGAGACATTATGGTGGTTTGTGTCTTTTGAAGCTAGCAGTATTTTTTAATTACTAGAAAACGATTTTGAATGGTTGACGGTTGACTTTTCTGATTTATTATCAAAGACTATTCATTGACTTTGCAAAACAATATATTCGAACCCCGACCGGGGCAAATCTTTTCTGTTCAAAACAAAAATAAAGTAAGAATTACTTCCCTAAACCCCAAAAGATCTCAAAGTTTGTTAGGCAAATATAAATGAAATAAACCAGGAATGATGAGTACCTAACTGAGAGGTGGTGCGATACCCTCCCTCATCACTCAGCTTGGGAAGCACCAACCCTCCTCAACGGTTACAAAGCCCTTGGTGACATGTTTACTGCCGGTATTTATAGCACCCAGCTCGGTTTATATCTTCTCAACCACCTGCTGTTGCTCCCTTCCCTCCAGGATTAGATTAGAATAGTTTTCTGTATTTATACACAGAAAGAAAACTAATAACTATATTGTAAAAATATTTACAATATACATTTTTTTTTTTCGGTCGGTGCTATAGAATATAAAAATCATCCGTCGAGCGTAGTATTCTTACAGACATAAATGTCTTGCCGGAGTATAGACATTTAGTTACTTGCTATAGTTAGTTATAGACTCAACTTGCTACGAACCATCCGTTTTCCACACGATCGATTGGATCCTCCTAAAAAAAAAAAAGGTCCTTCATTAACAATACCCTTGACCTTGATCACTACTATCTATCCATACCCGATTTCCGTGTTCCTTTTGCTGTTTTGTGAGATATTAGCGGTAATTATACATATTTTTATTTATCTCCAATGAGGTCACATGGAATCCGTAGAAGGCCGCTTAATGCTCTTAACAGCTTAAACGTAGGACAATTAAACATTTAAGCGCCGCTGAGTCTGGGTGAGGAGACTCTGAAGAATACTGGATCATGGGCCACTTCCGGCTCCAGCACGGTGATTGTTCCCACTGCTAACTAGATTACATTTTCTACAATCGTGTAAGCAATTTGTGACCGTCGGGACGATCTCAGCTCATTGCTCAATTGTCGCTTCCTTCCTCTCTCTTAATAGCCTCAACATCGGGCTTCTTAGTTCCACTCATGAGCTTCTAGCGTCTTAGTGCGTCGTTTAGTGCCTTTCCTTATCAATTTATCATTTATTAAATTCAAGTATTATTAATAACATAATATCTAAAATCGGCAAGTACAGTAAAACCACGAAGAATTTTTTTCAATATGAAAAGAAAGTTCTTAGAACATAAATACAAGCTGCCTGATGTAGAAGAAAGCCTGCGCTAGCTTGAAATGACCGCGAGGAAGACTAAGGCGATTGACTAGGGCGGTTGGAGACCGATTGTGAGGGAGGAAAAGGTTCATACTACAACTATGAAAGAGGAAAAACCATTCATTTGTAGATCGCTTAAATTTTATTTCATTTGGGCTGCTGAGTTCTAAATTTCGAATTGAGATTTAGATTATGTATTATATTAGATAATTCGAGAGAGACTATGGCAGATACATTATTAATAAATGAAATATCCTCCTGAGACATACCCATCCTCAATAAAGGCGACACCCTTATCTAGGAGGGAATTTTTTGGTTCAGGGTGTTCCTTGTTTGTACTGCATCGACTTGTACAATCGTTGGTTTGGATACATACAAAGAGGTTTTATGTCATTCCGTAGAGATGTAGTTATGTAGTTACTCTTCAGGGATTGTTTCGGAATAATCTTTTAGCAAAACCAGAATGTCTGAAATATTTCTAACTAAGTAATGCTAAATGTTTTAGAACAGTAAACCGTCATTTTATTGGCATCAATTTCACAGCCTGTAACAAGGCATTGATTCATATAAAAAAGATACTTGTGACACTGCTGCATCTACTTCTTTACGCTCTTTTATTTTCAGTTCCATTTCAAAAGTGAACCTGTTGACTATATTTTTATTAATATGCCTTGACAAATTTTGTTTGAAGTCAATTCCAATTTTTGTTGTTCAACTAAACCTGAGCACGCGTTTTAACATTTTATATACATTGAAAGTCGGGACATATCAGTTATTCGGTAGTGAGCTGTGACTGTAAGAAATGAATAAATATCTCTTTATCATCATCAAAACTGTATCAACCTAGAACATGTCTGCTAGAAGGCACTTGTACGACTCTTAGTGTCCTACTACTATTCCAAGCTCACTAATAGTTTTCACGTTTTTTCAAGGATGTAAGGTTTTTGACTTATGTCACTTTAGAAATACTAGTGCTGTGGAGAGGCTTCGACACACTATTTCACATGATACGAGTTTTATTTTGTATCTAGTTTATTGTCTTTAAACATTAACAATAAATACTGAATTCCATCAAGCGATTTCCTATAAATAGTTCGTGTTAGCCTAGATTTTCTGATGATTATTCATTGAACCAAAGTAGGAATAACAAGATAGAGGAAGATTTTACAAAGGATCTGAAGGACGTAGAACAGACTGGCTTTGATTACGTAAGTAGGCAGCGAAGACCACCCATACCGCCATCGATCAAACAGTTCTAGTTTATATACCTCTCTGCATACATTAGCCAATGAGTCGTTCAACTCTCTTCGGCCATTGTTCTGTCCTTTGGAATATGGTCCGCCATCTTGTCAAACTACATCTTATTTACAGTCGCAAGGAAGGTTATTCTCGATTTTGTTTTGAACAAAATCTTTAATATAACTAAAATTTATTTTCCTTCTTCAATTATTTTGAAAATGCGTTTTACATAATATAAATAGCCATCAAAACAATAGAAAATTATATTTTAGGTTAGATAAGGATTAAACTGTTTGTTATTACTTTTAAACCATTGCAGATGGGTAACGAGGCGTTCAAAATGTTCAATTTTAATTAATTTCCTCAAAATTAAACTGACTGTTCCATCTGTGGCATCATGCAAGAGCGAACAGTTAAATAATGAAGTTATTTTTTTTTATTGTTGTGATCGATTGAAAGCGCTAAAATACTTCAATAGATCAGTGACAATGTACATCTCAAGAAAAAGTATTGACTCATACAAAGCCCAATTAGGTCAGATCTCACGATTTAGGCGCTGCCGCTATAGCGCACTGGGTGTATCATTGGCAACACAGACGCTACTAGCCTTACACAATAAATCGTTCAACCTGTTCAAAACATAATCATGAATGAATAAGCAACAAACAAGATTTATCTACATTAACTATATGTTTTATAGTCTCATATTGCCATTGGTTCTCACGAACGAATTCCTACAAAAATAAAAAGTGCGCTGTGGCGAATGATAAACGTCAAAGGGCTAGACCGAGGGATAGGTGGGAGGATTGTGTTAAGAGTGATTTGGCAGATTTGGGTTTGGGAAGTTGTCCGTAGTCCGTGTAAGCAGAGACGGAAGGTATTGGCATCGAGCCTAATTGAATTGATTGCAGTGAGCAGTTTTGAGAGAAAAAAATAATTTTAGAACAGATGATTTAAACAAAAAAACAAAACCTGTATTTTACCTCTTCCTATGCCTCGGTGATAATTTACTTTCGGCTTAGCCTTCACAACGAACTAATCCCAAAAACTTGGAATATGCGTCACCAGAGTGCTCTGATGTTGTAGATGCCATTAAAATGATCATGAGAGCAGGGAATAGCACGATATAGATAATATTATGAGGCGGCAACATTACTCAGATGTGAGGTGGCTTTTCGACGGAAGCTGGCATACCAACGCAATGCTCGCGCCTTTCCGTCTTTCTCTTTTTATCATTTGAAGTGAGTGTTGAAAATGACGTTTCAATTCATGGCTGGAACAATATTAATGGTATGAGTAACCACGTATGTCTCAGAGATGAAATCTCCGTCAAACGACATAAAAACTGCTACTACTGAACAACCACCAGCCACTTTGAAAATACATCATAACTCCTTTTGTAAGGAAGTTCTTTAGTTCAGAACTGTTTACAAACTTATGTTTTAAAATAAAATAAAATAATTATAATTTATTCAATTGTTATACGATATAATTTAAAAAAAAATTTATTTGAAAAGAAAAGATGTGGCCAGGACCGGGACTCGAACCCGGTTATTTCACCTCTCCGTGGTGACGCCTCAACCATCTCGGCCACCCTGGTATGTTCAACGGCCAGCCCTATCAATTCTTTTCACCGATCCCATATCTCCGTGCTCTCGCAATTCGCGATGCATACACGGGGAGAATGTCAATTGAACATTACTTTATTTTTGGATCTTGTTGATTTCAAGTCATTAATATTATTATAATTTATTCAATTGTTATATGATATAACTTTTAACAAATTAAATCATATAACAATATATAACATATAAACATTTTTTAATAAAATTATATCATATAAAAATTGAATAAATTATAATAAACCCAAGATTGCGGGTTCGTAGCCCGGCAGGTGGCCCTAGGATTTTTTTAAGGGAGTAAAAAATCCTTAGTTACGCCGTCCTTCGGAAGGGACGTTAAACGGGGGTCCCGAGCCTGTACGATGTCAGGTACTCGTTAAAAATCTCTATCCTAATTAAACCTTGATAGGCAAAATTTAGAGCTCCCAATGTAGCATCGTCCGATTAGCCATATCACCATAAAGTGACGTTAAATGAACAGACAAACAATTATAATAATATTAATGACTTGAAGTCAACAAGATCCAAAAATAAAGTAATGTTCAATTGACATTCTCCCCGTGTATGCATCGCGGATTGTGAGTGCACGGAGATATGGGATCGGTGAAAAGAATTGATAGGGCTGGCCGAGAAACGTGCCAGGGTGTCCGAGATGGTTGAGGCGTCACCACAGAGAGGTGAAATACCCGGGTTCGAGTCCCGGTTCTGGCCATATCTTTTCTTTTCAAATAAAATATTTAAAAAAAATAAAATTATGTTAGATTTAGGCTCAATAAACATATCTTCTTGGATCTATTATTATTATTATCATCTATTCTAACACTGAAGGATAAACAACGTCTTCAGGTATTCGAAAATAAGGTGTTGCGTTGAACATTCGATCTAAAAAAGGATTAGACCACTGGGTAAGTAAGGGACGAATTCCTGAAGATGTTAATAAGCGCTGTACCGACTAGGAAGCGTCTGAGACGTAGGTGGGAGGATTGCGTTTAGAGAGATCTAGCGGATTTGGGTTTGGGTAGTGGTCCGTGGACAGAAGTTTGAAAGCAGATATTGGTGGTGTCGGCAACGAGCCTTCGGCGTTGCAAGCCTTATTATTATCATCAATTTTCAAACGCAATCGCGGGTTCTAAACTGAGATGGGGACAAGTCCAACCACTTCCAGTTGTTAGCATCTTCTAATACTTACAATTTTTCTAACTATCCTGTGGCTGTATCCAAGATAACTGCTTTTTAGCTTCCCTTAAGACATCAAGTGGAGATTCCAGACTCTCAGTGCCCTCCACCATTTAGGTACAGTAAAGTTATTTCCTCAGTTCCTCTCCAATTGTTGAGTTAATATTGCTATCGTTAGGGATCGCAATATCAATAATATTTGTTCTCTCCTCATCCTTATAAGGAGGATATTAGGTCTATTCTGATGCATTGTATGGTCAGTGATTACAGATCCATCCAAGTGCAGCTTGAGAGATTCTTTTCAATGTTGCCTATTTGTACTCTAATTGTGGTTATTATTACTACTGTAATAATATTAAATGTGAACATAGCTAATGTTATTATGATGATACTAAACACACACCATCATCATTATAATGACTGTCATATTTTATCTCTTAATTTCCACAGTTTGTCTTTGATTATATGGATACAACAATTATGTATATTCTCAATGCATTGGTTTTCACTTGTTTGGTCATTATAAAATAAATTTATTTTGTAAAAGTTTGATGAAACTCGCGTGGTGGAAAAATGTTCAAGGTGGAATAAAATAGCTGGATCAAAGCGAAATGCTTTAATGCAGATTGACACTAAAAAATTGATACAGAAACTGTAATCTATATAATGATAAATTAATATAATAACTTTCATTATGACATTTGAATTTTATTTAAAATTAGATTTACTTATGTTCAAATGGTTTCTTAAATAAATATTTTTAAAGAAGTATTTATTATATTCAAGATAAAGTTGTTTATAAAATGGTTTCGAGAGAAATCGGTATTATTTATGATAAACTTGTTTATGGAATCTTTTAAAAGGATATAAAAATAAACTGTGTATGATGAAATTGTATATAAATACTCTCTCAGACTCCCATAGAGTAATCATTAAACATTTTATAAGATATTCTTTGAAAGATTTTTTTATACGAAACTACTTGGAATGTGCTACAAAATTTTGTATATGGCGATTCTAATAATAATACATATTTATTTGAGAAATTGTGCAAATACCATTTGGCGCATATTTTATTATATTAGTATTATTCTTTTGAAAACTTCACTGGCACTCTTTGCGTGGTTCATCTCACTGTCGGATTCTGTATTAATGTTTCTGTCAATGTCTGTTCCAGTAAGTTTAGATGTCATACATATATACATCTTCTTCTTTTTTTTTTTTAGTGGTGCGACAGATGCTTAAAGCGATCCTTGGCTTGCTCAATCTCCAAGCTCCATCTGCTTTGGTCCTCTGCATGTGGGGAACTTATTCTCAGTTTCTTGAGATCTCCCAGGACGCTATTCTTCCACCTGCCCCTGGGTCTCCATCTACGCCTCACTCCATCAGGGCAGTTTTTGTACACTCTTCTAACAGTTCTTTCTCCTCCCACTCACAGCAAGTGATCCAGCCACTTCATCCTCTGTAACCTGGCAAAATAGGATCGTCATGTCATTATAGCGTTTTATAACTCTCTGTTTTTTCTTCTGCGCCAAACATCGTTTTATGGGACGGGCCATACGATGCTTCTGAGGATACGCCTTTCGAATCTATCCACCAGATGTGCATCCTTCTTGTTTAGAGTCCATGTCTCGCAAGCATATCACTATTGGCCGAATCAGCGATTTATAGAGAGTGATCTTAGTTTTGAGGTCGACATTTTTCCTTTTCAGCAAACTGGTAATGGTAAAGTATGCCCGATTCCCAGCTAGTACTCTTCTTCTGATTTCTTCTGTTTCATCTAGTTTGTCGTTGATGACAGAGCCAAGGTATTGGAAGCTGTTCACCACCTCGAAGGTATGTGTTCCCATTGCGTAGAGTTGTTGCCGGTGAATTTGCTGATTTTGCCTTCCTCTTCTCAGCACCATCAGTGTCGTTTTTTCCTCATTTATTTTTAATTCCAACTTTTCTGCTTCCGACTCAAGCCTTTGCAGGTTGAATTCAATGCTAGGTAATGTCCTTACATATATACATACATGTTAGTGTATGTCAGTTTTTTTGATGCAGATCTCGATTTGAATTCCCAAGAAGGAATTTCAGGTAGGAATATTAATAATAAACAAATGTAATGTCTAATATTCGCTATTCTTTTTTCTCTTTTTCAAATCCATGCTATTCCAACGTCTTAATTCCCTAACAAGTGCTAAATAATTAGTTATAATTATTGGCTTACATTGATCATATGTTAATAATATCTTTCATTGCTTATTGGCTTTCCTAGTTACTTTATTACTTTTTATATTTTGTATTAGTGTGTTTTTTCCGCTAATTTAGGTCTTGTTGTTGATACGAGTAAGTGCTTATATTCTGTTGTTATAAACTGATGTAAATACCATCTGAATTTTCTTATGTAGCCTCTTGGCCAAATATATTTTCTTTTTTGTTTCACACATTTTTTTCTTTTTAAAGGCTCCTGAATAAAATTATTTTTCTATTCTATATAAATAAAGGCCAAAAAAATAAAATTGAAATTTTCCTAGATAATAGTGGGATTGTGAATTTAGTGAAATTTGTTGTTGACAGTGGGCCAATTCTGTTAATTGGTTCTAATTGGTCGGGGTAGGGGCGCCGATAGCCCAGCTTATTCACAACACATGTTCATGTATTTTTCCATTTCTTGGTCATTATGTGCTCATGTGTGTTTTATATTACCTAGCAGAAATAAAATATAAACGGCGAAATAATAGTTTTTATAATATCATAAACTGTTAAAATAACTATCATTCAATTTTATTCTGCACTTTACTTCTGAAGTAAGTAAATGAGTGTAATATTTTTTAAGAAGAAAATAAGTATATAATTGAATGAATTAAGATAATTATAATTACAAGATATATAGGCCCCTCATACATTTTTTTTGAGAATTATGATTCTGTTGGGCCTCCTAAGATTCCTTCAAATTATCCTTGTAACTTTTCTGCTTCAGTTAATAGCTTAGTAACATGTAAGTTACAGAACTTAAATCCGATAAGAAAGGATTTTCTGAAATTCTATCCCTAAGGGGGTGAAAAAGAGAAACAAAGTTTCTTTGCTTGCTCACGTGTTTCTTACTCGCAAAATCTGTATATTTTCACTGAACAGAACAAATCAAGTAACATAGTTCACTTCTCGCTGCTGCCGTACGTCAAGTGAAACCGTTATACTAAGTAACCCTTTTCAATCAATTCAATAACATTACATACTAGTCCTTTACTGACCCGAACAACAGTAAGCGAAAGTAACTTCTGCCCGTCCCGTTTGTTAATCAGTGTCAATGTATGTTTCACGGCTGTGCTGTTCCGTCTGTGATGAAATTTTATATGGATAATCTCAAGCTTAGGGAAGGACATAGGCTACTTTTTATCAACGCACCATACAGCTGAATTTTATATAAAACTGTAACCTAATTGACTAACATACCCAGCGGTCAACGCACCGGAGAAACCACTGAACTTAGCATCTTGAAATTCGCAGATAGGCTCTTTGTATAGCTAAATGAGCACTAAGAAAGGAATTTGGACAATTTCACCCCCAAGGGTTTCCGCTTAATATAATAGGGGTTGAAAGATTGTATAGACTCCGTCAGTTTTGAAGTTAGACATCTGAAATTTACTAGTAACTTATAGTTGAAAAAAATTAAATTATTTATTTAAAATGATCTGTCACGAAACTTTATGTGACATACCAAATTCCACGCGAGCGAATCCATGGGCAAAAGCTGGTGGATATATATATATGAGCTTCTTGGTATCTTTCTTCACATTATTGCTCCATGGACCCAGTTAAGCATACCAATTGCTTTGATGGTTGTAATTATCCTTTGTTTTTTCTCTTTCCGATGCTCCATTCGTTTCCATTACTGATCCCAAATTATCCTCTCTTTCTATTACATTTCCTCCAACAACGAGGTCCTCCAGATCATAAATGGTCAAGTATTCATTTTTGCTGAACTTTATTTTAAGAACCAAACTATAATAAATTAACCCCCACAGTTTTCGTAGCATGTATTCTGCATCCTCATGGTCTTGAGCGACAATTGCCGGGTCATCAGTGACAACTCCTTATTATATTATATGTTATAATAAGTAATTATTTAATTACTTATTATAACATATAACTTAATTATTTATTACTTACTCGTGTGTTTAAAGGATCGATTTTCGCAATCGATTTGTTCTCACCGTTATCGAAAGTAATGATTGAAGACGCATGCGCTCTGAAATAACCTGACCCAGTTGTAGAGCAGACTGCGCGGGGCCGGCCACACCCACCTCACACCTGGCTCTCTCTGTGTCTTCGTTCATTCCTCAACTTTTGTGACTCTTTGACTTAGGAAAAATATAATATTTGAATTTTTTTTTAAGAATAATTTATTGATATTTACAACTGTAATTATATTACATCAAGTAAATCTGCTGTATGAACAAAGGACATGAAAAAAAAACACTTATGGAGACACTACCCATTGATAGCACTCTATAATATTTGAATTTAAAATGAAATAAATTATTATAAAATAGTTTATTATATTATCTCTAATTGACAATAAATCAAAGAAATCTGGTGTGTCCATTTATACGAATTTCCTTATAACTTTCAAGTCAGTGTAGCTGGTTTATCTTTTTTAATTGTTGGAATGTATCGGGATATGGGACGTTTTTGGGATATCATCTGCTGATTACATTATAAAATAAGCTACCAGATTTACCAGGAAAGTAGCAGCAGAATGATGGCGAGTAGTAGATTGCCTGTAACTTGCCAATCTTCTCCTGTTATTAAAAATAAATAAATTAAAGTTATATAAATACATAGTAGACAGATATGGAGCGGAAACTTCCTATAAGAAGCAGGTTGAGGATGAGGATTGTCAGAAGAAACCATTGAAGACGATTCAGAGGTAAAGAACTGATGTCTCATAACAGTGGTTCACAGCCTGGGGGGGGGGGGGAGGGTGCGAGACCAGTTGAAAATAAAAAATTCTCACTTAGTTTTGGTCATTTTGTCTAACCATTACTTCTTTATCTTTATAGAAGAAGTAATGGTATTATAATGTTGTATAATGGTATTATAATGTTGTATCTTTTTATAGGAAAACTAAATGCTTTTATTTCAACGTAATATATGTTGTTCTTAAGAGACCTAGCCCAAGATTAAAATTAATTTTGTATTCTATTCTATTTTAATACTATTCTAATACTAATATAGTTTTTTTTTTCAAATTTCCATACAAATTCAGTGAAAGGCTTTCACCTGAACAACAGCGGCAAAAAAGGTTGGGAACCGCTGCTTTATATATAAGACCAAAGAAATCAATAGCACTTGAAAGATAGTATATGAAGTTCAATACTCTGTGTCACAGGCAATCCTAGTTTGATTTCATGTTTTTTTTTGTGAAATTTTTTTCGATTGCTTAGTAAAATAATAAAAATAAAAGACAAAGGAAATTAGGACTGATTAGTTGGATACCACGTAACTTTGGTTCCACAATTATTACAAATCATAAAAACCGTTTATATCTTGTTACACGTTTCCTGGACTATACCGGACCTTCAGCGATGATTGTTCTCTCATTTCATATCTATAACACACAGTAAATAAAATCGATATATTAAAACTGAGAGTAGAATCTTTAAGTACAAATTATATGTGCGAAAAATCAAAAACGATTGATCCTATTTCCTTCCTTTTGAATACTTATAATTCATTCTTATCTTGGTTGTCTTGTTAGTTGAATGGAAACTATCATTTATCCGCGTTTATTTTTATATGAAATTGTTTCATGTTGTTAGTTATCGTTGTCATTAGAAGTGATTTACCACACAAAGACTAAATACGTTGTCAGTATGAGAAGGAAACTGCGTGCTAGTCGTGTGCAATGCCGACTAAATATAGCATTGCTAAATATAGGCAGCCTTTGTCTTATCTACAGCTCTGGCTCTATTGAATATAAATATGGCCGTGCCGAATTAGCGGAGGCGTTGGTTAGAATACAGATAACTGTAATGGAGGTTGTTTACCTTGGATGAGAACTACCTCAGCCTTTCCGTATTGTTTTTCTCTAATAAATCTTGTTTTGTTATAATCGTCAGTCGTTGCCTTTCCTGTGGAATTTATATTGTCCAGATCGTAGCTGAACGTTCTAAAGTTACGTTTGCCGTTCGAAAATCATAAAATTATTTTTACATATACTTAACCAAAACTAACATTGTCCAATTGATGGTTAGTTCAACTGTTTCTTCAATATTTCGACAAACACCATTTTACCTATCATTGTACCTTACCTATTCTGAATTTCCGTTCTTTAAACCTTTTAAAACTTTTCAGGCTTCTAAACGAAGATAGTTCTTGCTGCTTTGCATTCCGAACCGAGACAATCCCGCTAGTACCGAAAACAATAGCCGTTAGTTAATCCTTTGAGATGGCTGAAAAGGAAATGGCCTGGTGACCTTGTTGAATAGGATAGCAATTGAAGCCGTGCCAGCAAGTAGTTTCTCTACAAGTCATTTTCGTTTCATAAGTTTCTTGTTCTTTATCTACGATTCAATTCGACTTATTTTCTTCTTGCATTTCTTTATAAATAATTGAACATATTTGCAAAACCTATACAACTGCACCCTAGGAAGAATCTTGTGTTCAGTGCATGGTAGAGACTGTACTGTTTCTAGGACATGGTTTTGCACGGATTTGATGATTTATCCTAGAGCAAGCTCAACCGCCAGATTTTCCCCTAATGAGGATACCCACTTTATAGAGGCTGAGTGAGCCCTAGTAGGGTCTTCAGATGCCACATGGGATTCCACAAATAATTTGTCTGACACAGCCGGATTTGAGCCGGGACCTTTTGCATAGCAACTTAGCGCTCTACTTACTGTGCTACCCCGCTCCCTAAATTTATTAGGAAAAGTTATAAAAATATTCACGTTATAGGTTATATAGAATATTACAGGGTATCCGACGAGAATAGCAAAGGCATACTAAAATATTTTTCCATTAAGAAGGTACTCATAGATTTTCAAAAGTATGTTCGAGTTTTTAATCAAGAAGTCTCTTCACTCCTTTTTTCTGTTTCTACCAACAAAAATATTTGTGTTTTTCTTTTGGTTTTAAGGAAGTGTCAAAGTCATAATCCAGAATAGTGTCGTGGCACATCTTCACTGTAATGTTTCTCAGAGAACCTGGTATACACACAACTTATGTTCATTCATTTTTGAAGTAGTTGTAGATTTTGTCGTTCGTGGCTTACAGATTAACGTTATTTCCGATTCAGAATAAGAGATGAGATGGAGAATAATACTTGCGAGAATAAGCTTCCTCGCATTGTTATACTGGTATACCTCACTAGGACCGCGAAGTTAATAAAAATCCCGGATTCTCTTCGCCTGATAATATGGGAGAAATCGTTCATATCATGTTTATTCACAGATTCCTTGTGTTTGAGAGTAAAATGCGGCATACGTTATCCAGTTCATCAGGCGATAACTGTGAACTGGAAGTAACCTGAAGTTCTAGACATTGCCTTGAGAGATGGACATTTTGACTGTCGTTCATCTGATGAGGCTTAGATGGGTTGGACGTATTGCCATGGTGACCAAATAGAGCACTACTATAAAATGGAGTCCATCCACTTTTATGGATGGAGAAGTTGAGAGGTGGAGTCGGGAGTCATTCTAGAAATTAACTTTGTGAGCGGATTTGGAGAGACAGGGAAAGCTGTTGGCGTTGGCCATAACTGTGTTGTTGCGCCACTAATAGTAATGATTTAGGGCGTGTTAGGGAAGTATTTTCTGTAACCATGTGTCTTTCGGCTTACCATACCATTTTGGATCCATTCTTTGACTTACATTGATCTGCTTAGTTAAAATTTGAATTGTATCTATGTATTAATGCACTATGGTCCTTCTTCTGAATAACTATATAACAATTATTTAAACTGCCTTTGACTATGGAACACAGAGTGTGTATTAAATTAACACACCTGTGGATTGAGTTAACGTGCTTTTATTGACGTCATGAAATGGTGCCAGTGCCTCCTCTATCAGGCCATCTCTACAGATGGCACTGGCAGTGACCATTGCATTTCCTTAAGATACAGCTAATGGCTAAATTAGGAGTTTTGTGCAATATGATTTAAGTTTCCTTTTTGAAATCTTTCCTATGAGTACTTTATATTAGTGTTAAATAATATGTGATAAAATGTTGAAATAAAAATTAATTATACATACTTCATTGTTTCATGATTATACTTCAATCAATAAATTTAATTTTTTAAATAATATATGATCTACAAAAATTGCAATTATAACGTTTTATAATTATGGTGACGAGATTCCTTAAATTATCTTTAATATATTATAACTTGAATTTTTTTAAGCAGATTTATTCATATAAATCATTTTGGCTTCTATTTTGTCCTTTAAATCTCACAATGGTACGTATATGTCGCGTTCTTGTAAGCAAAGCCATCTCTGTCTGTTTTTTTCGGCTGCTATAGTAATCGTAATATTATGTGTATATAAGTAGATATATATTTATAAATTAAAAATTGATTACCAGAGAAAAAATATATAGTTACGTACATTATAGGGTCGTCCTTTATCTGTACTCTGGAATTATCTGTTGACCCAGTAACATAAGAATAAGAATAACATTAATTAATTTTACCTCAACAGGTGTTAAATAACTTGGGATTGTGCATTGTATAATTTCGACATGGTAGCATGTAATCAGCATAGAATTTGAAATTGGGCGAGTTTTCGGTGTGTCATAAACATTTATTCTTAAAAAGGTATCCAACAAAGTTGGGTATAAACTTTTTTAGACTTCATTTGCGCAAACGGTTTCGCTAAAGCAAAATATCACTCCTTCAGCGGAAGATAGAATCCAAAGTGAAGTAAGCAAGTAAAAAGCAGTAATGTTCGGAAATATTCGATTTATTTCACGATTAAACGTTAGCGACATACAACAATACACCTTGTTTTTCTTCATTCATTTTCTCATCTTGGATTAGTTTTTTCTTAACTGCGTCATTTCTGTAAACACAGATTTTCCCTTTTTACTGGTTTATTTTGTTTGTGCAAAGGGTTTACATGCTACTATACTGGATAGATAGGACTATTGAAAAATATTATGCGTTCCAAGGCAGATGACAGAAGTGACATGCAGAAGACGCGCCGTAGGCTGCGACCTGCACTACCTCCATGCACTGCGGTCACCTGCACAACCTTCTTCACTACGTTAAAATGCACTATGTCAGTAGCATATCCCCATGAGGGGGGATCAAGGAGGAATGCTCCCCTTCCACAAAATTTATTTAGAAAAGTAATGTTTATATTCTCCGAAATAAGGTTTTATATTAAATATTACTTTTGCATTAACCATACAAGTAACGATAAACAAAACAATTTATGATTAAAAATAATAAAAGATTTAAAGCATTTAAGTATACCTACTTGTGATCACAGATGGTTAACTTCTTTTGTACTCATTAACAACCTTTTTTATGCCAAATATTTTAGTTTATTCATAGTTCTTTCTCCAATTAATTTTTAATATTACTTTTATACTGATGCCCTTTCTAATATATATATTTATATTATATTTTTCTATTTTTATGGTTCTATTTTTATATAACCTTTGTTTTTTTACGAAAGCGGGGTGGCGTAGCTAAGTGAGTATAGTACCGAGGTAACTAATAGGTGGTCCCAGGTTCAATTCCATCTGTGGTAGATAAATAATTTAATCTGTTAACAGCCAGGATGGATCCTGTAGGATCTACAGACCCGAGTTGGGGCTCACCTAACCTCTATAAAGTGGGTACTCTATTTGAGGGAAAAATCTGAAAGTTGAACGTCATCTCAGACAACTCACCTCTCTTCACAATCGTTGTCATAGAAAGAGTTGAGTCTCTACAACACTGGTTCCCAAGCTGGGGCGTAAGTACAAGTCGATGGGGGCTGGCGAGACCAGTTGAAAATGAAAAATTCTGACTTAATTTTAGTTATTTTTTCTCTTTCCAGTACTTCATTACCTTAAGTTGAAACTTCCACACTTTTCTAGTTGACCGAAATATGGGCTTATGAAATCGATAAAGGAATGGAGGAATATTTTTTTATTAATTTTTAAGTAGTTTATCTTAAAACTGTGTGTGCAGTAATCGATTAAAATTGTAAATTATTGCAAAATGACTGATGGAATGGACTATAGCTATCAATCATCAAATAATTACGCCCCGACAAAATACGCCCTGTACATTTGATGGGTTCATGTTGGGCCCATACTTTATAATGCTCTCTTAAAAGCGTAGTTAACTAACTACAACGCTTAATTTTGAAACTGCTTTTTCACAAGAATGATCAGTCCAAAACTATATATTTGAACAGACAGTGTCAGAAACTACCTCTGACAGCGCAATCGCTCATGAAGGACCCTGGCCTCCTAAACAATTCTCCTCCACTCAGAGCAATTCTCTGCGGCTTTTCTCCATCTTATCACTCCCAGAAGCTGCAGGTCAGCCACGACATCTTCCAGCTGCCTTACCTTGGGTATACTTGTTCCTTTTCCACCGTCTAGGCGTCCACCCATTCTCTTCCTCGGGAGTCTACTCGGTGCATATGACCTAACTATCTTATTCTCCCCTTTTTTATTTATGAAACTAAATCAGGATCTTTATAAAGGTCTCTAAGTTTTATGTTGGTTTGTATTTTTAGGTATTTTCGTCTTTGGTGTGGCCATATATTTTTTTCAGGATTTTTCTCTCTCATGCATGACTGTGACTCTCCTGTCTGTACGTAATGTCCATGCCCCACTAGCAAACCTCATTACTGACCGGAGAACGGTCTTATTACTCGTGCCCAATAGCATTTGTTGCCATTTTAAATCCATAATTTTATTAACAGACATTTTTATGTTACTAAAAAAAAATAATTAAAATATGAGAATCCAACAGTATTTCTTGTCTGCGTGCCTCAAGACAGTTTATAAAATGTATGTTTTTTTAGGATAGTTTCAACTGTTGAAATTGGCCCATGCATGAATGGTAGTGGGTTGAGTACAACACGTGGAAGCTATTCTGTTTCTAAGCCAACGGTTGTGTGCTGGGGGGAGGGGAGAGGGGGGGGGGTGATTTGGCTGATTCAATATTTTTCTTCCGATGGAGGGTAATTATTTTGTAGAGGCTGGGTGAGCCCCTTGATGGTAAATAATTTATCTGCCACAGCCTCATTTAAACTCCCAACTGTTAAAATAATGTGAACAAAATATTTGCCAGTTTATTAATATATTACATCAGACCCTTATATCTATGTTTTAGCCTTACCCGAATTGTAACCCAAGATAACCAGACAGAAATATTAGTGTTTAAATAAAAAATAGATTAAAAATAAACATGACGTTCAGTTTTGTTGCGCATTGATAGATTATAATTATCAATCAAGACGTTTCATTTTTTTTATTTTTTTTTATTTAACGCCTTACGTTGTTATCGGTCTATAAATAGTAGTACATGTTGCTCTGAATGCCACGTTTGTAGGGTCGATAAAGAATCAGCTGTATAATAAGTGGCATTAAATTATCTGAAATATTTATTCGGTTAATTGAGAAATCAGGTTTTCACTCTTTATTTGTTTCTCCTGTGCATCAGCGTTGTTATGTAACGAATACATGATGAAAGGTTGTTTATATCACAGAATTTCATATCTCTGTGTATTTTCCGTTCCTTGCTAAAGGAAAATTGCTATTCATTTAAGATGATATTTCGTATAAACCATTAAAAAATTAAATATTTAAGTGCTACGGAATACCAAAATTAATCTTGCGAAATACCGAGAAATGATATGAGGAAAAAAACATGCACATTTTAACAATTGCGTCTCATATCTTTAGGTAAGATAGTTAAAGTTGAATGCCGTACCACTCATGATATGACAAGAGCCCTAACAAAAACGCCATTGATTTATTTATTTAATTTTTTTATCTATGAATTGCGAGATAAAAACTATTCTCAAAATATATAATACCTAATGTAAGGATAGAGATAGTTGGGGGTGCAGTCAAATGAAACACCAAATAAGTGAATACTTATTTATTAAGTGGGCCGACATTTTACATTGCAGGTCATCTTCAGGGCTATGAGAGAAAACAGACAAAACAAAATGGCTATAAAAATACATTACATTACAGTACCAAGAATATAATAATATATGTAGAGTAGCAGAAAAGTAAACGACATAGTGAAAGAATTATATGAATAAAAATTATCACAGAATAAATGTACATAAAGGTGATAATGCAAACAAAATGCAGAGAGAAAAAAAGAAGGTAAACAGAAAATTACAAAATGAAACAAGTATAAACATAACAAGGTGAGATATAAGGGAGAGATATACAAGTATGTAAAACCTATTTTAGTACAGAAAAATATAACATGATGATAATAGACTCCTCTAGAGTTAACATAAGTAAACTGAAAGAAATATGATGCCAAAGAATAAATAATGGAAGAAATATGTAGAAAGCAAAGATAAGAAATATCGTGAATGAAAAGTAGAAAAATAAATATAAAATTGAAGATATAAGTATGGGAAGTTATATAACTGTATACAATTAGAATGAAGTGCATTAATATAAAATATGATGTGAATATAGAAGAAACGTATAGAAAATAGGTATAGAAATTCAGTTTGAGAATGGAGATAAAATGCAAAAATTATGATGCTAAATAATAATGAACTCTATGATATTAACATATGATGGATGCCAAAGTGATGATGTGAGAAATAGGTGTGAAGAATGGAGGTGGAGTCATATAATCCCTAGTTTATTTATTGTATAGTATTTACATATTTTTAGTTTTTATCTTATAATTGATCGATAATTAACTATGTCGATTTTTTTTAAAGTTGAACAATTATTAATCTAAGCATGGTGAGCACATACGGCCGTTTGGTTAATTCACAATTATTGTTTTTTTATTATTAAACCTATTTATAATTGTTCTGTAATAAATTTAAACCATTAAATCAATAGAATTATATTAAACATAAATATTTTTATTTGAAAAGAAAAGACATGACCAGGACCGGGATTCGAAGCCGGGTCGCCCACGTCTCTAGCGTGGTGCTCTCCCAACTGAGCTAACCTGGCTCGCATCTCGGTCAGAAACACATCCCTTCCTTTCACTGATCCCTATTATTTATCACATATATTTATGTCCCATATAGAGACGTTGGCGATCCGGTTCGAATCCCGGTCCTGGACATATCTTTTATTTTCAAATAAAAATAATTAAAATTATAACAATTAATATAAAATAAAATATATTAAACTTAATTTGTTGAAAAATTACTCTACACTAGAAAAGTAAACATTTTTTTTGCGCACATACTTTGGAAATTATCAACAAAAATCATGGGGAAGGATTTCACATTTGTTTTTTAGTATCTGTAAACGCCACGTTTTTGTTGATAAATCCACATTCGTATTCAGTCAGCTCCTCAAAAGACACAGGAATAATGAAAGCCAATATTAGATGTTTAGAAAGAAAAACGACTTGATTACTACATTATATGTTCAATGTCATTTTCAGATTTCTTTTATGCAAAGAAAACTATTAGCATTTTCTTCTTCCTTCTAAGTTGACAATTTACTGAATCTTGTCGAATATTATTTGAACCTACTGTGATCTGTCACCTAGTCTCTATTAAATAAATACCCTTAACTGGGTAAAAACCTGAGAGTTAACCGTGATTTTGGACAAATCACGTCCCAGCCTTACCTTCTTAGATACAGTATGTAGTTTCTACTATGTACTGAGTCCTAGACGTGGGTTGTAATGATACATTTTTTACAATATTATCCTTTAAAACTGAGAATTATTAGCGACTTTGTATCAATACATGAAAGCCTCTCCACTACCTATCATAGTTTTGATAAAAATATAGAACTAATCCATGCGTACTAATGCGTTTATCCTTCGCATAGTACTATAGATATTTAAAAAAACAAACCTATAATTTAAGAATATTGCATTCAAACGTTAAATATTTTTTTAGTTAAAAATACAACGCTGTGACGTTTCCGTGACCTTATCTCTATAAATGATAACTATTTTATTTATATATAAGGATGCCCCCTTATCTATCAAGTATCATGTTTATTTTTAAATCTTTCTACAGGAAAACACTATCGCTTAAGAAAAAATGCAAGTAGAAGGACTTGCTATTAAATTAACAATAACCGATAAGTTTAGTAGCAAAGAAAAAAACAGATTACAAAAACATCAAGGAATAAAATTCGTTCTTCCTAATGAAGGAGTCGTTATCGAACGGTTCAGAAGCGTGGAATAAACGACGGAAGCGTGTCCGATTTCTACAGCACTTAGCTAATTCAACAGGAAGATTCGAAAAAGTGTTGGAACTAAAAAAAAATTACTTCCTCTTGAATGATTCTCCCAAAGGGATTATTCTATAAGATGCTTGGGTAAGCTTTAAATAGTAATATACTTTGAATTGTGTCGATGTAGCTAACCAAAAGCATTAAGCTAAACCATAAGGTGTCCTCAGGTCCCACAGGTTTAATGCGTAGTTGCTACATATTCTTCAGGAGAACCTTAGAAATCCAATCCTATGGACAGCTTCCACCATTAATCAAGCAAGGATAAGAAAGCTATTGGAAAAAAACTCCCCAGAACAGTCAGGGAAAATCTAATAGTCTTTTTATCGTTTTTAAACTCATATAGTTAGTTAATTGACAGTTGGATTGGGTTGATGACCTGATGACCTTGGGAGTGTGTTATGCTAACCAATAGACCACAGGTTGCCCCAATTTTTTTTTTAAATTGCACCTCCTCGTTTTAGAGGATGCATCAGTGGTTCTGCTTCACTCCCTATTTCTCTATTATATACTGCCGCTTGTTATTGGCATATATAATATTATTCTAGGCCCGCATCCAATGAAATCGACCTTCACATTCCTGCAATAATACTTTGCTAACTTATAAGTCAACCCTAGTTGGGAAATTTAAAGAAGTTAAATATGTATTAAATACATATTTTTCATTATTATGGATTTTATCTAGCGAATCTGGATCAACACAGCTTAGGATGAATATGACGATTGCTTATTTATTTTCTAATCTTTGTGTAATAGTCAAAGGGAAACTCACCATGGTCATTGTGGTCATTAACTTATTGCGATTCCATAATTTTTCAGTGAATAATGGCTAAAAATTAATCGGAAAAGTAAATTGATGAATATTAAATTCGAATTCTTCAGATAATTTATAAACTTTTTTATACAAAATCACATCACATCAATGATAAAGTGCATTAATAAATTTAAGTTATTTTATAAATTATTCATCAGCTGATAGAAAAAGGTCGTATTTAATTGACGATTTAGTAAGCATTGCAATAAATAAATCAAAGAGAGATATTTTTACTGAGCGTGTTGCATCAGTAATTGTTATAATAAATTCTGCAAAAAGCTGTGGTTTAAAGTTGACACTTATTCCATCGCTAAAGAAATGTGCAATTTACTGCTAAAGCAGCTGTCAGATGTGTGCATCAGATTGAAAAAGTTGTAATCTTTAGCTTTGGTAGTTGTAAATAATTGTAAAAAGTTGTAATCTATAGCCTGTAATTTAGGCTGTTCTCGATTATTTGCAGCAATAACTCCATTTCAAGCCAATGCCTAACTTAGTCCCCTGTTCACTTCGAAAATAAGACCGCTTCCCAAAATACAAGATACTGATTTTGAAGAAAAGCATACTTAACTAAGCGCTTATTCACTGGGACTGTAGTCATAAGAATGACTGCAGTAAAACATATAATGAAATTTTATAGTTTGGTATATATTTTGTGTGTGTGTGTGTGTGTATATATATTTATATATATACGTATATATTTTTTCATTTATGGTTCTTTTTAATTATTTAAATATTTTTAATTTTTTTTTTTATTTTGAAGAGAAAAGATTATTTCTTGGCAGGGATATAGGATATATAAGGGATTTAGGATCAGTGAAGAGAATGGATATATATATATATATATATATATATATATATATATATATATATTTATATAATGGTGTATTAGTTTTATCTCTAGTGTATGTGTACAAGTAAGACATCTTGAAGATTTCTAGATGGAAATTAGAAAAATGTCTATATTATATATAATATAGTTTCGGAGATATATAGAAGTATTGATAACAAATTTTGAATATTAATAGCCGATATTTTTCCTTTGAAAAATATGCTGTCATAAATTAAAAATGAACGTCGGATTCGCCTAATAATAACAAATAATAATAAGAAAAGGCTTGCGGCATTTATTTTAAAATATAAATATTTTCCAATTGGAAAGTTAATATTGAATTCCAACTCGTAACCTTGGGTCTATCAAAATAAATCTAATGTCTTGTCGCCCTGGGTTTTTTTTCTTTGTGCAATGCAAAGATTTTATGAACGGTTGAAATTTTACGAGTTAGAAAAAAAAAACCTGTACCACTACAACCCATGAAGATTCTTGTGCTCAGTATATTGTAGCATCTAGGCTCTCCCAACTTTAAAGAAGTTTGGTGAGCCCCATTAGGGTCTTCATATCCATCATGGAACCTTCACCGCAATAACTCAATGCACAATAAACTGAGCTATTTCCCCTCTCCTCACTCTTAGATTAAGGCTATTGATTTCTGAATGATTAATGATATGATAGCTCACTATACTTTTGAAAATTTTAATGTTTAAGTAATCTTGTTATTATAAAATTGTATTTGGAGAGTTTTACTGACTTTGCGGTATTAAAAATAGGTTTCACAAGGGTTCTTTTCCAAGAATACTTAAAAGAACGCAACCAACATATTATCGCAAAAAGAGCTGTTAAAAAAAATAAATGATCGTTATATTAGAAAAAAAGGAAACCAAAAGAAAAAAGGCAGCGAGTCTTATAACAAGCTATATAACAAAAATGAGGCGTAAGTCCAAAAGGAAATGCAACGAAAAACGCAAATGTAATATTGATTGCGAAATATATTTTTATAATTTGTTTTTATTCGGTTTTTATGACGCATGAGATGGTGATAAATATAGCGATTAACCTTCGAAAGTGAACGTACACAGGAAACTGCCATTTATCGTAAACAATTTAAAATTCATGGAATTTTCGTATGTGGAAAATTAAATCCAAAAAGTTCCTTCTTTGTAAACAACCTGTTTATATACTCTCTCTCTCTCTCTCTCTATATATATATATATATATATATATATATATATATATATATATATATAAAATATCAATTAAATTGAATAAATTGCTGGTGGAGCATTTTATTTTAATGAGCTTATATCTATTGGAAGAGAAAATCGGCCTTAGGTCAAACTTTAATATAATAGGTTAAATTTATTTTATTTTCGATTAAAAAATACAATTCCCCTTCATAAAAGTTCTGTTTAAAATAGCTGATAAGAACGAACTGAAGTGGATAAATGTCGAGTGTATGAAAGCGACAAGTTACATTTTTCGAATTCTGATAAAACTTAATTTTAATCCAATATGAGGCAGATCTATAGCGCGCAACTTGGCTACTTTATCAAATCATTTTTTAAATAGATATTTAGTCTATGGTAATAGAAGATGGAAATATGAAAATACACATATTTGCATTCGTATCCATTACATAATTTATTTATTTTAAATCAACATGATCCCTTCAACTTTACTACTTATGATTTCAGCCTAATCACCTTCCTGCACTACCGTTGTCCTGTAAACAGTGCAAACTTTGCCTTGAACTTAAGATCCTTCAAAGTTTGTAGGGGTAAAGATGATTTCTATTAAATATTATTAATAATAATGAAGTAAGCTGTTGAATTTTTAGAGAATCATACCTGAAGATGAGAGGGGTTACTCTTCTCGAAATGCTACTAGTTTGTTAATTCAAAATTAATAATAATAACACTTTATGAATATTTGTGCATGTATCATTAATGAAAATATTTTTTTACTTATTAATTTTGTTTTCGGTAAAATAAACCATTATTAAAAATTGTACCACGCCTTTAAAATTTTAATTTTCGGATACTATCCTGATTACTTGTAAAGAGCTCGTTGACCCTGCTATTCAATGCCTCTTCGATTAGAGTTTACATGCACGGAGGTAGGCGATCCAAAGAGCTAAGAAGATAGAGGAAGCCGAGCTGTATAGGATAGGTTAGGTTAGGATAGGATAGGGGAGGTCCTTGCCCGTGTCGAGGCTAAATATAGTTGTCCCTGTCACACCTTAGGATTCTCCTGTCTTCATCGCCTTAGCTTAGGTTAGGAGCCGGTAACCCAGTATAGTATAATATTCATTGCCTATTCTCTCTACCGTTAGTATGAGCAAGTGCATTTGCTAAGTAATAGTACTTCTTTTGTCAAGTCCATTTGATTGTTTGATTATTCGCATTATTAATATGACTTATGTCCTGTATGTTAATTGTATCATGTATTGCAATTATTTTTATATCCAGTCATAAAGTAAGGATAAAAATTATAACGATTTTTTTTTTAAATGTATTTATTGAAATTGACAGCTGTATGATAATACAACAAGAAAATAGAATGAATGATACTTAATAGCAAGAAGGGAAAAAAACCACTGATAGTACACAAAGTACCCATTCTTCTTAGAAGATCACAAGGCCATCTTCTTTTCCAACGCCTATTATCGGGAATTGAAGTTGCTTGGTTTGGAACTAGTGGGTTTGAGATGGATTAAAGGTTGTAATTAAAGACTGGTATCGGTTTATCAGCAACAAACCCTGAACAGCCATAATCTCTGGATCTATTCCGCATGGGATCTGTTATTGGGCTATGTTTGCTTAGCTTGCAGCTGAACAGATCTATTTAATTTCTGCGTCTTAAAAGATCGGATCTTGCAGAGGAGCATATTAACTATTCAATGTCTTGTCTAAAAAAAAATACTAATTAAAATAATATTTAAATTATGTAGACGTCTATTGAATAGACATATATTGAACGGTATAATATATATATATATATATATATATATATATATATATATATATATATATATATGCAGAGGTGGGCGACGGAGTGATTGCCCACTTCCCACCTGCCTGCAGCAAGGAGGGGAAGCTTTCCTTCAAGGATGAATGTGAAATTCTGCCAATCATGTGATCTGGCCTTCCAAGTTAATGTATTCGTGGCTATATTTAGATCTCACGGGTCAAAGTATTCGCGCTGTCCGTCTGTTTGTACTGCTTATATGCAAATGTATCCACCACCTTTATTGCAAGCGGAATAAATATCTCTGTCTGGATTTAGCTTTGATAAATTTGTTTTGATAGATAATGCTGTTATGTGTGGTATTATTTGGAACTCTATTTATTTGTTCAGTTTCTATTTATCCAAATAAATAGAGTTAGGTTCATTGAGGAGGTAGCTTAAACGTCCCTTAAGATACGTAACAGGCAGTCGAAGGCAAGAAGCGGGCAACTCAACATGTAGACTGTCACTTATAGCGAAAGGCTTTTCTTTCTTTTTAAGTAGAAATATAAGTGAACTTTTTTAATATGATCAGCACATAATAAATATAATTTTATTCAATTAGGTGGAAAAGGATCTTTATTTACTAAACTCCTGGTCAGTCAACCACGTTAACCTTTGAAGAAGAGAGGGATATGCCTCTTATTCATTACTGATATAGAATTACTATATCTCAAATATAACACGCCTATTGCATGGGCAGTGAAGCCAATATTGCAATACATTACTTTAGATTCAAACCCCCTGTGCCAGTTACTGGAACAAGATGTTAGGAAGAAAGCAAAGCAAAATAATATCCAGACTGCTTTTTAATTACATATTGTTATAAATTGAGGTGTGTGTTGGCATAGAAAAGATAGAAAGTATTTCAAAAAATCATTTTTCAGTTGTGTTTTTTTTTCATGGAAAAAGTAGTCATTATCAGTCATCAGTCAATTGGAATGAGAAGTAGGTCGTTTAGTTTCTAAGACCAGTGTTATATTTGGTTTGTAGCATTTTTCTTTAGTTTATTTATATTTGTTCCTTATTATTGATGTATTTTTGTTTATTTGTTTAAAATTATTCCTTTATCTTTGTTGCAGAAGTGTGGCAAGATGAGGAGAAGCGGTGCCCCTTCCATCATGGGCTCCCACCATCCATTCAACTTCTTTGTACACAGGTCAGTGCCATATTAGTAGCAATAATAATTAATGTTAATTTTAATAAACTAGCTTTTGCCCGCGACTTCGTCATCTGTGTTGAGTTTAAACAGAGAGTGAATTTTGAATTCCATAAATGAACTCCATATTATAAACAGTGACTTGGAGACAAGCTACCAATGCTTGTCCATTTCTTAATAGATTTTAATAAACTCTCCTATCAAATATTAAATGGCATAATTACAGAACTATCGATAAGTTTTGTATTGAAATCCAACGTTTGTATATAATATCCAAAACTGTAATATTTAGTGGTTGATTTTGCAAAATCATGAAAATGCAATTATTATTATGTTAAAATTTAAAGCCTGCTTACTTATTAACTTAACATGTTAAAATTCCTCGTATTTTACTCTTTTAGAGGTCGATTTTCCAAAAATAAAAAACCCACATTTCTTTATTTTTAATGTAGAAGCTAAATCTAAAATTTCATATGCTCGCTCTAAAAATTACGTGTTTATTTTTTAATACAAACGTTTGCCACCCTTTTCACTTATTAGGGAAGATGAGGCCAGGGAGTAGAGGGCAAAGAAGTGACAAAGGCGTTTGGATGACTCATCCTTACCTGGTAACTAAGCCTTCCCTCCTTAATTAAAAAAAATAAAAAATAAAGAATTACTACGGGTATAACTCAAGAACGGCTGGACCTATTTCGATTTTTCTTGGGTATTCTTCTTTTTTGCCCAGAGACCAGTCCTAATTGGTGCGAATCATCAAAATCGGTCCAGGCCTTCTTGAGCTATTAGGTCAGTAACTAACGCCACTCTCTTTTATAAATATAGATATAGATTATTACAAAGGCCTCTCCTTATAAATTAGTTAATATGCTGCTACCTCTTTTGTTATATAATAATGATAATAATAATTGTGGTTATACGCTTTGATTAGATTAGAAAATATGGGGGAAAAATTCTTGTTCTACTCAGGTTCTTAAAAACAAAGTTTAGGCTAGTATCCGTTCAAAAGACAATTATTAGTATATTCAAAAATAATTATATCGGCGTAATAATTTGAAGTTGTTTTTAAGTAATCTAAAATAATATTACTTACAATCATTTTTAAAATGTAATAGCTTCTAAATATTTTTGTAATATGGGCAGGGAAGATGTTACGTGAAAATTACCTATAACTTAGGCTAAACTCTCCTGAACGCTGATTAAAATCAGTTTGTTCAGTTTGATACAATGACGCTTATAGTATACATTTTAAAAGTCACACAGCACATCAACAGTCTTTAAAAAAACATTGTATCTAGTTTTGTATATCTAGCATTGTATCATATTAATAAATAGAATGAAAATAAATAAATTGTCTTTGTGAGTAGCTGCATTGATTTTTGCAAGTTAATGGCGAAGCAATTATGGACTAAATATCAATACACAAAAAAACACGACCGTCGATCTGACATAATTTATAGGTATTGAAATGACAAGTTCCATCTAACTAATTCATATATTTCGGGCAATTCGATCTCAATGTTTCATTAACTCATTATTGAGTTATTTATTTAGTTACAGTAGTGATTTTTAGTTTGGTAATAGTCAATGCTTGTCACAATAAACTGTAACGAACATTAGTTAAAAAAAAATATTAAGCCTAAAGATTTTCTCAGTAACCTGTAAAACCTTGTTCGTAAAAACGGGGCTGCAAACAACCAGTAGAAATTTACATGCGTTATTGAAATGAGAAAATGCCCGAAGAATGGAAAGAATCTATTATCTATACTTATTATCGTATCTTTTGTCCCGAAATCTTAAAATCAGAATTCATAAAATCATCATCCTTCCGCTCTTCTTTACGGATGTGAAACTTGGCCGCTAATCCAAAAGGATGAAAAACGGCTTTATTCGTTCAAATAAGGATGAGACCACTGGAGTATTTAGGAGATTACACAATGTGGAATTGCGAAGTTTGCAGCCGGTGAATACTACTCAACTGATAGCGTCACGAAAATTAATACTGAAGCATTTTCCACTTTCTTATTTCTTAAAATACTGTAACATAAGTAGAACCTTCTTATTCTAACTCATTTTCTTCGTTGGGAGCATGCCATTCCATGTGGTGATATGCTTCTTCTAGAATTGATCCATTGCAAATCAGGCACATGCTTATTATGTTTCAATTACTCGTGTAATGATCTCATAATTAAAATTCCAATACGAGCGGGTTTATTCATAATTTGGGGAGTGTTATAAAAACTCATAAAGCAACCAATAATATGATAAGCTTGTATATTTGAGGTCAGTTTAAACAAAAGCGATTAGACGTTGCCTGTTCGTGGTTTATCAACGACGCTACTAATTCTATGAAACATTTTTGGTAATATAGTCTTCTACTATCCCTATACCGTTGCGTTAACCTTTTTGTGTATGGGTATTGTATGTCCATTGCCAGATTGATGTTATATAGGTACTTTAAGTATAAATCTCTATAAACTACCATAGTTATAAGGGATTTTCCAGCAACTCCAATAAACGTGAGTGTTAATCTCTGATTTTAAGTGATAGGTATGCAATTTTTTGTTTTCTCATTTTCGTCTTTCTTTTTTCCCAGTATTTTCTCATCATTTATGCGTACCTTTGCGTCCTTTCTTTTTTTTTATTTATTGATATTTACAACTGTATTACAATAATACAACAAGTAAATAGTCTAAGTTATACATAATGACAATGAGAGAAACTAGCCACTGGTAGTACTCAAATCATAAGCTCAGCTAAGAAGGTCACGTAGCCATCTTCTTTTCAGACTCCTCGGAGGATTATCGAGAATTGAAGAGGAAGCTAGGTTTGAAACTAGAGGGTTTGAGTGGGAATGAAGTTTTTTATGAAAGGATAGATACCGGGTTCAGGCCAAATCAGCAACAACTAGGACATTAAGGTCGTTATGGATGACTTTACTCTTAACAAAATAAGGATCATTGAGGATTTTACGAAGGATTTTGGATTCTAGGTTTTGGATACGAGAGGAATTCGATGGCTTAGTGGAGCCCCAAAGTTCTACTCCGCAAGTCCAAATAGGTCGTATGATGGTCATGTAGATGAGTCTTTTGAAGTTAGTTGGGAGCTTAGAGCGTTTGTATAGCAAGTGTTGAAGTAGGTAGCCTAAAACGTCGAGCGGTTTCTTGTCTTTTCAGTCTTGTATGAGGATTCCAGGTTAATCGTTTGTCGAGATGCAACCGTAGGTAAAATTGATTTGATGCGATTTTTGAGAATTTATTTTAATTCTTCAGTTTTGACACCATTCTTCAAGATTAGTGATATGGGATTGGAGGCTTAGGGGTGAAATAACAGGATTGGTGCTGACTGATAATACACATGTATCATCAGCATAGGTGGTAAGGATAGTATTAGGATGAGCTGGGACGTCAACTGTATAAACTGTATAAAGGATTGGGCCAAGGTACCTTGAGGACGTCCTTTCTTCTTCCGTTTTTCTTTATTTTCCACAAGAAAACTGATTTATTTTAATTTCTATCTAGGCAGTCTTTGTATGTTATTTTTAATTTTGCTGCTTCCTCTCTCATTTGTTTTACATATCCTTCTACGCTCTTGTATTCACGGATTTTGTCGAATATTTTCTGGTTAAGTCTCCCTGAGTCCTTAAAAGAATTCTATTCTTCTCATTCTTATTTCGTTTTCCAGGTCTTTCATCTTCCTGTACATTCCCGGGTCGGACCTTAACCTATAGCCTTCCTGTGTTTTCTTCGGCCCATAAATTCTCCTCAGGATCCTTCTCTCTGTTTCAAGTAATTTTTCTAGTTTAGGTTGTTGAGGCATGTTGTCTCGATTCCGAACAAAATTTCTGATTTTATAACCGTATTGTTATGCAGTTTTTACCCTTTAAATTTGCAATTTTGAAAATTTCAAAACCTATATTCTTTTCGCTATAAACTTCAGGACATTGGTTAATGAGGAGAATTGCTTGAAATATTTAAAACAACAGGTCACCTACAATTTTAATTGCCAACGGCCATACCACGTTGAACACACCGGTTCCCGTCAGATCACCGAAGTTAAGGGCGTGGTTAGCACTTGGATGGGTGACCGCCTGGGAAAAACAGGCGGTAACCATCTGGGGAAAAACCGCGTGCTGTTGGCATCTAACTTAACAGTTAACCAAATAATAATACATAGCTGTATGGATGAATGAAAGAATCCGATGCCATTAAAAAAAAAAAAAAAAAAAAAAAAAATTGTTTTTTTAATTTCACTTTGTGGTGCTAAGGCTGATCGGACGATGCTACAGTGGGAGTCCTAAACTTTGCCTATTTAGGATACAGGATAAGTATATTTAACGCGTTGGTGACAACGTAAAGGCGTGGGACCATTTTACGTACCTTCCGAAGTATGCTATGACTAAGGATGTTTTATTCCCTTAATTAAAAATTCTATGACCACCTGCCCGGCTGGGAACCCGCGATCTTGGGCACAGTAAGTTGTATGCTAACCACTAGACCACATGTATCTCTAAATATGTTTGTTAAAAATTATTAATTCCAAAAAGGTCCTTCGGACAAGGGATCATATACCTAGTTATACATATAAATATATATATTTATTTTGAATTGACTTTTTAATGTTTTCTTGGTAGTGAATTTAAACTTAAGAAGTAAAATTCAATATTTTTTATGAATTTTATTTTTATGATGGAATGGTTTGTATGAATATGATGTTGATTGCAAAAGCTGACATGTTATGATGTCTATCGTCACATGTAATGTTGTCTACCACCTTGCAATTGAGTGCTGTGAGATCATCCCAAGAACTTTGTGTTTATCTTTTTCCACTCTCCTGGGTCACTTTGATGATGACCCAAAAAAAATCACTCACAGGTTAGTGATGAATTCAAAATTCATGGGAAATGTAAAAGAGTTTACTGATTTAAGAATTTTCTCACAATTCTGCAGGTATCTAACTGAACTGCCTTTTGTAGAAATTTTAATTTTTCCAAATGGAGGCCAAGGCCTTCTGTAGCCTCCTTTGTGCTTTTCAATATGAGACTATAGGGTGAAATTACTATTGGAGTAATTAGCACTTTCTCAAAATGGTTATAGAGTCATTTTAACTATATAGCAAGTTCCTGGTTAGTATTATTATTATTATTATTACTAATTATTATCATCAATTTCTCTAATATACCACTGCTTAATTTATTGTTATTTATAATTAATTTTCATAATAGCATAATCCATTATAGCTGTTCAACCCCTACACTAATACATTAAAATTCCTGAAGATTTCTGTGTGAATTATAAATAAAAAATAAAGTTTTTTTTATAATTTAATAGAGATATTTTTGGGGGGAAATTTCATTTTAAATAACCTAATTTTTTTTCTTATTACAGTTATGTGAGGATTTTTAACAGCTGATGAATGATGAAAACGTTTCAGGTGAAAAAGGGCTAATTAGGAGCTGGGGTTGGGATGCTGCGACGGCTGGTGAGCCTTACCCTGGCCGCCACCATCTGTCTGGCAGCAGTCAGGAAGAATCTCACCGTCGGCTACCTCACGGCTGTCAAAGGAACCCTCAAGGACCGCCAAGGGCTGGCCATCTCCGGGGCTATTGCCTTCGCCCTCTGGGAGGTATACTGTCTTAGTATTTATCTTAACGGTAAAGGTATTCCCAAGTGGCTAATCTTGTTTAGGTTCTAACAAAATACCTTACCTAAGCATTTCAAATGCTCCCTTTGTGTCAATACTGTTATTATTATATCCTACAATTGCAATAGGTCACTAAGGCTGGTGTTGTAGGTGAACAACAACTCTACTTTACTTCCAAATATCACACTTGAGTTGAAATGGAACGACACCAGGGGGGAGACTGTTGCAACTACACGTGCCATAACGGACATGATGTGCGATCGCGTTTATGCCATCTTTGGCCCAGAAGAATCTTGCCATGTGGAGTCCATTATAGCTCAGGCCAGGAATATACCGATGATCAGCTATGTGAGTAGAATTGAATTAGTAAACTTCTGCATTTATTTTTAGTTAGTAAGTTATTTGAAAATTAATAATGAACACCTACAGATGATGCGAAATAGTTGTCTGGATATATTTTTTAAAGTGTTGAAAATGGTTGGGGATATTCAGTAAATAAATTTTACACAGTATAACTTACTTCATTTGAGCCAATTTTATTCAATAGGTCTAATTTTTAAACTATTATCAGGACAGAGGGATGTAGAGTCAAACAGCAATTAAACTAAATTTTATTAATATAATCAATAATCAAATATCAATACCTATAGTGTAAAGGAGATAGTTGGGGGGTGCAGTCAATAAGAACACAGAATAAGTAATAAACTTATATTATGTGCCGACGTTTCGACCTACAGTGTAGGTCATCTTCGAAACGTCGGCACATAATATAAGTTTATTACTTATTCTGTGTTCTTATTGACTGTACCCCCCCAACTATCTCCTTTACATTAGATCATCCAGTCAACTATTTTCATCTCATACTCATCAATACCTATAGGTCGTCAATGTCTTATTATTATTTTTTTGAATATCCAAAAATCCTAATATAGGATTATATTATATAATTTAGTAGGAAAAAAAATAATTAACACCAAGGAGGAAGGAAGAAATAAAGAATAAATATTTAAAGGGAAAAATTTATCATAATTTTTTTATTTATTTATTACACAATACCAATATTTATGTTTTTTCTTATACTTTTATATTTATTCTATATTTTATTGTTTTCTAGAAATGTTCCGACTATAGAACATCAAAAGTTCCGACTTTTGCAAGAACAGAACCGCCTAACACTCAGGTACAACAGGCAGTTTTATCAATTATTTCCAATTCACATTTATAAATATTTGAAAATTAATATTTGATAAAGATTTTAGAATATTTTAAAAAAAATCAACCAACATTAGTTTTCTAATATCATTTTTTTATTGATTTACTTGGAAATTTCAGGTTTATAGCTTATTTGGGCTATTATATTTTTAAGTTATAGAAATGAGTGAGTGACAAATAACAATGGGTTTATTCTAAACATTAACAGACTATTTTTAGAATGTGTTATTCAAGTATAACAATATAAATAATTATGCATATTAATCAAAATGAATGATGTTATAATTGAATATACAGTTCATTTATTTCATAAATTGTTCACTAAAATTTACCTTCTTTCTCTTTTGCTAAAAATTAATATAAAATATATTTTGAATGATAGGAATAAAAAAAAAAAATTATTCCTTTCATTCAAAATAAAGTTATATTACCCCAAATTACATGTTATTTTGTTCTAGGTAACTAAATCAGTGGTCGCCCTCTTGGAGTATTACAAATGGCATAAGTTTTCAATTATTATGGAAGAGACGTGGAATACCGTAGGAGAGAGTTTGAAAGAGGAAGCGCTAAAGAAGAAGATGAAGGTGAATCATAAGATAAGTGTCATGGACAGGCATCTTTGCTGCGAGCAAAAGCATAACTGTTGTCATACGACATATTGGTACGATATTGTTCAGGAAACGAAAAATAGTACAAGAAGTAAGTTTCTTTTGTAATTGTAAAAAAAAATGTAGAATGTGTTAACGTATTTTATCATTTAATACCCGAATTACCTACCATTAGAATTAACAGTTTTACATTTTTTCTTTAAGTTTATGAATAATTGTATATCGGCCGTTTATTTTTTTAATAGATTTTTTATGTTTGTTTATCCATTCAATGTCGCTTTATGCTGCTATTGCTAATTGAGTGATGCTACAGTGAGAGTTCTTAATTTTGTCTGTGTATGTATAAGTAGGATAGGGATCTTTAACAAGTCAAGTACCTAACACCATACAGGCTCGGGTCCCTTCAGAAGGACGGCAAATCCAAGAATTTTTTACTCGCTTTGAAAAATTTTAGGGCCGACTACCAAGCTGCAAACCCGTGAACTTGGGCATAGAAAGTTGTTCTGCTAACCAATACAAAATGTACATGTGGTTGTACTGTAACCCCGATTTTTTAAGTATATGCAAAGCTTAATTTATGTCATCATCACCTTTATCACCATTTAAGAATAGAAGTGGGTAAACTCTAAAAAAATAACGAATTTTACAAGGGTTATTTCTGTCACTATGGTCTGTGGTTTAAAGAGCAATACATCCTCCTGGATATATATATATAATCAATATTTTTTAGGACAAATGAGGAATGTGCTTTATGATGCATACAAAACTAATAGAGATCAGACATTACCTAAGATGAGATGACTAGTGTCTTAAAAAAACATTTAATTGCTATTAGTAATAGAAAGTATTACTCATATAAGAATCAGTTGCCCCCCCTCCCTTAAAAAAAAATAATATAACATTATTGTATATAAATTGAAGTTGTACATAATTTTTGTATATTGACTTTCTAAGATCCTAAAAGAATATATTGATATGTTAAAAGTTTAAACAAAAAACTATTCTAAATAAACAAATCAGAAAGATTTAAAATTATTTATTTTATGAATTACAATGCCTTTGCCATTATTCACAATATTCACAATAAAATAATATTTCGCTTATAATTTATTATTGCTAAAGCATTTATTATTCAAGTATGCATTTATGGAGAATATTATATAATAAACTTTTTATAAAAATCACATTATGCTTTTAATTGTGACTATTTGTTCTATTCTATTTTATTATTTATATTTTTCATCATATTATATTATATTTTGCACTTGTTGATAATGTCTTCATTGTTGAAGAGTTGCTAAATATAGTTTGTTGATTATGGAGACCTTGTGAAGCTAAAAATAAACTCGAGACAAAAGAATCTAGTTTTATGTTCATTTAGATAAACATTGTTTACTTGTGCTATTAATAGCTTCTAATACGAAACCTGTTTTGAGACAATACCTTTTAACATCATCTACTTAATATTAATTTTGATATTTACTTTCAGTTATTAAAATTGTATTCCTTCTTGCAATTAAATATGTTTTATTTATATACTACTTTGTGTCCCTTCACTGTTCCTTTTACTAATCATACTTGTTGAGATGATGTTTTAAACAATAGTATGTCTTTAAAATTTATATTTATTTATTGAGTAGCATGATTCAAAAGTTACAATTTCCGAACAATTGGCTTTTTGGAGATACAATGCTATTGAAACAGTGGTGATACTCCTTAAATTATATTTTCAAGACTGATGCCTAAGTAAATCGGAATCACTACATTTGTTTTTATGTTATATAAATTACTAATTATGCTTAAAAAAGTTTTATTTAAGTATTTCTTGGCTACCTTCCCTTTAAGATTTACGTGGCCTTAAAGGTTTTTTGGGCTTATTCATTCACTGGATCTTTTTGCTTTAGTTGTGCCAGTTACTTTTAGTAGTTTAAGTACCTGTTTTAATTAGTAACCAAACTTAAATTAAATTAGCAGTTACTTTTGAATCACTATAGTGATCGCTAATGAATAGTATATGATAATGTGAGGTATATGTATATGTTTTTATAGCAATATATTTATTACACAAATTTACATTTGCTGTCAATATTCCTTTATTTATTAAAAAGTCTCTGGGTTTTTTGTTTAGTTTTAATTAAGGAATATAGCTCCAAAAAGATCTGTATTAACAGTTTATTATTACTTAATAAAAACCAATTACTTTTCAACCATTAAAAGTGACTGGAGTACCAAAGCAAAGCAGACACCATTCACTTTGAGTATTTTCATATCAAAATTCTAGTCTCATATTTTGATTTTATTTTCTTACTTTTTAAAATGTTGATCTATCATCGGATCATAGCATTTATATATTATTTATTTTAGTTTACGTATTTCTTGGAACAGCTGTTACATTGATCGATATGATGTCAACAATGCAGGCCCTTCAGATGTTTGAAAATGGAGACTATATAGTCATTTATGTTGATACGATTCCATTTTATCAAAGAGAGGAATCTAAGTATCTTTGGAGTAAGTATGGTATCCTTTGTTTCTTCAACATTTAATAACAAATAATTATTAAGCATTTCTTCTGGTTTCGACTGTCTCATCAAATTCTTTGACAACCTTTCACTAGACATGCTGCTAGCTTCCTCAGGGCTTAATCTGAAACTTCTCAAAAATTGCAGTCTCAGATTAAGCCCTGATGAAGCTAGTAGCATGCCTAGCAACAGGTTGGCAAATAATTTTACAATGCCTAAACCTGAAGAAATATTTAATGTATGGTTTCAAAATATTGGCTATGGCAATTCAAGAGAGTATTCAATTTTTATCACGTGCTCGACCCTATCACTATCAAATATATATTTTGGGAAATCAGAAATATTCCTTGTATAAACATAAAATTTATCAGTTTGAACCTTTTAAAACCCTAAGATCAGCAATCGAGAAGTTTTTTATTGTTGTCAAGTTTTTAACAAAACAAAAATATAAGATAATGAAGATTTACCATTAACAAGCTAATGATTATATTACTAACAACCTTTGTTAGTGAAAAATTTTCTACTTTAAAATTATTATTTAAAATTATTATTACCATACTTACAATTATTTAAAATTATTATTTGAAAAGTCCTTTACTAGACTAAAGCTAAATGGGTCATTTTCACATTACTAAGAATCACACTACAAAAAAATTTAAGCAGATAAAATTGTACATATTTTTCCCCTAGTTATCATCTAATTGATAGAATTCTTCTCACAGTCCTTCCTCACCTCTTCTTCCCACTTCTTCCTAGGTCTTCTTCCTTGTTTTCCCTCCACTTTGGCTTGGAAGGTTTCGCTAGCAGTTCTGCTAGGATCCATCCGCAGGAAGTGCCCAAGCCATCTCAGTCTGTTTTCCTCTATTAGCTCGTTGGATGGTTTAACGTTCAGGTTCGACCTATTGTTCCGGACTCGGTCTCTTTTTGTTTTACCCTCTATCTTCCTGAGAAATCTCATTTCTGCTGCGTCTATTCTGGATTGGTGTTTCTTTGTCAGCGTCCATGATTCTGAAGAGTACGTGAGGATAGGGAGGAATGTTGATTTAAATATAGCCACTTTCATTTCCTTTTCTACTCCTCTTAACCGCTTCAAACATCCTGCCCGCAGCATCGATTCTCTCGGTTACTTCCAAATCGATGTATCCGTTTTCGTTTAGATGAGCTCCCAGGTATTTGAAGTTCTCCGCTTGTTCCAGGACCTTATCTTGAACTCTAATGACCCTCATTATTCTCCTTGGCTTCTTTCCTACCCTCATCACCTTTGTTTTATTAGGGTTTATGGTCATGTTTATAGCCATCAATTCTTCTTTTAATCTGCTAACATTCTGCTGGAGGTTTCTGTTTTAATTAATGGTAGATAGTAAATTCATGTTTGAAACTTATTAGAAAAATATTTCCTTTTCATGAAATGCCAAAAGTTGCATATTTCACTTAAAACTTAATCTTAAACATTGTCATTTTTACAACTGACAAACATTGACACTTTTCTTGGTTTCTTAAAGGACATTATCAACTATGGTTGTGGAATGACTTAGCCAAAAGAAATTCCTAAAATTAAATTTGTTAAGGATTTGGAGAACTCCTATATATATATATATATATATATATATATATATATATATATATATATATATATATATATATATATATATATATATATATATATAGAGAGAGAGAGAGAGAGAGAGAGAGAGAGAGAACAAGGAATACCTATGTTGCTTTAACAAAATTAATTCTGATTTGTTTCATATTAAGCATAATTAATAATAACTAGATTTCTTTTGTTTCAGAACCAACTATGAACAATGAAGATGCCCAGCAGAACTGCAAAGGGCAGATGGGCATATACAAAAGAGCGATGTCTTTGCTAGTAGTAGTTTCTTCCCCGCCCACTGGTGACTACGAAGATTTTACAAGGAAAGTTCGTGAATACAACAGCGGGGAACCTTTCAATTTTCCAACGCCGCAGGTGTTCACCAATGTCTCGTACGTGAAAGTAAGACTCACTTCCCCCTAAAGTGTGTATACCTTTTCCTGTCCATAGCTGTTTTAGATAAAATAATATTTCCTTGCTTAGGGAAGTATAATTTGGGGGTTATATGTTAAAAATAAATAGGTACATTCTTCTACTGTACTTATTAAATTATTTTATTGAACATTTGATGATAGCTTTTTATTTTTATAAAAAAGCAAAAGTTTGAAAATGGCCACAAAATGACAATTTTTACAATTTATTATAATTGTTTTGTTCTTTTAAAAGGTTTCTAACTTTTAAACTAAATTCATATACCGTTATTCACTTGAAACATAAACTTTAAAACACTAAAATAGAGACAAAAACTCAAAAAGAAACACTATTATTTATTATAATGCAATTGGGAAAAACCACAATGCAAAGCCTTATGTTTCAAAAAATACACCTACTTACCAGTCGACGTTTCGCCTATTCAGGCATTATCAAGACACCATAATCAAAAAGGGGTTATGTGAATCGCATCTCGAAGAAAAAGGTGCAATACATCCCAACGATCAACAGCCCAAACAGGCTCCAAACATGAGACAGCACATGTATGTTGAACGTCTTGGTGGTGGGGTGCTGTCTCATGTTTGGAGCCTGTTTGGGCTGTTGATCGTTGGGATGTATTGCACCTTTTTCTTCGAGATGCGATTCACATAACACCTTTTTGATTATGGTGTCTTGATAATGCCTGAATAGGCGAAACGTCGACTGGTAAGTAGGTGTATTTTTTGAAACATAAGGCTTTGCATTGTAGTTTTTCCCAATTGCATTATAATAAACTTTAAAAGTTCTTTTTTTTTTCAAAAACATTTTTAACTTTAATCAGACCTCAGATTGAATAAAAATTGTCATAGAATTTCTATCCAAATAATAAAAATGAAATTTCTAGAGGAAAAATAAGTTTATAGATTGTTCAAAATACTATTTTTATGAAAAATGTTACATTAAAAATAATAATTTTCTTTTTATTTGCAGTTTATATCAATATATGCTGCCTACCTCTATGACTCAGTCAAACTTTATGCTACAGCTCTTGATGATCTGCTTAAAGGTTACCCTGAACTCAACGATACTATTATTGAAGAAGTGGCAAGTAATGGAACTAAAATAATAGAAACAATTATCAACAGAGGTTCTTACAAAAGTAAGTTTTATTAAAAGTTCGTCTTGCCATATTAATATATAATCTCGTGTTAATGTTCTATTTTGTTCTAATTTCATTATTCATTTATAGGTATAACTGGGACAACAATTAAACTAGACAGTAATGGTGATTCAGAAGGAAATTTTTCCGTTTACTCTTTTATCAAAAGTCCTCAAAGAGAAAATTCATCCGAGTGCGGATATCATCTTCGTTTTGTCGGGCAGTTCCAACACCAACCTAATTCTACCTCTCCAGTTAGGAAAACTTTATTATTTCACTTTTTAATTTTAATACTTATGATTCAAAGATTAAAAAAAATTACTTAATTGGAAAATTTGTTTTTAATCTTATTTTCCTTTTATACCTTATAGATCCATTTTATTTTTTATTTCCTAATTATTATCTTTACTTAAAATCTGTTAACCTTAAATTATCTTGTATTCTATGTTCATTTTTACCACGTCCCTTCACGCAATTTGCTGTTTAGATGAAAGAGAAATATCCACCTTTATCAGTATTACCCATTTTGACCAATTTACATCCTGGTCCATAATAATGTTTTCAAAAGTAAAAACACTAATTTACCAACTCAAACACTTTATCACTTCATAGATTGATGATCATCTGAATCTACCGATTTTGGGTACTTTTTTTTTTGTACTCTACTTTTTTGGGTACTTTATTTTGTACTCTACTTTTTTGGGTACTTTTCTCTTACATGGGTGCCTCTGATATGATTGCTTAACCTTACATTCCAATGCTAGAGTTTCCAATTTTATAGAGTTTTGGGATAAGAAAATATTATAAATAGATATAAGTAATATTTAAATTTAAATTATAATAATATTTAATTAATAATAATAACATTTATAAATTATTTACAGACCAATCTATGATTATAATGTCTCACATTTCTTTAAATAATTCCCTATCTTTATTTATTTCTGGAAACATAAATTAGGCCATCATATTTTATCCCATTTTTCCATCTCAATTTTGTTTCAACCCAATAGCAAACAACTCCCTCAAACATATTTTCCACTCTGTGGACACCTTTTTTGGCATGTTTAATTCTTCTGAACAAAATTTAATAGATGTCTTCTCCTTACACCAGAAATAGATGAATCTTAATTTTATTATAGGTAAAAATGAGAATCTTCTTGAATCACACCGCTATAAAACTCTTAAACTGCAATTTTGCAACTTCTTAAATATATCGTCCAAGTCATTGTTTTAAAACATAATTTCAAGTTGTGACCTTCTTTACATCACTTCTTCCGAGCACTATCCCTTTTTTTTGGAACAATGATACCATTTTGATCTCTGTTTTTGGAAGAATCCACACTTTCATCTTGTTTTATAAATGAGAAACAAAAAAGATTGCAAACAGAAAACATACACAAACCACAAAAGGCCACAAGATTGCTATATCCTTTCCCTCTAATCAGTGATGCGGCCTGTATAAGATGAATTTACCTTTTCCTGTTTCCAGACCATAGAAAAAGTTTGGTTTATGAATACCTTTTATTTTTATCGGTTTTCGAAATTTAGGTTGTTATGAGGAGATATTTCAAATGCTGGATCCAAATTAGATAATATTTTAATTAATTGGGAAAGTATCAATATTTTATTATTTCTTTGAGGTAGAAAGGTGAATAGATGTAGATATGCCTAAAATTGCAGGTTCACAACCCAGCATGTGCCCTTACGAATTTTTAAAGGGAGTAAAAACCCTGTGTGGTGTCAGGTACTTGTTAAAGCTCCCTATCCTAGTTATACCTTGATAGGCAAAATTTAGGACTCCCACTGTAGCAGTTTCTAATTAGCCAGAGCAATGACGTAAAATGAATAAACAAACAAATAGATGTTAACAATTTTGGTATAATTAACGAATTAATATATAATATAATACGTTTGTTACCCAGTAGTTTTTATTGATTGAGAAGTTGCCAAATTTTTGTTTTGATTATACTTATGTGCTTTCTGTAGGAGTTTAAAACTTCTACAGTACTTCCTTGGATCCATGGTACGAAGCCTGAGGATGAACCATCATGCGGCTTCAACAACGAGAACTGCCCGAAGGATGACTCGCACAAGGGCTCAATAATCGCAGCCATCGTTCTGGCAATAGTTCTCTTCTGTGCTACTGTTAGTACCATCAGCATCTATCGGAAGTGGAAGATCGAACAGGAAATAGAAGGTCTTCTCTGGAAGATAGATATTTCAGAGCTTCATGACTACCACGATATCATATCATCACCTAGTAAAGTAAGTAACACCTCATATTGTAAATGTGTAATGGATTCTTTCTTCATGTTTTCAGTTTTATATTAGCTAATCAATTGAAATTTTAATGCATTAAGAGTTTTTGGGTTTCAATAGTGGTCCGTGGAGAGAAGTTTAAGATATTATGAATTTGAAATTGGTATCGGCATTGAGCCTTCAGGATCGCTTAGTCTTATTATTATTGTTGCCTGTGGCTATTCTCTTGGACCCTACGGCCACCTAAAAAGGGCTGGGAGGGGACAGGGTATAGTCGATGACACCTAGGGAAACTAGTGGAAGAAATAAGTCCGAAACATTTATCTATTCAAATAAAATGCTATTATGTTGAAATAAAAAGTACATTTGTCAACATAAAGAAAAAATAAAACTTTAAATTAACATAAAATTCACCATCAATAATAATACTAAAAAATAACATGCGACCTATAATCATACACCAGATTCTCCATCAATGTTCATAATCCCTAGAACCCTTTTTTTCCCCCCTCCTTTCCTGCCTGTGAGGCATACAGGATTTTACCTCCAGTGGGGGTTCACCATTGGAGATACTATTATCGGGATATTATTCTGTTTTATCATTTATTTATATAAAAATCTCTGGAACTATGGTGTAGCCCGTTGCATGGTTGTGCACCTTAAGGCTACACCTTATCCTTGGTTCTCGTCTTCTTCCTTCTCCTCCCTTATTGGTGATCGTCTGCTTCCTCCATAGGTTGATCCGGTGGTCTTCCTTGTACCGGTCGTCTCCTGGAGACCAACAGCCTCCTTCCATCCGTATACGAACTCCCTGAAGCTTGCGTAGTTCTCATACTTCTCAAGCTCAGGGAATACGTCCTCTTCTATTACGTATATTTCGGTTTTGGTCGACAACCTCACGCGCAGGGTTTCATACGTGGTGCATGATGATACTATGTGCTCAGCTGTTTCCGGAACTCCGCAGGTGGGGCAGTTGGGGTCCAGGTCGTAGCCATGTTCGCTTAGCTTTCATCGCAAGCCCCCATGTCCCTTGAGGATCTGCGACATCCAGTAGTCAGGGAGGGCCCACTTGGCTTCTATTCTCGCGTCAACGGTGGGAAAGTACTTCCTCAATGTACTTCCTTTTTCGCTTGTAACCCACAGTTGATTCCATGCCATCAGTGAGTCCTTCCTGACTCTTACTTCCATTTATTCGGGTTTGTCTGAATCCTCACTTGCATTTGTTCCAGTAAAGCTGCGAAGCCCCTCCTCTTCACATCACATTTAGTAGCATCCTCCCTCAGCATGAGGTCCAGAGGCATACCTCCTGCTAAGACCTACACCGCTTCGTGGGATATTGTCCAGTACGCCCTGATCACTCACAGCAGAGCCATTCTCTGTGCCGTTGCCAGCTTCCTTTTTTGCCGCTGTGAGAGGTTTTCGCCCCAGAAGACGAAGGACGAAAGAACCCTGAAGGACGCGTACTTCAGGATACCCAGTACCACTCCTTTGTAGATTGTCATGCTGACTGGGTACCTGAGACCCCAAAAGGCACCGCAAATCTGACTGAAGCCGTTCATCGCCCGGCTCACCCTCGTCGCCAGGAGGTCCAAGTGAGGGGTCATGTCCAATTTTCATCCTATCCGGATTCCAAGGTTAGTGACCACCTCACTTGCCCTGATTCTCTACTCATTTATCTTGAAGCTGATATGGTGAGCCCTATCCATTCTTTTTCACAAGAGAATGGCCTGCGTCTTGGCCACTGCCATCCTTAATGTCCTCTCACACCAGGCACCTACTATGCTGGCAGATCTCTCGGCCTCCACTGACATCCCGACTCTGCTATCCGAGTAGACAATCACGGCGAGGTTGTTAAGTATTCTGTGGCAGGGAACCGCTCTTACTCTAAGACGCTGAGTAACTCGTCGAAAACCAACTTCCACATGGCCGGTCCAAAAACCGAGCCCTGTGGGCATCCTTGCTCCACCCTGTCCTCGTGCTTGTGGTAGCTACCCCGGACCGTGACTCGTCTGTCCTCGAGGTAGCTCTTCACCTCATGTCTCTAGAGCTGCTGCAGGACGCTAGGCCACCACACACTATCAAAGGCGGATGATATGTCAAAGAGGACGAGCATGACATACTTCTCCGCCCTCGCCTCAGCGTAATTACGTACCTGCAGCAGCGCGTCGGCGGTTCCCCTGCCTTTGGTCGATCCGTACTGCCTTTGCGGTGACTGGCCTTGCTGAGCGTGGGTCGCAGGCTGGTCATCATTAGACCCTCCAGGACTTTACTCATCACAGGAAGGAGGCAGATAGGCCTGTAGGAGCTAGGTAGTTCCTTATCTTTGCCCCCCTTGTAGAGCAAGTCTGTGTTCCTCCATTGCCTCGGGAAGTATCCCTTGTCCAAGCAGGCATTGTATATCCTGAGTAGCCGTTCCTCAATATAAGGGATACCTTCCTTCAGCTTGGAGGCGTACACCTTGTCCAGTCCTGGAGCATGTCCCGTGTGTTGCTTGCCCACGGCTGTACAGAGGTCTCAGATGTCCTATGGTAAGACCAAATGTTACTAAAAAAACATTGTAAACTGTAACAATGTTAATTGTGGGCATATTGCACTATAACACTGTTCTACTGAACTAATAAATAGTCTATTTGAACTGGTAATAATAAAATAAATTATATATTTCTATCTCTGACAGATCAGCTTAGTCAGTGCTACGTCCTTCGAGTCCAGATGTGGTCCTCAACGATTCGCCTCCACCGGCCAATTCCGAGGACTGGTAGTTCGAGTAAAGGAAATAAAATTCTCTCGTAAGAAAGACATATCAAGGGATATAATGAAAGAGATGAGGCTTCTGAGAGAGGTGAGGCACGACAATATCAATTCTTTCATTGGTGCAGTCGTCGAACCAATGAGGATACTCATCGTCACGGATTACTGCTCTAAAGGTAGCCTTTATGTAAGTATCAGGTCATTTTTTTATAATACGGTTTTAAAATTTATTTTGTCAAACATTTATTCCTGTTATGTAAATTCTTAACTTAAATTTTCTGTCTTCTGACCAGGTCTCTATTTTGAGGTTTATCTTTTTACTAATTATCAATAATTATTTAAATTCTTATTAATTTTTTTTTTTTTAGGATATAGTCGAGAATGAAGATATCAAGCTGGACAAAATGTTCATTGCATCCCTAATACATGACCTTATAAAAGTTAGTTCAGTTTCTTATCTGCTCTTTTTATTTTGATATATGATAATTTTGTTTTAAATTTTTTCTCAGTTTTTCTTCGGTATTGGTGTAAAACATGATTTGTATTTTAGATAAAAAATATTTGTTGCCTCGTCTCACAACTTTCAGTCTCTCCTTAGCACGTTTTTGGAATGTTCTTCTTACCATGTTTTTGAAATGCTCACCATGTATCCTCACATAGAGAATTTTACGGTGAAAGGTGTTCAGAATAAACAGGTAGGAAGCCTCGATTGGAGTAGGTCATCCCTCATCCTCAATAAGCATTCTTATGTTGGTAGGATTACCCATGTAAGGATAAATGGTTAATTTTCTTTCAATATTTACTGTTAAAACCACAAACAATTTGATTTTGCTTCCTGCCTATATAAGGAATATAGGGTTACTGTATTGGTTCCGAGCTCAAGATAGGTTGTGTCAGATAAATTATTTATTTGTTAACAGCTATGAATCTGACCAATCTGAGGCTCACCCAGCCTCTATTAAGTCATCATCACATCATCACTGGCACTACGGCCCGGTACGGGTCTTTGCTGCATCAATACAATGCCTCCACTCATCTTTGTTTTAGGCCAGGTTCTGCCAAGTTCTGGTGTAGAGGAACTTCTTTGCTTCGGCTTCGACCTCATCTGCCCATCTCAGTCGTGGCCTTCCTCTCTTTCTCCTCCCATCCACATACCCAAAGAGCCTCTATTAAGTGGGTAACCTTGATTGGAGAACAACCTGGCGATTGAACATGTTCTCGACCGTATCGACTTCTTGCACAACTCTTGGCTTGGAAACAGTATAGATCCTAACCATGCACTAAACCCAATGCCATTCAACCTTTGTAGTGAATCAGGTTTACTAGCTATTGAAGGTAGGGAACCATCTTATTTCAACAAAATGATTTCAAAATGAAAGGTTCTTCTAAATCAAAATGTCTCCTGTTTTTCATTTCTATTCTTAACCAAAGGTACGGCTGATGTTTTACAAACTAAATTCATGAAGTGAGTCACTTCTTAGCCATATATTGTAGTTCCCAATTCACAAAGTTATGAAGGGCTACATGAGACATCCTGAAGGCTATAAAAATTCAAAATTTTGATTTATGAAAAAGTTTTATAACTAAATACTAGCACCATATTTGGAGAATGATCCATATACTTTTTAATTTATTGCTACTAATGATCTATTCCCTTATTTTTTCCAGGGCATGATTTTTCTCCATAATTCTCTTCTTGGTGTCCACGGAAACCTGAAGTCTTCTAACTGTGTTGTTACTTCACGGTGGGTCCTGCAAGTTTCCGACTTTGGACTGCATGAGATTCGCCACTGTCCAGAGTGTGACAGCATTGGTGAACACCAGTATTATCGAAGTAATACTCTTCAACAATTTTATAATTTAATAATAACAAATATAACAGATAATTTTGTAAAATAATTATTATATAACTTATTATTAAATAAATATAACAATAGTAATTAGTCAAATAAATATTCATGTATACAATAATCATAATAAAAAGACAAACATTTCAAAGAAACAATGGTTGGGGTAAGGTAAAGAAAGAAATAGTATGCCTAATGCTGCCTTGGCACGAGCATCAATTATGTATTTGTATTTGGTGTTTAAGTATCTTGACTTTACACAAACCATCTTCTCTTATATTATGCAAAAATGTATTAGGCAATTTAAATTAATATAAGTTAATTATTTAGATTTACATGGATTCCTTCCATATCATATGTTAGTGTTCAGTGTAATTTGCTGTATGATTACAATGTTATAGCACGTTGATGGTCAGTCACTCGAATTCAAATTAAATTAATCGCATGTTGTTTTTTCAGGTTTGTTGTGGGTGGCCCCTGAAATATTAAGAAATGTTCATAACTGCCGTGGGACCCAAAAAGGAGATATTTATGCTTTTGCAATTATCCTTCACGAGGTTATCGGCAGGAGGGGTCCATTTGGAGCGTGCGGACTTGATGAGCCTAAAGGTATAACAGATAAGTTTCAAAAATTTGCATATGATGAAATCAGATTCTATCTTCCCATTTAGCCTTGAGCGCACACACATATCGCTTGTTTGAATTTTTTAAATCATTTCTTTACTCGCGTATTTTTGGTTTGCCATGTAAATGATTATATTAGTATAAGACGGGCTCAAGTCAATCTACTGTTATTGAGCCTTGTCTCTTTTATGATTTTATTTAATTATATTAACTTATTTTTGTTACTATTCACTATGAGGTAATGGGCTTCCTCCTCATAACGCTAACTAATATGTTCTCTTTTATCAATAGAAATTGTTCGGATGGTGAAAAAGATTCCGGAACCAGACGAAATTCCATTCAGGCCCTCGATATCTGTGATACGTGACAGTGAAGTGGGCGCCGATTTCGTGATAGACGTATTGACAGATGCCTGGTCCGAGGATCCAGAAATGAGGCCGGACTTCCCAACAATCAGAGCACGTCTCAAAGCCATGAGGGACGGAAAGTATGTTCCTCATCACTTAAATTTATTGATCTATATGTGAAATAATATATTTGATATTTATTTTTATTTTTATTTTTGTAAAGACATAGGAATATCATGGACCAAATGATGGAAATGATGGAGAGGTATGCCAACAACCTAGAAGATCTTGTGAACCAAAGAACTTTAGAAGTGTACGAAGAGAAAAGGAAAACAGAAGATCTCTTAAACAGAATGTTGCCTGCGTAAGTTTAGTTTATCCATTATCCATTTTATTTTTTAACTATTCTTACTTTAGCTATCTTTTTTATCATATATATTTCCTCTTTTCATTAACCAATCTTCAGTTTTTTATTCTTTTCACTTATTAATCGCAATAAATTGCAAATTCAGGCTTCATTGTTCTTTTTTTTTTTTTTTGTTGGCCTTGATATTATCAGCTGATTAGAACCTGAAGAATTAGTGAATAACAAATATTTGATTTTTTTTCTAATAAAGTCATACTGTGTTCATAAAACATAAAGCTATGATAATTAATGTCACTAAATATTGGTAATGTTTGTAGGCCTGTTGCAAAGCGATTAACCAGCGGTTTTGGGGTTGAACCTGAGTCATACGATCTAGTCACTATTTACTTCAGTGATATTGTAGGTTTTACTGCAATGTCTGCTGAAAGCACTCCACTTCAGGTAAAAATCAAAATCAATATGACTGATCTATAATTAACCTCTCATTATAAAGTTTTTATATTGATTATCTATTTAATTAATGTGTTTGTTTTAGGTTGTGAACTTCCTTAATGATCTTTATACACTGTTTGACAGCATTATCCGGGGATATGATGTCTACAAAGTGGAAACTATCGGGGATGCTTATATGGTCGTAAGTAGTATAATAAATAAAAAAGTAAAAGTAGTATAGTAAAAAAAATATGTCTTAAGTAGTATAAAATAAAATATATATATATATATATACTAGCTTTTGCCTGCGACTTCGTCCACGTTGATTTTAAATAGAAATCTATGTTGAGTTTAAACGGAGAGTTAATTTTGAATTCCATAAATGAACTCCATATTATAAACAGTGACTTAGAGCCATTAGAGTAATTTAAAAGCATGTGCTATATTTCTGAGTGTTCGATAGAAAATTACGTGATTCTGTTGTTTCACGAAGAACCAAAGAATGCAATAGCTCTGGGCAATGGTGGTAATTTAACCTTGCCACTGAGACAGCACAATCCAGGCGTTTCTCCAGCGAACTTCAATACCCCACAATAGTTGTACACAACCTCCATTGGGCCAATTTGAACGGAAGGATGCTAGCTGTAGTCAATTGTGCAATCGTAATGAAATAATACTCGATTCAAATCAACACTTGAAGAACTTCTTATGCGTTTATTTCAATTTCCACGTTGTTGAGTTGCTCGACGATTTCTCATTGTCAACCGAGCCGTTTCACTGCCATGTGTCTTTCTTCTCGTGTTTGTGATGCACGTCGGGCCATACTAACACAGCGTTGTTCTCGTGCGATTTCTTGTTCATCCATATTCAATTGATTCAAAAGACTTTATTGGTTTCTTCTGGTTTAGGCCGTGTTGATAAATTTTTCACCAACGTTTCGCCAGCCATGCTACTGACTTCTTCAGGGCCGAAATGAGAATGAGCTTTCTCATTTCGGCCCTGAAGAAGTCAGCAGAATGGCTGGCGAAACTTTGGTGAAAAATTTATCAACCCGGCTTAAACCAGAAGAAACAAATAAAGTCTTTTGTAATAAAGATTTAGTTTGGACTTAATTACAGAAATTTAATCATAAAGTAACCTAGTATTTGAATAATTAAGTTTTAATTAAGTAATTTGGAAAACACTATTCAAATTATAATAGCTTGATACAGTTGGGAACGTTTTCTTCAAAACATTACAAAATATACTTGTAATTTTTTTATTTTAACTTTTTTATATTGTGATTTTTTTTCACTTTCCAGATATTGTAGTGGAATTCATTGGTATTTAAGCTGTACTTTTTGTTTTCACTTAATTTTGTTGTTGTTAAAAAATACCTATGCTGAATTATTGCTGAACATCGTTTTATACGTTTTTTTAAATTTTAATACGTAAATAAGTTTCTTAAAATTTTACTACTGATTTTCCTAGGTCTCTGGTCTACCATTGAAGAATGGTGACTATCATGCAGGAGAGATAGCTTCAATGAGCCTTGACTTGCTACAAGCAGTAAAAAATTACCAAATAGCACATCGTCCTGGCGAAACTCTAAAACTCCGTATTGGAATTCATACAGGTATTTATGGTTCCTACTTCATATTAGACACCATCTTCTGTTTAATGGAGTTAAATTTTAAAAAAAAAATCTTGTTTTTAGGGCCTGTGGTGGCTGGTGTTGTAGGCCTGACAATGCCTAGATATTGTCTTTTTGGAGATACTGTGAATACTGCCTCACGTATGGAAAGCAATGGGGAACCGCTTCGTATCCACATCTCTGAAAGCTGCAAGGAGGCCCTTGAGAAACTGAGAGGCTACATCATCGAACCAAGAGGTCTTGTTAGCATGAAGGGGAAAGGCCTCGTGAACACTTACTGGCTCGTTGGGGCCACTGATGAGGCCATCAAACCACAGGAGGTATATTTTCCACATCGCCTATTGCAACAAAATCTTCATGGGATGATTTTAAATGGGAGTGGGTAGCGAATGAATAAATATAAAATTTGGCTTGTAAATGAATAGATAATAATACATAAATCCTTATTTACTACTAATAAATGTAATGTTAAATACTGATCGAATATCATTAGAAACAAACCAAAACCAAGTATAACATAAATATAATTAAGCAAGAATCAGGCTTAAATAATACAATAATTACAGATCAAAATTAAACAATTCGCAAAATGGAGGTAATAGTTATCAGCCCTCACAAAGAGGTTAATAACGCTATTTCTCTTTGAACATTGTCATTATAGAAATCAATTTTCAAAGCAATATTAATCCTGCCCACATCTACATGGCATGGAAACAGTCTGCTGTTTCTAAAATATTTATAAAATTTGGATTGTTTTGGTTGGTTGGTCCTTTGGTTATAACAAAACTGAGATGGTGCTAACTTCTATAGCTAACAGTTTCTCAATTTTAAGAATAATTATCAAACTTGTTAATAGGTTGACCTGAATGAGCTGCCCCCGCCACTGTTTTGCCGGCCGCGGAAGAGCCCACGCCTCTTACAGACCGACAGTAGGCGACAGTCCAACGACATCCGACCTCTGCCACAAATCACTGAAGAACCACTGTTAGAACCTACATTGCGTGGTTTCAAATCTTTAGACCCTTTGCCTTATCAGCCTAAGTCAAAGGGTCTCATCAAGAGGAGCTGTCACTCCCTTCAGGTATTTCTAATTAATTTTTTTAATTGATCATGGATTATATACTAATATTTCATGAGTTATACACTCTATATATCCTTTCAATGATAATTATAGGATGCTAAATGTCCGCAGGAGGAGAGCGGCCTGGGTTGTGGGAATGGTGCGCTAGTCAATGCTCCGCTTCTGACCGATGACAAGAGGTGGCATTCGTTGGAGACTGTCCCACCGTCAGAGCCTTGCTCGAAGAAGGGTTTAGCTGGTTCTTCCCTTCGCTCTTGGCTCTTTGGCATCTTTAACAACAACACATATCACCATCGCTCCAGCGACATATCGTTACGCAAGGCAGGCTACCAAGACCTGCAACCAGAAAGGGAGAGCATAGTCTGAATTCTTGATCAGATCTCATCAACTCAGCTTTTCTTCTTATAGTCCCCAGCTACCTTTTTATCTTCTCTTTATATTGTTATCAATATTTTTATTTATTTTTGAAACATTTAGTGTTAAATAACCGTGTCTAAAGTGAACAGATTAATTTTAGTGTCGGAACGAAGAACAAGTGCTGTGTATAACGGACTTATATTTAAATTTTAAAATAGAGGCATAAATATAAAGATGTATGCCTATTTATCTAATAAATTACAATTTACCTCCATGTACATATTTCATAATGTGTATTTACTTTATATATTTATAAATCAAAATATATGTATATGTATGTTTATTTATATTCAGTTGTATAAATAAATATTGTTAGTTAAAAAAATTGATTTAAGTGTAAATATTATGTTAAAATATATATAGATTTATGAATATGAAACTAAAAGTTTTCATAAGCCATAATTTATTATTTTAAAAATTTTAGTTACCTTATGGATGCAAGTTATATCTTTGTTGAGCTCGATTATTATTTTTAAAAAATAACTACATTCTGTTTTAATCATTATATTGTTCTTTTCTTCTTGTATATAAAGTGCAATAATTCATATATATTACATATCATTTATTATTATTTTTTTATGAAATAACTGATGTATGCCACAGCCATGTACGTAGGCAAGAAACAGAATTTTATAAATATGAACCAATACCAAAGTTTTGAAGCACAAGGTATCAAGTTCACTACATCTGTTTACAAATATATATATGTATCTAAGCTCATTTCCCCCAATAATATAACAGCTATTAAATATTAACATATTCCAAAGGATGGCTTGCAGTCACTAAATCGATGATAGGAATATGATTAAGCACATAATGTACTTTTAATTGTGTCTATATATGTCTATGTATATTGGAGTTTTTCTATTTGATATTTGTTTATATCTAGCGAGTTGCCATATTATAATATTGAAGTTTTAGACGATTTTTGTATTATACCTTGTTATTTTAGTTATGTTAGCTTATTATCGTTATTTATGTTAAATGCTGTGTGTTTTATATAATGTATTTGAATGAGAAAACTTGTTAATAAGTAATGTGTTTATTATACAGTTATATTTCACAAATTAATTTTAAAAACACATATACTCTTTGAAGCTGTGAGAAGATAGTTAAGTTTAAGAAATTAATCAGTTAGGTAAGATAGATCACGTGGGCAAGCCAAATAGCAAATGCATATTCTTAATTAATTTATTCATCATATGATTTGCTAATTTTTCAAAAACATTGTTGCCTTTCAATTGAAATTGGATTAGATTTTACTAACTTTATTGTTAAATAAAACTAATTAAAACAGAAATGATTCATAGTACATTCAGAGTCAAGTTATTTGTCAGTAGTTCGCAATCTTTCCTATTATAAATGGACATACATATATTTCTTCCATTTTAAATATTCTGCTTTTAAATAAATAAAATATTTATCTGACAAAAAATGCTTTACAGTTAATATTGCTATTTATTTGCCAATATAACTCATAGCAGAATCTGCCTTTTCTAGCTTACTCCAATCATATCTGTTAAATTAAAAACATTACTTTTTCAGTCAAAGTTATAACCTGCTCTGCTTCTAGGATATTTTCTTGTTTCATGATGTTACTAATAATTAAATAGCTGTTTTATCAGAAACTATATTTCTTCAAACGCAATATTTCCATTTTAGAACAAATAAAATTTTATAGAGACTTGTTTCTTATACTTGTTTTTTTTAAAACAATCTTTTTTTATGCATTTTTATTTCAAATTATGAAGAAAAGTAACCATTCAAAATCTAAAGAATTGTTTTTTATTTTTAAAAGTAAATTTTATATTTACAATAGTTTTTCTTTTCCTTAAAATGTGTTTATTTAGTTCTTTTAAAATAATTTTCCAATTATATTAAAAGAATTGTAATAATTCAATTTTTAAAATCAAAATTTAACATGTCATTTTGAAAAACATAAATAAATAAAATCGATAATTGGCTTTACGATTGTTACTGATTTATTTTATTATCTTTGGTTATCATTTAGTTTGCAATTGAATTCAATTAAATTATTGTTAATGGTAAATTATGCTACTCATTTATCATTAAATGTGAATTGATTTTTCATATAATTAGCATTCTTTAAATAATGCTACAATTTGTTTCATCAAATTAATTTCCATATGCATTTATTGAATATATATTTTTTTAGTAACACAGGACTGAAGTTAATTTCAGACTACCTCGGAATTTTTCGGTTTATTTAAAATGGAAGGTTTTTTTTCAATCTGTGTTTTCTTTATTTTTAAAATGACTTTGTAAAATAATACACCTTTTCTAGTCACTATATATTTGGTATTTGGATCTTCTTTAACATAATTGTTTTTGGGGGTTGCTTATTAGGTGATAACAGATGTAACTTAGTATTCATTGAATCATTTCAAACTTAATCACTCATGTTTATTTTTTAATTAATTTTTATTCCGAAAGATAAATGTTTTTTATTAATTTAAAAACATATGATTCAGCACTTATTTGGGCTGCATAATATGAAATGAATTTTGGCTTGTCTAATCATACTTGTCATAACCTCAAATTTTTACGGAATAACTCTCTAGTCATTATAGAACATTATTTTTAACTTATAATTTCAATTGTATGTAGAAATCAATATGATAATTTCTATCACATTATCTTTAAAGAATCTTTCTGTTCGCTGCGTAAAATATAGGTATAAAATTTGTTATTGTTAATTTTTTAAAAGAGTATCATTACTATTTGGCTTCCTATATTTTGCTACTGTTTTCAGGTGCAATCACTATATCTTCCTCTATATTGGTGTGATGTTAGAAATGGTTCAATAATTATTGTTATTATCATGCCATTTTATATGGAAACAGAGTTTTCAATATCATTATTAATAAAATATATTTATATAAAACACAAAAGGCATTCAAATTATAAATGTTTTGTTAAAGTAGAGTGTTGAAGTTAATATTGTTAGGCTACATAAGTTTGTTTTGTTGTAGTTTACACTAGTAAGGTAGTTATATACCTGTCTAAATTATGTATGAAGGCATTTCTTAACCAAATACCTAATGAATGTATATTTGAAGCTACGCTAATGGAAGGCTGTGAAACTAAATAAAATGTGAAATGAAACTTGGAACATTTTATTGATGTGTAATGCAATAGGGCATAGTATGCAATGAATGCCTAGTTTTAGTATCCTTTCTCAGCAGAGCTTACCTCGTACCCTGCCTGTTAGCCTCAACAATTCTGGGTATTGTAAAGTAGTAGTAATAAAAATATATTATAATCGTTTTTTGTTGTCCTATTTTTAAGAAAATGGGAAAGCATCAATCAATGACTGAATATTTTACCATCATTTTAAAAACCCAATTCATTATAAAAAAGTATCTAAGTATTACATTGATATCAATAAGATTTTAAGAATGTGGTTTTTAAAATTTAAAGTAGAAAAAAAATCAGGAAAATCATCAAAATTTTTATTTTATTCCGTTTTTTAAATTAATTTTTATACAATCAAAAGTTAGTTATTTCTTTATTCCAGGGGTTTTCGAAACTCAGTGTGTAGGTTTCCAATTTATAATTAAATTAATATTTATATTCAAAGTGATATCTTTGATATCACTTAAAAATTATATGACATTTTTAAAATACTTTATTAATGTTTATCGAAGCACAACTAACAATTTATGATGATTACAACATATTTTGTTTGATGACCAAATCATAAGATTTATTGCAATATATCAACTAGACTATTTCCTGGTCAAGAAAGATTCCTTTAAAGATATAATTGATTTTTGAGTCAAAAGAGGTTTTGAAATAGATAGTGACCACTACCAATTAAAGATGGACATCGTATGGAGAGGAGAGAAAAGAGTCCGTAGGAAGGTAAGAAAGATTAGGAAAGAAGTTGTCAAAGCACACAGGCTAAAGGAAGAAGACAAATTGGCTATCCTCTTCCAAGAAGAAATTGAGAGAATGGCTAAAGACTCAGATTACCCATGGGTCTCAGATGATACAGAGACATGCTGGTTTTACTTTAAGAAAATAACAAAAGATGCACCATCATTAGTTTGTGACCAAAGAAGGATTGGAACCCAGTATAAGAGAACAGCGTGGTGGTCTGACGAGGTGAAGAGAATGATCAGGCAAAAAAATACTCTATGGAAAAAATATCTTGCACACAAAACGAACTATGAACGGTATAAAAAGAAAAGGATTGAGGCCAAAAATAGGGTTATAGAAGCCAAGAGGAAAGCCTAGATAGACTTCGGACGAAAGTTGGAATCTGACTTTCATCAGAATCAGAAAGTATTCTACCGTGTACTGAGAGGAATGAGGAAAGAAAGAGTACCGGCTTTGAAGTTAGTAAAGGACAAAGAAGGAAATATTTTCATGGATAACGAACGATAACGGAAAGGTGGAAAGAGTATTTCCAAGAGCTATTGGAGAGAAACACACAGATTCCACATATAAGTGAAGAAAGAGAGATGGAGATCTCTGGGAGAAAGAGGATTATATTGATGAGGACGAATTAGAGGAAGGCCTGCTAAGCTAGGAATGTATGAGTTGTATGTATGAAGCTAGGAAAATCCACAGGTTTTGGTGAAATAAGTCCCGAAATGTTAAAATATATGGGATTTAAACGAAAGGAGATTATGCTTCATCTACTAAATGTAGTTTGGAAACAGAAGAAAATCCCGAAGGATTGGGAAATAGCTGTTATAGTCCAAATCTTTAAGAAAGGAGATAACAGGGACTGTAATAACCACCGAGGTATATCCCTCTTAAGTGTGCCAAGCAAAATATATTCAAAAATCTTGGAAAAGAGAATAAGAAGACGAGTGGAAGGATTGCTCCAAGAGGAACAATCCCGCTTTTGTGAAAATCGGAGCACCCAAGACCTGATTTTTGCAATGAGACAGATTTTTTAAAAAGTTCTAGAAAAAGAGAAGGAAATGTCTTTGTGCTTTCTCGATCTCACAAAAGCGTTTGACCGTGTAAGGAAAATTGATATCTTGTAAGCCTTAAGAGAAAAAGGGATGGATAAAGTTCATATACTTGTGGTCGAAAGTTTATATCGGAAAATGAGGGGTGTAGTAAGATATGCCAATTACATTTCTCAGAAAATTGAGACCGCCATTGGAATCCTGCAGGGATGTAGCCCTGAGTCCCAATACTGTTCAGTTTGGTCATGGATTCAGCTCTTTGAAAGGCCAAGACAAAAATGAGGAAGTTCCAACAAGGATATGCCAATCTGAGCCTCTCACTGCTGGCATTTGCGAATGGCATTGTTGTTTTCTCAGAGAATGATAGAAACCTCCAGCACAATGTTAGCAGATTAAAAGAAGAATTACTGGCTATAAATGACCATAAACCCTAATAAAACAAAAGTGATGAGATAGGAAAGAAGCCAAGGAGAATAATGAGAGTCATTAGAATTGAAGATAAAGTCCTGGAACAAGTGGAGAACTTCAAATACCTGGGAGCGCATCTAAACGAAAACGGATATTTAATTTGGAAGTGACCGAGAGAATCGATGCCGCGGTCAGGATGTTTGATGCGGGTAGGAAAGGATTTCTTAACCGAAGAGAAGTAGAAAAGGAAATAAAAGTGGCTATATTTAAGTCAACATTTCTCCCTATCCTCATGTACTCTTCAGAATCATGGATGCTGACAAAGAAACACCAATCCAGAATAGAAGCAGCAGAAATAGAATTTCTCAGGAAGATAGAGGGCAAGACAAAAAGAGACCGAGTCCGGAACACCACTATAAGGTCGAAAATGAAGAAGAGGACAACCTAGGAGGAAGTGGGAAGAAGAGATGAGGAAAGACATTGAGAAGAGGGGGCTCCATTGGAGCAGAAGAGCACAGTTGGTGGAAGACCGGCAGAGCTGGAGAAGACAGTGCAGAATTCCTCCTCACACTGCTTAGGTTATGAGGATTGATTATGATGATGACATTATATTAACATAGCTTTATTGTAACAATACATTTTTTTGAGGAATAAATTCAAAACATACACAATTCTTTGAAGTTGTATTTGAACCCTTATCGGTCATAAGTCACCATATGACAACAGTTCTTTGTCGGTGTGCTCTAAGTCATGTGGAAGGTGACAAGTGTGAACCAGTCAAAACTCATTCTCTGATAAACACGGGCCTGATTGCATATTTTCATTATTACCGAAACCAGCTATATATTTTATACATAGTTAGAATCATGTATAAAAAGCTTGTGTCGGACTAGGATTAAATATTAATAATACCACTGAGAATATTATAATTTTGAATTTATCTGAGGGGAAGTCATACTGCGTTTTAAATCCATTAAAATTTGGTTGTGGATTGTAAGGTTTTGCTCACTCCTACAGTTTATCCCTATTGAGCTGTTTTGTGTGAATTGTATTATTAGACCTCATACATATCTTATTTTCGTCCGATTAGCCATAGTAGTATAAAGTGACGTTAAATGAACAAACAAACAAACATATCTTATTTTAAAATTTATTATTACAATAATTTAAAATGCAGCCTTAGTGACAAGTTCTGCTGCTCATATTTTTTTCAGGTTTAAAACATTATATTACTTTAATTTTTTTAAAAATAAGTATGAATTGAATTATTCATTTCCAAAGTAAAAATTGGAGATAACCATTAAAATGGTTCTATTTTGTGAGCCATCCATTGACTATAATTACATAATGACTATATCGTCTTTTCATTTGATAGTTTGCCAAAAATGCTACTTCCTTTTTAATTGTTATTAATGGTTTTTATCACCACTTAAGAAACTAGTTTGAACCAGGAACACTACCCCGAGGGGGTGGGACGGTTGAATTTCTATTATTATAAAATAACATATAACCTATAGTATACAATATATACCTATAGTATATAATATAACATATAATAAAATAATATATAACCTAAGTCAAATTAATAACCTACTAATGGATTGAATTGGTCAGGGTGTGCAGTCAAAGATAACACAAAATAAGCAGAACTTATTCATTCAAGTCGCCACAATCCAGGCAGGCACCCGCTATTTGGTTGCCCTGCCAAAATGTTGGCACAATTAAAAATAAGTCCTGCTTATTTTGCGTAACCTTTGACTGCACCCCCCAACCATTTCAATCCATCATCAAACTATTCTCCACTCTAATAACCTACTTCTTTGAAGCCTGTTAACTAAAATACTAGGATCACATTCTAGTTACCATAGTAACCAATTGTGTTAATGGCCATGAAAATTCTAACTATTGCTAACTTTAAAATAGTGGCATGACTTACAATTTTAATCTATTGCCTCTCACTAGTACAGAGGTTCCCAACCTGGGGGGTGTGAAGACAAGACAGGGAGGGGGCACGAGACCAGTTAAAATTTTTAAAAAAATTATGTCTTGATTTTAGTTATTTTTCTCTGAACAATACTTCTTTATCTTGGACTGAAAGTTATAAGGTATCTTGTCACTGTAAAAGTAAACGTCGTGTTTTCAATTTAATACCTGTTTAGTTTTTTCCTATACCCATACAATCTATTGTGAAAGGGGACATAGAAGACTTTTATTTGAACAGGGAAGCTATGGAAACAAAAAAGGTTTTGAACCACTGCACCAGTGTATGTGAAGCAATTTTAGACATTTTGATATTTAAATGAACTATTTTTTGGTTGTTATTGGTTGATTCCCTAATTTTTTATTATTATTACTACTTAATTTTCATTTGCACCTGCGCAATTGCGCATCCAGCAAATTTGATCCAGGAGTTTCCAAATTTTTTTTTAGTTTAAAACATTTTACTTCAATATATTAACAATAAAATATAAATAGAGTTTGTAAAAATTGGAGAAAACCACCCAAATGGTTCAACTTGCCTACTCTTAACTAAAAATGCCTTTCAAAGGGATCTTTTTAGTAGAAATAGTATATATGATGATGATGATGATTTAAAAATATATATATATTTGGAACCTTGATACTAAAAATACAAGACATTTCTTAAGGTTAATAACATTTTATGTGATATGCACTGTTATATGAAAGTTTTAAAACATTTTTGCATTAAAATACCACAATATCTACATCTATTCACAAGTCGCTGTTTGTTTTATTAACCATCATCGATTCATATCTTAGTTTAATTGTGTATGCTGCTTTTTTCGGCTGCCTGTTTCTTGTAAATATTCCCTTCACACATCCTCCTGGCCTAATATACTCTGTAACAAAGAACATTTACAATTAATTTTGTATAAAGAAATGATATATACAAACTGATTGATATTACGTAAAATACCTTGGGGTGTAGCGAAATCGGCAAATACCCATAAAAGTTCACCACTGAGGATTCCATTAGCCTGTAGATTGTCGAATGCAGAGAAATGCATCTTCAAAAGGTCAACTTGGTACTCCTCACTCCACATAGCACTTGGCATCTATAACAGTAAAAATAACCAAGAAACTAAACTTACTATAAATATTTAAATAACAAGGGATATTTTTATTTATTTACAATTCAGAGTCGGTGAAAAGTAAAAATTATAAAAATAGAATTAACATAGTTCCAGACCATTGCAGAAGCGCAGGCTGAACATATTTTTATCTCTGAATAAAATTGTACTAAATGCTCTTTCAAAAGCATGTAACTCCCAAAGCAGATGGTTTGGGATATAGTTATTTATTGGTTAAAAGAAAAATAGTTAAAAACAAAGTTCTAATAAAGTTAACTTGATTCAAAATATATCATTTCCGAAATAAATATATTTTAAATATACGTATAAAAATAATGACTTGTCTAAATTATCATACCATATGAAAACCAGGGATAGACCCTGCGCCGTATTCTGTTATTACAACAGGGAGATTGTAAGCTTCCCTCCAAGCTGTTATCTCATCAGTAAGAGCATCCTCGATAGCAGACAAATCGCCATGGTAGCTGTACCATCCGTTGTAACGATTCAGGCAAATAACATCCATCTGGCTCACCTATGTTTCATCTCAAAGATTAGAAAAATATAACATAGTGTCATAGGATTTTCAAGTCCTTAATGTATAAAATATCTGATAGGAACATAATTTGTTTTTTATTTTTATATAATCATTCCACTGAAACATTTAAGATTTTAATGAAAAAGAAATAATAATACAACTAGTTACTTTACCTACCGCCTTATCTTTATCAATGTGCTGACTAGTGACGAAAGTGACCGGGCGAGTGGCGTCAATCGAATGCATTAGTTGCAACAACTCCCTTAAAAGACAACCAAAGTTTTTTTATAAAAATCTTATTTCACATTATTTTATCTTGTTAATAAATACAACGATATTACTTTTATAAAAAAAACAAAAAACATGCTCTGCTTTGAAATTATTATCATGTAGGCTACTTGTTTTATATCTTAATATTCTAGTATAAAAAATAAAATGTGAGGAGTTAGGAGCCTGGCAGGTGACTAGGATTTTTTAAAGGGATAAAGGATTTAATATACTCGTTCAACATCCCTATCCTAATTATACCTGATGAGACAAAATTTAGAGCTCCCATGATAGCATCGTGCGATCAGCCACAGCAGCGTAAAGGGACGTTAAATAAAGCAAAACAACAAAAATAAAATGATCCCGTCAGTATTATTACCGTAATATTTTTACCTTTTACATTATGTAATATTTTCATGTAAAATGTTTCTTTTGCACTCCTAAATTGCTTAGAAAATGGTGCAGGGAAACTTATATTATTTTTCATATAAAGAAATGTTAATATATAGTACTAAAATTTTATATCATTTTAATCAGGAGAAATCCTATTCACAATATTACTCCATAAGCTAATATTTTATCTTAATCATACGTTATTATGTTATGCTACACTATAAGTTAACTTTGAGCAGTTAAAATATATTTTTTTTAACTCGGCAACAAATCAATCAATAACAACTGACTTTTGTATCAAAATGACAAAAATTGCTTGTGGTCAATATTGCTTCACATACACTAGTGAGAGACAAGAGATTCAAAATACCTTTGAAATTTTTTCTATTCAAAACTCTTATTTTAGGCATAAAGAAAAAGCCTTATTACTCGTAGTTTAAGATATGAAAGCAAAAACAGGAGAAATTAACATAATACAAATATTTGTTATCACTTCTATAGCCAAAAAAGATTTTAAAATATGTTGGTTGATCAAATATCATACTACCTATCTAATTGAGATATTAATAAATCATAGATTGTTTCATTAAAATTATAATTTCACTATCAAAGCAAACTATATCTTTCTTTATCAACAATTTTGTGATGTCACAAATTATTTACAAAGATTCTCAAAACCAAAAATATCTAAGACTTTCTAACAAAGATATAATTTCTATGTATTGGCAACTTCTTAATAAATCATGTGCATATCAGATCAGAATCTTTTTCTAAAAATACAATTGAGGATTTTTTAAATTAAATTTAGTATATCCGCTTCTCAAAAATAAATTAAAGTAAAATTCTACATCTATAAATTAATGAGTGTGGAAGAAAATGGTCCGGGTGGAGGTCAAAATAAAGACACCCACTCGGACAGTTTTCTTCAACATATATTATCAAGGTCAACTATTATTATTCAAGAAAAATATAAATTAATGAGTTTATTTCAAGTTTTAATTTTTTCCTTGACAAAGACCTAGTACCCATTATCATTATTTTTTAATTGCATACTCTTTATAATAATAATCTTCATGAAAATGTTTTGTAATAACTTTTTAAAAGGTTAGTTTATTGGCCTGAGAGGATACTACACAATCCTTATTTTGTTATAATATAAAAAAAAGTATAATAATGAAGGCAAGAAATGTATATTTACTTACAAAAAATATTCTTTAGCAAGAGGATGATCAGAGAAGGGTTCATTAGCCAATGACCACATGATGATACTTGGGTGGCTGCTGTAAGTTGAATAAATCTCAACCATCATTTTTTTATGGAGGGTCAGCATGTCATCATCAAAATTGCTAAAAAAAATGTTTTAATAAATTATGTAAAAATATGTGATTAAAAAATATTATATAGAGCTAGGAGAGAGCCCCAAAGATGGACCACACATTAAGTTAGAAATGTCAAGCAATACAGTTAAATAGCACAGTTAAAAAATTAAAAACATTTAAATATAATTTCGGCATCAATCTTTGAATTTGCCAAGTCTTTTACTATTAATATTATAATGATGTAACATTGATGATAACAGCTATATATGCTTTATTTTGTAGTTCAATGTCAAATGATTGTTAATTTCATGTTAGCTTTAATTACTACACAAAAGTTTATTAAATTCTTACCTCCTACACAAGGTATATATGAAACACGGTTATGTTTCAAAAATATCTAGTCTGCCCATTCACATAACTTTCGCTATTAGATTATCTTTCAAATGAGCATCAGAAATATTCCGAGACAGCTAATTTTTTCATGTTATCAAACAACTAAATATAAATTAAGCCGTTTTCATAGGAACATTAACAGTACAACAAATTAAATTTATATATAAAATTCTTGATTATTTAATTATAATAATTTATTATAAAAATTTAAATTATCTATTTTTTTAAAAAGTTAAGTAAAAAGGATTTAGATATTTTTTCCAAAGAAAGAACATTTCGGATTTGATAGTTACAATTTCTTTGTTAACTTCAGTAGAGGATTCAACCCCTTGATTATTGCTATCTGATCAATAGTACATACCATAAAATATAATATATTTACAAAAAAGCAAATATTCCTTCTTCTTAAAAAATGAAATAACTAATATGGAAATAACAGTTACCTCAGGCTACAAGCAGGGTTTTCGAGAATGATAAGAATTCCTACCCTGTCTGCCAAGTCGATCCACTCTAATGAATGCGGGTAATGAGTAGTGCGCATTACGTTTGCTCCGGTCCACTGCAAAAGGTCCATATCTCTGATAGTCGTTGCCCAATCAAACCCTCGACCTCGCAACTGATGTAGAAAAACACATTGAAAAAATGAGTTCTGTTCATCGACAAGGAGAGAAATAATATTTTATCAAATAGAATATGAAAAATAAATGTAAATAATTTATTTTGATTTTTAATATATGTAATAAAACCTTTGCCACAACAATCTAAAAGGGATCTTAGGCTCAATACTTGGGAAATACTACTTTATCTAGACCAAAAGATGTGAAGGAGAATGAATGTGCTAAACTGTTACATTTCACCCCAATTAAGGGTACTCATTTTAAATAGACTGAGGCAAAAATTACACTAATACTTAATTCAGGAGTACTGATTTCTGGCTGCTAGTAAGCTTGAACTAGTATGGCTGTTCTCATGTTGGGGCTAAGTATGGAAACATGGTGAAAATCTCCAACTGTCTTTTTTTCTAATCTAATTACCATACTTCATTTCTTGATTTCTGGTTTTACTGCATATGTAAGCTTTCATGAACATGTGAATATAAAATGTGTGAAAGTCAGAGTCCCTGGTGGTGAAAGTAAAAAGTGGTTGGCCAATCTTATCATATCTTGCCTATTTGTTTGAGATGTTAGAAAAAGATCTACAACTTGTATTGAGAACCACTAGATGGCTCTAATAAAAAAAATCAGCTGATATTCGCTCCTAACTTTGAAAATGTTTACAGCAGTGGCAAATAAATAATAAAAAGATTTACTTCAGAATCCTCATGTTTTCCAAAACCTCTGAGGTATAATTTCTCATCATTGAGCCAGAGGCCGGTACTGTTCCAATTGATTTTCCTAATGCCGATTTTCGTCTCATAGATATTTTCATCACTCGGATAATTTCCTGGATATATTTCTACCTATAAAACAATTTTATTAAGACATATTTATTTTAATTATTATATTTTAAAGTAAAAAATAAATATTAACATTATACAACAATATAACTCAAAAACTTTCTTGACTGTATTTCAAAGGGAAAATTATTTTTTACACGTTTAAGTAGCCACTTTATTAACCACAAAGTCGAGACAAATGATGAAGAATGGACATTTTTCGTAATCTCTCTAATCACCTGCACCTCTTTTATATACCTATTATCTGTGTGATTCAGAAAATCTATTATTCTTACTAGTCCTTATTTTGATGTTGTAGCTGATTTTGAAAGTGATACAGCTCCATTTCCCGTTAATGCTAGAAATTTACTTTAAAAATCAACACATTTCAAATATTGTTAACCAAAAAAATTTCTAATAACAAATTTATACAGAGATTGAAATAATATTGATTGTTAATTGATCAAAATTATATTAATTTGTAATCAGATTCAGTTTTAATTAATTGTTTTTACAAAATGGAGTAGTCAAAATCAATGGCTCAATTATCCAAAATCAATTTTATAAAGGATAAAAAAAATATTGTTAACAAGGCTTGATCTGAGAGGTTGCCATGAGTGATACTGTCACTGAAACTTTCCAGAAAAGAATATCCTCTATGCCTTATCGACATTAGAAAACAAAAATTACTAAATATATTATTATATGTATATACAATACACACTTATGTCATCGGCACTTCAAGATTAGGAAACCATCAAACTATAATTCTGGTCAATGCAATTCTATTACATCTGTTGAAGAGTAATGATCTTGATGTTAATTTATTTTAAAGACATAATTGTAGAACCTTTGTAATAACTATGGCTGAACAGTTAATTTTATTACTTCAATTATTAAAAAATTTAAACTCATACTACAAGAGCATTAGGCAGGAGTTTGAGGAAGAAGAATATCTTAAAAAAATAATAACCTTCCTGTTACGGCAGGTCAGTTGTAATTATAAAAAAAATGTATGTTCATAGTTGATATATTGTTTTTTTCAATTACTCTGTATTTTTTATTATTTTCATTTTCATTAGAAAATAAATGGTTGTAAATTGCGCAATGTATAACAGTGAAACAGCTGTTTCATACTTTTGTCGGTGTGAGTCAGGCGGACATCGTCCAGCAGTGCAGTCTAGTTTTCGATAGCGGCCCGAGCGGTTCTCTTTATCTTCACCACTACTGTTGTCTTGGCCAGCGTACCTTCAGGACCTACCTTACGGCAGTCAGTGTTATCGTTTTTTAGTGCAACCATTGTTGTCCATCTGTTTTCACAGTTTTTGTGACGACTTTTGTGAAGACTGTGAGTACAGTCTACTCTTCGATAGTGGCCCGAGCGGTCCTCTTTATCATCACCACTACTGTTGTCTTGGCCAGCATACCTTTAGGACCTACCTTATGGCAGTCAGTGTTATCGTTTTCGTGAGTGCGACCTTGATTGTCCATCTTCAACCATAAATCATCATGGCTTTGTTTTCTTTGTGGACTTCGCTCCAGCACATATAAATCTACAGGGTATTTAGACATTATTTTATTTTTTCAATTACTTTTTCAATTTTTATTTAATATTTTTTTTTATTTAATATTTTTCAATTATTATTTCAATTAATTTTGAAAAATATCATTTATTTTGTTTCATATTAGAATTATTTTGTTTATTAACTTTATTCATTTCACTCAACTGATATTGAATTTTTTCATTCATGTATCTAGCCATGCTTATTTTGATTTAATTTACTTGTTTTTTTGTTTTTTTTATATTGTACCAAATCCAAAAGGTTTAATTTTCGTTTATTATTTAATTATTCATTGTAGGAAACAATAATTGTATTAATTGTATTTTAATTTAATTAATTGTTCTTTTATTTTAATTTTAATTAATATGATTTATGTTTTTATTTATCAATATAAGGTTTCCAAAAAATAAGCGTTCGGTATTATCTGACATCCCATTTATTCATTTGATCTTACAATTCAAATATAATTTTTAAATGGATAATATATCAGATAATTTTCTGTGAAGAAAATTGTTTGATCAGATTAAGGCAGCAGCCTATCAGAGTTTTTAGTACAATAGGGAAAGGTGGTTCAAGGGTGTGTAGCGATGCTATCAAGATTTATCAATAAATTAAATAACCGCAATTATCGATATATCGATGAACTGTATGTTGGGAGGTTATAGTGAGGTACGGGATAGTGTACTAGTGTGAAACGCTTCTGTGTATTACCTTTGTAATTGTTAGTGTAATTAAAAAGGAATAGAGTTATAAACTTAATAAAAGTGTTTAATTGAAATAATTAAACTTATTTTGCCCAACGAGGTAACATTGGTGACCCCGACGTGATAAGTAAAAAAATATTACTTAACCTTTTTTGATTTTTTTAATTTCTTAGAAGAAACTTTTTAAAATTGATACAAGATGGGAAATTCAGACGACGATAAGCCTCCTCATAAATCCGAGGTAAGCGAAGCAATTGCAACGGACAGAAGGATCCCACCGTTTTGGAAATCAGAACCTGAACTCTGGTTCATCAGGGTCGAGGCAGTTTTTTCAAGGGCCAAGATTACCAACAGTGTGACGAAATTCGAAATAATTATTCCGTTACTAGACCTCGAAATAATTAAACAGGTTTCAGATTTGGTTAAGAAACCCAGTGCTCAACCCTATGAGGACATTAAAGACAGGCTTATCTCAGTCTATGCCGAATCTGATAGTAGGCGTATACAACGATTACTAGAAGGTAAGCAACTTGGGGATGAAAGACCGTCTCAATTTTTGCGAACCATGAGAAATATTGGTGGCGATTTAGTATCGAACGAATTATTAAAAACACTGTGGTTGCGTTCTCTGCCGTCACACACTCAGGCTATACTTCTGTCTACGAATCACGAAAATTTGGACCTCCTTTCTAGTATAGCCGATAAAATCCATGAAGTCGAACCTGCTGCAAATATCTCCTGTATAGCTTCCACCTCACAAAGTAGGAATAGCTTAGAAGACAAGGTAGATGCGCTCGCAGAGCAAGTTGCCGCTCTTGTTGCTAAAGAAAAATCTACAAAAAACAGCAGTAGGAGTAGAGACCAGCGAAAACGAAATCGGTCTTCAAGCAGAAGTGATAAAAATCTTCCAGCAGGGTGGCTTTGTTTTTATGATTTCAAATTCAAGGAGAAAGCTCGCAAATGCGTGCATCCTTGTGGTTGGAAAGATGGTAACAAGAAACCGGGAAACTAGTAAGCGGGCCGGAAGTGGCGTTAACCGGTACCGCCGACACCCAACGCCGCCTATTCATTAAAGATCAGCGGTCAGGACGGGTATTTCTAATAGATACAGGTGCTTCAATTTCAGTCATACCTCCGAATAAGATGCTGAAGCCGGAACCTCAAGATTTCACCTTGTATGCAGCTAACTCAACGAAAATAAATACCTACGGTGTCCGAGAACTTCAGTTGGACTTCGGATTAGGCCGAATTTTTCGTTGGGATTTTTTTATGGCTGATGTACCTAAGCCAATTATTGGTGCAGATTTTAGGTACAATTACAATTTACTAGTAGACCTTAAGGGAAAGCAGTTAATTGATAAAAATTCTGGTTTAACGTCGAAAGGAAGAGTTGATACTGGAGATTTCGTTCCTGCTAGCATCTCCGCAGTACCAGGCAATCACCCTTTAGCTGAATTGCTTAAGAAATATCCGGATATAACCAGGCCCTCCGCAACCAAGAAACTGGTTAAGCATACCACTGAGCACCTCATAGAGACGACAGGAAGACCAGTCTTTGCTAAAGCACGTAGACTTCCACCTGAAAAGCACCTGCAAGTAAAAGAAGAATTTAAGCGCATGGTGGAGCAGGGGATCTGCAGACCATCTAGCAGCCAGTGGTCTAGCCCTTTACATGTGATTACCAAGAAAGATGGTTCTATCAGACCGTGCGGGGATTACCGTCGGCTGAACGCTCAAACCATACCCGACCGATATGGAGTCCCGAACCTAATGGACTTTAGGAACAATTTACATGGAAAAAAATGTTTTTCACGCCTGGATTTGGTCCGAGCATATTACCACATACCAATTAAGAAGGAAGATATCCCAAAGACTGCAATAACCACTCCTTTTGGTCTCTTTGAATTTAAAGTAATGTGTTTCGGGTTGCGTAATGCTGCCCAAACCTTTCAAAGATTCATGGATGACAAATTTAGAGACCTTCCATTCTGTTTCGTTCTTATTGATGACATCCTTGTAGCTTCAAACAACTTAGAGGAGCACCTGTTACACCTTGAAAAAGTTTTTAATCGACTTGATGAAAATGGGCTGACTTTAAGTTATGAGAAATGTGAATTCATGGTCAGTGAGGTAGATTTTTTAGGATACCACATCACCTCTGATGGAATCAAACCGCAGTTGGCTAAAGTGCAGGCTATAACGGACTACCCCCAGCCACAAGATGTGAAGTCTATGCGCCGTTTCCTCGGGATGCTAAATTTCTACAGACCTTGCATTCCAAAGGCCGCTACTGTGCAATCTCCATTAAACCGGTATTTACATGGAGCTAAGAAGAACGACAAGACTCCGATTCTCTGGAACCAGGAAAGTATCACCGCTTTCGAAGCGAGCAAAAACTGCCTGAAAGAAGCAGCTCTTTTAGCTCATCCTAAATTGGAGGCAGACTTATCTTTGGCATGCGATGCCTCGAACTACGCAATGGGCGCCGTTCTTCAACAAAGGGATGGAAAAGATTGGGTGCCTTTAGGATTTTTCTCTAAGACCCTATCCGATAGTCAGAGAACCTATTCAGCCTATGACCGGGAATTGCTTGCTATTTACTCGGCAGTCCGCCATTTCAGACCTGTTATAGAAGGAAGGCCGTTTTCAATTTGGACGGATCACAAACCTTTAATTTATGCAATGCACCAGCGTCCCGCTACTGCATCGCCTATACGAATTAGGTGGCTTAATTTTATAAGCCAATTCAGCACAGATATAAAACACGTCGAAGCAGATCAAAATTTGGTAGCAGACGCGTTATCGAGAGTGGAGGAATTAGATCTCAATAATGATATGGATAGGTTAGTTTCGCTGCAGAAGGAAGATCAGGAGATCGAAATGTTGAAAAATCAGCCGAATCTCCAACTCAAGTTACTCAATATTCCCGGATATCCTCAGCCCATAATGTGCGAAACATCGACACCCTCTGCACGAATTTATCTACCCAAGTCACTGCGAAGGGGTATGTTCAACGTGGTGCACAACCTGAGTCATCCAGGCGTGAACGCCTCGAGAAAACTAATGGTTAAAAAATACTTCTGGCCTAAAATGAACAAAGATGTTTCTGATTGGGCTAGAAGCTGCATACAATGCCAGAGTGCAAAAGTAACGAGACACACGGTGACCCAAGTCGGAACATTTGAACAAGCTGGACGGTTCGATCATGTGCATATCGATATTATTGGGCCTTTACCACCTTCCCAAGGAAAGAGGTATTGCGTCACGATGATCGACCGTTTTACGAGGTGGCCTGAGGCTGTAGCCGTTGAAGAAATCACTGCCGAAGCCGTAGCTCTCGTCTTTTACGAAGGATGGGTTTGCCGATTTGGAGTTCCATCCAAAATTACAACAGATCAAGGAAGACAGTTCGAAAGTAATCTTTTTCACAGACTCACCCAATTCCTTGGCACGCAGAAGATACGTACAACACCATATCATCCTCAAGGGAATGGATGTATAGAACGTTGGCACCGGTCTTTGAAAGCAGCATTGATTGCACACTTCGATGCGAGTAACTGGTCAAGGATATTGCCCACTGTTCTCCTCGGACTTCGCGCGACCATCAGATACGACATAAACTTCAGCGTTGCAGAAGCTGTTTACGGGCAAACACTTAGATTACCTGGAGAATATCTTTCCGTATCACCCTGCAGGTCTGACGTTCCAGAATTTGTGCAAAACCTAAAGGACTATATGTCGAGTCTACGTCCGGCTAAATTTCGAAAAAGTAATCGCAGCATTTTCCTTCATAAGAGCTTGGAAAACTGTACTCACGTATTTTTACGTGATGACAAAGTGAAGAAGTCTCTATCCCCACCGTATAATGGACCATACCCAGTTCTAAGCCGTACAGACAAGTTGTGCACCCTAAAACTTCCTAACCGAGAACTTACCGTCTCGTTGGAAAGACTAAAGCCCGCATTTTTATTATTCGACACAGAATCAGCAACAGCCTTACCACAAGGCCCTCAGATAACAAAGGATCTGCTTAGTGAGAAGAAAACTAAGGAAGAACCTAAGACAAGACCGGTTCTGAGGAGCAAGTGTAGAAGAACTGTAAAGCCTAACATCAGGTGTATGGATGCGGTTATTTAAGGGGGAGCCCTGTAGCGATGCTATCAAGATTTATCAATAAATTAAATAACCGCAATTATCGATATATCGATGAACTGTATGTTGGGAGGTTATAGTGAGGTACGGGATAGTGTACTAGTGTGAAACGCTTCTGTGTATTACCTTTGTAATTGTTAGTGTAATTAAAAAGGAATAGAGTTATAAACTTAATAAAAGTGTTTAATTGAAATAATTAAACTTATTTTGCCCAACGAGGTAACAGGTGCAATCCCTGTTATCCTTACTCCGCCCTAACACTTCCCAACCTTATTTTGGATTCTTGAGCATTTTATTTTATTGAAATATTTTTAAACATGAAATTTATTTAATATAAACCTTAACAGACATATATTTTTTTTAATTCTTACCCTGAGGGTGTACAAATAAGCTATTGGTTTGTGATTAGAAGTTCTATCCCACCAAAGAATTGGATCTGGTATCTTGAAAATGCCATGGCATTTCGTGATGTTGTACCTCCGATGAGAATCATAAAGGCTAACCAAACATGAAATATTTATATCAGGACTGTTAGATATTGTTGAGAATTTCACATAACCTAAAAGCAATAAAGTATAATTGAAAGCCAATATATGTAACTTCAACCAGCAAAACAAGGCAAATTTATAATGCAGCTACCATTATAATAAAATTGTAATATTATAATGCTAGGAATTCTAAATATTCCTAAACATTGTTAGTTTTTATGAAAAAAAGTAAAAAATAGGCTTACCCATTTGTCCTTTATAAGTTGCTTTTATTATAACATCTTTTACATAAATATCTTTGGATGTTCTATAAAGAAACACATTTCGATTTATGCCAGAATAATCAAAATAGTCAAAATCATGAGTGTAACTTCTATGGCCACCTGATCTGAAGAAAAATTGTCAAAATAACGCTAACAAATATATTAATTTAAAAATCGATAATCATTATTATTTTAGATAAGTTATTAAAAAAAATTTTAAAAAAGTAATTCATAAAAATTGTGTATTGTATGTTAATAACAAAAAAGAGATTGCAAATAGTCATGAAATTGGAATAAGAAGACAGTTAGAGCATGCTTGGCATAAAAAGTAATTAGTTTACATTTTTGTTATAAGCAAAAACAAAACGAAAAACTAGAACTTGAAGTAAAAATACTTGCCAGTGAATGAAGGCTAGAATTGATACTACATATAACTAACAAGTAAGATTAAACCACTCAAGGATAAATAGATTAGTAAAAAAGAAAAAGTGGATTGTTGTAAAGGACTTATAAGATCACAAAATTACGAATGTTTTTGTTTTTTAGACCACCAGTAGTGCTAAAAAATATTTAGATAACCTGAAATAGATAATCTAGTATTCGAAACCCGAAGGTGATGATTATCTACCCTTACAATAGTAACTTGATAAAACAGACTGAAAAAAACAAGCTTTACAAAAAAAGTCTATGTCTATGATTGGCCAATAAACTTTGAAAACACCCATACTGGCATAATCTTTTAAAAAGATGGAAAGATATAAGAAAAAAAATAACAGTCTGAATAACAAATCACTTATAGATAATGTGCATTATTTCAACTCAAATTCCTTTAGGCACAGACCAAAAATTAATTTAGTAAATCTTTATTATAATGCTTTCGCTAATAATGTTCTAACAGTGATGGTTGTTTTTTCAACCCAGTCCTGGTTGGTGGTTTTTGCTCGAAATGGACTTTCATTTATCATGTTTTTAACATATTTTAAGTTTTGTTATTTAAATTTCAGAAGGGTTGACTTGAAGTCTTTAACAAGGCACTAAGAGAAAACAAAGAAGGAGTTAGAAAGAACAAACAATTGCCTAGAAATGTTAAGGTTTACATATTTAAAATAACCTGAAGGGTAGTTCAATAGAAATGTTTACTTGCCCAATACTATCGTTAATAAATAAATAAAAAGATAGATGAATGTTAAAGATTGGTAAACTCGTAAGATCTATTAACAATAAAGGTTAAATCATCAACCCGAAATAGATAACTATAAAATATTAAAGGAGCTAGGAAATGGAGAACAGAAACAGAAATAAATAATATAAGTATAAATAACAAAATGTAATACAAATAATTATGACTTTTCTTTAAAAACTTTACTACTAATTAAATTATAAAAGTGGGTTTAATTGATAATTGTATTGATTTATACTGATAATTACTAATTGTATTGATGTATACTGATAATTGCTAATTTTATTTATTTATACTGATAATTACTGCAACACAAACAAATTAAATTAATAAATAAAAAGGAAAAATGACAGCACTAACAGATAGGAAGAACAGTGCAGGTCAAAATAGCCATACCTACATATTCCTATTAGGATACGAGAGAAACCCTTGTGGAATGGTATGATTGTTCAGAGTATTGTTGACGGCAATCGTTAATAATCCTTTGTAATCAGGTAGCTCAAATTCAAAGGGAATATGTCCTCCTTCGTGGGACCCCAAAAATGTGTCACCGAACCACTGTAAAATTACAATTTTTAACAGCTTAAGTCTTGGCTCATCTTATTTAGATCATGTTTACTCTGAGCATTACCGCCATTGTATAATAGTGGACTCCTCCAAAATGAAGAACTACTCTTGAATTTCTCCAATCTTCAATATCGATAACATCTTCTGTTTGATACCATACCCAGCCTAAGTAATCCCTTATAGTACTGTTAGAAGTAATATCATTATAACTTGATGGAACTGGCATACGTAACATATCACCCTTCATAAACAAACAACAGCTTTATTGTCAATAACAGTAATTTAAAAAGTTCATAATTATTTCTAACTAAACTATTTCATTCCATCAACAAAATAAATGCAACCTACATCCAAAATCTAAACAATAATGTTCATCGGAGAATTCTGATGGTAAGTCAGTTCATCTTCACTAAGTATCAAAAATAGAAACATAAAACAGCTCATAGTTTAATTGAACTTTGGTCATTCCATGTGAAATCAGCCAGATCATGTCACCAAATATTTTAGATTTCCATGAAATGTTGCACATTTGCTTATACATATGCCCTAAGGAGGCCTGTGATGTTTTTTTGTTCTAGAATGTATACTTTTTTTTTAGTAGAATTTAAAAAATATGAATATTGCGATAATTTGGTTCCACGGAATCGCTTGCGGGAAATGAGTAATTTCACTAAAATTATAACATTTCAGATATTAATAAAGATTTTGATCTGGAAAATTTTTCACAATTTAATAGAAGTACACAGTTTACAAAAATGCATACAATACATTTATGTAGCCATAGTATTAAAAAAAATTTATAAAATTCATATTGCATGACATTATTGTGGTTTCCGAAACTAAAACAAGGGTTTACAGAAACACTTGTAACTTTTTTCTCCAAACAACTGGTAAGCTGGAAAAGGTTCCAAATAAAACCTAAGATTATGAGCTTTATATTAATATAAAACACCAATTGGCTTTTTTATAGGTACATTTTTAAATAATGCCATTTTCAATAAAATTGTGTAAAATAAGGTACCAATTGCTCAAATGGTACGATTTTTGTATTTCAGTGTCCCCTAGTGGCGTAGAGATATAGAAAACATAGTGTATGTCAGTTCCGGTATGATAATGAATCTATGTTTAAAATTTCATAACAATCAGTTCAGTAGTTTTTTGTTTAGTAGTTAACAATAATGCCTCCAAAGGAAGCTAAAGAGCAATAGCTGTATGCCAGCAGCAACTTGCTCTGCATGCACAGACATGAAAACTGCTGGCAGTGGCATGCACCAAACAGATCATTTGTCATAATCAGTGTTCAGTTGTTCTCAGCCTTTCTGTGGAGCTGGTCATGTTTTAAATTTGTGCAACATTTTTGTCATTCTCATATTTTTATGAATTGAATGTGTTTTTTAAATTAAGTTATCAAGTGTAGCATTTAGTTAATGGTATTTTTTGTTAATAATAGTATTTACAACTTTTTTTGCATCTTGTGTCACAATGGAAAATTTGAATCCATGTACTTTTGGAATATTACTTGAGACCCTATGCCACTTAACAACATACACATCAACAAGAAATCTCAAAAACTTTTCTGAATTGAAATATGATTTAAAAAATTTAATATTCCTTAGATCAAGTATAACCCTTATTGAGTTCAAAAAATACTATATGTGGACATCACAGTTACTATTATTTTTTCTTTATTTTAAAAACGTTTCGACTTTACTTAGCCATTTTCAATTTTCTTTTCATTAACACATTCTCACTACTATATAAGTCCATCAATACTTGAACAATGTTACTTATACATCTGTATATTACCAACCTTTTTATAGTTGTCTATAACAAAAAATAAAAACAATTTTTTTTTCTTGGAGTTTGAAAATTTTCTCCATGGTCATTCTTAAAAACTTATTCATTAAGTTATAAACTGGTGTTGACTTGCTAAGAAATAAACTTGAGGACAGGTTTAGTTCAACACGCCTACCTATACCTAGTTATTACAAATAATTACAAGCCTCTTTCATCTGATTTATTAGAAATTAGAAGAGTAACTGAATCTGAAAAACCTTCCTTGGTTTTTGATTCAGTTATTATATATATTCAGTTTGGTTATTGATTGAGTGAAGGAGCGCCAAAATGGACAAGCATTCGTCCTCAACCAAACAAGCAGTTCTGGAAGAACATACTACTTTACTAAAAATGATGTAAAATTGAATGAATTACATTCCCCTAAGTGGCTTAAATATACACAAGCTACATATAGATGTCGGAATATTACATCTTATAAACACTCTTGCTGAAAATATATTAAGAACATGTACATGTAAGTTTAACAAGTATCGTAAGCCCTAATATTATACTTTCATTTAGAAGATCTGTGAAGTTTTATTGTTCTAGGATTTATACTTTTTTTAAAAATAGAATTTTAAAAATATGAATATTTGAGATAATTTGGTTCCACAAAATCGCTTGTGGGAAATGAGTAAGATTTACAAAAACTATAACATTTCAGACCACACCACAGATTGGTATACTAAACCCACCTATTCTGGCAGACTCCTTAATTATTACTCCCAACATCCACACCACCTAAAAATTAACGTCGCCAAAAATATCATTCACAGTGGCCTATCCCTCGCTGAAATCCTTTTAAAAAATAATTTTCCTGCCCACGTTATCAATAAACTCATCCATGACTACAAAAACCCTCTCACCCCTACCATCTCCATCTATCCCTATATACAAATCCTTGGCATACCCTCCCTCTCTAATAACATTTAAATATACTTATGTTCCTCTTTCACTAATTTACGTATCACTTTCAAATCCCATAACAAACTTTCCCATATTTATACCCATAACAAAGATCCTATTCCCCTTAAACTGCATTCACATGTTGTCTATCTTATCCCCTGTTCTACTCCTAATTGCTACTCTTCCTATATCGGTATGACATTTCAGGTATTAATACAGATTTTGATCTGGAAAATTTTCCACAGTTTAATAGAAGTACACAGTTTACAAAAAAGCATTCATTTGTGTAGCCATAGTATTAAAAAAATTTTATAATTCATATTTCATGACATTGTTGTGGTTACCAAAACTAAAGCAAGGGTTTACAGAAATGCTTGTAACTTATTTCTCCACACAGAAGCTGGAAATTAATAAAATTAAGCGGTATTAAAGTTGGCATTATTTAAAAATGTATCCACAAAAAAGCCAATTGGTAATTTATATTAATAAAAAGCTCATAATCTTAGGTTTTATTTGGAACCTTTTCCAGCTTCTGTGTGGAGAAATAAGTTACAAGCATTTCTGTAAACCCTTGCTTTAGTTTTGGAAATCACAACAATGTCATGAAATATGAATTATAAAATTTTTTTAATACTATGGCTACACAAATGAATGCTTTTTTGTAAACTGTGTACTTCTATTAAACTGTGGAAAATTTTCCAGATCAAAATCTGTATTAATACCTGAAATGTTATACCGATATAGGAAGAGTAGCAATTAGGAGTAGAACAGGGGATAAGATAGACAACATGTGAATGCAGTTTAAGGGGAATAGGATCTTTGTTATGGGTATAAATATGGGAGAGTTTGTTATGGGATTTGAAAGTGATACGTAAATTGGTGATAGAGGAACGTAAGTATATTTAAATGTTATTAGAGAGGGAGGGTATGCCAAGGATTTGTATATAGGGATAGATGGAGATGGTAGGGGTGAGAGGGTTTTTGTAGTCATGGATGAGTTTATTGATAACGTGGGCAGGAAAATTATTTTTTAAAAGGATTTCAGCGAGGGATAGGCCACTGTGAATGATATTTTTGGCGACGTTAATTTTTAGGTGGTGTGGATGTTGGGAGTAATAATTAAGGAGTCTGCCAGAATAGGTGGGTTTAGTATACCAATCTGTGGTGTGGTCTGAAATGTTATAGTTTTTGTAAATCTTACTCATTTCCCACAAGCGATTTTGTGGAACCAAATTATCTCAAATATTCATATTTTTAAAATTCTATTTTTAAAAAAAGTATAAATCCTAGAACAATAAAACTTCACAGATCTTCTTAGGGCATAAGTATAAGCAAATGTGCAAAGTTTTATACAAATCAGAGATGGAGGGTGACATTTCATTAAAGGATTGGGTGATTTGATATGGAATGACTCCTTTACAATTAAAAAAAAATATTCATTCAGAATCCGTCAAGCATACCTATTAAAACATGCAAGAATAAAAATGTCATACAATTGTTATTAATATAATTCTATTAATTTCATAATTTATGTTAAATTTACAAATAAGGATTCCTATATGGTGGGTGGGATTATGCGAACACACTTACAGAACAATATGTTGTTATTATCTTGGAAACTTATGGCATATAAGAGGTAGACAAAGGTAACTGATCTCTACTCCCTCATTATAGAGGATAACTGATGATCACTCTGCTTTGACTATTTCTTATCTTGAGCGCTTGCAGGGATCTAGACCTTATCAGTGGTTTCTGTCTACTCTCAACTCACAACTTTTTTTATCTATAGATTGTGGTATCATAATTTATAATAGTAATCACTATATAACACATTATTACACACTCGAATCAATGAAGAGTGACAAAAAGATTTCTTTTTTTTTGTCTATTTAGCTTATATAGCTCTTTAATAAACAAAGAGTAACAAAACAGAACAGAATCTTGGTCAAACGGGACATGGTCATTTATTTGAAATAAATGCAAATATTCTACAGTATATAATTACCATCATAGGACCTGAATACCATTTTTCTTTGAAACCTATATCAGGATCTTCTTGAGGAGATAATTTGAATTTCCATAAGCCATTAAGGGATATTTTGTGTTTCCAACCATAAGGAGATGTAACAGCATTCACTCTGTATAAAGATGCAAGTAAAGCCAACAAGTGTATACAATTTATATCTCCAAGCATTTTTTTCCTAATAAAAAACAAACAAAAAAGCCTCTGTAAAATATAAATGGGAGAAAATAAAATAAGCAAGGAGGAAACCATTAGTAAAGGATTAAAAGAAACTTAATTAAACAAATATAATCATGAAACAAGACAAACTTTGTGAAAGCAGATAATAAGATCCAATGATTAATTAAAAACTTTGATAAAAACAAAACGTATAATCATTAGTGAAGTCAAATTATCTTCAGGAGGAAACATCAATATTCATTGTACAAGATAAACTTTATTACATAACCTTAGTTCATAGAATAATAAATTATACTCATAAAAAGTGAGAATTCAAGGATTGTTTTGACACGATCCAGTAAAGGTTAAACATTCCCTAATGCGATGTTCAAATGGTTATTATGATTTCAAGCATGAGTATGTTAAAACTAAGAGCTAATAAAATTGTTTAAAAATTTCAATAAAATGAGCTAACAGTTTTAAAACTATCAGAATGATCAATAAAAAAAATATATGAAATTACAATTTTTTGCAAAATTCTCAAATTTGCCTTCCTATAAACGACATTATTATACCACTAGCAGAATTCCATGTAGAGTTGTCATTTGCATTTATATGATAAAAAAAAAAGGCTTTTTTAAGAAGGAGAATTCTAGAGGTCAAAATTATAGATGATATTAGGGCTCGTTTTTCAACCATCCAATATCCTATGCCAGGAAGTTTTAATTGACTTTTTTAAAAATGTATATTAAAATTCGATGCATAATTAAGAAAAATCGTATGAGGTTATTAATATATATCCAAATAAATAAATATCGTAGTAATATTTTTATTTTTCTAGGTTATAGGTCACAGGATCTACAGTCATGAGGAATCTGCTGGGTTAGGAAGGTATTGATTGCAATGGAGTTGAAACTTGACTATGCATTTTTTAACAATTCAAAAACGAGGTATTTTTTACAATTCGTCTATCTATGTCACGATTAAACAGGCGAAATAATTCTCTTTTGAATTCCATAATAGTTCGATTGCTCAATGCTAAATTTCCTACTAGCAATAATGTATACGAAACTGTAAATGTAATCGCGTGGTCAAATAGCTGTCTGGAGATTAGGCCCAGCAACGGTCTTCTTCAGGAAAAGAAATAAAGGTTCCTGAGTACATGCTCATTCTGAACAGCCATTATCCTTTTTTCTGTAACCCAATGTAACAGTCAATGACTGGAGTGTAGAACAGTGCTGAAGACACTATTGAATCAGCCCTGAGGGGACAGGTTTTAGGTTAAAATAAATTTTCTGGGATATAATTCCTGTGATTTCTGGTTAGCATACTTCGTGTTAACTATTACATTACTTTGGTATTTTTTAAAAGTACCTACATGTATTTACATTAAAGTCGTGTTTCTTTTTCTTACCACTAATGAATCGCCATTGCCCTCCTGCATCTATAATTTTCCTATAATGTATTTCCATTGTTGTTTTATCCTTTATTTCCATTTATGATCATTTTGAATTTTTCACTAAGTAATAGGTTTAAAATCATAAGAATTCGAAGTACTTTATAATTCAACAAGCTTTTTAAATATGAACTTTCTCATTTCACTTTTCAAAAAAATAAACTAGCCACCAAGCATGTTAATCCACTGTTGGAGATGTCAAATAAGAAATGAGAAGTAAATACAAGTTTTATATATGATACATAGAGTGTTAAGAATGAAACTTTTAAACACAGAATTGTTGCAGCCAGTTTTGCTGGGATAAAAAGAATATTCACTCATTTCACTGAGTCAGGTTCTAGTCATTGTCAGTGATGATTTTGATAATTTATTAATGTAATTCAATAATGATTATTGTTTATTTATTACAATCCAAGTACATTTTTAAAGTTATACAAATTGTAATTCTCATACAGGCTAAACTGATGATTTGGTTCTTAGAGTAAGACCACCAACAAAAACTTCTGAAGGCAGAAAATACAATAAAACTAAAATTTTGATGGATCGCAAAAGAAGTAAAGTTCAGCAAGTAATAGATATCAGCTACGACTTGTCAACTACAAATCTATAGGTACAATAATAATTAATGATGAACTAGAAACACAAATAAATTTAAGTTTTTGCCAACCATATGTTCGTATATATTTTCGATAACTACATACTCCAAGGATCAACCCCTAAGCGAAGATAGACAAAGAAAAAAGTTGTGACTTCTACACTGTCTATTTTTACATCAACCCGACCAAGATCACGATGGTTGGTGGTCGAGAAGGGGTTTTAATGCATATATCTCGCTCGTAATCGTATCACTGCCGCTCGTGACTTGATCAGAATTGGCGTGCCATGGCGCCCGATTTTAGCCGCTTGCATTTCTGACGATACCTGCGGCATCTTTACGCGTTTAATCCATCAGGATAAAGTAAATAAAAACATTTACATTAACACACAGTTCAAAACACACAAATACCGCGGAAAACTTGGACGAATAAATGAGAATATAAATGCTACGCGGTCAGCTGACTGGGCGCCGCCATACTGGCCTTGGCTGCCCTGTCATGTGCCTTTCACTTTACCTCTTCCCCAGGTTTAAGACGACATGCGAAAGATGAACGAAAAATTTTGGGGCAATAGAATTAAAGTTTCACTTTAAAAAGCACAAGGTATAATAATTGTTTTTCCTTTTGATTCAGTGAAATTACATGATACATGATATGATAACCACCTGTAGTGCAGGTTAGCATAACGACATTCTTTGTCCAAGGATGCATGTTTGCATCATACAGGGGGCCTTCAGGTTTTTTAAATGGGAATGAAAAATCCGTAGTTATCTCATCCTTCAGAGGGAAGTAACTTGATGGTCCCAAGCCTGTGCAGGGTCAGATACTGATTAAAGATACCTAACCTGATTATACCTGGATAGGGAAAATTAACTCCTTAGCATTATTTGATTAGCCATAACAGCATAAAGTGACACAAAATAAAAAATTAAAACAAAATTTGGAAGATTTAGATTTCAAAACTTAATACATTGTTTCAAGAAAAGAGAAGATAGACATGATTCAACCTATATGGGTTAAAGAGTAGACAAGTAAATAAATGAATCCGACTAAATTAATTTAAAACTATGACCTGCCAAGTCAAAAACCAACACCATTCAATAAATTACAATGGCAAGTACTAGTTGGAAAATTCCACTTAACAGAATATCTAAATGTCATAAATATGATTATCAATACACCCAAATACTGAACTGTATTTAGAATCAATTTTTCTTGCTTTAAATTATTCTGTAATTATGATTTAACAGTGGTGATTACAGTTGTTGTAACTGGTTATTTTTTAACAATTAACTGTGTTAGCACTTACCTTAACGTGTTTTCACACCTTATCTACCCTTTGTTCATATTTTGCCAAACCGAGACAAATCAAATGGCTGAAGAGTGAAGGGATATGACAGAAATATAGTACTATGGTTTTTTTAAATCATATCTACACATTACAATCAATTTTAATTTAATTTATTTTTATATTGTAAAGAAAACATATAAAAAAGCTATAAGTATATTTCTAAAAAAAAAATTATTGTTAAAGTTTATTTAAAAGCAAAACTATCCCAATTGTGCATTTGATTTGTGAAGGTGTGGAACTTATTTCAACAAAGTGATATTGATTCTTATCCGCTGTATAAATTATATAACGAATCCTTCACCTATCTCTGTGAGAAATACTCCTGTGCTTAATGTGTTCAATAAAATAAATGTTTTGACATGGTCTTATGCTCATCTAATAAATGTTGTTTGGTATTTAAGGAATACGATTGAGGTGCAGGTCACTAGGGGATAAAGGCATCATAAATTAGATCGGTTATTGACACAATAGTTTTGTATTAGTTACATAATATTGTATTAAACATAGAATCTTTGTACATTGTATACTAATTACAGTGTAATTTAAAATATCAATGAAGCTGTTCATTCTTAAAATGTAGTGTATTGAAATTTCATTTTATTTCCAGTCATTAACAAATAATAATTTTTTTTATAGCAGGATAATAAAAATAACATTGTTTTTGTGAAGTGATTGATCAAAAAGTACAATCAAGTATTCATTGTATTCAAAATATAACCGTCCAATTATGAAGTAAACTGTCAATGAGTATTAAGAACTAAACAGCTAAGTGTGAACAATAGATAAGAGTGTCAGGAGTGTTAAAAGTGGGAGATTCAATAGGCGTAATAATTCATAGGCCGTTTGAAAATCACAGCATGAGTAATACGTAAGCCACCTCTTGGGGCCGAGAAAGAAATCAGCAAATAAAATACATCTAAATTAGCATAAACAGATGGAAGTGTTATGGACGCTACCAAAGCTCGCTTTTACTAAACGCATCTTAGAATAGGGACATTTTATCCATGTAAATAAAACTTTTCTTGATGAAAAACATAAAGTTGCAATTTTAAAAGTTCAAAAGAGAGTAGACATTCATAAATTTAAGATATAAGAGGAAGGGCAGGCAACTAGGCAGCTTCTTAAGGCCAGGATATCATTAAGCTGAGGGAATGGGAGCTTAGGCTTGTTCAGGGGGTACTTTTCCAAAACCGTATAAAAGTTGTTTATTTAAAGAATGATATCTGTGAAAAACAAAACCAAGAACTTTCATAGTGTAAAGAAATAGAAACAAAGGAATGGAAAATACATTCAACACTTCCTAACTCAATTAAATACCTTTTTCCTTGTTTACTTAATTTAGAAACATATCGTTTGGACATAACTCTGACATGATATTACTTTCTTTTTCTTTTTCATTTAATATATATTTGTGTTATCTATTTACAAAACATAAAATATTTTAATAAGAAGTTATAATTTCAAAGGGTTTTAAGCAACTTATTAAAAATAAATTTATAGAAACAATATATATCAATTTAATAACTTTATACAAATATATATCTGCATATGTACACAGTAATCCATAGTATGAAGTGCGCATAAATTACTTAAACCAATTTACAAAAGAAGAAACTAAAATAAATGTATAAAATGAAGCTTCTATCTATAATTCTTTCTACCTATTAGTATAAGCATCCAGTCTCTTAGCAAGAGGATTCACATAAACCCACCCATCGTCGCCTTCCCGCTGGAAGAGCTTGGTCTCCCAATCCAGCCCGTACTCCTTGCGTTGTTGCGCCTCCTGCCTCTGCTTCTGCTCTAGGTTATACTTTGCGTCTGACGCGTGTGAAACATTGTTCAATCTAAGGCCAGCTGTAACTTCTTTCCATAATTTTCTAGATTCATTGTCATTTTGTAATTCAATAGGACGGACATTTTTCTTTATTATTGAGAGGCTGTTGACATTAGCAAACTGATCCGTTCTACCATCTGCCCACTTAGCATGCATCACACCATTCCATTCACCAGTTATTGTCAAAAACGACTTTTTCTCATTAGGTGCATATACCTCGCCAAGTACTCGATGCTTCTTGCCACCATAAAACGGCTTCGTCAAGAACTCTATAGTGGCTCTATATCCTGTTTTTTCACAATTGATCGTAACTGATCCACCAAGTTCAATCCATGGGACAGTCAGAATAGACCTACCGTAACCATTTGGGAATGTTACTACATACTGCTCATCATACTTAATAACATTAATCACTCCACATCCCACATTGTGAACACCTATTGATAAACCGAGGAATTTCGATTTTGTCCAAACGTGTGCATTAAAACTTATCTGCTTTTCATAGTGCTCTGCATAAAATGCTGAAATAGGCGGGTGATGAGATACTTGCTCTGCCACGAAGGTCAACTGTGAGGGGTTGCACCAAGGAACAGGACCATCCTTCACTGGTTCAGTTTCTCCATTGTCGATTTCGATGCCTGGTATATCCCAAAAGCACTGAAACACTTCTCCTAATATCGGGTTATAGGGTTTCTTGGCCACAGAACTCTTTCTACCGGCATGGTAAGAACAGAGATACCATTGAACAACTTGCACCATTCTCTCTTTTTCAGTTGGTAAATCGGAAATTCGAACAAACATATCAGGATGAGCGAAATAATCAGCATACATTTCCAACAAGGAACGTCGTTCAAGAATAAATGTTGGTAAAGCTACTTTTGTTAAATCCATGCCTATTTTGACTTGAGAAAGTAGGTGGCTTACAACAGAACCTTGACTTTCCATTGAAATGTTTGTTTCTTCTGGGTCCTCATATAAAGCATCGTAATCCAATGTTCCATCTGCTTTGACATAGGTAGGAGGCGAATTGGGATTCAACACTGCAGCTCTATCTGCTTCACCCTCATCGTCATGTTCATTGTCAGCCGCATCAAAACTTGCATTCATGTTTTGAGAGAATGAATGTTTCATACCTGTAGGGCTTGGAGGATCACTGCTGTCATGAGCATCATAGAAATCCTCTTCCTCAGATGTGGAATATGAAGTTTCGGGCACACCTATTGAACCAGGTGGGAGCGCGTAAGTGGGGTCTGATACAACCATGGAAGTAGAAGCAAGCGGTGAAGAGTGGTCAAGCTGACTGGGCGAGGAATCGATTTTATCCATTGGCTGGTAGGTACCGTTGACAGGGTAAGCAGTATTCTTAGCTATTTGAAGTAGAACGATTGTGTGCTTCACTTGTTCAAGTAAATTATTTGTATGTGTAATAATACTTTCGCACTTTGTCTTCTCCTCTGCATCCAAATCAGACTCCATTTTCAACTCTATAGTTTTAATTTGGTTAATTAAGATCTGTAAATAGCCATCAGATTCAGCTAATTTTTTATCAAAATCTTGCATTGTTACGGATGGCCTCATCGAATCTAAACGCAAAGAACTAGGATTTTTGTAACCATAAGCATGTCTCATTATTGTATCCTCGAGACAGCGTATCCACTTTTCTCTTTCATCACCATCTCTTGCCTGGAAGTGGAATGTCTTGGAGTCGACAGTGATGGTAAATGTACTATCATCCCCATCATCTATACCAATGACAGCTCCTTTCAGCCTGACACACCCACGTCTCACACCTCGCATCATCTTCTCCCGTGACGTGTAATAAGACAGCAGCCCAGCATTGTCGTCTAGGACGAACCATCGGTACTGCCATCCTTTCATAAGATTAGTCCACTTGCTTAAGGAGCCCTCCATAACGGCCATCTTACAAATAGTCCTTGGTTCATTTAGTCACTAAATCATTATAAAAAAAAATCACATTACAACATAGTTAAGGATTCATTGTCTCGTTTCCATTAAGGATATTCATAAATTTACAATTTTATAGCTGAAGATTTCCTTCTGAGATCCAAAAGCGACATAAGAATCTTCAGAAGACTCTTGGCTATCTCTAGGACACACCATCAGATCATGAAGGGAGGGAAGCCAGTCTCCAGTTGAAGAGCCGTCCTAGAAAGGAAAAAAAGTTAAAGTCATTAAATGTAATATATTAATAAATATAAAATTTTAAAAATATTGAATAAATAACATTTATCCCTTAAATATAATTAATATTATCGTTAAATAAAATTATGTTGTAATCAATTTGAGCAGCCTAATATTATTGCTTTAACTCTTAGGATACATTTGTCATTATCTACTCTTCTTATTCCGAGTAATCAGAATATTAATATTTTATTTTATATATTAATATTAATCAGGTATTGGATTTTTAATAAATTGTAAACCTGAGATAAAAAATTAAAAGGAGGATTGTGATAAATAATAACTTTTATTTTTCTAAACCACCCAATCGTAGCCTGAGAAAGATGATATGACTAAAACAATTTTTATAATCTGATCATACCAAGATAAATTATCAATAAAAAAACAACAACAATAAGACATAACTTGGTCAGATCAGAATCTCTAAGAGGGAGAAGATGGAGGAAATGGCCCAATCTATATCTACTGATATCTGTTATTCTTCAACTGCCAGAGCAACAAGTAGCAAGGGCCATCATTTCTTGGTTATTCAACAAGTTGTTTCTGAAGTAAGCTCTTAGACATTGCTCATCAGTTTTAAAGTTAGAGGGAAACGTTAAAAATTCATAGCTCTCTATTTCTAATAAAAGAATAATAAAGTACATTAAAAGAGATCATTGTAAGCAGCTGAAGGATTTAAGGAAAAAGATATAGCTCTGTTCTAAAAAATATTCTAGTCCTAATATCTTTTGCAACTACATCTTTGAATATAAAGATACATCTATAAAACAACAATCTATAAACAATCTATAAAAGGCAATTTATAAAGCCACTGAGTACAATATTTGTCTTGATAAAATTTTATTTTGCAAATATCCTCCAGTAAATTAATAAACATAATTAATAAGGCATAAGAAAAAAAAGATTTATAATATAATGATGTAATAGGAAATATATATATATATATTTTTTTTTTTTTTTAACAAAGGAACCGCCGCCTTCTAGCAGGAAAGTCTTCAATTTTTGAATTAAAAGCATTTCCTGTAAGTGTCGACAAACTACTACTTGTGACAAATAAATGATACAGGACCAGGCGGGTCGATAAACGGAAATTACAATAGGGGCCGACTTTAATACTAAGCCGACCGGAACTGAATTCCGGAGCAGTCACTAGGCCAACCGTGTTTCAACGAATAAATAAATAGCATTTTTTTAACAACTTACTTTCAGTCCTTGTTTCTTAGAAACGTGAAAGGAGTGAAATCAGAATGGGTAGTTCAGAAAAAAAAAAAAACATGAGACAAAAATCGGTTTTTCGAGAAATTTCAATATTTAAAAACTGAACAAAATAAGATGCAAACAAAATTAAGGTACAACTTCTGTTGGACTTTACTTTTACGATCGCTTTATCAGTCACGGTCCCATCCCAGAACCATCGAGAAATTCCAGCTTACAGCTTTGTATTCCTATAAAATTTCATGGTGTTTCATGAACCAGAAGTATATATTCAGCTATAGGAGACGCCCCTTTTGACAATACCATGATTATTAAGATTGAGCTATATAGATTTATTAGCACGCTGTTATTAGTGCAGCCAGCATCTCTGTAACGGAATCTTTGAAATCGAATCTAGGCCAATTCAAAACATCGAATTAAATTGAAACTTTGCACACTTCCCTAGGACCGATGACAATAAAATTATTTAATACTTTTGTTTAATTTTCCTGACAATGATCTTCAGGATTAGCGATTTTTCAAATCGGAAGATACGCTGGTCTAATGGTAAGTACTAAAGGCAATGAAAATATCTTTGAAAAGCACCATATTTACCATAAAATGATATTTTTTTGTTCATCACTCTTTTCTGATTTTAAACTTTGAAAATACTTTTCTACTTTTTAGTTTTGTTTCCTATCTAAGTGGGTTTTTTATTTATTATTTTTTTGGATTTCATTATTACAAAACTATTCTGTTAGGTTACCGCAGGGACGTTTAATAGCATCTATTTTAACATGGCGCAGCTTAGTTTACATAACCAATAAAACAAGATAACTGTAACAGGAAGATGAGCACGCCACTGTTCTCAGATAGTATATTTACAATACCTCAGTATTGTATTTGTCAATGAAATAATAAAACACGAAGATATATACTATTAGTATAATAAAAATTAAAATTAAAACGCTTTGAAATGTTGTGTGATAGAAAACCATACTTCTAATTTTTTTTTAAATGGACATTTCTTCAGATCCTGATTAGCAATCGTGTCATTTTCGTAGTTTTTGGTTTGAAATGGAGTTATATAATATAAGCAATTACTACTTTTTAAGCCTATGTTCGATTCGGCCCCTTATTCACAACGAAAATAACACGATTTCGAATCTTTAAGTACAAGAAACTCCTTTTGGATAAGATTTGACTTAAAAACTTATTCACCGAGGCTGTAGATAAATGGAATAAGAAAGAGTTAATATGTTTTTAAAATTACATTTGTGCCTGGTAGAAGACATTTTGAAAAAAAATAAAGAAGGTAAAAGGAAAAACAAAGGCGAGAAAAGAGGAATATTGTAGCGAAAACAAAAAAAACAAAAAACAATTGAAGAATACAAAGTAGCCTCAATTGCGCACTTGGGTTAATAAAAGCGACCCTGAATTAGAGAGAATGAGAACAAACTGCGGCTTCAAATAACTCCAACCACTTTTTCCCATTCCCACTAAACTGGTAGGTTCCAATAGGAAGATATGGGCATTTCGATGATATGTCATGCTATATAGAAGATTGTCAATACACGTTTATGAAACATGTTATTATAATCACGTTATGACATGACGCGTTCTCAGGGTCCGAATGTAGTGAAACCTTAATACCACTGATTATTTAAGAAGAGAGCAGAATGAGGAAGGAGTTGCCTATAACTCTCCATAGGATACTAATAGCTAATCGTTGATTAGTTAACGTGTGAAGAAGAGGACATAGGAGGAACACAGGAGCGACCTGTGGTCTTGTGGTTAGCATAACAACTTACTAATCCTTAGATCGCGGGTTCGTAGCCCGGCATGTAGACCTAGGATTTCTTAAAGGAAGTAAAAAATCCTTGGTTACGTCGTCCTTCTGAAGGGACATTAAACGGGAGTCCCGAGCCTTTATGATGTCAGTTGCTCGTCAAAGATCCCTATCCTAATTAAACCTGGATAGGAAAAATTAAGAGCTATCGTCCGATTAGCCATACCAGCATAAAGTTACGTTAAATAAACAAACGAACAAATCGAATTTTGTATTGAAATTTGAAACAACGGGACAGAAATACAAAAATTGATTTTAGTTAGTGAAGAATGAAATTAATTAAGTTTTTGAAAGTATTCATTATATTATGCCCGATTAACACACAGTGAAAACACTAAATCGTAAAACAGCGAAAATGCCTCAAAACAATTGAAAAAGGTTTACTATTTTAATGAGAAGAAATAAAGGAAGGATATAGGAGAGATTATCTCCGAAACGATACGATAAGTTTACATAAGCAATAAAACAAGATAGTCGGGACGGGCAGGTAAGCACGCCACGGCTCCCAAGCCCTACCTTTCAAATAGTAAATACAAATATACCAATAATAAAATACGAAAATATTTAACAGTAGTATAGCAATAACATAATTATCATATTATTAATGATTTTACAGTCCGAAAATAAAATAATAGTTGAAATCACTCGAGTACCCATAGTTGTATAATTGATATAATGTATGTAGGTATATTTTTTAGAACAATTTTCCTTTTCTAGATCGGGCCTTTGTAATACACTGCCCGCGCAATAATGCGCTCTTATAAATTTAAAACTTGTTTCTCCGATACTTAGAATAACATCTCGACAAATGTTTAAGTATTAAAAAATTATAACAACTAACAAAAAAAAAAAGACAAATGCTTAACTTGAAATGCTTATACTAGACTGAAAAGACAAGAAGCTACTCGCCGTTACAGGCTACTGCAGCAGTTACTAGACTAACGCTCTAAGCTCCCAATTAATCATAAAAAACTCATATACATAACTAACTATTATAAGACCTATTTGTACTTACACAATCAAGCATTGGGACTCCACTAGGCCATCTAATTCCTCTCGTATCCAATCCTTACAATCCAAAATCCTTCTTAACTTCCTCAATGCTCCTTACTTTGTTACGAATAAAGCCATACACAATGACCTCAATGTCCTTTTTGTTGCTGATTTATCTCGAGACCGATACCAGTCTTTTCATGAAAAACTTCATTCTCATTCAAACCCACTAGTTTCAAACCTAGCTACATTTTCGATTCCTGATAAACCTCCGAGGCATCTCAAAAAGAGGATGGCCACGTGACCTTCGAGTCGAATTCGTTATTTGAGTACTTCCACTTGGTAGTTTCTCTACATGCCTTTATCCATGCCATTATGTGTCATTCCTGCCATTTACTTGTTATAATATAGTTGTAAATTTCAATAAATTAATAAAAATTGTAATAAAAAGACTCTACCAAATAGAGAGGAAGGTAAGACGCCTCGAGATTCCTCCCTACTCGTTAAGTTATCAGGTAAGCAGAAGGGTGCCATTCATGTTCAATTTTGGACAAAAAGCTAACTACCAAAAATTGAATGAGTCTGAAATGGCTATTACCTTCTTTATCCCACAGAGAGATTATGGCTTCCACTGTCTCCTGGATGGCAAATATCTCAATAAACCGGAGATAAGGAAGATTAAGTATATTCTATAATATAGCTAAATATTAACCGTCCAATTATCTATAGGTCAATATGTAACTGTACATGTGTACTAAGAAAACATTACTAACAAGAAGATCGTTTTTCTTATGCCTATCACTACACTATTAATGAAGTAATGAATCAATCCTTGAAGATAATAATGACTAAATAAAACCAATTACTTTATTGTATGCAATAAAAATAGCAGAGCGCTGAAGTGATGTAACCAGTAGCATTTTGCCTTCTTATCAGGCTATTTTACATGGAAGCACTAACGCCTGAAGCTTTTCCTGAGCAGTGGCAGATCCATAAGAGAACCAAAAGGAAAACCACTTCAAAAGGATCTCAATGCTAATTATACTTGGATAAGCAAAATTCATCTTCCGATTAGCTAATGCAGCATAAAGCGACCTTAAATAAACAAACAGCTGAGATATCCTGACAATCTTTTTATACACAGAAGAGCCACAAAGGAAGATTGTATCATCACAAACGGCACAACACATCGCTGGGTTTTGGTCTTCTCAAGTGTTTTGTACTAATAGAACATAAATACCAATGACAATCTATAAAAGGGCTCGGTCATCAAATATACAAAAAAATACTAACATTTCAGATTTACACCTTTAGGAAGGTAATCATTCTTACAATCCATTGATTTGAAATTGTTAAAGGTTTTAACACTTTGACTTAACATAACTCCTGACAGGTAAGAAGTACAAAGGAGGTGGATACAGGTAAGAGAAATTAAATAAGTTTTTGCACAGTATTGAAGTTTTAAATACGAATATAAAAATTCGGATTTTGAATTTTGTAGAATTGAATTTGAATGCTGGTGCTAGCAAAGAAGAGACATTAAGCTAGAATATTTTCAACATCCATCACGGGGCAGGTGACGTCAACAATCATCTCCAACGTCAACAGCCAAAGCTCATGAAATAACAAACCCATTAGGCCTTTGTCTGGCCTAAAACTATTTTTAAAGAACGATTTAATTTTTTTTTATCTGAAGGATGTGCTTCTAAGGGATGTATCAAAATCAATTAACAAATTACATTTACAAAAAAAAATTAAATATTTCATAATTCATACTTGAGTATGAAGAGTACTGAGGAGGAAGAGTGCCCGATTCAGAAGGTTGCGGATTCGGTTCCCATATGGTTTGGTTAATATTTATTTCTTGGTGGTCCCGATAAAACAAACTCATGTCATGATAAGTACTCGGCGGCAACCTGAAAGCTGTCATCGGAACCACATGGCCAACTTGCTCATCAAGCCAACTATTTTTCCTAGGAATTCAAGAACAGTGGCTGTGTATATTATCTAGCAGAGCTATTGTGGCTCCGTGCTGTTAGTACAGGAAAAGAAAAAAGATAAAATAAATAACTTCGTCTTGGCAGTAGCAATCAAGATCTACCAATTCCATTCCAAAATCAGGAAAAGAGAAAGCTGGTATAAACGAATAATAAATTTGGATTAAACATGTCGTGGAATGCATAGTTTTTAGTGCAATATATATACATATATTTATAATATGCTATATGATTAACAATATGGATCTATGGTGAGATTCCACAAAAAAAAATTAACTTTAGTGTTTGTTTCTTTTTTTTTAAATATATTCCTTTATTTGTTTGATAGGAAGAGATCACACAAAAACTAGAGAAGGTTATTCAGTTCTGGCCGCACCGTTGTAGGAAATTAAAAAAAATATTAAGACTAAACCATTGACTATTTCATCTGGACGGAAGCACTTAGTTGTCAGGCCTTATACTTTTTTGACAAACTATAAACTAATTTGAGACTATCAGAACCTCGACATCGTTACTAGGATAATTATTGTGATTGATTTTAAATAATATTTTAATAAAATATGGTTTACAAATATAAACTATTGGCTCCATTATCATTGAAGTGCTCTACTTCAGATACTGAAAATCGTAAAGAACTAACTTTACATGGCATACTTGCATACTTACACACTTACTTTGCGTAAATATCAATCCTCATTGCGGCAAAAGTTCGAGTTTTCTAACCGAAATTTAAGTCATACTACCAAGATGAAATTGCTAATTAAATTTCATTAACTTACGAATTCGGTTATTTAGTTATTTAGACAGACGAAGGCTAATTTATCATGTAGAATATTATGATTGTCAATTTTACAAGAGCTCGCATGTTGGAGATGTCCTGCGTTAGACGACCAATAAATAACCAGCTGTTCTGACGTCACTGACAATTGAAGACTCGATACAAAACTCTGCCTTCATACTTATGTATATTATAACTGTATAACGTAACTCCCACATTTCTTTCTATTCTTGATTTTTTTATTTAAATCCATAACTTCCAATGATATTATAAAAGAACAAAATATAACTAACCTAGATCAAATGCTTTAAAAAAATATGTAGATTTATAAAACGTGTGATGAAACTGTCACCGAACAAGTTAGAAAACAGAATAAAAATCGTACACTTAGTTCTATCACTTGAATAATATTAACTGCGTGCATGCTCCGCATTTCCCGTTGTGTAATCTCCTAAATCTCCAGAGGGACCCTTTTTTGGACCGGAAATTCAACACTATGTTTTCGAATATCATAAGCCGTTATTCATCCTTAAATACAAATTTGTACAGTTACTTGAAATAATTAATAGAATTTTTTTTTTCGCATCCTCCAAGATTTTATTTACAATATAATACAAATTTACAATAAATACATGAAAAGCTTCTATATAAACCAAAAGAATTCTGTTACCTTTCGGTATTTTAAGGCGTTACAATGGGCTGAGTCCGCTGAAGGCGATTTTTGCTCGAACCGGCTCAAAGCCGCTGACTTTACACAACAAACAAAACAGGGAGGGACCGTTTAGCGGGATCAAGAATAGTTGTAGAAAGAAGAAAAGGGAGAAGGAAGAAGGAAAAGGAAGGAAGGATAAGGACGAAGGAGTACTTACCCCATCCCAAGATCAAATGTAGGCACATCGACCAAAGGAACACTGCCCTGCCATCTCCCAGGTCTGGGGTTGGTTTTAAGTCCCTAAATAGGGGGTTCTCACAGGTCTTCAGCCCATCAAAAAATTTGATATACCTCCGACCTATGTACTCGGGCACCGAGGGAAGCCGAAGCTCCTCCTGGATTAATGGAATTCGTGGTAACAGTGTCTATTAGAAACAATCATCAAAAGATTTAAAAGGAGAATAAACTCATAGATATCTATTTAGTTAATAAGAAGTTGTTTCTTATCCTTGATAGGGATACAACTAAATTTTATCCTAAGCGTAAATAATCGTGCAAGTTGAAAGACGTGGATAGAATAAAGGACAAGTTGCCTATGAGCCGCTACCCTAATACCATTAGTAATCAACGTACACGCGACTCGTCTCGTGTTCAAAGTAGTCACGGTGTAGCATCGGAAGGGGCAAAATGCGACAGAATCTAGAGAGCGGTAATTTAAAAATAAATAAATATTTGTTTATAATTAACGATTGGTTCAATAAAATTGAATACCAAAAATCCATCATTGAAAAATGATGGCTTTCTGACACTACGTCCATAGCTGATCGAATTCTACTACACCTCTCCTTACAACATAGTACATTTTTAAAGAAATAAAAAATGTATTTGCCACTTCACTACGCAAGTACACTTTTTTTTTCTTTTTTAATTCGTCTCTTATCACCGCAGTTATTTTAAACTTTTAGACACATAAAAGTATTCCTACTACGTAAGACATAGCCTATTCCTTTCATGACAGGCATGCTTTCAGAATCGATTTGGAAATCTTCCAATGATTAAAACTGAAAGAAGAATTTTCGAGGAAAATTTTAAAAATAACTAAATTCAAAAATGATTATTAGAGATGGGTCTCGCGTAGTAACTAAAGAAAATAGTTAAAGAAGTATTGAAATAAAATTATTCTTACTACTGTTTATTATTAATTACATTAGTTTAAAAAAATTTAGGGTGAGTTTATCTCCATAACTAAATTAAAAATTTACATTTTGCACATGACACATACACACGCACACTGATAAATGAAATTGTGGTAGTGAAAAGTAAAACGCGTTATCTTATCATTTTTTGATAATTGATGTTTTAGTCAAGACTGGATTCCTAGCTGATTATTTCATAGACTGTTTAAATAATATAAATAAAATAATAAAATAAATAATTCTTGATAATTAAATGATGGTTGAAGGTAAATCATTTTGACTGACAATTTGTTTAATATTTTAAATAATGTCATTAAACTAAACTAATTATGTAACATAGGACCTACAAGGCCAACCGATAGTCTGTTGATGATAATTGATAACGAGGAAAAAAACTATATTCAAGTTAAGAAAAAAATAGGGTTAGTTTAAAACATAATCACAACTCGGTAAGTAAACATATGAATGTATAACGAAAAATTACTTTTTGAAAGATTTTTTTAAATATATACATTCAATGATTTCGCTGCAAGATAGGTAACAATGTAAGAGTAAAAGAAGTGACTAATTACAAGAAATAAAAAAAATTTATGGAATGGACAGGAAGTTATGTGAAACTGACTTTTAATCTATACATATAAAATGCTTTGTCCTGAATGACTGAAGGATCAACGCACAGCCTAAGCCACTGATCGTAGAGACCTGAAACTTGGAGGGTGTGTTCGTTGTATGACGTAGCCATCCGATAAGAAAGGATTTTCCGAAATTCTATCCCTAAGGGGGTGAAACAGGAGGGCAAAGTTTGTAAGCTTGCTCACGTGTTTCTTACTCGCAAAATCTATATATCTTCGCTGAACAGAACAAATCAAGTAACATAGTTCACTTCTCGGTGCTGCCGTACGTCAAGTGAAACCGTTATACTATGTAATCCTTTTCAATAAATTAAATAACATTATATACTAATCCTTTACTGAAACGAACAACAGTAAACTTCTGTCCGTCCCGATTATTAATCATTGTCAATGTATGTTTCACGGCTGTGCTGATCCGTTTGTGATGAAAATTGATATGGATAATCTCAAGTCTGGGGAAGGACATAGGCTACTTTTTATCAACACACCACAAAGGCGAAGTTTATATAAAACTGTAACCTGATTGACTATCACACCCAACGGTCAACGCACAGCAGAAACCACTGAACTTGGCATCTTTAAATTCTTAAGTTTAAGTTCTTTGTATAGCTTAAATGAGCACTAAGAAAGAAATTTGGACAATTCAACCCCTATGGGTTCCCCCCTTAATATAACAGGGGTTCAAAGATTGAATGGAATCCGTCAGTTTTGAAGTTAAGACATCTGAAATTTCGGATGTACGAGTAATTATAGTTTAAAAAAATTAAATTATTTATTTAAAATGATCTGTCACGAAACTCCAGACCAAATTCCACGCGAGCGAAGCCGTGGGCAAAAGCTAGTAACTGTTAAGATACTAGTAGAAGGTTAAGATACTTACTGTTAAAATTAAAATGTGAAATTTTAAAGATAAAAACTGATTACAACATCGAACATAAGATGCTCCGAAAACTTGAGTAGAAGATTAACAAAAAATTCAGAGAAATTAGTAATGAGTTTTAGTAAAAAACACTAGACAAGTATGCGCTCACGAACGAGTCATTGACAGACTCCAAAGAGTTATGAAATTGGTTAGATGGCATTATCACTTTAGTCTGAGAGCTTAAGTGGACCTTTCCTCCGGACCCTTATTGTTTAAATCATTCAAATATCCTAGCTGATATACAGATACTTATAGCTTAAATCTATAACATATTTAAACATATTGCTTTAGATATATTAATGAAAAATTTAGCAAATAAACGGCAACAGTTCAAAATCTCTCACAAATAAAAAAAATGAAAAACAAATCTGACAGAGGAAACCGACTTTTTCATTTAAATATTAGACTACCAAAGGATAAATAACCAAGCTAAAAGAACAAAAGAGATAAATTAAAATAAAAACAATAGTAGCAGTGAGTTCATTTTTTCCGAATATACCCACATATTAAATGTAAAACTAAATAAATAAACTGTATTTATATCTTTATATCTCATGGATTATTTATTTAAAGAAAAACAGCAGATTATTGACAAACAAAACTTTAAGAAAACAAGGATAGAAAATATTTTTAGCCAAGGTAAAATAAAACAAACAGTTGTTCTGACAAACAATTTTTTTTTATTCAAGAATACCCAGCTAGTTGGTGAAATAATGTCATGCCGTTGGTGTTCCATCTGAGTGAAGACACCCCGAACTCATTAAGTATATATAAAACAAGAGGTTCTTGTATATGTAAAAATATTATTTAAAAAAAATTACCACCAAACATCAAGAAATGAAGTAATTATTAAGGAAAAGAGAAAAAATATAATAAAAATATTTATGGTGGCAGCTAAGTTAATAAAGATGAACTTTAAATTCTTAAAAAGCAAATAAAAAAACTAAAACTTGGTTGCATCATAGCTCAAATGGTCAATTAGCTATACGCGATAGTATTGTGCAAATGAGTACACTCCAACAGCACATAAAACATTAATAAATTCAGCGATAACGTATAAATAACTTACAAAATATATTGGTTCATGACAATATTAAAATACATCGAATTCAAAGTAGGTGAAGATACAAGTGATAATATACTTGGTGTTGTTGAACTTATGACAGAAAACAATCTTTATCATTTAAGATATAAAAACACTAAAACGAATTTACTATCATGAATGATTGACTCGTTGACAGATAAGTACTTTAGCAAATACAAATTCTTGGTTCATTGTGACGATTCAATTTTCATTCTAAAGGTTCATTAGTTCATGATATAATGAATCGTGCAAGGAAAAAATGCCAGGAAGTGTGAAAGATTAGATTTTCCTAGTCGGAAAAGAATTGTACAATTTCCTACACTCATTTAATAAAAGCATGACTTCTTGGTTTTGTGAAATATTGTTCACATCTCCGTGTAAATTAGTAGTATTTACATTTTAAGGATTTGGTTTCGGTTAGGTTCTTTCGTACAACATTCTATCATATATTTTCCAATCTTAGAAAGTTCGATGTAATAATAACATTAAAAGAATTTATAACGAATGTATTATGTGAAAAAATATCTTGAAATAGAAAGAATTAGATCAACTCGATTGTGAATGACAAAACAACCTCATTTCTCTGTAATAAAAGACAAAGTTCGTTATCACACGTCAAAGACAGTCTGCAAGAAAAATGAATATGTGCAGGGTTGCCAACCAACTCCGCTCTCTCCAACAATAAATAAAAAGATACGTACGCTTACAACAAGATAATGAGAATTTTGTTTAGTATCAGTTTGCTTTTAACAATCAAGGCTATCGCTTTGAGTTAAGTCAGAACTTCAAACTTAACTTTTCATTCGTTTCCTTTTTAATATTCTCGAAAATAATCGTGAGTTCTAATACGGAAAAAATAATGTATTATGGGGAAAACCATAATCACTTCATCAAGAAATAAATGTTTTAACTAACATTTCGAAGTATAAATGTCAACATAACATAAACAATACGCGTTAGTCAGTTCTTTAATCTATATACAATCAGTAATATGCAGTTACCATTCTAACGTATACAGTCAATAATAGTTACTAAATAAAGTCAGGAATCAAATTACTAAACGAATGAAAAACTGTTGACTTGAATCTAAGTAACACGTGGAACAGATATCCAAGTTATTAAAAGTGTCAAGAAATAAAAGAAGTTTATCTGGAATCACTATCCAATATGTATCATTGAGCATTAACTAATAATCAGCTGTTCGAAAACAAAAATACTTCGTTATATCCGTACAGGAGGAAAACCACATTCAAAATATCAACAAGATAAGGAAACAGAAATTATTTACTTACGATTACAGCGTTACATACAGTAACTAATTACATTGCCAATGCTCGAGCATCAATTACGAAAGAGCGTAGGACACTGGTGATCTTTTAGGACCCGCACACTTCCACAGCTAGGCTAAACGTTCAAATGCTACGACATAGGCAAGGCAGGTATGTAAATAACCGAAAATAAATTCCGCCGAGGGGGCCAAGTTAGTACGCAGGCTGAACCAAATATGAGACGCACACAGGACACAAAGAGGAGACGGTAAAGAGAGATGACTAGATAGTAAGCTCTGTATGCCACTGCCTCCACCATCGGCACTTCACGGCCAATTGTATCCGCTTCGTCGAGAAATTAAACGACCCAATCGACCAAAACAATCAAAGCCCCCCTCCCAATTGTATTCAATGTCCCAACATATATTTAACTTAAATAAAATAAAAATATCGTCAACATTGTGCTCATAGAACAAATAAAAAACCTTTTATATTATATTATTTAAACCTTCATGAAAAGTAGTTATATGAAAATGAAAAAAACTCTCACCACAAAATAATTGAATGCTTGTTTTTCCCTTAAAACGCCAATTAAACTATAGTGGTCCAAAAAATTTAAAATCTGCTAGTACCACATCAAGTATTCTTAAATTAGCATTTCTTAAATAATTAAAGCATATATTTATTTATTATTATTTTAGGTAACATTTGCACCTGCGCAGTATCTCATCCAATACATTCGATCTCGATGTTTTTTTTCTGATCGATTTTTTAAACTTATTTTCTGAGCAGGTCTCTAGGCCACTGTATTTTTAACCATCTCATAGGAAGTGGTGATGAGTGGGATGATGTGTAATTGGTGTAAATATATTATTTTCATGTGTGGTGTGATTCGATAGAAACCATCGGCATATGCTCGAGAGTTTCATGGGTGCACCATGTCAGAAACGAAAGCATACTACAAAGAATATGGAAGCCCCTCGAAATATCGGACAACAAAAGATATAAATGGCATACCTTGGTCATGTGATGAGTAGTGAAAAGTACCGATTGCACTACAGGATTAACATAGGTAGACGTGTTTCTAACAGCGGCCAGTAAACAGTATAGGCCGTTGTAATCGCCAACATCCAAAGAGGATAGGCATTTTTAGAAAAAGATTAATTGATGCACTTCATTAGTGCTTAGTATTCATAAGAGTGGGAGGGGCTAAAAATGTGTTTTAGCGCCCTTAATTTAGTTTTAAACCTCCTAAGTCAGTGTAGAGTAACATTATTGAACAAATAGAACATTATATTATCTGATAAACTGCAAAAAAATGTCTACTATATCCTTACCTAAATATTATAGAGCCTACAGCAGAAAATGCTGAGACCGCTTGCGGACTCTACTACACCCCTCGACAATGTCAACCGGAAATGTCAGGCAACTATTCTATAAAGGCCTCAGAGAGGTTATTCAATGTAAATGTCATTTCAAAGTTCTTTTTTAGTTTTTAAAAGAGGGAGCGGTGGAAAAGGGTAAGCAGGGGCATGATGTCAACATTTTGGACATACTCAAAAATATAATAATCAAGAAAACAATTGTTAAGTGATATATATAAAAAGGAAATTAACCAATCCACACCATAAAGCATTAACCAAAGATCGCGGGTTCGCAGGCAGGTGAAATTAGCATTTTTTAAAGGAAGTAAAAAATTCTTGGTTATGCCATCCTTCGAAAGGAACGTAAAATGCGAGTACCAAGCAGGTGCGGTTTCAGGCATTCATTAAATATTTCCTACTGAATCACCGTTCGACTAGCCATAACATTAGCCGACGTTAAATAAAGAAACAAACATAAGGCATCATGTTATTATTGTCCATGTTCTTATTAGATTTATTAAAAACATGCACATTTAAAGGTTACGTACTTACTTATTAAGTTTTATTTCTTACTAATCTATCAATAATTTCAGCAACATAAATTTAGCTTAATATTTCCTGCTCTACACAGAGAATAGCCATGTTGTTTTATCCCTCTTCGGGAATACGGCTCGAATAACTCTATGTACCGTTAAAAAAATAAAACGACCTTTTTTCAAATACATTATGTAAGGACATTTCTATTACTATAAAACAATTTTTTAAATTTAATAGTATTTAAATATTCTGAAACGTGCAAGACGACTCTTTATTAAAAGTTTGTCTTGCATAATTAATAGCTACTTTTTTTATCTTGTTCTTTGCAATTCAAATTATTCATGAATATAATGAGGCTAATACAATTTTTTATTGACTTAACCAAATTAGATCCTATCGATAATTAGGAGTATCGATTATTATAGTTCATAAATTTCAGTGATTTACTAGTATAATAGATCACAGAAATTAGTAACGATTTCTTTTTTTTCCAATTCCTTCGTTCGCCTCCACTCTGGCTGAAAATATCTCTATCACACAAAGGAAATAAAACACCTGAAGCACTCGAGAGAATTAAGTCAAAGGTGAACTATACTTGTCTCATACTCATCATTTTTTTTTTTTCAAGTGACATCACCGCTATCAAAGAGAGCATCATGATGATATTGCCGAAGCAGTTGACGTGTTTTGGTGTTTCGGTCAATGCCACGACAATAAGAAAGCGGAACGACTCGACATAATTCCTGCTGTGTTTTCCCGTAGGTTGAAGTTGAAGTAGACTTCGGGCGCCTACAACTGAAACCCTTTGTAGTATAAACTATTAAAATAATAAATAACATAAAAGTATTTTAATTATTAGCAAGTCAAACCCGATCAAAATAATAACGATGAGGACCATGTGGTTCGGCAATATTATGAGGTGTATGAATTTAAGTTAAATTAATTTCGAACGTGAACTTGGAATGGTATACGAGCACAATGCCCCGATATGGGACAAACGTGAAGGAACCTGGATCGACCTTGACAATACTGATAGCGAGGCACACTACTAGTGATAACAGTGCTAAAGATAGGAGAAGTTAATTGAATTTGGAATCGAAGCGAACTAGTGTCATTATCGATTATTTAAAGATTTCATCGCTGTTATAATGCAAACAAAACTTTGATATTCCAAAAATAAATAAAATAAAATAAACCATTTTCTTAAAATGTAAAACCTTAAGTTTTGAGGGAGTAGGAATAATCATTTTTATTTTTTAATAAAACTAAATTTTTTTAATGAACTGATGTATTAGATATTCAGCGCCGTCTAGATACTTCAAAAATCAATACCAAAAGATTCCATTTCCTATCAAAAGTGGTTACTACATTAAATAAAAGCTTTTGATGCATGAAAAATCAAAACTGTGTATACATATTGTTTAATTATATTGATTAGTCATTTGTTTTTAAAAATGTCTATTCTATTTCTTTATTTATTTATCAACCATTAACTATTTCTACCATAAACTATATCGATATTTTCTGATCAAGATATATCCAACATATTTTCTTTATGTTAAATGAGATTTAAAAAAAGAGAAAATCAAAAAATATTGTCAGTAATTATTGTTTGAACTGAACTGTTAGCAAAGTAACGAAAAGTAATTTTAAAAAAAAGTTTTAAATGATTATTATTTAAAATTAAATGGGTTTTTATCAGAACTTGCAAATTTTTGAAAATGAATGTAACCGGTTATGAAACCAAACGCCTCAAATGAGTTTTTTTCAAGATCTTTGTAATACTGATCAAAACCTGTATCATTTCCTTATCAGTTGCCATTATGAAAGGAAATGGTAGGTAGATGATAATGGCGAGGTCTGGGAATTATTCTGAGATAATCTGTAAGAGTCAAGCCAAAACAATTAGCAAATATTCTGGAATCACGAAATATAAAATCTCAAATTTTGAGTGGGATCTTCTTCTTGATTGATCATGATGAAAAGTAATAAATAAAAGCAATAGTGTAAATAACTTGAAAATCGAGAGTCGAGAGTCTTACCCACTTAACAATCCACTCTCACCCTCAAACCTCTGTAATAAATCATTTATAGTTAAAATGCCATTGATAAACTTCCCATGAATTATTAATTGCTTTCCCAATCAATTATATTACATGCAAGAACAGTTCTAACAAAGGAATATTTGAAAAGGGATATCGATATATACCCTATAGCAGGCGAGACCTGGCGAATATTGGCAGCATCTCTTAGAAGGAAATGACTGCAAGATTGCTTCGCACTTCCCCCCGGCATCCTATATAGCTCAAGATCCGGAACACTTCTAATCTGGGGAGCCTCTTACTTTCAACTTTTTTTTTTTCTCTTTATATTTTCATCCACACCTATCAAATACAAATAATTGACAATCAGCAGATTGGCTGACTGAAAAATAACAGTACCCTGCGGTTCCTCTCCATTGGCTTGCTTTAATTTCCTCCTGTAATAGATTCCTCATCCACGTTTTTTTTTAGTCTCCTCCTAGTGTTCTCAGGCATGAGAGTCGTGGCCAAACTTTCAACTTAAACCTCAAGGTTATTCTAAAACCATTAGATCTGAATAAATCAATAACACCTACCAACATTTCTTTTTAAAACCATTAAAGAAACTTAAGAACATTATTGCAGTATATTTATATTTCATACCTTACATTTTACAGATTTAACTGTCTAAGCTCCCAATTAATTACAAAAGACTCATACACATGACAATCATAAGACCCATCTGACTTAGGTCGTAGAGGTTTCCTCACAATCCCTCAACGTTACACGTGCATATAGCGAAATATTAAGTTCCATCTTGTAAGCACTACACGGCGATTTCGGTATGGTAACTCGGTGGTATGGTGTCCGAACGCCGCATTGCAGAACAAGTTGACTCAACACAGATGCCTTTAAAACAAGGAAACTGTCGATTTGAAGCAATCTGTATGAGCTACGGAAGAAAGCAGTTTGCAGATGAAGTAAACTACCGGCTCAATGAGCCTTACCTTCCCACTTATCCTTTGTCGATATACTCGAACATATTCGTCCTTCCAAAGGACAATATGGCCTAAGTAATAATCTGAATATTTTCAGAATTGATAAAACAGATCATACTTCGGATCTTGAACTATTTAAATTCTTAACTAATTCACTTAGGGATTTTTGGTATTGCGGAGGTAACAAATAACTGTACATTGAGATAGAAAATTTATGCTGATACCCTATACTTTGCAACAGTATACTGCAATGCTGCTAAAGCATAAACAAGATCGAGAATAGAGTTTAGAGTTAGACAGAAGGTTTACGGAATTAAGAGGAGCCAGTAATAATAAAGGTAAAGATTTCACTGTTATTACCATCAAAATATAAAGGGTATTTTGAATACTTTTTCTTAAATTTATTTACGCGGTGGTAATGTTTCTTGCAGCTTGGGCTGCCGAGTGTCCAAGTCTTAACTCATAAAAAAAAATCGCATGTTTACATGGTCATATTAGATGGTATAATTAACAATGTTCGTTTAATTGTAGTGATAGTAAATATAATCAAAAAAGAGAAGGTTAATAACAGAATTTTTGAAATAATATAAACGGACATTTCATACCAAACGATCCAATAGTATTTAAATTACTTCGAAATTTATACTTTATTTATAAATATAGTCGATACTACAAATAGAATTTAGATTTCAAAATATTTTTTTGGATTTTAACGACTTATTTAATGGTTAATGTAAATAGAGTATAATCCTTTCAGATTAGAATAGTGAAAACAATGGACTAACGAGCGGCGCCATGTCTGAATGCTCCTGCCGAAAAGCTAAGATCAATCGTCTTCTCAACTCCGCCGGCTTGAGAGCTTCTCCAAATCTAGGTCACGGTTTATCTAAGAGCCACTGCACTTCTTGTTTGTTTTTTCTTTTCTTTTTTTTTTTAAAGAAAACAAGAAAATGTTACGGTTACGAACCATACTATAGAAAGGATGGAATAATTATAATCAATCTAATTCGATTTTACTTATGTATTAACAAAGTTGATTCGGGATGGCCTGTGGTCTAGTGGTTAGCGTAACAACCTACTAATCCCAAGATCGCGGGTTCTTAGCCCGGCAGGTGGCCCTAGGATTTTTTAAAGGAAGTAAAAAATTGGGATTCCGAGCCTATACGATGTCCGGCACTCGTTAAAACCCCTATCCTAATAAAACCTGGATAGGCAAAATTTAGAGCTCCCGCTGCAACATAGTACGATTACTTTATAGCTAGCATAAAGTATCGTTACATAACTAAACAAAGTTGAATCTAAAAATATTATAGAAAAAATTAACGATCTACTGAAACAAAATTGAAATATCTAATCTGAGGGGTAAGTGGGAAGTGCCTTAACCCATTTGATGCTATGGCGCTATATGCCGGCGCAAGGGAACGTGCCCCCTGTGCTAAAGGCGACATATGCTGTCGCACTGCTTTTGTATCTATTTGCTCAAGCCGAATATAGACGGCTGACCTTGCTTAATCCTTAATCATATATCCGTTTGAGCTATCGGTGGCTACCCGCTCCGGCCAGGTAACCAATCTCATTCTTTGTTTTTCTCTCTTTGTGAAACAATCCTTAGTGCAACTGCATATAGCATTCATTTATTTTCTATAAATTTTATTTTGTTTTTGTCTCGCTATTTTTTTTTTTTTTAATGGAGAATTGAAACGAAAAGGAGGATGGAAACAATGAAATACATTAACAGACCGTAGTAAAGGGGTGTAATGAAGGATAGAATGCAGGTAAAAAGTATGTAGCACAGGCCTGTAGACGGGTTTGCGCTTATAGACACTCAGCACTGTGATAGACGTAAAGCTCTTCACTCGTAGTAGTTAAAAGGGTTAGGAGTGATCTGGCGGATTTGGATTTAGGGCATCGATCCTTTGGGTTCATTAAGCCTTATTATTATAAAATATCTAATGAACTCGCTGCCGATTTCCACAACTGTTGAATAGGAATGGATATTGTACCATTTATGAATTAATGGTAAATGATTAAGGAAGTATTTTTAAAAGCAATAATGTAATTTTCTTATTACAGTTGTTTTCACCATAAATAATTAAAGGACAGAGAGTTTATATTTTTTTCCCCAATATTTCACAATAAAAGTACTACTTACAATATATACCTACCAACCTTCTTTGCAAAAAGAATATTTGTGTATGTATCTAAGATACGTACAGTATAGGAGTAAAATTGAAAAAACATGAGAGAATTTATGATTACTCAACTGTTTTTAAATCAATCAATGATTTTATAATAATTTAATCAATTTTCACCCATTTTCAATTTTATATATATACTAGTTTTTATGAATTTTAACGTCATAAATAATATTTACAAAATAAAATCCATTCCTACTACGGTCAAACTATCTCTACACCTTGTCAACCAATTCTAACCTGAGTGGAAAGATGAAATCACTCCGTTGAAATAAACTCCAACCCCTTCTATAACGGACATCCAATCGGGATGGACGAAATTCAAACAAAACACTTCTCCAGATTTAGCTGAATTATAGTCTTGCCTCACAATAACAAACATTTTCAATAGTAACCAAACAAGATTGCTACAACTGAGCCATTAATTGTTACCTCCAACATGCTCTCAACATTTGTTGACAGTAAAATCAATTCCAGCGATCCCAAGCTCCTAGTGCTGTGCGTAATAAGGTTATTTAAGATTTTTTTTAGTTATTAAAATATAAGAACAGCATTTCAGCCTCGAACATTTTTAATAATTCTTTCAACCCATGTGAATAATTCGCTCTCAAATTTTTCGACACACTTGTACGCATGCATAATATTTTAGAAAATCATAAATGAGAGACAATATTTCATTCATGAACTATAACAAAACATTATTACGATTCTAAGACAACAGGAAAAAAATGATTTTTATACAAAAGAGTGGATTATGATATTTTCCAACGGCGAACACGACATCAATGTGGTCAAAAGTGGTTAAAACGAGTTCAAACGGCAGAAGAAATATGTCCGTGCAGGGGAGGAAATAGTTCATCTCAACGGTGTAGAGAAGAGGTCCACAACCTCCTTGTTCAAATTAAAACCTTCCTGCTCCTTGCACCATAAATTGTATCGGCATTTGAAAAAAACAATAAGTTTTACATTGATAACAAAACATTCAGTTTTACCGTCACAGAATGATTATTATTATTATTAGTCCGGCGCTACAACACGTTGACGCGTCCAGACCTTCTCAACCAGCAGCCGCCATAAGTCTGTCCCGTGCTGCTGCCAACCGCAGCCACTCACTCGATCCATCGAAGTCGGTGACGGCCAATTCTCCTCCGCCCATGGATGATCTCCGTCAGTAGTCTTTTTGGAGCTTCCTCGTCGTTAATCCTGGCCACATGGCCAGCCCATCTCAGGCGGTATCGCTTGATGATAGTCACAATGTCCCCATAAAGGACATAAACTTCTTCGTTTGTCCTCCGTTTCCACTCTCCACCAACTAACACCGGTCCAAAAATCTTTCGTAGTATCCTGCGCTCAAATATGACTAAATCCTTGTAAGCATGTTTGGCCATTGTATGGAGTAGCCGCTGGAACAGAATGTTCGAAAAGAATTTGTAAGCACAGAGTAGCTGAGCTATGCCCCGATAATTTCAACAATCGAATGGATCCCCCTTTTTGAATATGGGACATATCAAAGATTTTCTCCATCCTGCCGACTTATCTTTCTTTTCCCAGATATCCATAATGAGATTGTGAATGGCTTTTTTCAGTCTCTCTCCACCAAACTTCAGCAGTTTGGCAGGCGTGTTGTCTGCTCCTGGTGCCTTGTGATGGTTCAGGTTTTCCAATGCATCAGTTATCTCCTCATCATCCGGTGGCTCAACATCCTCCTCCAGTCGAAATAGATGATTGCCATTTTTCTCCTCATCCTGATCCCCTGCATAGACATTCGCAAAGTGCTCCTTCCACAGGTTCATGCACGCCGCTTCCTCAACGATAACATTACCCTCACGATCCTTGCATGCTGAGTGGGTGGGCCTATATGGTTTCCCGCCTTGATTGATTCTGGCATAGAATCTTATATCACCAGTGAATTTGAGCATTTCGACCGCCTCTAGCTCCTTTATCTCCCAAGATCGTTTCTTTCTTTTATGAAGCCTCTTCTCCGTTCTTCTTTTTTCCCTTTATTCCTCAACAGTGCGCCTAGTGCGTCTCGCCATTAGGGCTCTCTGTATGCTGTATTTTTGACCTCTGTTGCAAACGAGCAGTTTTCGTCAAACCGTGGGGATTTGGTTTTTCTTTCTTCTTCTCCCAATATCCTCTCCGCCACCCCGGTCACTATTGAGTGGACCTTCCTCCATTGGTCATTAACTTCTTCTTCCTCATAGTCGGATGCTGAGAGTGTTTGGTCCAGCGCGTTTACGAATCTCATTCTTTCCACTGGGTCAAACAGTTTTTCCCGATTGAACCTTTTTCTTCTTTGGATTCTGGGTTTTGAGGTATTGATTCGCCCAATGATATGAGCAATGCTTAAGTAATGTTCGGAATCCACATTTCCACCAAGATATGCACCGTCACAGAATACAACATTATGAGTTTTAATTTAAGGTAAAGAAGTACTGCAAAAGAGAAATAACTAAAATTAAGCGGGAATTTTTCATTTTCAACTGGGAACAACTGGTGTAGAGGAAGAAGTAAGAAGTTGATAGTAGCGTGGCTTCTTCAAGTTGGGCTTCCAAAATCTCAAACATCACCTTCAATGTCAGACTGAAAGGACCAGCAATCTGCATGGGCTCTAACAAAAATAATGATGATAATGGCACAGATAGATTTTGAGATAAATTTTGCTACCCTGATCAGTTAGAAAACCTTAGTAACCTCGTCCCCAGTGTTGTCTTCATTTAAAAGTTCTCAAGTAAACAATGTCGTAAAATAAAACGGTAGTGGTTTCGCCAACATTTGGGATTAGAATAAAAAAATCGGAGGGTCCAATATTTGAATTGGATGGCTTTGATTTGAGAGTTTAGTGTCATATGTTTGATATAGCGAATGTTGCTGACAGAAGAAACCTTTTATACTGCACAAGTCCGCTACGCATATAAGAACAGAAGTGATAGAAATTCGGATTACCGAATTCGACTCTTTACACACAACAATCCATTAACCGCATGTCTACAATGATTACATGATTGTATGTTGCGTTTACATAACATAAATAAATTTATTAGAGTGGTCAGCAATGGCCAAGAGTTAACGTTGGCTAATAGAAAAAATAAACGATAATAATTATTCCTAAATACTTAAAAATAAATATATTTCAAAAACTTATTCAATTTTCCTCTCGTATGCATGCTGATCCCTAATTAACGTTTCAGTTTTAATTTGTATACTTAATTAACTTCACTATGACGTATAAACTATGTATATTGAAGAACAGGCAGTTAATAATTAATGAGGATTAAATGATTATATAGCGACGGTCAAAGTATAGTAATTATTTAACGTTGGCTACATATTAAACATTCCTCAAATTCTAAGTAAAATTGATTGAGCTCATTTCAAAGGCCATTTCCTTCCACATATAACATTTATTATTATATATTCTTCCTTTACGTTATTATTTAATCAAGCATTCCTCCACATAAACCTAAAAAGGAATTATCTTATTTATTTAAAATTATTCTATAAAAAAAATGATAATAATTTAATTACACCTTATTACTACAGCCCCGGTGAATAAGTGGTCGAATTTACTCCAAAATGACCTTCATGTGCTTAGGGAAACGGAGTCGTGTTATTCTAATAGAGAATAAGAGGCTAAGCCAGACAATACAAGCAATAACTCCATTTCAAGCCAAAAACTACGAGAATGACAAGATTCCGCTTTCCTCAATACAGTTCATTTTCTCTTTAAAAAATTCGACATAACCACTCATTCACTCGGGCTACAGAAATAGCAAAATACTCTGCCAAATAGGCTGGAGTCAATACAGAGGATCCAGAAGCTTTGCCAATATAAATGTCATGAATAAAAACATACCATCCTAAGCGTTGGTAGGCAGATCCCCATTACACTTCAGTATAACCCTGAGCAGAAGAAAGGGACAATATGGAAGTGGCAGGGAAAGGAGCCCTTACCTAACTAACAATTTCAAGGAAGCCTTAAGAGGGCGGTCGTCGGCTCAGCAAGCTATCACATAACAGGAAATATGATTCGTCGAGGACAAGAGTTTAAAAAATCATCCAATCGGGTTAAACCTAGTTTGGTTCAGTTGAAATTAATGACGGTGGAGGATAACAACATAAAATCTTACCTATAATGGGTAGGCTGATAGTATCAAACATAAGTTAGTTAGTTATATACCACTATACCACTATAACCCATGTAGGATCAGGGGTTCAGTAAATGATAGAGACTGTACTGTTTCTTGGACAACAGTTATGCAGGGAGGTGATTTTTCCTAGATCACGCTCGACCGCCAGATTTTACCCTTCATAGATGCTGGGTGAGCCCCAGAGGGTCCTAGATCTCATAGGATCCATCTCCGGCCACTAACAGATCTGCGAGCGGGGTTTGAACCGAGAATCTTCGGCATGACAACTCAGCGCTCTAACACCGAGCCACTCCGCTCGGGTAAAAAATAATTTATGTTTATCCAACAAATATAATAGTTTATAAAACCGACAGATTATCTAAAAAAAAAACTTTTACATAATAGTCCATACTTTTTAAAATTTATTTACAATATTTATTTAAATTTACAACTGAATTCAAGACGAGGTTATAGAAGCATCCAAGCATAGGAGCACCCAAGTGATCCTTCTTTATTTTTTCTTAAAATTAATAAAAAATAAAAAATATAGACACCACTGAAAAAGGTGGCCAATTTTGTTTCATCAGTTCACTATCCACACAACTACCTCATTTGTGTCAGCTGATGATTCTTAAGTAAATACAATAATTAAACGTTGTTTAACCAACCTTAATAAAAGGATAATAAGGAAAAGTCTCGGTGCTAGTACAGAGGCAGGATTATTGCCAAGGATTAAGATAACTTGCAACAATGAAGACATGCAACGAGGCTTTAAGGGACATTCCACAGCGCTAATATTATAAAAGTGATACATTCAATTATAACCAACTTGTAATGTCTTCTTAAAACTAACCTCATTTTGAATTCGAACAAATATTTTGGAATACTAAACATTAATGATTATATTTCGGCAAATATTAATACATAATTTCACACGTTTTAAGAATTAAAATTATAATATTCACAACTAAATTAAAAGAGTTTCCTTCAGAGAAAAGTAAATTTTGTGCTATAAAATTTTGTATAGCCCAGCGATAATAATACTTAATAATAATAATGATAATTATTCAACCGAGAAGTAAAATAATAATATGAGTTTATGAGGTGCTGTAGGCCTAGGAGACATGTTGCACTGGAAAAGATTCTCGCATAGGAAAGAAAAATAGTAACAAAAATTATTTGACCAAAACGCCAAGATGAAGGAATCTTCATTCCAAAGACACCACAGGCAAGTTGTCCAACCTCGCAACAAAAATTGGAAAGTGGTGACTGAATTCCCACGGACTAGACCGGCTAACGGAAGGCTTAGATACATAAATCAGGTCAAAAATACCACACCCAGGATGACAAGTCAAAAACAGGAAATATTATTAGTCTGGGACAAGAGGTTAAAAATCATCCAATCGGCTTAAATCTAGTTTAGTTCAGCCTAACATTAATGATGGTTCCACATTTTTTTAAAGAATTTATTTATTGAAATTTACAACGGTTTTATAGGATAAAGGTAAGTAGAAACACTGCCAAGTGGTAGACTCAAACATGAAATTCAACTTAAAAGGTCACAAGGGCATCTCCTTTTCAGACGCCTCGGAGGATTATTGAGAATGAAGTGGTAGCTAGGGACTAGTGCAGTGGTTCCCAACCTTTTTAGAATTACGTTGTTCTAATGGAACCCTTCCACGGCGCCCCCTTGCACAAAATTTGCATGAGCTATAAGAAAAAAAACAAGTATTACATAAAAAACCAAACATTTAGTTTTACTATCACAAGATGAAACGCTATAACTTTTAATTTAAAATAAACAAGTGCAGAGGATATCATGGACAAGAGCGTATTTGGTATACCAGTGAGAAGTGATGCCAGAGAAGGCAGCACACCAAGCCCTAAGTGGACCGAAGAAAGGATGAAGTTGAAAGGACAATACTGGATCATAAGAAAGGTTACAGGGTAACAACTTAAGAAGGTTGAATAACAAAGCTCATTATAATTTCAACATCGAAAAAAGTACAAAGAATGATAAAAATATAATATAAATGATATAAATAATTATGCAAATAAAACATATAAAATGGAAAGTAAAATTAGAAGAGAAAAGGTTTTCAGTGGTTACATTTTTTTTTTTAAATTAAATTTATAATCATAATATACTAGATTTTGCCCGCGACTACGTCCGCGTTGATTTTGAATAAAAATTTAAGTTGAGTTTAAATGGAGAGTAAATCAACTAACTATCTACTCCAACTTAAATTAAAGTTTATAAATTATATATACATATATATATATATATTTGATAGTGATTATTTAAATATTTTTATTTCGAAGAGAAAAGATTTTACCTGGCCGGGATCCGCATCTCTAGTACGGCAATCTCACAACTGAACTACCAGGGGTCATAACCAGGCCAGACAAATCCTTTTTCTTTGACCCGGGTTCGAATCCCGGCCAGGACAAATCTTTTCTCTTCAAAATAAAAATATTTAAATAATCACCATCAAATAAAATATAATTTATAAATATAAAAATTTGACTTACGTCAACGAGATCCTAATTTAAAAAAAGTAATGTTCAATAAACACTCGTCCCCGAAGATGCATCGCAAAAATTGCGAGAACTGGGGATATAGGATTGGTGAAGAGAAAGGATTTGTCTGACTGGGATACGGTCCCTGGTAGCTCAGTGGTTTAGAGCACTGCGACGGACAGGCAGACGACTCGGGTTCGAATCCCGGCAAGGGCAAAACGTTTCTCTTCAAAATAAAAATATATAAATTAAAGTTATACTCCATATTATTCGCAATGATTTAAAGCATTCGTGAATTCACCCAGCCTACTAAATACTAATTTTATTCCTTTGCTGATCGATTTTAAAAAAATGTCCTATTGAATATTAAATGGTATAATTACAGAACTTCCCATATGTTTTCGATTGAAATCCACTATGTAATACCCAAAACTATAATCTCTTGAATTATAATCTATAATCGGATGGTATTAGAGGCATCCGTGGAGAAAAAACAGTTTCTCCTCGACCACATCCCGTAACTACAGTAGCTTCTATATGTTTGTACAAAACTTTTACCTGCAGTCTAGTCCCATTGCACAATTTTGGAGGATTTAAATTTCGAAGTAGCATTACAGGTGCCCCAACTTTATGTAAAAGTCTGAGGTAAGTTCGACTACTGAATCATTTGACTCCTTTTCAATCAGCTCGTCTTCGAATGCCCCTAGAAGCATATCATTGATTTTAGATGGACTCTCATTTCTATTCCTTTAATAATCCCTTATTATTAATATTTCATCCCCTATTTTAAAATTTTAGGGGTCGATATTCCAAAAAAAAGGCACGTTGGTCCTATGAAATGTAACTACTGTCCATATTTCAAGTCCATAGCTTATGCCGATTTGGGTCTGCGATGGTCTTTCAGTCAAGACAAATTCTTTTATATATACATATATCTTTCATAAGTCACAAACAAAAATTCATCCCTTATGGTTTCTGGGGATTGATTTTGCAAAATCTTGAATACCATTTTTTTAATGTTTAAAAGTAAAGCCTGCTTACATATTTTCACATCTCTAACCTAACATGTAACGATTTCCCCTATTTTAGGGGTTGATTTTCAAAAAATAAAAAAATAGGTAATTCTTTATTTTAAATGTTCAAGTTTTATTCAGATAAAAAAAGGGGAAAAATTCAACTTTTTTGAAATAAGTTAAACACCATATCTGATTAATGAGTTGATTCGACCGTTCAAGATCCCTCCTGGGGATGAACATGTTAATTAATATAACCAAATGTTGCATAATGCAATCAGTATAACAGTTGGTTAACAATTAATACAATCAACTTTTGATTGTTGAAAGCTTGAAACGTTTTTCCTTTTATTGTACGCCTCGCCTTTCCCCTTAAATCGACCTCTGAATGATGAGAAATTTCAATCGCTCAGTAGATTAACAAGGTTCCACAGGAAATAGTAGATATTTAATTGTTAACAGTTTAAAATTACTCTACATCTTCTCTGTACTCACAACAAAATAAAGATATATGAGCGTGTAAACGTCACAGTGTAAAATATTGTTGACAGACGTAGATGTCACCTCCATGTTATAAAATCGAAAATATCTCCAAAAAGAAGGTAAATAAATAAAGTAAATCAAAAGACTTTTCAAACAACTGAAAGCGGACTAAATTCACCTTTAGTGACGAACCATCCTTCCGATCTCGAAAGATAATCTTGAAAGGAGCTATGGAACACTATGAGAGTAATACAAGATGCAGAACCTGCCTCTAGCGGGGAACAGCTGTACACCTCGAAGGTAAAGTAACCAAACTCAACAACAACAACAAACTACAAACCGCTGGACTGAACCGACCGACCCGAGAAAGTGACAAGACAAAACTAAACTGGCGGTGGTGGCTCCCTATACAATTAGACTAAAGTCATAAATTATTCAAGGAGAGTTAGCTGGGGTATCGATGAGCGAGAGGAGAGCTAGCAACGGGAGCCCTGTCATCTTTATTCTTACACCACTACCTCTATGCAATCAGCCGGCAAAGCGGTGTGTCCCTATGGCACTTCTATCTCTATGCAGTCAGCCAGCAATGCGATATATCTTAAAGGGTGAGGCGTCGAGTATCTCCGTCTCCTCCTTTCGTGCAACAAAAGGACGCATTGAAAGGGCAAAACCAGGACAGCAATGGACTTCTATTCCTGTTGTATAACAATAATAAAATGGTATAGTGAACCCGAAGACTCTATGTCGATACCAGAAATCTCTACTTACTTCCATCCGTATACAGGCCACTATCCATACGCGAATCATTTAGAGCATTTCCATTAAGGCAATCCTCCTACCTACTCCTCGGAGTGGCTCAGTGATAGAGCGCCGAGTTGTCATGCCGAAAGTACTGGGTTCAAATCCCGCTGCTGGCTGGACTTTTATTTAATTAGCAGCCGGATATGGATCCTATGGGATCTAGGACCTTCATGGGGCTCATCCAGCCTCTAAAACGTGGATACCCAAAATAAGGGGAGGAAATCTGGCGATTGAGCGCGATCTAGGACAAATCATCTCCCTGCAGAAACGATGCCCAAGAAACAGTACAGTCCCTACCATATACTGGACCCCAGACCCTTCACAGGTTTTAATGATACAGATTTTTTATCTACCTATTCCTCGGATCTTTACCAGTATTATCAACATTGATTGATTGTTTTCGGAATTAGCTCCTTATCAAGCCCAACAACTTTACCAATACTTCTTAAACTGTTCTAGTCTCTATCACTGTAAATACATTAACCGGGTGCATGTTCTAAAATTCCGCGTTGTGTTATCTTCTGAATTCTCCACTTAAATCAATTTTTTTTTTCCATATCCATTTTAATATTCTATGCAATGCCTTACTTCAAAATACTTCAATACCTTGTTCATTCTTTAATATTAACAGCCACGTATCAAACCCTTTAAGTTGGAAGGATGATGTATATAGTTATATATAACGTTAAAATCACACACTAGCCTGGACATAAAGTTAACATTCATCAATACATTATAAGTGTATATTACCTACTAAGATTAAAAGGACATTGCTAATGCCTAAATTTAACTGAAAAATTAATGACGAAATTAGTTTCACTACATCACTTATTTATTTATTTTTAAGTCATTAAAATTAAACTTAATCCCGTATTCACGATCAATTATATTACAAATTATAAATATAAACAATCATACCCGAAGCGCATGGAACTTACATTCAAATGCATAAATAACGAAAAATATTTAACGTGAGGCAAAAATAATTGATAATTAATTAAAAGATTGTAAAAGTCAACTAAAAAATACTTTCGTCCAGAAAACTTAACGATCTGGACACTACTTATATCAGGACAATACCAACCATTATGCTAACTAACTACTTTGTATTTAAGAGTAGCATTCGTATTCTATGGAATTATTATGGCTCTCGACTTCCGCTAGGTGAAGAGGTAGTTAAACCGACCATGGGTCCTTTTCAGTTGGATTCGGGGCCTTACTGAAATTTGAATTTGAATATGATTTAATTAAACCACTGCTCCAAACATTTACAAACCCCAATGGATCCTTAATAGCAATCTTATACAGTTCAGCTAATAATTGTTTTATCTTATTACTGCTTTAGGTACATTTTTTTAAGTGAGTGATGTGAAGTTCAAAGGTTACTTGCACTGGTTGGATAAGATTCTGTGCCCTAAAGTAGATCAGGAGGATGCATTGTTTCAAGAATACTTTGTATGGGCACACGCTTACCAGATCTCTTCATCCCATCTTTTTCTCCGTTAACATCTCAAGGACTGGGTAAACATTGAATTGATTCTCGGGATAAGATAAAGTAAGCGAGAGGATATTTTATGCCTCCATTCCACCAGAAATCGCTCTATTATTGCTAATTTCCGGTAACATCGTCGGAATGGGGTAGCCTATAACAGCTGACATTTGGAAGATATATTTAAAACTCAACGAAATAAAAAATATAATAACCCTGGAAAATAAAACTTAAAGAAATACTACACGCCTTGAGTCCTTACAGGGTAAAGACTGAACTGCTTCTAAGCCAACAGTTGAGCAAGGAGGTGATATTGTCTGGCCCACGCTCAATCCCAAGGTTTCTTCTTCCAATCGATGGATCCCACTTTAGACAGGCGAGGGAGACCCTTAGGGTCTCTAGATCTTATAGGATCGATCCACTGCCTAATAAATAATTTAGTGTCTGTCACAATCGAATTTAAATTAACGTATACATGTTTGAATAGAAGATAGTTGACTGGATAATTCTAATAATGGATTGAATTGGTCAGGGGGTGCAGTCAATGATAACACAAGATAAGCAGAACTTATTTTTTAATTGTACCATCGATTCGGCCCTTTGGTGTAGGTCATCTTCAGGACAAATAGCGGGTCCCTCGGCTGTGGTGACTTGTCCAACTAACACTTATCAACAGAACTCGTTGGGTTTGACAAGTCACCACAGCCGAGGGACGCGCTATTTGTCCTGAAGATGGCCTACCCCAAAGGCCGAAACATTGGCACAATTAAAAAATAGGTTAATAAGTTCTGCTTATTTTGTATTATCATTGGCTGCACCCCTTGACCAATTCAATCCATCAGAAGTAACGTATAGCTTAGTGCATAGTGCCCTAATACACTGATCTACCCAAATCCATAATATCTGAAAAGTAAACTTTTTTTAAAAATTTAAATTGATCTTGTTTTATTGATGTAATGTTCGACAGCACTTGTCCAGATAAATATTTGTGGTTTTGCTAAGGGAATAGAAAAGAAACATAAAAATGCATAATTACCTAATTATCAATTACGGATCTTTGGCTTTGGGCCGTCTCTTCCTAGTTACTCCGAACCGAAACACTAATAAGATACATTTATATACAAATTAGATAAAACATTACTAAACGAGCTATTTCATCTTTCATAATTCACCTCAATAGTAACTTATCTACAAGCTTTGTTTAAACAAGATTACCCTAGATAGTTGACGGAGTAAACACCACTAAAAAAGATATCCCATAATAAACACCATATATTTTAAACAAGTTCACAAAAAAGAGTGGTTTGTCGCAAAGGAAGAATCACGTCAAATCATTTCCAAAATTAACTATGTTCATGAGCTTATAGAATACATCGCCTGTCAATACTCAACCCTGCCTAATTTTAATATGAAAACAATACAACAAAAAATATATGATGATTTTATATGATAAAATCATTTCTAGAAAAGTATGTACAAGATGTATTAATAATTTATTATAACAGACAAACACATTCAAGGACATAAATGGAAAACGACAGAATAAGATAGGTATTTTTATTTTAAAATGTGTCATTACTGAAAACAATAAAGGCAATAAAAAAACTATGACATTTTACACTCTTCTAGCAAATATCCAGGAAGTCATTTCGACATCAATATAACATTTTTTTTTTAAATTGAGGGTAATAATTAGGCTTCAAAAGGTCGGTTAACTTTAACATCCCACTCATCTCAAACTTCTTTTATACGCCTTTTCCAAAAATAAATAAATGGAATTTTACGATTTGTTAATACTATATAAAATAATAATATATGAATCTATATTAAGAAAATCAAAAATATAGTTATGCTTTTAAAAGATTCAGTCTGATTTTTTCTCTTCACATTAATAATAAAGTCCGATGCATAAGAAGTAGATACAATAACCTACCTTAAGATCGTAGCCCAAAAATCAGTTTACGAAATTTTACTTAATTGCACAATTTCAGTCAAATATTTCATGAACTATGAATACATTTCTGCACTTCTGGAGAATAATTGGTGATATCGAATTTCGTCCAAAGAGAGAGTTCTCTTGAGAGAGAGATGTCTTCAAGGAAGGGGAGGGGAATCGTGTCATTATCGTTATTTTTTGGCTTGAAATGAAGTTGTAATATAAGTTCCTTTTTAAGCCAATGTCGACTTGGCCACTTATACAATGCAAAATTAAGAAGATTACGCTTTCTTAAGTACAAGAAACGAATTTTGGAGAAAATTCGACCACAAATTCACCAGGGCTGTAGATATATTCTATTCATTTTGCGCGCATTGGAATAATGCAAAATTACTCTACAACTAAAAAATTAATTACAGAAACTACAAAAATTATAGTTTCCAATTCGCAAAATTAAAAAAAAAACGACAGTTTTTGCAATTGCTGAAATGGAACAAACTAATGACGGAGAAAAATCTAAATTTACTAAAAAAATATATATCATAATTAGTGGTTCAAAAAAACTTCAAAGTAACTATGAGCAAACATCCAAAAGAAAATTTAATATATTTTTTTAGATGAATTTTAATCCAAAATGTATTACTTATTGAGAATTCCCTAACGGTATATGCATTGGTACAGCAATTATCGCCTACGAATACTGAACAACTAAAACTGAATTCCTCAGGATTTTTAAGTTTGATTCGAAGACAACAAATTTTTAAAAATCTGTTAGTTTACAAATGTGTTACATTTATCTTCATTACAATTAGAAAATATGATAACAACGAATGGTAACTCGCTATCAGAGGTATTGGAGAGTTAACGGACACACATCTGCCTCTACCACTGATACTCACTCAGCTGTTATGAACTGTCAACTCGTAGCTTATCAGGAAACTGCAAGCACATCGCGAAAACCAAAATATTAATAAAATACCATTAAAGCTAATCCAAACCATGATTAACGAACATTACTAGGATTAAAACGTGATTGATCTCAATAAGCATAATAAAACACATTTTTTTAAAGCCTTCTCCAACACCATTCAAAAAAACATCAATTAATAAAGAAAAACATGAAAAAATTAACCGATCAGAATAACAGCTAAGTAAATAAAGCAAAGAACTTTAAAATATTCAATATTAATTTATATTGGTGTACTTATCATAAATTCAATAACCTCAGAACACAGTATTTATATAATAATTAATATTGATATATTACCTTAATAAATACACCAATAACTTTATTAACCTTGTTAAATGAATTCATCTAAGTTTATGTGAAGCAAGACTAATCATTAAACAAGAAACTCATGTAATCTTAACAGGAAGGTAACAGTGAAACAGAAATGGTTCTTCATTCAGATTAGAAGTAATAAATAAAATTACAAGGGATAAAGGCCGACTTGCATAAACCTTTAAAAATAAATATATTACTTAAAATTGAACACTTATTCCATCAATGATTTTTTATTTCACACTACTTTGATATAATACATGAACTAAAACAGAAAATCTCACTTACGAATTTGCAGCTTTGAATTTTGATGAGGTGAAGAAATTATTAATGATTACATATAAAACACTGAATGTGTAAAAAGATGTTTTCAGTTTTTACAGCAACTACCTCCTTCATAAGGTACACCTTTGAGAACTGATTAAAACACTAAACTAAAAACCTGAATTTGGATTTCATAAACGGGAGAAAAAACAAAAGTGAAGAACCCAGGTATCACAGACAAATGAAACTAACTTTATGATAAATATCAGATTTGAATTGTTTGATAAAAAAATTAGCATTGAATAATTAATTTCATTATTAATGAATACATAATAACCGATAAAAATTCTAACCAATAATTGCTGTCATTAATCTAGAAGAGTATAATTGCTCCAAAAAATCGGAACTAAATAGGTTATGTAACTACGAAAAAACATGAGCCTATTGATATCACTTATTAACAAAGCATTATGGTTTAATAGCTTACTATTTCAAAATAATAACATACTTATCAAACTATTTCAAGAATATCATAAAACTTACAGACAGCATAGCAAAATAAGTTCACACCATGAACGATCAAGCTGGTTGATCGATTCTTCCTACCATAGAACAACGATTCTCAGCAAGTAGATATAGGTTTAAAGAACATGGGAATTTTTGGAAAAATATTTCAATTTGAGAATAAAATTTATGAAAACGTCACATAAATTAATAATTTAATAATATATTACAATTAACAAGTAGCGTATCAGTTCATCATGTTGTCACTCCAAGTTCAGTCACAACAAATTTTAATTTTTCATTCGTTTCCTTTTTATTATCCTCGAAAATAAAAATAATCGCGAATTTTATTGTATTAAAAATAGTGTAATTATGGGAAATGTGTATATTTCGGTAAAGTATTTAATCGAGAAATAAAAATTTCAATGTATAGTTGATGATATATGTTTATAGAAACGTTCATTTAGTGATGAAATGATTGCCGATATATAAACATTTCCCGTAATGACACTTTTTTTTCCATACCAAGACACAATTATTATTTTTTGTTTTTTGGAGAATATTAAAAAGAAAACGAATGAAAAAACAAAACTTGTGACTTAACTCGGAGCGACAAATACGGAACTGACACCCAAGGGCGAATCCAGGATTTTTTTCTGAGAGGGGGCACAAAGTGGCAAAAAAATCAACAATAACTAGTTCTAGTAAAAAAAAGAAATAAACTAGTAGTATTTATAGAAAGGTTTCAAATGTTTATTAAAATATCAAAACAATGGTTTCACTCATGTTATTTCTGTTATAACATGATTTGCCTATGCACTGTAATGGATACTCCTCAGTACATAAAAAACCGTCTGAGGAGGGCACGTCCACATCTCATTAACGATTTTGAGGTGCCTTTAATAATCTCCCGATCTACAGCTCTTGATTCATTGTAATATGTATAAGCAACACTAGTTACGGTCTAATTCTCTTAATTGTCTAAGAATTTTACTTTTTATACATTTTAAATTTCATATTTTAAAGTATGGAGGTAAGTTATAACAATGCGATGAATTTGCATAAATTGTAGTATTTGATTCAATTCAATTTTATATTAACGGATTGTCATATCCACTACAAAACTCAAACATAAAAAAATATAAAAATTTACATAGTTGGACAGACACATACAAAAAAACTCCTTCTGTGTAAACAGCAATAAGAATATTTGAGTAGGAAAAACAAGGAACGAGATGAGAAAAATAGCAAAACAACTAATATTAGATCAACTTATTTCTGTAGATACCTAATGTTCTTAGATTAATACCTCATTAATGCTTAGTTATCAGATTTTATAGGATTAATTGGGTCACCCTCTAGTTTAACTTCATTAATATTGTAATATGAAATTGAATTAATGTACCAGCATATTGAACATACGTATAACGTAATATACGTATATTCATTATTGACGTATAATTAAGGGAAATAAATACTAAATATTAAAACCGTGGAAAAATTCCAACGAAAAGCCCGTAAGTCTCCAAACTAAAACAGAAATAGAAATTATCTGTCCAATATTTCGCCCATTCAGGCATCCTCAGGGTTAGAAAGAGAATAACAGCAAAACAAAACACGGATAATGCACCCAAGAAACATCCCACCACCTCCAAAGCTCAAATGCAACTAATGAATCATAAGGAAGGTTACTCGACCCCAGCTGGATAAGGTTAGATAAAAACAGCTGATAGATACTTCAGAAATTCAAAATTCAATATACACTCATCATATTGTTATTTTAAAAGGATTTAACTTTTTTAATTCTTGTAATATGTTTTGAAGTATATTAAGGATATGTAAATGCAAGGAAACCTAAACGCAATAAGTTTGGTTAAGTAACCTTTTATGGTCTTAAAATTAAAAAAAAAAATCAGTGAATGAATTATTACTTAAATCAACATTATTACTCAAGCTTCAATGAATTTAATTAAAAGATAATTTTAACTTAATATTATGAATCTATTTTATAAATTTGGTATTGAAAACAATGTTATAGATTTGCTTAAAATCGCCCGCATAATTCATGTTTGGTAAAATCTTTGCTCTAATTTCTACTTTCTCTTTGCATAAACAAACGTTTTTTATTTAGTTATCATGTCAACACGATACCAAATACTCTGTGTATTTATGAAAGATAGAAATTTTGTTACTGTTAAATTATGCTCAGGGTTTAGAATTTTAAACGAATTAATTGATTATGAAGATTTTTCCTGAAACGGTGGGAAGTTGTGTGTTTAATTTGTGTTAGGAATTTCTGTTGTGTTGGTTGGAAAATATTCAGTGTTTAGTTGTTATATACATAATTAAGTAACTTTTAAAGTGTTATAAAATAACAGTAGAAGCAATTATATTCCATTTCCATGTGGATATGTGATAAGAAAAAGATTTAAAGGTTCTTTTCTTTTATTAAAATAGTAACCTGTTTTAATGATGTCAGGTTATTTTGATGTTTAGATATAACTAAACAAAAGGACACTACTGAATTACCTGGAACCTGATTTATCGAAAATGTAACTAGTTTTCATTTGCAGTTTTCATCAAGAAGTATGAATAAATATATCTTGTTGACATTTAATATTTTTAAACTTGTTGATTGTGTTAATAAACTTTTACAGTTAATCAGTGAATGATAAGTGATTAAATCAACATTATGGCTGAAGCTTCTAGTTCACAGACCTTAGCTGAGTCAAGTATAAAGGTTGAAGAGAATCTCTCTGCTATTAAATGTAATTTTCCAATTATAAAGCCCCGCCATAAGCCTCTTACTAGCCCTATTGTGACTACAAAAGAAATAACCAAAGAATTACTTGAAAGAGCCGAAAAAAAGCAACGATCTTACCCCGACGGTGTTGATGTTCTTTTAGCCATGAAACAGCCATCTAGTCCGCTTAAAACTCCAAGAAGAGAAGATGGCAAACTTGATACAAATGAGCTCTTGTCAATATTACAGGATGGTGCAGAAGTTCATTATGTGGACAAACCAAAACCAAATAAAGTTCCCCGACTTTCAAGGGGCCCTTATAAAGATTTGAAAATAGACCCAGAACTTGAAAAGCGCCTTGCTTTGCAGCAACTAATGGAATTTTCTAGAAAGCGTGGTCGCCCAAAGAAATCAGAAACCGAAAGTAACAATAATAATAACATCAATAACAATAACAAAGGCCAGGGTCCTTCTGATGTCAAACAGGCTAAGAAGAATTCAGTTGTTAAGGAGGTGAACCTTCCTCAAGAGCTAAGGAAATTATTACAAGATGAAGGCGCTATTAATATGCTCTATGCTATTGAGAAAGGAGAAAGTGATAAAGAAAAACTTTTGCCTTCCAAAAGAAGAAAGAAAAAAGCATTATTCAGGAAAGCTCAAGAAGTTACAGAAGCTCTTTTATATGGTTCTACTTCTGCAGGCCTGTCTCTCAGGCATAGATCTCTTTCAGAAAAGAGGAAACCTTCTACTGATTCTATAGATTCAGAACAATCAGAATTTCAATTTACACCCCCTTCTGATTCCAAAATAATTAGGCGGCATTCTTCCTCCAGCTCTTATTCCAGTCGTGCTTCTAGTCCACGCATGTCCTCTCCTCCTTTGGTTCGTCCGGATGATGGAATCAGAATATCTGAAAGGACCGAACAGCTTATTGAAGCAAAACGTAAAGAACTCAATCTTCAGCCAGTACATTCTCAGATTATTAAGAAATCTTTAAATGGTTTTAAAGAAAGATTGCAATCTGAGTTTGCTAATAAACTTCGAGCTGCTATAAATCGTAATGAATCTTCTGGAGCCTCTTCATCTGAGAAAACAACATCCGTTTTGAAAATGGTCGAGGAAGACTGGGCTAGTGCAAGTGATTCTGAAGCAGACCAAAACCGTCCAAAAGAGAATGGAAGGGAAGAGCCCAATGTCACGCCATTAAAAGCGAAGCCATCACTTACTTCACCAGCACCATCTCTGCCCAAACCTCAAGGTTAACAAATTGTTAATTTTTTGTTATATATTATGTATCTGAATGGCTATTTTTTTATCAACAAGATTTCCTTAGCTGCACCCATACATCGATTTTGATTTAAAAACAATTTTTTCTGCAATTTAGTCAATGGAATGAGTATTTATATTTTATTGTTAAAACTAAATGAAAAATATTGCTTACATCTCTAAACCTGAGAGTGAAACTGCCTGATCTTGATTTATACATACATTAATGCATTGAGAGTGTTAGTTTCATTTTTCACTTTGGCTATAGTATAATATACTGTGCTTTGCGGTTTTGACTGCATCAAATTTCTATTTAGTCCTATAAAACAAAATAATCTTTTTATAATCTATGTATAAAATTTGTATTGGCATTTCTCCCTGGATGCATATTTGCCTTAATACAAATATTGCGTGTGTTCAAGCAGAGATATTCTTAATTAGTCTTTCTTTTATCTTATCAATTTTAATATTATTAATATTCAATAATTATTAATATTAAAGTTTATACTTTATAGAATCGAGTGAATCCAGGGAAGAGAGGGTTGACCAAGGTCAAAATGATGAAACTAAGGAGGACTCTAAGGAAAAGAGGTTACCAAGGGAACTATCTTCTTATCGGGAAATAAAGATGGTAGTGAGCGATGGCTTGGCAAGTCTTAGTCTTGCGACCAATTCCACTATTCTTCCTCATGCTCTCAGCACAAAGGTATTGTATATATTTATTATTATTATAGTATTATATATTTTACAATAGTTTTAATTTGTTAATTATATTTATTTTTTATTTATTTATTCGGGTTTTTTACAATTAGTGTATCCCGATACCCAAAATCTTGTCAATCCTTCCTATTGGCCCATTCTGTTAATTATAAGGAATATTATATTACCAACACTACAGGAAAAATGTTGGAATTATTTTGAGCGACTTTTTTTTTTAAACAATAACATTGTATTGCGTCTAAATAAATTTACTCCCTTTCATTTCAGTAAAATCTACTGTTTTTACAAATGGTTTCATTGTTAAAAACAGGATATTAAATTTTATTTTTAAAGGATATTATTATAAAGTTATAGTAACGCATTTTGTTTTTTGACAATTTATAATTTAATTAGTTACGGTATAGGTAAGGAGGATGGATGGAGGGTTCTCTTAGCTACCTGCAGGAAAATTATTCATCAGTTTTCAACTTCAGGATCCTTTCCCTGTTGCCTGTTTATAAAGCAGTATATTCTGAATGAAACTCACATTTTTGGCATGAAAGTATTCAATTTTTGTTGCTACAAAGGATATACTCATTATGAATGTAGCTAAGAAGTTTTAGATGATGGAAAGGGCGTCATTGCAGATAATTGTTTTACAATTGTTTACTTGATAAAGAAATTCCTGGACAACTGAATAAATTTAGTGGACAAGGTTTGAATAAAAAGGAAGAGTTTGTTGCTAAAGAAACTGAAAAAAGAAAGAAAAGTATATTGATACAAAGGTGGATGAAAAGACATGCACAATGTTTCAGGTTTATCGACAAACATAGTCCAGAAGATGAATCAAGAAATGTTACCAAACAAAAGTTATTGTTGGGACTGGTTGGGCTTCGCCCAGCTGGATGATTGGTTCATCTTTTCTTTAGGTTTTTCAGTTTATTTTTTACCACTGATGTTTGGAAGCCATAATTTGCTTAATTTATATCCTTCTTTTCTTTTGAAATTTTTGGGGTGCTTTATTTTTTGCACTAAGTAAGGTTTAGCATAGTGCAAAAGATGGCTCAGGTCTCAAGACACCAAGAGTCTACAGCATTCCATGTTCCTTTGGGGAGAAGTGCTTTGCGATAAATATCATGTTTTAAATTGTTTAACCAATTAATTAGTTGTATTTAAGTAATGCTGTTTCTTATATTTTTAGATCTTATATAATTTATTTATATTCTAATGAGAACGATGATAGAAATATTTTATAATTATATTAGCGAGTTTTAAGCATGTCATGTTGTGTAATAACTATAAGGTTTAATTATTTCTCAGGTGTTGAGGGAGCTAAGCCTTGCATTGGAGTACGTCACCCAGAGTAGCGATGTCAAGTGTATCACCCTCATGAGCGAGAGCTTGGATTTTTGCCTCGGCTTTGATTTGCCCGGCTTGCTGTCGAGGGACCAGGGCGAGCGGAGGGCTCTTGCAGCTCAGGCAGCTTTAGCCATCAAGTAATCACATTTTATCTTTTATTTTTTCTCTATAAAGCTAACTGTCTCCCTTATCTGCAAGCTTATCTGTTAATAATCGTCTGTACAATGATATATAAGCGATTCTATTCTAACTGTTACCTTTTTTTAATTCTATATTTAATTTTTTGAGTTTTTTAATGGATATACGTATTCTAAAATGCCCTTCATTACCCAATAACTTTGAACTTCCATGAGGATTTTGCTTCAACATCAAAATACCGAGAATGATAATCAAGTTTTAAATTTTCTGTGCCACGGGTTCTGATGCAGACATTTTTTTAAATTTATTTATGAATTGATAAATAAGAGTAACTATTCCACAGGTCGTCGATTCGATTTGAGTCACAACAAGTTTTAACTTTTCGATCATTTCCCTTTTAATATTTTCTAAAAATACGAGTTATCATGAGCTTTAGTATGGTAAAGAATAGAATAGAATAGAATAGAAAAGTAACTTTATTCTGGGACTATGTCCCTTTAGAGTAACAAATATGAACAGAAAAAGAAACATAATGTTTATCTGGCCAGAAGGCGAAGTATTACAAATCATAAAGCGTGTGAAAATGACAAAAAACACTTTAAAAAGAAATATTTAAACAAAAATAATAATAAGTAAATGAACATTACAAGTCTTGACAAGATATTAAGCAGTTAAAGAGAATTGATAAATCCATATCTTTTGTTAAATGGATGAGCTAGCATGCAATAATTCTTTACATGATGTACAGCTTCTTAAAAGACAAAATTAAAAGAAATAAATAGTACAATGAATTTCTATACATTACAATCAAAGCTAATGACTAACCTGCTTAGAGAGCGTCTTTTTGGGAAGCTAGGAGATGTTGGAAAAGCAAGGATTTAAATGACGATAGTGAGGGACTATGACGGATATTAGGAGGGATTTAGTTCCTCAGTGTGGTGGAGCGGGCAAGAAAGGAGTGTTCGAATGCTTTGGTTCGGTGGGAACGGATATAGAGATTGGAAAGGCGGGATCTAGTTTTATGGTGTTGAACAGAGGATTTGAATTGGAGGAGGGTATAAATATATGAAGGGTGTTGAGAGTAAATAGATTGGTAAAAGAATGTACAGAGGAAATATTGCCTTCGGAAGGAAGGGAGGGAAGATCCAGTTTAACTCATCATAAAGGTGGGACACTCGCGATCGCCTCAGAGTACCAAGCACAAACCTTAGAGAGCAAAGGTTAAATTAAAGAGAATGTAACTACTGGAAATGTACTCATATACTTCAGTAATCATTTCATCTAGAAAGAACGTTTCAACAAACATATACCACCTATACTTTGAAATGTTAATTGAAACTTTTATTTCTTGATGAAATGATTACTGAAATTTACTCATTACCCAATAGCAGACCTCAATATTAAGGATACGAGAAAAGTTAATAATCAGTGTGAGTTGATTGTATTAAGGGAAGCAGAATCGTATCATTCTCTTATTCGTAGTTTTTGGCTTGAAATGGAGTTGTAATATAAGCAATAACTCCTTTTCAAGCCAATGTCTGACTTGGCCCCTTATTCACTATAAAAATAAGAAGAGTCCGCTTTCTTAACCATCTATTCGCCATGGCTTTAGATGTATAATTTTAGTAATAAGTAACTGTACTATTGCCAATTTATTTAGAAAATTAAATTATCTTTCAATATTATCTTTTTGAAATATTATATATTTCAAAACAAGAATTTATAGCATAATACCTAAACAGTTTTGTTTTTTTTATAGGGAATTTGCTTGTAAAGTGTGCATGCTGGGTAAGCCACTGATAGCTGGGGTGCGAGGTAGAGCGGTGGGCCTTGGAACGGTTCTCCTCTGCTACTGCGACATGGTCCTCGCCGAGCCTGGCTGTAGCTTTTCCACGCCTTACCCTCGATTCGGCTGCTTCCCGGAGGCGGCTGCTACTACTCTATTACCTCATGTCATCGGTTTAGCTCAGGTCAGCTCTTAATCATTTTTAGAAATCTATATTATCACATATTTGTTTACAAGTATTAATTAACACTTTAATAGCCGCTCACTAATAGCCGATGGTTGGAACTACTCTTAGAGTCCGCTCACACAACAGGTGTGTGATGCTACCACCGATAGTTAGGCCACTACCACTATTTTTGGGCGATTTTATGAACGTAAACATGTCTTTGATTTTAGATAATAGACATTTGACTGCATTCATATGCGATCAGTAAAGTGTTAATAAATACATTTTTAGCCATTTTCATCAATACATTTTTACGAATACTATGGAGAAGCCCTTGTATGCAATGTTTCTTTAATGTAGAATTACATTTTCCCTCTGGTATTATATTATTAATATTGGGATATTGAAGTTTACACGTTTTAATAAATCTTAAATAAAATTAGTTGATGTTTTATATATATATATATATATATATATATATATATATATATATATATATATATATATATATATATATATTGTTGAGGTTCAAAATATGTTAGAAATAAATAAAAAACTATCGATAGTTTGCTTATCAATCGGACTACCGTAAAGTTGACATAGATTTATGATTAGTTTATTTAAGTAAATAAAAATAATTCCAAAACTTATGACATATTTTTTTTCTATTAAATTAATATTTGGTTTGTTCAATGAAAAACACAATTTTTATAAGTAAAACTGATTTGCAAATCATACAAATGGCATTGCCACACACTACGGACAATGCAAAGCTCCCGCCATCTTTCAAGCACTCTGCAGCGTGGGGTCCTGAGGATAGGACTTTCCCAGTTTTGTCAGCACTCTTCAAGAACGCCCTGAGTGAGGACTTTAGTCACATGACTTGAATATTGGATGTCCTGAAGATAGAATCTCTACAAGCTAGTTTACCATTGAGAGTCTGCTGTAAGGATCAGTTTTCAATTGTTCAAGAGAAGCATCGGTGTCATTCGGCGTCACTGTTATGGGTGAAGAAGTTTGAAGACAATTGGATGAGATAAATGTGAGTGGTTATTATATAAAAATTGTGTTTTAATTTAAATTGTTACAACCAATCCCAAACTGTAATTATCATTGACCCACGGAGATTAAAGATCTCAGTTCAATTAAATATTGTTTTGCTCTTATAATAAATACATTTTGTAATAAAATTAAAATTCTTAACAATATATATATATATATATATATATATATATATATATATATATATATATTGGGAAGAAAATGGTCTGGGTGGAGGTGGTTCTTTTATCTATTCATATAAAATGTTTTGTCCTGAATGACTGATGGATCAACGCACAGCCTAAACCGCTGATCGTAGAGACCTGAAGCTTGGAGGGTGTGTAGACATCCGATAAAAAAGGGTTTTCCGAAATTCTACCTAAATTCTAAGGGGGCGAAAAAGCGGGGCAATGTTTGTATGCTTGCTCACGTGTTTCTTGCTTGCAAAATCTACATATTTTTGCTGAAAAAAACAAATCAAGTAACATAGTTCAGTTCTCGCTGCTGCCGTACGTTAAGTGAAACCGTTATACTAAGTAATCTTTTTCAATAAATTCCACAACATTACATACTAATCCTTTCTCCACTAACAACAGTAAACTTCTGTCAGTCCCATTTGTTAATCTGTGTCAATGTATGTTTCACGGCTGTGCTGATCCGTCTATGATGAAATTTGATATGGATAATCTCAAGCCTGGGGAAAGACATAGGCTAATTTTTATCTCCACACCACACAAGTGTATTAAGGATTTATGAATAAAAAAATTATTATTAAATTATAATAATGTATCCATCACTATTTTTTTACTTTTCTATTACTCTATATGTTATTTATGTTTCTATATTTTTATAATGTTTTTTTATAGTTATTTTTGTTTTGTGTGTTTTTCTCTCATAGCCCTGAAGCTGACCTATAAAGTAGGTCGAAACGTTAGCACAAATAAAAAATAAGTCTCCACATATTTGGTGTTAATTTTTTACTGCCCCCCCCCCAAATATTTCCATCCTCCATTATATATCACTTGATCTTTTTTTTTTTTATTATACTCAATACTATTTTAAACTTATTATATTATGTATTAGTATTAAATTTATTCTTTCTGCTCAGACCAAAAAGCTGCTGCTGACTTGTGCTAGACTGAGCAGTAGCGAGGCTGAGAGCTGCGGCTTAGTGACGAGGCTGGTTAGCAAAGGAGAGCTCAAGCGGGAGCTAGTCACTGCTGGCAAAGAAATCCTCACCCATTCGCCTCAGGTAAGCGAACAATATTAACTCTTTTAACATTATTGCTAATTTGTATCCCTTAAGTATCTGCTTTTATTTTATTTTAAAGCCCAAATTAAATTAATAGAATAATGGGGTGTTTTTTTATTTGAGGTTATTAATTTTTAATGCATTCGCTCATGAAAAAACAACCCTTTTATACTTTCCTGTTTTAAAACTTAACAATGGAGATTATTAGTGCACTGAGGTGAAAAATTGTTATTATTGCATTAAAACAATAATATTTCTTCAATCATATTCAACAGTCCTATAAAGGATCAGTTGTAGGTAAGGTTCTTCTGCGTTTTGTTAGTTGATCTGTGATAATTCACAAGAATATATCTCTCCTTTTGTCATAATTTATTTTTTTTTTAAATTATTTTCTTGGTTTAAAGTTTTTGGAAAAAAAATGTTCGACAAGTTTTGGCTGTAGTGAAAATAATAAAAGTGATTAATACACACCTACGGTGTGTCATACAAAGGCACAAGGAGGTTAACTGTACTCTAAGAAGGAAACTCTCTCAAGTGGAAGTTACAATGGAAATGGCTAAACTGGCTACAATAATTAGGTACAATAGTAGATAGGTACAATAATTGAGGTTGACAGCCTTGAGGTCTTTTCCACCAGCGAATTGGGCTAATGTAATGTTCTAGATAAGTTCAGAATCGATCTCTTCAACTCTGGCCTGCTTAGGAGAGACTAGAGAAGATCAGAAAGCCATTTGCTCAATACAACTTAACCTCTTGTGCACAATAATTATAGAGTGGTAATTATAGGATCATATAATTTAGGTATGATACTATAATTACCACTATATAGGGAGACAAAGACCAATCTTTACACATTCCACAGTGTTAAAAAAAATTCACAAGGAATATCCTAGACGAGTATGTTGTCCTAATTTAACCCTTTGCTTCATTTTCATAATATGACTACAGTACTTTAGTCCAAACAATGAAATAGCCTGCACTTAGTCCAAAAACTTATTTTGATCGAACACTTTTTGAAAAAAAAAACATTTCAAAGGTGGTTTGTGGTTTAAAGCATGAAAACAAAGGATGGAGCTAAGGGAGAAAAAAAGTTATTACATTTTTAAATAACTATAAATAATAAAGTTAATTATTAATTCTATTCTTTTTTGCTACTAGTGTTATATTTTCTTTGATTGGACTGTTCTTCATTATCTTGCATTAGTGAGTGGAATGTCTGAAAAGCTGTCATGATTAAAATAATTAAGGTGATCTAGTGGTTAGTATAACAACATTCTAAGCCCAAGATGGTGGGTTAGTAGCCCAACAGGTGGCTCTTGAATTTTTTTAAAGGGAGTAAAAAATCTTTGGTTACGCCGTCCTTCGGAAGGGACGTTAAACAGGGGTCCTGAGCCTTTATGATGTCAGGTAATTGTTAAAAATCCCTTTACTAATTAAACCTGGATAGGCATAATTTAGAGCTTACTCTGTAGTATCGTCCGATTAGTCATAGCTGCAGAAAGTTACATTAAATAAACAAACAAGATGATGTTTGATAGAATATCATCATCTTATATGCAATATTGGTTTTCAATTTTGATATATTGGCAAATATTTTTTTCGCACAGATTGTAGAATTAAGAATTATTTTTCAGGATTTACAAGAATACAAATAAGGAATATAAATTATTTTTATTAAAATACAAAAAAAGAGCTATCCTTACAATTTTATTAGCATATTAAAAAATACAATAGTTTTAAGTTTTAAGAAACAACATATTGATAAGTCTGTTTAATTATGAAATAAATTAAACTTAAATGAGAGTCGATTATTCAGTCGTGTTCCTGGATGGGGAGGCAGTAGGCCCTCATCGCTGGTCCGAAGTACAGCGCTTCCGTGACGTTGTACTCAGTCCTGTCCTTGTTGAGGCAGATGTAGTTGTGCGGGCATGTGCATTGGATGTACATGGAGTATGTGTCGCTCCTGATGTGTCCACAAAATTCAAGGGCTTGACATTTCTTCATCTTCTGTCAATTGTCATTAATAAATATTATTGATTATTTCAATTAAGTTTATAAAAATTGAGTTTTTATCAAAAGGTATCCATTGGTGACATAACATAAACTTGAACTCAACAAATAATACTTGTTAATTATTTTTATTGGTATTTTAAATAACTTTTTCAGAAACAACATTAAATTTAACTACTGTTATTGTTATTAACATTATTTTAATCACTAAGAGTTTTCCTGCTTGAAATTTACTCTTACTAGTACTTTCCCTCTTGAAAATGTCTTTCATATTATTAATGTTTGTTATCATTGTTCAAAGATAAATTTGAAAAAACATCGTTATTATTTTTTTTAAATCTCAGATATTAATCCTTAATAATTTTTAGAAATCTTAATTTAAAAACATATTAATAACTCATATAATAAATAACTCATAGGAGAATATAAATATTGAACATTATATCCGACAAAATATATTTATTTTATTTTTTATAGTCCTTACATAATTGAAGACATTTTCAAAGCATAATTAAAACAATGTAATTTACACATTCCTCCTTATAGTAATGAAATTGGTCCATGTATGAAATGGCAAAAATAATGTTTAAAAGTTTTTGAAATGTGAAAAAATGAGTTTTATGTCTTAATTAATATAATGTAGTGGAAATACATTTTCACTAGGTGACTTTGCGAGGTTGGGTACGGGTGGTATGTTTTCAGCAATTGGTTGGTATTTATTATTTGTATTAAAATATAGTCTAAAAGTGTAGTATTAACTTAAAAGTTAGAGATGAACTTTGTATGAACGATGAATTCTGCTTTCTGTTTTTGTAGGAAATCATTCTTTTTTTTCTTTGTAACCTTTTTTTTAGGTACTTTGACACATAAAATAGATATGTACATTTATTTATGTGTATATGTAAATAAATGCAACAAGTTACTTACATATTGGCAAATATATTTGTCATGGACGAGAGTAGCATTTTCGATGTGGCCAGCAAGTGCCCAGTAGGCTGGCCATGGGCAGCGGCAGTAAATGTTGACTGTAGTTCTCTTATCAGTCATTTTAGTTGACTCGAGACCGACTTCCTTGTTTGAGCATTGATCTAAACGATCCTTTTCGCTTGTACAAACCTATGACAAAGGATTATACATGATTGTTAGAAATACTTACAGAGTATAAATATAAAGAATTTTACTGTTGGATGATCCTTGAGAATACCAAATATGAAAAAGAACATGTCTGACCAAAAAACTACTATGTTCAGTAAGTTTTTACATTTTTGTTTAAAAAAAATAAGTAAGCATCAAAAAATTTGTTCTTACCAAGAAAAAATGTGATTTTATTGACCAAGGGAAAAAAAATAGAGAAGTTAAATAATATAAATATATAAAAAATAGAGAGAGAAAAAAAAGACTTGCCATGTTGAATTTGAACATTAGAAACAATTATTTTTTTCTAATCAAGATTTAGTCGTATATTAAATTCATAATTCATCATTATCTATGTTGAGTAAGTGAGGAGGTGTTGGATAAGGATGAATTTGATTTATGATAGTGAAAAACAGTGGCAGATATTGGATAGGAAGAAATTTCAGATGACAGAAGAAAGGGAAGGGATGTTTGAAATTATTTGTTTGTTTGGAAAGGTCATTGAGGGATAATCTTACTTATTTAGAAACTATTGAATCCAAGGAAAGATGTTTGGAAGGTGATGGCTTGTTTTCAATATTAATTAACACATTAACGACATGTGCGGCACCGGTGAGCACGACCTGAGTACTCGTTTGGGCCGCGTGTTCACATATCCACAGGCAACCTTAATTTTCCGTGTGTGCACCGGTGATCGCGCGGCTCCAGTAAGTAATTTTAAGTAATTTTTAATTAAGGTTGCCTGTGGATATGTGAACACGCGGCCCAAACGAGTACTCAGGTCGTGCGCACCGGTGCCGCACATGTCGTTAATGTGTTAATAAATATTGTATTTTATCCAACATCAAAGAAAATATATTTTATGCCGGGCACTGGACCTAGGAGTTAGGAGTCGATATATTCACCATAGTTTAAAAAAATAAAATGAAAAGCTGTTTTTGTAAAAAAATGAAAAATGTGCAATAAAAAAAATGAAAAATGTGCCATAAAAAAAATGAAAGCCTTGGAATAAATACCATAATAAATAAATATCAACTTTTTTGTTTACTTTATTTAAAACATCATTGCATTTAAAGCCTATTTAACCTTGTACAACAATTACATCCTCTGAGTTAAAATACTATGAAAGGTTTTGCAGCATAAGAGAAAAAAAAAAACTTAATGTTAATGCAATTAATGATGAGGAAGAGTATGTCCATTTCAAGTGATCTAGAAAAAATAATGGTGCTTGGAGATTGAGAAAAAACTTTGAGCTCATGTACCTTTATAAAGACCAGGAAATTTATGCAATTTATAATATCCGTATGTTTGAGATGGGCAGGTCATATTGCAAGAATGAGCGGTAACGGAATCTCCAAATGGCTCCTCGATGAAACGATTTTTTGATGTAGATATTTGGGTTGACCTCATCTGCGGTGGATGGATTGTCTGGCTGCAGATACACAGAAGAGTTTAAAGAGTCAAAATTGGATAGCTGCAGCACAAAACAGAGAACAGTGGCGGCTCAGACTGCGGAAGGCCTTGATTCTTCACAAGGTGTAGCATCATCGAAGAAGCAGAAAAAACTTCTTTGTTGTTTTGTTTGCCCATTCCTACATTATTGAAGTCATCAAAAATAATACTTCAAATTAGTCTTCTTTTCCTAGCTCTAATGATAACCATTTTTGTTTTGTAACTAAGAAATGGTGGAAATCATGTAATCAATTACACATTTTCATAATACAAACTTCATATTTTTCATCGCACATTCCCTCAAGAAATGAAATCAGGAGAGTTGCCACATATATGTTCTATATTTGGAAAAAATAAATATCAACTCTCAGATTCGTTTCCTTGAAGTAACAATTTTTCAAACACTTAAAAAGTTCAAACCTTTGAAAATTTTATTCTCAGTCTTAACATTTTACTAACAAACCCTCTGTTTTGTGTTTTTAACTGCAGTATAAATTCAACTTACAGTATATACCAGTTTCAACTCCTCCGTTAAAAACCTAGGCATTACCATTGACCAAAACCTTTCCTGGAAACCCCATGTCACCCAAATATCCTGACGATCAATTAGTTCCCTGAAATTATTCCATCGATCTCGGCATCTCCTTACACAATCTACCCGGAAGCTGGTCATATCATCCCTCATCTTTCCCCACTTTTGACTACTGTAGTGTGGTATACAGGGACCTCTCGAAAATGCTTGAGGGCCGCTTAAAAAGAATAATGAAGTGTGTTTTAAGATTTGTCCTTGGTACTACAACTCACCGGGGGCGATCCTGGGTGTCACATCACTATGATGAGTTAAAGTGGCTCTTCCCTCACATTGGTAGACTATATTTCCACAGTGTTTTTCTATACCAATTCATGAACTCGCAACACCCTATCTATAGTCTCCTCGCATTCAGATCCTCTCTCCATTACCACAAAACAAGATCTTGCCTTTCCGATCTCTACATTCCTTCCCACAGAACTAAGGCATTCGAGTGTTCCTTCCTCGTCCTCTCCACCACTGTGTGGAACTCAATCCCTCCTTTCATCCGCCATTCTTCTTCACTTGCTTCAATTAAACCCCTGTTTTTCCATCATCTCTTAGCATCCCAAAAAGGCACTCTCCAAGCAGGTCAAACTTCCACTTGAACAAATTAGTATTGTAAACTCAATCTCGCTACCTACGTGTTTTGTTTATTTTTCCAATAACAAAGAAGATACCGACTTTGTAAATACTTTATCACATGCTATGTCATTCATTCGTTATAATGAATTATAATTATAGTTAGCAATTTCATTATTAACTAGTGTATTAATGTTATTTATTATTATTTTGTTAAAATCAATATATTTATTTTCGACAATTAGTTAAAATCCTTTCAAGTTTCGTACTTTTTATTTATTTATTTTCTTATCTATTTCTATTTTTACTATGTTTTGTCACTCTTGTTTATTTCATGATTTGTATCATTATATAGCCTTCTTGCCAGACGAATATTATGTTTTTTTTTATTTGTTCATTTTTGTTATTCTGAAGGGACTTGGTCCCAAAATAAAGTTTGTTTTCTATTCTATATCTTGAATATTATAATTATGAATTTATAAAATGTATTAGACAATTTTTTACCTGATAGGGATAGATGTTTGTTTGTTCTTTTAACGTCACTTTTTTGCTGCTATGGCTAATCGGACGGTGCTACATTGGGAGCTCTAAATTTTGCCTATCCAGTTTTAATTAGGATAGGGATTTTTAACGAGTACCTGACATCGCACAGGCTCGGGACTCCCGTTTAATGTCCTTTCCGAAGGACAGTGTAACTAAGGATTTTTTACTCCCTTTAAAAAATCCTAGGGCCACCTGCCGGGCTACGAACCCGTGATCTTGGGCCTAGTAGGCCCCATGATAGGGATAGAGGTAGTATGTATGCTATCTAAACATATTATTCCATGTTAAAAAAATATATTGTTGTGTGATTTTAAAAGTCCTAATATATTTTACAAGCACAAGTGCAATAACAAGACATGGTCAGGTGCAATGGCATGGTAAAATTTAATACTTTGGCATAATTACCTTTATGTGTGATTTGGTGTCGAGATTCGCCGCACGCTCGGAACAATCACTGGTCGGGCAGCGACAGTATCTGCGTACCCATGTAGGTAGCCAATACCTGTTATGTTCAGTGCTGCATACTTCCAACGCTTCACATTCTGGCAGTTGTTTCTCTTCTCTTACCTGAAAATTTTTCTTTGATATCTGAAGTAGTTTGCAAATGTATCATTTGTTTTGTTTTTAATTGATTGTTTAATTTTAATTGATAATTAAGATGATGGCCAAAAAATATTAGTTTTTATTATTTTTTCTTAAATAAATTTGTTAGCAAAATTATTTTATCCTAAACATGTTAAATAGCTAATTTTTACTCTAAGAAGATATTGTTGAAAGCTATATCCTAGGAGTATATGCATGTTTATCATATGAAAAAATATTTTATTCAACTTTTCTTGCTTTACCCTATGTTAAAATGCAATTACATGCTTTTAAAAAGAAAACTTAATATCACTTTCATTTGGTAAAAAACAACCACCTCGTCTGCTAAAACTGATAAATGTTTGAAGTAGCCTAAAACTAGAAGTAGTTCCTTATCTGTTCAGCATGAATAAAGATTCCTGTTAAGTTACCAATTTCGATAAAGTCACATATTTTATATTTGTCATATTCGTTTTAAAATAGTATGAGAAATATTAAGTTCATTATAAAGTAGGTTTTCAAAGCTTAATAATTTTAATGATAATACAATGCTGGTTAAAGTTTGGTGATTTATTACTGAAGGCTTTGGAATATCATAAAAGGTTTATTATTCCAACATAATCTATAACATAGTTTGAAAATCAATTATAATTGATTATTGATCATAATTATACCTACTAGTATAGATAGTTGTAATTAATAATTTTAGATTAAACGAAAATTGCTTTAACTTAGCATTCATTTCTTTAACTTTATAAACAAGTAGTAGTAATAATAATATTTATAATTAAATAGTACGTTTATTTATAAAATAACAGTATTTCATCTAAGAATTTTCCCTATTTATTTTGATTCATTTCAACTTTTGTTTTATCTCGATATATTTAAAGTAAACAACATTGCCTTTACAAATGAAACAATCTTATTTGCATTTAGCAGCTTATAATTATGAATTATAAAATTAGACTCTTTTTTACCTGATTGGGATAGAGGTAGTACACCTGGTCGAGTTTACTCTGGACCGATGTTAGCTCTTGCCCTGAGGCACAGCTTAGGAGGGTCAATGACGAAGCGAGAACAACGAACTTGAGCATGTTGCTACAATGTGACCCTTTGAGGCGCACCCTGTAACAATCTGATAGTGCGGGAAGAAGGGGGGTTATGTAAACAGTGATTAGGCTCGTTATCATAAGCCTTATCATTTATCACAGGGTCATTGTTTGTTGTTGTAAGAAACAACAAAGTGGAAAGGCAGTGCTTAGTTTATGTTTTGAAAGATCTATATTTATATGAAATTCAGAAGGTGGAGATAATATCTACGATTCCTCTTGATGTGGAAATGATTGGCAGGATATATCTTGAGAAATGTTGAAAATAATGGAGGGGAGGAGGGGCTTCCGTCAATAATTTGTAGAAAGAAAAGTATAACTTATTTTATTTGTGCAAACATTTTACGAATTATCACTTTTGCCAAAATTGGTTATTGTTATTCTGTTTTGTTTTATTCTCAGCTCTGGCGAAGACCTAAAAATTAGGGTGAAATATTTGCTGAAATGTTGATAAAAAAAATAAGTTGATAAGTAATAATAAGTTGATTCCGTCTAGAATAAGAAATAAAAAATTTAGATTGGAGCCGCTGTCAAATTTGTTTGTATATTCAAATTATTGAAAGGAAGCTAAGCTCTTTCCTCCTGGCTAACTCACAAATAAGTATAGGGTAAGAGTTTACCGAGACTTCTTTGAAAAAATTGACAAAAACAGAATAGAATAATGATTACTTGTGGTACTACACTTTGTTTCAATGTAAATTATTTTTTATATTTATTCCGCCCTGCTGTATCCTTTTATAATATTCTACTGAACCCTGTCCAACAGATACGTTACCTAGGACTCCATCTGGACAAACGTCTCACTTGGAATCCTCATACAAGACTGAAAAAACAAGAAACTGCTCGTCGTTTTCACCTACTTCAACATTTACTGGACAAATGCCCTAAGCCCCCAATTAATTACAAAAGACTCATTTGCATGACAGTTATCAGACCTATTTGGACATACTGAGTTGAGCTTTGGGGCTCTACTAAACCATCCAATTCATCTTGTATCCAATCCTTACAATCCAAAATCCTTCGTAAAATCCTCAATGCTCCTTATTACGTCACAAACAAGCTCATCCATCATGATCTTAATATCCATATGTTGCTGATTTGGCCCAAACTAGATACCTATCCTTCCATGACAAGCTCTTGAAGCTCACTTGAATCCGCTAATCTCCCAACTTGCTTCCCACACTATTCCTGATAACCCTCTGAGGCGTCTGAAAAGAAGATGGCCTCGAGACCTACTACAGTACTTTATTGGAGTGCTACCAATGGGTAGTTTCTCCACAAGTGTTTTTTATGGCATATTGTACATAGTAGCAGATTTACTTGTTGTAATATTATTATAGCTGTAAATATCAATTAAATTAAAAATATATATATATATATATATATATATATTTATTTATTCCATTTTAAGATAAAACATACTCTTTTTTTGTAGACAATGATTGGAGTGAATTATGATCTAATTATGTAGGAAGGTAGGCGTGTAGATTCTTCATTCAAATTTACTATATTTAAAAAAATAACTACAACTTAATACATTTTCATTTGATCAATCTTATTTTAATTTCATTCATAATTTTGTTTATATTTGAAAATGAAAATCTTATACATAATATTTTATGTATATACAACAAGTAAATCTTCTGTATGAACAAAGGACATGAAAACATTTGTGGAGAAACTACCCATTGATAGCACTCCAATTAAACAGAAGTCTGACTTTTGATTCTTCTATTTAAAATACTGCATTGCTAAATCGCTACTATCCTGCTGTTTTATGAACTAAAAAATAAATATTTTATTACATGCAATAAATAATCACAGTATTACAATTTTTATGATTGATACATTGAATGGTACTAACAACTTTTAGCTGAAAAGTCACATAAGAAATTTATTAAGTCGAAGTTATTTCATCCTTTTGCTTTAAGGAGTATTTTACTTTAAGATATGTGACAACAAATTATATAAAAAAGTTTATTTTAATTCATAATTTTTTTGTTGCAATTGTCAGGAATAATAAATAGAGAATATATTGTATAGGTAATGGCAAGTACGAAGGCTGTGGTGATGCATGGCTTACGAACAAAACTGCCATCAGTGCTAGAAACAGAAGTGAAACTCCTACAGCAACATTGGACGTCCGAAGATTGCCAAAAAAGGATTGCCAACCTTGCTGACAACCCGGATTCTATCTAGTTGTCCACATTCTCTCTCTATCACTACATATCAGGATTCCACATTTGTGGCATACTTTTTCTTGTATGTTACAATTATGTGATTGTTATACACATATGTATATACATGGTTGTATACTACATTAAGTGTAATGATCTATTATTGATGTTTGCAATATGATAAATATATATTTATAATTTTTTTTCCGTTGTTACATCATTTGTTTATGTTGTAGTTGCTAATGGAGGAATTAATGGATAAAAAAATCATTTATGATTTACATCAACTTCTATAAAGACAATCCAAATACTTTGCATTCTTCATAGGCCCCAAGTTAAATAAATCATTATTTAAAATTTTGTTGTAGTGATATTAATCTATTGCTACATATTAAACTTTGGCTTGGTCTTGATGTTGGAACAAAGTACAAAGTCGGAACAACTTTGCTGGCTATGAGAAAGTGTGATGTTGACGAAGTACCATTGGCTGTTGATGATAATTCTAATAGAACAATCTTTTATTTGTAAATATATATATTATTTTTGTGTTTTTGTTTTATTTTGTATTATTATTTTTTTTTGTTTTTACATCCCTCAAGCGATGGATAAACAATATCACTTACAACTGGTTTCTTTGTTTCAAAAATTCATCTTTTACTTAAAATTTATTTTCCAACCAATTCATTTTTTAAATCAGCATTTCTTGCTTCATCTGATTTAAAGTTACTCAATTTAAGATTTCGATAGGAGTATTATTTCATAGAATATTTTGATATTGGTTGAGGACAAAAGGTAGATTTCACTCAATGACTGATGTACAGCCTTCAAGGCTATCTAAATCTTAATCATTTCATTTAATTTTATTACTTTTACTACTACCTGTATTTTTTTTTAGCTTGTTTCTTGTGATAATCATTTAAACATCATTATAAACTTTTAATTTAAATGATTTTCAAGGAAGTAACAAGATCATTTTTTAAAATTTCCTATTGAGAATTGAAAATGTTTATTTTTATCATGTAACAATGTAGTTATGAAATCATATTAGAACTATTTTTTGTACGGTATTAGGTCCCATACTGATTTAGGAAAATTTAGGTTATTTTTTTTAATTAATAAAATAGTTCATGAGGTTTTTTTTTTTTTTGTTTTGGATTATTTATTTTAATAAGCTGTTTTTGAATCATTAAATGAATATTATGATGAACTGAGCATATCATAATTGAACGATACATTTTCATGTACTTTTATTTGATTTGAATAACTAATTTTATTTTATAATTATATCTTAATTAAACAGTTTGAAAATTTTATATAAATTCAGCGTGTTTAGGCAAATCTGATAGTATTTCGGAAACACAATATTCTTCCTCCTCATGTTTATGTCTAATCATCAGAATTTTGGGGTGCTATCATTATAATTTTAGAAATTTAAAGAAAAAGAATATTGTAATAATTTCTGTTTACAAGATTATATTTTAATATCCTATTATGTTATGAATTTATTTGTTCAGATATTTATGGTCCTGTTGGGTCTTATTATTTATTTTAGGCATAATTATCTATTGTTGATGAAGTCTGCTTCTAATAATTTATATATGGCATCTTTGCATTGAACCTTTGAATAAAAATAAATTGGAGGCAAGTTTTAAGTGAAGAAACTCTTTTCTTATGCGCTAAATATCTTGTTAAAACATTAATTTATTTTACGATGTATAAAACAGATATACAGTGGAACGTCGATAATCAAAATTCACTAAAAAATATGCCAACCAAACGAATAGGAAGGGATTCAGAGAAGCAAATGAAATTACCTAATGAGGGGTCTTAGTAAACAAACACATATTGAAGTATGAGTCCATTTTTTTGCTCTTTCCGAGAAATGATTAGGGCCATCTTATTGACGTTCATGGAAAAAATCATTTTATTTTTTGCCAAATTTTATTTAAAATAACAATAATTTTAAGAATAGAGATAAGTAACTGGATGATTTGATCAAATTAATTAAAATTACATTTGAAAAAAAAACAGTTCTGTTAATTGAAGGTTAGGAAAATCGACGCCGCTCCACTGTATTTATATTATTTTTAGTGTTTATTTATAAAGCTCTAGTATATTTCTGGTAAATATTAGCAACAATTTTATTATCCGTTAAGAAATTTATGTTTTCAAAGATTTTTAGGTTCTGTCCGGAAAAAGATTTGCTCAGGCATAATATAACTTCGTTATAACTTGGATTACATTTTCTGCATGCTATATAAAAAATAAATATTAAGATTGGAAGGAGTTACAGCTAGATAAATATCTTATAGCTTTGAATATCTACCTTTTTTTTATAGGCCATGTTAATTAAAACCATTGTTGGGACAATTTAAAAAAAATGTTTTTATTATTTTATTATAAGTGGATTCAGCTTGAAAGTCCTAAGTTGAGTGACCGAATTAGTTTAACATTTCAATCTCTTCTGGAATAAATATTTTTTTATCATTGAAATTTACTTGCAGCATTCAATTTAATAAAATAATGTATACATACAATTTTATTTTTTATTTAGTACATTACAGAGGCAATTATAAGTAGTTAATTTTTTTATCAGTTTTACTTATTAAAAAGTTGTATTCCTCTGTTATGAAGTTATTTTCACAATAAAAAAATCACTCCTATAACTTTTTTTTATCCATGTATTTTCATATAAATTTTTATTTTTGCCATAAGTTTGAAAACATTAAAATAATTAATTGTTTAATTTTTCCAGTTAATTAAATTAACTGATATATAAACAATTGTAGCGTTGGTATGAACTACACAGCAGCCTATTTGGATAATGGTACAGCAGCATGATGCAATTAACGTGTATCACTATAATGTACCTTTTGTATGAGGTTGTCGGTTAATGGCCTCATTTCATTGGTTTATGAAAGCGAATAGTTTTGTTTATGATTTAGGTCTAGCAAGCAGACTGTATTTTTATCTATAAAAAAAAATTATATTTTTGAAAGAGTATATTAAGGCAACTTAGGAATAAAGTCTTTGAATTAAACTTCAAAGTAAGAGTAAGTCAATTGTTGCAGTTAACTTTTTTTTTTAAGTTATATATTTGTATAATAATAGTATATTTTATTAATAATTTAGTCTTTTTTTTAAATTTATGTATAAATGTTCAAAATATTATTTTTCGATGTGTAATTTTGTTATCTAAAGTAGAGATAACTGTTAAGTTTATTATTATTTAAAATGTATATAAATTTATAAATATATAGCTTATATTTATTTATTTTTAATGTTATATTTTTATGTTGGATATGCTTGTACATAAAATAATGATCTCTTTAATTATAACTTTAATACATGTATATGTACATATTCCATTCATTTGGTAACAATATTGGCTACTATGGACCAAATTTAGGAAGATCATGTTATGTATTGGAATTTTACCAATATCTTTACAATTTTATTAATATTTAATACTTCATAATTTAATATGTTTTTTTTTTTTTATCAGCTTGTCCTTCTCAGTTTTGAACTGAATATTGTATAATTTAGAAAAATTTATAAAGTGAATATTATTTTTTTTTAAACTATTGCAAATAGTATTATTAAAATGTTGAGAACAATATTGTTCAAGAACTTCCTGGTTTAGTTTAGATAAAAAATTAAGGCCACATGCATTTTTTTTCGCAACCGAATTTATTTGATTAATAGTATTTATTTTTAAAAATTTGTCGGATTGCATCAAATGTATCAATCAAAATTATTATAGACAGTCCTCAGGTTTTGTAGATTAATGTTTTCATGTAATATAAGAAAATATAACTATGAATATTTTTAAATTTTAATTTTTTGAATACAGGGATTTGAAGTGTTCATAAATTATAATTTAAAACATGCCCGTTAACATTATTGAGCAGCCTTAAGTTCCATTTTCTTTATTATGTTTTGCTGGAATTCAGTAAAACTCGTTTGTTAAAGACTATGGCTGGTCTATCAGAATGTTCAATCTCTTTATTTACTATTTCAGTTACGGATGTAGTAAGTACGGGGCTGTCTGTACTTTAAACCTCTTGCAGTATTTGGTCATAGCTCCAAGTGAAGTTGCAATTAATGAACACTGTTCATTAAATGAAATACAGTGGAAAATAATGAATAAATTAATATGCATATGTACAGATGAAGAGTCCAAGGAAGAAAAGAGGCACTCATTGTAATTCATTTTGAGAAGATTAAACAGTAAGGAGATTCTTCATATACGCAAATAATAAACCAAGTATTCACATTTACAGTTATTTATGTTTACTATCTTATTCTGCCGAACAATATGAATTTAATATTGTGTGTAACTCCATTTCATAGAAAAAATGCCCCTTTCTTTTGTGGACTCTTAATATAAATTTTTTGTGGTAATGGCTTAATTGATCGACAGATATTAAAACCATCAACATTCTGTTGTGTTCTCCACAATTCTTTACTTTATCATTATTAAGATAAGGTAAACAATTTTATAAATCATTTCCTCTTTGCAATATAATACGAGTATATAGTAAAAAACTACTATTTAAACTTTTTTTTTTATTCTGAAGAGTGTTTTTGTTCATGAATTTATGTATAGAACTATATTTCCCTCATTGCACTGGATATAATAATTATATGCACTGTTTTCTATAGACAAATGTTTATATGGTATATTTTATAACCGTTGTAAAGGTGATGATGAATGAAGAGATAATATTATATGTTGATGTGTTCTTTACTTTTTAATGATATTTTTTAAAATTTCTTTTGTTTTGGATTAATGTGACAATAATTTATTTGAAGTATTACTAAGTTTTGCAAAACTGTTTATATATTTTTATAAGAGAATATATGAGTTTGTTAATGTTCTGTACTATGGAAAACATAATTGAAGAAAATAGTTCTTTGTAATTTTTATAATTGTTACCAAGATAAAATAGTTTAGGTTTATTAGACCCAGCTGTAAGCTACATTCCTTCACTAATTGTGATTGTAAAGTCTGACGTAAGGAGAGGAAAAATTGTGTGCTTAGTAGGAAATAAATTTTGTAAGTATATATGCATAGTTTAGTAGTAGTATTCCTAAGCATTATTGTGCAATATTTTAGTTATTTTTATATACAGGGATATATTCATATTTTCTTTAAATTTTTATTTCCTTTTATTAATGGTATAAGAAATGTAAAAAATATGGATGTATTGTTAGCACATGTAAAGAAATAATTTTTGTTATTCAATGTGACAGTATAAGCAATAATTTTTTCTCTGATGTACCAAATATAGTTTTACAAGACTTATCATTGAAATTTGTTAGCGATGTTTGTTTTGTTTTTTAACATATGGGTGATTTTGTTTTAAAATGGAATTAATATTTTTTTTAGAATATATTCTATGTAATATATTACTCTTTTTAATTTATTTCATAAATACCTCAACTCTGAGAAAAAGATTATTTGTTTTCTCCCCTCCCCCCCCCCCAAAAAAGGGGGATGAAAATGGTTTGGGTGTAGGTCAAAGAATTAATTCCTTAAACAGTGATGAACTACTTATTAGAAACCGACGTTTCGACACACATTGCAGGTCTTCTTCAGGGATGGGGCTGGATAGATAACATTTTTAAAAATGAAATAAGTGGAATAGATACAATTATAATAAAATTGAATAAGGAATTGAAATTGGCACGTAGTCCATAGTTGGCCAAAAAGAAGTGGGGGAAAATTAAATAAATAAAGTAATATATAAAAATGAAACTACTGGAGTAAACCAGATACTAAAGTAGAAATAATTTAAATTAAAAAATAAAATAAAAGTATTATAAATCCTCATCATCCTTGGTGCTACAGACCGATGTGGTCCTTTGCTCCTCAATAAGCCTTTGCCAGGTGGCTCGATCCTGTGCTGCTGCTCGCCATTTGCGTGTGTTTAGTAGTTGATGGGCAGTAAAACAGTGTCCTCCCATCTAAGCTGAGGTCTTCCTCTTGTTCAGTGGAGCCTCCCATCCAGCATCTTCTTGGTCATTTCCTCCTCCGACATGTGTGGAAGATGATCAGCCCAGCGCAGTTTTCCCAGCTTAATATACCTCACCACAAAGTTGGTAAAGTTCGCTATTTGTGTTATGCCTCTGGGTTTCTTCGATTCTAACGGATCCAAACATTTGTCGAAGGATCTTCCTTTTGAATATAGGAATTTCTCTCTCATTACTAGTGAGGGCCCAGGACTCTAATCCATAGGTTAGGACTGGCTTAATAAGGGTCTTATACAAGAGACACTTGGTACGGCATGTGAGGTAGGAGTGAGCTTCTTACGTGTTTTCTCAGGCCAAAATAGCACCCCTTAGCTTTGATGAGGCACTGACTTGTTTCCCCTGGAGATCCTGTTGCCAGAAATCACTACTGACCCCAGATACACAAATTGGTTGACATTCTAGAAAGTGAATGTCAATTCATGGGTTGTCGGTCTGCTGCCTCTCCTCCAGGTCCAGCTCTCGTATACTTCTTTATATCAGTATACAGTACTATATGTATATGTATACCAGGTATTTCTTAGTAAATAAGTCAACTGATATTCAAGAAAAATGTTGTTTTTTAATTAAATTAACTAATTGATTGATATTTGTATTGCAAACTGGGTAACTATTCCACAGGTTGTCACTTTGCGTTGAGTCACAAGTTTTAACTTAATTCGTTTCCCTTTTAATATTTTCCAAAATTACAATTTATCATGAGATTTGTAAACTTAGGTAATCATTTCACCTAGAAATAAACGTTTCAAATAACATATATTTAAAAATATGTATAAATAAAAATAAATATAAATGTGATCAATAATAGCAAGCTTGGACTCATCATTTTGATTATTTAGTAAGTAACTTATACTTTGAAATGTTAGTTGAAACTTTTATTTCTTGATGAAATGATTACCAAAATCTATTCATTACCCATAATTACATTCTCTTTTCCATACTTAAGGTCAAAATAACTTATATGTTTGGAAAATATTAAAAATGAAACGAATAAACAATTAAAGCTTGTTGAAACTCAACTCGAAGCTACAATCTGTAGAATAGATGCCGCAAACTTTACTATACAATGAAGTGGACCAACTGAATTGTGTGGAATGGTGATTTTAGCCCTCGCCTCCATTCTTCCAAATTTATTGACAGGTAATTCCTAAACAAATTTTCAAAACTTTTACCAACTCCAAAAAAATATATCCCTGGCATTAATAAGAAACATCTTTTTAAATTATTCAAAATATATTAACGCTAGAGATTGGTGGACTGTATCTTCCTTACATTAAAATACATTAACAGTCAAAAGACTGGGATTAGCTACTTTGTTTCTATAATAACTAATTGATAATGATGGTCACATCTGCACTGTATATCATTTATATGTACAGTTTGATATTACTCCCGAGAATGTGACATAAATAATGCTGCTAATAAAGCAAGAACATAATAGATATATATATTACAAATTTAAGATTAATCTTTTCACAATCTATATTGATGTTAGTAATCCTGAAATATTTGAACATTTCACAAATCTTTTTTTTTTTTGCTATCAAATGCCAGTTGCACTAGTTCATACACCTTAGGAATTCTACCACTATGACCTTTCAGGAGAATGATTAGATTACTTAACCAAGTGAATGTATATGCTTTTTTTTAGTTTATTTCCCATATAAATTTTCCACTATAGTAATTTTGCTGAAATATTTTACAATATTGTTTATCCTCATACTAGGATACTGAGAGAAAACTTATAATTTACTCTAAAATGCAGTTTCTTCTTCAACTGCATTCCTCGTTTTTTTTAGGAGGAGAGGGAGAGACAGTGTTTACTATGAGCAATGCAATGTTGGAACCATTCATTACATAGATACTATTGTACCCTATATATCTGTTTTACACATTTAAGATTTCATAAAAAAATGCGATCAATAATAGCAAGCTCGTACTCATCATTTTGATGATTTTACATAATAAAGTATTCTATTCTATATCTTTTTTATATGGGAATGGGATAATATTAAGGAACAAAATGTTTCTTACTAGTTACAGCCTTTATTTGCTTTTAAAGACAGATAAGCATCTTTCCTTTTTCTTTTTAATGATGATTCTTAAACAGAACATAGTACAGCTCTAGAATACAAAAGACATAAAATACTAGTTAAGACATTAGGGGAAAAATTCCAACCAAAAAGCCTTAAGTCCCTAAACTAAAAACAGGAAATAAAATACCTGTCAATATTTTATCCATTCAGTAATCTTTAGAAAAGAAAGAGAGCAAAGGAAAATATTTATAAAGCACTTCATAATTCCAATGAATAACAATTTCACACTGTATGGTACTGTGAACTGATAATGCAGCAATGTTCTGGAATTCTATCGAATATATATATAAATATTCCCATGTATATATAATACATGGGAATATTTATATATATATATATTCGAATATATATATATATATTCGATTTGATATAATATATATAGATATTGCATATACATGGGTGTCTATTTTTCTCGTTTGTTGATAAAATAAGTTTTTTCCTACAGTTATTAAGATTGAGGGTAACACAGTATACAAATTTAAATCAGTTCATTAACTTAGGTAGATAAACTTAAAGAATTCCGTATATTACATTGTATTTAAACAAAAATTTATCTTATGTTAGTAGTAGAAACCATTCTAGTATATTATATTTGTAAAACAATTTTAAAGTAATTTATAATACACTAATTATAAACATTACCAGGTGAATAAGTAATATAATAAGTTGTGAAAGTTTATTTAAGGCTTTGCATATGTTCATATATAAGTTAAGAGCTAATTCTATTTTCTAATACCATTCATATAAAAGCACGATACAGTTACAAGAATGAAGATTGAATAAGAAGAAAGTAAACAGATTTATACATAAAACTATTTTATAGATATAACACTATATACAGGTATAATTATTAAGATGTTTCTCATTAAAAAATATTTATTAATCAGTTTACTGATACTTACTTGTTATTCCATAGGAATTAAATAAATTTTACAGGTTTTTAAAACTTTTATTTTACCTAATTACATTTTTTTACAAAAATAATAATATACCTAAATACAGTCTTGCTAATTAAAACAATTATTGAAGAGTTAATTTAATTAACCAGCACCATTTTTTCATCAGGTTTTATAATCCCATGTTTCAATGAGAATTCTCTTTTAATATAAGCAAATAATAAATCAGTGATAAGAAAAATTTGGGCTGTAGCAAATGCGAGTGTAACACCAAAATAAAAGTTAGCATTTGCTGAGCGTGAATAAATCCACAAATACCATACCGTCGGCCCTAACACTGAAGTAACAATCAGTGCACACAATATAATGAATGCCTGTTGCATTTTACTGTAAAGATGCTTCCACATAGGCAGTAAGGATAAATAAAATCCAACATCACCTAAGCATGGATAAGATTTAAAAACAGCTATTAATGCTGTCAAGCTTGTAGCCAAAAGCATTGGATTTTTATGAAACCTAAGACTAAGTGGTGCCAAATAAAGTAAAGTTGCGTTCAGTTGAAATGAATATATAAACAATAACCTGAAGTGTTCAAACATTTCAGTGAAAAAATACCAGAAGAGACCAATGTTTGGTCTCAAATCAGTAACTGTTAATATCACTACGTAAACAGAACGCAAAAACCTCCAATCATTTGTTATTATATTGGACAAATAAAAAATTCCAGCAATTATCGAAATAAACACAGTAATTGTAAAGAGCACTGAGAGAATCTTCCTTTTTTCTTTCTTAGCTATATAAATGCAAACAGGTATTATCAGCACTATTGTATAAAATGTTTGGTATACGTTCAGTCCTAGGGCTAAACAACAACTGATTCTCCAACCTTTGATCATACTTAAAAATGCGATTGCTAAACATAGGTTTCCAAAAGTGGTGGTTGTAAACCCGACACAATTGAGTATGTTGTAAGGATTAAATAAGTAAACGATCAACACATACTTTGGCGAGAACTGAAAGTAATGATCATTCAGCAGCAATTCAGAAGCATTTTCCGCATAACTATCCTTCTCAGCATTTTGCTCCTCTTCCATTTCCTTCATGTATTCACAAGCCGTCCAATAGAGTGCCAGCCCCGTAATTAGATCACATGCAATAAATATCACACTGATATAATTGGGAATATAAGCTAAAACAAAGTCAAACACCACCAGGCCTATAGGTGTTTCATGAAACAGGTCACCATCATATGGATTAATGCCCTCTCTATACAAAGACACACCTTCGACAACTCTCCTCCAAGAATTTAATAATGTAGAAATTTCTACTCTGTTGGCAATAAGTTCCTTATAAGGTGAAACGATCAATATTAACCGAACCAGCGCTGCAAGGCCGAGTTTGATTATTAATTTTGATAATGGTTCGGAAGACATATTAGAATATTACCATTTAAAACTTTAGATGGAAATAATTCAACTTGCTATATCCATTCCAATTAAAGTTGTAGAAAAGGCAATCTTCACTTTGAAAGCATATGACTGGAATCGATATCTTCTTATTAAAAATTATTTATCACAAACTAAGAATTGATAATTCACTGCTTTAAATACAAAAATCTTAACCTTTTTGCCTAAAAAATATAAGATATTGTTTATATACCGACTAATAAGAAGGTTGCAACAGGGTTGTGACTAAGAAGAAATTATACATTTTAACATAAATTCTAGTTAACATTGAAGAACCTACTATTACTCAGCTGGTCTAACTATTTTGGGTGGCCACTAACAATGCGTATCTACATCAGTATTGATTCAAAATATTTAAATGGATTAGGAGATGTTGAAATGGGATGGTCAAAGTATTAAAGGGTCATCCATAGTTACTTAAGGCCAGCAGAACTAAGGCTATTATTCAATAGAAAGACTTGTGTTTCAAATGGAATCCGACCTTCTGCTCAAGACCCCTCTACAACTTTGATTAAGAACTGTCTGTCATTTTAGTGAGAGAACCCGAGTGTTATCTAGCAATTACTTTTTAAGTAAAACATGTAAATAAGGTACCATAACTAAAAGAATGTAAAAGTTGCTTTGTCTTGTCAAACTAGATAAAGATCCGAACGTGAAACGACGTACAAACCAATTATGATAATCAGGATTAGAGTCGGAACTCACTAAAATGAGCTTCATATTTGATGTGTTTTTGAACTTTTTCGTTGCATATTGACCATAACTCAGAAGCCAATTCATTAGGAATCTTACATTTATATTACAGTGGCTACTTAGGCCTAGGCCATATATAACATATAGAAAAGCGTCTGACGTATGGGAATCTCATCTAGAATTCACTAGTATTTTGGTATAATCAAAAACTATCCTTCTTATGTTGTTTAATTATCTATATTTATACTAGAGAATGTATTCTATTTGCTGCCCTCCAGGTACTGGTACCTAGCATGTATTTTACACACCATCTATCCATCGCAACTTGACAATTTTTGCCCATAATCTTTCAATTTTTTTTTTCCTGCTAACGCTAAAAATTCCTTAATTTGGCTTTAAGAGAAATACCACTCAGACTGAACTTTCTAGACGTAAAAAAAAATCGGTTGAGGATATCCCTCTTGCGTTTCTATTGAATAATATACATAGTTCTGGTGGTCGTAAGTAACTTTGGATGACCCTTCAATAGTTGGACCATCCCTTTTCAGTACCTCCTTATCCTTACTGATATATAGGGTTGGCAACTAAGTCATTGCCGATTTCAAATAAGAAGGCAAATTCAGAATTTTTGTTTAAAAATATAACTTTATTCAATTAGATATTGCCCGTTCTTGTCGATGACCTTTTTTCCATCGTTCTGGCAGCGTAAAAATTCCCCGTTCGTAAAATGTCTGGTCTTTGCTATTAAAAAACTGAATTAGGTGTGGATCTGACATCATCCGCGTTGTAAAAAATTTGACCATTTAAAGAGTTTTGCATGGAACGAAACAAATGGTAATCCGAAGGCGCAAGGTCAGGGCTATATGGTGGGTGTGACAAAACATCCCAACCCAGTTCCAATAATTTTTGCCGAGTAACCAAAGATGTGTGGTGCCTTGCGTTATCATGATGGAAAACAACACCCTTCCGATTTGATAATACCGGCCGCTTTTCTTCAATTGCATCCTTCAGTTTGTCGAGTTGTTCAACATACACATTTGAATTTATCGTTTGGTTCTGCGGCATGAGTTCAAAATACAAAATTCCTTTGTGATCCCACCAGACTGACAGCATAATCTTTTTTTGGTGAATATCTGCTTTTGATGCTGTTTGGGCTGGTTGATCTTGCTTCACCCACGATCTCTTGCGAGTAACATTGTTATAAACTATCCACTTTTCGTCGCCAGTAGCTAGGTTCTTCAGAAATGGATCATTTTCATTGCGTTTCAGTAGCGAATCACAGATGCTAATCCGTTGTGTCAAATGAATTTCCTTTAGCTGATGAGGGATCCATAAATCAAGTTTCTTGACATAACCAAGGGTTTTTAATTTTTTTTCAATGCATGTATGCGACACATTGAGCTTCTCTGCAATGTCTCGTGTTGTGCTGTGACGATCTGAATCGATAATGGCCTTGATATGGGTTTCATCCACTTCGACTGGGCGGCAAGATCGTTGTGCATTTTTCAGTGAAACGCCGGAACGAAATATTTCAAACCAATTTCGACACTGCCTTTCTTTTAAGGCTTTATCTCCATATACGGCACATAACTTCTTTTGTGCTTGCGATGCGTTCTTGCCTTTTCGGAAGTAATACAATAAAATGTGTCGGAAATGCACGTCCTGTTCTTCCATTTTTAAATTGGGATAAAAACAAAACTAAAGAACTAATCAAAAACATTTTTTTACTAATTAAACGTAGAAGTCCATACAGTAAGAAAAAAATATAGGTTAGATGCTCTGGCCACGTTAACAAAACAAAAGAAAGTGTAGAGTGAATCTATCGACAAAAACGGCAATGACTTAGTTGCCAACCCTATAGATACGCATTGTTAATGGCCTTGTGGTATAACTTGTCAGCCCAAGACCAATGATCTGTTACATATCCCCCACTATGTTTGGACAATATATTTAAAACTAGCTGTCCCGGCAGACGTTGTTCTGCCCTATTTCCCTAAAACAAATGGCTTCCAAATTTTCTTCAACCATTAAAATGGCAACTTTATCGATTGTTGGTGAATTGAAACATCTCGCATGTTCTCCTACAGGAGTTTTATCAGCTATGATTACAATTTTATGATTACCAGAAGGCATGAGATCCAGTGCAGTTTTAAACAATGTAATCAATTGATTGTGTTGTTGTAACAAAAGAAAGTTTGTAATTGTTCTACAAAAGACCTCCTCACTGAACTGTTATTATCAATTTATTCTGTAGGATTGCCCAAGAAATACATTTGCAGTAATTTATAGTTGCCATCTATCACCGGCAACAGCGAACCTGCTTTATGATATATTCGGCCTTGTATCTGCAAATTACAGAAAAGTTTTACTTTTACACAACAACTTAAAAAGGAGTAAATAAAGTAAGTGTTGTAACCTTAAAAACTACCATGAAATTGTCGCGAAGTATATTTTTTGCCCTAAAAGAATTCATTTGGAAGCAGTTGTTATATTTTTGTATGTTTGTAAGGAAATTTATGGAATCCCTTCCAGTTTCTGAAACCAATGAGGACAATGGCTCTAGTGGTGGAACCAATGGCACTCTTGGCCATTTGCGCAACACAATCCACATACTTTATTTTTGTATTTCAATGCTTTGCAATGTTAGCAAACTGAGTTCGTAGATCCAGTAGCAACGCATTGGTAGGAATTGTAGTCAATTGAAACATCGGAAGTGAAAGCCTCTCGTGAAACACTGAAAGCTGTTTAAAAACGACGCGTTGAACGTGATTGTAATATCCTAATCTTTTCAATTTCATTTCGCTCTTCACGTTGCTGTGCAGTCCGATTAGATTGAAAATTTTTTTACAGTTCTAACAACCAATCAAATTTTGTTATTTTGTGTCATATGAAACAATTTCACCCAATCATGTCAACATTACACTGATAATTGCATTCATAAATATTATGCGTGGTAATAGATCTTATATAGTAGAGAACAGCGACGAATCTAATGCTAAGTTAAATTTTGATAATTGCACTTTCACTAACTGTACTTTTAATAAATAAATGTTTCGTTGTGTTGAGTTATAAATTTTTTTGTCAAAATATTTTTCGCCGAATATCCCTTGGACATTGACAAATGCCTCATAATTTTATGACGAGCTTTTGATTGTCATAAAATTATCTCGTCTATTATAAATATCATAGGGATACTACTACTGAAAATTAGGTTGATTTGTAGCGCTTCGAGTTCTTCCATCCAAATTGCTGGGTGCTTACAGGCGTTACTAAATGTAAAAACACACAATTGGTTTTCGAGAGAAGCGAAAATTTAATAACAACCAAGAAAATGCTACACACCGAGGAAGCAAAGATGACACGTACTTCAGTTATATTATTTATTTTTTTGTTCAATTTGTTTTAAAAGAACGTAGAGAAAGGAATCTAAGTCCATGCAGCCTCTTCCCATCCCAAACACTGCACCAACGCTTACTTTTTTATCACTTATTATATTATAAACTGATGTTCATTAAGTAAAATAACCCCATTCTTTACACAATAAAAATCACTATTAACAATATTTGAAAAATTAAAATAAGAACGAAATCAAGTTTGGGGGAACTCGTAATATTATTTTATTAATGACACGCAAATCCTAATAAACTTTTACTAACAACTAACGCGCCTTTGTTTTGCTTTGATTGATGTAAAATTTCTGACAGCTTGGAACAGAGTGGTTTGTATGGGAAAAGAAAAGTGTTGTTTTTATTATTTTCCTCGTCATTTTTACGTTTTTTCTCTCCATAAGAACCTTCTTTGCACCTTAACAAAAATATGAAAAAAAAATTAGCGGAATTGGCCGAGTCGTTCTCGAGTTTTGCGCTTAGTAACACATTTGGCGATTCATTTTTATTTATTTTATTTTATTATAGATTAATCACCACTGAGAAAACTAAAAAACAATATTTTACTCAAATTGATGGTACTCATCACAATAGTGTTAGTAACGATTAGTTAGTCAAATACTTTCTCAAATTTAAAATTTCGACTTTAAAGACTCATTACTATCTTAACTTAAATTAAGTTCGTAATTGAATTTTAAAAGCAATTGTGAATTTTTATAGATGTTAATTCATTATGATTAGTTATCACTAAAACTAAAACTACAAATACATACTAATGACAATGACTCCAAACATATGTGAGTAAAATTATTGTATTATTCAAATCAATTTCTTTCTTAATGTATTACTTTTAATTTTTTTCATTAAATTAAATTGAACTATATTCAAAATCAATATAATAAACATAAAAAATGGAAACTTTCCCTAAAGATTTAATTATGCAGACATATATCCGAAACAGTACACCTTCTAATCAAATGCAAGCACAAAACAAGAGGAGGGACCAATTCAAAAAATACCTGTTGGAGACTGGAGTACAATATGAATTGGCCAAGGGTCTGAGGATGCTGTTCCAAAAAACTGTCAAGCCCCGAGACCCACTCGATTTTATTGTTAAGCATATCGGGCCTCCTCGAATTAGTACTTCGGAATACAGAAGAATATATGAAAAACTACAGGTTTCCTTACACAGAATTGAGGAACTGAAGGCCGAGTTGGAACTACTTAAAGTAGAAAGGAGTGAATCGTTTCAAGAAACTGAAAGCGACGAGTTTCGATCGGCTTCCATTGTTTGCCCCTCTCCTTCTAGCGAAAATTGATTCAGGTTTGACTATTCTAAATCACTGTTGTTGAATGAATCATTCAAGATTTCCCAACTATGAGGTCTAAAAACTTGTTCATCAAACCGTGGGCTGATCTAATCCGATCGCCAGAACAATAATCTTACTGGATCGAGAATTAAAATTAAATGTATTTTATTTAAATTTCATTCGTATCCTAAGAAGAGGTTAATTTTATTTTATACTAATTTTATTTTCCTTAAACGTAGCGAAATTTTAAAATCCTTCCAGCATTAAGTTATGTTCTCCACCGATTGTAAACAACACGTTTTATTTATCTTTAAAAATTAGTGCCTGCTTCTAAATTCAGAGAGTTTTCCGAATCAGTATTTTCTCTTTCCACTTCCAAAGTTGATGGAAGTGTCTGGCATCTGATAATTTCTTCTTCGAGCTGTTTAATGATTACGTACTTAGCTTGAAGTTCCCGGCTCAACTTTTGAAATTCGGTTATAGTTGCTCGAGGTTGGCCTATATTAGAACATATGAAGTCGAGAGGATCTTTTGGCTTTGTTGGGAGTTCAAAAAGCATCTTGAGTGCTTTGGAAAGGCCTTCCTTTACGCCTGTCCTATATAAATATTCTTTGAAATCTCTTTTCCTCCTTTCCATTTCTTTGAAATGCTTGGAAGGCTGTGAATCTATAGTTTCTATTAGATCATTTAATTCCTTTACGAAGTCATCCATCCTCCAAGTGATGAGTTAAAATAGGATTTAGTTTGTCTCTACAAAAATCTGGGTAAATATGAGCGATTTTAGTTGGTCATTTTAAGCATATGTTTTATCATATCAGATTTTTGTTGGACACATGTGCACATAAGAGGGTTGAGGTTGGAAAAGGATTCAGAAATTATAGGTTTCACGATTATACGATTACAATATTTATGTTGTATATGTTAAATAAAGAGTAAAAGGTAATAGAGTGCAGGGAAACAACAGTACGAGTTATTACGATACAAGCACAGAATTTATTATGATATAAACACTTGACAAGACACTTCACACAAAATGGCAGATGCAGTCCACACAACAACCAGACGCTAACACAGAGACACTCCACACAAAGGCTGTTGTTGCCAAGACACTATGGTGCACAGCCAACATGATCTCAACTGCCACTACAGTGTTATCTGTCTATATTACAATATATACATAAGAGGAATTACTTCAACACACCCTCCTAATTCCGCATTACAAAATACAAATAAAATACATAAAAGGAATTATTACAGCAAGCCTTCCTAATTCACATTACACAATATAAATAAAATAAATGCAACTAATTACTTTAACAACCAAATTCCAAATAAAACAAATACAGGGAATTACTGAAACAGAATTACTTTAAAATCCTGATTACAAAACAAATACAAAGAATTCCACATTACACAACTCAAATACAATTAATATCCTAATTCCAGTCCTTTATTATATATACAATTTATTCCAATTAGCGGTGTAGACCTCAATATTTTTTTTCTTACTTTCCACATTAAAATATTAACATCATCTTTATTACTAGAACTTCTAATTATTTTGAAAACACTATGATAGTGTATTTTGTCAACACTTTTCAAACTCTGACAATTGGCCTTTCTTTTATTCTTATAAATGATATAAGGGAAACTCACAATTTCTTTATTAGACACTCTTGACATGTCTACTGATTCACAATGTACCAAACATTCCTTAAACAAGCACATTCCCTTTTCTCCTGTTGATTTTAAACTTGACCAATTAAACACAAGTAAATTATCTGCAACTGTGTCTTTCATCTTGTTAAATTTGTCCGAATTTACCTCTTCTTTCTGATTCCATACTTCTGAACTGTTCACTATTTCCTTAATATTTAACTCTTTCATCTTGTTTAATAAATCTGGTTGGTTTGCTTTGACTTCTTTATTAACTTCTTCCAGATTTAACTCTTCACTAAAGTTTATTTCTTCCGGATAGTCTGTTCCATCTTGAAGACTTATTTCTTCCAGATTTATACTTTCACTTAAGTTCATTTCTTCTAATCTGTCTATTTCTTCTACCTCTACTTCTTCACATTTATCTCCTCACTATGGCTTATTTCTTCTATAAAACTAGCTTCTTCCATGTTTAAACAAACTTTAGAAATATTATCAATACTAATAACATTTGCAGTGGCACCAGAGTCTATCATAAAACAAGCTATCTCTGATGAACAAGGGGCTTCAGCACTGTTATCCAAGTAGGAAGTGGCAGCAGAATTCTTATTTTTTAATTTCGGGCAAACACTTTTAACATGACCTCGACCTTTGCAGTAATAGCAAACAACATTTGATGTTTTTATGGGGTTAGTGACCTTTGAATTCCCATATTTCCAGAATTTATCTTTAGTTCTGTAGGTTGCAAATACATTCTGTGATAGATCATCCTCCCTTCTCATATTTCTCTCATACTCCGACAAAAGACAGTTTTCCACATATTCCAAACTAAGTCCTGATTTGTCCTTATTGTACACAATGTCTAATACTGACACCACGGAATCAAACTCTGATGGCATTGCAACAAGTAACTGATTTACTATCTCTTCTTGTTCCAATTTTCCACCAGCCACTCTTACATCAGACGCCATGGATTCAAACTTCTGAAAAAACTCTAGTAGAGGTTGATCATTGTTGTACACCATGTTTCTCCAAGTTCTTTGCAGTATGACAAGAGACTTCATACCTCGTTTTTCATAGGTTGCTAAGAGGGCTTCCATTAATTCCTTTGCAGTCTCCTTCTCTTTAACAGTGGAATAAATATTGTTCGAAAGACTACTAGCAATAATAAGTTTGGCCTTTGCATCCTGATCTATAAAAATTTTAAGTTCCTCCTCCGTCGTGGGGGGCTCTTCATTTAAAATCTAAGTAAGCCCCAAGCGGCCAACAATAATTTAATTCTTGAGTACCAGATACTAAAGTTGTATCCATCAAATAGTTCAACTGTAACATTCGGAACACTTGAACTTGCCATTGTAACACGGACCGTAAGCGTCTAACTTAAACAAAATGGCGTAACACTGAAACTCAAATCAACAAACAAATAACTATTGTTTTGTAAAACTGACTGACCAAAAACGTGTGTCCAAAAAGCTATTTCCAAACAAATAACTAACCACCAGTGTCTGTCCCAAAACTTATATCCAACCCAAAATTCGGCTCTACCGTCAACAAAACATAACAAGTACACATAATCCTACACTGGGCCCATAACCTGTTAAATAAAGAGTAAAAGGTAATAGAGTGCAGGAAAACAACAGTACGAGTTATTACGATACAAGCACAGAATTTATTATGATATAAACACTTAACAAGACACTTCACACAAAATGGCAGATGAAGTCCACACAACAACCAGACGTTAACACAGAGACTCTCCACACAAAGGCTGTTGTTGCCAAGACACTGTGGTGCACAGCCAACATGATCTCAACTGCCACTACAGTGTTATCTGTCTATATTACAATATATACATAAGAGGAATTACTTCAACAGTATACAAGTATTGTTAAAAAAATATAGTTCACCTACATTTATTTAACGGTTACAAACAGATAAATAAAGCTCCCAGGTGACTAAGATGCCATACAAGGAAGTGAAATCCATGTTTAGGTACTAATAGTTTCTTCATTTAATGCTAGGAACAGAGGACTCCTAGCTCTCAAAAAAGCTCAAAGCATTGATGCAGTTTTCCATCTCTTGAAGAAAATTACAAGAATTACACCATTTTACAATGAGGGGGTCTTGCATTGCTAGATAATCTGTTAGTTTATTGGAGGATTTGTGTTCCAGAGTCATAGAGTGTAGAAGTCCTAAATAGCTTACACTCCAGGCATCAGGGAGATACTGAACAAGAACAAATGAAATAATGGATTGAATTGGTCAGGGGGTGCAGTCAAAGCACAAAAGAAGTTTTGTTTAATCTTTGACTGTACTCCTGACCGATTCAATCCATCTTTAGAATTATCCAATCAAATATTTTCCACTCAAACAAGAACGAATGTATTTCTTGAGCTCAGAAGACAGGTGGTCAAGACTGTAAAACCATTTAGAAGAATGTGGAAAACAGTTAATGGTGATTTGATAACGCAGTGTAAATTTCCGAAACGTAATCCTTAGTGATATTCTTTAAAGATCTTGCTGAAATGCAGAGAAAGGAATTATATGGTAATGCAGGATTATTTTTCTAAATTCATTGAATTAATACAGTTGAGGAAAACTGATTCACTGGCTGTTATAAATTTTTTGTAAAACTTTTTTCTTGTAAAGGCATTCGTTATACAGATTTAGCTGACAGCAGACCTTTCAGTAGAAGGGTGTGACATATTTTTACAGAGGAGTACGATTTCGAATTTGTAACATCAAGACTCCAGAAAAAGGGAAGCTCATCGGGTAAAGCGCTGAGTAGATATGCCTAAAGTTCTGGGTTCAAATCTGGCTGTGGCAGATCAATAATTCAATTTTTTAGTAGCCATGGTTGGATCCTAAAGGATCTAACGACCCTCCTGGAGCTCTCCCAGCCTCTATCAAGTGGGTACCCTTAGGGAGGAAAACCTGGCAGTTTAGAGATCTCGAACTATTCACCTCCCAGCAACGACTGTTATACTTGAAACACTACAGTGTCTACCATGTACCGAACGCAAGACCCTTCATGGGTTGCAGTGGTACAGAAAAAAAAGTCCCAGACTTGCTCCTGTCAGACAGCAAGAGATATTTAAAAAATGACGTGAATGAGGGTCTTGATGGGCACCATTATAGTGTGACGTGTGTGTCCAGCAGTCGTTCTCTCTTTGTAAAAATTTTAATAGGGGCAATACTTATCTTAGACAGCAAGCTTATACCAACCAGATTCAACCAAATACAAAAAATTATGGAAGTATTCCAAAACTATAGTGAGAGAAAATTTTAAGTACCTATATCGAGAAAGAGAATTGTTGCACTAGAAAAGGCATGGTTCAAGAATTGACCATTTGAAGCAGGGTTTTTAATGCAAGAGAATATCTTGTAGAGGCGAGAACTTCTATCTGGTATCCTGTCGAGGAAAATTTTCTTTTAGTATTTAATCTAGGAAAGAAGGTGCTGAAGAAAAAGAGGAAGACCAGGAAAGTATCACAAAAGAGGGTCGCAATAATGGAAGATGAATAATAGACAGTAGATCAGAAAAATATAGAACCAGAAATGAAAGAAAAGTCAAGACATCAAATATGCTTAATCTTTGAGAGAAATGGTGTAAGGGCATATGGGGGTGTATGTAAAGAATAAGGGTGGGCATTGTCAAGGTAACAGGAGGTTATTATAGGTTACAAACATATAGTTTTATACCTTGTACTCTTCATAACATAATATAATATAATATTATATCATAATATAAGTTTTAGGTCTCCTGAGAACAGAAAGTCTTACAAAATGGCGCCAATTTAAAAGCCATAGCTTGAGAAGAGACATTTAAATAATAAATTTGATATTCAGGTCATAATTTGGAGGCTACTATCACTTCCCTTACCTTCTACAGAATATCTTAATTAGATGACATCAATGGATTCTTTATTTTCTATAAATAAAAAAATTCAGGAACCATCAGAGGAAATAAAATGTTAATTTTAACTTGTTTATTAAAAAAAAAAAAAGAAAGAAAGTAAGAAAAGAAACAAATCATACAATGAAAAATATAATTATTACAGTAAATGACTACAACTATTAACAGAAATTTATAATGTAATATTCTCTGTTTAACAGGCACCATTTTGTCAAAATCAATAATATAACTTTTCTTTCGAATATAGACACATTAAATTTGTATACTGAGTGATCATTTAATAAATCAGCTTTGGTAGAAGAATCCAAAGAACTTGCAGCCATTATAGAAATGATAAAACAAAACAAAATTGGGAGATTAGAATAATTCATTCACCATTGATATTTATTATACGCTGGATTCGTGTCAATTTAACATTTTCTTTGATACGATTCTTTAAAATTCATATAACTACGGGATTTCACTGTAGCCGAGTTTTTTCAGTTTCTTTTCATAACTCACAGACAGATAAAAAATAGGTAAATACCAAATTTAAATTAGTGAAGGTTCGAATTATGAATCCATCATGACCATAGCATTTTTTATCAAAAACAAAACAAACTTAAAATTCAGGTAAAACATTATAAATTTAATGACTAACAATGTAAAGGGCGGAATATAGAACTACTTAAGAAGATAAAATGCCCATTAACATAGTAACCATTTTTCATTTTTTATCAACATAATATACATTGTTTAACTAAATAATGAATTACACTTGATTAAAATTGAGCTATTCATAACTTTTAAGCTTACTAATATTTAATTTAAACCAAATCGCTTAAAGTACTGAAACCAAACATGGAATGTAATTTTGTAAAATTGTAATATTAGATTAAAAAAAAGTACAACGGAACTGAGGGAAGATTAATTGAAATAAAAATTTGTAGACACTTTTTTTCTTTGTTCTAAACATAGAAAGATGTCCAGAAAAGACTGGAAAAAATTCAAGGATAGACAAACTCTTAATCCCCTCTTTCCTCAGAAATGTCTTGCTAAACTAGGGACTTTAAAACTGACTTTTAAAAAAAATTACAATAGAAAATCTGTTATGCTACATTATCAAGATTAGTAATAGTTGATTTAAACATATTAAATCAATTAACTTAATTTAAACAACATTCTAACCAGAATTATTGAAACAGTCTATAAAAATTTAACTTTTAAGCACAATGCAACAAGCACATTTTTTAAAAATTTTATTAATTACTACATATATCTTTATATATATAATTATCTTGTTTTGCTTGTAATAACTTCAATGGATAAAGAATACATTATTGTAGGTCTAACATGGACAATTATAATTAGGATAGAAGAAGTACTAATAAATATAAGTTCAAGAAAAGAAAATTCTCAGTCAAATTACATCCAACTCTAGTAAATAAATATAGCTAACACTAAACATACATTTATAATAATATTAATAATGAAAAAAAAAATTGGTCACTCAGTAAGAATATTGCACTTAAAAGCTGACCTTAGTGCTTTAATCACATAAATTCAAAAGTACACAAGAGGATTGTTAAGCATTCACTAAAGGTAAGCCTAATTATCCGAACCGCCCATCTCTGCGATGGGTAAAAGTATAACACAGTGTAATGTACCACTACGCAAATTATTATAAATTCTGTATTTAATGCTTCCTAACGGTTGCTTCACGACAGCATCGTTTCAGGAAGCAATGTACAGGAAATGTGATTGCAATAGGAAGTTGTACCGTACTGCTCCAAACATTTATTTACAATATATTAAAAAAAAATATGAAAAAAAAATTTTCACACAAACATATCACTTAAATAAAAACTCCTTTATTCACTCTAATATTTGAAAGTTTTTCATATAGTACATTAAAATACGACAATGAGCTGGAGCGATGGACAGATAATGGTATTTGATCATGGAATTCCTGCAGCTGAGCGTCCACTGTGCCATCAGGTACCAACTCCAGCCTTCACAGATCGCATCATACGGTATCATCTGTAATTATTATTTTATCATTAGTATGATATAGTAAAATTGAAATTTGATATTTAATAGCATTGATGGTGGATATTTGAGTAAAGATAAAATGAGGAATAGTTTTATTACTATACAACCATCGGCCACATGTTTTATAATAATTGAGATTACACTGGTTTTGAAGTTCAAGAGGTCTGACACATACATCTATTTATGCTCTAAAGGTACCCATGTGACCAGTCGTTGTTAGTATAAACAGATTATAATAACTGGTGTCATACAATAATGGTATTGGTCCATGGATGATACTTTTCTGGTATTAAACAAGACTGTATTGTTTAAATTTAAATAGTTGAAAATTGATAAACTAAGTTATAAAAATGATAGTACACAATAAAAATAACCAAATTAGTTGACACAATCACTACTATTAGATTGATATAAACATTACAAATATTTTATTATAAAACTGATGGTCTCAATACTTTTCCCAGACTCATGTGTCAGAGGAATGTTAACAAATAAAAAAAGACAAAATATATTTTTGAATAATTTTTTATAATTATTGTTCAATTTTGTGATTTTTAAATATTTTTATTTTTGAATACTTTCATTTAGGGATATATTAACATATATTGTAAAAAAATCTTACCATGGTACCACCACTTTGTTTTCTTTGGATTCTTATTGCATGTTTTCACATAAAATGAATTATCAGGTGGCCTTTTCTGAAATAAAAGAAAATATCAGATATATATAAATATATGTATGTGTGTGTGATGAAGAGAATGTGTGTACATAGTGTAATAGCATATCCTACTATATTACTTTAATGGAGAGTGGAGATAGTTGGGGGGTGCAGTAAAAAAAACACCAAATAAGTCAAAACTTATGTTTATTTTATTTTATACTAGCTTATGCCTGCGGCTTCGCTCGCGTGGATTTTTGGTCTGCCACATGAAGTTTCGTGAAATATCATGAAAGTGAAAATAAATAATTTAATTATTTTTTAAAAATATAAGTTACTCGTACATCCAAAATTTCAGATGTCTAACTTCAAAACTGACGGATTCTATACAACCTTTGAACCCCTATTATATTAAAGGGGAAACCCTTGGGGTGGAATTATCCAAATTTCTTTCTTAAACTGTACAAAGAACCTATCTACAAATTTCAAGACGCTAACTAAGTTCCTGATTTGCCTTTAATTATGTACTATAACGCTTGCTATAGTCTATGTGTTATTCTGATGTATATAACCTATATTACTAAAGTTTCATCCAAATCCGTTCAGTAGTTTTTGCATGAAAGAGAGACAAACATACAAACTTTCACATTTATAATACTAGTAAGATTTTATATATATATATATATATATATTTATTTACTGTACAATGTTAAAACTCTATATTACTATAAAGTATCATTATAACCGTTAAATAAAATTGATAAAATGCAAGGAAAAATTGAAACAATACAAAAATATTAAAACAAAATAATCACAACAAAAACTGATAAAATTATTCTAGTAACAATAGTCTATATATTGTTCAAACAAAGCAAAATATTCTATACTTTTTAAAAGAACATATAGCTAAGTTCCGTGTCTTAAAAGCATTACGAACCATATTGGTGATGATTATGAAAAATTGTACTTAATATCTTCCGTTCTTTAATTTCTAACTTATCAATTAGGTCTTATTGGTGATGGACAGAATTTCTGCTGCATAGACGGCTTTCAGTTTTATCACCGTATCATAAAGCTTTATTTTTGTATTCCAAGGACTTTTTAATATAGATGTTTTTGGTGAGTAGGAAGGATACTCCACCCATACAATTTCTGACCTATATTGCTTTTTTCTCGAGGGTATTCCAACTGATCCACTCTCTGTGGATAATTAAATTTCTTGACAATTTCTATTTTTTGTCCTCTCTTTAAAAAAATTCTGCGGGTTTTCGATACATTTTTATCTTTTGATAAGAGATCCTAAGACTTATTTTTCCTGCATGCTTTGAAGTTCAAGAATCTGTTCTTCAGCCTCTTGCTAGGTTTCAGCAAGTAAGCCCTTGTCATCCACAAAAGTTAGGCAGTTGATTTTGATTCCTTTCTTGTTTGCTTCCTTTCAGAATCCACTTTTTCCAAGGCACAATTGAATAGCAGTGGGGATAGTCCATGTTTATATCTGAAAGGGGTTTGAAAGTGCCCCCAAGACTTTGGAATACGTGTTGGTGAGTGTTATTTTAATTAAGTTTCTGGTCTTGTTATCCAGATCAAGTTCCTTCAGTTAGAAAAGAGAGATTCTCAGTCTATTGAATCGTACCCCTTCTGGAAGTCAATATAAGTGGCAACAAACGATTTTGCTCTTGACTTTGTTGTTATTCATTTATAAAATATCGTGTACATCATTAAAATAATTTTACATAAGTAATACAATTGTTAACCACTCATAGAATTTTTGTTTACCTAGAAAATGGCATGCATACTCAAACTATTGAAAGAAAAAGGGAACTGACTATTAAGAATTGTACCTATCCAAATTTTGTTTTGAGAAAATAATAAAGGAACGACCTTTTAAAGGAAATATTAGATATTTATTGTAGCCATTAATTGGCCACTAAATCATACATCAATATTATTAATTAAATATTAATGTTCCTTTAATTCAAATATTTTATGTATTCCTGAAATATTTTCTTATATCAAAACTCCTACACAGAGGTGCTAGGTCAGTCTAGATCAATCTTATCAGTCTATGAGGAAAGTACCTGAGAATTTATTGATCACATATTGATGACTTAACAGTTACAAAAAAATGTTTTATAGTTATCTTTATTAATTGAATTAACCTCAAGTATCTAAAAAAAAAACATATCTGTATAAATACATATTGAATGAAATAATTTTAGTATATATTTACCTTCTCTTTACAACTTGAGAGCATGGACACAATAGACAGGCAAACAGTTTGGACCGAGAGCGCAGGGCTCCAATCGTCGGTTAGGATGGAAAGGCAAATATGACCATTGCTGTAGACATGCGGGTGAATTGGAATATTAGGACCAATAAATGTGACCTGAAAAAAATAAGTTTTTACTAGGGATATGCTAATTTGATACATTATAAACAATTTAAATCTACTTTTAAATAAGTGCGTTTATACTGATTTAGAATAAAATATAGATTGAAAAATGATATGTTTTGAAAAAAGAACCAAATAGTAATTGCTGTAGAGAACCTGTTCCGACATAACTTTAATAAATGTTATTAATATCAAGGATTTTCTTTTTAGTAATCATAAAGACTCTTTATCTGAAGTTTTGCAATTTTAAGAATATCAGAAAAATATGGATCAACTTGAAAATACTGAATAACTAGCCATTTACGTTGCAACTATTTCCATATGTGTTACAACCTCTGTTAGCCTAAAATATTAATAACTTAGAGTTCTGGTTTGAAAAATATAACAACAGCAATCATAAGCTCCTTCTATAGTATAAAGTATACATGTTTAACTTGCATTTAAAGGAAACGTGGCATTATGTCATTGTATCAGAAGATTATGCTAATGTGAAAGTTGTGAACTATTTACTATCTACTTCATAGTATACATACCTCTGGGGAATCAAAAGGGTATTTTGGACTAAACTTGAACTGTAGCGTAAAATTTTCACCTTCATATAAGGTCCCTTCGGCTCCGCGCATTTTGATAGTCCAACTGAAAGTGTAAAAATGGTCATCGTAAATAACTTAAAGAAATTAATTTAATAATAATAAATTTTAGCTTATCATTAAAAAACAAAAATAATTATTTAGTCGTAGATAATTCATATTTTTACAATACATGATATTCTTAGTTTCAATTATCATCTTAGAGTAATTAGAACAATTGAGTGGTAGACAGGCTGCCACATTAATGGAAACAAATTAAACTAATTTATAAAATTAGCTTAAACAAAGCTATTCAATTATGTTTTATTGATTGAAAAAAAAATACTAATTATTTATTCTATGGAACAAATAAATATTTCTAATTCTAAACTAATATAGCAAATTAGCTTAGGTATGGTGGAATTATTTAAAACTATTTTTTTTTTAATAAGAAAATAATGAATATAATACTCACAGGCTAAGGTTCTCCCCCTGATCGGAATCAACAACGACACCTGGCGGTGGCTCCTTTATCAGGGACATTAATTCTTTTTGTAGTCGCCTCTGAAATCAGACAAAATAAGCATTAAATAAAATTGTTAGCTTAATATATGACCTATAGCAGTTTATTTATCAATAACATATTTATGATTTTTTAAATTTATATATAAACAATCTGTGGTTCCAACTTTTGAACAATAAAACAACTTTTAAATGATTTTTCTTAAAAATTTATTATTTGCAAGAAAAATGTGTATATATATATATATATATATATATATATATATATATATATATATATATATATATAATTATATTTTACCTCTAGTAAGATGCCTATTTTAAAAGGTTAAAGATGCTAGTCAAACAAAAACAAAATAAAAATGAAAATTTAAAATTATCAATCTGTAATCGCACTTTATGCCAATAATGGTTGATGGTTATATTTTTTAGAGCTACTATACACACACATGTAGACACATGTTGTTTAGGCTAAAATAAAATTATTTTAAAATATTGATCTGTCATATTCTAAATTATAATTTTTTTTTTTACAATAAACCAGATTTTTTTTCTTTTTTAAAAACAGTTATTTCTACCTCATTTATTCTAGACTTAACAATGTGATATGAGCTGTTATTTTTAAAGTAGATCTAAGAAACTTGTTTAATTTTTAAATGATTTCAATGGCTATCATTTCATAATCAAGACCGTAAGGTGCGCAGGGTTTAAAAGATCATTCTTAGCTAAGTGCTATAAGATAAAAACAATTGTCCTTTGCAATTTTTTTTTTAAGTAATTCAAACAGAAACATTTAAATACCACGATTATGAAAAAAACAGCTCATATATTACTTAACTCAGATAAAAGTGTGGCCAAATTGAGTTTCGTACAAATAATGCAATCCTCTAGGCTAGTTCAATGCAAAAATAGTTAAAATGATGTTTTAGTATTGAATTATTATTTTAAATTTAGACGAACCTTTTGAGGTTTTAATTAATTTATTTATTTAATTTATTTGTAAATTAAAATTGACCTACTACCAGAAAAAAAAATGGAAGCAGCTTTATTCTATCAAGTAGTAAAAAGGGCAAAGAAATATTAATAAATATATGAGAAATACATACTTGTTTTTGAATTTGTATATAAAATAATTAAAGCTCCTTTATAACATTTTTAATTTGTTCAACATATCACCTTACCTTGGGTATTTCTAATATTCCAATATGGTGATAACTACCACCCAACTTTCGAATAAAAAGATTTACAAGGACTCAAGTTATTTATTTAAATATTATTTCATGTTTAAACTATATTTAAAACTTAAACAGATTGACCAAAGAAAATCTTCTGTACTACTATTTTGCTTATAGATTGGTATAAAATAAATATTATTAATACAAAAGGTAACCAACTGATTAAAACAGTATAATTATTCTTCCATTAATTTCACTGGTGAGTTGTGGAGAAACAATATTTTATCAAATTTACAATCATTTTTTTTACTAGCCAGTTTAGACAGTTTGTTTTTTTTAAAACAAATTATGATGAAAATTAAATATTTTTGAACTGTCTTTGCATTAATTCCAGTTACCTATTTTTGTATCGGTTAGATATTATACAAAGAGTCAATTTAAATGATTTTAAAAGTTAGATAAATTACACAAAAGGAGGCATTACTTTAAGAATACAGTACCATTCACAATTTTTATAAAATTAAAATCATTAAGGCGGTACAATAGAATTTTTATTTCTTAAAATAAATATTTGTTAATGGTATATTTGATTTCAAAGGTGTAACAAGGTACGAGTCAGAAATAATTTATTATCCAGTTGAAAACTGCTGCAAGTGTTGTTGTTATATTGATATTGTACGATTTTTTACACATTAACTTTTAATAGTAATGTTGTTTGATAAATAAATCTTTGGTTTTTAAAAAATTGAAACAAAAAGTGAAAACCATATCATATTTAATAAAAACATAGCAAATATAAATAATACTATCTAGCATTAAGAAACAGTGTTTGTCAACATTAGAATTGCATCCCTCTTTTAAATGCAAATAATCCTGAACTTACACATAAATGATGAATCTCAATTAGTTTCTACACAAAATTCTAATGAATAAAAGGAAGGAATCAAACATAGTTTAATAGAATATTTAATAAGTTATTGTTATACAAAACTGATCTGGTAAATATAGCTCTATATCCTTACAAAATAAATTAATCTCATAATATTATATTTGTGATACATCAACAATTGTAAAAATAATAACAACTCAACAGTTATAATACTGACCTCCCACCTTTCTCCATCGAGGATAACTTTGGTGTTATGCTTACTTTTAGAAAATTTCAGTGCCATATCTCCTATTTATATAATATAATCTAATAGAGTCTATTTTAAAAACAAGAATAAACTACTATCACAGTGACTTTATCATAGCCGCAGTTCCCCTGCAATACACAACAACAGATATTAAACATGTTTTCTTTTTTAAAGTGCATACATCAAATAAATATCCAGAGAAAACGGACTTGACAAGATAAGTTAGAGAAAATCATTTGGTATTTGAACTTTAAGCAAAAGAGCTTTTAGTGCACGCGCTTCGTAGGTGACGGTGTTTTTCCCCTCCTGCCCAAGGCTTTCTTCCAAAGGGTTGTCTGGAGTAGTTTTAATATCTTTTCCATAGGCCTCACAATTATCAAGGAATTCGAGGCAGTCGTGGTAAAAAGCATCTGTAGGAATGATCATGCGTTTAGCAAGATTTTCAATTAATGAAAGCATACATCGCTTGGAATAGAACCATGTATCGGTACCTAATTTTCTGTTGAATGGTTCTAGACTGCGTATAAGCCTGGATATCCCAAATTCATAATTCCCTTTTGCACAATATAGAGTTCCTATAACTAGATTAACAATGGAAAGGTGATAAACTTTCTTGTCAGGGTCTTCATAGTTTAAGCGTTCTTCTTCTTTTTCTATTTTTCTCATTAGCTCTTCCGCTTCCTCATTCATTGCTGTCATTATGTACGAAACACACAAGTTAGCAAGAACTATAGGACTAACTCCTAGCAAATTGTTATAATATTTCTTGACAATGGGTTCATAAAAGCCTGCAGCTTCTTTGTATTTGTTGTCTTGCATGAAAAGAACATTAGCAACATGCAGCCTCCAAACATCATTTTCATTGCAAAACTCTACAGACTTGTGAAATATGTTTTCAACTTGACTATACTGCTCCAAATCCCAATATATCTTTGCCTGTGCCATCAACACAGGGATATAGCTCTCGAGGGTCTCTTCGTAGTCGGCGACAGCTTTCTTAACGGCAACATCGTCTTGTATGGCTCGGGCTTCTTGCACTCTTTTTGTTGACTTGCGCAGGCTCTCTGTGTGCCTCACAGCTATCTCATCAAACTTTCTATATGCATCATCAGGAGAAGTTTGTTGTGTTATCAGTGCATCTAAATAGCTATACAAATACTGACTGAGAAATTTCTGAGTCAAATGCTGGTTTTCGGCCATGACATCAGCAGCAAGGTTGTAATAGTCATACTTACAATACAATAGTAGTAAGTTGCCCAAGGTTTCAGGAGGAAATGGATTCTGTTGAAGCAGGAATTGTAGCTTCTCGAAACCTTCAGCTGGTCTGATCTCCATGTTGAGGAGAGCTTGATTGTGAAGTGTAACTGCGTCCAGCTCCTCCTCCGATCGAGGAGGCATGTCAGTCAGGGCATCTTTCGCAGCATCCATGTTACCCAACTGGAACTCTATAGCAGCTTTGAGGTTGAAAGCTTCGACCAGGGCGGTTTCATGAAGGGTGAGGGTATTGCCAACACTCCTGACCTCTATCCCTTCGGTTGCCATGCCGACGCTGAGTTCTGGATGCTCCCTGATCCCTCGTTCAATGATGTCCGCGATATGTTTCATCGACTGGGCATATTCCTTCATGCGGTAATAGCACAGAGCCACGCTGTACGAAAGGTACGCACTGTAACCTACCGTCACCAGTGCCATGTTGAACTTGGCTAGGGCATCAGCGTACCGCTCCTCCTTGTAGAGAATGCAAGCGTGGTTCACATCCATGTCAGGGTCTTCTTCCGATATGTTCTCGAGCAAAGCCCTGGCACTGATCAGATCTTCTTCTCCATACTTAATGGCAGCTTTGAGTTTAGTAACGGACGTGTGGTACTGCGGGTCGTCTACAGCCGCCAACGTCTTGAGTGCTTTTTCAAACTCGCAGGCCTGGTAGAGAGCTTGAGCTTGGTAGAGGCGGTAGTCCTTCTCTTCCGGAAACAGCTTCACCAGCCTCTCGTAGTAGCCAGCCGACTCCAAAAACTGCTGACAGTTGAAGTAGCAGAAAGCAAGAAGAGAGAGGCAGGCCCGGGATTGGTCGTTGTTGGCGAGCTGGTTGGTGAGAAGGGGGATGGCGTCCTGATACCTGCCTTCCTTGATCATCGTGTAGATGGCCTTAGTGTAATCGCCATCTTTGACGGAGTAGGCGTGCATGTACATCCTCGCAGCGGTTGAGCGGCAGGACTGGCCCAGTGTTGACGAGCGGTTGCCACGGCAGCGGGTCAGCTGGCTCAGGCCGATCTATTATATCGACCTGTCCCTTTAACCTCTCAGAACTGATAAGCTTTTATTTAATTTAAAAAGATATCGCATTTTATTCTAATATATAATTCGATTTAAGTAGTAAAGTAGTATTAATCAAAGTAAATTAGTTCATTATTTGTTAAGCATATGTGCTGTAAGACAGCCACCATGTGCATTTAATGCGCATAGCACAAATCGATTAAAAACATTTGTTAAAAATTTACGTGTAATCATCACATTAACGTCAGGCATAGGAGGAGAACGATTACCAAATATAGTTAAAAGATCAGCATATTAAGTTAATTTTTAAAATTTAAAAAAATTTTGAAACAAAAATTCTAAAAGTAACATTTAATGAATAGTTTTATATTTATGGAATGTAAAAGTAATTATTGACGACCAATCAATGTGAGCGAGAAATTATTATGCTTTAAGCAAATTAATAACGATTGAGATAAATATTTTAAAGAATTTTTAAATTAAAACAAACCATTTAATTCAAAGGTTATAAAGTGAACCAGCAATGGTCCTTCAAGGACTGTCGCAGATAGAGAGATATCAGCTGACTTGTGTAAAAATTTAAGTCATTGAGGAGCTTTATCAAACCGATAATAGCAACTCAATATATTTTAACACGAAATATAATTATATTTTAAAACACATAAGAATATCTCATTTTCATTTCCGATCACTGAACCAATCTTAACCAAACTTAGAGAACACCATCTTCAATAATGAAGTCCATCGAATAGCCGAAAAACAAATTCTTCCTAGAGTTTAGTGGAAAAACGAAGATTTCAATTAAATTCCCATCAAGTCTTTTTCTTAAAATCCTCTATAACACATGACCTAACTAAATACCTGATAAAATAGATGGCAAAAGTTGTGACGAAAATAATAATTCATTTGCGTATGATTCAACAAGTTGACTTTTTATTAATTTTACAATAGTTTCAAACGTAGAAAAAAAATCGAAACGGAACCGTTTTTAATAAAGATGCAGCGCATTAAACATTGAAACATATAACGATGGTTATATTTCCCTTCCACTGTAACTTAATGCAACTATTATCGAGTTATGAGAAGTTTTCTATTCCTTTCGTTGTAAAGCATCCGGAGAAAAAACAACGCATTATTAACCCTCCTTTATTAGGCTGCTACTTAAAAAAATATATCATAAAAAAGAGCGGCGTGCTTTATGGTAGTTGTAAATATTTGATTGACTGATATTGGTAAAAGTAGAGTCATTATTAAAATATCTCATACACACTGGGAGCGGATTGGCTCAGTGGTAGAGCACTGAAGTTGCCACGCCGAAGGTCCTGTAATCCCGCTGCTGACATATCTTTTATTTAATCTGTTAGCAGCCAGAGATGGATACTATGGAATCTATAACCCTCATGGGGCTCACCCAGCCTCTATAAAGAGTGTTCCCAAAATAAGGGAGAAAATCTAGCGGTTGGGCGTGTTCTAGGTCAAATTACTCCCCTGCACAAAGATTGTCCTAGAGACAGTACTATCTCTACCATTTGCAGAACCCCAGACTGTTATAGTGGTACAGGTAAAAAAAAAAAATATACATACTATATATAAATTCAAACCAAACAATAGTAATGTATTACCGGGTCAGCTAGTTTTAATAAACCGATAATACGCTTTACTATAAAACCTTCAATAGGTTAAACGACTGGCGGAGTTAAGGGAAATGGCAGTAGAGTAGAATAGCGGCTATAAAAAGAGAGGACGCCAAAGAGGTAGGACAGCACGGGGATAATAAAACAGAGTTCTATGGCAAAAGGAAGAGTGAGGATACCGCCCAGACCGGTCCCTCTTCAATGCCTTTCCCATTCTGCCTCTACATATATCTATCTATCTATTCCCCTCCCTGCTTCCGATCCTTCTGCGATATAAAACGTCACATATATAAATCTTTCAGGCCTTAACAAATTAATTTACATCCATTACCGTTTCTATTAATATATATGTATGTATAGCGAAAAAGATGGGATAAGCCGCCTGCTTTCATTTATTTTACGAACAGCGATATATAATGATTGATATGGTTAACTATCCATTCAACGTTCCGCAAATTCAGGCAACATCCGAACACATACAAAAATTGTTGTGAAATGCAATATAAGAGGCAATGTATGACAGGTGATTTTTTGAGTAAGGTTATGGTATTTAAAAATGGTTATATGTTAGTAGTGATAGTTAATTGTATATAGAAGGTTATTTTATACAAGCTTTTTTTTGTGTTTCAATAAAGTATAGCTTCATGTTACTGACCTCTGTCATTTATAACAAAAATAAACATTCACATCAAGGAAGACTAAATGCAGCTCAATTATCTCAAATCGCCAACCCTAAGAGACTCATCAATCTTATCTTGATCCTCGTTGATGTGAATCTTATTTTGCTATAGTCTGATGCCTCAATTGGCTTAACGATGGCGGGTTAGTTATTTTCAAGTATTTTGGAGGTATCCAACTGCATTCAAATAATCATTTTATGTCTCTTTTTGAGTCTTTGCTCATTCATGCATGTATAAAAATGTATAAGCCTATGTGAATTACTTAAAACAGATATTGCTTGATGCCGAGGTTGTTTTGGTATTCGTGCCATTGTTAAGATACTGGCACTAGCGAAAATAAAATCCTAGTTGCGGTCAGGAACATTTAACTCGTGAACGTGCCCAGGTTCCAAAAGTTCTTCCGGTATAAAAATCAGCTGATCATATGGAGCATACAGAATATGCTAGTAAATAGTCACACCTTTACCCATCGCAAAATTGAGAGTTTTTAAATCAATACATTTAAATAAAACATGTCCGCTACATATATTTCTTTTTATCTAAGCATTAAGTTTAAAACACCCCATAGGTGACAATAGATCAACGAGTCTTTGAAATAGGCCGTATTCTAGGAACAATGGGGGTGTTGAAAAAGTTATGTAACAAATATCAGCGGTTAGACCACCAGGTCTAATAGGAGGGTAGTCGTTAAATCGTTTAAAACTTCTTAAATAGCCCCGCTTGTATGTTTATGACTTTTTGGAATTACTTCCTATTTAATATTTATGTAGAACCCAACACGACGGAGCATTTCTCCTTTGCGTGACTCGCTTCAAGGTAAGGGGATCCAATAAACTGTTCACCAAAGATCTAGAGGACGGGACACCCAAAGCATATTAAAAAATCCTTATTCTAATTAATATTTAAATTATACCAAAGTAATACTTTATTCAATATATTAGTTCTAAAAAAATCTATTGTATTTAATAAAATACAAATAAAATTACAATGCTAAAAGCCCACCTTTGGGATCTTTCTTTTGGGTATCTCTATGAACTTTCATTAATGTTATTAGCCCTGTACCGAGAACGGAGAACCAACTAGTAAGGAGATAACATTAAGTTGGAAATGCCCCATTATCTTTAAATTTATGAAAAAATAAAAAACAAGATTTTCATAGCCACCAACAGATAGACAGAAATGCAGCCGGAGCTTAACTTTGGATAAAGCTAGTAAATACACAACCCTCATTTATATTACACAAGGATTGATTTTTCGGAACGAGTCAAATTTCGATCATTTTTTGAAGAAGTTTTTCAAAAAGAATGAATCATTTATTAATATTAAAAAAAAATTAAATTATAAAAGAAAAATGATTTCGGAATGTAATGGAAAATGTGTCCCTTGGCTACTTGCCGGACCATTAATATAATGTTTGTATTTCAAATAATACATTCGAATAACAAGTGACAAAAAACATTTCTTCGGCGAGTATAAACAATTGTACTGTAAAACAATACAACTGTAAAATAAACAGCCTCACTGATAAACAATTCTATGCATGATACTACTGTCAACCATATTAACAAATTCGGAAAACGGAGTTAGTTATTTCAATTTAGAGCAGCAATTATAATAATATTATGGAGACCACCATCTAACAAGAAATATTTTGAACGGCATTTTGAATATACATAGCAATCCCTGCCCCCTCCATTTAACATGTTTCGTGAATACGAAAACCAAAATTAAATGGCTTCGGAAACTTTTTTACAAATATACTTATCGCAAACCTAATTTTATTCGCTATATGAAAACTTATCATTTTGTTCAAAATATTGTTTCTTCCAATTCCACTTCCCAAAGAAGAGGCCTGACCATTCAAGTTCGAGGAGGTTACTATTTCATTATTTTTGCCCATGTCCGAATACTACAAAATCCTAAGGTATAAATAATGAGCTGTCTGTGTCGCAGGTTGTTGCTTTGAGTTGAGTTACAACAAGTTTTAACTGCTTATTCATTTCATTTTTAATATTTCCAAAAATACAAGTTATCGTGAGCTTTAGTATGGGAAAGAGAATGTAATTATGGATAATGATTCGATAAACATTTCATCAATAAATAAATGTTTAAACTAACATTTCGAAGTATACACATTTCCCATAATTAAATTCTCTTTTCCAAACAGAAGCTAATGTAACATTTATTTTTATAAAGTACAAAAAGGGAAACGATTGAAAATTTAAAACTTGTTGTGCTCAACTCGAAGTGACAGCCTGCGGAATAATTACCTATAATAATTCTTATAATTTCTAAAACAATAGCAAATAGTGTAATAGTGCATAAGACGACTCCCTACTTACAGTCACGAGATCTGAGAATAATGCCATTATCAGAAACCTTATTCACGAGTTAGCGTCATCGCTGATCCCAATTGCCTCTGACACGGCCTCCCGAGAAGCCTGAAGACTGCCCTGGCTACAATATCTCCTTCTATTTTTAAATTATGTTAAGATAATAATATCTCTTCCTCTAATGGAGCATCCTTTCAAGTACTGCCTTGGAAAGGGACTGATTCTATTCGTTATAATTTGTTACCATGGTAACCTGCCAAGAATAATATAGAAGGCAGTTGCCAATAGGGGTCGCCTTAATCACTCACCTTCTGTTCGGCGAAAACTTTTTGCATAATCGATCCCATTGCCATTGTGGTAGTCGAAACGACATTTTACTAATTTTAACAAGATTTCGATTTAAAATTATAAAAATAAATTTTAGGTAATTTTTCTTGTAATATGAAGCCTGGTTCATAAGATATCCAGCGATATAGGATGAAACAATTCTAACTGAATACAAGGATTTCAAGATGGTAGAGAGTAAAAGTACTCGCCTACTTTTCATCTATTTACACGATAAAACTGTAACTAAAATGTATGAGATGGAAATGGTTGACTGGATGATCTTATGTAAAGGAGATGGTTGGGGGGTGCAGTCAATAAGAACACCGAATAAGTGAAGTATAGTAATAAGTGAAGTGTTCTTATTGACTGCACCCCCCAACCATCTCCTGTAACTAAAATGTTTTGTATTTTTTGGGTCACGATATAATGCACAATTTGGATATGCGAATGATATAATGCACAATTTAGATATCCGAATGAATTTCTTGAATAGAGGATGCATTTATGTTTCCTTATCACTAATTATTATCTAACTTTTTAGGACCCATATAAAAACTATGTACAACAACAAATAAACGCCCAGTTTTATTTGAATATACATCCATTAATATATAAAAGAGGAAGTAAGAATATATAATTCTGCCAAATTTAACTTACATCAAAATTATTTCCGACATCAACGTGGAATGCAATGGTAACGAGTGACTGAGGAAAAACTTAAAAAAATTCATGAAGTGAAAACCGCACTAAGTCAATATCATGTAATTTCCTATCATAAGGGTTAATCTATAGCACAAATCTGAAAAAAAAACTGCTAGATATCAAGAAAAGTGGAATTATATAACCATAATGTTTACAAATAAATTTGCAAATTATTGGAACAGGGACATATCCAATTTTCAGACCAAGTTTAAAAGTTTTTGAGCATAATTTATCCAGGATTTTACCCCGTAAAATTTAATAATTTACAATTCAGATTTATATGTATGAATATCGCCGAGATGTGGATGATTATTTTTGTAATCGTTTATAACTTTTTTTATTGAAATTTCTTGAAAACAAAAGATTTCAAGAGAAGGGAACAATTAGTATTGACTGACAACGAGCAAACATCCTTCACTATCACCGCAAGAGATATAACGTATCAATACACCCTCCCGGTTACTAGCAGTAAAACTCGCCATGGTATTGGGATATTTTAGAAACAATTTATGAGAAGTAATTATAAATTTGATTACAACTTAATCAAATAATGCATTATATCATTGAAAGGTAACAAGAAAAAACAGCTATTTAGTACTATTTTACTAGTTTGGTTTATTGAAATATATATGAACAATATATATAAATAAATAATATCAATTTCATGCAGGTATTAGAAAAGTTTGAGAGTATAAACCAATGAAGATATACAACCAACGGTAAAAAATATGACTACCAATATTTTGTTATCTTTTTTATGATACGATTTTCAAAAATAGTTAATTTTTTATAAAATAGTTTAGGCTAATAAGAGCGACGGAATGATAAATAAAGATATACTGCTAATGTTTAATTGTTTTTGTATTTTTAGCTAGCGAAAAGCGGAAGAGCGGCTCAACAGGATAAATATTGAATGAGATCCAAGGGGGCAGCCCACTTTACGGGTTCAGGCGCCACTTTCTCCACTGTCTGCCATCGGCTCTTGGAAACTCGCCTTTGCCCATGAATTAGTAATTCCCTGGCAAGGCAACTCTCAGATGGGACAAAACCAACAGAGTAGACTCTAGTAATTAACTACATTTTCATAAATACTTTTTTTTTGCGACGGTTACTTCTTTTATCTAGTGCAGCTCAATTATCAGCAATTGAACTATCAAGATACTGAACATACACAGCGATTGACACCTGAATAGATATACTTTTATCAATCTCTTTTAAACGATCATTTTCAGTTAGTGATCAGTACATTTTATTTACTAATCATAACAGCTGTAGTTTATTGTTTTTCTTTTCTAATTTTACAGTATTAGCTTCCTTTTTTGTCACTATGCAATAATCAGAATCGGTGTTTTCTTGATACTGTAAACTGCTTTTTGCCGCCCTCTAAATAGTAATGAAGGCTAAAAATCATCTATCCAATTTTGTTTTTAGTAACATTACGTTTTACCTTTAATTCTATTGAAATATTTTGTAATAAAAATTATTGATAATTTTATATCAATTAATGCTGTTCAAGCATATTTGATTCACGATCATTGTTCTAAACACCTATTCAATTATATATATTATTATGAGAGGAAAATAGTTGACTGGATGATCAAATGTAGAAAGAAGATAGTTGGGGGGTGCAGTAAAAAAAAAAACCTGTCCAAAAAAAAAAAATCTGTCTATATCTTAATTTTATTATATTCTGTCACTTTTTAAATATTCGTTATCTTTAATTTTCATATCTGTCACTATTTTAATTTTCTACATTACTTGTCACCATATTATTGTTACTGTGCGTTTTTATATTTTTTGTTCTGTTTGTTTCTCTCTCATAGCCCTGAAGATAACCTACACTGTAGGTCGAAACGTCGGCACATAATTATAAGTCTAGTACTTATTCAGTATTTTTTTTTTTACTGCACCCCCCCCCCAACTATCTCCTTTCTATATATATATATTATTGGTTAAAAATTGGAACAAATGCTCTTTATTATATTTCTGTAATAAATATATGTTCTTAGTTCGAATTTAGATTGAAATTTATTTTGGTATAATATAATAATAAGGGATAATCGACAATAACAATACCTTTGTAGTCATCTTTCCCCGGAGCAGTAGTAACTAGTAATGGAGGAATGTGTTCACAAACAGCTCTAGTGGAGAAATGAACAATCGATAATTTCAAACAAAGATAAACCGGTTATAAAAAAAAAAACGATATAAGTATAAATGAATATTTAAAATAATTACAAAAATATCATAAACAATGGATTCCGATAGCGTTAATCTTCTATGAAAAACAATATGATAATTCCATGGACGTTTGAAGTTTATTGTTTGAAAAATTCACTAATTGAGGAAATATTAAAAATTCCCATTTATTGAAGACATATTATCCCATTTATGAGAAATAAGTCTTCAATGAGCTACATAAAAACTTGATTTCCGATGTGACGTGATTCCGTTGTAAGTATTTATACAGTAAAAACAACAGAAGTAAAAGGTTTATCAGTCCATAAAATCCTTCATTTTTAATACAATGAATCAATATAGTCAAGAATTGAGCGGGGGAGCATCATTTAATATCATTAAGAAACTTCTCACTACAATTGATTAGCCTATTCCCGTGAATATAAGTTTAGCTTGATGTTGTTGTGGCTCAGTGGTAGAGCACCTGAGTTGTCATTCCGAAAATCCTGGTTCAAATCCCGCTGCAGACAAGGCTTTGGTTTAGACTGTTCGCAGCCGTAGAAAGATCATATAGGATCTAGGACTCTCCTGGAGCTCCCCAGTCTCTATAAAGTGTACATATCACCTCCCTGTATAACCGTTGTCCTTGAAACGGTACATTATCTACCATGTACTGAACCCTAGACCCTTTCACGGGTTGTATTGTTCAGGTTTTTTTAAAAATATTATGTATGCTCTTTATGGCGCGGAAGCGTGGCGGAAACATCCAAGTAGAAAGTAGAAGCATATGCGATCTGGGTGTACCGACATTATCCGAATTTCCCGGACTGACCATACAACCAACAAATAAGTGATAAGTTAATAAAAACTCGGAAATTACAATACCTGGGACATATGCGAAATGACAAATATCGTCAACAGCTGCAGATAATGCCGGGAAAGATGTAGGAGGGTACATGGCTGCATAATTTATGGCACTCGTTTGGTTACATAACTGTCCAATTATTTAGAAGTGCCGCAAACAAGAATTAAGATCGCCATGTTTAACAGCCAACGTTCAAAATGGATAGAAGAAGAAGAAGAATGAATTTAATTTCAACTCTTTCGATATCATCCATAAGCATTGGCGTAACTAGAGTTGACTCATGGGGGGGGTTAACCCCCACCAGTCAACCACGCCAACAGATTACTCCCTTCAAAAAACATGTCTCGTAATACAGGCATAATATGTACTATACTATAAATCATGTAGCTTCAATTTAAATAAATAGATTATAATTTTTTATAAATGTTATTTTTGGAAGGTCAATCAAGAAGTAGCTTTTAAATACAAGTAACCCTATTTATTTGTTACAATAACTTACTATAGTTAATTGCATAGGGAATTTTCTAAACCCATCCAGACTTTACTTCTAGATTCTAAGAATTGTCTAAATTGTTCTTCTCATATTTGCGATCTTATTGTTACCGCTAGATGCCACTACTGCCGCTATAATAATATAATTAATTGTAAATTAACAGTATTACGGTTTGGTTTTTCATTTTATTGTTATTCATTAAAATAACTGTGTTCGCACTTTCTTTGTTGTTTTTTTGGAATTATTGACCTTTACTTCTGTAATCCCACAATAATAACTTTGAAAAAGTAAAATCCTTCAGTTTTATTTTTCAAATTGTTAGTTGCTATTTTTTTGTTGAATTTCTTCTAAGCAATGGGGAGGTTACAACCCCAATAACCCCCTCCCCCTTGTTACGTCTATGTCCATGAGATAAGATTCATTTAAGACATATACTTACTTCAAAAGATAGACTCATTTATTATCTACAAAATAAATAACAGAGAGGTCTATACATCTCTTCCCTCTCTCATAAGTTTGTAATATATCTATTGATTATAATTCTTCCGATATTATCAAATATTGATCTAAGAAGCTTGTTTAAATGGATACACTCAGATACTAATATATTATCAAATTAATAATAGATAAGTATATTCCTTCCTTACCTCCCTTCTCAATCTTATAGGATTAAAAATAAATATAATATTCCAAGTGTTATTTGAGTCGTCTATTTCTAGATGAAATGATTACTGAAATCTACTCATTTTCCATAATTACATTCTCTTTTCCATCCTAAAGATATACGATAATTTTTATTTTTGGAAAATATTAAATATGAAACGAATAAACAATTAAAGCTTGTTGTAACTCAACTCGAATTGACAACCAGCATTTGTCTTTAATACTTTCTTAGGAGCAGATACCTAAGAAAGTATGAAATATAAAAAAATAAACAAGAAATGACGTGTGGAAAGAAATGGTACAAGCATACTAATATGAGCTTAGAAATTCTAATGATTTTGGTGAAACTTGCCTATTTCTTCTACTCATTATTCAATTTTTCAGTAATCATTCATATAGAAAATAGGGTACAAAAGGTCTTTAAACGTTCTCCACACTCGAGCTGAGCTGAAAGGATATCGTTGGCGAACGAGCGCCGCTACTAGACATTCAGGCCACTCGCACTTCCTAGGAAGTCGGATCCAAAGAGGCAGGCGTTCCAGATAGCGAATCAGTTGTACAACAGCCGAGTCCTCAATTAGGCTGGCTGAAGGGAGTGGCTTAGGTAACAGTCGGGGAGGGCCCATGTAACAATGTTACACTATGCAAGGGAAATGATATCGGTCTCTAGGTCAAGGAGTACATTGTATGAAAACAAGAAATAATATGATACATAAAAAATAACCAATAGAACCAAGGTTAAGTACTAGGAAAATATTAATCAATACCAAAAAATATTTAAATCTCAGTTCTTTACTAGTTTTTTTACTTAAGTATTCATTTTGATGCCGTCCAAACAATGGTTTGCAATATCCATTCATTACAGTGAGAACAAATTTTTCATTATTAAAATATTTATTATATATTAAAATATATACAAATACAGACATTACCAACTTCACAGATAATGTACTTCACATTACATAAGGAGAATTAAGCAGAAATGAGCCAGCCCCAAAATCCTCGTAAATATAACTGAATTAGTTTTAACTAGCTCAACAGAAACGAACTTTTTAGAAAGAATTAAAAAAATATATACATCAAATTTTCGCGAAATTTCCATAACATGAAATGGAATCAAACTATTAAATATTTTCATTGGAATAGAAAACAACGATTCAATTTTCTGAAACGGTATTTGCTTTGTTTTTTTACTGCAGATAAAATAAATTTATTATAAAATATTCTAGGTTTTCAATGTCATTTAAATTTGTATATTATACGTTTACTTTAAACACGTGGGATGAGTGTAAGTTCTTTACAGGGAGGCATTATTTTTAAATAAATATTTCTTAATTAATCATAATCTTGCGTAGATAGGTAGTCAGTGATCATTTTCAACCCTTTAGACTAAGTTCTAAACTTTATTATAATAACTTTAGGATAATGTTAATCGAATAAGCGTTAGGAATGATGTATATTAAAAGGAGAGACAAAGAACAAAGGGGGAAAAGTGGGCAAGAGAGAGAAAAGTTTATTAGTTCTAGACTTTTTTGTCTTTATTATTTTATTACTTCACGAGAGAGAAAAACAACAACAAAGTTTATAACTCTATTAATTTGATTATTTTTTATTATTGAGGGTTAATAACCTTTAAAAATATCGTCACTATCTTATAGGCATTGCATTTAAAGAGATAATGTTTGCTACTATCGTTTTCCCATCTAAGGAATTGGAATGAATAACTAAATAATGTGTTTTTATTTTTCAACTGTCCTTGGTACACCCCCTCCCACTCTTACTTGATAACAACATAAACAATGAATCCAACATTTCTAATATTTTAGTAGGGTAGGTAAGCAAAAATGCAAGCAAAAGAATTTAATATAACCTCATTAAGGTTAGTCCATATTTATATCATTAGTTTTACCACAATAATGTGAAGGTCCATGGTCCACACTTAATACACATCCTAGGATATCGTTATTAACAAAAGAAAAAATACTATCAATCAGACAGGCCTTGTAATAATATTATCACTTTGTAAAGATAATCAAATGGATTAATTTGCAATTAAAGGTAGTGTAATAAAGATAATTGAGTTAATTTGGAGCTGACGTTATAGGAAAATATTGTTAGAACACTGATCACAGGGATTATCTTCTATTGATAAAAACAACAAATATCCAAACTACGCCGTATCCACGATAGGAATAAAGTTTTTTTTGTTTTTTACACAAAAAAAAAATAAACAAAAGTGGTAGTAGGGATAGTGCTAAATTATTCTTACAGATAGGGTAAGGACATTCCCATTATTCTTTACATATTTTGCATAAATATATGTACAGATTATAGTTTAATAAAAAGAAAAACCCTGTAGCACTACTCTCCATGAAAGGTCTTGGGTCCAGAACGTGGTAGAGACTGTAATGTTAAGAAGACTACGATTGTGCAAGGAGGTGATTTGTCCGAGATCAGGTTCAAAGTGCCAGTTCCCCTTATTCATGGGTACCCACTTAATAGAGACTGAGAGAACCCTTTCCAGTTTCCAGATCATAAAGAATCCATCCCTATATAATAACAGAATAAACAAACTATCTGCTACAGCTGGATTTTAACCCAGGACATTCGGAACGACAACTCTACCACAGACCCCCCTCCCTTAAACTATGCCATTATTTATAGTCCTAAATTACAGGAGATAAATATTTTGAACTAAACAGGTAATATTTCAGAACACAAAAGGAGCTAAATTGTAAGAGTTCCACGGGAGACAAATTACCAAGTCTTTGAAAACAACCATCCTAATTTCAATTAGACCAGCTTTGCTAATTGAACGGTAATACGCTCTGCTCATACTGAGGAATGTTTATAACAATTGCTACTTACATACACATTTCAAAGGTCTGGTAATAATAAACTCCTGAATATAATAAATTATAAAATACACTTTGTAGTTTATACATTTTATTTATAAAAGACATTGTAAATGAAACTCCAAGTAAAAGTGGTAAAGCCAGTAGGATTGCATGCCTCAGAGCCATTGACAATGAATAGGATTAGTTGATCGAGTAGTCAAAAGATAACGCAAAATATTAAGGAAGATTTTAGGCAATACATTTGTTTGAGTTCAAACGAGGAACTATACAGAAAGGTAGAAAATAAATAGATAAAAGATAAATATAAACATAAAAGATTTAGTGTGCCCTAAATCCTACTAATCTAGTTCTAACTTGTCTTCAAGAAGATAATGCAAAGGTGATAAATCCAGCTTCACAGGTATCGGTTGAGGTCGGAGCAGATGTGTATAGGTGAAATCGGTCAATGGAAATAGATGTCGTGCAGTGCAGTACGTCACGTATCAACAGCTGTTGAGTCCTTCTGGGATGTAGAGGAAACGAAGAGTAAAGGAACCCAGCACCAGCACATAGCACATGTATTACCAGCACACTAGCTAATAAGTGAAAGCACATGGTACTTTGTTTTCAACTACCTCATAGATTGGATCATTATAGGTGGAGACAATGGTGCACAGTTTAAAAAACAATATTTTTCTGGTTTTATCATATTAAATATACATTTTACAAAAGTATAACCATAGAGGGAGTGCCTATAGGCTTTCAAATACACTTCTCAATTTTGGCCATCATTACTAACTTTTTATGTTTTAAGTTCAGTTTTCCCGACAATAGGCAGTATACAAAAGCTAGTTTGAGGTAATGTTTGAGAAATAAAAATTCCCATACATTTGTTGGTTGCTATTTTTTGTTTTCATATTGCTGTCCTTCCAGTTCCAAGACTAAATAATTTGAATCTACTGCACCTTATAAAAAACTGATGTAAGCAAAATAATTTCAATTTTGAAGGAAATACAATCTCAAAGATAGGGAAAAAAAGTAAAGGAACCGTCATTGACATACTTTACTACTCCCACTTTATTCTTAATTATTAACAATGGAACTTACTAGAAATATATAAAGGTATTTTTTAATTAAAAAAAAAATGAACAATCAAGTTTATTTCAGGTGTTCTGAATCAAAAGCGGATGACTCCGAATTTTAAAAAAATGACCACATTTTTCGCTAGTTTATTCAAGCAATTTCTTCTCAAACGTCTATTCCCCCCCCCTTTTTTTCTCATAGCTTTAGTCCGGTTATGAACCTCAAGTTTGGGAAGCATAAAACCTCTTGACAAAACTAGCGAAAAGGATGAATTAAGTCAATTTTTGAAATTTCAAAGTTAACCGCTTTTGATCTTGAACACGTCATTTAGAATGTTGCCAACATTTTTTTTCCTTTTACCATCGATTGTTTGTGGGTTTTTAATTGATAGTCTGTAAACCTAAAATGCTCAATAATTTCTTATTATTACGATAGCTGAAACATATCTTTCGATAAGTGAATGGTGGATTTGTTAATGGACTGTATCAATACCAAAATAAAAAAATACATAAACCACGATCAAATTCTACATGTTTATACTTCTTAAAACAATGTATTTTCATATATTTTTTTATTATTGACATTTAAAAGAAACACACATAACTGATTTCTTAACACAAAAAAAAAAGGGTTATTCTGACCTAGACTGGACCTTGAAAAAAAAAAAAACAGCTGATGACTCAATAAATTAAATTAAGGTTAAAATACTGCCATGACTTGCAATTACATTTTCTTATAATATGTGCAAAATATGTGGGAGTAAGAAATGGAGAAGACACCTAGCTAAAATAAATTATTGTTACGAAACTTAACCAAGAGCCAATGCCTATGTAATCTAAAATGTTTCTTAAATATAAACAAATTCCAACATTTAATACATGCAGCCTAGATTTTGATATTGACGTAATACTTTACCGCTATGGATAATTTACTTATTCATTCTGAAATTGTACTTATGTTAATTTTTAATGTGGAGATGGATTAATAAATAAATAAAATAAATAAATAAAAATTAAATCTTTTTTATAAATAATGTTGATTAAAAAATATAAATAACAGTAACTCAGAAGTAATTGGATCCAGCAGGCGTTGCTATTTCAGCCTCCTATTAAGAGCGCCTTGGGCGTAAACATTTACAACCCTGACGATGCATTTGAGTTGTAAATGTCTCATTGAGCGTTATCGGTGCCAAGTGGAACCATTATCATAGTCCCCTTTAATTATCCCAGCGCATTTTTTTTTTGTTCGTTCTTATTATTCCATTGATGGTCAATGGTTCTGAAAGATAAGAGAGTGCAGAAGAGATGTTTAAAAAGAGGCACCATTAACCAAAGTTACAATCTCATATCTGGAAGTTTTTAATGGTAACCTACCAAAGAATAAATATAATGTTATTATTATTTTATAACACTAAATGGAATTAGATAGACAGTTCATTGATATAACTTCCTGTATGTGAAGGAAAAGAAGTGCAGAAACAACCACCTAGCAGAACCATTGGATCCGAAGTAGTACAATAGTACCTCGATGGGGTGTAGCGGTATTGAGTTACCAGACTTAACTCCTATTTTATACAACACTATTTTCAAAATGACAAATTTTATTTATAAAACTGACTTAAACAGGACAATTTAAAATTAAAGTTTGGAAAATATTAACACATGATAACCTACCCTAACAAGTCAATCTTGGGCTTAAGACTTTTCATGCCTGGATAGACAAGAAGATTCCGAAAAGTAAATTTTATAAGTCACAGTATAACGCCTTTAGTAAATCATGAAAATGTTTTTTCGTGAAATTGATTTTCTTTTCCAACCTGTAGCTTTATAACCCGTGAAGTTTTGGGATTCAGTACAGGACAAGCAGTACAATTTATGCGCAGAGATGAGATTTGTCCTATATCTTGCTCAACCGCCAGATTTTCCCCTTTATTTTGGGTACCCACTTATAGAGGCTGGGTGATGTCCCAGGAGGGTTCGGTCCTAGATCCCAAAGGATCCAACTCCAGCCGCTAACAGATTATGTAAATAAAAGTCTGCCAGCAAGCGTGATTTGAACCCCGGACCTTCGGCACGGCAACACAGCGCTTTACCAATGAGCCACTCCGCTTCCTCTCTTCTTTGAGTAAATACTATTTACCAGGTTGGTTTGCGATTGATTTGCTAGACGCATTGATAGAAACCACTTTCAAATCTCTTCCAAATTAAGGCAGTAAAGGGAACAAAGACAAAGTGCATCACATCTTGTTGTTTTGAAATATGCGCGCTCTGCCTTCACTCAGAGAGTATCACTGGCGGATCTAGGAGAATTTTCAGGGGGGGCCATTGGTCAATGTGAATTTGTTATCAATATATACGATTCATATCATAGGAATGAAGATACATAAAATATAATTTTTTAATTTAAGACAACAGAGGCCAGAAACCAAAATAATAAATTAGAATAAGATAAAATAAGCTCCTTGATCAAAGCTGTAGCTATCTATATGTGAATGATAAACATAAAAGGGTTCAGAATCGCCGATTTTGGATGCACTCATTGAGAAAATATTCAATACTGAATAATTTTGGTGTGTAACACGTGTTTATTTCTTGTTGAATACCAACTAAAATTCAGGTCAAACGGTCACCTGTGGTCTAGTGGTTAGCGTAACAAACTACTAAACCCAAGATCGCGGGTTCGTAGCCCGGCAGGTGGCCCTAGGATTTTTTAAAGGGAGTAAAAAATCCTTAGTTACGCCGTTCTTCGGAAGGGACGTTAAACGGGGGTCCCGAGCCTGTACGATGTCAGGTACTCGTTAAAAATCCCTAGCCTAATTAAACCTGGATAGGCAAAATTTAGAGCTCCCACTGTAGCATCGTCCGATGAGCCATATCAGCATAAAGTGACGTTAAATGAACAAACAACAAACAAATTCTGGTCAATATCAACTAATGAGAACTCTAGGGGGGCCATGCCCCCCCTCAAATCGGCCAATGAAGAGTATTTAGTAAAGAGCAATGCAAATACAGCATCAACAACAATAGGTTAGTAAAAAATAATAATAATAATAAAAAAGGAAGTATGTATATTATTTCAAGAATTCGATGTAATTAATGGTTACAGAGATCTCTCAATTTACTTTATGATCTCATTGTCGTGGCCTCACCTGGTAATCTGTGCGAATAATTTTAAATTCGAATTTCATGGTTAGATTTTTTTGCTATAATAGGTTGATAGTGTTTACTTTGAACCTAACTTTATGGTTCTATTTTTTATTTTGGGACCAGGAAGTTGAATATTTTCAAAATTATCCTTATGTATACATCTATAAGATATCAATAGAACTAAGGACAAAAGAAAGTAACTAAGAAGAAGACGGTCTTGATTCGAGAGACAGCTCGACAATGAAGGACCTTGGGCAGGGGATGGGCCGTGCGGGTGGCCTATTCCTTCCTTAATTCCTTTGCAACTGTCTTCCGCGCATGGAGGAGAATTTTAAGTGTTGTTTATTGGATCAGGATTGGCTAGTAACAATTACATTTATTTGTTTAAAAATTTCAAATTCAAATGAATATTAACAATAATTCTATTTGTTTATTAATTGTTATAATTTTTAAATATTTTTGTTTGGAAGAGAAAATATTCAAATCCCGGCCAGAGAAAACCTTTTCACTTCAAAACAAAACTATTAATAATAATTAGTGCAAATAGATACAGAGGATGGGTGCTACTATGAGTTACATACATGGACTTTCGCATCAAGTTTTTATGGGAAAGTCATCTTACCGATTGATGTCTATGAGGGTTGATTTGGGTTGGATAGATCCAATCTCCAATCGATTTATTCGTTTTCCTCAATAGACATCTAAAGTGCAAGGTGGTTAAACACTAATGTGGAACGTTTAATTGAAAAAAAAAATAAAGGAAATAAATATTCCTACAAATGAAATCACAAGAAAGGTAATGGAAAACGTCCGAGAGAAACAATGTTCATGCTCCAGTGAATAAGTCGAATTTTATCCAAAATGAGTTTCTTATACTCTTTACTCAAGCAGAATCCTGTTATTTTCCTAATAAGTGGCTGCATTCGAATAAGTGGCTAAGTCAGATATTGACTTTAAAAGAAGTTACTGCTTAGGTTGCAACTTCACCCTATGCATAGAGCTACGAGAATGACACGAGTACGCTTCCCTGAATACAGTTAACTCTCTCTTGACTTATAATTCGACTTAACGAATTATTAACGGGGGCTATAGTTATAAACCTACCCACCCATCACAAAAAAGGTGAAAATTATAAAAACTATAGAATATTGTACTTTACACACATTGCGAAATTCAAGTGGAAGTATGACATATTACAAAAAATAATGCAAGGTAGATTATTCATGAAAGTTAAAGGTTATAGACTAAAAATAATCCTTATTTAAAGAGGTGATGTTGCTGATGATTGCGCATGCTTGCACAAGTTACATTGCTTTCAGAATCGGACCATGATCTCTGTTATGTATAACAGATCATTAGGGAGCGAAACTTCCAACAAATTTCAACAATAAAACAGAATAAACAAAGTATTAGTTGTGTTTATATGTGCGCATCGTACAACTCTTGGCAATAAGCGTATGGAAAGGTTACTTCAATATAACAGTAGGAGGCTCTCAATCGAATTTCCATTATATCTAATTAAGAAAATAAAACTAAAGATCATTGAAAAGGAATGATAAAAAATAATAATAGAAGAATCGTGTGAGGCAGAGAGGATAATTAAAAGAGTAAATTAGAAAGAGGAAAGCCTTGGGTGTGAGACAAAGCCTTTGTGATCCAGCCGATACCTGCCGGAGCAATCGTAACTGCACCTTCAACTACCATCTTAATAGCATAAACATAGCATATAAACTGGCAGATGACACGAAGAAATCTGTCTATAATAAAAAAAAAATAGTCCGACGTGTAATAAATGTATAAGACTGGAGTGTTGCGCGGGTGGTGCATTAAAAAGTCCCGACTTAAAAAAGACATATTGTACACAGATAATGTTATAAGTGCTGACCAAATTATTGGGCATAAAATAACAAATAAGCATACTTTGGGTCCTAATTAAATTTTAATTCCGTTACGGGGCAGAATGTCATAAGAAAGACAACCCCTTTATTCCAAAAAATAAATAAAATAAAGTATTCTAATTCTATCAAAAATATATGAATCATTAAGTCCTGTAGAAAAACCTTTTCCTAACAGCTCTAAGAACAATAATCTGATATCACAGCCCCCACGAAAGAAACAAACTACGTTAATAAACAACGAGCCACTGCTCCCTAGATTTGCTGGATTAAAATCGATTCTATTTAACAAACAATGCATTATTGATATCCGCCGCCACTGTTTCGTGTGAGCGCTGTATAAGGATAAAAAATTTACATTTGCCTTGGTCCTAAGCAACATTGTCCTCCTCAATTATTACACAACCTTCAGGCTACAGTCAGTAACTGCCTAGGCCACCACATCTATACCTTAAGGCGAAGGGATTCGATATGTTACAACAACAAAAAAATTTGACTAAATAATAAATGAGTCTAATGTGGTAACCTAGCAACCTCAGCGACACCAGTTCGAATCCGGTCTGGTGGAGGGTTATAATACATTTTTGAATTAATCCAAACCTTCTCACTCTGTAAGAAAGTTGGTAACCTGTAGTAAGGAATACCCTGTCGGTCTTAACATGGAAGGAAAAAATAATAAAATTAGGCATAATTTTTTTTTTCTTTTTATAATTTCATTCACAATTATTAAGTACAATTGCCAGCAAATTGCCTATCAATAAAATTAAAACTTAATGGTATGAAGAGGAACAACGCTTTGATGAAGCGGTTTTGGTGATAACATTCTTCAACCTCCTAGATCTATTCCCAAATATCGATATTCAAAATTCGAAATTGAATTTTCTATGGGAAAATTAAATGTTTAGGAAAATATTGCTTTTTCATGGGATTATAGCATTCAAAGTAATGTGGAACAAGTAAAAAGAAATAATTTTCAGAAACATTCAGTAAGATCAAAGTGAAATCAGTGATTTTTAGAACTAAAATTTCATAGGTCCAATAAAAGAGCTTTTTCTTAATCATCTTTTCAATGGTGTACCCAAGTTTGCACAGTTCGGCCAATTTTGAAGACATATCGATCTTCATTTTAGTTTTCTATTCATGCAAACGATATTCAACTAGAAGCATTTGCTAAAATTAAAATAATGCTAAAAAGGTAAACTAAACCATTTTTAGCTATCGATTAGATAAGGAAACGTTCTAAATAACACCTTGAGATGACTATTTCTACGAGGACGTACCTTGGAATAGATAGGCATAGGCCATAAACGTGGAAACGAAACCTAGATAGGAAAACAGCGACAAGGTGACCTGCTTCAAATATTTTATTAAATAGGGTTTCTATCTATCTATATGACGCTACAACCCGGGGGTGGGTCTTGGCCTCCTCTAGGAGCTTCCGCCATCCAGCTCGATCCATTGCTGCTGCTCTCCAGTTCTGTGTGCCTAGCAGTAGCCTGGAGTCAGTCGCCACACTGTCCACCCACATCAGTCTGGGTCTGCCTCTCCTTCTGGTCAATCCTATCTTCAAGGAATCTTTTAGGAATTCCATCTGCCTCCATCCGAATCACATGGCTGGCCCAAAACTTAATCTTCCCAGCTTTATGAAGTCTACGAAATTGAAGTCATCGGGCGTATAACTCCCGGTTCCATCGTCTTCTCCAAACTCGTATTCGTCGCAAAATTTTCCGTTCGAATATAAGGAGGTTATTCTCATCGGCCTTTGTCATCGTCCATGTTTGTGAGGCATAGGTTAACACCGGTATAATCAAAGCTTTATAAGGTTTAACTTGAATAATAACTTGTTTTTTTCAATAGCTTACGACACAATTAAAACAAAAATGCGTAAGTAACCAGGAAGTAAGGGAATTAGTTAAGCAATGCATAACTTTAGATCTAAACCATAGCTTTACATGTAAACCGTACTTTTGTTGTCTGGATGTTTCGATGAATAAATAATTTGCTTGATTATTGAAACTACTTAAGCATTAATTATTCGAACAATTTAAAATTGAAATGCTGATTACTAAACATTACTTACTGCTTGAGAAGAATACTGAAATCAAAGACAGAGGTTATTTTACACCAGAAATATTGTGTATTGTATTAATAAATAAATAAAGTAAAAAGGCTTAGCAAACCCGAAGGCTCGATGCCGATACCACCGATCTCTGCTTACAAACTTCTGTCCACAAACCACTACCCAAATCCCCCCTCCTATGAAAGTATTACGATACCGCTTCCTTAAGTACAAACACTCATTTTGAAGAAAATTCTAGTTAACCAATTAAGTAGAAGAAATACCTCTTACATGTAAGTAAGAGTGACAAACTGTATTTCTGCAAAGAAGAAAGTTTATTTCTAATCCCCATAAAAAAAATATCAGTAATCAACACTTATGAAATTAATATTTTTCCGAATTAATTTGCAGACAAAATGAATATAGCTAAAGTTTAATTTTTGTTTTTTCTATATATTTTTACTGATGATATAATAATTGCCATAAATTAATTTGAAAATGACATTTTCAATTATAGTTTAAAGCTCAGATGGGGCGACGGAATTAATTAAATTTCTGGGACAGAAGTTCCGACCTGGTGACCAGCATCACCTAGATATAGCTAAAGGTCGAAATTCGGCCTAAAAAAAATCATCTCCCAGGCAACCTTCACCAAGATTCGCCTTTCTCTTGGCAAGTTTCCTGTCCGACAGCTTCTTTCACCAAGATACTCGATCCAAACGAATCCAATATATGCAAAACGAAAAAATATTGACATAGTTTTGCAACAAAAACAGTCCATTCTGATGAAATTAGTGGTTTAAATAAAGAGCGGTTGTCGAGTATCTTACTAATATTATAAATATTAAAGTTTGTATGTTTCTCGCTCTTTCATGCAAAAACTACTGAACGGATTTGAATGAAACTTTGCAGTAATATAGGTTATACATCAGAATAACACATAGGCTACAGTAAGGGCGGATTTTTGGGGGGGCACGGGCGCACGAGTCCATAGGCAGTTTTTTGTGTTCTGTGGAGAATCCATTATAGTACACAATTAAAGGCAAATCAGGAACTTAGCATCTTGAAATTTGTAGGTAGGTTCTTTGTATAATTTAAGAAAGAAATTTGGATAATTCCACCCCCAAGAGTTTCCCCTTTAATATAATAGGGGTTCAAAGATTGTATGGAATCCGTCAGTTTTGAAGTAAGACATCTGAAATTTTGGATGTATGAGTAACTTATAGTTAAAAAATAAAATAAAATAATTTATTTAAAATGATCTTTCACGAAACTTTATTTGGCAGACCAAATTCCACGCGAGCGAAGCCAAGGGCAAAAGCTGGTACTCTATAAAGGTTCAGAAATCAGGATTTCTTCATCAGATCATATATATATACACAGTTTTTTCCCTAACTGAACCTTGCTTCCTGATTAACTGTCAAATGAACAATTAACTATTGCATACTGGAGTGAATGGTGTACAAGGACCTTCTCAAATATTACAGTAAGAAAATGTAACTACAGGAGGTCGGCTATAACTAGGCCAAGTACGCTATATAGTCCCGTCATTTTGCAATTATTTATCAAACCAAAACCTCTGGACAACTTTGTAATTAAAGAAAATCATAAAGAATGTTTGAAAAATTTGACTATTCCTATAGACACTTTAATGAGGTCATCGACCATGAAAGGAAATGTAAGTAATTAGTATAAATAAATATATACACACAGAAATGTATAGAATTATTGTTATGATTATAAGAATTTATTTAAACTAAACGTTATTATTAATTGTATACTTATTTATAACGCCTACCATTCAAACCTATGATTCTCTAGAGTATTATACGTGATTCCAACGAGCTGGTTTTGGTAAATGAGCGAAACATTTTCAGGATTAAAAGAATTTTGACGGCTATAAAAGAATTCTACTTGTCATTTTCCAAGGGAAGTACGATGGCAGCGCCAAAGATAACCATTAATTAATGTCTTATTATACGAAATTATGTTATTTTTTTATTTTATATTTTATTAGGAACCCATAGACTGAAAACGGTTAATAAAATTGATTTCCTCATCATGGATATCTTTTAGGTATGCCCACACGAAAAGCAACACATAGCAACATAGTGTTCATGTTGATTGAGGAACTTGATCGACTGATTGTTTCTAAAAGTATGTTACGGTTGCAGAAACAAGAGTTCTATTAGTTGCTTGTTTACTTATTTCTTGGTATAGATCAAAGGAAATTTAGAAACATTAGTAAACATTTTTGATTGTGCGCAATGAGGCGCAATGTGAACACGTTGTAACTTGATACGGTAACTAGTGCGCCATTTGTATCGCGATGAGCGTACTTCTATTGTATTTATAGTTGTTGTTTGTTTGTTTTCTAATTTAACGTCACTTTAAGCTGCTATGGCTGACCGGACGATGCTACATTGGGAGCTTTAACTTTTGCCTATCCAGGTTTAATCAGGATAGGGATTTTAACGAGTACCAGACATCGTAGAGGCTCCGGACCACCGTTTAACGTCCCTTCCGATGGACAGCATAACCAAGGATTTTTTAAAACATATTAGGGCTACCTGCCGGGCTACGACCCCCCGATCTTGGGCTTATTAGGTGCTATGCTACCTATTAGACCAAAGTTCGCCGTAAAGCCATGTATTTGTAATTATTTACCATTACAAATCAGTGCTACTCAAGTGAAAATTATCTTTCATTATAATTTATTTTATTGTTATATGATATAATTTTTTAAATATTTTATTTGAAAAGAAAAGGTCATATCTTTATATCTCAGTCCTGGTCATATCTTTTCTTTTCAAATAAAATATTTAAAAATCTTTCATTTGTTACGTCAAGAAGCAACAAAATGTTCCTTTTGTGATTCTTTGGTTTAAACATACGTTAAGGCAATTTTAGATTCCTTAACCAGTAGAAATTGGTAAGACCCCAATTAATAAAGCAGTCGGTGGAGGGTATACCATAATACATAAACATATATGACATATACATAAGTAAACGTATATAAGAAGCATAGCATACACCCTGACTGTAACATGAAACCTCGAGACAAGAGGAAAGTGCTCGGCAGGTCAAGGACTGGTTCAAGTGCCCTTAAGGCTCCTATATAGGTACTAGTGAGTGTGTATCTACTTCCGTTTCCTCCATTCTCTCGTCCGCTTATGGTCTTCTACCAGGAAGTGCATCTTCATTAGAGGGGACCGACACAAAGATCGTTTATTGCAAATGGAAAATAACAATTATATGCAAACAAAACAAACATCTTAATTGTTTTCGTAAAACAATATCGATCTTTGCAATAATAACATTATATCAAACAGTACCAAGTTTAGTAAAGAAGAAAGAATTAAGGGTAATTATCCCGCAGGCTGTCGCTTCGAGTCGAGTCACAAGTTTTAACTTTTCATTCATTTCCCTTTTAATATTTTCTAAATATACTAAGTTATGGATCTAAATATACTATCACAAGCTGCAGTATGGAAAAAAAGAATTAAATTATGGGAAATGTTTATACTTCGGTAATCATTTCATCTAAATATGAACGTTTCAATAAAAATGTATATATATTCGAAATGTTAGTAAAAACTTGTATTTATTGATGTAATTATTACCGAAATCTACTCATTACCCATAATTACATTCTCTTTTCCATAATAAAGCTCGTGATAACTTGTATTTTTGGAAAATATTTAAAATGAAACGCATATGTTACGCATATATATGTTGTTACTCAACTCGAAGCAACAACCTGCGGAACAGAAAAAGCGCTTGCGATGTCTTAATGAAACTATTAAGTCAAGAAATCAATCATATTTTTATTGAAGTCTTTAGCAGTATTAATATATCAAAAAAGAAGTTGCAAATAAAAATAATTCTAAGGTTTCTTGACCTCAAATGAGCCAACGATCTAAAAACTCGAAAATTATTTACGGTAAACTAGTTCTTTAAAACTCTAATCAAAACCCTGTTCCATATAAAAATGTTTTAATAGACTTATCGCCTTAACGATTATGTGAAAACTCATTTTTTATATTCATCACACATTACAGTATCGTGACGTAAACTTCCATTTATTTGCTATAAACACTTTCGACATTCAGGGATCGTGCATAGTTTGGCACTATAATGATGGCACACATATTAAAGCGATGTAAGAAAAAAAAAAGTAGGAGAGTTGGAAAAACGTGCAGCAATTATTGAAAGGTTTCACCTGTAACAGGATTACTCAAACTAAATGTGTTATAGAATTAAAAATAAGACGGGCTACGAGCCGCTGACGTCACGGGATACGCTGCCTGCTCAGAGACCAAGGACGGTAGGATGTGATCCCTTTGGAGACACTGCTTAACCTCGTATGTAAATCCTGTCTGAAACAACCGCTGTCCTAGAAACAGTACAGGCTCAACTATGTGCTGAACCCAAGGCCCTCGTGGGTTGTAGAGCTACAGTTTATTTTTCCTGATTAATAGTTACATGATCTTTTTTAGTACAAGTAACAAATCTTTGTTAATATAGGTATATAACCAACGAAATTATGACAATGCTTCTTTATATGAACCTCCTCTTCTATTTAGTATATATAAATATAAATGTGTGTGTGTGTGTATATATATATATATATATATATATATATATATATATATATATATATATATATATATATATATATATATATATCAAATCATCAATATTGAGTTTAGTGATGATATGATATGAGTTTATCAAGAATATTGAGTTTAGTGATATGGAAGTCTGAGAGTACAGTAGTCAGTATTATCCATCTAAACCTCATTAAATAAACAATAAGTACAATATTTATCTAGCACTTTAAGTCTCAGATTGTTAACTAGATTCAGCTTTAGAATAAAGTCGCGATATCAGTTCACCACTAGTGCCCCCTAGCATTAATTAGATTTAACTTATTAATTTTTATTCAAATTCTTCATGCTCTCTATAGATATTATTTAACCCTTATCACTCCAACCGGCAGTAATACTGCCAAGCTTTAGCCATCGTTCTACTTTCTTGAGTGATATAAAAAATCTGTACCACCATAACACATGAAGGTACATGATAGAAACTATAATATTTCTAGAACAACGGTTGTGTAGGGAAGTGATTTATCCGAGATCACGCTCAACCGCCTGGATTTACCGCAATCAAGGGTACTCCGTTTATAAAGGCTATGTGAGCCCAAGGAGAGTCTGTAGATCCCATAATCCCACAGAAAGACCTGCGGATCCGTTGCTATAAAAATATTAATAACTTTTTAGGTATTAACGGATTAGAACCCGGAAACTTCACCATAGCACCTCATCACTCTACACACACAGCTACCCCCTCCATCCGCTTGGAGCGATAAAGGTTAAAACTACAGTTGCCGTTAAATTTACAGTACAATCGACTAATTAGGTTTTGGTTATCCATCAAACAGTAGATGTACAGACGAATTTTAAATAATATATAATTGGAGCAACACAAAATCTGATGGATAAGAATTTCATGCTTGAATACAAAGCAATTAGCTCACGATAGGATTGTGTAGGACCCTGAATTGATAGCGCGACTGTTTTCTAGAGTTCTACCGTTATATGAATACTAGAATCATATTTTTTTTTTTGTTTCCTAATGGTATTCAGGAACTGATAAAGTAATAAATATATGATCGTAAGAGCCTTTGAAATATACAGATACATACAAAGAGGTTAGACTGTTTCATATTTCTTGGGGGAATATATGACGACCCCTGACAATAGCGGTCCGCCGAGCTAAGATCGATATGCGGGACCACCATTTTAGCGACCTCAATACAAGGAAGAGTCGTGTAACCATGAGAGCGAAGAGGAATAAGGATCTGTAGTTACAGTTATAGCAGCGAATGCCATGTATAACTATTAGTAATTAATAAGAAAAAATATTCAAGTCGTTTATGAATGAAAAAGAAACTTATGATACAGCAGGTCACCGTGGAATGTTATCCGCCATTGTTAACTATTATCAGTATACTGATAATGCTTACCTTATTATTTATATTACTTTTGACGAAAACATCTCCATTTAATCTTTTTGACAAATTTCATTTATGGCCTTTTCCAAGTATTTCAAATCTTCTTCTTCCGAAGACGCCACTTTCCGAAGTGTTAGGAACACTATTCTGTCCTTTTCAAATAGACAACAAACAAAATTAACAAGGCAAAAAAAAACTAAAAAACAATTTAATAATGCACACACAAATAACTCAAATGAGACGAGTTATAAGAAGAGATGATATAAGATAAGACCGTAGGTTTTATGATGACCTGTAAAATCACAAGTACCGAAAAAAATCTACACTAGTTGAAATATGGTAACAGATTTCCCCTGTTTAAACGTACCAACTAAAATTTTAGAGCATAGGTTTAAATACTCACTAGATTGACCTTCAAACATACACATATGATAAGATTTTACGCCTGAATTAAAATATTCCCTAATATCCCATAAAAATAGTTTTATTTAGGAATTATGTTTTATGAGGAAACAGAACGGAGCATATAAGGTTCGTGGTTATTCTTGCCTTAATCAATAATAAAAGAGATAGTTACTGAGTTTTCATTTAGAACATGGTTAAAACTGCATAAACTCTCAGAGCAGGATGATACATACTTCGAAATATTGTCAAGATGTTAAATCTACTAAGGCCAAGGGTATAAGGTTATTTTTCCTAACTGTTTGATTAGCATAAAATAAAATCGTGAATGCGCAGGAAGCAAAAAGAGAACACTATCGATTTTTAATATTATAATTATTTTTTGTAATCGATTATAGGACCTGATGAGCACACCCTAATCAATTAAATAAGAAAAGATCGCCAAGAGGATAGAGGCGAGCTGAGCCGAGCACCGTGAGACCCTACTCCCACGCGGAGGTGAACGCACCTAGGCCCCAGCCGCCTCGGCATTCAGCCTTCACAACAATACTATTACTACTATATGCTTGTGCCACTACAACCCATCAAGGGTCTTCGATTCACTACACGGTAGAGACTGTACAAGGACAAAGGATGTAAAGGGAGTTGATTTGTCTAATAGGAATACTTTCTCCTCAATGAAGGACACCCACATTATGGAGCTGGGTGACCCCGAGAAATTCCACACTACACTGGGCGAGATCTCCAGATTCCACGGGGTCCATCCCCACCTGTTAACCGATTGAATGAATTATCTGCCACTTCCGGATTTGTTGAAACCGTAATACTATATGTTTCCATATTGAGCAGGCATTAGCTGACTAGGACTACGCTTTGATAACAAGCTTTTCCTAAAAAGATAATACTGCACTGAACAGTAAGATAGCTGCATACAGTAATAACCTAAATATACTTACTTATTACGCCTAGCCTAATCTATAAATATTGGTTGAAATTATCGTTTTCAAAGGAAATGATATTCATTAAAACAAATTAATGAATTCAAAATATTTATCCTCACTTTCTTTACAATTTCCCAACGTTTTATCAAATTTTCAATGCCAGAACTGAAAAATTCAGGGTTTTGTGATGAAACACGGTATGAACATGGGTTTTGACTTGAGAATCATTTTCATTAAAGAAAATGCCCAAATTTCTGAACAGATGGAAATACGTTTTGCGAATACGGTGGGTGAGGGAGGACTTGGTAACTCAGCTCCTTTAGTTTCTTCACTGCCTGTCGCGAAATATAATTAACATAAACATTACCTTGTCGTGAAAGAGTATAAGCCCCTTCCGATTAACCAATGCAGATTCTATTTCGATAAGTTTATATTGCATTATATTAATATCAGCGGAGGTCGATGTTGATGAGGTGGCTTCACCTCTAGATAAAAAGGAAAAGTGAATTTTTAATGAATCAATTGGGTATTTATTAATAAATCAGCATCACCAGCTTAAAATGCATCAACTCTACAGCGAATGGTCCATTCTTTATAACAACCTTTCCTGAACGTGGTGGTAATGTTTCTTGCAGCTTGGGCTGTCGAGTGTCCTAGTTTAAAATGTAGGTTTTTGTTACATTGTAGTGATAGTAAATGTAACTGTTCCTTTTAAAAAATATTTTCTCAGTTCATGATAACCTTACAGAAACACACTTAAGTCGCCATATCCTCCCTAGACACGCCCAAATATTTATTGTTAAAGGGCGCTTCAAATACGAATACCGTTAACTGCTCCTACAACCAGCAGACCAAGAAGGAACATGTTGCCCACGCTAACGATGTGTATTTAAAACAAACCGTTAAAGGGGAAAGGGACCGTTATTCACTCTGCTATCTCACCTGTTATCTGGAGCTCTTGTTCCGACCGACACGTTTCGGCCGCCAAGTCATTACTGCCAACAGGTCTATCCACAACGAGGAATCCGCAGATAGATGTCCTCATGGTGCATCTTGTATCGATCAACACAGAGCAGTCACGCTAAGTTAAATATAAGACATCTCGCTTGATCCACTTGCAACGTCTCGTTTAAACATACCAGATTTGATCTCAGAACAGATTGTAGCTTTTAAGATAGTGCAACTAAACTGTTGGGAAAAAATGGGCGCATCAAAGAGGACCGTGTAATGATGATGTAATGATACATTTCCTGACAGAGGTGATGGAAATTATATTTTTTATAGAATATAATAGAGTGGCTATAGCGGAGTGGCTCAGTTGAAGAGCGCTCAGTTACTGTGCTAAAGGTACTGGCTTCAAAACCTGCTCGCCGGAGAAGACTTTTATTTAGTCTGTTAGCGGTCGGAGATGAATTCTATGGGATCTGGGATGCTCCTGAGGCTCACCCAGAATTTACAAAGTGGTGATATCTGGCGGCTGAGCTTGATCTAGGACAAACCACTTCCCTGCACAACCGTTGTTCAAGAAACATTACAGACTCTATCCAAGCCCCTCCCTCGGTTGCAGTGGGTACATGTTTTTTTTAATAGGATGCAATAGAAAAATTCCCGATACAGAGCTTTCATGACTCTAAAATCTTGGAACAAAACCAACCGATCGAAGTTTCACCTCTTCAGGAATCATCAGGACACACATCAAGGAACACACAGTCAGGCACATCTCATTCCAATAGTCCATACAGACACATCAACTTGAGACAGCAACCTTGCTCCAACACGCTCCACAAACAACTCGATAGTCTTGGCTGTCTCAAGTTGATGAGTTTGTAAGGAATGTTGGTGTGAGATGTGCTTCAATTTGTCTTCTATGATGAGATTTTCATTTGAAGCGTGTCGTCATTTTCATTTGTTCGTTGTGATGATGCCTGAATAGCCATACTATACTATACCCTACTGGGTAGTATCGAATATCTAACAACAAAAAGGAGCTATGTGCTAACAAATAAAATCTAATAATACATCAATTACAATACAATATAAATAATATATCTCCTAAAATATTTAAAGAAACATGATGCTGTTGAACTGGGCAGATATTTAGTAACGAGCTCTATAGAAAGACGTGTAGCCAATCGTAGCTCGTACCTTTCTTCAGACGGATTTCCTTTTAAGAAATAAAGCCTATTATATATTTTTTCACCTTTGTAAGAAAAAAAGAAATAATCTTCTTAAGAAGTGTCGATACCCACATCATTGCAGTCACGGGTTATAATCGACAGTCACGAAGCGTGACTTATTTTACGAAATCGCAGTAAAAGCGTCCTACTAGAATAAAAAAAGGGGCCGAGTTCTTTCAAAGAGGTCTACAAAGTGATATGGTATATAAAATATAAAATGGAAAACATATTTTAACATAATTAATTTTAAAAAAATAATAAGACGTAATGTTTTTTTTTTCTGCTTTATTTTAATAACTGACTCTTAAACTTATGGTTTTCCATTCCTTGTAAGATTATCGTGTTCAAAAAGTAATGATTTATCAGTGATTTTACCAAATGTATTAAATTTCTTGATGACTTCTAATCGATGAGTGGGGAAAAGAAAACTATGAAATTAAATACAATAGAGTTGAAGAAAGCCAGAAACCTTGAGATAAATAAAATATATGGATAGAATAATGTATATAGCTAGTAACGGAGATAGCGGGGGATTTCGGTATTACAGTTATAACAGAGAGTATGATTTAGTACGTGCAGAGAAATTCAAGTACCTGTGCTCTACAATGCCAAGATGATGTGAAACCCACGACGAAAGGTAAAGTTACTTGTTTTATTGGAGGCTTCAAAATTGTACGTTCGTGACTTCTACCAAGAATTGTTAAAGTTCGAATGGCTACTGCTCAATACGAATCCTACATGAAAAGAACTACATAAGGTTTTTTATAATTAAGCATAGCACAGAATTGGTCCCAAGGAGGAGGTGTGAGTCATTGAGACCGCTTTATCGCCTCGACTACATCCGGTAAATAGAACAAGCGATAGCACTGCGTTGGATGGAATGGCGTTGTCGGGAACTAACCAAAATATGGATCCCCTACCATCTTAACCAATATTAATGGACAAAATTGACTTAGACTTTTTTACATCGCCAAATAACTAACAAACATGACCAATGGATAAATAATATATAGATTAATACATAATTAATGGTATTGCAAACATCGAGTTTGGGTAGGTTACAAAATACGATGAGCTAATCTCAGATACACCAAATCTCCTACATAACACTCCTATGGTGTACATTTGAGACAACCCAGGTTGTCCACAGTTTTCTGAGGATGGTGAGTGGCATTTACCATTCACCGGCGCAAAGGAAGACGCCAGGACTCGACGGATTCTTTTTACAGGAAAGGCAGCGTCATTTCGGGAAGCTATTCTTTATAAACGTTCTTCCCTCCCCCGGGAGGATTTCCGACCAAGACCTAAACCATTCATATGCTCCGATCTGTCAAACAAATCAAGAGAAAATAAGTTTCTCTGTCTTGAAAACCTGATGATCAGAAAGTACACAAACGACGAAGAACTTATGCCAAATGGAAGCAAGTATGAATTTAAATAAATTAATTTTCATACAAGTTCCTTCCATCTTACCTTCAAAATTGACTTATAAGGTTCTCAGATAATTCGGGATCCTTGGAAGAAATTTAAGCTTAAGCAGACTAAATGTTTTTAAGATTATTGTAAAAATGAATAGAATAGTTTTTACGCTGAATCGATTCCACTAGAGGGTGAACAAACACAAGTTTTCACTTTTTTGCATCATACTCGTACATAGCGAAACCACATTGAGACCGAATCACATTAGCAACTAGTAACATAAATCTTGGCCCGTAAATTTCAAAATACAAACTTAAAACCTTTACCACAACAATTCTTGAAGGGTCTGGTGTTCAGTATGGGGTAGAGACTGGACAACAGTTATGCAGGGAGATGATTTGTCCTGGATCACGCTCAAACGCCAGATTTGCCCCATTTTTTGGGTATCCACTTACTAAAGTCTGGGTGAACACAAGGAGGGTCCTAGATACCATTAAATAAGTCTGCCAGCGAGCGGGATTTGAACCCAGGACCTTCGGCATTGAAACTCAGCGCTTCATAGAGAGGACCGGAATCGTGAAGCTATACTTACGTGAGAGCATGGCATCGCTAACACATGCAACGGTCCCGCGCCCTCATCACTATGTACATAATACATTTATCATACTAATCCCTGAATAGGAATCGGCTTCAAGTGTCGCCTTGAGTGCTATTTCGTGGAATTGTTTAGTGGAGCCGTAAGCGAAAAGAGATATATTTACTTTACTTCAACTAAACAACAGAACGCTGAGAAGTCAGGAACGAGTAATTATTTTTAAGCGGTACATATTTGAATTTTTAGACACGACTTGAATTTATGAAATGAATTAGGAGAGCTAACAGTGACGTAAAATTGTCTCAGAATCATGAATTGTTTCATTCAGCCAAATAACTTTGGGCTAATTTATTAAAAAAGTAGTGACGCGGTTAGGAGATCGTGATAATGAGTGACCAGAACCCATCAGCAGTACCAGTACCAACCTCAAGTAAAACAATGGCATTCATCTTCGCAGGGCATACTTAATATTGTCACAAAACACTCGTCTTTGTTTTTAGCTGCAGCAAGAATATCATTGCAAGTAATTTAAGAAAGTTAAGGTAACGCTATAACTGAAAATATTTCAAAAATCAAGAAAAAAATCTTTACTCCATAAGAACGGTTTAGTGAAATAATGAAACAGGCGTGCCAACAAAAGTTTATAACACCATTATACTCACCATTTATAACACCGTACTTTCTTTATTACCATGAGGGCGAAAGCTGGATAAAGAAAATAAATCTGGAAAAAAAATATGTGTTTATATTATGGCCTTCCGGAAGAGAAACCATATAATAGAGGGGAGGGGGGCATAATCGTCAGAAGACAATGCTGATTATGTTTGGAGTACTTCAATTCTTTTTCATTAATCCGGTCGAAGTAAAAACTTTCAAACCGAAACCTCAACTCCACATAAACCCGACTGTCAAAAATCCAATAGGAAGAGACCTGCTAAATGCATATACGTAACACAAAATATGTAGGTTTTTTATGTTTCTTCATGCCACATATTCTACTTCAATAGATTCCCAACCATGTAATGCTAATCAGGTGGAGTATAAGAAAATGCTTGTAAGAAAATCTCCAAGGGTTTTAACAATGCATTTACCCCTTGATTTTTTTTTCTTACAAAATTCATTAAATCAGGACGTAAAGACCAACACATTTCTAACAATGTGCAACTTATTTGCTAAGGTTGTTCTCACAACTGTCCAATTATTTAGATGTGCCGCTAACAAAATTAAGATAAGGTACGAAACTGACAATAAGGCAGGGGAAGAAATCCCCCGAAGCTGCTAGCAGATCATCCAGAGGGCGACCCCCAAGCTTTCGCGGATCACTAACGGTTGGGTACGGCTCTTCTCAGCATTGCGTAATTTGTGAAGACATTGAGGTTCTGTTTCACTCTAAAGATAACTAGAGCGTTAAGGATTAAATCTCAACATAGGTAGCACTCCACATTTGTTTTCTAAGGCTTCATTTTACAAATACATATTAAAGCCTCCATAAATATATTATAGAAAAATGATAAAATGAGTTTGTATGTTTAGATTAAATAGTCGGAGTGAAGAAATTAGCCAATGAAAGCAATATAGCGGCTGGTTACCATGGCCACATCGATCCAATGTTATTTATGCTGGCCTTTCAATATCCCTTCATATTTGCTAATGAATTTCTCTATTGCTCTACTCTTCGTTCAATAGAGGGCGGTTTTTGAGTTTTGTTTTAAGATTCGAGAAAATTGGGAAGAATAACAATCATCTCTACTTTTAGCAATCATTTTGTTGCAACCACAATAGAAAAAAAATAAGAAAGATTGTCAAACGAGTACAAACCTGTAACCACTACGACTCGCGAACGAGTCTGGGGTTCACTACATGGTAGAGACTGCACTGTTTCATGGACAACGGTTCTGCAAGGAGGAGACTTGTCCTAGGTCACGCTCAACCGCCAGGTTTTCCCCCATATTTTGGGTACCCTATTTTTACAATATTTTATATTATATTAAGAGGCTGGATGAGCCCCAGGAGGGTTCTATATCCCAAATGATCCATCTCCCACCGCAAGCAGACTAAATAAAAGTAACTGCCTGCAGCGGGATTTGAACCAGGATTTCCTGCATCACTGCTACTCAGTGCTATACCACTGAGCCACTCCGCTCCCTATACGAGTACATACGGTACATTAATAATATACTAGAAACATAATTGCAAAAAATAATGTTTTTACATGCACAAATCTAAATAAGAAAAGTAAGAAAATATAAAAAAAAAAAAAGATCCGTTGTATGAAAGTAAAAGTATAATGTTACGTTTCTTCCAACGAACTAATTGACAAGTCCACGAATATCGGTTCCTAAGGGTCTCGATTTAAAATAAAACTATACGGTATAATAACGATTTGTACAAAGCATTCTAAACTGATTCATGGAGGCAGTGGATTGAACAGGAAGCAGTACAATAACCTCGACCAAACCGCAAGCTGCTCAGCCTCCGCCATTAGCGGTGAGCCCAAGACATCCCACCACTGGCCATAGCCTTTTGAATCAAGATGGTACAATACAGCTAATATATTAAGTTATATCCATGAGAGAGAAGAAAATGTTTACCGACGAGTTGGATGAACTGTCGACATGCCTAACACAAGAAATATTAAAAGGTTATATGAAAGGAAGTAAGTCCAACTGGTACGACTGGTAATTTTTTTACCATTTACGGAATCGTTCAACAAACTATTTATATCATAATTTCTAATAAAGTACGAACAATTATAATAAGTCGGATGTTAAAAATTTTAATCTTTAATTTGTAAGATTTGAGACTTGAGGAGTAATTAGTTTCTTTCTTTATCATTCTAAATCATTCTTGAGAGAGTAATGCTTGGAATATTCGAATCATCTTGGCTCGAGACCACATTGGTCCAGACGCGGCAACTTACTTTATCATCAAAGACAAAGAAAAGTATTCTCCATTTGTTATAATTACTCTTTTCATTTATTATAATTATTTTTTAAAGAAAATAATTTTCAATTAATTCTATAGCCAACATAAATAAAATTTTAAAAATTTAGTTTTAACATTTAATAAATAGTTAGCATGATAGATGGACATGAGAAAATTGATTTGGTTGCCAACCCTCCAGCAAGTACGTAGAAACCACAATTTGTTTCTTTCTTTCACAAGACGCGTGGGAAAACACACTACAATAATAACTCCTACATTTAATATAATTAATGAATCACAAGCTGATATGTCGTTGGCTAAAAAAAAAACCGAGCTGTATGCGCATATTTTACTTTTATATTGCAATTTTATCGCCGTTTCAGGCTACTTCATTCAACAGATACTAGACAAAAGCTCTGAGCTACCGATTAATTACAAAATACTATTATATGGCTATGACCCAAATATAAATTATGACCTATTTGGACTTAAGGAGTAGAGCTTTATCATATATCAATCAATATGAATTCTTCCCGATATCAATTCTTTTATAAGAAACTTTTTACACTCTTGGTTCAAACCTAGCTTCCTCTTCAAGTCCAATCACGCCTACGAGGCGTATGAAAAGAAGATGCCTCCTAACTTAAATCTGCTATTTGGGTACTACCAGTGGCAGTTTCTCCAGTTGCCTAAACTTTCTTCCCATTTTATATCAATCATAATATTTGCTTTTTGTATTAGTCAATACAGTTTTAAATTCCAATAAATAGATTTTTTTTTAAATGTAATTTTAGGTAAATGGATGATTTAATCTATCATTGAGCCTATTTTATTCTTTGTTCAAATTATCTAAAATATGTAAAGACAAATTTTATATATATATATATATATATATATATATATATATATATATATATATATATAATATTTAAATCTTGAGTTTCAGTCTTTTATTTCTTTATTAATTTTTCAGGCGACGTTTCGAGACTGGTTGGTCTCATATTCATGCCATGTTCTAAAGAATGAATCAGTTTTTCATTAATCTGTTGCCTCTTAAAACAGCATAAATTGTTTGTATTGTAATTGCTGTGATCAATGAACAAGTGTATACATATATATATTATACTTATTAAATTAAAATCCCTAAAGACAATTCAGTAATAGCAAATTAACGACCTTTACCGTTAAGAAAAAAGGAAGAACAAAAAATTCTGGACTGATTCAGCAATCCATATAGGGGAAGAACCGTTGCAAGCACCTTGATCAAATATCTCCTCACCTGTTCACAATATTAGAGAGGAAAATAGTTGACTGGATGATATAATGGAGGGTGGAGATAGTTGGGGGGGGGGCAGTAAAAAAAAACACCAAATAATTCTTGACTTATTTGGTGGTTTTTTGACTGCACTCTCCAACTATCATCCTCCATTGTTTACAATATTATTCGAAATTATTCATTTTATTAAATAAAGACATTGTTTAATTATAAGTTATAGTTAATCAATTTTATATTAATGAACAATAAAATATATTAGTTCACATGAAAATAACGGGATACTCGTGAGCTATTCTTAATTTTTAAATCAACACAACCAATAAAACGGGATTATGATACTTCTAAGATGTACCTCACCACAATAACTGTCAATCATCTTAACGGTTGCTAAGGTTCGAAGCAGGTTAGCCAAGGTGTACATTACCGAGCGAGCTGTAGATAACAACTGTAGGCTTTACAAGTCGTCTTATCGATAGTCATTTCAAATATTTAGGTCACCGTGAAACTGATTCGCTAATTAGCAACAACTGTCGTCATGGAAACAGTTGATTGTTACCTTGTTTGGTAGAATATTGTTGAGTACTAATATGGTTAAAACGAAGAAAAATAGTACACTAATTATAGCAAGTATGTCACCAAATGTGTACTACCGATAATCGAGGAAACATAAGGAAATGCAACAGATGGTTTCCCTTTCATTACGGATACAGTTCACAACCCGATCACCTTGGAAACTGAGTCCTTTTATCATTTTATTTATAGACCCTCTAGACATCGGCGGCTTTGACGATTTTCCGCCCACTGTCTCTTCATTATTGATTAAAAAAATATTATCCGAGAGACACGTTAATATTTCTTAGCAGTATATTCAGGGATGAGACATGAGTAAGGTAAGACAGGGCTTTCGAAAGTATGATTGTACCTCGGTTCTATTTTAACTATTCCCCAACACAATAATATTACGGTCACCTATGGTCTAGTGGTTAGCGTAACAAACTACTAAGCCCAAGATCGCAGGTGGCCCTAGGATTTTTTTAAGGGAGGAAAAAATCCTTAGTTACGCTGTCCTTCGGAAGGGACGTTAAACCCCGAGCCTATACGATGTCAGGTAATCGTTAAAAATCCCTATCCTAATTACAGCTGGATAGGAAAAATTTGGAGCTCCCACTGTAGGGTCGTCCGATTAGCCACAGCAGCATAAAGTGACGTTAAATGAACAAACAACACAATAACATCAAATACTAAGGACGGGAAGTAAAAATATACAGTTTTATTTACACTTTTCTGCAATAATAATGGTTTTTAAAGACTACAACAGCATATGGAGATAATACAACTATCAAATAAGCACACCGTGGACTAAACAAGTAGTAAGGATTTTTCTAAAAAGGCTAAGGTTAGAATAATGCACTAATTAAATAAATGGAAAAAGACGCGGTCTAAAAAAACAGAATTAAGGTTGTTGAGAATCATGTATAGCTCCAACCATACTCTCCACTCACGACGAGCAACGTGCACAATGACCAAGTCCAGTGGTGGCAACTCGGGTCGCCTTCAACATTTTTTTTTTTAAACATTATTTTAAACAAATGTATTAAAAAAATAATAAATTATTAGAGCGTCCATATATTCAAAAATTAACTACTGTCAAAATTATGAGACAAAATATAATAAAGTTAGTATAATGACTAAAATGCGTGCCATTGTAAAATTAGTACTATTATAATAAATCCAAAAAAAAAAATCTATAGTGGGTTTAAATACAATAAGAGGGTGCACAAATTTATATGTTGCATGCGGAGTTGTGATGCATTTGCCAATATCATTTGGGTTGGCCACCGCCGTTCTAAATGATACAAACTACTAAAGGAAAGGTAGAATTATGTTCCAAATTAAATAACATTTCATATGATAATTTCAAACAACATCAATCATTTTTTTGTTTTTAAATAGAAAAGATAGACCCTCGGCCGGGATTCGAATCCGGAACCTTTGTCTATCCGTGACAATGTTCAACCAATTGAGCCACCAAGGCCGGGTTCGAATCCCGGCCTAGGGCCTATCTTTTATCTTTAAAAATAAAAATATTTAAAACTAAAAAAAAATTGACCAATAATTATAAAAAAAAAAAATCAATAATATATTGTGACATATAAGCATTTAGCAATTATTGACTACGGAACCTTACAGATATATATTATAAGATTACAGATATATAATTATAACGGGGGTTGTACAGAAAATATTGGAAGGTATTCTTATTTGAAGAGAAAAGATATGCCACCGGCCGGGATTCGAACCCGATTCCTCTGTCTCTCCGTGACAGTACTGTTATCAATTGAGCTACCGGAGTCGCTTACCAGCCGGGTACAAATTGGTAGAGTGCTGTCACGGAGAGACAGAGGACCCGCGGCCGGGGGCATATCTTTTCTCTTCAAATAAAAATAGTTAAAAATAAAAACAATTAACAAAGATTGTAAGGTATATTTGAAAGAATGTGGAATACCAGGACTAAGAGAGGCTATCCAACCTTCCATCTTATTCTAGCCAGAATGAAAAAAAGACACAATTATTTCGAGGTGAGACCTTGTATTATTATGTCACCAGCCTCAAACCGCGGGCTACTAATTTATTAATCAGCTTATAAAATCGGTTCTTCCTAGAACGATAGACAGAACTAATAAATTATTTATGGGATATGAGACAATAATGGTGCTTATTGTAGGAGCCAGTGCCAAAGAAATCGAAACTACACTCATCTGGCAACCAGGATCGATTCTAATTCATCAACATTTCACAGATTGAACTAACTGACACCTGTTTGCTACTTCACGGCATATCATACACAAATCTCGGATCAAAACGGCCTAGTGAATTTTTAATGTCACAATGATTCCTCTCACTATTAAAAATAGAAAAGCCAAGAGTCAACTTTGCGCTTGTGTGAATTGAAGGTCAATAAGAAAATCTAGTTCAAAATATAACAGATAAGTATAATCGAATTAATAATTGAGACAACAACTGAACCCATTTGAACAAATTGACTTATGATATATTTTTATAGAAAGTAATAGCAATAATTTAAATTATGCAATAACATTCGTGTTCGTAAACGCTTCGGTGAAATATTATATTATAGAGTAACGTAACGTTCATCTAAAATGGATGTTTCGTTATAACATGTGATGAGGGGCTACGTCGATAATAATTTTGTAATATAAATATGTCCTTGTCTATTGCTATTGTATTCAGCCACGCGATAGCAAAAAAATAATGATATATGTAATCAGTAACAATGTAATTTTATCATTATTAAATAGTAAATATATAATAACATAAACTTCAGATCGACATAAGTTACAAGTTATAGTGAAATGGTCAATGGTTATTTAAAGTTATATAGGTCTTCTTATAAAAATAACTTTAACAGATTAACTGTTGATACATACAGTAGCCGCTACAAACAACAGAACTAACGTTACAAACAGAAAGACCTCCAACTTGCTCCATTGGAAGACAAATTCCATCATGCGAATCCAGTTCCAGTCAATGATTTCGTTCCAGATAATCCCGCATTCCAGGGCATTATAAGAAAAAATATATATTTATAGACTACCCTTTCAGACCTACTCCTCGAGACAGTATGGCATAGTACAGTTTTTTTAACCAACTAATTAAATTTGTATTTATTATTTTTTATAATGAACCGGTTATTTTATATACTGAATGGATTAGACACTGCACTTATTAATCTCTATGTACAGTGTTCGAGATCGGATCTGACAAATATTTACTCTTTCTTCAGCTTTGAATCCATTCCGATCTCAGGAAGAAGATTTACTATTTGTATATCCACGAACTAAAGCCAAAATGATCATATATATCAGAATGACATAGGAAAACGATATTTTTCTGGGACAAGGTCCATTTAGAACAACAAATGTGTAAGGAAAAAAAATAATAAACATCTAGGAACAAGGTGGCGTAATGAATAATAACCAGATGGTATTCTCATAAGTACCAAAAAAGTAAATAAAGATTAAAGAGAAAACATGGGAAAAACTATTGGTGAGCTTGGAATAGCATTATTACACTTGTCATAAGCTCTCAAGCTAGGTTGATATAGTTTTGATGAGTGATACCGATTTCGTTCATGGTCATAACTCATCAACACCGAATTTTTACTTATGTCACTTAAGAAATTTTAGTGTATAATTTTAGTGTATAACTCTCTAATAACTTAAATTAAGTGTATACTCCAACGGTCACCTGTGGTCTAGTGGTTAGCGTAACAAACTACTAAACCCAAGATCGCGAGTTCGTAGCTTAGTTACGCCATCCTTCGGAAGGGACATTAAACGGGGTTCCCGAGCCTGTACGATGTCAGGTACTCGTTAAAAATCCCTATCCTAATTAAACCTGGATAGGCAAAATTTAGAGCTCCCACTGTAGCATCGTCCGATTAGCCATAGCAGCATAAAGTGACGTTAAATAAACAAACAAACAGTGTATACTCAGTTATAATTTATATATTAATTACTGAGTATTATGTTATTATTATAATAGTTAATGCGTATCATGCTATAATTAATTAATCAATAATAATTCTCTCAATTACTTTTAAAACAATGGAGAAATTTTAAAATCATCTCCTATATACACATACATATAATATATTTATACATATGCATTAATATATATAGAACTATTTACAAGACTGCTATTACAGGAGAATATACGTACTTTATAAACGCGGTATCCGAATATTAAAGAGATCAATAGCTATTCAACATCTAGTTTCTCTTATCCCTTGAATTAACAAGTAGGTTATAAAAAAAGACATGCCATTTTTTATAATGAACAAAAACTCAATATTCCGCTTAGCCCTTTAAGGTCAAGGATGAAGTACAATGGACACGTGATATTTATTTTACCATTTCTCCTTAATAAGTTAGCCTATATTTATAACCTTGAAATTTAATAATTATTGTTATTTACTAAACAACTCCTGGCCATTCAGCCACGTTAACCTTTGGAGAAGAGAGGGATATGTCTCTTATTTATTAATGATACAAAATTACTATATATTAAGTATAACGGTCTCAGGGTGGCATCCCATTTTAGTATTTAAATATATTCAGGATAAAGGATCTTACTTTTCCTTGAGATCATAGCTTAGGCAGTGAAGCCAATATAGCAAGCAGCAGATTGTTTCAAAATGTCAAACATTAAATTGCTGTTATTTGATACCGTTTCAACTTAATTGCTTTAGTTTGTTTCAAATTTTAAAAGGTTCTATAATACGTTGGTAACATACTCCACCGTAGACAGTGCTACCGTAACTACTTTTTTCGTTTAGTCGTCCTTTCCATTGTCAAAGTCTACCAAGGTGGATCATAACTACAGGTTACCAAACTTTCTAACCAGAGATGGAATTCATTCCATGAGCCCGCTACTGGATAAATTATATATCACCTAGGCCAGTGGTTCCCAACCTGGGGCGTGCATGAGACCAGTGTTTTATCAGAAAGAAAGTAACCAATTGGAACTATTATAAGTTTGATTAATAATAACCAAAATGGAGGCCTAAATCACTTGTTAACTGATTAACATAAAGATAATAGAAGCGAGGATTAGTAAGTGACTTCCTGTTGCAGAGGAAAGGCAGCCAGGGCCGGCGCTTGACGCCCATGGTCGATGCCATTCCGCCCTTCGGCTTCCGATTAGTTTGTAAGCTTATATATTATAGTATTCGTATTATAGGATTGTATTGTAGCGTATTATAGGACTGTACAAGTAGCCGTATGGTCCATGTCCTTATCTAAGGTAATAGCTCCGACTTTCAAATCATGCTCCGGCTCTAAAGATAATGTTTCATTTTATAAGATTATTATTTGACAAAGCTATAATCAAAGACATGGCTTCAATTGAATATTAATAACACCTGAAATAATTTAAAATATTGGACATTTAACTAAATAACTTTATACAAGCTGGAATGATAATTTCTGTAGATAAAAAATATATGTATAATGCTAATGTAGGTTTTTACTTTATTATCCTTATATAATTGTCAATATCAAAATAGAAAATGCACAGCAATGCTATCCTTGGCAGAGATCTAACGAATCGTCCATAACATGTCAAACTATCGAATGCGAAGAAAATCTTTTTTTAATAATTATATTTACGACTGCAAACTTATCAGTCAAAAGTACTTAGACTTATCACTAAAGCACCATGGTACGTCAATAACAATACCTGCATACGGACTTAAAAATACAAACGGTTGACGAACACATACGAACGTACTACAAACGCTTTCAAGAAAAACTGTACGGATACCCAAACCCATTTATACAAAAAATGTCCACGACTCTGATGCCTGAGAGCACTAGGAGGAGACTAAAAAGAACGTGGATGAGGGATCTATTACAGAAGGAAATTAAAGCAAGCCAATGGAGAGGTACAGCTGGGTACTGTTCTTCATCATGCCTTCCATGTCATTTTGTACTATTTTCCAGTCAGCCAATCTGCTGATTGTCAATTGCTTGTATTTGACAGGTGTGGATGGAAATATAAAGATAAAAAAAAAATTATATTTTGCTTACGCTTAAGGCGAAGAATTATTGAGGAGTATGCCTTGCATTCCTAACTTTTAAACGTTAACTCCTTTTTAGGATTAGATATTCGAAACTCTGAAACCATATTTAGATTTATCATATAGAGTTTCTTCAAAGTGATAACAGAGGGATTGATTCCTATTTTTGTTTGATATTTCATACTAGCGAGGCGAGGGCGGAGACGATATTTAACCACGCAGAATATACAACTCTCAAGATGATTTTCGCGCTAGATATCGAGAAGCTTTAAAGTCTTGCAACCTTAATGTTCCAATAAAATTTATATTGTTTCTTAAACATTCCATTCTGTATTTCTTCCAAAGGAGATTTTCTACAGTTGACAAAACTATGGAAATTCTGAATGTACGAAGTTTTAAAGTTCACAACCTTTGGGGTTTATAAAGTATTCTTTTCAAAGCCGAGTAGAAAGATAACGTTTGACTTTATTAATTTAATTCGTCAAAAAGAATAAACATGATATACTCTCAAATATCCTAAAAGCGCATTGCCGTAAACCTAAAGGCAAAACAAAAATACAATAATAATAATAAGGCTTAGCGAACCCGAAAGCTCGATGCCGATAGCACCAATCTCCGCTTACAAGCTTCTCTCCACGAACCACTACTCAAACCCAAATCCGCCAATCTTTCCACCAACACCTCGGTCTACCACTCAGGCGCTTCCGCCATAAAATTATGTTTCATTTTTAAAATACGTGCAAGAAGTGGCCACACCAGGCGACGAACCAATTCCCATCAATAACAAACATTAACATCGAAATCGAAATTGAAACATAGAACTACGATTATCCCAAAAGGCTGGGTGGGCCCCGGAGGATCCTAGATCCCATATGATTCATCTCCCGCCGTAAACAGACTAAATAAAAGTAACAACCAGCAGCGGGATTTGAATCAGGATTTTCGGCATGGCTAATCAGTGATCTGCCACTGGGCCTCAAAAGTATTTCAGCGCGATAGTATTACTCAATATTAAATTTAGAAGAGTTTTAAACAGTATTATTACCCTACCGTCTACAAAGGCGGGGTACTAATTCATAAATCATTTTATAAAATCGCTCTTTTCCAAGAAAGAAATTATTAATTATTTATTGTATTGTATTTGAGACAATAAAGGCTCTTATAGCAGCCTGTAAAAAAGAAATCGAAACTGCACTCACCTGGCAACCAGAATTGATTTTAATTCATCAACATTTCACAGATCGAACTAACTGACACCTGTTTCTTCATATTATTAGTTTACTTCGCGGCATATCACAAATCTCGGATCAAAACGGCCTAGTGAATTTTTAATGTCACAATCAGTCCACTCTCCATTAAAAATAGACAAGCCAAATTACGGAATTTTTTCATAGCTCACGATATCTTAACAGATCAGTGTATTACGTTAAGCTTTTTTTTTTAATCCTAAGTATATAAATCATTCATACTTCATACCTAAATACATATAATATATAAAGGAATATAAATTATAGGTAACATCAGGTTAGTTTGTTTCTTCATTTAACGTCACTTAATGCTGCTATGGCTAATCGGGCGATGCTACAGGGAGCTCTAAATTTTCCAGTACAGATTGAAGGATTTGCTATTAGGAATTTTTCCATTGATAATTCAGGTTAATTAACTAATTTAGTCATTGTATATAATTATATATTTTATTATTATTACAATTAAGATTAAGAAACCGTTCATTATTTCGAATTAACGATTCAGTACTGTGGAGTACGATAGTAATAAACGCACAACAAAATAATTTTACATGCCATTAGAATGGCTACAATGTTACATGAGTGTGAAACATGGAAATTAGGAAAGGGGAGCAAAGATGGCAAAGGGTAGCAAAAACTACTCGTCGCAGAGATGGACTTCTGGAGAAGGTCAATCATTCTGGAAAAAATCTTCTTCTTCAAAAAATCGTCATCAAGCGATTAGAGTTTGGACACCTACTGAGGATGAAGGACAGAATACCAAAAATTACCATGTGCCGGTGCCCTGAAGGAAGAAGAAGAGACAGACCATGGATTAACCAACTTTAGGATATCATTGCAGGCTACAGTCTCGAGAAGTTGTTCTTCAAAATAGAAAGACCTAAAATATTATCCGAGGAGCTGGTTGGAGAAACCACAACTTTGGGGAAATTAAAAAAACCCACTAAAGTTATTTAATTAACAGGAAGCAATTTCGATAACGTCTCATGCTATTTTAAGAATGTTAACATACCACCTGACTTTACAGATTAAAGAACATTTAATACCACATGTTTGGTAAAGCCTAGTGAAGGGATGAAGTTTACCATTTTAGTGCCAGACATTACACAAGACTTGTTTGTGTCGAATTGTTGTTTAGCCAACTTATATATATATATATATATATATATATATATATATATATATATATATAAATAAAATGGGTGTACTATTATCTAATATGATTAAACAATTAAATAAACTGCTGTTCCTAAAAATGGATTACTTACTCATTGATCATAGCAATTGCAATACAAACATTTTATGCTGTTTTGCGAGGCAACTGATCAATGAAAAACTGATTCATTCTTTGGAACTTGTAAGTACACCCTATCTATTAATACTTACACAGGTCATTTTATATCTATTTTAGTGTGCTATTTAATGTTTTTACTAAAAGCTCATTTGTTCACTGTCAGGGCATGAGTATGAGACTGACCTAGTCTCCAAACGTCGCCTAAGAAGTTTCAAAAAAAAGACTGAAACTCGAGATCTAAAACACAATATAATTTCCATAACAGTCAAGATAAGTAGAAACCTATAGATATATATATATATATATATATATATATATATATATATATATATATATATATATATATATATATATATAAAATTGAAATCTGTAAACACACCGAGTGTTTAGGGTTTTTCCTCTAACCACACTTTTATGATATACAAAAAGTTATCCCATTTCTAGAATTGATGCCTTCTATTCCTTTCCTCAAGGGATAGGAGGGAACAAGGCTACACATGGTTGTTATACCTTTCTCACCCGCCCACTCCCTCCTTAACCAGAGCAATTTAAAAAGCTCACCTTCAACTTCAATGGAAACGAAGAAGGTATTCCAAAAGGCGACCGTTAACATTCATAGCATGGGCTTCCTGTTCCGATATCCCCACTCCTCTGCAAGAGCCAATCATGTGGGTGATTTCATCCGAGGTCGAAACAAGTCCACTTCCTCAAGATAGCAGCTATTATAAACCTTGTTTGTTTATTAATAACTTTTTAAATAATAAAGGTTAGTATGATTTTATTAGAAAATTCGGAACAACATAATATATATTAATGACAACAGGAAAAACAATTCAGATAGTGTGCGCCCATGAGAACTAATAAGATGGTAACTACCAATTTTACAGTGAGGACCAATTGGGACTGTCGGTCTTAGCCTGACGAAGTACTAATGCGTTAAGTTGGGTCAAGGCAACTTACATGGCCTCTCCATGTACCTTAGGGCAAACATTATTCGATATATCCACATTGACTCTATTGTAAACATATAATTTTTATTTACATATTAGTTTACAGAGTTCATATAGTATGCGACCTAGGTGGCAAGGTTCTGGAAATGCGAATATCAACATTTGTCATTTCTAAAACATTTCCATTATTCAAAATAATATAAAACTTCTCAATTTTCTACAGATTCCTTTGGAGTTAGTTACACAAATGCTGATGCATTTTATATTGATAAACCGAAATGGAGTTGGGACCTTGCCATACAAAACTAAAAGTGAAAGAGGAAAGTGAATATGCAAGTTTCCACCAGAGCAAGGGGAAGGATCACTATTCAATCCTACCAAAAATTGCTTTAAAACCATGGTTCGTTTCGATTGGAATAGCTTTTAAGAGAAGTGAGGTGACTAACCTGATTAGGTTAAGAACTAACCATGGTAATACCAGCAAATTTTTAAATCTGATGAAAATAAAGGCGACACCAAATTGTGAGATCTGCGGTGAGGTCGAGGATCCTCTACACGTGGTGATGTCCTGCAAGAGATTCAACAATGAGAGGAAGAAACATATCGAGGGGTCGGCCCTCAGTATACCAGAAAAATTAAAGGGACAGGACAGAGAAGGACCTAGTCAGATTATAAAATTCCTTAGGAAAACAAAAATAAGACTTTAACATTTAAACCATCATAGTTTGCTGGCAAAATAGGACTTTGAAATTAAGTCTTAAAGCCATAATAAAAAAAAAAAAAAAAGTTTCCACCTAAAAGAAAAAACCTAATATGTACTCGTACCAGATGGGCCGATTGCGTAGCGAATGATGCGAAGAACGCTAGAGTTAAGAGCTGAATGACAACAGACAGGCGGCATGGCGATAGGAAGCAAGGACTCGATTACGGGTTGTAGCGGCAACATCATGATAATAAATTATCTTTCCATTTAATAAATATATATGGGAGCGGGGTGGCTCAGTGGTAGAGCACCGAGGAGCCATGCCGAAAATCCTGATTCAAATCGCGCTCAGGCAGTTAATTTTATTTAGTCTGTTTGCGGCGGGAGATGGATCGTATGGGATCTATGCCCTCCTGGGGCTCACCCAGCCTCTATAAAATATTATAAAAATAGGGTACCCAAAATAAGAGGGAAAAACATGGCGGTTGAGCGTGACATAGGACAAGTCACCTCCTTACAGAACAGTTGTCCATGAAACAGTGCAGTCTCTACCATGTACTGAAACCGAGACTCGTTCATGGGTCGAAGTGGTTACAGGAAATATATATAATTCCACATTATATATATTTAAACCAGTTGACAAGAGGGAGGGCGAGTGAAAGCTATGACACAGCTGATCGGGACGGAGCCAAGAGAGCGGCTGCGGGAGAAAGGAGCCGGGATCATCAACTTCAACCAGCCATCATAGTGCTGATAATTAGTCATCGGTGGTTCATCAGTGTGCATCCTATGCAAAACTTTTTTTGCTCAGAAATTTTTTTGACCGATGAAAATTATTAAGTTTCCAGAATATTAAGAGTGATAAAAGATATATTTTCTTATATTATTTATCAGCATCGAACGTCTCTCAGTGATTGGTATAAACAGTTATAATTCGAAATTATTTGATTTATTTTTTTTTAGAAAATTGCTTTCAGTTTATTGTAAATAAAACTGTTTAACTGATATAAGGCCAAAACGAAGGCCTGGAAATGAATTTTCTGGAAATTTACACATAAAAATTATAATATATAAAGGGTTTCTCAAGGTCATCGAAATCTTTATTTCTTTCTATTATAAGAAATTCTTCATAAATTTATTTTAAACAGAAATTTATAATGGGTTGATTAAGTTCTAGTCTAAAGTTTGTATTTAAATATGGTGCTTGAGATCTTCAGATAAAATTTAATATATTTTTTAGTACCACAACTACAACAAAAAACTCAAAATTAACTTCAATCGAATACATTATTTGTAATAAATTTAATAATAGAGAAACACTGGACACACTTTAATCAATTAAAATATATTCCACTAGCCTTTAAAATATATTATTCTTGAAAACCATCACTTTTTAAGAGGATATATTGATTGACTTCTCACAAGCTCTCATATAGTTTATAGAGTTATTAACAGATTAAATACAACTCACAAATCAATAAATTTGTCTAAATGAGGTATATTCTTGAAGCGAAAAATCTGATCTGATCAATTAACAAACTGCTCGATAAAGCTGAGATAGGGTGATGGATGTCCTTCTTGCAGAGCCGATGGCACAGTTACAGAGCGGCCCAGCCTTGTGCCCGACAGATTGTAGAAACTGTCGCAACATATCCTTAATAAGTTTCTAAACCCCTAATCGGTTATGAAAACGGCAAGTCCTCATTTCAAGAGCGTATCAGTCTTAGCGGAACCAATCGGGATTTGCTACAGGCGTTGCAGGCAGGAGGTATCCCGCAGCCACTTAGTTATAGTCCCTTCACCCTTCACACTGAACTTGAGGGAAAAGAAAATAAAGAGTTAATTAACAATCGCCGTCCCTAATTTAAATCTAAGTGGATTTAAAGACATAAAAAAACAATATAATCAGCCAAGTTACAAGATCACAAATCGAATAATGATTTCTTCTAGTGGTTCGTAGCAGAAATTTTACAAAGAACAACAAAAAATAGTTGATTCTGATGTCCTTCGGAAGGGACGTAAAAATGACAGTCCCAGGCATCGAGTAACAAAACTATCAAACTAAAGGGTTTGATAAAAAAAATCTTTGGTATCTGTTCCGCAAGTTGAGTTACAACAATTTGCAACTGTTTATTCGTTTCCTTTTTGATACTTTCCAAAAATACATGTTATTGTGAACTTTGGTATGAAAAGAGAATGTAATTACGGATAACGAGTAGATTTCCGCAATGATTAAGAAATAAAATTTTCAGTTAGCATTTCCGAAGTATAGACGATATATGTTTGTTAAAACGAAGAAATGATTAACGAAGTATACACCTTTCCCATAATCATATTCACTCTTCAAAACGAAAACTCATTTGGAAACTATATATTTTACTTGACTTATATTTTTGCGAAATATTTTAAGGGAAACGAATGAATAGTTAAAACTTGGGATTCAACTAGAAACGACAACCTGCGGAATAATTACCGAACCTACTAATGATGAATCATGAACCAAATTATCTAAATACTTCTATGATATATTTTTTTAACGATACTTAAGGCGAGCTGTTAAAACCTAAACAATTTAAATAAAGAAACCATAACACGGATTTATGAAATTTTACATAATAACCACAAATTGTAATTATCATAATGACGTGTAATTGTTAAATTGTACACTTTTATAATTTATTTAGACAAATTTATAATCAATCTTCATACAATTATAAACTGCAAATTTGGAATTACTCTGTAAGGTCAGAGGAAATTGTTTAATCTACGATGTCATAACCAATAAATTTATTTTTCATTGTGAAACATAACATAAACATACAAGCAAGCATATTTGGCTCAGTCGTAATTAAAATGTATTCAACAATATATTTATTCGTTGTACGTAAATCATCAATATAGTTACTATTTATTCAAAATATTAATAATTCGTAGATAATTATAAATTTGTTTGTTTTATTTATTTTTTGTATGTTCTAAGCAATGAATAAAGATGTTATTAATTGTTCAGTGCTTATTCAGTAATTTTCAATAACATTGTTAGATTTATAACACTCCGATTTTATTTACTTATAGTAATATAAGAAATTGATTATTTTTAATAACGATTAAATATTTAAAAATCTACAAAGAAAGAACTAAAATTCGACGAAAAGTAAGAGGCACCTATGAATATTCCAACCGATTTTTAATGTTTGCAAATATTAATGCATCCATAACCTTAGTGCTATTTCTATTTCCTTTATCCATAGCAATTATAAATATATATATATAGTAAATGATTATATTCCTTATCAGTTATACAAAAGTATTATTTATGTATTTATGACATTTTCATTCCGATTAATATAACATCTACAAGACACAGATATATTTTTAAAACGTATATTTTAAATTCTCAGAAGGATAGAATGAACAGGAATGATCTAACATGGTGTAGCTCTTACCATACTCAATTTAGTAAGTCACGGAAAGAGAACCGGGGTGCAATACGGTGAGTTAAGTTAATAATTTCTACTTTCAATATGATTTCTAAATTGTTTAATTAAAAGAATAAATAATTTTAAATGAGAAAAATCGCAAATAACTAACTTAAATATAAAAGAAGGGAAGACATTTTAGAAGCGCCAGCGAAAGTGATCCGTTCCGGGGCATTACCGCATTGCTGATGAAAGTAGTCTTTCCAGCCAAATGTATTTTTTTTTTAAACTCAACATATTTGATTCTCTTTGTAGATTGAAACATAGATTTAAAATAATAAAAATCTTTAGGTTTACATGAAAAGACATGAAGATTGTTTAACCCAATAGCCACATGTGCAAACCGACATATTAAATATTTTACACGCTAAAATTTGCTCAAAAGATATGTCCTATAATTCTGCAAATAATATTAAAAAAATGTTGATTTAGGTTAAAACTTTAAGTATAATAACGTATGTACAATAGGTTAATACTATTGGAAAAATCTCATTTATAATACTTTTATTTTGAACAACAGAATTACATACCATAATATCATATTAGATACAACAAAAATAATGCCCGTTAACTTCCATTATCAATATTCTTGCTTTAGATAACCTTAAAGTTCTAAGAATTATTACAAAGTAATGAAAATAAATAAGAGCCTGAACAAAAAAAAAGTATTAAATTTTCTTTAAATTATTCCTTTTTGTTTTATCACGTTAAATTGCTTGAAACAAATCAACGTGTTAACATGAAGACTCCTAACTAAAGACAAGTCCGTTTTCTCTTGGAAATGGTAATAGATAAACGTGTATATAATAATTAAGCCTATGACATACGTGAATGACCGATCAGTAACGACGTATTCGGCAGCGGGCCAGCGAGCTACACAATGTCCACTATCGAGGAGCGAGCACCAACTGAATGGCAAGGGCCTCTACTTCTAACCAACAGGCGCCCCCTCTCTCTAGCTCAGCGTCATCTGGGGGTCGTGGAAACTAACCACCTTAAGCTACTTTTTATTCGGTTTTTAATGATGACTATACGATTGGTTATAAAATATGAAAAACAAAACAATCGTAGCCATCGACAAAAAACAAACAATAAAGTTGAAACTTTAAAATGGACAATTTCCAATAATCTACCTCACAATTCATCAGTTAAATCTCGAAAAATGAACTCGGGCTTCGACAGTCTACTGCAGGGGAGTGTCCACTGAGAAAGGAGGTAAATGTTTTCATTAAAAAAATAAAATTTACATACTTACATGAAGTAAAAATAGTTTTTATTTTGAAGAGAAAAGACTTGAAAATTTTAAATACTCCTTCCATTTTTATTAGATTTTCCAGCATTCATTGATTTCTAAATATTTTGATAGGTTATCAAGGTGTGACTAAACTGAAAACTGGAAAAAACTGATGGACTAGCAATATTTTTTAAAGTACCTATGATTAAATTGATTGAGTCAGAAACTGTAGAATTTAATCAGCCAGGTAAGTTAATTGTTTTTATTTCATTAAACCAGTCTTAAATAAATATGAGGCTTGATTTATTGTGTAAGTGAAATGATGAAGTGTAAGAAGAAAGAAATTCAGTAAGTATGAAAAACATTTACTTTGGTAGAACTCATGGGTTCGACGCTTAAGCCTGGGTTACATTGGTATAATTAGTAGTAGAGTTCACTAGCATACTTTTTTGCTGAAATGCTCTACTATGCTCATTTTTGTAGAGTAACTGTTTTCACGTTTACTAATAATTTGAAAGGATAGTTCGATTTAGCGTACGTAATAATGAACAAGCAGGTCAGGCAAAAGTATCGAGCCGTTGTTAAAGCATATTTAGTGCAAGCTGCAGATATTTTATTAAATGAAGTTGAGGAAGTTATAGAGGAAGACACTAGTAGGCAAAAAAGAATTTGGATAAGGGATTGGAATAAGAGGCGTGATATTTTTATCTTCCCAACTTCTTGATTATAAGTACATCTCAGATTTTTAATTTTAATTCGGCAATACCAAAATTTTCCTTTGCCACATATTTTACCATTTCCTCGTAGGCGGCTGATCTCATTGCTCTATTTCTATAATAGGACTCATGATATTCCATATACATTCGTAATCCTTGTACAGTGACACTAATTTCATAGTTTCATGTTCCGTCCACTTTATTTTCGTTTATAGTTATAGCTTTTGCCTGCGACTTCTTCCGCGTTGATTTTGAATAGAAATTTATGTTGAGTATAAACGGAGAGTGAATTTTGAGCTGTATATTATAAACAATGACTTAGAATCGCTATTAAGATTACGTTTTTTTTTTTTACAAAATTACAAACGTTTGTCGCCCTTTTCACCCTCTTAGGGGACGAATTTTCAAAAATTCTTGTTGCGCGTTGGCCTTATGAAATGTACCTACTGTCCAAATTTCAACTCTGTAGCTTATGCCGTTTTGGCTCTGCGATGATCTTTTCAGTCAGGGCGAACTCTTATATATATATATATATATATATATATATATATATATATATATATATGGATAACATGATACGATTTCCGGTATTTTACACTTTTAGGGGTCGATTTTTAAAAAACACGTATTTCTTAATTTAAAAACAAGTATTTATACCGATGCGTAAAACATGTATAACCTGTTTTCAGATTTTTAATATTTTTTAACTGTCCAATGCATCAAATAAATGTATAAACCACGACTATTAATAAACACTGCAATGATTTCTTTTTAAAATTGCCTATTAAGAATAAAGAATAATTTAAGTAGCATCTATCCGAATCGGAATTAAATCAAAGGTTGTATAGAATCCGTCAGTTTTGAAGTTAGACATCTGAAATTTCGGATGTTCGAGTAACTTATATGAATGAATGGAATGTTGGCATATTTATATTAAACTAACTTTAAATATCAACTTAATAATCTAATGAACACATAATGTTACTATTGCTAGCAATTTTTCTCACAACATAATGTTGGATTTGCCTCGTCTCTGATTTTTATATTTTGGCTTCATATTGTTCATTGGTAATAACTACGGGCATCTTTTGAAATATAAAAAACAAACACTGAACTCACCGCCAATCGTGGATTAAATTAATTAGTAAAAAAAATTGAGAAAAAAAAAGTCCAACGAGAGGTTTAAGTTGGCTAACAAGCTACTTGAAATTGAAAGGCGACAATTGAAGAAAAATAGATATTTCTACAGAACAAACTGCTAGGTAAATTGCTTAGGTTTGCTAAGTAATTTAACATAATAAATAATAATTTGTCATAATAAATAGACCCTCTGAAAGCTGAAAGATAATACATCCATCATTCCATTTGATATTCTTTTTTATTTTACATTATTTGAAGCTAATTACAAGGTAGCTAATCATCACAACACGATTGAAGGCCACGCAACATTCGGTTGCACTTCCTTTCTTTATATAGTTGCTGATACCTTGAGCAAACAATCATTAATTAATAAGGCAAATGAAATCAGGTAATTCTCACTTTAAGTTTTATAATATTACAGATTACGATTGGACTAACACCAGGCCCTAGGACTTCTAACCTTGTGGAGATGGGAGCGAGTTTATTTTTACTAACCCTATTGCTATAACTAAATAATATATATGGATGAATCAACAAAGAACAATTAGTTGAAAGAATAATTATTCTCTAATCTCTTTGCTTACTATGTATTGTTCTTTAAAAATAGGTTGTAGATAACATTAATTTTTTTATAAATTTAGATATAATAATAGTTTAAACCTTTGCAGATATAGGTAAAAACATACACTATTTATAATTTAAAGACATAAATGAAAAATAAACAAAAACGAAACAACTAACATATTATTTAACAGTTTTCAATATTAAACAGTTGACTTTTCCAATTGTCCATATGATTTAAAAATTTATTTTTGAATAATTAAAGGTTAACCGTTTAAATTATATGGAAGAGAAAATGGTCCAGGTGGAGGTAAAATAACTTCTCAAATACTCATATACTATTTATTAGAAACTGACGTTGTGACCCACATGTAGGCGTATCAACAGGGATGAAATTGATTTACACATTCAAATAATTTAATTTAATTCCTAACTCTCAATAAGTGCTACTTAAACCGAACACGGATAGCTTGCTTCAACTTTCTACGATTTCCATAGTATTTTAAATTCATATCGTTAGTAGTGAACTAAGAACATGCCGGTTGGTGCTATAGACAATGTAGGATCTTTGGCTGTAGGATTTATATTGCTTATGCGAGTTGAGACAGCCTCGAGGCGGTCAACCAACTGAGAAGCATGGTTTCCATGGTTCAGTGGCAGGCTGCCCACAGTTCCTGAACCAGTCTTTTGGGGCCGATTCACCAGTGGCCTTCTCGCCGATCAACTCATCGCGAGGACTTTTGTGACTTTCCCCAAAACAGACCTTCCTTGGATGGTAACTTCTCATACGCCATATGCATTCATACACACACACACACACATATATATACTAGCTTTTCCCCGCGGCTTCGCTCGCATAGAATTTGAACTACCGCATAAAGTTTCTTGACAGTGCTTTTTAACAATAATTTAAAATAATAAATAATTTAATTTTTTTCACTATAGGTTACTCGTACAAAATTTCAGATGTCTAACTTCAAAACTGACGGATTCCATACAACCTCTGAACCCTTATTATAATAAGGGTGGAATTATCCAAACTTCTTTCTTAAATCATAAAAGGACCTATCTGCAAATTTCAAGATGCTAAATTCCTGATTTGCCTTTAATTATGTACTATAATGGATTCTCCACAGTACCTCTAAAACTGTCGGGGGTGGGGAGGGGCACGTGCCCCCGTGCGCCCCCCTAAATCCTCGCTTGCTATAGCCCATGTGTTATTCTGATGTATAACCTATATTACTGTAAAGTTTCATCCAAATCCGTTCAGTAGTTTTTGCGTGAAAGAGAGACAAACATACAAACTTTCACATTTATAATAATAGTAAGATAGTAAGATATATATATACACGTATGTAATCTATGTAAAGAATCTCTCTCTCTCTCTCTCTCTCTCTCTATATATATATATATATATATATATATATATATATATATATATATATATATTTATAGAGAGAGAGAGAGAGAGAGTGAGAGAGAGAGAGAGAGAGAGAGATTCTTTCGCTTATTGTTACGAACAAAGAAGTAATACGATTAATCTGGTTATATGTTGTTAAGATTTTCAGTTCATAGTAAATGAAATATGGGGCTGAACAGGTTCGATCACGACATCAATTTAATGCTTATATTGAACTTGTTTCAAACGTTTAAAGTGTTGATAACGACAGATGTGATAACGTCCTAGTTGATAGGAGGGTACGAGAATGCGCTAAAAGATATACAAAATTTCATGGCTACGAGACTTCCGTCCTTGCTGCTCTTGCAACTGTTTCACAACTCATAGTATAATATAACAACAGTCTATTGTAATAATGCATTATTATATCGAGAAGGATAAAATATCAAAATAAACAATATTAGGTCTTTGATAGAGGTTGAATTTTTCACCTGTAATCTCAGCGATGCTAGTAAAAAGACCTGTACCACTACAACCCGTGGGGTTCAGTACATGGTAGAGACTTTACTGTTTTATGGACAACGGTTCTGCAAGGAGGTAACTTGTCCTAGGTCACGCTCGACCGTCAGGTTTTTCCTCTTATTTTGGGTACCCAATTTTTATATTTTATAGAGGCTGGGTGGGCCCCAGGAAGGTCCCAGATCCCATATGATCCATCTCCCGCTGCAAACAGACTAAATAAAAGTACTGCCTGCAGTGGGATTTGAACCAGGATTTCTGGCATGGCAACTCAGTGCTTTACCACTGAACCACTCCACTCCCACGCTAGTAAATAGGTGAAGCTAAATATCTTAAGAGTATTAAAGATATAAATAACAGAAACATCAACAATTTTAAAAATGTCTAAGAATCATAAAAAACTATCCAATATATACTCAAATCACCACAATGCACAAAGAACTAGACATCCCAACAAAACAAAAATTCATACACCAACAAACCCTCAGATTCTTCACCTCATGCCAACTTTCAGACAACACACTCATATAAGACATAGGAAATTATACAAAAACAACAACACCAAAATACAGACACAAACGAACAAAACACATACTATTATAAATAATATGCATTTTGTAATATGTTATACATAAATTTTGCCTTAAGTAAATCCTATGTACTCTCTTTTCTGTTGGTTTTTTAAATTTTACCAACAAAACATATTAATCAGTAACCGTTGTAATGTGAACTCATTTTCATTGTAAGGGATTATCCCACCAATGTTTTAAAATTTTTACATATTTTAAAATAAAATAAAAAAAAATATTTAAAAAAAAAAAACAATTTTAAAAGCTCATATTGTTAAAAAGGAGGAAGATGAATTCGAGTATAGTCGATATTCTAAAAATATTTTCATTGTTGAAAAAAACAGCAACTTTTATCTAATCAAATATAGTTTCAGGTACCAGATATAGATTATCTTCTGCATTCATTGAATGAAAAATTAGCCACAAAAGTTATTTACTAAAATTGCAACAGACAAAGAGGATAATAACTAGATAAAATACAACAAAGGGTACAAATAGAATTAATATTAATGAACTTACTTCAAAAAACAAATTGGTTGATCAGAGATAGAATTGAAATACTTCCCTTACTGCAGATATGTCTATATATTAAAATTTTTATATTAGGTTGTTTACATATTAATTAAGACATTCATATGATCAACTTATGATGATAAACAGTTTATTTTTGATTGACTAACAAGCACTTTGATTGATGTTTACAGTGGTAATATTATTTTAATAAATTTGATTTATTATAGCAATCGTAAATGATTTTTCTTCCTAAATACCTTTGAAGTTAATTTTATTTGCTATTAATTACTGAGATACTGACAATATCCATCAAATGTGATTAAACTTATTTAATTTTTTTATATATTTGTTTTGGTGTAATGAGATTAATAATTAAATACTGATTTTGCTGTAATGATGAGAATGATCATAAAAAAATTATATTAATTATTCCATAGCTCCATAAAATGTTGTTGCTAAAAAAAAAAGACATTGATAATGAAATAAAATTTATGAGGTTTCAATTTTATTCATTTTGTAGGAGAGACAGAAGAGGATCACCTTATTGGGATTAAATTCTACTCCTTGCTGTTACAATCAGCTGTTAGGTCTGGTAGCGGTCCATCTTCTGGCCATCACAGGATGGATGATAAAATCACATAACTCCATGCAAAATAAACAAGGAGTCATGTTAACTTTATTGTCTCTTTATAATTTGTAATGGCTTAATTTAGAAAGTTTAATATTAATTAATATATTGCAATATTATTCGTGAACATAAAAACTTCCATTAAATATTTCCTATTTTCAAAACATTCAAATTTTTATTCCATCAAACCCTATTGTTATCACACTTAAGCTTTATTTGAAAGTCTTTTTTTGTCTTCAGGGTTTTATTTTTCCCCTGAAATTCCACTCATCGAATATATATATATATATATATATATATATATATATATATATATATATATATATATATATATATATATATTATAAAACTTTATACCCGGCATTTTTTATAATATTGACAAAGCCATTTCCAAACAAGTGACACTTATTGTCAGAAGCCATATTTTAATGTCTTAGTATAGTAAACCATATTTTAGTGTTATATTAGTTTATATGCACAGATGTGAATGAAAGTTATATTTACGTCTTGTTGTATTAAATTATGGTGCAAGTGAGATTATAATATAATTTGATGGAATATAAATTTGAATGCTTTGAAAATAAGAAATATTTAATGGAAGTTTTTATGTTCATGAATAATATTGTGGTATATTAATATCAAACTTTCTAAATTAAGCTATTACAAATTATATTATTTGTTAGAGTAATTACTAGGGAGGAAATACAATTAGCATGACTCCTAGTTTATTTTGCATGGAACCATGTGATTTTATCCTCCACAATATGGTGGCCAGGGGATGGACCGTTGCTACAACTAACAGCTAATTTTAACATCAAGGGAAAAGCAATTCAACCACAACAAGATTGTTTCGTCTTCTTTCACTCTTTTCCAATAAAAATGAAACCTGACGAATTTCATTATAAATAAATTGTTTTTCATTTCTTTTTAACAATATACTATTTTATGGAATTGTTACTTTTTTTATAAATAAGTCAACAGTGGGTTTGCAGCCAGGGAGGTGGTCTTATCATTAGTAATGCCATCCTTCGGGAGGGATGTACAGTGTCAGGTGCTCCTGTAAGATCCCTGTCCTAGTTATACTTGGGGCTCCCACTGAAGCTTGGACCGAATAGCCATAGCAGCATAAAGTCATGTAAAATGAACAAATAAATAAACAAGTACTTTTAGCATTCTTGAGGAGTCAATAATAATCATGATTTCATCCATTCTATATCTAATATTAATGCTCAAGACTAAATCATTCTCATCATTGCAGCAAAGTCAATATTTAATTATTAATGTCTTTACCCTAAAAAAAAACATACAGAAGTTTAGTAAGTCATTTGGAATCTCAGTTATTAATATCCAATAAAATAAACTTCAAAAAGATTGAGAAAGAAAAATCATTTACAGTTACTCTTGCTATGATAACTACAATGTTACGATAAATATTATCATTTAAATAAATATTAATAAGATAAAATATTTTTGTTAAATTTAAATTAAAAAAAAAATGGGCCAATTTTAGTCTCATCTTTGGCTCTAAAAGATTATCTTAAGTGAATATTTCATCCTCATTTCTGCTGAAATGAGATAATAATAGGATTATGTTTTTAAATTTTGAAACAATAAATAATAAAGAAAAAAGTGTCTAAACATATTCCATCAAATGATTACTAACTTCTATAAACAAAGAATATAACAGGAATTTGATGCCTATTAGTAAACTAAACAAACTTTCATGATTAAAATAGATAACCTTATCAGATAAACTGCTCCATGAGTAACTGTTGAAAGTACATATTTTATACAACCAGTCGATAATTAAAATAAAATAGATACGCCATTTTTAAAAAAATAGATCCTTTATGCGTCAAAGAGTGTTTAATATAAAAGCAAAAATATCTTCTGTTTGTGGAACATTGATCTGACATTTCTGAAACATCTAGTCGATAAGACCATTCAAAAACATCTTAAAAAATAGATTGCACACAAACAATGATATATCCATTTAATTACGAGTACATTCAGCATTAGCTGAACAATATTTTGTTATAGTAATGGTAAATAACCATTCTCCTACTGGTATTATAATGAAAGCTCTATTCAAATTAAATTTTGTAATTGAAAAAAATAACCATCAGTATGAAACAACAGACAACCTAAATAAAAAAACACTTTTCAACCAGGTTGTATTTTTTTAATAATCACTAAACAATCAATTTTTTCAAAAAATACGCACGTAAATGAAAAACTAAACAATAAATATGCCGGTAAAGTCAAGGCAGTGATTAGTAGTATCTGATGAATGCTGAACGTAATTGGCAAAGATAATTGGATTATTATAATCCAAGTCAGCATAGGATAAACAATATAATGATTGATTTCCTTACAAAATAATCAAACAAACTAATAATAATAAGAATTCATACCTCAGACGGTGTCAATCTTGCCATTTTAGAATCGGCTGGGTTCCCTTCGTCTATTCGCTAATACATATCACTTGAAACGATAAATTTAACAACTTTTTTTTTAATTTAAACCGATAAGACACTTCATTCTTCCCTGAGGTACAAGCTCTGTACAATTTTTCACTCAACTCTTGTTACGAAACGATTTGGTACGTCATGTTGAACCCTGAAGTGTAGAACTTGTAATATTTTTGTGCGATCAGCTGCCATTTGTGACAGCTGTGTAAGCACTCAGTCTGCTAACCTTCGTCGTGAAGGGCCCGATTGCCACAGTTTTTAAAAAAGATAAATCGTCACTGTTTAGTTTTGCGATTTATAAAATGGGTTAATTTTTTAGAAAAAGTTGCATATTGCATAATATAACCCTTAGTGGAAATGTACGTATAGTAGCTTTGTTTTCTCGAGTTTTTACCCGTCTTCGCTTACTCTTTCAAAATGCATTTAGGAGGAACAGTCAGATTAAATAAAATTGGAGTTGCTGTGGTATGTGGAATCATAATAGTCATGATTCTATACATGTCACCTAGAAGTGGTAGCCCTTTTGACTCAGCTTCTGCCAAAGTCAACCTAAGGAGACTTCTTCTAGTGTCGATAGAAGCTGCTGAAAAGGGAGGTTGGGAAGTTGTCAAAGTCATCCATCAAGCCAATTTAAAAGAAGAGAGCAAAGGAGAGACAAAGGAAGGTGTTAAAGTGCCTGTCACTAATGCGGATTATAAATCTCACTGTGTGATGTATTATGGAATCAAAAACACTTTCCCTTCTGTAAAGGTATTTGCAAATATATTTAATTTTTAAATGAAATATCACAGAGTGAATTTTTATTGTCATTTTTTATTTTTTTTAAGGTGATTAGTGAGGAAAAGAAAGGTGAAAATGAATGTCAGCATTTGCCACCAATGCAAATTGAACAGTTAGAAAAAACAAATGGTATTGAAAATTTAGCTGATTTTGAAGCGAATGCAGAACACATAACAGTTTGGATAGACCCGTTAGACGCTACAAAGGAATATACAGGCAATTAATGCATTCTATACTTTTCCATCTCTTCGATGACGTCTTTAGATTTATTATTATGTTCTAATTTTTAGAGGGTCTATATCAATATGTGACCACGATGGTGTGTGTTGCTTATCAGGGAAATCCCATCATTGGTGTAATTCATAAGCCATTTGGACCTGAACCGAAAACAACATGGGCTTGGATTCATAAAGGGATGTCCAAACACCTTAACGTTAATAAGCCTAAAGTATTGTCATATTTAATTACATTTTTAGAGTAAGACAGTTATCTATGGTATTCTTGAAACATTTTCTTGACTTTTTTTTTATTTTTTATTTAGAACGACAAGAAAGTGGTAATGATATCCAAATCTCATCCTGGAAAAGTTCAGTCATTAGTGCAGGATGTCTTTGGGGAAGGTACAGGAATCATTCCTGCAGGAGGAGCAGGTAAGACTAAGATGTAAATTATTTAGATATTTAGTCATTTCTTTTATTTATTTAAATAGTAGCATCAGAAGGTTAAATATTTAAAGTTTTTACCATCTCTTAAGTTTTATATTTTTTTCAAATTTCGCTGGTTAATTTTATCTTGTTTTAAAAATGAAAATTCTGAGGATAAAATCGAACTTTCATCCTGCTTGTCAGCAACTTTAACCTTCATTATTATTATGTGTAAAAATTATTAACTTTTTATGAATAATTATTAGTTGACCATATAAATTATTAAGAGTTATACAGTCATAAAAAAATAGATCTCAAATATTTTGTGTTATTTGAGATTCATTTTTTGACACGTGCTGCTTGTACTTCATATTTATAAAAAAAATTACTATCCATGGAAAAATGTCATGGTTAAATGTTAAATTACATATCTAACCCATCCTCTCCCATTTACAGTTTTCTAATTAAAATCTACAGATTTATTTTGTTTAATTTTATTTCAATTTATGGATTAGACAGCAGTAATTATATAGAATGAATTAGCTATAAGTATAAATTATTTAAGTCAGCAAGATCCTGTATTTAATTTTTTTTTTCAGGATATAAGGCTCTTGAGGTGGCAACAGGAAATGTGACTGCCTATCTTCATAATACAGAGATCAGTAAGTGGGATGTCTGTGCCGGAGACGTTATAGTATCGGCGCTAGAAGGCTCCTTTTCAACACTCGATGGGAACGATCTTGACTACTCAGCATCTTCGGATCCTGTCAACAAAGATGGGATATTAGCAACTCTTGACAAGGCTGATCAGTACATCCAAAAATTGAAAGAAATCAGAAAAACCTATTAGAATAATTGTGGTGATGTTCTGCTTGATTATTGATTGATATCTGAAAAGGTATCAAGCCGTCTGTTACTAGTACAGAAGATGTGATGGATAGATAGATTTTTTAGATTATTTGTAGGGAAAAGTTATACAAGGTTAGAGTTTTAAAGTAAAATATTTCTTAATTCTATTTGGGACCATGACATCATTTTAAATAAAAGTTTTGATTATTTTAAAACTTTGAATGTAATTTTTGTGATTAATAGTTTCTTAATTTTAGAAACTGTTTCAATCAGTATCCATAAATGTAGGAAATCTATAAGATCTTCATCCTCCTGGTTTGAAGAGATATTTTTTTCTGTATCAGAGATATATCTCAATTAGGATTTTCCTAAATTAAAATTAAATTGATTATAAATAAAGGCTTATAATCATTTAATAATAATAGTAAAAGTAAATTTTCTATGTTTTGTTGTTTATTAAACCAACTACCAATTGACAATTTGGTTGCTTTATAAAACCAACTACTCAACGGTAGATTTTTAGGTATTGTTTACCTAATTTAAGTTTTTTCTTCAATTTTCGTAATGAATAGGGCTGTTTTATTAACAAAATAAGAGAAAGAATATATTAAATACTCTTTTAGGTTTCCAAGGCCACTATTATTACAAAAAACTGTTGATTTCTTCTGGTTTAGACAGTGTTGATAAATTTTTTGCCAACGTTTCGCCAGCAGCATGGCTGGCGAAAAATTTATCAACCTGTTTAAACCAGAAGAAATCAACAAAGTCTTTTGTAAAGAATACATTGTTCTTTAAAGGAGTTCTTAGCATCCTAAAAAGAAAATAATAAGTACATAGGCTTCTTACATATGTATTAAATAATTGAAATATAAAAGTTTTGAAGTTATTAATGAGTCAATATTATTGATAAGATAAGATTGATGTAAATAAAAAATCAGTCAGTATTAAATGCAATTATATTTTGTTTATTTATTTTACTTAGAATATGACTCTTATAAAATGAAGATCTGTGTTTTATGGATTCCACTTTAAATTAAGACTAGACAAAAAAAAAATAAGAGCATAAAAATTTTTTAAAAAAATGTATGCATAATATGTTATTATTATTAGTGATGTTTTCTTTGTCTTTCTTAAATTAAGGTCTAATCACTTGTAAAAAGAAACAATTAATTTTTGACTTAGCAATACTGTAAATAATTATTTTTAATTAACTGTTTCAGTATAAGCACTTTCTACTAGGCAATGCACAAGAGGTCATTAAAAATATATAGTTGTTTCCCTAGCATGTAATATTTTTTTATTCATGTGATATAGAGTCAATAGTGTGCTATCAGGAATCTCACTATATCTACTTAATCATTGATCAATTATCATGGTAAAATATGAACGAACTATCGTACCACAAATAATAAAGAAAACTTTCAAAATAAATCAACATTTGAATAGTGGTAGTTTATGAAACAGCATGTGAGCAATTCCTAATAGAATTCCTTAAAAAGTTGTGATGACAACATGGAAGATGTTAAATGAGGCTTTGCCATCAATTCTTGTGTAAAAAGTATTTTGTGCTTGTTTTTATCAGTTATTAATTTTTTAATATTATTTTGATTGTTTTATTATACGATGAATTTTTTTGTTCCTAATTTTATAAATAAAGTGATAATTTTTTTTAAAAATTGTGGTTTTTATTAAGTAAATTTTGTTTCTCTTTACCCAAATGATACTGATATGTATTTCAAAGTGATAAAAATGAAGGCTATGATTTTTTTTGCGCTTACAAACCTTAACACATTGCCACCCGCTAATGTTTTGCTGAAATTTACTATAAGACCAGTGATTTTATCATAAATCAATATAATTTTATCATATACATTATAATATAAATTTATTATATGACCGGGGCTTATCACCAAAATGAGATATCTCATTCCCGGGCATCAATGTGTAAAGGTAAAAATTTTGAACCATCAAATAAAAATTCATTTATTATAATTATTGGTCAATTTGTTGATTTTTAAATATTTTTATTTTTAAAGAGAATAGATAGGCCTTCGGCTGGGATTCGAACCCGGAACCTTTGTCTTTCCGTGACAGCACTCTACCATTTGAGCCGCCTGCCGGCAGAGGACAAATCTTTTCTCTTATCCAATCCCATGTCCTCGCAATTTTTGTGATGAATACACTAGAAAGCTTCAAGTTCGAGATTTATTTTGTGGATCTCCCAAAAAAAATTAGAAACTACTTATTGAACCAATTCATTCATTCAGGTACAGTATACAAACTTCTTTACAAAAATAACTTGGAGCCGAAGGCTTTAATAGGCAGATATTTTAAAAGATTAAACCGACAATGTAATTTTATTGAAGTGGGGTACCTCATTGGTAGAGCACCAAAGGTCCTGTATTTTAATTTAATTGTTAGCTGTGGCAGATAATTAACTAATGTAATTTGTTAACAACTGCGGATGGACTCCTTGAGATCTGGAGGCCCTCCTGTGGTGCTCAGCTTATTTCTATAAAGTGGATACCTTCAATTGGGGGAAAATTCTGGCTGTTTATTATGATATAGGAGAAATCCCTGAAAACTACAGTCTGTACCATATACTGAACCCAAGACTCTTCATGGGTTGTAGCTGAACAAGTTTTTTTAAAAATATTATTTTATTAAATAAGTATAGGAGATACCTTTAACAGAGAAAATTGTGTCCGATGGGATAGAATCATGTTACAAAACACAAAAAATGCCAATAGCAAATTATTAATGGATTTGTAGAACATCCCTCCCCTCTTCACAGTTGATATTTAATTGTGCTCTGTTGTGGTATGAATCGAAATTGATAGCCTGTAAAAATGTCCTTGTCTGTTAGTATATCAACAATTGATGTTTATTCGGCGAACACCTTCTCTTTCTCATTCTCCATCTCTTGTTTTCATTTCATAGAGTTAGATCATCTTTCATTGACTAATGAAAAATTTGGTGAGTCAGGCTCGAGCTAGTTATCTGACAAAAAATAGCAGGCTTCGATCAGAAAAGCAAGTTAACAACAAACTTGTTAGTGGTGTAGTGGTTAGCACAACAACCTACTTTCCAAGGTTGCAGGTTTTGAGACCAGTAGGATTCTTTAACGGGAATAAAAAAAACTTGCTTATGCCATCTGTCGGTAGAGTAGTAAAATTGGGATTCCTAGGCTGTAAGACGTCAGGTACTCATTAAAAATATCTATCTTAATTAAAGTTGGATGGACCTAGAAGCAGGAGGAAGAATCAGGTGGAGACGGGATGAAGCTTGGTGTCCACAATTGGAAGAGAAGCACAGGACCCCCGGAACTGTAGCGCTGGGTAGTTAGTTATTTAAACTTAAAAAAGCAAAATTTAAAACTCCCATCATAGCATCTTCCAACTAGCCATAGTAGCATAAAGTGATGTTAAATGAAACAAACTAACTGAAGCAACAAGTGAGATTGATATGAAAAAAGAGACACCGGGATCACAAGATAGATTACTAAGCATCATTAAATGTTAATACCAGTCTTAATAAACTCTCAACATGTAATTAGCATATAATTCTACCATTTGGCTTTAAAATTTTCACTTTTTTGAGGAAGAGACCTCACATCCCTTTTCCAGCACAAGTGTACTAGTTCTAATACCTTTAAGCAGGGTCAATTACTAAATCCAATCCGTCACTGAGATAAAGTAAAGTATGAAGTCAAGAGCATTTTCAAAGGAAGAAAATAAAAATTGCACTTTTGCAAAAAATGAAGCTGGACATAGGGAGGATGAAATACCACGATACATAATAACGTTCTTTACATGTAAAGTATTTTGGCTTGGATATAATGCATGTCTTTTTATTTTGGTTGATGGCAACAATTATGGTGATGATATCCAACAACTATAACCCTGAAATAGCAACAGGATTACATATTTTGATTATTTAATCAACAAATTATGTTAAAATTAAACTAATTTCTAATAGGTATAACAAAATTATTTCTTTTATATTTCGATCCATTATCTGTTTTCTTGTTTATGAGTAGTAAGTAAGATGGCTAAGTGTTAAAAAGTTTTGCATTTCATTTACATTTTTGTCCATGCCATTGCAAATTATTTGATTGAAAATTAAATAGTAAATTTACCTGAAACGTTAGGACATGAAAGTACTTTTTTATGATCAAAATATACCAATTTATACTGAATGACAATTGTTGACCTTGATAATATATGTGGAAAAAAGTGGTCCTGGTAGAGGTCAATAAATTTCTCTTGGAATTGGAGAAAACTTTATTAAGTAGCCAACATTTCGACCTACCTTGTAGGTCTTCTTCAGGGCTATATGCAAAATACAGACAATTAAGAACAAAAATGGTATAAATATATTAAAACATAGTAAATATAAATAAACAAAAGTAATAATATAAAAATAAAAATGATAAATATTGCACAGCAAGGTAAATATTAAAGTTATAATGTATGAGTGGATAGTATAAAACAACGAAGTGCCAGGAAGGTATTGAAATACATAATGGAGAATAGAATAATAATAATAAAAATGGGAAATGTAAAAATGGTAAAAATGATATGGGTAAATGTAGAAAAGGATAAGAAACACAGTAAGAAATAAAAATTGTAAAATTATAACAATCCAGAAATTTTTTTTTAGAAAATACAGGAATAATATTGATAAGTAAAAAGAGACCTTAAATAAATGTAAAGACATTAATTACATAAAAGAAAATACAGTATGTTTTAAATAGAGTAATAAAAATACAATGAGGCTATATATGTAAAAAGGCAAAGATATGTGGATGAGTAAAGATATAATTAAAAATAGTGAGTGAAGCATATAGCCCTGAAGAAGACCTACAAGGTAGGTCAAAACTTTGGCTACTTAATACATTTTTTTCCAATTCCAAGAGAAATTTATTGACCTCTACCCGGACCACTTTCTTCCACATATACCAATTTATTTTAGCAATTATTCAGGTTTTGAGCCTGATACATTTCTATAAGCACCAGTATTAAAAGCTATACCAGAATTCAAACTAAAAAAAATACCAATTAAATAAATTCATATAATAATCAGTAGTTTTGTTGCTAAAATATCATTCCATCGTTAAATGCATTTATTCCAGAAATTGATAGCAGTTGTTCCCTTACAGTGTAGATTTCTTTTTTATTCCTTTGATTGCCAATAAGAAAATGACTAAAATGTAACAAAGTTATATTTTCAACAAAGGGGCTAAAAATTCACTATCATTAAACATAAGTTTTAAGTTTTTTTCTTATTATCTAAAAAAAAACTATTAAAAAAAGTATATGAAAATACTAAGAATATTTTTCTTAATTACATAGAATAAACCTTCAAATATAAAAAAATAAAATCGATTTTTTATGTATGAAGTACACATCTAAGTTTCCAGAAAACGATTGAGTAAGAATCTACCAGCTCTCATAACTATAATATAAAAATTATATTTGATAAGAATGTCCAATAGATAAACATTAATTTCATACTTAATAATAGACTTCAAACTTCCAAAATCAAGAACTTAGCTCATACAGAAAGAAGAAGAAAAGTAAACCAGTAAATGATGTAGCAAGATGTCTGATATGTTTTAATTTAGTCTTAAGAAAATAAGTTACAAGTACAATAAATGTTTATACAATTTTAAAACAAGTATAATTTGAATTTAACATCAACAATGAAACAATCATTAAGTTAAAGAAAAAATCATTTATTAAAAATGTTTTATTTGACTAAATTCTCTAACATTTTGAGAAATGAAAATTGCTGTAAAGTATTTTAAAGGCCAAATTGCAGTTTAGATTACCAGTCAGTTAAATTCTTTACAAAATTTTAAGAGACTCTTATCACTCTAAAACCATAGTTTGTATAAGCACAATAGAAATTTATGTTTATGAACAAATTTTGGTAGACAATATGTTGGGCAATGTCTTATTATTAGGTATTACATAGAGAAAGAACAATAGTTTGGAAACAAGAAATTAATAAAATTCTAACATATAATAAATCTAATAGCCTTAACTGGTAACCAAAACACAATTTTTACAGTGCATATTATGTACAAAATTTTTTTCGATCAACATTGATTACACAAGGTAAAAACATGTAGTAATTACATTTAATAATATACATATATGTAATAATAATAATCATATAATTATATTATTATATTTATATATATATATATATATATATATATATATATATATATATATATATAAATATAATATAAACCAGCACATGTACACACATATTTACAAATATATAAAACACTAAAGCCTAAGTCATTAAGTGTAAGCTAATTAGGCACATCAAGTTTTTCATTGATTTATTATTACTAATAATTAATTGGTAAAAATTACAACCTTTCGAAATTTGAAATCAGGTTGAGCATAGAATAAATCGATAGTATGAATTATAAATTATAATGTTAACTACAACATGACTGAATACATAATTTAACAGATAAAAAAATATATAAATTAATAATAATTGTCGAGTTGAGCAAATTACAAAAACGAATGTATGAATATAAATATTAACACAGAAAATCAAAAACGCAACTGATAACAAAATAAAGACTTTAATAGGAAAAAAGTATTTTTAAATGTAAATTGGGCCTATAAAAAATATCTGATACCATGTTATGTAATTTATTATCATTTTTACCAAAGAGTGAGTAATAACTTTAATAAGGCGTCTTTGACTCATTTAGATAATTTATTAACTGATATCATTATTGGGTAGTTTGTGAGTCAATATTATATCATTATTGAGTAGTTTCTGAGTCAATATTACATCTACAATAATGCTCAAACAAATTCTTAACAGGATTTATGGCCCTCCAAAATAAACAAAATACAAAGTCATATTAAAGTCTGCATTATTTGAAATTAATGGTAAAGTTATTGAATATTACATGCAAAAATTCCAAAAAACCTGAGAGCTTCCCATAAATTCTCCAACTAATAGGGTCTTTGCTCAACTCAAAATTTAAATCAAAAAACCTCCCCATTAAGAAATAAAAAAAAAATAGAATAAAAATGTTTCAATAACTAAAAGAGGCAATAAAATACAAGTTTTAATTCTATCAAATATAGTCATGGTAGAGAAAATATAGTTTCACATTCAATAGGGATTATACACTATATACACATTGCAATTACAAAATACATCCTAGATCATTTCCCATGGTAAAAAAGAATTGAATATATGTTTATTTATATTCATAATAAAAATAACTTTAAAAGGAATACAACCAAATTAAGCAATAGAAAAAAACTTATAATAATGATGATAAAAAAAAAAAATCAAGAATCATGATTTCTTTTTAACAGTGGATTGAGGAAATTAAAATTGAAGCAAGTTGCTGATCTCAACGCATCAATTACAGGTGACTAAACTGCATAAATTTAACTTTTTGGTGGCCTAGAACTATTAGTTTTTGAGGTGCTTGATTTAGTCTTGCATAAACTTCAAGCTTGGAACTTGGCGGACTACAGCATGAGTGTTATACAATATTAGGCACTAGAGTCAGGTATTAAAACACAAATATTGTATGTATAAAATATTAACTCCTCCCCAATAGTCAATGCAAATGGAAAACAATTAGTCGGCTTCTTTATGAAATGATTTATCTCTATACTTATTTTATTTGTATTATAGGATGGTTTTTGAAAGGTAGTGACAAGTAGTGAAGCATTATAATATAACTAACGTAAAAATGGGAAAACAAAACCACAGATGATTAAGTGCCATTGGATCCTAACATTGCCAGGTCAGTATCAACACATTGAATATCTAGTTCACATTTGTCGTCAACATTTATCAGAGTTGTTTGGAGCCCGTATTGGTAGCAAAAAATTTAAAACATTTCATAAACACAAGCTGACATGGAAAAATCATCCAAAATTTATATATTCCTTATAATCATGATTGCACCTTTATTGAGTTTAAAATTTAATATTCAAATGCAAACAACACATAAAGTGTTAATGCAACACAAAATATATTCATCAGGATATCACTTACAGAAATGAACTACAATTATTCAGGAAAAGCTTCATATATCAAACCAAGTTTTTGTTACAATCCCAAAAAAGTAAAATGTTGGTAATTGAAATTTGAAATGATGGGTACTATTAGGTAAATAATCTTACATATCAGCGCCTCAAAAGTGATCTTAAAAAAATAAAAGCAACAAACAGCGGGATAGACAGTCTATTCACGGTTAATAATGGACAACTAAAAGTTTCTAGTAGTGTAACTAATATAGATATATAATTATCAATGCACATATAAGATAAATATCTTAAAAAGAAAAAATCTTTGCTATTAAATTTATTTAAACTTCCCATTACCCTGACTTAAAATGTCATTAATATATTAGACGCCTGCAAGAGACAATAATAAGCAAGCTATTAAAAAAGTTTTTTTTCTTAAAACAAAAAAAAATTATAATTCCTTTGACATTGCTAGAGGAACTGACTGAAATTTATGTTAGTCGTAATTTAGATCAGCAAGCTCCTCATTTAAGCATTCTCACTTGTTTAATATAAAGGTTTCCATTCAACCAAAATATATACTTTTTAACTTGGCAAAAAAAATTATTATTAACAAACAATGAAAATTTGTTAACACCACTGTAGCTCAATATAAATATAAAACAAAAACCGTCCATAAATAATTTAAGAAGATTAAAAAAATTGGTGTTTTTGATGACTACAAAATATTTAAATAAATTTAAACTCTGAAAGGAAATTTAAAAAATAGAAAAGCTAATTTCAAATTTCTCCATTTAAAAAAAAAATATTTTACTTTGAAGAAATATTTAGAGAACACTAGATATTCCTTAAAGATTTATTTTAAATTTACCAATAAAGATATAGCAAACGAATAAAATCACAATTTTTCTCTTGCCAACAAAATTATTTCAATAAGCCCTTCAAATTTTTTTGGCATTGATTTTATTTTTTATTTGAATTATTTACCTAACAGAAAATTAGATGAAATAAAAAACATAGATTAAATCAGTTTTGAACCATTCTAGGAATACTTTTAAAAATGTTCCAAGTAGTAAAAACAATATGAACCTCATAAAGGTCATCCTTTCAAAGCATAACTAATTTTTTATCAATTATGCAAGACTAGAAACATTTATAAAAATATAGGATCCTATAAAATACTTTAAATACTGATAAACATTTAAATAACTGAAATAGGTGAAATAAAAAACAAAACCTTCACTGATTATTAGGAAATATCATGGAGGAGAAAGTGGGGAAAGTGGTTGGGTTAGAGGTCAACAATAAACTCCCCAATAGTATGCAACTTGGTTAGGTTAGAGGTCAACAATAAACTCCCCAATAGTATGCAACTTGGTTAGGTTAGAGGTCAACAATAAACTCTCCAATAGTATGCAACTTGGTTAGGTTAGAGGTCAACAATAAACTCCCCAATAGTATGCAACTTGGTTAGGTTAGAGGTCAACAATAAACTCCCCAATAGTATGCAACTTGGTTAGGTTAGAGGTCAACAATAAACTCCCCAATAGTATGCAACTTGGTTAGGTTAGAGGTCAACAATAAACTCCCCAACAGTATGCAACTTGGTTAGGTTAGAGGTCAACAATAAACTCCCCAATAGTATGCAACTTGGTTAGGTTAGAGGTCAACAATAAACTTCCCAATAGTATGCAACTATTTATTAGAAAACCACATTGCAGGTCTTCATCAGGGCTAAATGGGAATGGAAGGCCACCCGTATCCCACTTCCGTAACATTCTATGAAATTTCTGCAAGGTGGGTCAAAACATTGGGTTCTAATAAATAGTTGCTAACAATTTAAGTTTTTATTTTTTACCTCCAACTGGACCATTTTCTCAAAAAAAAAAAAGTCTTAAAATAAAATATTTCTATAAAAAATAAAAAAAATACGTTATCACCAATCAAGTAAATATAATGAATTTGAAAATCGTTGTAATGAAAATGGACGACAGAACAATGAATCATTGTCACCAAACCTAGCATCAAAGGAGGGGTACAAGTGTGAAAATTGAAGGTAAATATAGAAAAAATTTAGTAAAACAACTACAAGACATTTTAATAATACTAATTCTTGCAAGTCATTCTAAACCAATCAAATAATATTGCTATTAGATTCACCTTTAGTTCCTCTTAAGTAATTTAAATGTAGGACCTCTTTGTCAGCCTTAGTTTAATCAGTCGAAAGTTACAATACCTCCAATTCTGCTTACTAAACCTTTTATACACGTATTTACAATTTCTAACAAATTGTATATTTGAAGAAAATAATAATAAAAACAAATTTCTATACATTTTCAAATTTTGTTTATAACATTTATACCTTTGACTCAACTGAAGAAACAGTAAACCAAGATCAAAATAAATGTTCAACGAACAATTTATAAGATAAAGTTAATACAAATCTATACTTCATGGTAGGCGATCTTTTAATTAGTCACTGATGATTGATATTTCCCACCATTTCATACCATCACTATGGTATAAGACCATACAACCGATAAACAACATTTTAAATTAGAAATATAACATGATAATGCCTTCCGGGAAAAATTGACTATCTGTCTATAAAAACAATCTCAAATATATATCAAAACATCTTCCCAATTTCTAGAATCATAAAATAAACGCTACAAACGAGTAAAATATAAATACATAGTAAAGAAAAACTGTACATAAATCTCGTTCAATAAAAACGGTTCAACTTATCACATGGAGAATTATTATTCACCAACAATGGAGGCAAAATTAAACTAGGTTTCTAAAAATATCACAAGGTATACAAACTTCATCGACCATGTAAGGTGTAGGTGAAGGGTGGCATTTATAACATTTATAAACGACAATGTTATAACGTAGCTAATATCCTGGTAAAGCCAACAGCTGCTGCTACTACCGTCTGCCCTATTCCCCAGAGGCAGGCGTAGAGCGGCGACATCTGAAGGGAAGCTGCTCGATAGACGAATGCTATAGCTCCTGATGACAGGGCCCCAGAAACCAAAGGTCCAAACATGCCGATGATCAAGATGAGCAGGGGAAAAAATCTAGAGAAAAAACAAAATAAGATTTATATCACACAATCAAAAGAACCAGCCTCTAAAAAGTGTACTCAAAATTAAAGACAACACTTTATATCAAGGAAATATGGAATATAAGATTCTTATGTTGTACCTTGTTTAATGTTTCTTTTATTATGATCTACTTCCTCCTTCTCTTATACAACCATCTTAACAGACATAAAATTTGATATAATAAATATTTTTTGTACAAGTTTCATTAATTTTTTGGTTTTTAATAAAAAATCAAACCAGTCAATTCAATCAAAGAACCAGGAACCGATTTAAAATAAAATCAATCACATAAAAAACTAAGATGTAAAATCTAGTTTCTTACGTGTAATTGTCACTATTTTAATTATCTGCTTTTAAAATTTAACAATCCGAATAGCTTTAACTCACGATAGGGTTATTGGGTTCAGTACATGTCAGGAATGTACTGCATCTAAGCCAATGGTAGGGCAGGGAGGTGATTTGACCGAGATCACATTCAATCATGTACATTTTAGGGGCTTCTTCCCATTTACAGAAACCCGTGAAAGATCTATTTAAAGCGGTTAATAGAATAAATAATTCTTATTCCAAACCCAGTTATGAACTTGGGAACTACAAGTCAATAGCTTGTAGTAGTACCGTAGGTATTCGGAGTACCCCACTTTACCACTACAATCCAAGAACGGTTTTGAGATCAGTCAATTCAATTAAGGAAACCGGAACCAATGAATTAAATGCCTTAAAGAGAACAATATTTCATAACCTTAAATCAAAATACAATCAACACTGCTTTATTCAGACACCGCATTATTGGGAATTGCTAAGGTATTAAAAATGGTTTGTCAAAAAAAGTTTACACCTTCAGTTATATAGTCAGCTGAACTAAAAAATTTTGTTAGAAACACTGAAAAAGGTTTGAATTGGGTAGTAAAGTATTGGTAGATTTGGTTCACAGATGGTTTGGTACTGTTAAAAAATGAAAAAATTGAAAAAAAATTATGATAGCTGGTAAAGAAGTAGGGCTAATGGTAAATTGAGTTAACGCAAATTACATTGTAACTGACTGACAATTTAAAGAATAAGCAAATTGGAGGCGAGGATGGAGAAATGTGCTGGAGAGATGCCAATGGTTAGCAACATTGTAGTGTATTGTAGATTATCCAGTTTATATTCCTGTATCAAGAAGTCGGACGCCAATGCCCTTTTCACCGCTGCCGAATTACCTCAGGTATCATTATACCCTTATCAATTATTATCATAAGGTGACAAAGTAACCATGATATAAACGATAAAATATAACAAGTTATAAAACAATATATATCACACAATCAAAAGAACCAGCCGCAAAAAGCGTACTCAAAATTAAAGACAACACCGTATGTCAAGGAAATATGAAATATGAGATTCTATAATTGAACTTACTTGCCAAAATGATGTTTTCTAAGCGTTCCAAAGGCAACGATAGCAGCTATCACGTGAACAAGTAAAGAGGAAAACAAGGCCCATAAATAAATCTGGTACCACATTTCTGAAATACAGAAAATTATACATTATAATATTGTATTGACTATAATAAAAGAGACAGCCCCCCTCAGGAATGTTCCAGCTTATGTTGTACCTTGTTCAATGTTTCTTTTATTATGATTTATTTCCTCCTTCTTCTCTTATACAACCGTCTTCACTGACATCAAATTTAATATATTAAATATTTGTTGTACAAGTTTCATTAATTTTTTACTTTTTAATTACAAATCAAACCAGTCAATTCAATCAAAGAACCAGGAACCGATTTAAAATAAAATCAATCACATAAAAAACTAAGATGTAAAATCTAGTTTCTTACGTGTAATTGTCACTATTTTAATTATCTGCTTTTAAAATTTAACAATCCGAATAGCTTTAACTCACGATAGGGTTATTGGGTTCAGTACATGTCAGGAATGTACTGCATCTAAGCCAATGGTAGGGCAGGGAGGTGATTTGACCGAGATCACATTCAATCATGTACATTTTAGGGGCTTCTTCCCATTTACAGAAACCCGTGAAAGATCTATTTAAAGCGGTTAATAGAATAAATAATTCTTATTCCAAACCCAGTTATGAACTTGGGAACTACAAGTCAATAGCTTGTAGTAGTACCGTAGGTATTCGGAGTACCCCACTTTACCACTACAATCCAAGAACGGTTTTGAGATCAGTATGTGGTTAAGATTGTTCTGTTTCTAAGCTAATGGCCGTACAAGAGGTTCTCCTATTCTCACAGGGTAAATCCTAAGCTTATAACAGAATAAATAATTATCCAACATAACTGGTATTATACCAAGGACCAACAGATCAGTAGTGCAATGACTAAAAGAGCTACTCAACTCGCTAAACCATACTAAATTTAAAAAAAAATCAATGAAGAAATAAAATAATGTTATAATGCTATCAGAATTAGACATTCAATAGACAAAATAATCTTATACAAACAAAAGAAATGACTAATCTTTCAAAGATAAGCAGTTGATAAAAAAAATTAATAGCTTTAAGAACTAAAATATTTCACCAAATCCTCTTAAAATTTGGCTTTACAAATTTGTATAAGTAAAATAATGAAACGAATCATTAGTTTTTATCGGAAAATCTAAATGATTATCTTCATACTACACAAATTAAGTGATCTATGCAACAACTCAGCTAAAATGGAGTTGTTTTTCAGCTGCTATTAACTAATAATAAAAACATGATAAGCAGTAAGATCAATAATAATTTAAAGTATAAGTCAAATTATAGAGAAGCACTTCATGAAGTTGCTTTATTTGTAACATCTCAAGAAGACAGATCTATATTTAACTAATTAAATTAAACATGCGACAATCTTCCTCAACGCTGGTAAACCTATTTAAGTTTTAATAATATAAAGATTATAAAATTATCATTACTTTGACTATTTATGCGGGAAAATGATTTTAAGATGATTGTATTCACAGTAATTTGCATAGTTGAAAAAAAACTTCTTATATTACAATTGGCATTGACAACTAAAAATTCTGTTGATTCAACTACATTTTCAGCGATATTATAAACGTTATATTATCCAAAGGTGACAGGGCCTATCAAATTAAGACTAACATATCACAAAAATAAAATCTCTGAAAATTTTATCAATTCATTCTTCAACCACCACAAAATTTATTTTAAAAATAAAAATAAACAAATATCATGCAATAAAATTAAACCATGTTAAAATAAAAGAATCACCAGGAAATGAAACCAGGGGAGCCCTTGGTGTAAGGCCAATAACATCGATGAAGGCATCGAGCTGCCATGTACGTCTTGGAATTCTCTCATCATTCATTTTTATGACAGCTCACATTATAAATCTGAAGTAACTATTCTCCATTTTTAAGACCTCCCTACAACAAATGAAATTCATTATTGATAACCTTTCTAGAAATACAGACCACTCTAAATGAACAATAATTAATGAATAAAAATTGTTTTAACAGTGCAGCAATATTATCTTAAAGAGAACAATAATAATTTATGGTCAGATTGTGATAAAGTAAAACTGAATGAGTAGTTGGCAAACAAAAATGAACCTGATAAGAGAGTGACTCCAGAAAACTTGAAAAAACATCTCAGAGATATCATTGACCTGATGAACTCTAAGCCGATATGAATATGTCCACTTTAAAATTCAATGTTAAACTATTTACCATACCGAAATTAACAACATTTAATACAAATGAAGGCAAGAACATGCGCAACTGTCAAAAGATTAAGGTGATTGAAGTTTAACTTCTTTCAATCAGATGTAGTCACTAATCGATTTATATAAATCGATTTTGGTGCAATCACATAAGTTAAATTATTGGCAAAAAAATGTATTAAAAAAATACTAAATTTAGCCCTTTATAATTTCAAAGTAGTGGTGTTTTTTAATTTAATATTTATTGCAGTACACTGCTCTTTGATAACAATTAAAATTAAAGCAAGTGAAGTAAAATTGCAAAGTATTAATAACTTCTTTTTATCGATTACAATATTTGTATCAATATTAATATGTAGTTATCGTTTAATCGATACAAATGTTTGAATGTACAAGAAAATTAAACAATAACATTTTATTTTTAATAATCAATAATCAGCTCTTTGTTTGGCATCCACGAAAGGCGGGTAACTCGTTATTTTTAAGGAGTCGTTCTTTTTGAGTAGTCGTTCTCTTACTGAACTAGTTCAAAACGGTTATAAACTTCGCGCAATGGAGTGCAGTCAATGAATTTTACGCTAATAAGTAAAACTAATTTATTTTGTACTAACGTTAAGGTTGAGGGAAAAATGAACCAGGATCACAATATCAACAGTGCAGAAACAAAGTAAACATAACAGTTTTATGGACAATAATTATAGAAATGTATTATTTTTTTTTATTCAATCCATTACATACTGCATTTTCTGGAGCAGCGGTTCCCAACAGGCCTTGGACATCATAGTCTCATAGACTCGGCGCACAGACTTGATAAAATAAATTGAGGGAAACAATTTGAGTCACTAATAACTAGTGGTTGTACAGCTTGATACTACTTAGTACAGCTTAATACCGAAGATTAATGGAAGAGTGTAAAGAGGTGTTGCCGGAAGGACAAGCCGGTTTTCGAACAGGTAGATTCTGTATAGACCACATCTTTACTCTTACACAGCTTCTTGAAAAGAAGAAAGCTTGCAATGGAGAAGTTGTATTAGTATTTGTCGACCTACAGAAAGCATACGACAAGGTACCCCTAAGTAATCTTTGGGACTCTGAAAAAATTAAGAGTGAGCGGATATATTAACAATGCAATCAAAGGGATGTATGAGGGTTCCAAAGCCAGAGTAAAACTCAAGAATGGTTTTTTCAAAGTCATTTGAAAAAAACAAAGGACTTAAACAGGGTTGCTCCTTATCTCATACACTTTTCAATTTATATGTGTAAAGTGTACTGTGTGAGTGGAAAAGGAAATGCCAGAAGATGGAAATCATGGTTGGAAATGAATGCCTTTATAATCTTCAGTTTGCTGATGACCAAGTGGTAATATCCAATGATGAGGAGGATGCTTCCAATATGATAAGAAAACTGTTAGAAGCTTACAAATTGGGAGGCCTAGAAATCAGCGAACAATAAACAGAATATTTGGCTTTGAATATAGATTATGCTTCCCTCACACTAGAGAATTGGAGTCTTATCAAAAGTGAAAATTTTAAATATCTTGGTAGGTGGCACTCCACTAGAACTGGCTGTGATCTTGACATAATGGAAAAGGTCACTAAAGGAAGAAAGACAATAAGAACTTTAAATTCTATATTATGGAGCAAGGAAGTTCAATTGTCTACAAAGAAAAGACTTTACCACTCCTTTGTTAAAAGTGTGGCATTGTATGGATCAGAAACATGGGCCATCACTACCAACTTAGAAAAGAATCTCCTTGCGATGGAGATGGAAATCTGGAGACGTAGTAGTAGCATATAGAAACTCCAGCACATCCCTAACCACGTGATCAGAGAAAAAGTACAGGAACCCCACAATATCTTGTTCACTATTGAGACCAAAAAACTGAGCTGGTACGGCTATGTAATGAGAATGTCAGAAAATCGATGGCCCAAGAGAATAATAAATTATGTTCCTAAGGAGAGGAGGAGAAGAGGACGCCCGGCAAAGAAATGTACGATGGATTGCAGGAAGGAATGGCAGCCAGAGGGCTTACAGAGGAGGACTGCCAGGACCGGGAAAAGTGGAAAAAATCATTGTCAGTTTACGACACATGACAATTGTTGTAATAAAGTCGTAATAAAAAAAAAGAAAGAATATCCAGCAATCGCTAGAATTGCACTAAGAAATTTTATGGGATTATCAACAACCTATCTGTGCGAACGAGCCTTCTCAACATCACTTTTTCTAAAAATTAAATACCGAAATAAATTGAATGTCGAAAGTGATCTGAGACAGAAACTCTTCAGTATTGATCCAGATACCTACTTAATTGTTGGAAAAAAACATGTAAAATAATCTCATCAATTGATTTTAAATAAAATACTGGAAATAAAATACATTTGTTTATATTAAAACATTCAGTATGAAATTCGAAAATGTTATATTCGAACATTTTCGTCAAATGTATACAGACGTATATTGGTGTTGTGTATTTATGGTATATTTATATATAGTTAGTGAGCCTCAAAGTTTTCTTTTCAAAATTGTTGGTCCGCACAACTAAAAAGATTGGGAACCACTGTCCTAGAGTCCTCCGATGGTGGTAGGTTTTCGCCCGAATTAAAAGGAGAGAGAAGTACTTTCTTAGACGGATGCTGGCAGCTTAGTAACGTGTACTACTTGTGTAACGTGTAACCACATTACCCAATGGAGTGGATAGACAAAGAATGTATATTGATAGAATTTCACCAAAATTATTCAGTATTGTGGAATCCTTGAGATTTAATTTACAAGAACAAACATTTGAACGAATATCCTTGTTTGTTTGTTCATTTAATGTCACTTTATGCTACTAAGGCTAATCGGACGATGCTACAGTGGAAACTCTAAATTTTGCCTATCCAGGTTTAATTAGGATAGGAATTTTTAACGAGTATCTGACATCGTACAGGCTCGGAACCCCCGTTTAACGTCCCTTCCGAAGGACTAAGGATTTTTCACTCCTTTAAAAAATCCTAGGGCCACCTGCCGGGCTACGAACCTGCGATCTTGGGCTTAGTAGTTTGTTACGCTAACCACTAGACCATAGATCACCCAACGAATATCCTTGGAAGGTCATTGGATTTGTTCTGGAAATACCTGCTGATGTCTGTAAAAATAAGATGATTATTTTACTCTAGTGATTTCGAAGAAAGAGAATTCGAAGTTATCCTAAGCCGATAAAGCTTTATGAAACTTAGTGTTTTTTCTTTGAATAGACGGTACCGCAAATTTGTATATATTTTCAAAGTTCAAGGAATACATTCCCAGAAAATTTCTTTAGTGCGAGCTCAGTTCTTGAGATCTTAGGTCCAACAGTAACTCGCGTTTACCTTCCTCTTTAGATAATTTGGCTCACCAAAAACTAGAAGATCTTCAGTAATTTCCAGTCAAATCTTGAATGAAAACATAGGCTGTACTTGCCACTAACTCAGACGGAACTTGACACTTCCTATAACGATCAACTGAACACTGGAAACCATGTCCCCATCAACAGGGTTACAGGAGCACAGAGCCGTTGCTTCCGAACATAGTGGATAACCATTGATAGCCATCGGACGTAGAATTTTAAATTCTCCGAATCCTTAAATAATAAATGCTATTATTACTTAAATAATTATATTGCAAATTATTGACTGATATTATAAATTACTTCTTAGAGAATGTCACTAAATGTATTTACAAGTTAAAATCATTAGGGAGGTATAAATAAAAAATTGTTTCCAGATCTCGTATTCCCACAGTCGATTTTGACCTTATTTCTGAATAAAATTTATGATATTAGGCGCTCATTGGAAGTTCAATTTTAAGTTCTTCAATTCCTTAATTAATAAAGTCAGGGCCGGCTTAACCTTATGTGCAGAGTGTGCGGGGCATACGGGAGCCGGGCCTCAAGGGGCGCCTAGAGGCGTCTTAGTCTTAGGGTCTCAAAAAATTCATTTCATGTTGATCCCATAGCAAAATTTGTTTAGTTTTATGGGCATATTCATCTCCTTAGGGGATTTTCCATTTTTTGTTACACCTTGTATAACAGTAAGTGTTCAAATTTAATCGCGTGCCTATTATGTAGAGGGCGTCTACATTGGTCACGATTGCACACGGCGCGACATGGTCTAGAGCCGGTGCTGAATGAAGTTCTCGCTACGAAGTTCGACAACTTATGTATGGGAATTTAAATTAAAGCTGTGACCTAAGCTCACCTTGTCAACCTGGAATCCTTTTTTTTTTTTTTTTACCTCATATAAAGCTCTCAGAATGGTTTTATGTTCTTCTACAATCATTTTCAGAAAAATGCTTATTTTGTCCATTTGTTTTCAAAATTCAGTTATCTATTAGGGAAGGAAACTACACAACTTATCAAAACTCCGACCTTCAGTTCGCTCATTAAATGGAACGTCAAATTTTAATTTGAAATTTCGAGTATAAACAGCTCCCAACCGACTAATGGGTAGTTTTTGTTAGTTTTAGTATTATTTAAAACTCTAAATGGTTCACAGCAGAAACATGAATCGATCTATTATCAGGCCCCAAAATATTTAGTTCATTGTAACCGTTACAAGCTCGACTGAATTAAATAACGTTCGGTGGAACAGGTTCGTTCCAGAGCTACAGATCCCACCCAATACTGGCGCATGCTCCCTCTATAGTGCTGATCGTTGAGATTCCCGAAGGTAAGGTAGGGAGAGAAGGAAATAAAGAATTTTGTTATATTGCTGTTTAAGGTTAGTTCTAATGAATTAATTTGTGAAAAGTGAAATAAGTAACCAACGTTAAAACTATTTTATATTTTCATAATCACCGGCTATTATAGTTCTTCATTTTCAAGCTTCTTTGTTGGTTTTCATTACCTACTATGCAATGTATTTCAAAATCGTCAATGCGTTACATGATTTTTATGAATATTGAATTAATTTTTTTAAATTATAGTTAATAGAGAAACATGGAGGAAGAATTGCCCATGGATAGTGATTCCAGTGATGAAGACTATGTTCCTGCAGGTAATGAACCCAAGACATATAATATTTTAAATTATTATTTTCAATTCTGACTTAATTTAGTTTGTAATTAACAATCAGGCCATGATAATGAAGTGTCCGAAGAGGAATCTGGCAATGAAAGTGCTGATGAACCCGGTAGTGACACCGAAACAAATAATGAAAACTGCCGAAAGAGGAAAAAACCTACAAAGTCAAAGAAACGGTAAGTTTTCCCCTCGTCTTTTTCCAAATTGATTTGTGTTTCTTCTTATTGGGGAAGGTGAATAATTTTTTTTCAAGCTTCCAAACTTAGTTTCGGTATTTCACTAACAATTTTGATGTTACAACTACAAATTTTTGTTTGCATTATAAGCTCATGGTGTTAGGCAGTCAATGTATAAATGTTGGTTGAATTGTTAATAATTTTCTATACCAGCCAATCTTGAATCTGGGACAAACACTATTACTAGTTGTGCATGTGTAAAAGGATGAGCAAGAACTATAAACCAGTGTGATTTATGATGGATAAACAATAAGAGAAAATTATGTGTATGGATGCGAACTCTTTTGTGCAAATTGTTTCTGAAAATTTAATGGGTGAATAATATTTGTGGTAATGCAATTACCTCTTCCAAAATTTAACCAAAAAGTGAAATCATGGTTTTAATTATGTCACGATTACAATTATACTTAGTCTTGTCCAGATTGATTCTATTAAGAAAGGCTTTACGGATTACTACTGGGTTTAAAAACACCGCTCGATTGCAAGCTGCTGGTGGGTGGTAGAGAAGTTTAAGGAGGACTAAAAAAAGTGGTGTGAGTGAAAAAAACCCTGAAAAAATAAATTTTTAATGAAATCAAAGATAATGTTGTCAGTGGTATATTTGTTGTATTTATGCCCAAGGGCATAATAAAGTTAATGCCACTTTCTATAGCCATTTCATAACTTATTGTCTGCTTGAATACTTTCTTATATCATCATAATTGTATTGTTTGTTTCTGGGCAAAATTTAAGGTATCTAAGTTAAAAGTTTATTCTGAAATTGTTGGTTCTTTGGAAAAAAAATTAATAAATGACCAAATTTCAAGAACTTCTAAGAAATCTCATTGTGGGATCGTGCTCCGAAACAAATGGAAATAATTTAGGGAATTCAATATAGGATTGATGTTATTTTAAAAATTGTCATGCTATGTAAGGAAACTATTAAATTTTTTTGGAGAGGAAAATAGTTGACTGGATCATATAATGGAGGATGGAGATAATTGGGGGAGGGTGCAGTCAAAAAAACACCAAATAAGTCAAGACTTATTTTTATCTGTGCCAACGTTTTGACCCACTTTGTAGGTCATCTTCAGGGCTAATAGGAGAGGCGGCTGGGTGAACTGTGTAACTGACATTATATATGCCATTTCCTCCCATAACCAAACTTCTAAACTCTCCGAACATGCCTTTTCTTTCAACCACATTTGTGACTTCGAAAATACGTCTATTCTTCTATACGTCTATGTTCCCAACCATGATAAACGCATCCTTGGTTGGTTCATGTAGGTTGTTTGGCGTTTTTTTGACTGCCCCCCAACTATCTCCATCCTCAATTAAATTTTTTAATCATTATTTTTTTATGCATATGTTCTTTCACCAACATCCATTTTTTGATTCATGTTTCAATGATTGTAAGTAGCTGTTAATTCAATGATATGTTCTCTTTTAGAAAGAAAATAAAAAATAGTAAAACTCAAGAAGAAGAAAAAGAAGAGGAAAAAGAAAATTCAGAAGTATTAACAGAGGAAGAGAGGAAGAAGAAATCTGATTCGCTCTGGGCAGGTATTTAGAACAGTTTTTAATATAAGTTTTTGTTTCTTAGGTTTTCACATTAATTGAAACATAGTTATGGATATGAAAACAATTACCAATGAATGTTAAGTTAATTAGTTCTTTACGTTTTTTATTTTATTGAATATAGGAAAACAACTTATGGAAGAACCTTTATTTACATCATAATATTTTTAAAAACTAACAACATACTCGTTATTGGACCAGGTAAATAAATTTTAGAACAAATGAATATGGTATTTTTAAAGTTCAGGCCTATGTTCCACCCACAAGGTTTTTCCTCTAGTTATTTTTCTATGCTAAGTATGATTATAAAATAATATCGACTGATCAATTAATGTTGTAGTGAGTTTATAATTTAAAATAAACCATTTTTAAATAGAATCTAATTATTGACAATATTAATGATAACCAGTCCTTATGAACCTAATTTGAGGGGGAGAAAAAAGGTTTAATCATTCTGGATTATAGGTAAAAACATATCTAATTGTTTGTTGGACATAAAAATTCATTTTTCCCACTTATTTTCATGAGATTTCTCAGTCTAATCAGTATTTACTGGGTTATGCTGTAGTGTTCTATTGATCTTTTGGTAGGTAAAAAGCCTTCATTAATAATTAGTGTTATCAAAATTTACTTTAATGTTTTTTTAACAGATTTCATGAAAGACTGTGGGCCACCAGCTAAGAAGACCCAACCTGTGAAGAGTGAAACTGAGCCAGAAAGTCAGCCGAAACCGAAACCCCAGCCGAAACCCAAACCTGAACCAGCTAAAGTAACCGAAATTCTTACGTTTGCAGGAGAGGAAGTACGGTAGGTTAATATAATCATTTTTCTGTCTTTATCATTTCCTTTCTATGCACAGTTGAATTTTATAAGTTAATTGGATATGAGGTATCCACTGTGTATGTTACTTATTCTTTTAAATTAAATCTTTATGTTTAATCCTTTTAGTGTAACTCTTGTATCCTAGCAATGCTTTATAGCGTGGCTGGAGCATTTTTTTTTTTTCTAAAATCAAATCTTACCCCTGCAATTATCTAAACTGTACCTTTCTCTTAAAATTCAGAGAACAGTTTAGAATTTTTTTTCTAATAAAAAGATCTCTCTTTTTAGAAATGAAATGAAGTACTATTTATAACTAGTAATAGAGTTGTATCCTTCTCAAAATCAAATCAAGAGCAAATATTACTTGGATTCCAAAATTCTTAATCCTTTCTGAGTGAAAATCTTAGTCTGCCTGTTCACTACCATTCGGCATTTAGTCTTGTTTTCTTTTCCACTCGAGAGCATTGCCTTTTTTTTTACAATTAATTAATATTCTTATTCTTACTTATTCTTGATTAATTTTATTAATATATTCAAGATTCAACATTTTGTTCCATTTTCCTAATCCAAATGTAAAAGGATGTTTCACATATTCTATTCATAGGGTTTGGGGAAAATCCCCATCTAAAATTATTTTTTGTCTTGAGCTGTGATATTAGATTTTATAACCTGTACCACTACAACCCGTGAATGGGTCTGGTGTTCAGTCTATGGTGGAGACTGTACTGTTTCATGGATAACGGTTCTGTAAGGAGGTGACTTGTCCTAGTTCACACTCAACCGCCAATTTTTCCCCTTACTTTGGGCACCCTATTTTAATAATATTTTATAGAGGCTGGGTGAGCCCCAGGAGGGTCCTTCAGACCACCCTCGTAAAAGAGTATTGTAAAACTAGAGATTTAATGACAATTTTTTGTTGAAAAAAAATTGGCAATAAGCAATTTGTCCATCAATATCCACTGTAACCTCAGTCATAACTTTTGTGTAGTATAACAACATTTTTGTAATTATTTTTCTAATGTGTAAAAGGAACATATAAATGACATTTTATATTTTTAAAATATGATAAATGGTGTTAAGTAAAGTAGGTTTTACTACACTTAAAGATTACTGTTGTTTTTATTAGCTGATTTATTTTTTACTAATTCAATTTATTACTCACTAAATCATCACCTAACTTGCTAAAATATTCTCTATCTGCAAATATCGTTAAAATAAATGTTTCAATTATTGTCCAAATTAAAGAATTGAGAAGCCTGCCCCGGTTGGAGAAACGAGCAGACCTGGCGGCCGAGCAAGCACTGGTGGCCTCAGCTCTATCCTCAGCCAGATCGGCAAGAAGGGTAAGTTGAGCACCCTGGAGAAGAGCAAGCTGGACTGGGACAGCTTTAAGGCCAAGGAGGGCATCGTCGAGGACCTCGAGAGACACAACAAAGGCAGGAACGGGTCAGTTTATTTATCTTACGTTCTATTTTATTTTTCTATTTCTATAATATGATTATGCTAAAGGGAAAAAAACATCCAATAACTTGATTTAAATTATCTATAGTATCATCTCACAATGCTCACTGAGGTAATTTCCCAAACTATGGCCCAAATTCAAAATTATTAGTGCTAAAATCAATGATAAAGATTTAAACCAGTGGTTCCCAACCTGGGGGCTTGAAGACATGTCAAGGGGGCACGAGACAATTAAATTAAAAAAAAATTCTCACTTAGTTTTGGTTATTTTTCTCTTACCAGTGCTTCTTTATCTTAAATTGAAACTTGTTATTATTATTATTACTTAAATTGAAAAAATGTATCTTGTGATAGTAAAACTAAATGTTTTGTTTTCCAAATAATAAGTTTTGTTATTTTCATATAATCCATGCACATTTTGTGCAAAGGGGGCGTGTGAGACTTTCATTTGAACAAGCAAGGGGGTGTGGTACAAAAAAGATTAGGAACCACTGATTTAAACTATGGGTTATTTAAAGTCAGAAGGTATAATTTTTAGACTAATTAGATAAAAAATAAATAGAATTAGGGCCTTTTACTTAATTCCTCTCAATATGATGGTAGCTGAACATTTATTCCATACTAAGCTAAACCATGAATAAAAAAAAGTTTGCTATGAGTGCCTTTTAATAAAAACTACTTTTTTTTTATACAAAAATTTGTTTAGTATTTATTCACTCAATTAACTTTGTATTTTTTAAAAATAGTTTCTATACTGAAAAAATGTATCCTAAAATAGTCACTTTTTCCTAGTTCTCACACATTTTTTTTCTTAAAGAAAGCTTGAGGAAGGATTTTCTTAATAATTTATACTTTATTCAAACTATTTTTAATAAAACGTTAAACCAATTTAATAAATATTTATCTATTACAGGTATTTAGAAAAACAAGACTTCTTACAAAGAGCGGATTTGCGACAATTTGAGATAGAGAAAAACATGAGGTCTGCCACTAGAAGGTCATTGAATCGATGAGCACTTAAAATGAACCATTAAGTGTTTAACAATTCTGACAGAGAGAGAGAGAGAGGGAGATGTCAGCGCCAACAGGGGCTCTCTTGCAATAGGAACATTCCTCGATGTTCCATTCCTCTTCCGTTTTGGTTTACAAAATGACAAAATGAAACCATTCTTAACTGGTTCTTGTGTCCTTTAATTGCATTTAATTATTTTTATTGTGTAATATAATAGATGGTCTTTAAATATCATTTTGTATAGCTACTATCTAGACTGTATGTATTTTTATTTTGATGAATTTGAATAAAATTTTTGGAAATAATAATGTGTTATATTCTACTTATACCTTTGTACTAAAATGCAATAGTAAGCGTGTTAAGGTCGCTGAGTGTAGTCTGGTTCTGACTGCCAATTATTTTTTTCTGTTTTACCAGCTTGTTATTGCCCACCCAGCCTCTATAAGTGGACAAACTTATTTCTAAATCCTAGCACTTATCACTTCCTTTATATCGACATCCCCGTTGAATAAGTGGTTAAGTCGAATTTTGTCCAAAATGTTTCATGTTCTTGGAAGTGGAATCGTGTTATTTTTGTAATGAATAATGGATAAGTCAGGCATTGGCTTGAACAGGAGTTATTGCTTTTATTAAAACTCCAAGAATGACATCTTTCTGCCTGCCTCAGTACGATTAATTCTCTCTGGAAAAAATTAGACTTAATTACTTATTCACGGGGGCAGGGGCATTAGATATACCTTTCATTCAACCTCATAGATAGTTTATATAAAATTTTGAATAATACATCGGAAAGAGAAAAGTATGGTTAGGATATCAAGATTATCCCTTATAGGCATAATGAAAACTAAGATGTATTTGTAAAATGTTTTAAATATTGAACTAATAGAGTAATAAAATAATTAAAAATGAAGAAGCATTTGGTTTCAAAAGCGGGTACATCCATTTTCAAAATTTATTTAGGACTGATCAAAAACTATTTAATCTAAAAAAAATAATCAATTTAACAAAATGTTTTTGTTATTTTGCTAACAATACACTTGCAATATTACTGACAATTTTTTAAGATCTATTTTTTTAAATCTCATTTTCATATAAAAAAATATGTTGGATATACTTTGATCAGAAAATATCGATATCTGGTTAGTTTATGTTTGATAAAAATAAATAAAATAGACAATTTTAAAAACAAATCACATTAATCAATATATATATACATAGTATTGATTTTTATACATCAAAAATTTCCATTTAATATAATGGGTGCATGGACTACTTTTGATGGAAATGGAATCTTTTGGTATTGATTTTTGAAGGATCGATGGTTTTGAAACAAACACATATAATACATCATCCCTGGCATTAAAAGCTTATTAAAAAAATAAAAATGGATGTACTCGATTTAGAAACCAAACACCTGAAATAAAATAAATTAATAAGACTAATGAAAGTAGTGAAACTCGAAAGTTTGAAATTAAATATTCCCAACCTTTACCTTCACCAAATTTCTTTGTTATTAATTTATTTTTTTAAATTACTTGTGGTCAGTTAAACATTTTATATTTATACCTTTGGCTTTAAACAATTAGATTATAATAGATATTTTCTACTACTTAAGAATCTTTTTTTTCCAACACAGCCAAGATGATCCATACTAATAAATTACAGTCATCTTATCTTTTTAAAATAAAACATTCATTTTTTAATTTTTGAAAGTAGTGGAAGTTAGGAAGTACAACATATTTTGATTCGATCCAGGGGGTTACACAGGCAAAGAATATTCCATCATCTATTAAGGACTCATGTATAATACAAATATTCTGTTGGCCATGATACAAAATGCCTTGGCTTCTGGTTCTAGCATTCATATATCTTAAAGATTCTCAGGCTTTGGTTTGCACATGTGATTATGTGAGTAAATGATTTCACCATTTCTTCACCCTTAATTAAGTTGTATGAAAATTAATATTGTTTAAAAAACATGTTACAATAACTATAACTAAAAGGATTGTCAATTCAGTTATTCCATGCTTTCAACACAGTTCATGATACGTTACTAATGAAAACAAAAATTGTATCCATTAGATTGTGATTTTACTGTAGTAAAATGATTTAAATCATAATCACTGATATGAGAATTTAAATATTAAAAAGATGCCATAAATAAAATTAAAAATTCAATTTAAATTTCAAATTGAGTTTTAGGTTTTTTTTAAGGATTATTAATTTATTTTTAAAACAATGTTTTGAGCTTGATAGGACATTAGGTTCTCACTAGTTTTTTACAGTCCTTACCGCTAAAAATAAATAATATATTCTTTAAATTTCATCTTCTTCTTCAATAGTGCAACAACTCGTGAAGAGTCAAGGCCTTCCAAAAATTTCTTCATTAATGAATTAAAAGAGTGTTTCAATAATTATTATTCAATTGTGATTTCTGTGCAAATCAGTTTATTTGTTTTTTATACTTTCTTTGTTGTTAACTGGAAATAATTTTTATCTTCCTATTATATTCTCAAATTTAGTTAACTTACCAATTTAAATATTCCTTTCTATTTTTATTTTAGGATCCTAACAATATAGATTGTATTGAAAATTGTCAGATAAGAGAAGATAAATTTGGTAAGAACACTACAATCATATAGATGTAGATACATTTTATCAAATTAAAATAACAAACAAACAAAACTCTTTAACACAGGTTCAAATAATTTTTAAAAACCATTTGTTTTGGAAAAAAAATAATGAGTTCTCATAGAATTTTAAGAACCTGACAAAACAATGGCCGCTATGATAAAGAGTTTTTTATCATTACATATTTTGACTGAAAGAGGCACAATTATATAAGCAAAATATGTTAAGAAAAACACTCGAATTTTTTTTGTACAACATTATTTGTGTCTAATGTCCCATCAAACAAAAACACGTTTTGTTTTTCAGTTGTGTCTCTTTTATGCTGTATGTGCGATTCATATGTACATGTGTATTTTAATGAAGATAAGCTAGAAGCATGATTAAACACTAATATTAGGTTACAACAGAATAATTGCCGAAATGTTGAAATATATGAGATCCAACTGTAGAGAGATTACGTGAAGTTGGGCGGAAGCAATAGAAAATTCCGAAGGACTGATAAGTAAATACAGTTGTCCTCATTTTGGAGAAAGAAGAAAACAGAGACTATATTATAGAATAGATTATAAAAGTAACTTTATTCTGGGACTAATATACTACAACCGAATAATGAGGGTAGATTATGACTCAGTAAACATTAATATTTTATGTACCTCACATCATATTAAGTTTATATTACTATATTAAGTTGTGAATTCAAAACAAAATAATTTTTCAAAAATTTCTTTCCAGATAACAATAAACCTTATTTACTCTGCCATGATGAGGACGGACTTGCTGTATTTTGGCAGGAAATTCGACAAAATGAGACTGAATATTTGATTGAATATCGCCCTCGATTTGGTGAAAAATGGGAACGTGAAACAACTGTAATAGCTTAATAATTAAGCATGCCTAAGTATCTTTTTAAAAATAATATTTTAAATTTTTTAAATGTTATGACAGATAAAACAAATAGCAGACAAAAACATGATATTTATAAAGAATATAAGAGGAGGATATATATTTCGAATTAGACCTCTCAGTGAAGGAAAGGAAATAGATGCAACCAGGGGAACAAGAATATTTTACACATTAGCAGGTAAGCTATTTTAGATTTAAATATACATTAAATTAGCAAAGTATTCTTAAAACTAACAATGTTGAAGGAAACACACCACTAAGTCAGATCAAGAATGCCTGGATTACAGATTTCATACCAATTGGAATATATCTTAGCACAACAATTGTTTGGAAACCAGTTTTAGGTAAGAAGGACTACTTTTGAAAATGCTTAAAAAAGTAAAATGAACAAGTTCTACTTTATATGAGGTATTCAATAATTTCATCAAAAGCAGATAACTCCAAAATTTCAAAAATCGAGTCAAGCAGTTTTGTCTAATATGACACTTAGGTGCTTTATTTCTCATGGTTTTAATCCGGTTTTGTACCTGAAATTTCAGAATCATAAAGAATTGCTTGACTAAACTATTGTAGCAAAAATGTGAAGAAGCTGATTTTTCAAAATTTGAAGTAGAACACCTCATGTGTATTTGATTTGAAAGATTTTTTCTTAAACTAAAAAATTATATTTCATTGTAGAGATTTAGAAGTTAAGAAATTATAATTTATTCTTATTTTTAAAGAGAAAAGATAGGCCCTCGGCCGGGATTTGAACCCGGAACCTTTGTCTCACCGTGACATCGCTCTACCACTTGAGCTACCCCAGGCCGCCTGTCGGCCGAGGACAAATCTTTTCTCTCATAAGATCCCATGTTCTCGTGCTCTCGCCATTTTTGCGATGAATACACTAGAACGAAGTTCTTTGAACATTAATTTAATTTTAGGATCTTATTGACTTATGTCATATTAATATTTATATTTTTTTATAATTATTGGTAATTTTTTTGAGTTTTAAATATTTTTATTTTTAAAGAGAAAAGATAGGCCCTCGGCCGGGATTTGAACCCAGGGGTTCAAAATTTGTCTCACCATGATATCGCGCTACCCAAGACCGCCTGCCGGCCAAGGACAAATCTTTTCTCTCATACGATCCCATGTTCTCGTGCCCTCCGGCCGAGGGCCTATCTTTTCTCTTTAAAAATAAAAATATTTAAAACTCAAAAAAATTACCAATAATTATAAAAAAAATATAAATAGTAATATGACGTAAGTCAATAAGATCCTAAAATTAAATTAATGTTCAAAGAACTTCGTTCTAGTGTATTCATCGCAAAAATGGCGAGAGCACGAGAACATGGGATCGTATGAGAGAAAAGATTTGTCCTCGGCCGGCAGGCGGCCTTGGGTAGCTCAATTGGTAGAGCGATGTCACGGTGAGACAAAGTTTCCGGGTTCAAATCCCGGCCGAGGGCCTATCTTTTCTCTTTAAAAATAAAAATATTTAAAACTCAAAAAAATTACCAATAATTATAAAAAAAATATATTTTATTCTATTAGTAATAGTTGACCATAGCTGAATTATAGAACTATATAAGCAAAAATATATAACATGTGAATGATTGTTTTTACCCTCCTGGCCATTAGATCTGCAAATTGTTTGTTTTGTTAAGCCTTCACAGTTAGGCACAAATTAACTAAAAATGTTATTTTTAGATAACCCATATGTTATCAACATTAACTTGTTCTAGATTTTAACTTATGCTGTTGAATGAGCTAAAACTTAGCTTAATTTAAACTTATTTAAATTTGGCATCAATATAAGATGCATGATTTAAATGTGTGAATTTTGGTGAAAAGGTTATAACATCATAGGCTTATATCTTATATCAGTTTCTTTCTGTTTAGGAGTTGATTTACAACATACAAATAGACCATTTTGTGAAACTTAGTTTTTTTGGATTCAAGGAACCGTTAATGAATGAGTTTCTGTTGAAAATTCTGGATTTCAAAGTTTTTCACGATAACAATGATTTCCTATACTTAATATTTTATATTTAGAAAACTGAAAGTAAAAATGAGTTGATAAATGGACTCTGGATAAATTTATAACAAACAAAATTATAGTACTTAGGTAATATTCTATCAAAGTTTGATAAATCCACTTTCGGAAAATTAATTTAATATTTTTTCAGAATGGTTAGACAAGCAAATAATTTTTTTATATTTTAGATGAATTCATTTTTTTTTAAGTTCATTCAGAGTATGATATAGGGAAAATCTTGAATAGACATGAATGAATTTAATTTATTTGCTTTAATAACAAGATAAATTAAAGCTCTTCTTGAGTGGTGAGCAATGAGGTTGATCTATATGATCATTAGTTAAGAAAAAGTTTGACTCAATTAATTTTCATTTTTCACACCCAGCAACCACCTTTTTTTTATTCTACTACCTTATGAAGTCGAGTGCTAGGTAAAAACTAGATAAATACCATAAAGAACTAGAAGAATATAATTATAATAATCTTTAACCCAATTCTCTGCTATTATTGTGACATTATGCCATACACTAAGTCCTAACTTAGCTAATATTCTGAAGCGAAATTATAATATTAAATAAGTATTAGTAACATAGCAAGAAACCTAACCTTGATATGGAACATCAAAGCAGGGCAGTTTATTAACATTCAAATTTAACTTTTTTTTTTACTGACTAATCTGTTTATACTAATTATTATTTTTTTATTTTTTCAAGAACTTGTTTGTGATTACCATATAGTTATATTGAACAAAGAACGGCAAGAAATAGAAGAAATAATACCAAGTGTGAGATAAAATTTACAATGGCATAACAAATATTTTTTTAAACATTATAAAACAAAAAATTGTCAACAGGTAGAAGACTTGTACCATGTAAGAATAATTAATTTATTTTATTCAACTGAATACGAAATTATTTTATACGCACAAACAGAAAGTTATGAAGGTGACAAATATCTGATAGAATTTAAAACACCATCGTGCAATGAAATGAACAATTATGATTATAATATTTGTGGTGAGTTAAAAGCAAATTGACAAAACAAACATTTTTTACGGTGTGTTTAATTTCCTTTTTTTTTCCTCCTAGAGCCTGAACAACCATTATATTTGAATGCTACATTTGACAAATGCAAAGCTATTATAGATTGGAAGACTCCACGGGTATTTCCTGATTTATATTCAGCAAAAATTTTAATGTTAACAAACGGAGCAGAGCTAAAATTCACCATCAATGGGGTAATGTCACAAGAAAACTTTTTTATAGGTTATAGTATATTTATTGTTAACATATAATAAGCTATCATTTTATATCACTTGAACCCAAACCTATCAAGCTAATTGTTTGATGCCATCTCACAAGACCTACCTATTCAGAGATTATGGATCATAAAGTAACTCTAGTTTATATATATATATTTATATATATATATATATATAAATTTGGTTTTACCTTACATGGAATGAATAAAAAATAAAAATTAATCTATACAGAAGGAGAATAATTTAATACTAAAAAAATATAATTTATTTTATTTTATTTTTTAGTAATTGTTATAACTTTTAAATATTTTTATATGAAAAGAAAAGTCCAGGACCAGGATGCTAACCCGGGTCACCCATGTCTCTAGCGTGGAGCTCTCCCAACTGAGCTAACCTGGCTCGCATCTCGGTCCTGGACATATCTTTCCTTTTCAAATAAAAATATTTAAAAAAATATAATTTGCCTATGTACAGATTTAAGAATACAGCTAATTTGCATAGCTACATTTCTTATACTCTTAGAATAACCATTAAATTTTACTAATATTATTTTAACCATTAAGGCATTGAAATGAAAAAAGAGTAATTAAAAAAAAACATTTTTTAATAGAAAAGGTAGTAAGTAATCATGCTAATTAGATAGAAAGAGGAGTAAGCGAAAACTGGGAGTGGTTTAGTTTCTATCAACGGTGGTAGTTACTATTTTCCAATAGAAACTTTAATTTTAAGCTGTCATAATGTTTTTTTTGCTGATCCTGTAAAATTACTTTTCCTATATCAATGCCTCAATCATTTTCTTTCTCCCAGTTTCATAATTATTAATTTTTTAAAAACTTTTATCTTAATCTGATGATACACGGATTTAATGGAGTGCCATGAAAGAATAATAATTATTATTTTTATTAATATTATATTTTTTTAAAAACTATTTATTCATAACCTATTATACTATACTAATATTAAATAGTAAACAAAATAATTTTTCTCATAAAAAGCTGTTGACCCTGTGGCTTTTCAACGGTAATCGAGCGCAAGTAGATTGAGTGAGTTTTGTAGTTAAGATCCCGCTCATCATGATATTTAATAATGGGAAGAAGAAATGGAAGAGGTTATCTAGAGGTATGAAAGCCTATCTTAGGGTAAAAGAGTGTCCTACTAACCCTCTTGGAGAATAATGTCATTGTTACTTCTTACCTCTTTTTAGAATTATAAACATAAAAAACCTTCTTAATATTAACTTGAATTTTAATATCCTTACCAACTCAAAGGAACAAAGCCAGGTGGGTTTCCTGACAGGCTACTAGTCCTGTCTTTATTTTCTTTGTAATTGGATTCTGTCTTTAGATGGTAAACCAGAAACAAATAAAAAAATAGAGCTATATAAAAATGGTTGGAAATGTCTAATCATTTTCACTAAAATATAATCAATTGTCCTCCTTATTTGTTTTAGAAAGAAAACAGCTTTGATATAGACACTACCACTTTGAGCAAAAGTTTTGAAATACATTTACAAGCAATAGCTAAAAATAAAGTAAGCCGACCAACAATAATCAGGCTTAAAAATCAATGCAAGCTCATCAAAAATCAAAGAACAGAAGGTATTATTTTATCACAGATGATGAATTACAGTACGATTGCGTTATAACACTCCCATTTATAAGCATTTCCCAGCAATAACGTTTTTTTCTATAATATTGTATTTGTTACACTGACTTCTCAATTATCAATGAGATGAGATGTTCAAATGAATGTACTTAATAAGAATGTTTAGTTTTTGTTTCCATGGGTCGAACAATTTTTAATTTTGCAGCTTTAATAGAAGATTTGCAGTTGTTATTTTATTGTATTTTTCATGAGTACAAAATAACTTTTGAACAAATAGTTAAGCTAGAAAAAGTTTTTAAAAAAATATTTTGTGATACCTCAAAAAAAAAAGAAAAAAGAAAAAAAGATCAATGATTTGTGTTTAAGCAAAAACAATAAAAAAGTATATATATTTTTTTAATTTATAGTTAAAATAATGATATGAAATGGTTAGGGGTGCAGTCAATGATTTACAAAATAAGAATCGTCTTATTTTATTGTGCTATTCAAGCCTAAGATGTAGGCCATCTTCAGAGCAACAGTCTATCAGTTGACAGTCGCAAGTCCCTCTAGTAACCTCGACCCCGCTGCCCTGAAGATGACCTACATTTTAGGCCTAAACGTTGGCACAATAAAATAAAATATTCTTATTTTGAATAATCATTGACACCACCCTCTGACCATTTCATATTACAATTATCCAGTCAACTATTTTCCACTTAAATATAGTTAAAATAAATTTAAAATAGTCGAATTTAACAATATTTTCTAATAATTGCTCGTGCCCGTGAAGAATATTAAACTGGAGTAAATTTTTATTTTTAAAATATTTAATAATCATGTTCCTATTTATAGGTAATAAGAATGAAGTGGTGAAAGACACTGTATCAGACAAGTGGACCATAATTATTGTAATGATGTTACTTAGCTTCATTGTCTTGGGAAGTTTTGTTCTTATTTCATGCCAAGTTTGCTCCCTATATCACAATCGTTTAGAAAGGCATATACAGTCGACAACAAAAGTAATGATTCTTTTTTAAAAATGTTTTAGTACTATACTAGTATATAAAAATATCATAATAAAACATTGAAACAGATGGAGGACAAATCTGATGGAGTAAAGAATACAAAGGAAACAAAAGAAAAACACGTTGGATATGAAATCATCTCAAATATGATTACAATGAAGGAAGTTATTGGGAAGGGAGAATTTGGGGTAGTTTTCAAGGCTTCGATGAAAAGGCAAAAGGAAGAAACTGAAGTGGCAGTAAAAACTTTAAGAAGTAATAAGCTATTTGATTTAATTTAAAAATTAGATATTTTGTCATATTAAAAATAAATATTCACACTTTATTTATAGACTAGAACCTCTTTCCCATGATCAGCTCTTTAATTTTTTAAACTAAAATGTTTGTGCCTAAGATAATATTTAAAATGTTAGAAATTATTTCAAAATAAGATGATTTATTTCAATTCCAAATTATATTTCTGCTCGTTACTAGCTTCACTTGCATTTTTAATAGTTAATGGACTGAGATTTATAATAAATGGTTGGATTGCTACATAAATTAAATAATTATAGAGGTTATATTATTATTAATATATATTAGAGGTTATAATATCTAAATGGGTTCATGCTATAAGATCACCAGTTACATTATTACTGAAATTAAAATTTCATGGAGGGTTTTGAAGTATATCACGTATATTCATTATTCAGGTGCTTCTGTGACCAATCCTTTGACTTACCACATTATATAAGTATCAATGTTTTTACCAAAACAACAAAAATTAAATGAGGAACTTCTAGCATGAACCAAATCATATATCAATTATATTTGTTATAAACAAAATTATGTAATTAGATAATGCGACAAAAGAAGACATAGAAAGTTTTCAAGAAGAAGTGGAAGTCATGAGGACAGTGGGCAAACATGAGAACTTAGTTTCTTTAATCGGTTACTGTCCGACTGAAAAACTTCTCGTTGTCGAATACTGCGCTCTTGGTGACTTGCAAAATTTCCTCAGAGAAGTATAAATTCACACAATAAATTTATTTATTATCAAAAGGCTATGGGCTATCCTGATTTGATCTGAACCCATATTTGAGGCAAATTAAAAAAAAAAAAATCTCAACCAGTTTAGTGCAGAATGTAGATTAATTTTAAGCTACCTTATTTGTATTACATCTTTAAAAGCTTATAAACAGAAGAAATTAATTGAAATGTGCATATTTTTTTCAGGCACGGAAAACCAAACTATTAATACAGGAACTCGTTAACATTAGCTTTGCCGAAGCAAACCGTATGTTATTACACAGTATATAAATATTATTCTAGAAACATAATCTTTAATTTCAATAAGCAGTTTAAATTGTTGATGCTACTTTCAAAGAACAGCTGCTAATTAAAAATTTATTATTAAATTTTGGTTATTTTTTTACACTAGTCAAATACTACCTCTTTCCATTTTCAGATACTTTTATTCTACACAAATTTTTACTTGACATATTCGTTGCCTATCTATGTTGAATTTTTTTAAAACTCTTTCTCTCATTCTGTGATTTTTATGGGATAAAAATTTGTACAAGATTTTACAATAGGAATTAATAGTTGTCAAATTTCCCACTTCTTACACAGTGGGTATTCCAGTAATCATGGAATTCATGATTTGAAGTTATCTTTAACTTTTAAGGGTTTTACACATAATATCATTACATTGTTAGTTCTATTACATTCCAAATGATATTGACTCCATTGCACTTTCCAAATGATATTGGCTCCATTGCACATTCCAAATGATATTGGCTCCATTGCATAATCTCATATGATTCACTGACTCTGGTTTGCCAAGCTCCCTTGTTTATGTTCCGTTCTTGATATTTTTTCTTGCGAATGAACCCGTTTTTTATGGGGAACAAAACCTAACTTAAAAAAGTCTAAAAAAATTAAGCTATATTTTTATTAAAGTTGTCTCTATTGTAGAAAGAGATATGTTCTTAGATTATTATTATGAATTATTTTATTATATATATGAAAAATATGGCTACATGCGTGTGCCTTTGCGTATTTGCAGCCCTTGTGAATAAGTGGTGAAATCAAATTTTTCCCAAAATGAGTTTCTTATACTTAAGGAAGCGGATAGTGTTCTTGTAGTGCATAAGTGGCTAAGTCAGGCATTGGCTTAAAATAGAGTTATTGGTTATATTAAAACTATAGAGTTTTAATATAACCAATAATTATAGTCTAGCCAAAAACCGTGAGAATGAGACGATCCCACTCCTTTCAATATAATTAACTCTCTCCTGACCAAAATAAGTAAACACTTATTTACTGGAGCTACAATTATATTACAATATGAATAAGTATGAATTTTTTACAACACAAAAACTACAGTACAACAGTTTGACACTTTCAAATGACTATTATAACTCGTCATTATTTATTTTTCAACTTAATTAGGAATTTACAACTGCTAAAAATAAATAACATAGAATCGTAGTTAAAAACCTTGCTCTGAATTGTCAGATTAATTAGTCACATTTTCTAGGATTTCAATCTAATGATAGCAACATTGTATCAAACATGATCTATGAACGGACAGGTATCTATTTAAAAATATTCCCAATAACAATTTAGGAATTTTATTTTTGGTTACAAGATAAAAAATTCTCATTATTTTATTTCAGAAATCGAACAGAAACATCTCAAGTTGAACATTGTAGATTTACTCTACCTGGCAAGACAAGTGGCTACCGGAATGGTAACTGTAGATATTATTTTATGATTTAAGTATTCCTCCATTTGACCAAACAGTATAAAAAAGAATACATTTGTTTCAGGAATACTTGACAAATAACAAAATAATTCACAGAGACCTAGCAACAAGAAACATTCTCTTGACTTTTGACCTTGTAGCCAAAATATCAGACTTTGGACTGAGCAGAGATATCTACGAGGAGTCTGTTTACAGGAAGAAAAGAGTATCCAAACTTCCAATAAAGTGGATGGCCATAGAATCTTTGTCTCATCACATATTTACTTCGCAGAGTGATGTGTAATCTGACTTTCAACTTATATAATACAAATAAATGAAATAAATTTTAGGAAACATCTACATTCTTTTTTTTATCAGATGGTCTTTTGGAATACTGCTTTGGGAGGTGATGACACTCGGGGGCGCCCCTTACCCTTCCATTCCCGCAGCTGAGGTCTACAAGCTCCTGAGAACAGGATATAGGATGGAGAGACCACCATCTTGCAATGCTCAAGTGTAAGTTTGAAATAAAACAACTGCTAGTAATAATAATAACAACAACAGGATTTAATCATTAAAATCATTAATTAAATAGGAACAATAATAATTATAGGCCCACGCTCAAACCTCCAAATAGTGCTAACAGAATTAAATTATAATTATACAATAACCTTTGGAACATCAGTAATTAAGAGACTTTTCTTTGCAGTTATGAAATAATGACTTTGTGCTGGAAAGAGAAACCACATAATCGACCTTGTTTTTCACAAATTATAACAAAATTAGACAACATTCTAAAAAATGAATCTGTCCAAAACCAAACCAATTTTGACACCAACAGTCTAAATTATGCACACATGTAAGTCTTATGACTATAATTTATGTTAGTCATTAATGATATAGTATTTCTCATTATATTCATTAAACAATTAAAAAAAATGTTTTAGAGGTCCAATGGCAGAATGAGCTATAAAGAAAAAGAAACACACTTTTATTAGGTGAATTTTTCAACTTAAACCTAATTATTATCATTATCAGAAAAGTAATAAAGCTATCTTGTAGATTTATTTAACATGTATTGTAAATTAATTTTATTTGATTAGACAAATTTTGATAATTCAGAAAATATAATAAAAATTAAATAAATGCATGCATTTTAAATAATTTTCTTTACTTATAGAAGAAATATAAAATGTGCCTTTCTAGAATATACAGATATTGACACATATATTACTAACATGGTACAAAATAGGTAATAAAGTTGAATATTTTAAACCATGATTGAACATTTTTTTAAAAATAAAATAATACTGTTCTTATCTTATAAGTAAGAGGAAATATATTATTAGTAAAATTAATAACCCTAGCTTTCCCTTTCATTTCAACGGCAAAGTAAACAATATCCACACACAAATACAGTCAGGAACAATATTTAAGGATGTGAAGTATATGAACAATAGTGAAATGTGCTGTGAAGGATGTGACATAGGCAGCACATTTTAAAAATAAACTTACAGGTCATTTACGCGTTGTCATATATGACTCGAGTTCCTTTTCAGCCTTTAATCTCATAATAACTGCTTTTGGGTCGACAAAAACCTTGAAATCAATTACAAATAGAATTAACGAAAGAACATGTAAGTTACAATAGAAAAAAATCCCATAACAAAGCCTTTAGTCTCCAAAATACTGGAACAAAAACAAACAATTTTTGTTTTAGTTTCAGTATTTTGGAGAATCAAGGCTTTATTTTAGAGATTTTTCCTATTGCAACCTATTTATAATTTATTATTTATAATTATTTCTAATATATATATATTTCTCTTCAAAATAAAAATATTTATAATTTATGTTTTTTTGCACACTTTTATTGAACTACTACTTTCTATACTACTACAGTAAAACCTCTATTATCTGTCACTCTCTGTTAACAGTCACCTCAGTTTTGAGGAAAAAAAACGTGTATACATTGTTTGGTTGCTAAAGTCATAGGCGCCGGCTAAGAATCAATCGTTGTGTCTTGACAACTTCGATTCCTAGAATCTGTTGTTTACTGAAAACCTAGGCTTCCGCTTCCTTCCACACATTTCTCAGAATTTAATTATTTCCTCATATCTACCTAATGTAGCGTCCAGTTGAACTACCTTCAGTCTTTATTCTTGTCTTATGGGTACTTGTCGTTTTCTTAAAAGTATGTTTAATAATGTCGCAAAAAAGACAAAGGAAGAGTTTAGATCTTGCTACTATGTTTGAAATTGTAAAATGTTTACGAAAAGGTGAAAGTATTTCAATCTTAGCAAAAATGTATGATATTCCTCGGACAACAGTTATTGATATAAAACTTGACGGGGACAAAATAGAAAATTTTGTTGTGGAAATGGAAGTGTGTGATGGAGATGCGACTAAATAGAGAAGACTATGAAAGTTGCCATAAACAGCAAGTTAGATGAAGCATTGTTTCAGTGGTGTGTTCAGCAACGAAGTCAGGGACTACCACTAACAGGTCCAATAATCAAAGAAAAGGCCCTTTGTTTTAATTAAATATTAAGCGGCGACCCAACATTCAAAGCTAGTGAAGGGTGGTTGGAAAAATTCAAATTTTGGCATGGCATTCGACAACTTTCAATACAAGGCGAAAAACTGAGTGCAATTAGTGTTTCAACAATAGAATTTAAAGAAAAATTAGTATAGGAGATACAAAAACGTGAATTAAATTTATAATTGTGATGAAACCGTGCTAATTTGGAAAGCCCTTCCTTGGAAATTTCTCGCTTCATCACAGAGACTGCTGCTCCCGGATATAAAATCCAAAAAGAAAGGTTAACAATTATGTGTGGAATAAATCGGTCTGTGTAGAGGTCAATGAATTTCTCTTAGAATTGGAGAAAAGTTTATTAAGTAGCCTCTTCAGGGCTATATGCAAAATACAGACAATTGAGAATTAAAAAGTGGTACAAACATTTTTTGAACATGGTAAATATAAATAAACAAAAGTATGGTGAATACAGGCAATTGAAAATAAAAATGATAAAATTGCACAGCACGGTAAATATAAAGGTTAAAATGTATGAGTGCATAGTATTAACAACGAAGTGCATACATAATAAAGAATAAAACGCCCAACAGAAAGTGTTGAAAAAAAAAGAATAAGGTAATAAAGATAAAAAAAATTTAATATTAAAATGGGTAAATGTAAAAGTTAAAATACCTGATACCGAATAATCTTTATTACCTTATTCTTTATTATTATCCATTTTAACCTTTATATTTGCCATGCTGTGCAATTTTTGTCATTTTTATTTTCAATTGCCTGTATTCACCATACTTTTGTTTTTTTATATACTATATTTAAAATATTTTTGTACCACTTTTTAATTCTCAATTGTCTGTATTTTTCATATAGCCCTGAAGAACATCTACAAAGTAGGTCGAAACGTTGGCTACTTAATAAACTTTTCTCCAATTCTTAGAGAAATTCATTGACCTCTACCCAGACCACTTTCTTCCACATATATTATCAAGATCAACTATTATCATTCAATAACAATTATGGTTTATGCAAATGCAACTGGCAAACATTGACTGCTTCTACTAGTTATAGGTAAGTCAGTCAAGCCTAGAGCTAATTTAATGATTATTAAGAAGGGGCATACTAAGCTTGTGCATGAGGAAAGAGCTAAACTCCAACTTTAAATTTATATTAATTTCTCAGGAGGGAAAAAATGGACATAAAATGATTGTGCTTTTAGCCATCGATATACGTAATTATAATATGTTTACTACATATGTATACCTTATTAGTACGTAAATAAGTTACGAGTACATATAAAATGTTGAATGTTTGAAATATATTGTTCAATTTATGTAAGTATGTATATAAATATTTGTATATATATATATATATATATATATATATATATAACATATGTCTCACTCCCATATCTGTCTATTTCCCAAATCCGTCACCATTTTGGCCCCATACTCTGACGGATAATCGAGGTTCTACTGTATATACTACTGTTTTTTTTTTATCAGTCATTATCAATAAAAATAGGTAATTTGAACAAATAACTTTAACTGAAAATTAAATCCTGTACTTAAAGTTCTTTATATTCAACTATTATCAATCATCATCAACATTTTATTCAACTTAATATCATAGCGATAATAATTTTTCAATATTCAAGTTAAATTTTTATTTTGAAAAACTGATTTTCAGATGCACCATTCATTGGTGATACATCTTCTATTCATGAAAATTTATTACAAACTAAACCTATTAGTCAATTTGAACAGTTTGATTACAAAATGTAGCAACATAGGAGTTTCCTGTACAATCCTTTTGTTTCTGAAAATCCCTTAATAAAATATTTAAATAATAGATATTCTTGGCTCTCTAAGAAAATAAGAGAATATGGCAACACAGACATAATGGAAATAACAGAGGACAAAATCCATATTTGATCATAGTTAAGAAATTCTTAATTGATTGTAACACAACATTCCCAAATTACGAATACAAAAACCATTGTAATAATTACCTTAGGAGGATTAATAGTAAGCTCTTCAGCAGGATTCAATTCAGGTAATATAAATTCTAACTGCGCTTTTCTTCTTTCTAATTCAATTTTTTCTTTAGCTATTTCTAACCTCTCCTAAAAAAAAGCATATTTAGCTTTTTTAAAGTGATGCTTAATGAACTAGTTAAACAAATAAGTGTCATTAATGAAGAATATTTACACAATCAACTATCAAATTAAGCAAGAATTCAATAAGGAATCAAAGCCAACAATTTTGGCAAACAAAAAAAATAATTTTTGATTGACTGTTATACCATGATAACACTACAAGCACTCGGCACACACGTAAACCATTGACCATTACATTTCATAAATCATTCTATTTAATAATAGTTGACCGTGCACACACTAATAAGCTTCAGCCAGCTGACTTTTAGACCATCAGGGCTCAGAGTTGTTAATTTATTTTTTCTCAGCCTTCTTGATGATCTAAAAGTTGAACTTAGTAGTGTGTAGAATTTTTATTGACTGCACCCTCAACTATTTCTTCATCAATATTTTATCTTACCTTGGCAAGAACTCTTTCCTTAGTTTCTATTTGATTCAGTTGTTCTTTTACTTCTCTCTGTTGGTTTTCCATTTCTTGTTTCATCGCTTTTGCTTCTTCAATTGCTGATAAGCCTTCATTTCTCAATCTTTCAGCACTCTGTTGAATAAAAAAAAAAAAAATTGCAAATGAAAACTGCATCGATCAAAGGGTTAATATAATATACAGACACACACACTTTGAACTTGTTTAATTCCATTAAACAAACCATAAACACCAGGTTGCTTCATTATTAGATGAGGGATAAGTTTTGTATCTTAAAACAATATGTGTTCTAAGATACCTGATACTTCCATAGCTACATAAACACATTAGTTTAATGGGTTGTTGGTGAAGGTGGTGCCTATGATTATTGAAACTTGCTTTTCACTATGTGTTAATGATCCTTACAATGCATTAATGTATTGAGTATACAGACTCAGTTTTGAGTACGGAAGGCAAACTTCAAATTCACTAATAGCACACCAATGTCTTTCTTTAAGTTGCAAGATATCTATAAAAGTTCGTAGAAGGGGTTTCGATTAGTGTAAATTTTTCCTTCTTTTATGGAGTAATTTAATATAAAAACATGTACCACTAAAACATGAAGGATCTTGGGGTAGAGACTGTATTGTTTCTATGAACATAGTTGTGCAAGGAGGCGATTTGCCCGAGATCACGCTCAACCACAAGGTGTTTACCATAATTAAGGGTAACCGCTTCATAGAAGCTGGGTGAGCCCAAAAAAGAACCACAGCTAAGACTTACCTTTAGCATGTCGTTAACATGCCTTTCTCTGTTCTCGAGCCTGAGGTCCATCTCCTTCTGCTCCCAAGTGATCTGTTCCACCGCCTGCCTCATCTCTGCCTGCCTCCTTCGCTCCATCTCTGCTGCCTCCTTGGCCTGCCTAGCAGTTTCCAAGGCTGCCTCCACTTCTGCTCGGGCCTGAATCAAATAACAATCATTATCATTTAATCTTGAATAAGTAAGTAAAAACCAATTTTACTGTCTTAAGTTATTTAGTAATAGATTATCATGGGTACTGTACAATTTAACTTATGTTTGATCTTTGAATTGCAGTCATAAAAGTAAGAAGACTTCTTTAAACCTCTCCTCAATAGTTAATTAGAAATTGTTTTTATTAGATGTCTCTTTATGCTGCCATGGCTAATTGGAGGATGCTTCAATAGGAGTCAACAATTTTACCTATCCAAGTATAATTAGGATAGGGATCTGTAAAAAGTAGCTCACACCATACATACTCAACATCCAAATTTTACGCCTCTTCCAAAAGATTCCCTTGGCCTCCTGTCAGGCTGCGAAGCCACAATATAATATATAATTACAAATTTATTATCAGTAGTAATATCCCTAGGATATTAATAATAGACGAGACAATTTTATGACAATCGAAAGCTCGTTCCTTGGTAACAGCCCGAAGCCTTCGGCTTTAATATAAAATCGTTACCAAGCAACGAGGTTGAGAAATTTGTCATAAAATTATGAGGCATTTGTCAATGTCCGAGGGATATTCGGCAGAAAATTTTTTGACAAAAAAAACTTAAAACTCGACAGAACGAAACATTTATTTATTCTTCTAAGCTTCATTTAATTCATATTCTCGTTCACAGAAAAATTCCATAAATATTACTCAAATATATTTGTGACTGTAAGTTGTATTTCTGGGAATTTTTCTTTGATTAGCGCATTTATACTTTGAACATTTGCATTGCCAAAACGTGACATTTTGAAATTTATTTGGAATGAAGTTGTCAAACTCAACACGTGTTGTAATAGTGATTGATAATTGCACTGAATGTATTTATCAGTGTAATGTTTACATGATTGGGTGAAATTGTTTCATATGATTCAAAATGACAAAATTTGGATCGATGGGAATAAGCTTGCGGACCGGGCCACCAAGCAAGCACTGACGCTCCCAGGCCGAGGCGCTGCCATTTTAACACCCCGGGAAATAGCTCTTCCTCTGAAAAGAGAAATATTGGATGCCTGGCAGTCCATGTGGGACGAAGGTCCACCATGCAATTTGAAAAATGTTAAAAAAACAGTTAAGCCATGGACCGCATCTAATCGCACTAATCGCAGAGAAGTCGCAATAGGTTCAGAATCGGACATACAAACCTAACTCATTCACTCCTGATAAGCAAGGAACCACTACCAAGATGACAACACTCTTACAATACTGTTCATTTTATGCTTCAAGTTTAAATAGATTAGGACTCCAACCAGAAATTTCAGTTTTATTAAACAACAATGAATCCAATTTCAAATTCGTACTTAATTTTCTTAAAACCCACAATCTGTTAAATAAAATATAGAGATGAATAATTTGTATATAGAAGATGTGTATAAAATATTGTCTATATGTATATGTATGTGTTTATATATATTGATGTATATATGTGTATACTGTGTGTATGTCATTTATAAGTTTCTCAATATTTTAATTGGAGATATTTTTTATTTAATATCTCTATATTTTAATTAGTTTCCCAAATCCTGATAAAAACATCAAACGAATTTCAGGCATTGACGACCCTGGGGTTTTACGCCTATGAATCCATTGCAAACTGAAAGTGAATGAAATTTTAAGTTAAATGATTAAGGTTTATATTTACATATATATACACTTATACATACACACAGTCTTTTCCAGTTCTACATAAGCTAATGTTCTTATAACAGACCTGCATGATGTCCAGCGGAGGGATGGCACCTTCTGTCCTACCCTGAATGGAATAAGTAGCCTCTAGCCTCGCTCGCTCTGCAGCTAATTCAAGCTTCTCTTTGGCTATATCTCCTTGTTCTTTTAGTGCTTCATCTCTCATTATCTAAATTTTTAAACATTTCAGTTAATCCATTTGTTTATTTAAATTTAATACATAAAACATATTTTTGTTTTATATAATAATTAAGTCTTTATTTATTCTGAGACAAGCGCCATTAGAATAACAATACAAATAATAATATATAAGCTATTAATACTTTGAGTATAATATAATTATATTTAATATTACATATAATAATATGCTCAACAGTATAATTAATAAAACGATCACCTTGATCTGGAGTGCTAGTGCATCCAACTGCTCCCTCTCCCTCTTAGCCTCGGCCTGCCTCGCCTCCTCACGTAGCCTCACTTCTGTCGACTGCCTCCTAGACTCCCTTGCTTGCTCCTCTCGCCTGATCTTCTCCATTTCAAGGGCTTCGTCCAGTTCTTTCCTCTCTGCTTCTAATGTCGCTTTCAGCACTACAAAAAAAAAATTAGGTTACAGGTATGACCATTTTAAAAATTAATTGGACTAGACAAAAGTGAAACAATAAGAAGGAAGAAGGAAGGAAAAAAGAAATTTTCCTCAAGAAACTCTAAGTATTTTTTAACAACTTTAATATATATATCTCGTTTACAAGAGAAGAAATTTTGTAGTTATCTTCAAAAACTAAGTGTTCATATAAGGGGGGACCGGAAAGTAATGTCGTTTTCTTACGCTAAATACAAACACATACATTTTTAACGAGTCTTTATTTTTAATCAATGATGTATTCCCCATGATTGTCAATAACCTTTTGCCATCTAGTGAGTAAATTTTCAATCCCTGATCGATAAAAATTAATTGGTTTTTCGGCAAAATATCTAGAGATGGCATTTTGGATATCATCCAAATTTGCAAATGTTTTGCCACTTAAAAAGTGTTGCAGCGCTCGGAATAAGTGGAAATCCGATGGTGCAACATCGGGCGAATATGGTGGATGAGGCAGCACCTCCCACCCCAATTCATTAATTTTTTCTAGAGTTCGCCTTGCGCAGTGCGGTCTTGCATTGTCATGTTGGAGAATGACGCCTTTTCGGTTGACAATCGCTGGCCACTTTTCAATTAAAGATTGATTGACTCGCTGCAATTGTTCGCTGTAGAGGTCTGAAGTAACAGTTTGTCCAGGTTTCAGTAATTCAAAATGAACAATGCCGCGAATACTCCACCAAACACACAAAAGCGCTTTTTTGGGGTGTAAACCTGGCTTAGCAGTACTCCGAGGGATTTCATTTGGAGAGAGCCACTGCCTTTTGCGTTTTGGGTTATCATACAGGACCCATTTCTCATCTCCTGTGATCAAGCGATCAAAAAACGCTTCTGTGTTGTGTCGTTGAAGCAATAAGTTGCATGTGATTGATCGGTTAGCCTTATTCTGTTCGGACAGATTATGCGGGACCCAAACACCTGCTCTGCTTACTTTCCCAATCTGCTTCAAATGTTCTTGGATGGTCGACCAAGGTTGGTTGAGACTGTTTGACAATTCCTCGATCGTCTGACACGGATTTGCTTCCACTTCCGCCCTTAACACGTCGTTGTCTAACGCTGATGGTCTTCCTGATCGATACGAGTCGGAAAGATCAAAAATACCCGATTTGAACTTGGAAAACCACCTTTGGCATTTACGAATGTCCAGTGCATTTGGATAAACATCGCAAATGTTTTTGGTAGCAACTGTTGCGTTATTTCCCTTGCGAAACTCAAAGAGCATGCAATGCCGGATGTGTACCTCTTCTGGTATTTGGCTGGCCATTTTACCCAAAATTACAAAAAAAAATTGTAATTCAATTGTCTATAAGTAAAGAAATCACTATAACCTCACAATGTCTTTGGTACGCCTCTGAACCAAACAATGAGCTGAAAAATGACAATCAAGTATTGGCATGCGCAGAAACGACATTACTTTCCGGTCCCCCTAATATGAAGTACTAGTTTCACCTGTAGCATTTTATCTTAAAATTCAAAACTGGCTAACAGAGTGCATTTTTATAAAAATGTTTATACTTAAACCAATAACTTTTTTTTATTTGCAGTGAAACAGGATGAATTATTCTTACAGTTTACTTGTTCTCACTAGACATTTATTCCGTGTCTTAAACTTGAGGTTTTTATTGACGTTGTTAAAATGTTTTAAATTTCTCAGTCACAGTCTTACAGAAACATTTTATTCTTACTTATATGGTTAAAACTACAAATTGAGATGCTTTAAAACTAATTCTAATAATTATCAAATCTTTTCCATTTATAATGAAATTTTGAAAATTTTAAATTTGTTTTCTCAGTTAAAAAAAGCACATTATGTAACACTCCTAACTTTGTTACTCTTAATCAAATCAAATAACTTTAATTGACAAGAAAAACGTTACCTTCGATTTGTCGTTCTTTTTCCAATAGAGCCGATTCCCTCTCTGAGAGTTCGACTTCATCTTTTGGTCTCTGTTGTCCTCTCAGAGGTAAACGTATCATCTGACTACTTTTTTTATTATTTGAAACAAAAAAGAGAGAAAATATATGTAAAGAATAGAGATAAAATATTTAAAGGTTGAATTTCTTGATTTAAAAAGGAACAAAAATATTCTAACTGTTTCTTCTTTAACAGTGAAACTAACTGTTTGATAAATAATGCTAATAAAATAAGAATGTTAATAGAAATGGAAAGCATCAAAAGTGAAAAAACACCATTTTTGAAGAGAGTTAAAAAAATGTTTCAAGGTTCAAAATTAGGGCTTACCACCAAACGTTATTACCTATTTCATACATTGGTTTTGTTCCTTATAGATGACTCTATATGAATTTTGTATCCATTACCAATCCAGCAAACACTTTAGATCGAAAACCAAAAATGTGTTTTTTCACATTCAATACTTTGCATTTGTATCGACAATATCATCTACATTAGGAAATATAAAAAAAATATCTAAACTACTGATGAGTTAATCACAGGAGTCACTACAGTAAAATATCTAAAGTACTTACGAGTTAATCGCAGGAGTCACTACAGTAAAAGATGCAGCTTGTTCCATAGCAAGGCGATGGAAATCTCCTAATTTGGACAAATCTGCAAGTCGTTCCTCTTCTAGTTTGGCGATTCTATCCTTATGTTCTGCTGTTATAAGTGTTTCTTTTTCCTTAAAAAAAAAAAAAATTGTAATACACTTTTATCTGTATTTCGAAGTGAATTGAACCAAGTATAAAAATGGCACTTATGTTTTGTTTGAAATGTATAACAATGCCCCAAAATAACTAAATCATAATTCTATTATTAGCGATTGGATTTCCATCTAACTGCTCATTTCATTAGCTTGCACGTAGAAGCTTCCACAACCAGTTATCAAATTCATTATTTATTATTATTATATAAGAATTTTATACTGCACTTTAAGGACTTCATTGCACTAGTTGGATTTTTATTGCGCTTTTTACACTTTTCAGTTGTACTTATTACACAATTTTCAAGTGCAAATATTTGAAACAAATTTTCTATATTAAATATATATTTCTAAATAAATATTTATTAAATATTCTAATACATTTATAGTTTTGAACAGAAAAATATGATGTATGACTAACAATTTTTATACAAATTACATTTACAAAAGATGTAGTAGGTAAATAGCAGTTATTGTGTTTAGTTAGATTCTCAATTATTACAGTCTCTCAGAATGACACCAAATTTAGATGTATTACCTATTAGTGGTAAATTTATTTTTATTAAAGAAGTAGAAAATGGAAATCTAAAAAATCAAAATACCAATTTTCAGGTAAATCTAACAGGTATGCAAGATGCCTAAAATAAAAAATAAAATTAATTACACTGCAAAAATAATAATTCTTCAATGCAGGAATCCACAAATGATTATTTCATTGTCAAGAAACAAAATACTTTTTTTTTCTGGACCCCTTGAAATGAAGGACTAATTGTTGTATTTACCTATTACCTAATTGTTGTATTGTTGTATTTAACATTTAAATTCAGAGACAGCAGTTATAACACTAAGTTCAGATACGCTGTCACATATGAATATGATAAATGAAATAAAAAAATCACATTCGCATGTTTGAGGAGGAACATATATAATTATGATTTTTATTTTCTTATTTATGGCACATTTTTTTATTGCACCAAAATAGGTTCTCTGTTTATAAATATAAGCTCAGTGTTAAACACAAACACTGATATGAATTTTTCGACTGTTTTAATACCTTTAATTTCACGATTTTTTCTTCATACTCAGCTGTAGTTTCTTCAAATGTCTTCTTTAAGCGTTCCAAACGAGTTTCCCATGCAGATATTTCAAATCTATAAGCATATTAATTAAGCTTGACGATGAAATTAACAAGAAAATGGGTAAAGGAATTTGAATAGAAACTATCTTTAAATTTCATAGAAAATAAATCTTGCCCAAGCATAATTTTGATTAATAGATTGACAATACAACATAAGGGAGAGCGGGATAGCGGTGTTGATTGGCAACATTTCACACATTTTTTTATATCTCGCAATTTATGGTTTACCTGTAATAATGCTCTGGGCTTCTTTAAATACTAGATATGAATAATAGCTATAGTATTCCCAGGAGAACCTTAAAGTGAATATGTGCCAACCAACTGCAACACCTTTATAAAATCTTTGGAATAACTCCTTTAGAACATATGAGGTATTTCAGAATCTCTGATAGTGAAGATAAAAAGCAATTGACCAATCTACTTCTCACTCCAACCAGTCTCACCTCATGGAATTTAAAACTGATTTCACTAATTTACTTGATAAGCTCTTAATGTAATTTTAATACTCTATTAGTAAACTACTACTAAATTACTAACTTACCCGTGACTCTTTTTTAAACTTTCGATTTCCATTTCATGAGTTGATATCATATTCTGAATCTTCATCTCCAAATGTTCATTTTGTAATTCTAATCTGCCAACCTTTATCTAAAATAATATGATGATGATATAAATATGTATATGTGAATATATAAATGCACAATAAGTGAGACGTCTATAAGTTAGAACATGGGGATTTAGGGGAACTTAAAATGCATATTTATTTATGTATGAATGGCAGCTTAAAAGATATCAAGCTGCCAGTGTTATTATGTTGTAGACAAAACAGTTAGGTGAGATCCTAGATATTGAAATATCAATGAATTTGAAGCAACTCATACTAAGTTGTAAAAGAGTGATGACCCATTTTAATTCTTCAATGGGGTAGCTACAAAACTAACCAAAAAAGATTTCAAAGATGGTTAGTCTGCAGCTGAGTTTTAGAATCATAAGAAACTATAGTCACTACTGTAACTGTAGAACAATTATGAATCTAGAAAAATAATAATATTGAAATTTTTTTTTTGTATTTTAAAATAATATCTATGATCTATAATTAAATAAACTAAAACTACTAAACATTGCTGACCTCTAGATCATGAATTAGATTATCTTTATGAACAACCTCTTCCAAAAGGTGGTTAGATGCCAATTCATTATTTACTTCTCTATTTTTTTCTATTGCATCAGGCACATGATTTTTCGAATGGACTGGAGAAATTTTACTGTTTGGTGATGTACTGTTACTGCTGACTACTCTTTCTGCTTCATGCATCAATTCCTTGAACATATGTACAATAGAATAGTAAATGAAATTTCTTTGAATATAACAAAACTCTTAAAATCAGAGAAAATCTGTAAATTTTGTTTACTTGCATGTAAACCTGAAGGTTTTCTGTTCGTTTGCTCATGGCAGCCACAAGTTCCATTTGAACACTCGCCAGCTTGGACATAATGTTGCCATCGACTTCTTTTGCCTGTTCTGAATAGCTTGTATTAAATACAGAAAAATGAGAGTAAACAAAATCTATATTAACTGAGTGATAAATTTTAAGTTTTAGAAATGCAATTTTCAAGTTGCTAAGTGAATGGCCAGAGCTATGATTTGGATGGTACATAATTAACTGCCACTTAACTGGGTTAATGAGAGGTAGTATTTTCCCTAATGGTTGACCTCAGAACAGTAAAACCCATCATCGTCTAAATAGTTGTTGAATTTATTGACCAATTAGCTTTTCAACATACGCCCGGATAATTATTTTTATGAAATATACTTAAAAAAGTAAGCATACCTTGAGAAGACACCTGAACAGGCATCGGTGGAGGATGTTGTTCCTCAACCTTAGGCTGCTCCTGCTGGGGATTTGAAGAACTACTTCCCAGCCAATCAGGAAGCTTCTTAGAGTTATCTATTTAAAATAAAAACTTCCACTTCAGGTATTTCAATATAGACTTAATATTTTTTCACCTGGGTGAAATATTTAGGCAAAGTCACTCATGCCTTTGCCAGAGCTAATGAATAGACTAGATACCATCAAGGTGAACAAATGAATCTAAACCTAAACTCTTGAAGCAGAATATTCTTACTTATGAGTTTATTAAAGTAAACAAATGGTATTGGTTACTTTAAATAAAATAATTCTCAAATTTATATTATAAATTAATTAACAGTAAGCCATTGTATAAAATCAAATACGATACTATAAAAAAATTAGTTAGATCACAAAAAAAAATATTTTTGCTGGTTTATCGTTACAACTAATTTGTGCCTTCAATTCCTCATTTAATAAACAGAAACATGCGATTGACTGAGGAAAATCAAATTGGAGAAAATTGGAGAAGAAATTTCCAAATTTCAAAATGCAGTGAAATATTAAAAATTCCTAGGTTAGTCAATCTGAATAGAAACAAAAATAATCTACCTTCTGCTACAGACAATTCTTTTTTCTGTTGTGAAGAATCCTTTACTAATTCCTCTAGCCAATCAGGTATTTTACTTTCCTTGGATTCTTTTTCTGAAACATAAATCAAAAAAAAAAAAAAGAAAGAAGTAAACTTCAAATCACATAGCTTACAAAATAGAACTAATGAAAATTAGAGCAGATCCTCCATCTTTGCTATTGTGAAATCCAAGAACTTCAAGGACGCAATATTCTCTCATAAAAAAGTATATCAGGAAATTTCTCAATCCCCTAAAGGCTCCTCAAAAATATGAATTGACCATTCATCTTTATCCACCAAGACTGCTTCTGCGTAATTAATCTACAAAACTGTAAAGGGTATTTCTCGGAATATAAACTACTCGGAGTTAAGAACTGGATGGCATCAGCACAAGACGGTGACATTTGGAATACTGGAATGCAGCCAAGACCTGTAACCGGATTGTAGTGCTGTTATAAAAAAAAAAATAAATAAAAAAAATAACTATAGAAAATATAAAGTTAGTTCGGATCAACATTGATTAATGGTGAAACTCCATCAAAAAATAAAATGTGTTGTATAGAAATAGTCACACCTGAATGAAAAATGGAAAAAAGAATGTCTAAAGACAGAAAAGAGGAAAAAATAGTTAGTTGAAAATAATCACGAGATACTCATGAGAAAACCAGACAATAAATAAATGATAAACATAAGGGGTGAAGCTTTATTTCAAAAGTTAACTTATGTACATCTCAAAAATAATTATTTTGCTGACAAATTGAAATTCTTAACGTTCTGTTTATTTCAAAGCTTAAATTTTCTCAGTCAAAAACATGTCACACCTTAGCTTTATTATTATTATTTTTTTTATATTGTTGTCACAGATTTCTCCGGTGTCAAATTCACATCCCGGAATTCAAAATTCAAGGGAAGTGTAAATGTTATTGATTTAAGAATTTTCTTACAATTCTGCAGATTACCAACAGAACTGCTTTTTGCGCCAATTTTAATTTTTCCAGATGGAGGCCAAGGTCTTCTGTTCCCCCCTTGTGCTTTTCAATATCAGACAATTCGAGGAAATTACTGTTGGAGTTATGGGCACTTTCTCCAAATGATTAAGTGATTTTAACTGAATAGCACGTTCCTGATATAATTTTTTCGGCTCTGGAGTTCATTGCTTTTGTATCACATGGGACAGCTTTTCTATAATTCTGTAAATTTTTTCCATTTTATGGATCAACAAAATATCCGGACGGTTATGTATTACCCTTTGGTCTGTGATTATTTGCTCATTGCAATAAATTTTTATTTTATTATTTTCTAATAGTTTTTCCGGCTGATAGCAATGGGAAGGCACCTCCTCTCCGCCCAACAGTCCTAATAGCCTGCATATACTTTGGTGATATATTTTCGCCACTCATATGCCTGATCATGTAGTCTGACCCAGCCAGTGCTTGGAACCCATTTGCCTCATGCTGTATAGACTCATGAGTTTTCGAGCAGAGGCGACATTTATCTGTCATCAGATTCTTAAGAATGTGCTTTCTGTAGGCTCTAGTAGCAATTACCTGGTTTATTATTATTATAATATCAGTCCTTATCTGTAAAATATGATCCTATGATAATTTTCCAAAACTTGATAGAAAACTTCCTAATTATATTATATATCATGTATTCTATAAACTTACTTGATCCAGCGGAAGGTGGTGCCTTTGAGGGTTGAGGTGTTGATGTTGCTGGTGGGGCAGCTGTTTTGGGTCTCATATTGTCACTGATGTTCTGTCGAGGAGTCTCTTTAGCAGGCGAAGATTTGATTCCTGTTAGCCAATCTAAGTCTCCATCCAAGCTATCATAAAAATAAAAAGTAAACTATATAAACCAAATTTAAAGCTGATATATAGTTATACATAACTTAAATGGACAAAGACATACCCACTTGCTGTATTTGATGCTAGGGATGTTTCAATTCTCTTTTCATTCCTCCTTGTTGTAGCCACTGATGGTGTATAATCCAAAGACTTTTTTTCACTTTCAGCAGTTAATGGAGGACCTTGAAGATCGGATAATAAAATGGATATTTCAAATTTAGCACTATGTTTGAAAGGAATCTATTTATAAAAATATATTAACCCAAGAAAAGTTATTATTTATTATTAGTCCACTTTCCCAACTCCATTCTCTCATTATCGAATAAATCAGATATTGAAAATAAGAATACATAATAGAAAAACAAATAACAATATGCTCTCTTTATTTCAAATTATCAGATTTGGTTTTGAAATAAATGGTTAACTTAATGAAAGAATTGGTGAGCAGCTAAGTATCAAAAGTGGGTTATGGGATTGTATCTTTTGATACAGGTTATCTTCTTGCAACTATACCCACACTTAACAGGCAAGAATTTTAGAAGCCACAAACTTTGATCTACATCTAATGATGAATTTAAATACAACAAAAATCGAATACTTTTATTAATGAAATTTATACCCACCTACTCCAACTTTCACCACAGGTTCTTCATTTGAAATGTTAAGATCACCAAATAGTTCAGTCATAAGAATTCCTTTGTTTCTGTTTCTTGATTTCATTGTAGGAGGTGGAGGTACAGGTGCTGGTGATACTGTGATTGGATCAATCTCTTCTTTGCTTTTATTATCTTCTATTGATTTTTTATCAATATGTTTTATATAATCTCCAGCTTCAGGAGAAAAGCTGATGTTCCTCTCATGTATATTGTCAATAAGTTCAGATTTTGCTGGAGAATCTTTCAATCCTAACCAATCTGCAGTGTTCTTCGAACGTTTATCAATTCTTCTGGCTTGTGGATAATCAGTTTTACTGTCATAGCCAAAAGGACCTGTTGCTTCTTGAAATAACGAAAAAGATCTAAAATTAAAGACAAATATTATAAATTTATGAATAATTGATAATTAAAACCACTAATATAATAGCTTATGTAATGGTGAATATAAATGTTAATATTAATAAAACCTGGATATATCACCCTCCAGTATATTCTCCTTTAAATTACTATTCTGAGAATCTAAAAATATACACAAGAAATTAATTAAAGCTGCACTTTCTTAGTACAAAATAAGCATATGCTATAAGCAATACCTTCTGTATTTTTTAATTGATTCTTATTGGGATTCTGAAAGCAGGGTAACTTATATTAACCTTTATTTAACTTACAAAAATGTTAAAAATAAAAGTATTAAATATAATGGGTATAGTTTACCTTAATGTTAACTGTCTTTCCCTCTGATTCTCCGATCTGATATTTTTTGTCTAGTTCACTGGCACTCTAGAACAAAAGGTTTAGACAAATATAACAAACCAGACTAAGATAGCTTAAACTGGATATGTTTGTTCATCGGGCACTGAAATACATAACACGTTGATAAAAGCAAGAGACCGGAAACAAAATGGGTTTAAATTATCTACAAATAAATCTAACTTGTAATATTTGTTCTAATTCATTAGGATCGACTTCTGAAACATCTGAGAGAGAAAGGCCATCAATAAACCCTTCGTTCTTAATAAAATCTGACATTTCACATTTGAACGTAGACAAGCCAACAGTTAGTTTTGACGACAGTAACCAGACAACGGAAGCCTAATCTGGTTGTCAAGGCAACGTAAAGGAGAACTTTATTAGAGATTAAAATAGTAATTTCATTTTTTATATTTTTGTAGGAAACCTTGATTGAACAATGACTATTTTTATATATTCCGATAAGTATAAGGAAATTTACTATTTTAAAGGATAAAATTCTAAAGAAGTTGATAATACTTTTTTCAAATTTAATCAATTAGTTGTGATTCATGGCTTTGTCTATAATAAAACTAATGATGTTGTAATTTATAGTTAAATATATAGAATTGATATTTCTTCCGCTTGTCAGGGGAAAATAGTAATAATTTAAAGTATGGTTTGGATCCTACCACGGCAGAAAAAGATCTGTTGAGGGTTCCTTGATGAGCGTAGTGAGCAGTAGTATATCGTATAGTAGTTTTAAAATTACTAATTTAAATAACATGTATTGATGTTGTATTAATAAAATTTATCAGTTACACAGGCAGATCAATAAAGGTATAATTCAGATGTGAACAATGCAAAATTTTATCTTTATAGATTGTCTAAAAGGTTAGAGTGATTAAAGGTAAGGATAAACTGATTAAAAGGGTTATTTAAAAAAAAATTAACTTTCACTGTCCCTCACCTAGTTGCCTTCTTTCTCCGTTAATAGTTCATTTCACTTGTCTGAAGCATAAATATCATGTACTCAGATTGCTCTCAGCTGATTGGTTAGAATAGCTACTTCAGGCTGTCACAATTGTGCCGCGTAAGTTACTGTCCCACAGGAACTTCCAGTTTTTAAAACAGTGGTTTAGTTTTGAATAAATTTATTGTAAATTTAAGCGCTCATCATTTATATGTTGGATTATAGAGCTACGTAGTATTTGAAAGGAGTGATCCTACTCAAGTTTCCTAAAAAAAACATTTTCCCACAGATTTGTTCAATTAGTTAAATCACATTAGTTATTGATTCCTTGGCAACACTGACTCAGTGAAACGGCGGGAAAAGTGATAGGCCTCACCGAGTTAGTGAAACATTCCATTATCATTTAGAAGTGCATATATGCCTGGAGTTGAGTCCTTGGACTATCCTTTAAAAACATGGTATGTTTTTATATTCTCTGTCACATAGTTACCATACAATTTTTTATTATCCTTGAGCCTAATCAAGTTGTCGTAATAATGGTGATTAGTTGTGTGTACTTGTGTAGCTCCCTTACTCCCAGCTTCAAAACATAAACAAATTGTGTAGAATGACATTTTTTAAGTTAAAAAAAGTGTCACGTTAGTTACCATATCAGATGGATAATGATTTTTTTTTAATGATCCATTTATGCGAAATATACTCATCTACCGTAATTGCGTTCTCTTTTCTTAAAAGGAAAAATGAAACGAATAAACAGTTAAAACTTGTTGTAAATCAACTGAAAGCGATAACCTGCAGAACAGATACCTTGACTTTTATTTTTATAAAAAAATTACAAAAATATAATGTCATTAAATTATGCTTGGAGTGTGTACCAGAAACAATTGTGTAAAATAGTGCTGACAACCACCATTATAAAACTTCCAACCTTGATAAAAATTTAGATATATTATAGATACATAGGTAATTTGTTAATAAGTAATCTTTAAAAAAAAAAAAGAATAAAAGTTGTAAGGAATCAAATTTCGCCTTCAATATGTACCGAAAGTTGTCAAATACACCTCAAAATTGAATATTTCTCAATACACAAAAATTGGCAAGTAAGTACAGTAGAGATACGATTATGGATTATAAAAGGTTCAGTACATTTGTTTTTCAAAACCAAGTTGTTTATCGACCTCCTTTGCCTAATGCGTTTTTCGCCATTCAAATACAAGTTTTTTTTCAGTTCAAAAAAACGGGAAAAAAACATAAATTATATGCATCTTACCCATAAAAAAAAAAATTAAATTTGGAAAAGCTATTGAGGTATAGTCCAAAAGTTTCCAAACACACAAAGAGGTGCATTTGGCTTTGCCTAAAAACTATTTTCAGGTTCTACTCTAACTACTAGAATGTATCTATTGATACAAATATTTAATTAACATCAGGCCTGAAATAATCACTGAAACATTGTTATGGCTAATTTTCTAAGAATGAATACATGCCATCATTAAAAATTATATAATCGATTTATAATAATGTATTAAAACACCAAAACAAGATAAATATTTTTATTTATCAATTTTGTATCTATTAAGTCCAACTTTCACTGCAGGTCCTTCATTTGACTTGTTAATATTATGATACAGTTCATTCATAAGAATTCCTTTGTTTCTGTTTCGGGTCTTCATTGTAGGAAGTGGAGGTATAGGTGCTGGCAGTACTGTGTTTGGATCAATCACTTCTTTTTTTCTATATTTAGCTTTGTCATCTTCTTTTAATTTATCATCTTTAGATTTTAAAGAATCATCTTCAGGTTTTAGTTCAATTAGGTGTTTTCCATAATGATTGTACATTAAATAAGTACCAATAGAGCCTATTGATTCTTTAAACACTGGAAAATGTCTGAAATTTAAGAATAATTTACCCATTAAAAATCACTAATTGCTTATGTAATGGTAGATATAAGTATTAAAATTTAGAAAACCTTGGAAAATCATAACCCTCTACAAAACCCTTCTTTAACTTTCTACTCTGCCGATCTAAAAGTAAAACAAAAGTTAGTGAAGGAAGTACAATCTTAATCCAAGTTAGCATCAACTATTAGCATTACCTTTTTTGTCTTTTAAATCGTCCGTTTTGGGACCCTGAAAGCAAGAGAACAACATACTTTAAAACAAACTTATTATTGTTTACTTATAAAAATGTCAAATCATTATTCTACAGCCCCGGTGAATTAGTGGTTAAGTCGGATTTTGTCCAGAGAGAGTTCACTACTTTCAGATAAGCGGAATCGTATAATTCTCTTAGTTTTTAGCTTGAAATGTTAACAATAACTCTACTATAACAAGCTAATGCCTCGCTAAGCCCCTTATTCACTACGAAAATAACTTCATACCACTTACTTAAGTATAAGAAACTCATTTTGGAAAAAATTAGACTTAATCACTTATTCACCAGGGCTATAGATACATATAAAAGACTTAGTTTACATTTTGATCAGCTGTCATTCCATCTGCTTCTCTGAAATGTTTTTTGTCTGGCTTACTGGAACCCTAAAAAAGATATATAACAACCAGTCAAAACAACTTTTTATGTAAACAGTCGGGTGTAGCGTAGTACTGGGTGAGCGGTTCTGATTGTATATTTCGATTAATGTTAATAAATTCGCTAGGTTAAACGAATTTCATCACCTTATTATAAAATTATTTTAAACGATGGTTAAGGGTTTATTTACAAGCCTTTTAAGTAAAGCACCTTTCCTACTTAAAGGCAGCACTACGGGACTTAGAATTACTTGGGATACTTATTAGTATTGCAGTAGTGACCGGGAGTCAAAGGGCCTTATATCCTGGTAAAAGGAAATTGATAATTGTTGTCCCTGTGGCAATTTCATTTTAGGCACCTTTCAGCAACACAAGGGAGCAAACAGAAACAGTTTTCACTATTGTAAATTAGTGAATCAGGATGCCTGCCTTATGAGCTAATGCTAACTATCAAGATCACGAATTCCAAATCCCAAAGGAATAAATAAATAAATGTTCCTTAAGATTCCAATGAAATCTGAAGCGACGCGCAAGAGGTGAGTTCATTTAAGAAACGACAATCCCGAGTTTATGCGGTGCCAGGTACTCGAAGGTCACTCTCCAAATTATGCCCGGGTAGCCAAAATTCAGGACTCCCCGTGTAGCATTGCCCGATTAGCCTCAGCAGTATAAAGTAATGTTTAATAAAAAAACACAAATCTATAAGACCGCGATGATTTAATAGTGGTTACTTTAAATTAGTAATATGTACAAACACGGGCAAGCAAGATCAACAACGCTATGTTGATTTTGCCAAACAATTATCTTATTAAAGAAGTATATTTACCATGTTATGTTGTGTATATAGGAGCCTGTTCTTTCTCTCTGCCATATCACAGAATTATTGTCCTATAGACCATTGAGCTGCAAATTATAAAAACTAATATTTAACAAGACTGAAAAAAATTAAAAGAAAATTTAGTTTTCACAAATTAAATCAATTCTGTTAGAAAATTAACAGTTGAAGCTGAAATAAACATATTATCTGTTTTGTTATCACATGTTATTATGTAAAATATTTAAACCAGTTTTGAAATGTTTATAGTTTTTTTTATTACTTTATTCTTTTGAAAATATTACACTTGGCTTTTCATTAATGAATCTTTTATGTAAATATATTTAAGAAGTCCATTTTATTATCCAACGATTCCAAACCGAATGGAACATGGACTATTGTGTTCTTAAAATGTACGACATCGATAATACAAAATAAGTTTTAATCATATAGATACTTTAAAAAAATAATATCAATAAAAAATAAATAAAACATGAAAAGTTTTTTTATTTCAATGGGCGTTCTAACATTTTGACACTGGATGTAAATGTTTTGTTTTCATTGCAATGCTTGTTTGTTTTTTTCATATGCCCATACAAATTTTGTGCAAGGGGGAAATTAGAGGCTTTCATTTGAACAGGGTGGGGGGATGAAAGGCTTTCATAAGGTTGGGAACCATTGTTATAGGAGTTGTAATTACCATTAGACCATAAATATGTTACCCTAAAGTTCAATTAGTTTTAAATAGCTGTTTATAATACTCACCTTATTTCTGTTTGTATAACCTTTTGTTTGTTTGTTGATTTGTGGACTGAAAACTATGTTCCAACATTGTCAATGTAGAGTCATGGTGGATTTGAACATGTCGATTGATCACTTTTCTGTATACAAAACTGAAACTGTATTCATATAGTTTTATTTAATGCAAGCTTGAATCCATGCTTGAAATATTTTCAAAACATTAAATGTTATAATTAAAAAATCTTTTGGTATTCCTTTATGTCATAGATTAAACATTAAACAGTTCCTAAGTAAATGGCTAAATGTTGGGGTGGAATTCTCTAAGAAGGATAAACAGGTTCAAGGTTTTTGGACTGTATTAGTTTTTGAATGATCTGTTTGATCCTCTCTGTGCCTCACTCTACTACAATAATTACTATTGTAGTCCGATTATATGCTATTGCTAAAAAATCTTGGTAACACGAAATAATTGAACCATACTCATTGAATGCATGCTGACGCCAACGACAGCGTCATCTTTTGTAGATATATGGTTTAGACTATAATTGAGGTTGGGACTACAATGGTTTTTATAGTTGAGTATAAAAAAAGAATCCTTTTTTAAGAATTAAATTTAACTTATTTTTTGGGTTATAAGTCCTTTTAATTATGATTATAAGGTTATGGTTCAAAGATCTGTCATTTGAAAAATGCCATAGCTATCGATTATATCAAAAAAAAGAAAAAGGTAACCTGCGAAGAACCTCTCCGTTGTCGGTTTGTGTTTGTGGCTGTGTGTTGAATGTTTTCATGTGATCATTGCTGCCTAATTTACAGTGAGTTAGTCTTGCAACTTAGAATTTGACACTTGATAGGCATTTGCTAAAAATGCCTAAGTATTATTGTGATTATTGTGACACTTATTTAACACATGATTCACCCTCTGTGAGGAAGACCCACTGTCAGGGAAGAAAGCATAAAGATAATGTTAAATTCTACTATCAGAAATGGATGGAAGAACAAGCTCAACAGCTGATTGATGCTACTACTGCTGCATTTAAAGCAGGAAAAATTGCTGTCCCAGGTAAGGCTGTGGGTGTACCTCCTCCTGGAGTTCCGCCAATTGGACCTAATGGAATTGCTCCTAGACCTCCACCACCAGGGCCAGGGCCTATGATGGGACCTCCCGGAATGCCTCCAGGTATGGGTCCAATGATGATGGGACCTCATGGACCAATGCCGCCAATGATGGGAATGCGACCTGGACCACCTATGATGGGCCCGATGGTTCCAATGGGACCAGTCGGTCCTATGGGACCCATGAGACCTCCTATGATGGCAGGGCCTGGACCTATGCCCACTATGAAAAAGTAATTGAATTGGTTGTATGATATATGAGATATATTTTCATTATCAAAAGACATTATAAACGAAGATTTTAATGTGTAATATTGTGTAAAATATAATAGAGTTATATTTTATTTCATACTTCACCAATTAATAGATTGTAGTATTAATCACTGATACTATGTTTTAATTTTTTTTTTTTTTTGTACCTTGTGCTTCTGCGATATTTTGAATTGTAATACTCTTTCACACTATCTTGAATTATTTATTGGTTATTCCCTAAAAGCATGGTGGACATTGTACAAATAAATTTAGTGGCTACAAGGTTTACTAGTTGTATCAAGAACTTCTCTTTACAGATTTTGTACTGCCTTGATTTTATTATATGATGAGATATTAAATAAGAGATATCAGTTCAGCAGATTGTCGTTTTAAGTTTAGAAAAAAAGAGTGTAATTATTAAAATATGTATATTTCGGTAATCATGGACTAATCTCATGTTATAAAAAACAACTTAATTTTTCTTTGTTATTGTACTGTTAAATGTAGCTTTGAAACTTTATATTGTTTAGCTATGGGAGGTTCTAGAGAGTATAATTGTAAAAATTTGGTGATTGGACTGTATATACTAAAATTTTCCTGTTGTAAGACTTTTAAGGTAAAATAAAATGAATTCTCTTGCTGTTTTGTAAAATATTACCGATCATAACACATATGCATATAAAAATAAAAGAATAAGTAATTATATTTGTATGAGCTTGTATGAACTCTAGCATGAGTGATTATGACATAAGAATGTTTACTAGAGTATTAAATCTTCAGTGCTTTTAAAATTTGGTTTTTGCTGATAGTGCCCATTGTTAATAACTACTCAATCAATATTTAAGTTCAATTGATATTGTACATATCTAGACAGAGGTCAAATTAAGGATTCATATTTTACCTATCATTAACAAATTTTCATAGAGCTAGTCGATAGTAAACTAATGGATTACATTGTTTTCAGTCAGAAAAATTAAATTTTTAGGATAGAAATTTTTTTTTGTTAATATAAATGATATTTGCTATTACTAGTTTGAACGATGAAGCTCGATCTACTGAAGAAGTGATTTTTTTATATGACAATGTTTACAAATGATAATATATATTAATTTTTGTGTTCTACTGGTGTTAAAGCTGCACCATTTTTTATGGTTAATAATATGATGTAATTATTCTAATGATTTTACTGTTTTTTCAAAGAGAAATGTCCTTATAAATAGGTTTTTGTAATTTTCTTTTTTAAATAAAAATGATTTAAGACTGTCTATTTTCTTACAATACTATTTATTGTTCTACATATGTGTATCTCCTTTTTTAAGGCTTTACATCTCGTAGGAATATTAGAGTAATAAATAAAAAAAAATTCAATTAAAACTAATTCAAAAGCTTTAGTTGGTTTATTCAAACTCAATGACTCGTATAACAGTATCTTTCTATTATTACTATTATTATTATATATATATATATATATATATATATATATATATATATATATATATATTATTATTATTAATATGTTAATCTTACTTAAGAAATTTGACATGCAGATTGTGAATGTGTAGATAGACTCGATAACAGCAAGAATGAGATAGATCGAGTGCATTGAGTAGATTATCAATTGAAGAGTTAAATTTGAAAAAAATGTTTCCACATATTTTTGTTTTTTTATTATAATTGGTATTGCCATATTTTTTTTTTAGGAACTAAAAGATTTTCCCTTCCAAGGAAAAGCGTATTAGATTTTCATTTAGCTTATTAAAGGTGAATAAATATTTCATATTTTTCAATATATACTTAATATCTTTCAAATGGAGACTATTAATGGTTTGGAAACTTGTGCATAAAACTCATAACAAAAGACCTTTTGTTTTCAAGAGTTTTGTTAGATGAATCATGCTTCTTGCTTTGTTTAATAAAAAATATGATATTTATGACTATTGAATAAACTATTAATGTTTGATTAGTTTTCACTTCTCAGATAATTCGGCGATTTTCATTTGTGTATTTATTTCTTTATATTGTTTATTGATTTGTTCTATTAATTCGTTCTAGTGTATAAATAATTGAGGAAGCCAAGATCCTCCATGGACCATAGTGCTATGTGATGATGAAGACGATGTATAAATAATAATCAACCAGGTGTTATTATTGATCTTTAATGCAAAATGAGAGTCAGTAGCCTTCTTCGTAGGTCTTCAATTAACTTTAAAATAAGTTAGTACACATATAAAATTTGGTTCAAGGAAGAAATAGTTGGGGGTGCAGTCAATGAAAACATCAAAATAAGGATAACTTATTTATTATGTGCCGACGTTTCGGCCTACAATGTAGGCCATCTTCAGGGCGAATAAAACAACTTGCAGGTTAGGCCGCTCAGAGACAAGTCAGCCTAACCTGCAAGTTGTTTTATTCGCCCTGAAGATGGCCTACATTGTAGGCCGAAACGTCGGCACATAATAAATAAGTTATCCTTATTTTGATGTTTTCATTGACTGCACCCCCAACTATTTCTTCCTTGAATTAGAAGATACAGTCGACCAACTCTTCTCTAATATAAAATTTGGAATGGATTTTCATCAGATATCAAAAGATGAATGAATGAATAAAGCCTTTATTACAAAAAATTAACAGGAATTATTAAAATAATAAAAATTAAAATAATTTTACTACAAATACTATATACAATTTTTTGCTTGTTAATTTATGTAGGCCTTCTCCTTAGGGAGTGATGGTCTAACTTCCCTGGAAACCAATTGGGAAGTGGATCAAAAGATAATGATATAATAAAAGAGACTGATATATTTATAAATTCATTAGGTTAATTATAGTATAAATAAGGTGTACAAATATTGTTTATCTTTATAAATTTAGGTAGTACATACAACCCATAACTCTTTGTATGAGAAATTGTAGGAAAATATATTGGAGTTCATTTAAAAAATACATTTTGCATCGAATAGACATATAATACATATATATATATATACTATATATATATATATATATATATATATATATATATATATATATACATATAATACATATATATATATATATATATATATATATATATATATATATATATATATATATATATATATATATATAGTTAATCCAGTGGACAATTTTTCTAAAAAATGTGATACGCTTTATATGTTGTCAAAGGACTCACTGGCCAATGTTCACCTAGCATATAAAAAGCTTTACTTAGGTCAATCCCATCGAGAACTGCAACTGGGCTGCAACACATAAATTAATTAGTCATTGTTTTCTTTATATGTGAATTCTTATTGAGTTGCTTAGTAGTGACTCTTCTTTTTGAATAATTTGTGAAGGGAATCCCTGAGCTACTGCCTTCTAAATCTTTTTTTATGTTCGCGTTAAGGTGTCCTCTCATATGTCCTATATAGAGAGGAGGATTATGAGTTGAAGAGTAAAATGCATTTGTTTTGATTACAAAAATATTCTGTGGGAATGTTCATGTAGTTGTTTATGGTGCAAATTAACAATTTTTAGGAATTGATTGGGCTATATGTATTTTGTTCCTAAGCCTGAGGTCATGGTATACGAGGTGTGGCTATTAAATAACGAGACTGGCGTTGCAATAAAAGTTATTTTTATTTTATACAAAATTACTTACTATCACCTTCGATATAAACCCCTTCTCTATCCCTACAACACTCCATGTTAATTTTCCATTGCTGGAAACAGTGCTGGAAGCCATCTTCTGTCAGCTGCTTCAGGACGCATGCCGCTTTCTCTTTTTCAGCTTCCACGGGCTTAAATCTCGACCCTTTTAATGAAGACTTCACCGTAGGGAACAGATAGAAGTCACATGGTGCAAGATCTGGTGAATAAGGTGGATGTTCCAATACTGGAATGCTGTACTAGGCTAGGAACCCCTTGACAGATAACAAGGAATGAGCTGGCTCATTGTCTTGGTGGAGAACCCATGATTTGTCCTTCCACATTTCGGGTTGTTTTTTCCTTACTCTTTCACGTAGTTTTGCAAGTACCTCAAGGTAGTAGTATTGATTAATAGTTTGACCTTCAGGAACCCATTGAAGGTACACAATCCCATGAATATCGAAAACAACGCCAGTCTTGTTATTTAATAGCCACACCTCATAGTAGCATAGGGTAGTCACTTGTTTATTGAGTTAAGTGTGTATCTCTAGACCAGTTGTTTTTCCAATGTTGTATACTTTTTGTTTTTTTTATTTTGAATTCCTATGTTCCCCAAGGGTTATTTATCCGAGTATAGTCTGAAATAGAAAACTGTTTATGATGAAGAATTTATGTTTTATGTTATATTAAGAATTACACGATAACTTGCATTTTTGGAAAATATTAAAAGGGAAATGAATGAAAAGTTAAAACTTGTTATGACTCAACTCGAAGCGACAGCCTGCGGAATAGTTACATATATCATTATTTTTAATGATTATGAATTTAAAATGAACTAAACAGTGATTTTAATATAATTAAATAAATACTTAAATAGTTTGAGTTAAATCCCATCTATTTGAATTCTTGTGTCTGTGCAACAAATAAACATTATGATTGAAAGTCTAAATATTGATGAATAGTTAATTACAATATTCATTTATTCATTCATTCAGCCAATGCCCATTCGTGGCCTTTCGGCCATTTGACGCCGTGCAGCCCAGTATAAACAAGCTCGTCCCTCTATCGTTTCCTCACAAGTGACGTCCTTAAGGCCATCGCAGGTCATAAGGTGTTCTGCAGTTCCTTCAGCATTGGAACATAAGGGGCATAATGGTGAGTCCACCACCCCAATCCGATGCAAGTGCTTCTGAAGGAAGTCATGTCCGGTTGTCATTCGGAAAGTTGCCACTGCTACGTCTCTCGGAAGGTCACGTGGTATGTTTGATTTTGCAATGCCTTCCCAGGGCTTCCCCTCTGCAGCTCTTCTTCTTTCAGATTCACTGAAAGAGTTAATTACAATGTGGCTGACCACACAAATTGGCCACTCTACTTTTTTTTTCTAATCCGTCACTTTCATTTAATTTCGACCCTCCCAGCTATTCCCTTATTTGTTCAATAAGAATGATTAGAAATAAATGAGAAAATGTCAAATGTTTGAAAAAAGAGATTGTCTAATGCCATTAATGATTGGCTTTATGTGAATAATTATTAACACCTGTAAACCCCCCCCTGTTTTTTAATAAACCTGACATCGTACATTCTTGCAGGACCACCATATAAAAAAAGTACTTGATAACTAAGTAAAATATATTATTTTATAAGAGAACATACATTAACTGAAGTATTCTGAAATGCAGTTTTGTTTATGCTTTGATTTTTGTAATCACAGAATGTGAAAATATTAGGACTCTATGACTGAATCTTTCTATACTGCCTTTGATACTCCACTAATCTATATCTATTCCCCATCCCTTATTGATAATAAAAGCTCCTTTTTATTTTTGTCATAAATCTGATTTGTTCTTAAGTTATTTATTGCATCATAAATGTAAAAGAAATATTGTAATTTGTTACATTGATAATATCTCAATATTTTTTTCAGTTGTGATTTTCATTTGAAGATACATAAAACAAGAAAGAATTCTTTTGTATTTAAACAGATACTTTTGATGGATTCCAAACCATCTTAAATTTGTTTTTCATATTTTATGGATTGGCTCCATTATTCTGCTAAATGCTGTCTAATTGTGTTTCTTAATTTAAATGCAGAATTTTCTACATTTGTAAAAAGGTGCTTCTAAAGGTTGGATTTGCTTAATGTGTTGTTGCTGGAAATTGTAAATTTATAATATTTATGTGGTAAATTTATTTTTAGCTTTTTAAAAATAAGTAAATGATTAATCAAATGAAGTAACATCTCATGATTTTGATCAAAGGTGCTTTTTATTTGTTTAATCGAGTATCCAATTTTGGTCATATTGTAACAATCCAAAATGTTCTACAGAAGTTATTTACTACAGTGACCTTGTCTGCTACAACCGCATCCTTTCTCATTGGCCGTACCTAGGTTTGGTTTCGGAAAATGTACATATCCTGTAACAGGATCAACGTGTGACGTTGGAAGTGGTTCTCCTACCCTCAGCTGGTTACTAGCTTTATTACAGTTACAAACTTCTGACCTCACGCTTAGCTTGGGATAAGGAATAGGTGGACTCGAGTATAACCTGAAATTACACAGCAATATTACAAAAATAATACTCAAACACAAAAAAATTACACTCAAACAAAAACAGACACAGACATATAGTGAAAGGGAGAAACCTAAGAGAGTAATTGTTCTATAAGAAAGTTATTTGAGGCTATGAATATTGTGAAGAATTTGGATATTACTATTAATTATAAAACTGATAGTAAAAATTTAAATAATTGATATTATGAAACATTGAGCATTTTAAACAATTGTAAATAATTTTTACTAGTTTATTTTCTTCTTTTGTTGGTTGATTATTTTTTACTCTTTCTATTGATCAGCTGTTTTCATTAACACTCTAGCTGTTTTATTATCTCTCCAGCTGTTTTATTACCTCCCTAGCTTCATTTATAACCTCCCTAGATGTTCAGATGTATTATCTGATATCCTGTATTACCTTCTTTTGCCTTAGTTGTTTGTAGAGCTTTTTGGAGCAAGGTTGTTAACTCTCTGTTTGTAATGTTTGTATTTGCTTATAACTGCATTTTTACAAACACAGTTTTGGTTTAGTTTAGTTGAGGGAGTGATTGTGTTTAATGTATATGCTTGAAAAATTCCTCCTCAAAATACCAACACTTGGTGATGTAAATTGGAAATTTATGTATTATTAATGTTTTTCCTATTGTTTTGTTTCCTTTTCAATGATGTCTCAGTTTGATTAAGCACTCAAAACATACTAAATTCAGTCTAGTTTTATTTAAAATTTAGTTATATTCATCATAATCTTGTATACTTTGTGTTTCTTAAAAATGTATAAATTTGGATCTAACTCTTTTTTCTTCTCTATATGGTTTTAGAAGATAATACAGGATTCTATGAGAATAAAATTATAATGAATCACTTGCTTGGTTTATTAAAGTACTTGAAAAAAGGAAGGAAGATTGTTGCAATTAGTCCCTCTATGTAATAAAGTAATTTTGGGTTGAAAATATTTTTTTCAATTTTTATGTCTTAGTCAAAAGTGATGCAACTTTGGCCGATTCATGCTCTTAACAACACTCTTGACAATAAGATGTTGATAAGGTTTTTTTTTAAATGTTAATCTGTAAATAGTCTTCCTGAAGTTTATTCAATTTTCTTCCACTTTTTCTAATCCTTGTAATATTTACTTGAGTAATTTTCAGCATCAACATTTTCCTAAGCTACATGGTACATTTGTCCCTGATTTATTTTATTTACTACTTGATTTGAGCAAGGTTGCTTAGTTCTTACGGGCATAGCAAAAGGAATTTAAATTTACTTACATTACATGGTTTCTCATAATTTTAAACAATTAATTATTTTAAATAATTCCTTTATTTTATTTTATGATTGAAATATTCAATATTTTTCCTATAGTTTTGTTTTTACATTTAATTGTATTTTTTTTTATTCTTTACAATTTTTTCTAATTTGTTAGTTTCTAGTCCTGAAAAAGCCTTGCACTGTGGGTCGAAACATCAATTTCCAACAAATAGTTCATAGTTCATCCCTATTTAAGAAATTCTTTCTTTAGATATATATTTTGATGTATTTGCAATAATATTGACAATGCTTAGCCCAATCAAATGCATTCGAGAAATCTGAAGCTATGTTCACACCATTTGTCATGCTGAAGGAAAGTCAAACATTGTGCATATAATTAATAAAAAACTTCCTGTTTATATATATATATATAGTTTTTAAAAAATAAAATATACATTTTTTTTTCTGATTTGGTCAAATTGAATAAAGCATGCAACAAGTGGATGACTCATCTATTTGTTGTCAAGGGCACTAACCAGAAAAAATAAATCGTTTTTACTTTAGTGTTGTGCTAATAAAAAAATAAGCATTAAATGATGTACATTTGATTGTTTCATAACTGTTTACAGCCATATAAAATAAATTAATGAGGAGATAATCTCATGGTTTGAAATGTCTAATTAAGTAACAAATATTTATAAAATCTTCTAAAAGTGTTCGTTTTCAATTAGGTATTATTCCTTTCCACTACAACACTACTTTAATCGTGCATTGAATCCTAAACATTTATCATTTTAAATTGAATAAACAAAGAAATGGCAATATCGAGGACCGAGGATCGCTCCGGGGGGACCTGTTACTATGGTCCTAAATCTCAAGTAAATAAGTCCACTTAAAAATCGCGGACGAACGGATTTTTAAAATTAAATATTTGAATTCTACATTTAATTATTTTTTAATTTACAGCTTTATTAAATCATCATCATGACTGGCGCGACAACCCGCATTTTGAGCTAGCGACAACCCGACACCTGAGCCTCCTCCAGCATTTTCTCTCTTGAGCTGCAGCCATTCACTTTTGGGTGTTCGGCAGGGCTCAAGCATCTAAGGTTTGCCTTAAATCGTTGTTTGGTGAAATAAGGTAACTTATGTCTGAGTCAAATTGGTTGGTAAATTGATGATTCTACAAAACCATTTTATTTCTTTCGTAATTGAGAAGAAAATAAAAAAGCAATATAACTCTAAAATGACTGACTGTAGATTCGTCACATTTGCTTTGGACAACGATTCATTTAATTTTGACCATTACCGTTTATCATTTAGGATATTCATTGATTTTATTTTTGTTTATTTGCTTTGTGTTTAACATAAACTAACAACTAGTTATGAACAAGGACATTACCCACTCAAATTGATTTGTCAAAGTAATTATTTATAAACCATCCCAGTTTTTATCTTCGGCATTGCTATAAACATTTAAATTGAAAAATTATATTTATATATATATATATATATATATATATATATATATTTATTTTCTTGCTGTAATTTTAAATTGTTTGTTACAACAAGTTATTCTTGTTTGATCTCTCTTTTTTTTTTCGTTACTCATTTTTTTATTTCTAAACAGCTGTTGTATTCTGCCTGACTGCTTTTATAAAACTGAAATCGAGTTATGGATATAATAATGTATTTACTTTTCTTCCTCCCTGAATGTGAAACCGATATTTTCTTGATTCGATATAGGTTTCACTCCTTTTGACAGGTCAACCAGACAGCTTTTGGAACGAGTGAATTGTACGTTTGTTTATTTATTGAACGTTACTTAACCCTGCTATGGCTGATCGGACGATGCTTCGGAGTCGTAAATTTTGCCTATCCAGGTATAATTAGGATAGGGATTTTTAACGAGTACCTGCCACCGTAAAAGCTCGGGTCTACCATTTGATATCCCTTTTGACGGACAGCTTAACCACGAGTGATTTCATACCAAGACTGCGGAGTATGGACCATTATCCTGTTTAACTTGTATTACTTAATATTTGAAAGAAATCTGCTGAGGAGAATTTTCGGGGCCATTAGAGAGGGAGGAACATGAAGGAGAAAAAGAAACCAGGAATCGTACAGCCTTGATAAGGATATGGATGTAGTTCGCTTTATCAAGTTGGGAAAACTTGGATGGACTGATCACGTCACTCGCACGAGTGAATTCTCAGTACTACCAACTTTCAGGTTCACCAGTTTGACTATACTTTTATAAGTAAATATTTTAAAATAAAAATGTATTAGCTTTCGTAGCACTGTTTTATTGTTACTAATGATGTATCGTCATTTGTATAGTTCTTATTTTTATGCTAGCCTTTTTCATGTGAAATCTTCTGCCAAGCAGATCAGTATAGTTCTCTCGTAGGAATGGGTATCGATGATGATCATCAGACGTTAGTATCGATTAGAATACACAGATGTATTTTGAAAGAAATATACGATGTATGAATTATACAATACCTTGCTATCCTAGCTCGAATGGATAGCTATCACTTGTGTAGCGATAACTGATAAAGCGTTAGTCAAGGAAAGTAGTATCGTATTTTCAAAGGTTGTTTTTTATCCTTATAGAAAAATATTGAAAACATAGACCGTGGAAAAAAGAGACCGATATTTCGAAAACATCAGTCGTCGAGGCCTATCCTCATGGACTTACATTCTCTCATATATTTAGATGAATTGGACAATTTGCCAATTACAGGCTTGTCCATAAATTTCTTCTAATTTTGGTCAAAATTGGACGTATTAGGTATATATTGTATGTTGTACCCGTCTTGATCGTATTAAAATACGAATTTTTTCAAACACGTTATGCGATCAGTAGATGAGGAGTAATAAAAATAAGATTTTTTTTTGCAACCCGATCTTATAAACCAGATAATATTCTTCCAGTCATTTAGAAGAAATAATCACTACCGCTGTACTGGGAAGGTCGTCTTTTGTTTAGGCGAATCTACGCAACACATCTCCAACTTCTTACTTGGTCCCAGCTAAGTTACTATCCTGAGGGATAGCAATTAATAAATAAATTCTGTATACCTGAAATGGAATACATAAGGATCTGTCAATGACGAATGAATTTGAATATAAGGATCTGTCGCATTTATCAATTTTTTAAAATTATTTTAGGTGGGAACTTACACACAATTGATTCTAGGTTCGACTTTTCAATGTTCTATTACATTTTCATAGTTTCAGGAGTTTTATTTACTCTCGTTTAGAATTACCTAAAGAATGAACTCAGCAAAATGCATTAAAACAGACATTTCTGTCAAAACTTGAACCGAAACTTACAACACCAACCTTTACGGTAACTTTCTGAACGAATCCAATTAATATTTTCAGAGACAATCAGTATTTTTGTCGGGTTAATATGGTTAACTTCTTAAATAATCAAAGCCATGCACCTGCCTGAGTATTGGCTCTCCAAGGCTTGAAATCTTTCAATGCCTTTCTTGGAATGATTGTTCTCAAAATTGATATTTGCAGTGTGTGCATTTAAACATATTTGATCAAGAGTTATATTAATCAATGACAATGCATTTTATCTGAAGTTCTGCCAGCTTCAATATTTTTTCCCGATTTAACTCATGACTCAACATTTATCTTTTGCTGTCTTCACAATAAGATGCCATTGAAAACCTTTTTCGAATAATCACCACTAATTCCTTCAAAATTGACTTGTTGCAAAATATCAATATTGAAGCTGTCGTATCTAAAGGATGCGATTAAATTTTCATCATGCAAAAGTAGGATAATATCCTTACATATGGTTATTAAATATGCAGTTATTTTTTTAAATTATTTTTATTACGGAAAATCATTAATTTACAAGGCTATTCTGATAGCTACGGACTTACTAATACATCACTTTTCAGGGAAGTGAAGAAACTATTTCAAGGTTCATTCAAAATCAGTGCATATCACCAAATGTATTATATCTATGTCATTATTTCAATTGTCAATCCTAAAGGAAACAATATAGATCGGAAACGAAAAACGTATTTTGTTCACATTCGATCGATATATTCTGGACATTATATTATTCACACCTTTTAGTGTGATTCCATCCTTACCCACCTCAAAATATCCCGTAGTCCTCCCAGAATAAATATCTATACAATTTGAAAGGCGCAATCAGAAGCAAAAATACGTACATTATTTTTTAAAATTCGATGTCGAAGGTTTCGCTTTCAAATCCGGCTGTGGCAGATAAATTATTTTATACGTTAACAGCCTTGGTTGGACCCTGTGGGATCTGCAGGTCTTCCTGGGGATTCTTACTTGGAGGAAGACCCTGGCGGTTCAGGGTGATCTAGAACAAATCACTTCCCTACACAACCGTTGTTCTAGAAACACTACAGTGTTTATCATGTACTGAATTAAGAACCGTTCATGGGTTGTAGTGGCACTAGTCACAAATATAGATAGTATTAGGGTAAAAATGGAGAAGTATATTGGTTTTTTTTTTGCTTGGATATAATTTACTGGATTGAGCCAAGTAATTATTTTCTACAATTTTCGGTTTATTCGGCAGCCCCGGAGTTAGTAAACTTCTGTTGTGTTTATTTTGTTCCTTGCGAGGTCAGACAAATTATTGCGGTTGGGTGAGCACACCCAGATAGCCTTTAACCACTTCATTTAAACACTTGCGACAACAACCTACAATCGATGGAAAAATTGTCGATATTTTCATAAATCGTTAACGTATTGATTAAGTGATTAATACGTAACGGCTACTTAACCACTTATTAACGTATTGATCAGCTGATTAATAAGTTACTGTTACTTAGCCTGCAGTTCATTACTGCCACCTAAGCTTAATCCCTTACTTTACTACCAATAATTGCCAGGGAAGTCAACGCTCAAAAGCAATGCAACATTTATTTTATTAGCCTATAATACATTATTATAAACTCAATTGTGCAAATTTATTTATCGATAGTCGATTCGTAAAGATCTAGTTTTATTCACACAATTTATTAATATTTTTTTATTTACAATACATTATAAAGAATGATCTAAAATATCCCTACTATGTCACTTCTGCAATTTCTACAAACTTATATAAATCAGGTTAACAATTGTAATTCTGATCCAAGCTTCAATGGGTTTATGTCGAAATTTTATTTTAAGAAAGACTATGGCCGCAAGTGAAGTTACATATTCACGTCGCTCTGTGCTTGAGACATTATTTTTATGCAATTTTGTTTAAATCATCTCGTCAAACTCTACCAGAACAAAGTGAACAGACTGTACTACACTTCACTTTTATCATTAGTGAGGTGAGTCATTAATAAAACATTAGAACTAAAATAAATTATTGACCGGCTGCTAAAGGCAGCAACGTGGCCTTAATCCTTTAGTAATAGATAGGACTAATACTCTACAGTCAGCAAGATCAAGGTCAAGACTTGGTTGCTTACCTTCTACGGACTTCACATAGTAACGTGAACGTTTTATTTTTTTATTTATTTTTTTTTTATTTTCATAAGTTTAGTTAAATATGTTAAATTCAATTAATATACTTAAATTATCAATAGCTTATAACTAATAATTTAAAATTTTATTTTATTTGTTTTTATTATATAATGAATAATTTCAATATGAGTGTGGACAATCCGGGTAGTGAAATGTCGGAGGAAGAGACTCCGTTTTCTGAAATAAGTGAAACTGACTCACAATACCTTAAAAGGAGAATATTACAAAAAAATCAGAGAAAATCTGCCCCTGGCTCAGCGGGTAACTCACCAAACAAACAAAAAAAAAAAAACGGGTAGTTCAAAAACATCAGTCACTAACAACAATCTGTCAAAAGAACCACCAAAAACCCGCAGTAAATCTACTGCAGTCACACAACCGGTAGCCTCAACCAGCAGCACCTCTGGCCCTAAAGTTAAATCTCCTAAGGAGAATCAAGAAAGTCAAAAGTTCGATGAACCGGTACCTCCTCCTATATTTATAACAAAAATAACCGATTTTTATAATTTTGGAAGAGAAGTAGCAGAGTTGATCGGGCAGCCAAATTTTAAATGCTACTCTCGTGTCAACGATATAAAGATTAATACAGTTAACTAAGAATCGTACAAAAAATTAATAAATCACCTCTATAGCCACAATTATGATTTCCACTGCTATCAGCTCAAGCAAGAAAAATCATATAGAGTAGTTTTAAGAGGGCTTCACTCGACCACGCCTAAGGACGCTATCAAAAGAGATCTAGAAGAGATAGGCCATAACATCAGGAACATATCGTCAGTATTGCATCCAACTGAAAAATATCCCCTTCCTCTGTTTTTTGTCGAACTAGAGCCAGCCAAAAATAATGTTGAAATATTTCAAGTTACTAGAATTGTTTATTCAGCTGTTAAATTCGAGGAGCCAAGGCACAAAAACACCATAGTACAGTGTTCTAGATGTCAAAACTTAGGTCACACGAAGACCTATTGTCACCATCAACCCAGATGCGTCAAGTGTGCTGGCTCACATCCAACTGAAGTATGCCAGAAGTCCAGAGATGAGCCTGCAAAATGTGCTCTTTGTGGTGAGGACCACCCGGCGAATTATAAAGGTTGCTCGGTATATAAAAGCTTCCAGCGACAGAGAACAAATAAAATACAAAGGAAAAGCATAGAGAATGTTCCTCAACCCCCTGAAGTCAAAAACTTAACTACATTCCCGGAATTGCCAAAAACAGCTAGCATTTCAGATCAACATATCACCAGAGTTCAACCTCCGGAAAACATAATCCTGACCTCAACGAACCAGCAGCAGCCTCAACGTCAGGCGCCTCTAACCTCCCAACAGAAACCCCAGATTTCCTATAACAAGCCCCAATCCTCCCAACCCAAATCCCGAGATCCTAGATCCAACCCTCAGAAATTCAATACTAAAATCCAAACTCCACGTCAACATATACCTCTCCATCCTGAAACATCAATAGTCAATCTACCACCACAGCAACCAAATCCTATGTCTTCCAATCACAACAATCAAATGAATCCTTCAGTTCATTAAACAATGAATGCAAATCCAGCACCTCGGGTACAACCCTCAACCAACTTTCCTTTACCCGTTAATTATCAATATCAAATTCCAGACCCATATCCAGTCCAAATTCAAAACCCAATCGACATAAATTGTATCCTCTCATCCTTCCTCACAGAACTCCAAGAGATTATCAAGCCCCTCATCAACCTGCTCACGAGAATCCTTACCGAAGTCCCTCTTAATTACCCACGATGAGCATAAAGCCCCTAATTATTGTCCTATGGAATGCTAATGGACTGCTTAACCATCGAGACGAACTTGACTTATTTCTTCATGACAATCACATAGACATCGCCCTATTGACTGAAACACACTTCACAAAACGATCATATTTTTACATACGTGACTACATCACTTATAGATCAGATCATCCTGACAGTACAGCACATGCCGGTTCTTGTATCCTTATCCATAAATCCATGCCTCGTTCTCTTATACCTTCTACTCCAACTGACGTCATCCAATCAACTTCAGTAACCATTTCAACTAATCCTTTCCATATAACATTCTCAGCTGTATACTGTCCTCCTGGTAACTCCCTTTCTTATAACCTCCTCGAATCCGTATTCCGATCTCTCGGACCGCGTTTTATTGCTGGAGGAGACTACAACGCCAAACATCAACGATGGGGTTGTCGAACATCCAATTCCCGTGGTAGCATTTTATCCCGAATTTCAACCTCTAATAGTTTCTCTATCCTCGCACCCATAAACCCTACTTATTGACCTACATCGCTCAAAAAACGTCCAGATATTCTTGATATATTTGTTTCCTCACAGATTTCCTGCAATCAAACAACTATAAAATCCCTGGATGACCTTTCCTCTGATCACAGTCCAGTTCTACTTCAAGTACATTCAGTTCCCATTCCTAAGCCCTCTCATCCCAGACTGATTACCGGACGAGTAGACTGGGATAAATTTCGATCTAATCTGGAAAATAATTTAAACCTCAAAATTCCGCTTAAAACAAAAGGAGACATCAATTCTGCAATAGACAAACTTACAGAATCAATACAAACCAATATAATTGATAGCTCCTTACCAAGGAAAAACCATTATCAACAGAATAACTGGCCACTTCATATTCTCGAGTTATTAAAAGAAAAACGACGGGCAAGAGCGAAGTGGCACCGCACCAGATATCCATCGGACAAGAGTCATTATACCAAACTGACAAACAAATTAAAATCAGAGATCAGAACATTCAAAATTCAAAATTTGTGTTACCGTGCAGAAAATCTCAGTACTACTGACAAATCCTTATGGAATACCACTAAAAAACTCCTAAAATATAAAAATTTCAACCATCCACTTTTAACTGAATCCCAAACCTGGTCAAGTTCTGATGAAGAAAAATCACAAATTTTCGGCCAGCACCTATTCAACACATTTAACCCTCACCCAGATATCCTTAATCCTACCCAGTCTGAATGCATTGAAGCAGAGTTAAGTATTCCTCTTCAGTTGTCTCCTCCTCCTAAAGCATTCCATCCTTCAGAAATATCAAACATTATTCACAGATTACCCGCCAACAAAGCCCCTGGCCACGACCTAATCACATCCTATATTCTAAAACGCCTTCCTCGGAAAGCGATCCTACTCCTTACATATATATACAATGCCGTATTGCGTACCACATACTTTCCTGATTCCTGGAAATTATCCATAGTTAAGATGATACCAAAACCTAAAAAACCACCAGAACTTCCATCTTCTTACCGTCCTATATCTCTCCTGCCCATAATGGGTAAAATGCTTGAAAAACTCATTCTGAAACGACTACATCCTATAATAGAATCCAAACAAATAATTCCAGATCACCAATTTGGTTTCAGAACATCGCACTCCACAATCCAGCAATGCCATCGAGTGGTGGACGTTGTCTCATCCGCATTAGAGCGCGGAATGTAATGCACGGGAGCTTTTCTAGATGTAGAGCAGGCTTTTGATCGAGTCTGGTATCCGGGACTGTTGTACAAACTCTGTAAATTCTTACCTTCTACTAACTTCCTTATTATCAGTTCCTACCTCAGTAATAGAACCTTTAAAGTAAACCATAATTTTTCCTACTCTTGCCTCTTTACCCAGTTAGCTGGTGTTCCTCAAGGTAGTATCCTGGGTCCCATCCTATACACAATATATACAGCTGACATCCCAACCCATCCAAGCACTGTCCTCACTACGTACGCTGATGACACATGTGTGTTATCAGTAAATAACGATCCATTTGTTGCATCCCAATATCTTCAATCCCATATCTCAAACCTTCAAGAATGGTGTCAAAATTGGAGAATTAAAATAAATCCTAACAAATCCCACCAAATTACCTTCACTCTACGTCGTAAACCTACGAATTCCTGCCCTACTGTATCCTTTAATAACATTCCACTGATCCCTGTCGAACAGATACGTTACCTAGGACTCCATCTGGACAAACGTCTCACTTGGAATCCTCATACAAGACTGAAAAGACAAGAAACTGCTCGACGATTTCGCCTACTTCAACATTTACTGGACAAACGTTCAAAGCTACCAATTAATTACAAAAGACTCATTTACATGACAGTTATCAGACCTATTTGGACATACGGAGTTGAGCTTTGGGGCTCTACTAAACCATCCAATTCATCTCGCATCCAATCCTTACAATCCAAAATCCTTCGTAAAATCCTCAATGCTCCTTATTATGTCACAAACAAACTCATCCATCATGATCTTAATATCCCATATGTTGCTGATTTGGCCCAAACTAGATACCTATCCTTCCATGAAAAGCTCCATACGAACTTGAATCCGCTAGTCTCTCGACTTGCTTCCTATAATATTCCTGATAACCCTCCGAGGCGTCTGAAAAGAAGATGGCCTCGAGACCTTCTACTATCAAACTTCATTGGAGTGCTATCAATGGATAGTTTCTCCACAAGTGATTTTTTTTGTTCATGTCCTTTGTTCATACAGCCAATTTACTTTATGTAATGTTATTACAGTTGTAAATATCAATAAAAAAAAAAAGACTTTTCCACCTAAGCTACAAGAGATTATTGAGTGATCGCATAAAAAACTATCAAATACACTACAAGGGGAAAACTATAAAACCATATTTCCCAAATTTTAACTACTTTTGAATACGAAGGCGTAGTTAAAAACGATTTCGAAAAGCTCCGTTCGAGTAAAGATTAGTTCATCTCAACGGTGTTGCGGAAGAACGAGGTAGCGTGGCTTCCTTAAGTTGGGCTTCGAACATCGCAAACATCCTCTTCATAGTCAGATTGACAATCTGCATGGACTTTAACAAAAATAATGGTTACTGATCGATTTTGATGTTAATTTTGCTCTCCTCGAATCCTCATACAAGACTGAAAAGACAAGAAACCGCTCGACCTGAAACCTACTTCATCACTTAATAGACAAACGCTCTAAGGTCCTTATTAATTGCAAAAGACTCATCTACATCACCATCATACGAACTATTTGGACTTACAGAGTAGAGCTTTGGGGCTCCACTAAGCCATCGAATTCCTCTCTTATCCAATCTCTATAATCCAAAATCCTTCGTATAATCCTCAATGCTCCTTATTTTGTTAAGAATAAAGTCATCCATAACGACCTTAATGTCCCATTTGTTGCTGATTTGGCCCGAACCCGCTATCTATCCTTTCATAACAAACTTCACACCACGTGACCTTCTTAGTTGAACTTGTGATTTGAGTACTACCTGTGGGCAGTTTCTCTTCTAGTACTACTATTATCTTATGTCATTATGTATCACTTAGCCTATTTACTTGTTGTATTATTGTAATACAGTTGTAAATATCAATAAATAAATAATAAAAAAAATAATTTGCTCTACTCAACATTTAGGAATAAGTGAGTTACCTCGTTCTTCCTCTTTAATCTTCATATACACCAATAGAAAAATGGCAGTTTCATATTATTTTTAACTTGAGTTGAGAATGACTATAGATATAACAGTCGACGAAACGAAAATCTCACTTACCGAACTTAATAACCAGTTTGCAAACGTTGCCAAAGATATAAGTTGATGAGCGAAATTTTTTTCTTTTTTATATTGTTCATTTTTATTAAAAAAACATGTTTACTATGGAAATCACCTAATTCAGTGTTTGTTGTGCAGCTCGCTCCGCGGAAAGTTTTTATTGCGAGGAGCGGATTGAACACAGTTTGTGCAATATAAGGTAAAATGAAAATACACCATTAAAAAATTTATAATCAATTATTTAAAAAATAGTTGGATAATATAAAATCATTATTTTGTTTTCAGTAATAAATAACGTAATATAATGCAAAGAAAATGTTTAAAAAGTAGTAAAAAAGTAAAAAAAAAAAAAAGTTGAATAATGAAAAAACCAGAAGTAAAACCAATGCCAATTATTTTTTTCCTGTACTTTACAGATTTCATTAGTTCAAGAAAAATCTTATTTCGAACTAGTTTACTCTGAATAGCTGATAATTGCACAATACCGTTATTGTGCACACGTTGTGAAATCGGTCTGGAATGGATAAAAAATAATCTGAATTTATGAAATTCAATCCGATACTATTTGTATATAAATATAAAGTTGTGGATTAGCGAGTGTGAACGATAAAGGAAGGTTATTATTTATAACCTTGATAAAGACATCTCCTGCCTGTAGTGATTCAGCTTCTACTTTATGCGAATGATATTTTTCTCATTGCGGACTCCACAGAAAAATTACAGCAAGCCGTGAATGAATGGGATGCTCCGTAGGAAAGGATTCCAGATCAGCACCGGCAAGAGCAAGATCCTGCTAGTAGGAAGGGTACAGGAAGAAATCCATATATACTGCAACGGAGGAGAGATGAAAGCAGTCACGGACTTCATCTACCTCGGAGCAGTAATGAACGGTATTGGGAAATTAGACTTTGAAATTTCAAATAGGATAAACAAAGCAAACTCGGTCTACTACCAGATCTGTAATGCTGTTGTTAGGAAGCGAGAAGTAAGCAGAAAAGTGAAGCTCAACATCTTCAAGTCGGTATATCTACCTGTGCTCCTGTATGGTGCCGAAAGTTGGATACAAACGGACAGGCTGGAGAGTAGAATCACGGCTGCAGAAATGAAATTTCTTCGAAGGATCGCAGGAAAAACAAGAAGAGATCGTATCCGCAATGAAACGATTACGGAGGAACTCAGGATCATTGCAATGAAGGAGATGCTCGAGACACGCCAATTAAAATGATTTGGACATGTTCTGACTAAGTCCCTGAAGGTAGAAGACCACGAGGACGCCCTAGAATGTCCTATCTGGAATATGTCGAGCGTTTGTGCAGGAAAAGAGGCAAAAATATCTGCCAGGCGAGGTACCTAGATAGGAACAGGGAAGAGTGGCAGTCCTGGTTAAACGCTCCCCTACGCTGAAAGGCACCACAAGGGTGATGCGAAAGAAGAAGATAAAGACAGTATTGCTTACTTATCCAAGTTCAGATGCATCTTTTTAATGCATTTTATACACAATTTAATCGGTATTATTTATTTCCAATCAATCATGCGTTATAATAAAGCTATAGGTATTTATTAAATGCCTTCAAAATAACAATATTTCAATATAATTCATTTTTACAAGAAATAATTTTCTACAATGTACTATTATGTTAATATTTTTGATTCCACCAAAGAGTAATTGCGAGCAATATGCGGAACACCAACGTCGTAAATATGGGCTTTCACAATCCCTTCTCTGCGTAGGAATGCTGACATTTATAGTGCTTACGTAAGTCTTCTGAAATATCGATGGAAAATCTTTTAGAGATGAAGATCGTTCGCTCACGAAAAACTAAAAAATAAAACATTATTGGAATGCAGCTGCATCTCAATTACAAATGATAGCTACAACTCGTGGATATAATTATACGTTTGACCGTTAACGTTGGAGTGAAAACTTCTTTAGCTGTGTCTAGCGAATTTTGGTAGCAGAAAAACAATTGGGTTCGCGTCGACAAAATGAGTGACATGTATTTTGACTTGCGACACTTAGCGGTCTATGAATTTAACTTTAGTTTGAGAATTATGATTCCATTGATATCAGAATAATAATAATAATAATAATGATATTTAACTAAAAGGCCGTTTAATAGCTGTGCGATTCATATCAATATTAACTTAAAATATCAATAACTAAAAATTAAAATAAAGTTGATAAGCATCTAAATAAATGTAGCTGCAAGGTATAAGACATAACTCTATACTAATTATTATTTCAATTAAATTGTTGATACTTTGTATTGAGCTCCTCCAGCCCATCATATCTTTTGATCAATAAATTAATATCTTGAGAATGTATATCATTATTGTTCCGATTGTCATTAGACGTGAAAACCAGATTAATGTTAAATATTTAAATTTAACATTCCACTACCTCATCCTAATGCTATCCCTACCAAGTATGCTGCTGATATGTACTTGTGTATCATCTGTCAACACCAATCCAGTTATTGCATCCCAAAGCCTCCAATCCCATATCACTGATCTTGAAGAATTGAAGAAAGGCAAAACTGGAGAAATAATAAATAAAATAAATTGTAAAAAATCACATCCAATCGCGTTTACCTTACGCCGTAAGTAAACCAATGGCTTCTTGCCCTTCAGTATCCTTTAATAATATTCCATTGGTGCCTGTTGAACAGATCCGATACTTAGGGTTGCATATCGACAAACAATTAACCTGGAATCCTCATACAAGACTGAAAAGACAAGAAACAGCTCGACCTTTTAGACTACTTTAACACTTACTAGACAAACGCTCTAAGCTCCCAGTTAACTACAGAAGACTCATCTAACTGAGCATCATACGACCTATTTGGACTTACGGAGTAGAGCTTTGAGGCTCCACTAAGCCATCGAATTTCTCTCGCATCCAATCCTTACAATCTAAAATCCTTCGCAAAATCCTCAATTCTTCTTCCTTTATTACGAACAAAGTAATCCGTAACGACCGTAATGTCCCATTTGTTGCTGATTTGGCCTGAACCCGCTATCTATCCTTTCATAACAAACTTCATTACCACTCAAACCCTCTAATTTCAAACCTAGCAACCTCTTCAATTCCTAATAATCCCCTGAGGCGTCTGAAAAGAAGATGGCCACTTGATCTTCTTGTTGGACTTGTGATTTGAGTACTACCAGTGGGTAGTTTCTCTACTTGTCATTATCTCATGTCATTTTTTATCACTAAGCCTATTTGCTTGTTGTATTATTGTAATACAGTTGTAAATATCAATAAATAAATAAAAAATAAACAAGTTTTCACTAATGTTTTCATGACTGCCTATTTAAATTTTTTTTTAAGAAATGAGTTGGTATTTAGTTACAAAACATGATAAATCGTTAGACGAAAAGCCTTTCATTAGGATTGCAACGAATCTTGGAAACTATTATAGAAGCTATGCTAGAATGTGGAACCATTTGGAAGTATTACACGGAAGCCTTGTTATCATGTATAAGTGCGCACATTGCTACATGAACTTGAAAAAAATAATAAACTCTGAAGGTTTTAGATAATTCAGTTTTTAAAAAAAATATATTTGTCAGTGATCTAGAAAATTAAAAAAAACGTTCTTTTTAAAATTTCTGCAAATATGTAAGTTACAAGTAAGTCTTATTTCTGCTGCAGAGTTTTATGAATTTCTCTAGTTTTAATATAAAAAAAGGATTGTTTGTGGGTAAATGTACCTATTGTTTAAATAATTCTAAATGTTTAAAGCACACATGGAATTTAAGGTCAATTTGAATGGTAGAAAAATACGCCACAGCAACTGGTTAAACCAGAATAAATTTCCACATCATCATCATCACATAGCGCTGTTTTCAACGGAGGACCTTGGCCTCCTCGACAATTTTCCTCCACTTTGAGCGGTCTTCCGCTCATCTCCTCCAAGCTAAGCTCCTGGGGGGAACTTAAGGTCTGCTTCCACATCGTCCAGCCATCGCATTCTAGGCCTTTCTCTTCCTCTTTCTCCACCCTGACGTCCCTCCAGGATGAGCTTTGGGAGTCCATTTTTATCCATTCTGTGAACGTGCCCCAATTATCTGAATCTTGCTTTTTTAATACAAGAAACTATATTGGTAGAAACTGGTTCTCCTTATAGGTCCTTAAGTTCTTGGTTCCTTTTCATGCAGAAACGATTTCCTTCCTTGGTTGTGCCATACAATCTTCTTAGAATCTTTCCCATGTATTCAATAATTTCTCATGCTGCTTGGATAGGGTCATCGCCTCCCCACCATAGATGACAGGACGAGTATCGCTTATATACCCTTAATTTGAGGCTACGGGGTGTAACTTTTTAACGCTTGTTTTAAGAAAAGGGTTATTCTACATTAAAAATCTTTCAAGTAAAACCTGTAGAACATAAAATTTTGAGTAACTTTTCAGTACCTTTGTTTATTTTTAATCTGAATTTTCAAAAATGATAGTTACTGGTAATAATTTTTTATTGTACATCAGTTACGTCAATAAAATGTTGTTTCAAGTTTATAACTGTTCCAAATTAATCAGTTCCAACGGTTTCATGTTACTTGTAAAGTGTTTACAACTTGAGTCTAAGAGGTTCATCAACAGGCTAACTGAAGTTGAACCCGTTTGAAACTAGAACTATTAGGGGGCTGTTCCAAACTTAAGCGATTCCAGCACATTCCTAATTTTAACTAGCAAACAATTTAAAATTGTAGAAGTTGTTGTTAATTACCATGTTTGACGATCAAGTGCATCAACTGTTTTTTTTTCACTGAACAATATTTTTTTAATATATTACTAACTGATCGCATTATCATCGGCAGTTTCATGTAACGCTGAGAAATAAATATTTAATGTAGTCTGTGGAAATTTGAAGCAAAACAAAATAAATTAAAGTTCCAGGTGGCTGTGGCTAATTATCTAATTAAATTCAGGTTATGGCTATATAAAATATTAAATAAGGAATGGTTATTTCTCATTGAATAATATATCATACAATTTTGTTTCCACTCCTGGATTTAATATTATCAATATCCATTATAAATATGGAAAGTTCTTAGATAAAATAAAATTGAATGGCCATACCTGTTTGTTTCCGACAACTTCCTACCAAGGGCATCGTTGCATCTTTGTCTTCTGTTGTCATTGTTGCCATGAGACATCGTAATTCGAATTTTTGTGTGTAAGTTGTAAGTGAAAGAGTGTGTGTGTGTGTTTGTTTGTGTTTGTGTTAATACAGTGCTACTGTATTAATATCATCAGGATTTACATATGTTTTGTATTTCATCATTCGTTTCCATGGCCTGGATAGGAAATAATGATTCATAACAATTATATTATATTCAAAATGTTTAATTCTGGTAAATAATCTTTAAAAAAAAGGAAATTCTGTAGCTGTCAAATATTCTTAATAATAGAAAGAATGGGTTAATTATTATTTTTTTTTAGTTTTATATATATTTCTAAGTTTTACTTATATCTAGCTAAATATGATATCCGGGAAATCTAACATACTATATCGATTTGTAAAAAAAATTATGTCAACTATATATCAGTCTGCTATCGTTTGTATCTTGGAAACAGTTAATATTGTTTAAAATATTACATGTAAAAAGATCATTTAATTCCCATTTTTTCATTGTGCCTATATAGTTTATGAAATAATTGGTCTTCAATACCCCACAGGTAACTTATCTTTTCGCTATTAACTCATCCTCCCTCCCCTCCCACCCCCATTTTATTTTCTTTCCCTCATAACCATAAATATTAAAATACACATAATACCATTAATCTCACAACTTCCATGCTCACTATTTCTCTAATGCCTTTATTTATTTATTTCCCACCTCTAAGTATCATTGTTTGTTCATTTAACATCACTTTATGCTGCTATGGCTAATCGGGCGATGCTACATTGGGAGCTCTAAATTTTGCCTATCCAGGTTTAATTAGGATAGGAATTTTTAACGAGTACCTGACATCGTACAGGCTCGGGACCCCCGTTTAACGTCCCTTCCGAAGGACGGCGTAACTAGGGATTTTCTAAGTCTCATTTTACGACATTCATCCGAGTTCAACTTCACTCACTATTTTTTAATTATATCTTTACTCATCCACATATCTTTGCCTTTTTACATGTATTTTAGTCCAATATAGCCTAATTGTATTTTTATTACTTTATTATTACTTACTTTATTTAAAACATACTGTATTTTCTTTTATGTTATTAACGTCTTTACATTTCTGTAAGGTCTCTGTTTACTTAAAAAAAAAATTTCTGGATTTTTATAATTTTACAATTTTTATTTCTTACTGTATTTCTGTATTTCTTATCATTTTCTACATTTACCCATATATTTTTTACCATTTTTACTATTATTATTTTATTCTTCATTATGTATTTTAATACCTTCCTGGCACTAGTTTTATACTATACACTCATACATTTTAACCTTTATATTTTCCTTGTTGTGCCATATTTATCATTTTTATTTGTTTGTGACATAATAAGGGGCATTGAGGGTTTTACGAAGGATTATGAATTGTAAAGATTGGATACGAGATGAATTGGATGGTTTAGTAGAGCGCCAAAGCTGAACTATTTATGTCCAAATAGCTCCGATAACTGTCATGTAAATGAGTCTTGTAATTAATTGGGAGCTTAGAACGTTTGCCCAGTAAATGTTGAAGTAGGCGAAAACATCGATCAGTTTCTTGTCTTTTCAGTCTAGTATGATTAACAACATTTATGAAAAAATTCACATACTTAAAATAAAGTTTACGTCATATAAATTAATGCTAACCATTAAACGGCTGAGTTTGTTTGTTTTGTTTAAAAAAAAAATAGTTTATCACTTTTTATAAACACATGGTCTCCGTCTTAGTCTATATATGTATTTTTCTTTTTCTTTTAAGCTTTATTATTGCAATGACCACCAGAAATGTTTAATCCACGATGAGTTCTTCTCAAGTTGTCAGGCGCATGCTTAACGAAGGTTTTATAAAAAAAAAAATTGTAACAGGTATTGGTCCTCCAGTTTGATGATTTTCGAAACTAGTGTTGAAATAGATCTTTACACATGTTCATCTTTCTGTTGTATAAAAACTTTAGTGCCTTAAACAACTTTTGGTTGCTAGTAACCAAGTAATATTTTATTTTACAGTTGTAATACAGGGGGTGTAGTAACGGAGACACCACAGTTCATATTATCAGCATTGTTCAAAAGTATTTCTCTCCGAACCCGAAATATTCCACTTGTTCACATTTCTCATCATTATATCCGAGGAATTCATACCGACCTCAAAAATCCTTGAATGAATTGTAACAGCTGAAACACGATGTAATATTTTATTTTAAACATTAGTTGGAATAATTAAAATGGGTTGTTAAAAATTGGGTTCAACTGTTGAAGATCGCATATGGGTCATTATAAGTTAAGAGGTACTTTCCATGGCCAGGACAAAAAAATACTTTTTTTTTATACTAACTTCCTAATTAACATATTTATTACTTAAAACTAAATGTTTTCTTCATGCTCATTTAAATTTATTACAGAAAGGTACTTAGTTTAGTCACAATAAGTTCTAATATAAGAAAAAAGTCTCTCCCCTGGTCTGTCCCCAAACCGACTTTATTTGTAAACCAGTTATTATGAATGTATTAAAAGTCAATAATTACTTCATCCTCGTTAATTTTATACGGAACAATAACTTAGTCACAGTGTCTTATAAGTAAAATTACTTATATTCCAATTTTTCATAAATAATATCAACGCCGAAATTTGTCCTCCGTGTTTCGTGTCTCGTCCCCTGGCTTTTTGTTTTCGTTTCGAAATCAGTTTTGTTTTGCTAGTTTGTGGAAGTTGTTACCTTGAGTGCATAGGATGTAACGTAAAGTTAGTAGCAAGCGAAGCTTAAGCCGACTGTGCAGTCATTTTAACGGTCATTTCAGTCACGCTGCTCGCTGGGTGTAGAAGTGTTGAGTGAATGCTGTCTTTCCCCTGGTAAGTTTTATTCAGCAATTATTTGTTAAAATACTAATATAGACTTAAATATTCACTATAAATAGTGCATACATTGTTACGTTTGATTGTGAATTGCGTACGAGAAACACTTTTACGGCTATTTTAGATATCAATCGAAAATGTATCTCCACTGGCGTATTTCCCTTGGCTCTTTTGATGGCAGGGGAGATACTTAATGTCCAGGGGAGATACATTTGTATGCGTTTTCATGAATAGTTCTACATTTTTCTCTGAACCTTTACTTGGCATTATGTATATCTTAGCTTTACAATTTAATATGAGTTTTTTACAGAAAAAATGGCACCCACGCACGAAGAAAGGCTCGAAAAAAAAAAGGATAGCAGAACGATTAAGATACCAAAGAATTAAAAATGACAAAGATAAGTACGCTCAACAAAAAATCAAGGAAAGGGAAAAATATAAAAAGAAGAAAGAAAAAGGAGTTATTAAGACAGTTCAGCAAATGATTCTCAGAGAGCAGCGGAAGGTCAGAAAAGTATGGAAAGAAAGATCAAAAATTCGTAGACATCGTTTAGCACTCCAAGATAATATAAGCAATGCTCCTGAAACACCACCATGTTCGGGTAATGAAGACCCACCGCCCCCTCAAAATATAAACAGGCGAGCGCAGGCAGCACAGCTAAAGTCAATTCGAGCAAGAAAAGCAAAAGGAAACAAGAGACTGAAATAGCTCAACGTAGGTCTGCAGTCCAACGCTACAAGAAACAAATAAACGGATCAAAAACCACCAATTAGCACTCCCAACACCAAAATAAATTCACTTATAACAGTTAATTGTTAATTGTTAGTACTCAACAAATAAATGAAAATTTTTCGAATCCCAACACTGTCCAAGAAAAAAGAGTCTTCAGGAGAGTGTTGAGCGGGAAAATAGTCAAAAAATGCAATGCTTTACCGAAAGAAATGAAAATAAAATCTTTGAGTGAAATAGGCAAGAAATTAAGACTGATGGACACAAAGCGCAGCTCAAGAAAAAACTGTGAGAATTTGAAAACGTGCATAGTCAAATTTATGGAAGATGATTCGAGCAGTAGACTTTGTACAGGATTATTTTAATTAAAATAAAAATAAATAAACAAAGTTGATTGTTAAGAGTAACCCTGTTTTTAATATGTCTATCTCTCTTCCCTGTCCATAAAGTATCCTCCCCTGTGCATTTTGTCTCTACCCTGTACTGAGTATTTACCCTGGTCATTTATAAAACGAGATAAAACCAACAAATTGACTGGCCACTTTGTAAACGTTTTCAACTTAAAAGTTTCAATAACAAAACTGTATACTTAAGTAAAAATATTTTAAAAAATCCCATGACGTCTCTTCATACAATATATTACCTCTTAACTTATAATGACCCATATAATATGTAAAATTGTGGATTGGCATTGTTCCGTCGTTAGGTGGACAGGAGATACGCTCTTAGTAATATATTATCTTATGAGTTAATTATTTATCATTAAGTAGCTAAATAAAAAACAACTGTAACGAAAATTAAAATAGTAGAATTTATTTTTTTTAAATTTAATATACTATTTTTTGTTAGAATGCATCGTTTAAGAATTACAGATGAAAAAAAAATTGTCTAGTTTCGATTTTTTCTTTTGCACCATTATAAAACTCGTCAATATAGAAATTTGCATATGACAATTAAATACTGAGGGTGAACGAAATGTTTTATTCAAACAAATCACCTAAATTCACCACAGTTCTTTAATTAATAAAACAATACTACAAAAAACTATGGCCTATTCCACATGTGACCAGTTCAGTCATCAATGTGTTGTCTATTAATCAATCAGAAATAGTTTGGAATGATATTTATGTTATTTTCATAGACTGAATTGATAGAGCTCCAGCCATTGATTGATTGTTAGATCAATTAAAGATAGGACAATTGTGCAAGAGTGAACATGTAAACAATTGTTTGTTGCATTAACAGTAACACGCGATCGGTCATTAAGGTTAATTTTTTAATCGATTTCTATTGTGTAAGTGTGTGGAATGCGACGTCACTAATATGAATGGAATCCATTCGAACCTAGTAGTAAATAAGAAAATTAAAAATTAGCCCAACATGCGGTTCTATCTTGGTGAGAGCCGGTAAATACCAATGCAATTTTTTTCCTTTTTATGTAAATCGTGATAGAGGTTCCTTAAAATAGTTATAGATATAGAAGTAAAATACTATGATGAAACAAAAAGAATAAAAGATATATTTTATATAAAATAACATTTGAATATAAACATGAAGTAATAAGGTTATAAGTGACTGAAGAAAACCTAACAACAGCTGGAAACTTCTGCCCAGGTGTTTTCAGTGGTTGTCATGGATACGTACAGTGGCATTAATAAACCATCATTTTGTTTCAAGATTATATTCGCCCATATCTCGGTCACTTTTTAAGATAGATAAAAAAAACAGTGTTTAACCTTTTATTGAAGACTTAAAAAGATTCCAATGAATTTGAATTAAAAAAAAAATGTTTATAACAATGTGGACACAACGAACCAAAACGTTAAAATAAGCAGAGTGCTATAATATAAGTGTTATTTTTTCAATTTTTATTAATTTTCTATCTTAATGATTATCTAACGCCATTTGACGTCCCTCCTGATGAATGAAGACATAACTAAGAGTTTTTTTTTAGACAGTTTTAAAAAATTATTGGGCCACCCGCCGGGCTGCGAACCCTTTGACCTAGGCTGTGGTAGGTTGTTATCCTCACCACTACACCTAAGTTGATCCCAAACAATTTCTTAGAGCAGGGGATACTGAAGAAATGTTTTGGTATAGATAAAGTTTCGTAGAAGTTCTAGATTCGTATGGTTTTAAAAAAAAAAAAGGTGACTAGCTTCCACCTGTTCCGTTTAATTTAGTACTAGGTCATGCCATTAGATCGAGGGAGGTGATATGGTCCGGAAAAGGTTTGAGCCTGAAATTTTGATGTGACAAAAAACTTCTATTAGACCATTTGGCTTATTTCAATATTTTTTTTTGGGTGTGATAAATTTGACGGAGATGAATATAATTAAATAACAATCTAGCCTGTGTGAAAAAAACAACATAAAATAAGGCGATTTTTTTTTTGAGTCCTATTTGAATTTCAAGATTCTATTTTTAATCTTTAATGCATTTTAATAACAGTAAATTGTTTAGTGGTGCTTCATCTAAAAAAATATTCAAAGCCATAATATGTATTATTCTATTGGATTAATCAATAACAAAGCTTTTGAAAGTTATATATTTATAGATAATTACTCGACTACAACTAAAATGTTGTAAAGGCTAATATGTTTAGCCTTACGTTTGTATGTAAATTTATAAAGATTTTTTCAGCAAATGGTTCAGCCGATCTTTAATATTTATTGCTGAAATTATGCATGAGGCTGTTTTAAGCTAAATATAGTAAATGAATTTTGCATTAAGTGTGTTTAATTTGTGATATGAATATCGATACTCAATGTCGATTTAAGGATATGCAGATATGAAGGATATATATTTTAATTTTTTGCTGATATTGGCATACATCAAAACAATATTTAAACAAATTATCAAATACTCTGCAATCAGTAACATTTAATTATTGCACTATCAATCGAAATTAAAATGAGCAACAATAAATAAATAAACATAAGTTAAGTAACAGAAAATGGTATTAAACAATACAAACAAAATACATAAATATTTATAATATTACTAAACAAAAGCATGAAAGTATTTGGCTCATTCTTTTGACAACGGCCAAATCAAATTTTTTTTTATTATGTAAATCTTGTTCGTTTGAAAAATTTTACGTTTTTCTTTTGCAAAAGTATGGCAAGGTTGTTGAAATATATAAGCTTACTAAGGATAACCTCTTAACTACCTATTATTTTTCGGTGGTTATAAAATCACTATTGAAAAGAGTGTGACAGTTTTATGGTGTTATTCTCTGTGTCAATTGAAAAATGAAACGAATTGTTTGTTTGCACAGCAATTAAACAACTTCATTCTGTGTTTAAAAATTATCTCGGACGTGAGGATGTCAAAACAAAATAAGTGTATATTAAAGTAGAAATGAACAGATAAAAAACCAAAGTTAAACATCTATTGTGTGAATCACAATATTCACTAACCTCTCGCTATTTAAAATCAGTGTTTAAAGCTTATAATTGCCAAATATTATATAGTTTCCATGGAAATTCAATTTAGTCTCTATGGGAAGGAAATTCAATTTTCAGTTAATAACACAACAATAAAATTTTTTATGTACAAAAAACTCTGATAAGTTGATTCCAGTGAAAAAAGTTTAAGATCGCAATCATAAATACGTCATGTTAGTTTCACACACCATTGTATTTGGGCTCAGATGACCTTTATGTAAGTATTTTTTCTAATTATTCGGGTATAATTTTTTTCCTATAGCAATACAATACTCACCACATAAGGCATAATATAAATAGATGTGTGTAGTAAAAAAAAATTCATTTTTACTTTTACAAAATATCATCTTATCTTTAAAAAGAGCTCTTTGAAAAGAATTATAAAATATATTTGAGAGATGTAATGGTCAGTCCAAAGGCATAAAAGGTAAGTGCTACCTGCAAATTTTGCTACTTTGGGGTAATGTATTTGAACACGTAGTTAGATTATATAATGTAGATAAATAACACACACGTATATTTTTAGAGAGCTTAGCGAAGCTGACAATATGACTTTAATCGTCTCAACAATAAGCACGAAGGTAGGGCTGAAGATATCGCGTAAAGTTCAGTAGTACTGACAGAATCTAATTTATGTAGTTTAAATTTGTGTATTTACACCCCGTCGTAAACCAATGACTTCCTGATCTCCTTCATCATTTAATAACATCCCACTGATTCCTGTATAATAGGTCCGGTACTTAGGACTACACCTTGACAAACGTTTAACTTGCAATCCTTATTCCAGTCTGAAACGACAAGAAACAGGTCGCCGTTTCGCGCTCTAAGCTCTCAATTACAAAAGACTCATATACATGGCAATAATTAGATCCATATGGGCTTATGGTGTAGAACTTTGGGACTCGACTAAGCCATTGAATTTCTCTCGTATTCAATCTTTACAATCTAAAATACTTCGCAAAATCTTCAATTCTCCTTCCTTTGTAACGAACAAAGTAATCCGTAATGACCATAAAGTCCCATTTGTTACTGATTTAGCCCGAATCCGATATCAATCTTTTCATAACGAACTTTATTCCCACTCAAACCTACTAGTTTCAAACCTAGCTACTTCTTCAATTCCTGATAATACTTTGAGGCGTCTGAAAAGAAGATGGTCAAGTGACTTTTTAACTTAAACTTGTTATTTGAGTTCTATTACCGGGTAGTTTTTACCGGGCGAAGCCGTTGAGTTTTTGGATTAGGGTCCATCTTTATATATTAAAAAACGATCCGGGATCTTTAGGAGTATATTTAATCAGTAAATATTCTTTACGTTAATTTACTTCTTTACATTTTATTCGCTCACACAATCGATTCTACAAATTTTCAAATGCGCACTGAAGATATGCATTCTATTTTTTTAGGCGTATTCCCTCGTTACAATGTAACTATTTGTTCAATAGTGAGTACTATTTTGCATTTCAAATCTTCCTCCCGTTTGTCATTCCCTAGCTTCCACATTGTGTGTCTACATAGCAAGTGTACCTACATATCCGCCATTTGACCTTTTGTTTCCCACTAAATTATTTACAGGATGCTTTAGCATTGTCAAATAAAACTCAAAGAGGTACGGCCCTGAATAAAGTTCACTGATTTCCTCTTTCTGGTTATTATTATTGAATAAACTTAATGCCTGTTATCAGGAGGTCGTACGTAGAGTTCGTTCACTTCGTTATTCACAATGCCTGATGAACAGCAAACAGGCAAGCTATGAATGTAGTCTGCAGTGGTAATATTTGGAATTCAATCCTATGCACAATGTTTTATGTGTAGATGAGCATGCACTTTATATATCTCTAGATCAATTGAATACATATTAAGATATCATCGCTGTCAAAACAATACCGCCTAAGTACACTTTGGACGATTATACAGGAGAGAAAAAAAAAACGCGCCAACTGTAGGCTTGGCTATTCATAATCCATTTTTTATCTATACAATTTTGAAACTATTGTACATGTTGCTGACCTTAATACATCCGTTACCGTTACTAACTCATTTTAACCAAAAGTTGTAGATAGGCGGTATTGTTTTGACAGCGACGATATGTAACTTGATTATCTATTGAATATCATTATTTGTTTATTATTCGTTCTGCGTGCGGTATCTACTATATAATGCTCTCAAGCTCCAAGACATCATAATGGACAGGAAAGATTAGCGTTATCCGCATTCATTGTAGGCTGTCCATTACTAAGGCTGAGCAGACCATAAAAGAATACTGGAGAGTTGTCTACCGGTGTAGTTGCATTATGTATACAGTAGTATGAGGTGAGCCCTGTTAATGAAAAGACAATACTTCACAGTTGAATTTAATGAAACGTAGTCGCATGTACATAGAGAGGGTGGTATTGAATCAGAACGGAATTGAATCAGATCGGCTGATTCTAATGAAAGGGGGCGCCTCGGTTGGTGGCTGTAACAATCAAGGAGTTTGGAGACTTAATTCAATTTTTATTTAAATAATATAATTTGTACATTATACCATTCACGAAGGGTCTTGGTTCAGTACTTTGTGAAAAAGTAAAATTTATTGATGATTGTTTTTTAGTGGTGATTGGTAAGATTATGCTAAACCGTTATGTTTCCCATGTAAAGGCCGAAAAGTCCTAATTCAAGTCCGGCTGTAACAGATAATCATCTCTAGTAATAATACCCGTTGCTAGGGTCGGAGACCTTGGCTATTTGGACTTTCCTTTTTCAAGTGGCATCTTCAGAACTTTGGATACAGGAGATTTGAAAAACGGTTTTGTCAAGTACTTGAACCATTCCCTTGGGCTTCACACCTAGGAGTGTTTGCCCTGCCTTATCAGCCGCAATTAGTCATATTTATCAACCCGAATCAACCAGTTTGCTCTTCTTTATAGTTATGGCCAATTTCTTTTCTTCCTCATAATTTGCATAACAGTCTCCTTTGCAATTATTTAAACAACTTATTTCGTGAAATCTTCAGTACAAACGCATGTTCTCTTTGTATTTCCGTTTTCTTTAGGGTTCAGTATTCTATCCCGTAAAACAGCAACGAGAACACATCTTTGGACTAAGGGGGCCTTAAAACTTGTATCCGATGATATTCTTCTCATTTTCAATCATTTTTAAACGTATTATCTTGTAACAATCAAATTATTGGTTTGACAATTACTACATTTTCCTTTAAAATCTTCCTCTCATTGATCATTATCCTCTTTTTTGTAGTAGATACCCAACTATATAGGAGGTGTACCAATATAGGCAGTTTACCTGCATATATATCCGTCAGTTGGCCTTCCTTTTCTCACTGAATTATTTACAGGATGTTTTAGCATTGTCACAAAAACTCAAAGAGCTGCGGCCCTGAAGAAAAAAAACTTGATTGATTTCTTCACTTTATGCTATGGCGTAAGGGGTTGGTAAACCCCTTCTCCACATAATTTTAGTATCCATAAAAATGTGATAAGATAACCTACTTTGTATTGCGCAAGAAAGGTCGGTTAAGTATTGGCCTTGTGAATTTTAGCACTTATTTAGAAAACTCGAATCTGAAAATGATGAAAGTTGTGTATATGAAAGAACAGTAAAGCTCTTGTTACAAAGCTGTCCTATACTCACAGATACAGATCTGTCGACAAGGTTAAAAGAGAATTTATTTTAAGACGAAAAATTTGTCAAAACATTTGAATTTTTCAAATCGTGAAACTTCATAGCAGAGCCTAAGACTACGCAGGGTAAAAACAAAAAATGAACCTAATAAATCATATTGTTTTAATATTATCCAAATATTAAGCGTTAATGTAAGGCATTATTAATTTGTTAATTACTTTGATTGTAGTAACTGTTTAATAAGCAGGGTTTCAATTGAACTTTTTGCTTCCAGAAGTTCCGCCGGAAAAGTCCGTATTTAGAAATATTTAGCAAGGTCATTTAAACAACAAAAACCGTACCACTACAGCTTACGAGTCTTGGCTTCAGTACATAGTAGAGATTGTACTAGTACACAGATTGTGCAGAGGGGAGGGGAAGGGGTGATTTGACTCAGATGTTGCTCAACTGCCAATGTTTTTCGCCCAATTAAGAGTATCCTGTTTATAGACGCTGGGGGAACCCTAGGAAGGTCTGTAGATTCCGCAGGATATCATCCGTGGCCGTTAACTTCATCTTTTTATTATACCGCTAATAATGCTAACCAATATGAAACAACAAATCTAATTAGGTATAAATATTTATTTTCACGAAATATGTACCATTCATCCTATTTACATTATAAGTATATTATAATACTTATAGTACTAGTAAAATAAAGTTGTAAATGTCATTGATCCGGCCAATACGATTCATTTTATCACAATAACTTCAGCTCTTAATTTTTTAATCGATTCTCGAAAAACTTTTAAAAACAAACGAAAAATGCTAATAAACGAAAACAATGCCTTGACGAATTTGAGATTGTTTACTTAGCATTGGTGACAGAGACAAATTTGTTTTTCGATATACAAACACTGGATAATAAACATTGCTCATTGTACACAAGGCTTTTGACATCGAGATAGTATTATAAAAATATTGTCGGGTGGTTTATAAGCTGTATAAATATTGAGATTTCTAAAATAATCTAGGGAGCATAAACATAAGAACTGTAACTCAGGTTTTGTAACGTTTGTAATCTGTTCCCGACGAAACTTCTCTCTTACTGTTCATGGCTTTGAAGAATATATTTTGAAATTCTTGATAAAATATCTTGTAAGCGGTGTTTATTGAAGTTAAATAATAAAGAAGCTTAATAATTACATTTTTTAAAATCTGCAAACAAACTAAACCTGTGTTAATGAACCCTGAAATTTAAGTTTTACCTCTGATTGACTTCACACCTGCAGTCATTCTGAATTTTTCTCAGTTAATTACAGTTAATTAGTTAATCAGTTAATTAATTGTAGTAGGCTCTCATTATTACCATTCTATAGAATAGAATAGAATAAGGAAACTTCATTCTGGGACTAAGCCTCTTTAGAATAACAAACGTGAACGGAAAAAAAGAAACAAAGGCTACATCTGCCCAGAAGGCTACATATTACAAACCATTAAGTATTATAAAATGATATACATATATTTACATAATTACTACAATTATTAATTTTCAAATATTGCTTCCCATGTATATCCTACTAATATTATAAATGTGAAAGTTTGTATGTTTGTCTCTTTTTCACGCAAAAACTACATGACGGATTTGGATGAAACTTGACAGTAATATAGGTTATACATCAGAATAACACATAGGCTATAGCAAGCGCGGATCGGGGCGCACGGGAGCACGTCCCGCCCCCGACAGTTTTTTAGGTACTGCGGAGAATCCATTATAGGACATAATTAAAGGCAAATCAGGAACTAAGAATCTTGAAATTTACAGATAGGTTCTTTGTATAATTTAAGAAAGAAATGTGGATAATTCCACCCCCAAGGGTTTCCCCCTTAATATAATAGGGGTTCAAAGATTGTATGGAATCCGCCAGTTTTGAAGTTAGACATCTGAAATTTTTGATGTACGAGTAAGTTAAAAGTTAAGTTAAAAAAAAATTAATTATTTATTTAAAATGATCTGCCACGAAACTTTATTTGGCAGACCAAATTCCACGCGAGCGAAGCCGCGGGCAAAAGCTAGTCATACATAATTTTATACCATTAGGCTAATTTGATAAAAATAAATAGCGATTAATGACAGGTATCACAACGGTTACTTGGTTACAATGCGGCACAACTTGACTTTCCTGCTAAATTACTAAATTTAAACAAGGTATATATAAATAATATAAAAGATAAAAAATAAGTTGTGATCTTGTTTTAGGTGGCACAGTGGATGTTAGGCAATAGGGAGTGGAGTAGCTCAGTCTGTAGCTGCTGACACTCAAGAAGGACCCTACTCAGGCTCATCCAACCTCTATAAACTGAGTACCATTAATTAGGGAAAAACCTGGCAGCTGAGCGGGATCTAGGACAAATCATCTCATTGGATAACCGTTGTCATAGAAACAGTACTGAGTGTACCATCTAATGAACCCAAGACCGTTCATGAGTTGTAGTAGCACAGACTTTTTTAGCACCGAGATAAGCATCCTTTATTAGAGCTGCAGGAACCTCTCAAGTACTGCAAGTACTTGCAATTCCGATACACCTGAGTTGTCCGGGGGTTCCAGGGAAATTCTTCACCCCTGTAGAATTAGTTATAGAGTGTATTGTATATTGTGTAGTTTAAACAATTTTCGTATTATAATAACCTTAAATGTAACCCTTTTGGACTATATAAGACTAAAGATACGATACCTAAAACATCGTAATCAATCGTAATGATTACCATCAGGAATAACTTGTTTGATGCCATTCCTGTTGGAATGGGAGCAGAACATTCTACTAACTCCTGATTATTTTATGTTACGGTTTACTATTGGCTCTCCGTTGAAACTCGTTAAGAATAAAAAATACTGTTTACTGAGTGAATTAAAGTCATAAATACTCTTGTGGTAATTGTATCTCTTAAAGGATGTGGTAACTCTTGTGAAATCTTTGTCAATCTCTCTTTACTTAAAACGAGGAGTACAATGGTAAGAAACGCTATAATCTCTGATGAAGGTTAAAGCATTATTACATTTTAATCATAACGGAAAAAAGTTATAAATACTAAAATATTGGAGTGGTATATCCTACTAATATTATAATTGCGAATGTTTGTATGTTTGTTACTGTTTCACGCAAAACCTACTGAATAGATTTAGATGAAACTTAACAGTAATAAAGGTTATACATCAGAATAACACAGAGGCTACAACAAGAGCGGATTTAGGAGGGGCAAGGGGGCACAATGATTTTGTGTAATTTCAGTAGCTTGCTCACGTGCTCACGTGCTCTCAAATTTTACATATTTTCGCTAAACGAAACAAATCAAGTAAAATAGTTTACAGGAGTATATTGCAGTAGGTAAGTAGGACCGCCAAAACTAAAACACATAAATCACCTAAATATGAACATTATTCTAATCCTTTCAGTTTTAATATCTCGCTGCTGCCGTACGACAAGTGAAACCGTTATACTAAGTAATCCTTTTCAATAAATTCAATAACATTACATAGTAATCCTTTACTGACACAGTAAACTTCTGTCTGTCCCGTTAGTTAATCAGTGTCAATGTATGTTTCACGGCTGTGCTGATCCGTCTGTGACGAAATTTGATGTGGATAATCTCAAGGCTGGGGGAGAACATAGGCTACTTTTTAACAACAGACCACACAGACGAAGTTTATATAAAACTGTAACCTGATTGACTAACACACCCAGCGGTCAACACATTGCAGAAACCACTGAACTTAGCATCTTGAAATTTTCAGATAGGTCTGAAATTTCGGATGTACGAGTAACTTATAGTTACAAAAAATTAACTTATGTGTTTAAAATGATCTGTGACGAAACTTTATGTGGCAGACCAAATTCTACGCGAGCGAAGCCGTGGGCAAAAGATAGTAATTACTATAACAGTCCCTGTAGTCTGAAGTTGACTCATTTTGGTATGCACATTCCTACATTATCTTTCCTCTACACTCATAAAAGTAGTTATGATTTTGCTTTTTCGAAAAGCTACTAATAAATAAAGCATAAAGATTTTACCTTGACAAAATGGTAGAAAATTGATGTCGCATGAGATTTTTTCACTAAAAAAACTTCTATAGTATCTAAATTTGATATGAAGATATAAATAATTTTACATCTTGCTATAAAATGCGTATTTATAATGCATTTCCAAAGTGGCCTGCTAGATCATGTTGGCCACTCCTGGTTTAACCCATAGCCTTAGCCTAAAAGTTATCTTGTCTTTCGTTATCGATCTTGTATACAAAGAATGATCACCATAACAGATTTAAACAGCTGTTACTTGGTCAAACGATAAGTTTTAGTAAATGATTGAAGAAGAAAGAAAATCATGGAAAACAAATCTGATGGAAGTAATTATTATTGCTAGAATGATTAAATGTAAGAAAAAGAAGGACGTGTTGGGAATTTTAACAAAAACAATAGAAATGTAAATGGAATGACCTCCACATTTTTAACACTAATAAAATATGAGTTTTCATCTTTACATATTTTACAAAATAATAAGACAAAAGACATCATACGTCAGAGTAAGCAAAGAAGCCATTTGATGAGAGAATTTATTCTCGACCTTGGACTGAGGCTAAAGCAATCTGGCAGCAACCTTAAGAACCTGAATCAGGCAAAATATAACCGAGAAGAGGTTACTTCTGCTGCATCAGCTGTATCTCAACAAGCGGAAATTGTTCAAGGAAACATATTTATAAAATATTATGAATATTAACATGAAACAAAATAAATTTAGACCAAATAAACAATACATCCTGATTCAATTTCGAAATATCGTCCTTGTAAAAGACGATTTACGATTGACGAAAGATTGTAAAGAGGTAAACCTCTGGGAAAAAAACTGTACCATTACAACCCATGAAAGGAACCTGAAACAGATGAATTTGTGTTTACGAAACTACTGTAAAGCTCTTGTTATAAGGATTTCTTATACTCAGGGGTATAGACTCGTCGACAAGGTTGAAAGAGAATTTATTTAAACAAACAAATTGTCAAAAAGATTTGAATTTTTAAAATTGTGAAACTTCATAAGAGAGCCTAAGAATTTTGTTGCTAAGCAGTTGTCAAATAAGAAAATGAGAATAAATAAACCTAATAAATCGTATTAATTCAACTTTATCCACTTATTAAGTGTTAATGTAACGTTTCATTAATTTGTTTATTATTTCAATTGCACTATCTGTTCAATTAGCAGACACCAGTGCAATATGTAGCTAGGCCACTAAGTAAGCAACAAATATTTAAAAACCTGTAAGACTAAAACCCATGAAGGGTCTTGGCTTCAGTACATTGTAGATAGTGTACTGTTTCCAAGAAAACTGTTGTGCAGGGAAGTGGTTTATCCGAGATCACGCTCAACCGGGTTAACTGTAAAATCAATAAATAAATTAGAATATAGGCGGCAAGAGAACTATTCTATCAAATAGTTCCGCAAAATGGTGTGTTATGTGATAGATATGTAATCGTCCTCAATAGAGCTCCAGATAATGAATGATAATTGTTGACCTTGATACTATATGTGGAAGAAAGTGGTCAGGGTAGAGGTCAAGGAATTTCTCATATGATAGGAGAAAACTTTATTAAGTACCCAACGTTTCGACCCACCTTGCAGGTCTTCTCCAGGGCTACATGCAAAATACAGACAATCAAGAAATGGCACAAATATATTAAAACATAGAAATACAAAATAATAAGTATGGTGAATCCAGGTAATTGAAAAATAAAAATTAACTCTAGATAATTTTGAATTATTTGATAAAGCACGAAATTTTCGAAATTTGTTTAAATGCACACTTGATATCATTTCTATTTCTTATTTTCTTGGCTCTCTGTATCTCCATGTTCTGATTACCTCTTACTCAGTAACAAATACTGTCACTGTTTCGGTATCATCTCATAAATGAGCTATAATTCATTTACCTAAAATAGAGCCAAAAACTCAAAAAGAAACACTATTATTTATTATAATGCAATTAGGAAAAACCACAATGCAAAGCCTTATGTTTCAAACAATACACCTACTTACCAGTCGACGTTTCGCCTATTCAGGCATTATCAAGACACCAAAATCAAAAAGGGTTATGTGAATCGCATCTCGAAGAAAAGGGTGCAATACATCCCAACGATCAACAGCCCAAACAGGCTCCAAACATGAGAAAGCACCCCACCACCAAGACGTTCAACAAACAACTCCGAATCAATTCAGGTGCAATTATAAGGAGGTGACCTTTGCGCAGGTCGTTTTTTAAATAACTTATTTACTTTATTCTTCTTTCTTTGTTAGATTCTTCTCGGAGCCACGGTACAATTTTACTGTAGTCCCTTGTTCGTTGTATGTTGAACGTCTTGGTGGTGGGGTGCTGTCTCATGTTTGGGCTGTTGATCGTTGGGATGTATTGCACCTTTTTCTTCGAGATGCGATTCACATAACCCTTTTTGATTTTGGTGTCTTGATAATGCCTGAATAGGCGAAACGTCGACTGGTAAGTAGGTGTATTGTTTGAAACATAAGGCTTTGCATTGTGGTTTTTCCCAATTGCATTATAATATAATTCATTTACTTTTCCATTTTCTCACACCCAATCGTTTGTAGTGGCAAAGGCTTTCCACTTATAGCAACACGCATATATTTCTGTTTTCTAAGTTCTTTCAGTGTTGATGTATAATTTGACATATAACCAAGGGTCTAATAAAAAAATATCTATATAAAAGATATACACACATATTGTCTGATAATTTAACAACAGTTTGCAGGTGAGCCTGGGGAGTTGCCATTGGTTTCAAATGTTATAATGCATTATCGGGTATCCAGGTTATATTCCTGTATCAAGAAGACGGGTGAAGACCTCCTGACTTGCGCCGAATCAATTCAGGTGCAATTATAAGGAGGCGACTTCTGTGCAGGCCGTTTTCTTAAATAACTTATTTACTTTATTATTCTTTCTTTGTTAGATTCTTCTCGGAGCCACGGCACAATTTTACTGTAGTCCTTTGTTCGTCCTATATTTACGAATAATCCTTCTTTCTAATAATTCTAATTTATGTAGCTTATAATTCAAAACTAGGCATTTATTTGCATACAGGCATTTCGGCTTAATTCCTTTCCTGTAGTTCTGTAGAAATATAATAAATATAAATGCTCAGGTGTCTCTGGCTGTTAAGGTTTTGTTGTCTGCTTGCAACAAGATGAGGTTGCCTGTTGTTACACAACAATGTTATGAAATGTATTGCATCCTCTAAATGCCTTCAAAACATATGTAAGATCTTTTAAAACATGATTTATTTCAGTAATAGTAAAGAATTAAATTACATGTAAATGCAACTGTAAGTTTTGTCTATAATCCATGAAGAAGGTTTTTTTAAGATAAGTAATAACCCAGATGATAGAAAGAAAACATAACACAAGGTTGCTCAAGTAACCTTACACATATTTTGTTAATATCTTTGCTTGTTGGTAGATACAAGTGGTTAATGCTTTCGATCATTCTAGACTAAAGGGGCCTATACATGGTTAATATTACTGTCACTATTTAACTCAATTCACAGTTAACTCGCGATAAGCGTGTGTGATAAGAGCGTGTGTAGCAATTGTTATCATTGCAAAAAAAAAGGGGAAAGACGCTTGCGGGTGAAGGATAGCGAAAAATTCACCCATTTAAACTTAATCAACGAGATTTCAGTAAAGGAACAACCAGATTATTATAATTATTTTCATATGAATGAAAACTTATTCAATAATTTATTAGATATGGTTTCTCCTCATATTGAAAAAACAAGTTACAAAAAAAAAAAAAAAGGAAAGTATATGCCCAAAACAGCGGTTGGCAGTTACCCTATGCTGTTTAACAACAGGCCGAAATTTTGAGGACTTAAGAGTTTTCAACGCTAATTTCTCCAGCAGCCATCAGCCGGAAACTGAAGTTGTCTTTTTGACATTGAAAACCACTCCACTATTCAGCAATGTCATCGTGTGGTAGATGTAGTCTCCTCTGCATTAGAACGTGGGTCATATTGTTCGGGCGTCTTTCTTAACGTGGAATAGGCTTTTGACCGAGTTTGGCATCCGGGATTGCTCTACAAACTCCGTAAATTCCTACCGCCTGCATACTTTCTCATCCTTCAATCCTATCTCACAAATAGAACTTTTCAAGTAAACCATAATACTGTCTATTCATCCCACTTTTCCCAATCTCCTGGTGTTCCTCAAGGTAGTATCCTCGGCCCAATCCTTTATACAGTTTATAGAGCTGACGTCTCAACTCATCCTGATACTATCCTTACTACGTATGATGATGATATATGTGTATTATCAGTCAACACCAATCCATTTTTTTCATCCCAAAGCCTCCAGTCCCATTTCACTTATCTTGAAGAATGGTGTCAAAACTGCAGAATCAAAATAAATTCTCAAAAATCGCATCGAATCACTTTTACCTTACGTCGCAAACCAATGACTTCCTGCCCTTCAGTACCCTTTAATAATATCCCACTTGTACCTGTAGAACAGATCCGATACTTAGGGTTGCATCTCGACAAGCGATTAACCTGGAATCCTCATACAAGACTGAAAAGACAAGATACACCTCGACGTTTCAGGCTACTTCAACGCTTATTAGACAAACGTTTTAAACTCCCAATTAATTACAAAAGACTCATCTACATGTTCATCATACGACCTATTTGGAATTACGGAGTAGAGCTTGTGAAATCGATTGTGACTTGGTTGTTGAAATTGTTGGGTGGTGCAGCGTGTGCAAAATAATTGAGCCTGATCGATTTATGCGACGCAATCAACAGGTACAAAATACTGAGGAATGAAAGAAACCGCCCTGACCGAGCCTACACAATCAGTTATTTTCTATTCTATACGACAGCATTTTCTATACTGTCGGTAATATTGACCGTGCATAGGCCCCTTAAGGAAAGCAGCGATTGTGTTGGCTAGACTATTCAGATCAATTGAGATCAAGAGTGCAGTGGGGTCCTCAATGTATTGCAAATTTAATCTACTGCTTCCCTCACACAATTTTATATGAATTTTTTTTTCTGCATAAAAAATGCGAATGTTTCTTATTTATTGATATATAACCGATATTAATAATGTATGTATGTATATATATATATATATATATATATATATATATATATATATAAAATTAATTAATCAGCAGTTTTTATAATACTGAGATGCTATGCTGAAATTTCCCGTATTCGTATCAGGCAAATAAATGATTTAATTAATTAACACCCTTATATGGACCATGTGGGATCAGATCCTTCTGAGGTTCTTCCAGTCTCTGTAAAGGGCTCTTTATGTTGGGGGATGTGGTGGTACAAAAAAGTAATGCGGAGGATTGGAACTAGCCCCTTGTCGCCTTTCACCCACAAAATTCCGATATTTCTGATTACGAATTAGTCTCAGGAAATTCTTATTTTAATTTTGTAGATTTTAACGAACTAACCTCCACGTAATCAATCGCGTTTTTGTATTACGTAATTACAAAATACCTTTATGCCGTATCAAATACTTTACCAGGAAATCTGTTATAACTCTCGAGATAAAAGGTTACATTAGTGCACAGGTAAAATTAGGACGTAATCTCTCGAAATCCTTTATACGGCTTCTCGAAAGTTATTATTGCAACGACTAACTGGCTCGTAAAATAATATGTGATTATGTCATCTTGGTCCCTTCTTGATATGGCCTTCCAAGGCTATCGTTGTAAAAGCTGCCCAACAAAATATAAATAATATACCTACAGAACCTAATTAATTGCAACTTGGTGGCTTTGTATGTTTACTTAGGGTATGTTTGTTATACATTTTTAAATGTATTAAATAGTAATGCTATCAAAAGTTAGTATAAATGCTGGTATTTGAATGATGTTGACTTTATCTTACTACTTGTACTTTATAATTGTACTTGAAAACTATGTTACTGCTTGTACGTAATATTTATGTTATTACTTGTACTTGATAATTATATTTCTATGCTTCTATATGAGGGTCTCATTCTCATCTCAGCCCTGAGGAAGTCATCAGCATGGTTGACGAAACGTTGGCGAGAAATTTATCTACACGGTCTAAACCAGAAGAAATAAACAAAGTCTTTTGTAATAATAGTGGTCGTAGAAGCCTAAAAGAATATTTAAAAAATATTTTTTTCAAAGTAAATGTTTCGCAAAGGATGAATCAATGTTCGTCACTTTTCAATTTAAAAATCTACAAGCCGGATTATTTAATTATTGTAAAACTTCTTTATATCCCCAATACCCATATATATATATATATATATATATATAGAGAGAGAGAGAGAGAGAGAGAGAGAGAGATAGGTATGGTAAGTAACTCTAATGTTCATGTTCGATTTTAGGAACACAAGATCTTATGTTTTTTATTTCAATATTGTTTGTTTTCAGTTATAAATCACTATTTCATTCATTTCTGAAATTGGTAATAGTTACGATACATTTTAGTGTTGCTGTGGCGAGAATTCGTAAAAAAAATATAAACAAAAAAGATGTATATTCCTATTATGCAAAAATAAAAATGTCATTTTCATCACATTTTTCTTTCCTTTTATTAGGGATGCGATTCGTATTAATATATATGTATATATGAATAGTTAAAAAGATTTAAGATTTAACCAAGTTTCATTAAATAAACAAACAAAAACCGGGCGTCCTTTTATAAAGCCATAAGATTATTAGCATTTGAACTGGTTTCTATGGGAACCGGCTCCGAAACCTTATGTACGAAATCCAATATGCTATTATATTTATTTTTATATTTCTAGCTTCTCTGTTTATGGATGTACGGTTTAGGTTATTTAAGTTTTGTAGAGCAACTTATAATCTTTTAGATGAGTACCAACAATTTTCCAGAGAAGATGAAGTTTTAGGTTATTACAAAAAAATTTTTAGGTTAGTTTTTAGAAATAATCCCTACCACTTAAGAAGGATGATTTTTAAAATAACCCAAATAGCAAGTGGAACTATTACAAAATATTCAGCTTCTTAAATATCATCGATCATTATATACGATTATAACAATATAGATGCTTCAATTATATTTATAGATTAACAAAATAAATAAAACTGATGAAAAAAAGAAACGTCAAATAATTATTGTTGTGCAATTGAAAACTAAAAAAATTAAAAAAACGAAGCCCTTAAGTCTCTCAAGCACTGAATAAAGATCTAACCATTCAACAGTTCGCCAATTCAGGTATCATCAGACATTAACCGATATATTTACACCAAAGAGGAACAAACAAATCACATCTAGCATACACAAACACATCAATCAGAGATAGCAAACCTACTCCAAGGTGTCCAATCCAACAATCGTCGATAAAATAAATTCTAATGATTGGACAATTATTTAAGTAAATAAAAAAAATTAATTGAAGAAACTTGTAATTGGTTATTATTTTCTAGAAATATTTATGAGGATGCTGTAGATTTTTAAAAACGAAATTGCATAATTCTGCAATTATCTGGTTAATAATTTTTTCTTATCTAAAAATATGTTATGGTATTTTTTCATAACTGAAATTGGTACACGAAATAGGTGTGACAAATTTCTCAATTTCTGAGGTAGTTGTAAAAAAAATAGTAATTTCTTATCAAGTTTAATGATTCAACGTTCGTGATTCCTGTTCCGTTTGAATTATAAAGAGAAAAAACTAAGATCGCTTAGCAGCAGCTGATATTAAATTAATCTTTGGGGGAGATGGCTAACGCAAACATATCATATACATATTATAATACAGTAGGGAATTTATTTTAATTGACATATAATTTATCCGCCTCTGTAATCAATGGTGGGAATCCTCAGTGTTTATGCTTATACAATAGACAATTTTCCTTTTACGAAAAGGCAAATTACGAAGAAATATCCGTTTTGAAAACATTCTGTGGAGAGAATCGATTTTCCCAAGTTTTATTATTATTATTGTTCTCAATAATGAAACTTTGTAAACTTCCTTGGAAAAAAAATACTTGTTCTCAAACTATAAGGTTTTATTTTATTTTTTTATTAATTGTTATAATATATAAACATTTTTATTTCTAAGAGAAAAGATATATAAGATATAAAGATAAAGGTTATAGTTTTCAATATCTATAGTTCGCCGTTTCAGGCTATTTCAACATTAACTAGACACAAGCTCTATTATTAATTAATATATAATACATTTAATTACAACAGACTCATATGCATGACAATTATAATACCTACTTGGACTTACGGAGCAGAGCTATGGGGCTCCATTAAGCCATCAATTCCTCTCATATCCAATCCTTACAATACAAAATACTTAATGCTGCTTACTTTGTTACGAATAAAGTCTTCCATAATGACCTCAATGTCCCATTTGTTACTGATTTGGCCCAAACCCGATACCAGTCTTTTCATGAAAAGCTTTATTCTCTCTCAAACCTAGCTACTTATTCAATTCCTGATAATCCTTCAAGGCCTTTGAAAAGAAGATGGGCTCGTGACCTTCTAAGTTGAGTTTGTTATTTGAGCACTACCACTGGTTAGTTTTTCTATTTGTCTTTATCCATGCCCTTATTTACCATTCCTGCCATTGTAATTGTTGTATTGATACAATAGTAGTAAATTTCAATGAATAAATTAATTTTTTAATCTATAGACCCTTATTTGTACATATATTAAAAAAAATTGATCGTTCTTTTCGCCGAACATTTTTTTTTTTTTTACTTTGAGTATAATGAAAAACATAAAACAATGGGAGCTCCAGTGATATGAACAATTACACAATTGGAACAAACTGGGTTGTTCCGCCGCTGTGGGCTGCTGGACATATCTGTAGTATATACGTATGTATATTTTTGGAAATAATAAAGCATTATAAACAAAGATTTGGAAATACACAGTGTAAAAGCAGAAGCAGCAGAACACAGAGATACCTTCAGAAAGATGTTGTTAAGTTGGGATTCCAGGGTACAAACAATAAAAGAACAGGCACATAATGGTCGAAGGAAAGAAAGAAGAGAAGAGACATGGTGAAAGGATGAGGGAGTATTGGGGGAAAAGAATGCAGCGAATGAGAAGGAAATGAAATAGGCACGTGGTCCCTAATTGGCCAAAACGAAGGGGGGAGGGGAAAACAACATGGTATAATAATTTTATGTCTTTATTGTTCAATTTTTTGTAGGAGTTTAATTATTCAGTAATTTTTTCGTATAAATTTGGCGTTTTAGTGGCAGCCCCATTAAGTATTTGTTTAAGGTCTCGGATGTGATGTATCCCTAGGACTCTCACTGATCTAAGCATTTCCAGGATGTGGCAGATTTTAAACTTGGCTGACTTTTGGCAATTTTTTATGTTACAAGCCATTGTTCTACCCTGTGGGGTCTGGTGAACCTATGGCTCAACCAGCCTTTATAAAAGTAGGTAAGCTTGATTAGGGGAAGGAGGAAACCTGGTGGCTGAGCGTGATCTAGGTCAAGTGACCTTGCATAACAAGAAAGCTGGGGATACCAATATCTCATTTTATGATGATTGAGAAACTAGCATGCAAAAGACCATAAATGATGGGAGACGCTTTATTAACAATTCCAAGAAGCGAGAAGAGATTTGAATTATACAACTATAAATATTCAGATGTTTTAACAGATATTGACTTGTCATGCACTAAACAGTTTGTTTTGTGAACATCGAATTCAAGTTTAATTACGACTACAATTTACGTGTATATGCCTCATATATCCTCTCACTCCCTTAGCGAACATTGACCGTTAATATCCTCTGATGCGTTATTAGTAGTTACAATCAATAAACTTTCATTTAATTAATTTTTTTAATACTATTGTCAATTTACTTATTTGCGTAAATACAGAATGATAAAGAACCACATAATGAAGTTATATGGTTTTATTTCATTTTTATTTAATTTAGTTTATCGAACGATATGATCATATTTTAAATCTATATGTACATATAAAATGCTTTGTCCTGAATGACTGAGAGATCAACACACAGCCTAAAACGCTGATCGTAGAGGTCTGAAACTTGGAGGGTTTGTTCTTTGTATGACGTAGGCATCCGATAAGAAAGGATTTTCCGAAATTTTACCCCTAAGGGGGTGAAAAAGGGGAGCAAAGGTTGTATGGGTGCTCACGTGTTTCTTACTCGCAAAATCTACATATTTTCGTTGAACAAAACAAATCAAGTAACATAGTTCCCTTATACGGCCACAAACGTGGCAAGATCACGTTCAAAGTCTCAGCCTGAACTGAGAAATAAATAAAATAAACAATAAAAGGAAAAGGACACGGTGTGCCCCATCACCGGAAAAATCCAAAGTTAAGAAATAAAGAAAGAAATTAGAACCTTCCGTCTTCTCATCCTCCTCTTAAAATGTGCGCAGTACAATAAAAGAGATTCCTCTCCAACCTAATCGTAACCCAAATTACAAATCTTCAAACTTATAGGGGTTAAGAAAAAAAAAAAAAGAAAAAAAAAAAAGTTCACTTATATTCCTTCGTTTTCCTTCTTCCTGCCTTTACTTTCTTCTTTCTACCACTATTCTTGATCCCGCCAAACGGTCCCTCCCTGTTTTGTATTAGCATTGTATAAAGTCAGCGGCTCTGAGCCGGTTCGAGTAAAAACCGCCTTCAGCGGACTCACATTGTAACGCCTTAAAATACCGAAAGGTAACAGAAGGCCTTTATATATATAAGCATTTGCATGTATTCATTGTAAATTTGTAATATATTGTAAATAAAAGTTTGGAGGATGTGAAAAAAAAAAAAAAAGTTTACTTATGTTACCGAAAGGTAACAGAAGGCCTTTATATATATAAGCATTTGCATGTATTTATTGTAAATTTGTAATATATTGTAAATAAAAGTTTGGAGGATGTGAAAAAAAAAAAAAAAAATGTTCACTTCTCTTTGATCCCGCTAAACGGTCCCTCCCTGTTTTGTATTTGTATTGTATAAAGTCAGCGGCTTTGAGGCCCCATCGTAACCTTAAAATACCGAAAGGTAACAGAAGGTTTTTTTTATATAAAAGCATTTCAGGAATTTCTGTAAATTTGTATCATATTGTAAATAAAATTTTTGGAGGATGAGAAAAAAAAAGTTCACTTCTCATAGAAGATTATCCACTTCAATCCTCTACCTCGGCGTCACCTTTGATAGACATCTCACCTTCTCAAAGCAAGTTCAGGCAAGATTGAAGTTGGCACGACAGAAATTCCACAAGCTATACCATCTGCTCTTGTCGCCGCAGTCTCGCTGAGGTTGAAATTACAAATCTACAAGTCCATCATAAGACCGACGTTGCTCTAAGGTGTACCACTACTGAGACACCTCTACAAAACAACGCTGAAGCGCCTGCAGCATTACCGGAATTCCATCCTTAGGAAGATCGTAAGTGGCACATCGCTCGAGGGAGCACTTAACACCACCATACGAGAGGAGCTTCGGCTTCCCTCGGTGCCCGAGTACATAGTTCGGAGGCTCATCAAATTTTTTGATGGGCTGAAGACCTGTGCGAACCTCCTATTTGGGGACTTAAAACCACCCCCAGACCTGGGAGATGGCAGGGCAGTGTTCCCTTGGTCGATGTGCTTACATTTGATCTAGGGATGGGGTAAGTACTCCCTTGTCCTTATCCTTCCTTCTTTTTCCTTCTTCCTTCCTCCCCTTTCTTCTTTCTACAACTATTTCTTGATCCCGCTAAACAGTCCCTCCCTGTTTTGTATTGTATAACGTTAGCGGCCTTGAGCCGGTTCGAGTATAAACCGCCTTCAGCGGACTCAGCCCATTGTAACGCCTTAAAATACCGAAAGGTAACAGAAGGCTTTTATATAAAGTTTATATAGAAGCATTTGCATGTATTTATTGTAAATTTGTATTATATTGTAAATACAATTTTGGAGGATGTGAAAAAAAAAAAATACAGTACACTTCTCGCTGCTGCCGTACGATAGGAAACCGTTATACTAAGTAATCCTTTTCAATAAAATCAATAACATTACATACTAACCCTTTACTGACACGAACAACAGTAAACTTCTGTCCGTCCCGTTTGTTAATCAGCCTCAATGTATATTTCACGGCTGTGCTAATCCGTCTGTGGTGAAATTTGGTATGGATAATCTCAAGCCTGAGGAAGGACATAGGCTACTTTTTAATACTATCTAAATATCTATATATTTACTACTACCACACAGGCGAAGTTTATATAAAACTGTAAGCTGATTGGCTAACACACACACTTAGCATCTTGAAATTCGCAGATAGGTTCTATCTATAGCTTAAATGAGCAGTAAGAAAGGACTTTGGACAATTCCATCCCCCAAGCGTTTCCTCCTTAATATAATAGGGGTTCAAAGATTGTATGGAATCTGTCAGTTTTGAAGTTAAACATCTGCAATTTCGGATGTACGAGGAACTTATAGTTAAAAAAAAATACATTATTTATTTAAAATGATCTATCACGAAACTTTATGTGGCAGACCAAATTCCACGCGAGCGAAGCCGTGGGCAAAAGCTAGTATAAGTATAATGCTGATGGATTCAAATACTAAACTTGTTGAGTCAAGATAAATACTAAACTCAGTTTCTCTATAAAATAAGTAATAACATTTAAAGTTAATATTTCACACACAATTTACAAAACTGTTCAATAAAAAAAAAAAGCACAAAACACAATAACCTCCCTGGTTTTTATCTCACAGCTTTTACCAGGGTAACTTATTAGTAATATTCGAATGAAAGACGTTTGGTGTACGTCTTTTACATTCGTATGTTTATAATGGAAAGCAATTGGAAAACCATGAATCTCAGCTTGAATGTCTTGGAGCGAGGTTGCTCTCTGTGATATACGAGTTTGTTCGGATGTTCATTTGAAATGTGCTGTATTTGATCTTCATTATTAAGTCTGTTATCATTGCGGAGCGAATTGGATAAATATATAGAGAAACTAAAATAAATAAATAAATTTGTTTTCGAAAAAAAAAAATAGATTTTATCGCAGGGGATGTTCCATACACAAAAAAGTTGTACAAGCAATCTTTTTATTAATAAATGTGTATCGATTAGCCCCATAGCCTGTTCCTTTCACACAGTACGTTATTCATATAAGTTTCAAATCTTATAAATTTTGTATCGATGTCTTCAGAACTTGATTCCTGGCATACAATGGTTGTTAGTGAATCGATTCTTTTATAAATAATAAGATGAGAACCCGGTAAATGCCGTTAATATACTTCAAGTTTATTTACACATTTTCCCACGGCCCTGTTGAATATTCTTTTAAATTCTTCCTCTGCATATTTTCTTATTCACTCAAAGGTGACTACACCGAACTGATTGCCTGTAATTGAATATTCAGTAAGCCGTTAAAACAATAAGTTTTCATATTTAATGTTTTGAATGAAAGTCTATGGCCTGGTCCAGGAATATAGACATCTGCTGCTCCGGTGAAGTCGAGTTTTGTCCAGATCGAGTTATTTGCATTGAGCTAAGCGGAATCTTGTAATTCTCTTAGCGCGTACGGGGCTAAGTCCTGTGTTGGCTTAAATAACAATAAGTAAGTAACCTAACTGAGTCAGTTAAGCTCCCATTTAAAGGTATTACGTTTTTAAAGGCTAAGTAAGTTAGTACTTTTTCCAAGTGAGTTGCCGCTGCGTCCTACCGAGTACCACGGGTGTACAGGCAAATAGTATTCGTTCTCTTCTGTCTGTAAGCAAGCATTTGCTTCTCAGCCCACTAGTTTCCTATGGTCGTCTTACTTGTAAGTGACGTCGGGAAAAATACCAGTCGAATAGCTTGCCGGAACTGCAGTGGGTCTATAATTCTCCCCTGGGAGGGATCCCAAGTTATTCCATATCCCCGACCATTTGGTTATTTATTGCCTTGATTCTACCCTCCACTGTGAAAGTTGTGTTATTTAATCGTTTGGGATTGAGACGGGCCAAGTGTCTATAAAAGATAAGTCGCCTTTTGCTGATACATGTGACGCTATCCTCTTGTTATTCGAGTAGCTCAGCATTGTGACGAACCCTCTTCCTCGCTGACTGGTCCCAGGATATGGTCCCTTTCCTAGTTCTTCCTCTCCCTGGCCATTACAAGGCAATCATAGGCCTGCAGAACAGAGGGTCTTACAAGCGAGTGACAGAGGCGGAGTTTTAGGTTCTTGTTAAGGAACTTGGATGAATAGATACTTCACAGGAGTAGTGAGCACTTTCAAACTTGTTACATCTAGTGGCTATGGCTAGGTTTATTATACTTTTTTAAAAATTAAATTAGAACTTAATACTTATTCAAACACTTACTGCCTACAGCTCATGAGCTCTGGCCATTTAATAAAATTATCTTTTATAATATAGCATGAAAAAAAATTACATCATTTTTCCATTCTTATATTTATCATCTCTGTGATATGCGTTACATAAATATGCAGCACCTGTGTACGAGCATATACCAAGACCTCCATGATCAATACCAGCCTTTGCCATATGTTGTGGCAGTTGCTAGCAAGAGAGAAGGTAATATTTATTATCAAACTTGAAAATATCTCGAAAGAACTTGAAATATGCCAGAAGTTCTGAAAAATGTATGTTGATTTTGTTGTTTTTGAATTTCTTATGGTTAAATCACCAGCTGTTTCGCAGTGAAAGACCAAATATGAGCTGCAAGCAAAGTACAAAACTTGCAGGCCTTCCAGTCTGTAAGAACCCTTCCCATGTCCTCACCTTGCTCTACGGCAAGATCATCCGCGTTCTCAACAAGATGCCCTCAACCTCAGCATACAGAAAGTACACGGAAGATATCGTGGCCACTAGAGCGGCCATTGTCACTTCCAATTCTTGTCCGGAGGACATCGAGAAGCTCATCGACTGCGGCCAAGTGGAGGAACTGATACTCCAAGCAGAGAAGGAACTCCTCCTCGCCAAGAACTTGCTCTTATCCAAGCCCTGGGAGCCTCTGATGACCAAGCCAGAACCTGATCAATGGGTTTGGCCTCCTCAGCTGAAGTAACTAGTTATATTTATGGTTATACCAATGTCGTTGTGTTTTTTTTTTTTTTTGTGAAGTGTGTGATTCAATAAATCAAGTTCATACAATTCAATCTTATTTTGTAGATTATAGTTTTCTTTACTTTCCTTCCCAGATACAAGCAACGAAAGATTCTATAAGCGTTAGCAGCTGACCATATTGATGAAAATTACCAAAAGGTTATTAATGAGCATAACAAAGTGATAAAAAAATTGTTAGGGCTTTTTAATTCAAACTGATCTTAATAACAAAGTACATATTGATAAAGCGTTGCCTTTTCATCCTACGGTACAAAAACGAATAAATTTCTGAAAAGTGAGCCTGAATATAATTGAATAGAAAAATGATTTTTTTTTCTAAAACATTTGCAAACAGGTTATTGTAAAAAATGTATAATATTTCCTTTTAAATTTTTAACCAAAACATCAAGGAATCTACCTACAATAGACGTACTACATCTGGTGTGGTTTATTAATTCCTTGGCTCAATTATATTTTACATCGATTTACATACCATTTCGATTCCAATCATTCTTGAAAGCGAGTTACTATCACCCTCAAACAATCGATACAATGATGGCCATTTAAAAATCGATGAAAACAATTACTACCTTCTGATGTACGTAGTTGATGTTGAGCGCTCTTCCAAGAGCTTGATTACCTTTTCCATTTTTATTTGATCTGTGATCTAAATCGCACGGTTGTAACCATTTCTTAAATTCAATAATTTAAAATATTATATATCACTTATATAGATAGACAAATATTACAGCACAAAAAGGTTTTATAAATATATCATTTCTACCCCAGAGCTTTCTATGAAAATATTATTACATAACTGAATATAAAAATGATTTTGTTTCTAAAACATTTGCAAACAGGTTATAGTAAAAAATGTATAATATACATACAGTTATTCTCATATCGCCTCCGGCTTCTATCATCCCTGAAGATGGCCTTCAACGGAGGTCGAAACGTCTGCACTCATAATAAATAAGTTTTTCTTATTTTGTGTTATAATGACTGCACCCTTAGACTATCTATATCCCACAGAAAATATTATTAATTGGGTAATGTTCATATAATTTGGATTATTGATGTCCCAGGATGTTTTGTATATATAAATATAAATAATTTAATACCTTTTAAAACTATAGCACATATTTATTGACTAGCTTTTGCCCGCGACTTCGCTCGCGTGGGATTTGGTCTGCCACAAAAAGTTTCCTGACGGATGATTTTAAATAAATAATTTACTTATTTTTTTAACTATAAGTTACTCGTAGATCCAAAATTTCAGATGTCTAACTTCAAAACTGACGGATTCCATGCAATCTTTAAACCTATATTATATTAAGGGGAAACTTCTTGGGGGTGGAATTATCCAAATTTCTTTCTTAAATTATACAAAGGACCTATCTACAATTTTCAAGATGCTAAGTTCCTGATTTGCGTTTAATTATGAACTATAATGGATTCTCCACCTAAGTACCTAAAAAACTGTCTGGAAAGGCACGTGTCCCCGTGCCCATAGGCGGATCCTTGTGGGAGGGGGGGAGCTCGGGGGCACGCATACCCTAACCACCCCCAGACGGTTTTTTGTGTACTGTGGAGAATCCATTACAGTACATAATTTTAGGCAAATCACATGATCATTGTTGTTAAAATATGTGAATAAAATAACAGAAATAACATGAGTGAAACTATTGTTTAGATATTTTAATAAACCTTTGAAATCTTTCTATAAATACTACAAGTTATTGTTAATTTTTTTGCCTCTCTGCCAGTTGTGCCCCCAGAAAAAATGATCCCTCCTAAATCCCTCCTAATGAATAAAAAATGATTCCCTCCTAAATCAGTCCTTGTTGTAGCCTATGTGATTCTGACGTTTAACCTATATTACTGTAAAGTTTCATCCAAATACGTTGAGTAGTTTTTGCGTGAAAGGGAGACAAACATACAAACTTTCGCATTTATAATATTAGCAGGATTATCTAAAAAACAGTTAACGTTTAAAAACATATAAATATTAACAAAACATGTGTTTTAAGAAAATAATAAGCTTAAAAACGTTCTTGTCAAGCTAGTCTCATGATTATGCCATTGCTTTGTCTCACCTTTTGTTTCAATATATTTCATTTATTACGAACCCAATGACAAGTGATTCGGTTTGAAACAATTTAAAACAATATTGATCGATTCGGATAATATTTACAAGACACCAGTGACATAACTAATAGGCCAAACAGTTAAAATACGTTATGAGCTCTAAACATATAATAAAACAATAGATGTTTAACACTCTGAAATTATTCGAATTGATAAAAAATGTCGTGACAGATGACAATTGAATTGACCAGTCAACCGGGAATTGACGGCAGACTGGGTTGCTAAGCCCCCCACCACTCGATTCCAATAAGTAGGTTCTGCACATCTCGAATTCACCGGTCATACTACACCTGACGAGCTGTACGTCCCTTCCAAAGAACGGCATAACTAAGGATTTTTTACTCCTTTTAAAAAATTCTAAGAACACCTGCAGGACCGCAAACCCTCGATCTTGGGCATAGTAGGTTGTTATGGTAACCACTAGCTCACTTGTGACCCTGGCTCAAGTTGTTTCTCCAACCTCATTAAAAGTTGTTTTGACAAAATTTTGTATGTGAGAAGCAAAATTTCTTTTATTTTGGTTCCGCTCAATCACCCTACTTGGGTATGGAATGGATTAATGCTTTTGTCGGAGATCTATGATATATATTTTTTAAACAAGAGACGATGAAATATTTCAAATAAACAAGTTTACTGGTGGCAGCCATTTTGAAAAATCAGCTCTCAGGCTTAGTATTGTCACTGGTAGATTAGTGGTTTATCGGAAGGGAAGTAAATTTTCGTGTCCGGCAAAACGAGCCGATACTCTGTCATACTGTGTTAGTAGATCAAGCTCCTAACTAACAGTAAAAACATTGCTCTGGACACCAATAATCTTGTATACTGTTCGGAATTGATAACTAGGACAGGGATAAATCGGAGGGTGTGATATTTACAGTACAAATCCACAACAGGTATTGGTTAACATGGTAACAATATTGACATCCAAAATAGATATTTTAAATTCAGTTATTTACATAGTTCACGAAAAAGATTTTTTGGAGATTTTTTAAAGATAAAAACAAACTGAAAGCTATATTTTGTTGGTTTCCCGCCAGTCTCCTGTTTTAATTAATAGCGAGATCTCACCCAGGGGATCGATCGGGAATACCTTGGCCAACGAAATATCCCAGTTTAATTAGTCGACCGCTTTATCGTGTTGTGCTTTGTAAATACTGATATTGGAAGGCGACATACATAGGTTAATAATATTCATGTGGTGCTTTAAAAACTGTCTCTAACTTTTACTTTTATATTTTATTATTTCATTTAATTGTTTATTTTATGACACCCTATAATTTCATCAGTTCCTTTCTAAGCGTTTGTATTATTACTTTCCTGTCCCAACATGAAGCCTTAATTAACCAAGAAAAAATATTTTTCTTCAATAAATTTTTATTGATATTACTTTTTACATAAGTAATATATTTTGCTTAGAAAGTTATTTTTTATAATTTCATTAGATAAAAAAAGTTCCGTCGTCTTAGAAATAGTACAGACTCTACTACGTACTGAAACCACGACCCATAATGGGTTGTAGCGGTACAGGCTTTTTCTAATATGTAATATTGTTGGTTGCTTGCCTTAACTTTGAATTATTTTATGATAGCGTAGGATTTACTTGTTTCTGCTGCCACATTACTATTTTTTAAAATGGTCGAGTTCATTGTCCGAGCTTCCCGAAATGTTCGGAGTTCAGTAGTTCAATACTGCCGAGGTCCAGTTCGGAGCGACAGATAATTCTAAATACAGCGATCATATTGTCCTCCTAAAGAGCCCTGTGCTTATCCAAGGGACCAGACTATCTTTATGATTCTTTTAAAAATAAATATCTATCAATTAAAATAATAACTACTTCTTAATTCCTGTTTGCTTTATACTTCTCTAGATGCTTTACCCAAAGGAAAGTTGAAACGATTGTAGGAAACTCCTTTTCGTTGCTATCCAGTAAGCATTTGAATCAGCTGACCGGATCCTGGAAAAATCATGTCTTTACCGTCACTCTTTCGGCGATCCCAGGCAGCTTTACTTCCTCCCACACCTTTTCATATAATTTCAAGTGCTCCTTAGTTGTCCAGCGATTTTAAGAACGAATAATTTATTATGATTTTTAATTTTTTATTAATTGTATTAATTTTTAAATATTTTTATTTTGAAGAGAAAAGATTTGCCTTGACCGGGATTCGAACCAGGGACGTCTGTCTCTCCGTGACAGCGCTCTTACCCTTTGAGCTACCAGAGGTCACTTCACAGTCAGGACAAATCCGTTCTCTTCACCGATCCCATACCATATCCCAGAGTTCTCGCAATTGTGATATATACACGAGGTTCAATGAACATTCTTTCTGGTGTATATATCGCAAAAATTGCGAGAACACGGGGATATGAGATCGGTGAAGAGAACGGATTTTCTTTTCTCTCTCTCAAAAAAAAATAATATGATATTTGATAGATATTATAATATAAGCTCTATCAGTGCCACACTGTATGAACTGCTATTCAAGAGAACGTAGAGAACCTTTAACGGTATCAGTTCCCTAGTCGCCGCTCCAAGTTAAGTCACAACAAGTTTTTACTTTTCATTTGTCCCTTTTTACTATTCTCGTAAATATTAATAATCATTATGAAAAAAAATGAATATAATTATCAGAAATATCTGTATTTCGGCAATCTTTCTATGAAGGAATAAACGTTTCAACTAACGTTTCGAAGTATAGAAGATGATAGATGCTTGTTGAAACGTTCATATCTTGATAAAATATTTACCAAAATATACACATTTCCCAATCTAAAACTCAAGATTATTTTTATTTTCAAGAACATTAAAAAGGAAACGAATAAAAAGCTGAAACTTGTTATGACTTAACTCGAAGTGACGACCTGCGGAACTGATACCAAAAAAATAAAACTGAAGTCTTCGTGAAGGATACGCTACGATACATTTCGAGTATATCAAACAAAATATATATACAAGTTAAAAAGGCTTCATCATTATGAGCCGGTATTGCGGAGGTTTTTTTACTATTTTCCAAATAAATTACCTTATATTTGTCCTTAATTGGATTCTTTTCCAGATATCTGTTCTTGTATTTACCAATTTACTCAGTATTTAAACCTTCAATATACTATTATTATATATTATTCAATATAAATAAATAGTGATTCTGGGGTAAGTAAGCACCAATGGAATTAAAATGACTATATTTTATCAATACGATTTAAACAGGATTAATTATTTAATCTATATATTTTGAAAAGTACACTTAATGATTCAGATATAATAGAGGATTGCCATAAAACTTAAAGTACGACTTAACTGTGAAACAGGGGTAGATTAGGTCTATAGGTCGCCTTCCTCCTCCGGATCTTCTCAGGGAGTCCTTCTCAAAGTGGAGTCCTCGACCACCCTCTTTTCTTATCTCTTCATCCACCTTGAACATAAGGATATGACCCTTTTTACCTGATCAACCTATTTCTTTTTAAACCAATCATTGCTCTTTGTGTAAAAACATATTTGTTTTTGTAATGCCGCGGTGCGATACATAACAGGTACTTTGGGGTTGCCCCGCTGTCCTCCTATGTCTCTTGTTCTTCCATTTAGCACTGTCCCACATTCTCTCAACTGTTTGTGTATAAACTCCTGTATCAGAACGATAAAATTGTATTTATAATTAACTTTAACATGTAGGAATCCTTCTATTTCTATTCTATTTGTTTGGTAACTTTTCCAACTGTCGGAATAAATTGTGCTACCATATGCAATATTTTCAATAATTTTATCAAGAAGGGTTTCAAAGCCAGTTCTATTAGGAACAGTGACAACAAACGAATTTTTGTTTCTCAACATATACCACCAAATACTCGACCACAATCATTTTTACGTTTAGTAAAAAAACTTTCCTCAATTTCCACAATGCAATCTAGTCCACCTATCTTCTTGTTTGGTTTATTCTCCATATCCAAGATACATAATTCACGGATGCAATTGTTCCAATCTACAACAGTTTTATTCGATAATTCAAGTTGCCTTTCACAAAATTTAATCTACTTTCCCCTAACTCTTCTAGGAGTTTCCCCTAACTCCTCGCACCAGCAGTATATGAATCTCAAAGCTGAACAAAATTGAATTCTGCTTCCCTCAAACCAGTTGTCTTTTTTAAGTCCCACTGATCACGCTGTCTTAAATTACATTTCCAAAACTTACGTTTACCAAAATAAAGTTTCATGTCATGGGAATTGGTACATTTTCGTTTTTTTGGTAAAATATTTCGCTCCTGAAAAAAATAAAATTGCACCTTGTTCTGTTGCACTAAAAAATGGCGTCAAAAATTAGCAAACAACGAGGAATCCAAAAGATAACTGCGTGCGCGTGCGAACAACAAGAATGCTCTTTATTGGTGGATTAGCGCAACTTCTGCTGAGGTGGCGTTAATACCTACTATCATTATCTATTGCTCTCCATCACTTTACAGGATTGAGTTCAGAACATCGATGGGGGTAATAAATACGAGAATGATCCGCAGACTAAAATGAATAGGGTTAAGCGCAAACCATTAAAAAGGGTAATTATTCAGCAGGTTATCGCTTTAAGTTGAGTTACAAGTTTTAACAGTTTATTCGTTTCATTTGCAATATTTTCCAAAAATACAAGTTATCGTGAGCTTTAATATGGAAAAGAGAATGTAATTATGAGTAGTGAGTAGATTTCGGTTATCATTAAAAATGAACTTATCAACAAACATATATCATCTATATATTTTATTTGAAAAGAAAAGATATGACCAGGACCGGGACTCGAACTCGGGTCTCCCACCTCTCCGTAGTGGTGCCCTAACCATCTCGGCCATCCTGGTTCGCTTCTCGGTCAGTCATATCCCTTCCTTCCACCTATCCTATATCTTCGTGTTCTTGCAGTTTGTGATGTATACACGTACTTCCTACTAATGTATACACGTACTATGTACGGGGAGAATGTTAATTGAACATTGCTTTATTAAAAATGTTTACTTATAAAGTAATGTTCAATTGACACTCTCCCCGTGTATACATCGCAAATTGCGAGAACACGGAGATACAGGATCGGTGGAAGGAAGGGATATGACGGACCGAGAAGCGAACCAGGATGGCCGAGATGGTTAAGGCGCCACCACGGAGAGGTGGGAGACCCGGGTTCGAGTCCCGGTCCTGGTCATATCTTTTCTTTTCAAATAAAATATTTTAAAAATTATATCATCTATACTTCGAAAAATTAGCTGAAACTTTTATTTCTTGATAAAATGATGAGTTATAACTTGTAACTCAACTCGAAGTGACAACCTGCCGAACAGATACCTTAAAAATAATGAAATGATCGAATAAGATTAATTTTTTTAATTTATAAGAGTCCTAAATTAAGGGACCAATATTAAAGCAAAATTAAGTGTATGTTAATAGTACAACTTTAAGTTCTTATCGGTAGAACTTAATCTTATCAGAATCTATTCTGATAACATTATTTATTAGATTTAAAAATAAAAAAACAAAATAAAAACACTTGTAGCTGAATTGGTAGGAAATAGCCATCGATAAGAGAAGCAATCGATTGTACAACTCCTTTGTTTACCAGTTACACTCTACTCTCCCCCCTCTCTTTTGCAGGTTCAGTTAGGTTTCAGTTGTCAATGGGGCTGTTTAGCGCTAGGAGTATGTGATGTCTCTTTACTTCGATATGTTTTCGTGTTTAACTCAGTTTTTGGTTAATTCTATCTCTGTTAAAAATAAATCTCAACTAGATATAAAAATAATCAGGTATCAACCATAATGAAACCATAAAATATTATTTGAAATGATGGAATCATTTGATGAAATTACTCCTAGCCCAACACTAGAGGAAAGTTTCTATCTCATATCAAAAAAGAACACAGTTTACAGGGTAAAATTGTCAGAGAAAGGGATATGCCTTCAGAAGGAGTGCAATGGCATAATCAAGACACAGACCGTTGTTTTAGAGGATATAATAGGATGTAGATGTATGAGGAGCCGTCGTTATGCACAAAAGTGTAAGTGGAGGCCTAGGATCAACAAGAAGTCTTCGAACCAGTTAGAGGAAGAGGAGAATAGTTCCGTACTGTGGGATGATTCTGATATCAGTGTCTGGTTTCATATTTATGCCTACATAATAAAGAAGGGTAAGGTGTTCAGCCAAAGGAAGAGGGAGAGAATGGTGATAACGCTTAGGTTTCGGTCCTACGACAGGTACGACGATAACCTGAAGGAGGCCCAGAAGTGGAAAGTTACCTTAAAGTATCTCATGAACATTTCACACAAAGGCTCTATACCAGCTTGTTATTTTTTGTCATCAGATATAAGGATAGGTAAGGATTTTTTTAATAGTATATACAGTTTACTTGACAATATTTAAAACACTCTTCCTGTATTTAAGTTATTTTCAAATATAAGCAGCTATAACTTCCCCATATGATTATTCATTATAAAGTTAGCAATAATTTAATCTGTGACAATATAATTGTCATAAAGAAAAAATTATATATGCGTATAATTTCTTAATAATGCTTCTTGTCCAACAATTTTAAGATTCCTTTGTTAAGACATAAAATACTGAAAATGGCAGATTGTTTTTTATAATTAAATACATCATCCTCTTGGATGAAAATGTGTAATAATATTTGTATTTATATATAGACAATATTATTACAAATGGCAAAACAGGTTTTTTTAAAAAGTCAATATTTATATGTGATAATTAAAAAGTCAATATTTATGATTAGGGCATTTGATATTCAATTAATTATATATTTTTCCTTAACACCGAGAGAATAAAAAACATTTCATTAATATAAGAATATAAAAATGTCACTAGTAGACCTACTCTATTAAGCTTAAAGTTTTTACATATTAATATATAATGTTTGCCTCCACTAAATCATTACAAAAAGTAAACAGTGCTTATTGAGTTTGGCTTATTTTTTAAATGTATTTATTGTTGAAAATGTTTATTTATTATGAAAAAATCCTTATTGAATGATTGATAGGCTCAATTAAGTTTAAACAATATATGTAATGTGATAATTATCTCTGAAACTTTTGATTTTTGATATAATCTTTAGTAATTAAGCTTTAGGTCTTTTTGTTAAAAGCATGAAATAATCATACTAAATTATTTTTATTTTGATGGATATTTCCTATATATGGAAATATTCAACTATTAAACAATCACTTTTATATTGATTACGAAATACCATTTTACACACATTTAAAATAAACCTGTTTGTTCTATAAATAAATTTTATTTTTTATTATTAAACAACATATTGAAAGAGATTGACTTCTTTCTGTTTAGTATTTAGTATATAGAGTAAATAAATGAATGTGATATTCCTCTCTATGAAATACTCTTCTTTAAAGTTGATCTATTGGTCCTACTTTATACACAAATTTAAATTCATAAATAAATAAAAAAACTATTCACAACAGTTGTTTCCCCAAAATTTTCTGTATTCAAATCTAATCGTTTTCAATTTTAGACTGATTGTGTAACATTTTAAACTTTTATATTAAATAAATTGTTTCATGCTACAAGGGATTTTATCTATTTTCATTGTGACAAAACCCCTTCAGCCTGAAGTGATTCAAATAGTTGTAAATTGTTGATAGAAATTTTAAGGAAGTGTGTGTTTAAAAGAAGATTTAAAAATGCTGAAATTAGTTTTGAAATGTAATAATTGTTTTCTTCTGAAATACCAATAGAGCAAAAGCGTCCTTTGTTAAAAATGAAATCATTTCAACCATAAAGTTCTCAAAACAAAAAAAGGAAACTACATTGACAGGCATTTTTGTTTCCTGTTTTAGTTTAGAGACTTAAGGATTTTTGGTTGGAATTTTTTCACTTATGTCTTAACATGAAATGATTAAATTAAAAATTACAAAGATAACAATGTTTTTTTTTTTAGTCAAGAGTGAATGAAAAATGGTTTAAAATATTGTCATAAGCCATTTTAGTGTATTAAATATAGAGAAACTTTATTTAAATTACTTCCTGTGGTTGATTTTTTCCACTCCCTGTGGTTACTTTCTCTCCATCAGGAATAGAATATAAGAAAAGTTTTGTTTACCAATAATTATTGAGGACTTTCATAAATAAATTATTGTTTTCAGCTCTTTCTAATAAAATACATCATCCACTTGGGTGAAAATGTGTAATATATTTGTATTTATATACTACACTTTTATATTACATTATATTATTGTCGATAGACTATAATATTACCAATCGCAAGACACATAGGCAGGCGGATCCAGGGGGGGGGGGAGCACGGGGGCACGGGTCTCCCCCAGACCGTTTTTTGTGTATTGTGGAGAATCCATTACAGAACATACTTATAGGCAAATCATGTGATGTTATGACAGAAATAACATGAGTGAAAGAAATAAATACTACTAGTTTATTTCTAAGTTATTGTTGAATTTTTTTGCCCGTCTGCCCGTTGTGCCCCCCTCAGAAAAAAATCCTGGATCCCCCTTGGCAAGACAGGTTTTTTTTTAGGAAAGATTTGGTCCCTAACTGGGAGTCCTAAATTTTTGCTATCCAGGTATAATTTGAATAAGGATATATTAACGAGTACCAGAATACCTGACATAGTACAGGGTAGGGACCCCCATTTTACGTCCCTTCCGAACCACAACCAAGGATGTTTTACTCTTATAAAAAATCCCAAGGGGGATGCAAACACGCAATCTTGGCCATAGAAGCTTGTTATGCTAACCAGTACGCTACAGTTCACACCAAACAAGGAAAGAGTTTTTCACATTCTGGAAACTCATATGTAAATTTTTTTCTAATTGGCGTTCTCATTTTTGTAATTTCTTTTTAGTAAATGAGAATTTAATAGTGGCTAATTATAATATGCCATAGAATTGCTGAAGAAATATTTCTTGCAATTGGAGATATTCATCAAGGGTGCCCACTCAAAATTTTCTTGGGGACAAATAACCGTGCCAACAATCAAATTTATTTATTTTTTTAAGTTAGAATTTTTCACTTACCTGGTGCAAATGTTGGCCCTTGACAACTATGATTTTCTTTTCTATTCAAATAAATACATCCTGATCATTGTGTTATGACGTCTAATCTCTTATGACGTCTCGTGGATTCGATTTACATATCGAAATATTTTAACGATTTTTTTTAGAGAAGAAAGACGTATCTTGAGGAGACCTTGAAAAGCACTGCGACCCTCACCTAATCATCATCTATTTTACTTGCCTTTTTCCTCATCGTTAGTCATGTTGGCATGCCTGCGGTTGTGACCGAGTTTAATAGTTACGTTTACATGATAGGGTATATACTTATATTATATAAAATAAAGATTTTCAGTCAAAATAACGGTTTTAAACTGTTCAATATGTATCTATAAATATAAGTAGGTTATTTGATAAAATTATAGCAATAAACTAGAATAGGGACCAGTTCCGCAGGTTGTTGCTTCGAGCTGTCACAATATTATAAACGATTTTCCATTCGTTTTCTTGTTAATATTTTCGAAAATAAAAAAATAAATTACTACTGACATTAAATAGACCCTAAAGAACCGACTTATAAATCCTGTTTAGGTATATATCATCATCCATACTTCAAAATATTTATGGAAACGTGCATTTCTTTATGAAATGATTACCGAAACATGCTGAGTTCTCATGATTACACTATTTTTTATCATACTTAAACTACCGATTATATATACTTATTTTCAAGAATATTAAATAGGATACAAATGAAAAGTTAAAACTTGTGCCTTAACTAGAAGCAACAACCTGCGGAACTGGTACCTTAGGACAGTGGTTCCCAACCTCTTTTGTTCAAATGCCTCCCACGCCCCTTGCACAAAATTTGTAATGTTGTATATGAAACAACACAACATTATATACTATAGAAAACAAAACATAGTAAAGCATCACTTGATACAAAATTGTAAGTTTCAATTTGAGATAAAGAATTACTTGCAAGAGAAAAGTAACTAAAACTAAGCGAGATGTTTTATTGTTATTTTCAACTGGTTTCGCGCCCTTCCCCCCTGACTTGTCTTTACACGCCCAGGTTGGGACCATTGCTCTAGAATTATAAAAATGTGTAAATGGCAACGATTTTGGAAAATATGAAGATAAAAGCAGATTTGTCTGTAGTCTCTCGATATATTGCAGATATTGTAAACTCTTGTTCAATTTAATTAAATTCAATTTATTGTAGTTGATTGTCTCTTAGACAATCGATACTCTCGATCTATACTTCAGGTAATATTAGATTCCTCTGTTAGAACTGTTCATATTAGTCACGCCGTCTTTCTTTTCACTGAGTCCTTGATTTATTTTTATTTTTGAACCTACTATTGAGAAGACTTCAATACCGAGGCATCTATAAAATTTATTTTATGAGGTATAACCTTCATGAAAAGATTTATCATTGAATGATGATTACGTTATCTTTATATCATTTGGAGAGAGGTAAATGCGAAAAGATCCATAATACTCAATGTCAGAAAAAAAAGAAGAGATTCACTTCAAAATCAATAAATATCAAAGTACAAATTCAATAATCAGAGCTTAATAATGTACCCCTGTAGGTGATTATCCTACCCAAATTTTAATGTTCTAATTTCATTAAAGAAAATGTTGTATATTGAAACATACAAAGTAATGTTCTTTGGTCGTTCTTTTAATAAAGAAAGAGAGAACTTAAAAAAAAAAACTTCAATCTGAAAGAAAAACTTTATAATAAGAATAAAACTACTTACAGATATTACGTTTTGTGACCTGTGTTGAACTGAAAGGTAGGCCTCTGCGCAAGACCGGAGTGCTTTTGCAGTGCTGCCAGTTTTCAATTTTGGAGAAAACTTTATAAAATATGTTTTATGAGTATAATATATTTTAAATATATTAAACTCCCCGTGCATGAATGACCAAAACTCGAAAAAAAATTAAAGAATAGAATAAATCTCAAAATACTTAAGTTTTTAACAGTAAATACCCTTTCAAATTTTCTGGAAATGATAATAGTTATTTGTATAGTTAACTAAAAAAAAAAATTGTTAGGGGCACCTGGAAGTAATAGAAGTAATAAGAATTGAAATTTTTGATTCTAAGGAAAAGTTATATTTTATGTAAACTCATAGTTTTTGTTATTGTCTTTCAAGGGCGGATAGCAGACATGGAAAAAAATCAACAACAACTTAGAAATAAACTTTTTGTAATTATAGAAAGGTTTATTAAAATATCTAAACAGTAGTTTCACTCACGTTATTTCTCTTATTTTATTCTGATATTTTAACAACTATCATCACATGATTTGCCTATAAGTATGTACTGTAATGGATTCTCCACAGGACACAAAAAACCGTCTGGGGGGGACATGCCCCCGTGCTCCCCCTGGATCCGCCTATGTTGTCTTTGACTTTAAATAATATAGTCCTTTTTTTTAAAAAAATTGTTATGATACTATTTTTCACCTTAACGAATAAAAAATCTTCTACTTTATTTAGTCTATTTTTAGTAAAATCCTGCTACCTAAAAGTATTATAACTTTCATAGCTTGTTTTGGAAAAAGATTGAATTAAATGTAATGCATGTGAAACAAATAAAGAAAAAATCTATATGTTGGGTTTAACCGCGCCAATCTTCAAGGATTAATTTCATATCTTTGCCATATATTTTTAAATATACCTTTCCTTCATAAAAAGTAATGTTTTCTCGTACTCAGCAACAACTTAAGCCCCTCAGGTATTTCCTGAAGTCCATATTTGAAGAAAACATTTGGTTGTACTTGGTTGTATGCTTATAATGTCCATCTTCAAAGAGTTGGGTTTTCAAAGTGGCAGCCAAAAAAAAAAAACTAGTTACAAAAGACTTTGTTGATTTCTTCTGGTTTAGAAGCACTCATTTCAGCCCTGAAGAAGTCAGCAGCATGGCTGGCGAAACGTTGGCGAAAAATGTATCAACACAATCTAAACCAGAAGAAATCAACAGTCTTTTGTAATAATAGTGGCCGTGGAAACCTAAAAGAGTATTTAAAAAACTAGTTATTTTAAAATTTTTGCTTGTGCTCCTTCAGGTATAATATTTTAACTATGGTATATTAAATTTAAGATAACTAATTTTGCATCCAAGGAGTGTCAGAACATAAGAACATGTGGATAACTACAGGCCCCAGTTCTTGATAAGATTATAGCTTTGACTATAGTGTGATAATCAAAATTTTTATTTTTAAACTTGTAGAAAGTTCTTTAAAATTGGTTATTCAAAATGTTAGTTTATCGTATTACTATGTTGTGGGTTTGGAAATTATTAGATATTAGAGGAGAGGGGTGAGTCTGAGAGCTTCTTGGAACTCCAATCTTGTGTGTAATGTATAAGTCATTTGTTTAATTTTTCATTGACGTAGATTTCTCAAGAGTACAGACCTTGGCTGTTGGTCTCCTCCTATGCACCCCACCTCTCAGATTAGCGAGCCATTCAGTTCATGCTTGAAACCTTTAATCATACGGAATTAATTCCAATCATCTAATATACTTATTTGAACAACCAGTAGATAGAGCTGTACTATTTGAAGGAACATTCAAATTGGTCTTAGTGACAGTAGATTTGCTTCAATTTCTTCAATGGTTATAATAAGTCAGTTCTTACTTAATTTTGAGAAGTGAGTTAAGTGTTAGGAAACTCTTCTATTCTTTCCATATGGCCTTTTCTCAATTAATGTTTAATCTAATTCTTTTCGTAAAACTACTTTTTATACTATTTTTCCTTCTTTATTTGTTTTTTTATTTTTTGTCCACAGTAACTTCGCTTTCCCTAAGTCTTCGAGAATGTATGTCTTAAAAGTATCAATTTTCCATTAGGATTCAAGGCAATTATAAAAAAAAACTTCAGAGGACAGTACTTAGTCCAGGGCAAGGCTAATATTTTTTATATTGCTTTTTAAGCCTATTTTAAAAAGATATTACTTTTCCCAAGTCGCATGCCTTTCTTAGAGTGCTCCAGCATTTTTCTATAAATTTTAATTGTATATATATTGCTACATCATTGTATATTTTAAAATACTGAATGTAATAATTAAGTTGAAGATCGGTTGCAAACTGAAAAATTGTAGAAAACATGATTTTATTCAAGCTGGTTCATTTTGCAATATTCATCAAGTATATGAAAAGTGTTTTTTCTTAAAATATATACCTATGATTATAGTAATATTCTGTGATATATATATATATATATATATATATATATATATATATATATATATATATATATAAACTTTTTTTTGGCAGATAATAAATTATTAGTGATACTGAATCCTAAAAGTGGGATTGGAAAAGCAAGAGAGATATTCCAAAGTAAGGTAGTTCCTATTCTGGATGAAGCAGAAATCAACTATCATCTTCATTGTACCACTCATGCACATGATGCCCAAAGCCTTGTTCGAAAGCAGGTAATAAATACATAATGATCTTAAATAATACAAATAATCATGGGACATATTTTTTTAAAATTATCACAGTAAATGTGAGGGGTGTTATATCTATTAACAAGAGACAAGACAAGAATTATAACAATAAAATTAATATTTTATCAGTTTATTCTAATAACTAACGAGTAAATATTTTAGAAGTTCAAGCAAAAATTTGTATAAAAATTGATTTTCACTCTCTTGCTTAATCAGACCTCACTTGACATTTTCACATAATACAGAGGGTAGTTATTTCTTTAACTTGTATGTATCATTTTAACGTGGATGCTACTGGACCGAATATTTTCAAATATTTCATTTATGTAAAAAAAAAAACCTTTTGGAGAATGAAAAAAATAGCTTTTATGATAAGTTTCAATTCCATCATAATTACAAAATCAAATTTATTATATCTTTTATCAATTAAAACCACCGCAATATATTATATCTGTTAAAGGGTTTCATTATGGTTTCCAGTTTTAAATTTCAGTTTTTAAGCCTCTCAGTATTATGAAATTTCAGATGGTTAATTAAATAATTCAAATTTTATTCTTTTATTTGATGTTTCGACTTCTTGGAGTCATTTTCAATTTTTACATGAGTATTTTTCTCCTACTTTCAAATCCACCATTATAAAATAATCATGTTATAAATCTTTTTTTTTTTTAATAGTTGACCCTGGAGAATATTTAAACTCCAAGTAGTAAATTTTAAAATATTTATTGACAATTTTTATAAAAAAAAAAAAAAAAGATTTTTAACATGATTATTTTATAATTGTGGATTCGAAAGTAGGAGGAAAATATTCATGTAAAAATTGAAAATGATTCAAAGAAGTCGAAACGTCAAATAAAAGAATAAATAGACTGGATAAATGTTTCTTTTTTCTTACATAAAATCTTATGTATCTTAAATTGTTATTACTCAGGTAAAAAAATCAATTTCAGGCTGTTAAAATCCTTAATCTAAATGATTAACTAACTACTTTTTGATATAATACCATCTTAATGATAAGGAAAGATAGTGTTAACAGAGGAAAGAGATTGGTAATCAGTAAGGTAAATAAAAAAATATGTGCAACCATACTTTATTATCATGAAATTGTATCAACAAAAATTACTTGAACCTAGTGAATAGAAAAAGAAAACTAATGTAGCCATAAAACATTAGAAAAGAGAAAAGTCGTTCTTGGATAGAAACATTAACAATTGTTTCTCAGAATGTTAGTAATATAGTACTTTGCCCCCTTCCCCTTAAGCAGTGATATATGTAGAATAATTTCCTGAATTACTGATTAGTTTAGTGATAACATGATCTAAATGTTCCTTTGTTAATTTTATTCTGAACATTTACAACATGTTTAGATCGAATCCGAACAAATCCTAGAATCAATCCCTATCCTTAAGCTATCATAGATGGTAACTCATCTCTCACCTGAATGCTGGAGGCTAAATCATTAATTATTATGTAGAACGGAGATAGTTGGGGGGGTGCAGTAAGAAAAAAACACTAAATAAGTACTAGACTTATATTTATGTGCTGACATTTCGACCTACAGTGTAGGTCATCTTCAGAAGCCACTGGCTGACAATGTCATGAGCATTGTTAGCCGGTGCACCCAAAGGCTTCTTCTCTCTCCAAATCGCCCTGAAGATGACCTACACTGTAGGTCGAAATGTCAGCACATAAATATAAGTCTAGTACTTATTTAGTGTTTCTTTCTGAATGCACCCCCCAACTATCTCCGTTCTACATTTTATCATCCAGTCAACTATTTTCCTCTCATACATTAATTATTATATTTTTACTGTAGAATTTATGGCAGTATATGGGAGGTATCATTGTTGCTGGTGGAGATGGTATACTATACGAAGTCATCAATGGCCTCATGGAGAGACCAGACTGGTCAACGGTTTGCTCCCAAATTAAACTCGGCATAATACCTTGTGGCTCTGGAAATGGTCTTGCTAAATCAATTGCTCATGCTTACAAGTAAGTTTTTATCTATTTTCATGAAGATATTTTGCCAAAAGTTTGTTCTGTTCATGTTGCGTTTATGCAACATCTCTCTAACATAATAGCTATAGGTTTTTTATACTATGATAAAGTTTTCTGTTATAAAATAAGAAAAACAATGCAACTAATTTATACTTTCAATGAAAACTGTATTTATTAATTACCAATGGCTTCCCCAATTTGTTATGTCACACTAAAGCAAAATGGCAACATTAGTTGTATTGATCACAACTTTTGGCATATATACACCATTTTTTTAATTATTAATTAAAAATTATTATGTATATTAGTTACATTATGGATAATATCTCTTCCTTTTTTTAATTTTCCCTTTCTGATTTTCATATAATTTTTTCAATGTTTCGAAATATTTTTATCCTATTATGAAGATGTATAAATTACTATAATAAATAATAATTTATTTGAAAATAATTATTTTTAAATTCATTTATTTGTTTGCTAGTTAATGTGTTAAAACATGCATTTATTTGTTTGTTAGTTAATGTGTTAAAACATCCATTTATTTGTTTGTTAGTTAATGTGTTGAAACATAGTGCTTGATGTTATAATATACCCTGTAAATATACTGGCGGATTTGGTTTGGGTATTGGTCTGTGGACAGAAGTTAGTTAATAGAAATTGGTAGTATCAGGCATTGAGTCTTTGGGTTCGCCAAGCCTTATTTTTATTATTTCTAATGTAGGTAGTATATCCATCTTTCATAAGTTTTTATTTCTCTGACCAAATGGATATTCTTATTTTCAATTTTTTTGGTTTAAAGTGAACCTTATGATCAAAATCCAGTCCTTGTGTCTACCTTGAATGTCGCTCGTGGAAACAGTATCCAGCTTGATTTGGTTCGTGTTGAAACAAAAAGTCAGGTAATCTTTTTACATAATTTATTAATTATTTGCCTAGCTACATTTTGAAAAAAAATTAAGGATATTAACAGGTTTTTAATAAATAGTCTAATTGCATTATTTTTTCTGTTTCAGGTATTGTTCTCATTCCTATCTATTGGATGGGGTCTGATATCTGATGTGGATATTGAAAGTGAGCGATTAAGGGCAATCGGGAGTCCGCGATTCACCATTTGGTCTGTGGCAAAGCTGATTGGTAATCAATTCCAATAATATTTCAAACGTTTATTTATGACTGCTATTTACCAAGAACTTCATTGGTTTCCATTTTGGAGCTTATGGATTGAAATGATGGTTATCCAAAATAAAATACAGTGAAATTTTAAGGGCTAATGTATGCAAACTTTTAGGATGATTTTCAGCCATTCTTTAGCAGGACAGTCCCATGCGGAGCAGTCCCATTGCTTAAAAGATTTTTTATTCATTTACAAGCCCATCTCATTTTGTTCAAAATGTTAAAATCCCTTTAGTTTTGAACGTTTTCATACATAACGTATGACATTAAAAAAATTAAAGATAATTTTTTTGTGTGAAGCATCATAAATTAAATATTTTAAAACATGCTTGGAACTCATTCTGTTTTTTTAGCTTTAAAATTGAGAAAAAATATCTATTAGGCAACTTACAGCATAAGTAAAAAGTAATAATATAAGAAAAAAAATCAAAGGAGAATATATTTCATGTAAGTAATATATAAAATAAAACTACATACATATAAAAATTATATAAAACTAAACAGAGAAATCATTAAAATAAGTTTTATACATAAGTAATGATAGATGTGAGAGGGGCTTTAATGTGATTATAAACTGAATTTTTAAGTATTATGTTTTGAATTTAACAGTTCGTTGTTATTTATTTTCAGGTCTCAGAAGTTACAGAGGAAGGTTATCCTACATTCCGGTTGCTGTAGATCAATTGATAGCTCAGGATGACTTGGATGCTGTAAGTTGCATGTATAGTATTCTTTCTTTGTTCTAATTATGCAGTAGAGTGTTGATTATTTCAAAAATCTAGAAAACAGAAATAAATTTCTACTCTGAATTCAATATTTTCAGAAAAGTGTTAGCTCTGAAGATGATAGGAGAGACAGTTTTTACTCGGTGGTTTCTAGAAAGAGCACCTACCATTCAGTAACTAGTTCAAGCTACGAGAGCCTCGCAGATGAAGCGATCAAACCGTTTGGGCCCCCTTCAGGACTTCCTCCTCTGAACCAAAGCGTACCTTCTTCGTGGACTTCAATAGAAGGTCTGAGCATTAATAATTATTGTTATTTAATTGGTATTAGATGTACAAATGTGTAAAAATTACATGTAGAAATTAAACTTTATATTTTAGACAAGAGGCTCCCAGACTTTTTTTATCATAGACCACTTTCAAAATTTAGCTGGTTCCGGTGGACCCCCTGCAGCTATATTTCTACGATATTCCCAAAACTCGACAAAAGATGTGATTTAGTAATCATAAGGCGGTCTTACTCAATATATGGCTATTTTAACTGAATAGGATTACCTAATTAATTATTGCAATGAAATAAACAAAGCATCGACAGCAAACTTATAATTATTAAAAACATTTTTTTGTCATGCCAACGTAGACCCGCGTTGAGTCTCCAGTGTACCTCTTTGGGAACTAAGGTTGTAGACTTTCTGGTTTTATTTTTCCAGATTATTATATATTTTTCACCTCCCATATTTCTACAACCCAAACCAATATCAAATTCTTAGACGACCTTTCATCAGATCATAGCCCAGTTCTCCTTTTCTTACATTCAAGTTTCGCTCCTAAGCCTACATTGATTAAAGGATGTATAAACTGTGGCAACTTTTGTTATGATCTGGAGAACAAATTGGACTTAACAATTTCACTTAAGACTAAACAAGACATTGATACTGCCATAGAAAAACTTACTACATCAATAATAACCACTTTGAATGATAATACCTCAAATCATAAAATTAATAATTCTCAGAAGACTGACCTGCCACAGCATATTTGTATCTTGTTAAGAGAAAAACTCGGAGCAAGATCGAAGTGGCATAGAACTCTATACCCTGCGGATAAAACTATTTTTACATAATTGATTAACCAACTAAAAACAGAAATTAGAAAATTTATAACACAAAATTTAATTAACTTAAATGAAAATCTTACAACTTCTGACAAAACATTATGGATGACAACAAAAAAGATCTTGAAATTCAAAGATTTTAATGACCCACTCCTTAATGAATCCAATGTCTGGTCCAGATGTGATGAAGAAAAAGCTCAGTTATTCGGCCAACATTTCTCTAAAACCTTTCATCCACATCCTGATATTATAAACACAACCCACCTTCAATATATAAAAGCTGAGTCAAATGTTCCACTCCAAATGATCCTTCCTCCCAAATTATTTCATCCTTCAGAAACATCTAATATTCACAGATTACCTTCTTGCAAAGCTCCTGAACACGACCTCAGCATCTTCCCTGAAAAGCTATTTTATTCCTTACCTATAGATATATATATATATATATATATATATATATATATATATATATATATATATATATATATATATATATATATATATATAATGCTGTACTCCGCACTACATATTTTCCTAACATCTGGAAATTATCTGTTGTAAAAATGATACCTAAACCTAAAAAAAAAAAAAACGGAACACCCTTCCTCTTACCGTCCTATCCCACTTTTCCATGTATGGGTAAAATCCTAGAAAAGCTCATCCTGAAACAATTATCCCTATCCTGGATGCAAACCACATTATACCAGATCACCCGTTTGGATTCAGAACATCCCACTCCACTATCCAACAATGTCATTGTGTGGTGGAAGTTATTTCCTCTGCATTGGAACGTAGATTATATTGTTCGGAGGTATTTCTTGACGTGGAACAATATAATCTGGCACCCAGACTCGGTCAAAAGTCCGCCAATTCCTATCTCCTACATATTTGTCATTATTCATTGCTATGTCACTAACAGGTCATTCAAAGTAAATCACAATAAAATATTTTCATCCCGCTTTTCTCAATCTGCTTGTGTTCCTCAAGGCAGTATCCTCGGCCCAATCCTCTACACATTTTTATACAGATGACATCCCAACTCATCCTAATACTATCCCTCTCATCACTTCATAACTTCCTTTGATCAATGTACTTTTACAGTTGTCTATGAAATGTGAATGATGTTTAAAATCATGCAAGGTTTTCATATACATTTTTGTTAGTATATTTAAAATACATAAGTATTATTTGGGTAATTAATGATATAATATTTAAACTATATGTTTGATTTTTCAGGTGAATTTGTTCTTGTCCATGCTTCTTACCCAACACATTTGATGACCGACTGCTATTTCGCTCCATCAGCAAAGCTAGATGATGGCTGCATTTGGCTGTGCATCATAAGGGCAGGCATTTCTAGACCACATCTCATGCAGGTTTGCTGCTTAAAATTAATTCTGATTAATTATAATTTTTTCCAAGTCAGGAATAAATTGATTGGTTTTTATTGAATATATTGAAGAAAAAATTTAATTTTTTTAGGGTAAGAGAAATAAAAAATAAAAACCATTCTCCAGTCATTGTTTATTCACGACTTTCACTCTATTCGAGACGTTTCGACACTATGGTGTCATTTTCAATCTTTTTTTCTGCATCTTTTCAAAAATTCCTTTAAAATTTTTTTACATAGTCAACAAGTCTGGAAAGTCATATTTTTTAAAAAATCCTTGGGGGATCATCTGTCCTCCATGGTCAATAAAATGACACCATTGTGTCGAAACGTCTCGAATAGAGCGAAAGTTGAGAATAAACAATGACTGGAAAATGGTTTTTATTTTTTATTTCTCTTACCCTAAAAAAGAAGAATTAAATCCAGTTTAAAAAATAAACAATATTTATAAAAAAAATAATTTAAAATTTAAAAATATATTGAAAATAATTCTTATTACTGTTTTTTTTGTTTACCTATTTCAAATTTGTTGCCTAGTGTTCCTTACTGACCATTATCTTTCATCTGGAATCCTATCATCCTGGAGTTACTTTTTAATAGATTTAATTTTTTTGCTTTTTAATAGAAAACAAAACTAAAAAGTATGCTATTATTTTGAAATTGAATTGATTTATGAAAAAAAATTATTTTATCATAAAAAAGAAATGAAACAAACTTATTAAATTATCGTATTGCCATCAGTCCTTAAGAATTGTGCAATGTTTCAATTTAATTGGATGCTTTGAAGTGGCAAAAAATCAAGTTCAAAGATCCGTTACATTCACAGGTACATAAAAGAGTTTAAAAAGTCCAGTGAAATAAAATTTGATTTCTGATTGATTTATTATCCTTAATTTATTTTAATATGATATATGATTTAACCGTTCATTTATTAGCTATTCTATCATAGTTTGCTACATTTTTTTAAAATTATACAGTTTCTTGTGGGACTTTCCAACGGCTCTCATGTAAAGGTGCCAGAGGCGGAGATGATCCCAGTGTCTGCCCTGAGGATTGAACCCGAAGCTGGACAGCTGACGGTGGACGGGGAGGCCATCGACCTCGGGCCTTTACAAGCTGAAATAATGCCATCGGCGGTAAAAGTTTTCGCAAGAGGTTGATAGAAACTCAGAAGAAAACGCTGATCCTATCCTGCTCATCTGTTAAGGTACTGTATTTATTACCTTAACAAACATACATACATTCACAACAAGAGGCAGGAAATCATTGAACAAAATATTATAATTCAAAGAGTGAGAACTAATGAAGTTGATGTTGTATAGGCCATTAAACTAGGTAGATTGATTTGGGCTGGTCCATTCAGTGAAAATAAAAAATGTAGAAATTACAATAGAAACATTACTAGAATTTCAAGTAGTTGATGGAAAAATATTTCATTTTATTAATTCAAAAATTTGCTTTTCAAAACGTAAAATAAGATATTTAACAACTCCTTATGATTTCTATCACAACTTGATAATGATGATAAATTTGATTAATTTCACTCATAATAAATGATACCAAACTTATTCTATTTCTCAATCACATTCACTATCCTATTTATGAAGTTGCTATTTAACTAATGTGTCAAAACTTATTTATTTTTATAGAAATGAGCTATGGAAAGAAGTACGAGAAAGGAGTGGATTAAGCGATTACTTCAAAGCATTTTCTTCAATCTGTATTTATGTAATTAGCTTTAAGGCTATATTATATTTTAAATGGTTTAAAATAATTTTACGGTTATCCATTTACAGATGAATAACCAAAGATTATAAGTCTGATCATTTTTTTCCGTTGATATATATTGCTATTTATGCCAAGTGGTTATATTAAAAAAATACTCATAAGTATGTTTTTGGTATAACTATACAATATTATTTCTTAAAATATAATATTTTAATGTATGTTATAGTTTATTATGTTATTTAGCTGAAAGGAAGAAGTAGTTATTACTTAATAACTTTTATTAGTTCCTAAGTATGTGTTACTTTAGGGTGGCCAGCGACCGATTAAATAAGACCATTTTTTTCATTTTAATTTTATTCCAAGAATTTAAGCCAAATGGAAGAATGTTAAGGATTATGTATGAGTTTTAAATAAGACTCGGAAATGTTTTGAATAAGGCTTTAGGGCTTGTGAGACAGTTTTTGCACCAGACTCCTCTCAGTAGCTAAATTAAATATCACACACAACATAAGTATGGTTGGGTGTGCTAACCAAACTATTATGTTATGAATTTTCTTCAGTGGCCAAGCAAGAAGGTCAGTCGGGCAAATCGTTTTGTTTTTATCTCCCATGTAAATATCCTGAGATAATCGATCCAAGCCTTCCAAGATAGATAATGAACATATATTATCCTTTGATATATACTACATAGAATATAATAAGTATAAAACAAAGTGTTTAAAATGGTAAAGGTGCTTGGGTGTTAATATTGAAGTCTGTTAATTTAAAAAAACTAATTTAATTTTATAGTTATAAGATAGTGAATGAAGTATATTTTTATATGATTATGTTATTTAAAAATTGAAAGGATTTTTCTGCTTATTAGTTTTTCTGTTCTTAAATAAATTACAAATCTGTTATAGTTTTTATATTCTTTATATTTTTAGTATAAGTTTGCTGGCAACCCTAATGTAGCTCTATAATTTATGTATTCTAAATCTTTAAAATATTGTTAATGCTGTTAATTTCTCTTTTTTTTTTGGAAAAGGTATCAAGTCAAGTTTCTATAATTTGGTGAAGTTAAATTAATTGTTCTCACAATAGTCACCCAGAATTAGGTTACCAATTTAAACTTGAGTTTCACTTTAACAAAATATATGTTTCTAAAAAAGTCTGGATATTGCATTTTAATAACATTTCTTCAACGTTTATTGCTCAAGTAGTCTGATTCTATTGTATGGATATTTTTTCTCAGATGTTATCCTCTATGCTAAGGAATTTGTGAATGAATAGCATGCTTTCTTTATCTCTTTTAAAAGAAAGTCTATAATGCTTTGTAAAATTAGAATCATATTATTAATTGATGAACCCTAAACATGTTCATTCTTTTTTTAAAAAACTTCTCAATACAATAAATTCCAAGAAATATAAAATTTAATAAATATTTTAGTATTTAGTGAAATATGGATCTGACTTTTCAAGATGCTTCTTTCTTATATTTCCTTTTCTTTAAATGATCCATTTAATATATTACAGAGTGCTACTTTATTTAAAATAATTGCTCACTTATTTGCTTACAGTTATTAGAGGTTTACTTTTTTTTTAAAGAAAATCAATGCCAATTTATGCTGTGTAAAAAAATTAGCGAATGATAAAATCAAGTTATAGTGTATAGTTAGCATACATAAATATATTTTATAAAAATTATACCTTTTTTAACTGTGATCCATCGTTTTAAGAACTATTATTGATTTAAGATTGCATTTGCTGAAAGCTAAATAGTATTAATAAAGTCAATACGAATATGAATATTTATGAGAAAAAAATCAGATGTTAAGGAGAATAGTATCTAATTGAAGTTAATGTATATCATGAATTAAAGTATAGAAATAGTATTATTTTAACTAAATTATGTCCAATCAGTGCCAATTTCATTTGAGCTAAGATTTTGTAATCATTGAAAGAACTGAGTTAGCTTCAATATTTCTTATCTCTTTAACACTTAAGCTTGTTAAAATTCATAAAACTACGACTTGTGGGTTTTTCTTCAGAATTTAATAAAAAAACAAAAAATTGTTTAGTAATATCAGCATATGAATTAATAGTATTATAACAGTGTTAAATAATTTATATAATTCAATTTTAGGCTACACTGTGTATTTTTTCAAAATTATTGTTCCTCAATGTCATATTATCCATGCTAGGCTGTCGAGTTGTGTAATAGAAAATAATTAGTAAATAGGAAAACAATGTCAAGCATTTCATTTATTCATTTCTACTAATGTTAAAAGTAAGTATTACCAACATTAAAAATTAGAATCCAATTGATTAGAGGATTTAAAGAAATATAGCTTTTATCTAATTTAACTTCTTTTAATAAAGATCTTTAATAACAAATTGTTATAAATAAAATAAGTATTGTGTATTTAATCTTGCTTTCTGAAATAAATATGTATTGGATTCTTTTATTTTTAAAACAATTGTTATTAAATGTATGGTATTTAATTTAAATTGAAATTTTTTTTTCTGTTTTATAAAAACAATGTTTTTTTCTTATATTTATTATGATTTAGATATTTTATTCCTTACTATTGTTGATGCCACGTGAATTGTCAAGTTATTATACAACATTGTAAAAAGAAATACCCACACTTCATATATTCTACTTAACATCTGAAATGTAAAGTTTTATGTAATATAGCCTATTGTTGCTGTGATTTTTATTCACGTTAACAGAAAGAGTGAGGGTTGGAAACTGGCCATTATTACTGTTAGCAGTTTCGAAATTTGTCTTTAAGACGTTATTAAGTGATATCATAAATTTTATTTAATTATATTCATCATAAGGATTAGTTTTTATGATGTTTTGTAGGGTTTTGTTGTTAGTTTTAAAACAAATATATTTTATTCCTTATAGATTAAAAATATTTATTTTTATAAAATAAATAGAAGTGAGATATTTGGTTACTTAACTGAGGTCATGTAAAAATTAAAATCTTGCCTTACAAAATCTTGCCTAAATGATGTTAATCGATCGTTGATTAGGCATTTCTCGTTATTCGTAGTATATTATATAATATAGATTATTTTTAAATTGTTATTGCACAAATTTTTTTATTAACTTTTCATTTTTTCTAAGTGTACATTGACTGTAACTGTATATCGGCTGAGGGGGTATGTATTATCTTGTAAAATTTAAATCAGGAATGATAAGTATTTATTGTTGAATGTTAAAGATCTTTAGTATTTTTTGAATTGTATAAAATACAAAAGTTATTTGGAAAAATATGTTTGTTTTTTAAAACCCTAATTGTTTCTATGGAATTTTAGAGTAATTCTTTCAACTTCAGTTAGGACTCCAGAATACTTCCCTCTTTTCATTTTAGGTGCCAAACTATAGCTATATTGTCTTTTCATAATTATTACTGCTTTAATTGGATATTATTGAAAATGTTGCTGTCTTATTTTATTTGCTATGATTGCTCAAGGAAGTTGTTTCTAAAGCAATAATAATTTAAATTGTAGTAAAGAAACAACTTGATTGATAAGAAAACTTAGAGGTATTTCTTGAGCGAGCAAAATTCATAGTTGTGATCAATCAAGGCAGTAATGTTAATAATAATAAAAGGCTCGATGACCGTATTCCAAATTGTTGCTGACAAACTCCATGCTTTACCACTCAAACCCAAATCATAAGATCATCCGAAACACAATCCACAAACACGAAACACAATAATTTTTAGGAGTTACTTTGTTACCAAGCCCATCTCATTCGTTGTGATGCTGTCACTTTAATAATATTAACCAGGTGCATAGATGAAGACTCACTCCTCAAAGTTTGTCACCTACCCACGAAACCCTGAATTGGAGCAAAATTTATTCTTGTCCTGCTATCGATTCAATCGTTGGCGTACTCACTGCCAATCTCAGCAAAAAGCTGAATACTCATGCCCCACTAAAAACTTTAACCATCCTGCTCGTTGTATGTGTCAACAAATTAAAGACCTGCAAAGGAAGCGTGATGCTGCCAGTAGACGCTAAGACGTACATGGCTAACTGATGACTATAAAGCGTTCAGGGCTCTCCGCAATTCTACAATCAGCCAGGCAAAATCCAATTACCCATGAAGATCTTTCTATTGCTCCCATTCCTAAATATAAATAGCAACTCCTTCAAAAGCTTTCTTTCTGTAATTCATTTTCCTATAGAGACTTTCCAGCTTCTTCTGATGAAATAAATTTTTTCAACCTCAATTAATACTTCAAAATTATTTTATTTTGCTTGTTAGTACTCTATTAAGATATTGAAAGTTATTGAATTTGAAATATATTGAAATTTAATTATTTTTTAGAACAATCTAAAGCTCTGAAGCCCACAAATTACTTTATTAAACTTTTAAACCAATTTTTTTGTTTGTTTTTTATCACAATTAAAGGGTGTTTTTTTTACAGTTACACTAGTTCAAATCATAATAAAACAAAGAAATATATTTTTAATATCAATGAAACGGGCTTAATTTTTTTTTTTTTTTTTAAATTTATTTATTGATATTTACAACTGTATTACAATTATACAACAAGTAAATAGAATGCGTGTTACATAATGACATGAGAATGACAAGTAGAGAAACTACCCACTGGTAGTACTCAAATCAAAGTTCAATAAGAAGGTCACATGGCCATCTTCTTTTCAGACGCCTCGGAGGATTATCGGGAATTGAAGAGGAAGCTAGGTTTGAAACTAGAGGGTTTGAGTGGGAATGGAGTTTGCTATGAAAGGATAGATACCGGGTTCGGGCCAAATCAGCAACAAAAGGGACATTAAGGTCGTTATGGATGACTTTATTCTTAACAAAATAAGGAGCATTGAGGATTTTACGAAGGATTTTGGATTGTAGGGATTGGATACGAGAGGAATTCGATGGCTTAGTGGAGCCCCATAGCTCTACTCCGTAAGTCCAAATAGGTCGTATGATGGTCATGTAGATGAGTCTTTTGTAGTTAATTGGGAGCTTAGAGTGTTTGTCTAGTAAGTATTGAAGTAGCCTGAAACGTCGAGCGGTTTCCTGTCTTTTCAGTCTTGTATGAGGATTCCAGGTTAATCGTTTATCGAGGTGCAATCCTAAGTATCGGATCTGTTCTACAGGCACCAGTGGGATATTATTAAAGGATACTGTAGGGCAGGAAGTCATTGGTTTACGACGTAAGGTAAAAGTGATTTGATGCGATTTTTTAGAATTTATTTTAATTCTCCAGTTTTGAAACCATTCTTCAAGATCAGTGATATGGGATTGGAGGCTTTGGGATGCAATAACTGGATTGGTGTTGACTGATAATACACATGTATCATCAGCATACGTGGTAAGGATAGTATTAGGATGAGTTGGGATGTCAGCTGTATAAACTGTATAAAGGATTGGGCCAAGGATACTACCTTGAGGAACACCAGCAGATTGGGAAAAGAGGGATGAATAGAAATTATTATGGTTTACTTGGAAAGTTCTATTTGTGAGATAGGATTGAAGGATGAGAAAGTATGTAGGGCGGGCTTAATTGGATAGAAAATGTTATGACATTAATGTTTTAATGTGATTTCGGTCATGTGGCTGACGTGTACAAAGTGCAATCTGGAACACCAATTTTCACAAACTTTTCGCAGCATATGCGGCTGTATTTCACAAATAACTCTTCGAATGTAGATTTCCAGGTGCTCAATTGTCTCTGGCTTATCAACATAGACAAGTGACTTGACATAACCCCAAATAAAATAATCCAATGGAGTTAATTCACACGATCTTGGTGGCCAATTTATTGGTGGAATTATTCTTTCATCAAAAGTTTCTTTCAGTAAATCAATTGTAGCGCCGCACATGTCAGCCAGATTAATGCCAGCTAATTGAGGTACGAAAAAATTATGCCCAAGATGTCAGAATGTTACATCTTAAAGACACTGTACATGTTAGTTTAACAAGTATCGTAAGCCCTAGTATTATACTTCTATTAAGCGGTACTAAAGTTGGCATTATTTAAAAATGTACACACAAAAAAGCCAATTGGTGTTTGATATTAATAAAAAGCTCATAATCTTAGGTTTTATTTGAAACCTTTTGCGGGATGACAATTCATTAAAATATTGGGTGATTTGATATGGAATGACTCTCTGACTTTTATTCCAAGGTACAAATATATAATTATAGGGGGGAATAAACAGAAAAATAAAATAATAATACAATTTATTTAACAAAATTAACAGAACAAAACAACTTCCCAAATAAACTGGGATAGATAAACATTGTATACAATCATATACAAATTTTTCATGTATATTTATATTATATATATATTTTAAAAAATCCAAAACACTCACAAACAAACTTCAATCATCAATAAATAATATTTTGTTAAAACAGTTTTTAAGGATTTCTTTTTTTAGTTTAAAGTCTTTTCACAGTCACGATAGGGCAAAGCCGTCCATTATTAGCATCAAATAACTAACAATTTGTCATATAAAAATGGCCCTGTAACATTTTATATAAATTTTAAAGTTCACAATCCAAATCGTAATAACATCATTCAGGATGGTAATACTAATTGGCTGCAGGCTGTGTTTGATCTTTGCTCTTGAATGCTGTTATTACCCATCTTCTCTCCATATTAGCACCTGCAAAGCCAAATATAGATAAATGTAAAATAATATGGCATCATGTACATACTGTAAAGGTACATTGAAATCTACATCGAAATTTGTTTAAAACACCTATAACTAATAAATGTAATATAAACAAGAAACTCAATAAATCTTTCTTTAAAAAAAGAAAACTTTGAAAATTTAGTAAAAAAAAATTGCAGTGATAGGTCTATTTACATTTTAACAAAGTGTTTAAAATGTTAAAAAAGTAATGTTTTTCTCTGCATAATTTTTATTTTATGTAATCATCATTTACATAAAAGTCTTAAATAACAAATTAAAGAAAAAAAAATTTATCTTTGTTAAAAAATTGTTTAACGAAAATCTGTTTATTAAAGCAATTTGGTACCATATCAGATTTTTAAGTCTTATTTATTTACTGAATTTGATTTAATACAATTTTTAATGAAAATTTAATATGGCATTCAAGTATGATGTTACTTTTAATTATATAAAGTGGTGGTGTTAAAAGAATAAACAAACAAAATGCTTCCATCACAAATAAAAACATGAATGAGGTTCTTGAATCATTAGAATGACTAAACATGTTCTCAAAGAAATAACAAGTATTTTCCACTTTAAATAGGCACTAAAATTTTGAAGATCCATACTCATAGGTTTATAGTTAGGTAGGCATTACAATATTTACTTATTTAATAATAACAAATAAGATTGAAACAATGGATATTTTTAAACAAAAAATTTATGTTAAATAGATCGGGCACTAATGATCTAGATGTAGATGACCATAATATATCATAACAAACAACCAAGAATGTAAAATGAATGAATCAAATAGAATATAGGCTACATTCTTTACAAAACCATTTTTCAATTGAAATTTTTTACACTTTACTAAACAAAACCAATTCATATTATAAAAAAAAAATTTCACAAAAACAAAAATAAATGTAATGATTAAGCTGTTACCTATTCCACAAAGCTCTTGCTGGAAGAGTGCAGGGAACCTTTGGAGCAGAGATTCCACTTCAGCTGGCTTTATTGTAGGCCCTGTTATCTTCTGAAGGTAGGACCATACGTAATCTAGGCCGGCTCCAAAAGGATGTACGTGAAGGAACATAGAAATAAGGCCTTTCAAAAAAAAAAAATAATAATAATAAAAGGGTCAGATCAGTAAAGTTATAAGTATATTTTAAAATATTGTCACTTGAATATTTTGTATTACCTATTAGTCTAGCCTCTTCCTCGACAATAGAAGAGGATACAACAGCCTGAAGGTTGGTAGAACTGTCACTAGAGTCGCTGCTACCAACCACCTGAGCTAGCTTAGCCTCCAGCTGGGATACCTTTGTCTCTTCAATGCTTTGTTTTGTTTTAGCATCTACCAGTTGCTTTAAAAAGAAAAAAAAAATCAAGTTATTAATATTGAACAAAGAATATTTTAAAATTACAAATTCTAAATGCATAAACAAAAATTAAACAATATGCTCTATAGATCAGGCAGACAATGTTAAAACACATTACGGGCTACGAGTTGATTATAACAAAAATTATGGATACAGGTTTTAGTTGGATGAGTTTCAGAGCCTCTGACTTGGAGATAAAATAAAGATCCTTGGTTCAAAATCAAAATATTCTTGGTCAAAATAAAGACCAAGGTGAATACAAACAATGGCATAATAATGTACACTCATGTTCCAAAAATATTGGAAGGTACGAGAAAACGGAGAATTGCATTTTATGGCCACTGGTTAAGAATGAAACCCATAAAACTGACAAACCGGATTTTTATGTATTTTAAAGAAAAGAGGACCAAACCTGCCTGGTTCGAAAAGGTAGAAAAAGATTTACAAATAAGGTTTTTATTACCTGCGAGGATGTTTTGGAAAGCAACCGTCTCAGGATGAAACTGAATACTCATGTGGGTTTTCAAGAAAAACAATTAAATCTCTTATGGGTCTTAACTTTTTTAATAAAGTCTCAACCATGAACTAAAGGTCTGTAATGTGTTAGTGATGAATATGTAGAAAGGTGATACAGACCATCTTTACTGAAAGCTTCCTCACAGAAGCTGTCATCCAGCTTATTAGCCTATTATTATAATGCTTCTTATTAATAGGTATTTTAAAAAAATTGTTATTGGCCAAGGCTATGCAGACGCACCATGAAAGTTATTAAAAAAATCTAGTCTCTTTGACTGTCAGGTGAACATTTTAAACATACCTGTTGCATTCCGTGCAAGGTCTGCTGAGCCAGCTTCAGCTGAGATTCAGTTTGCTCCAGTTCAGCTTTCAACTCTGTTCGCACGAGGTCTACTTCGTTTTTATAGGCTTCTAACTGGCACCTCAAGCTATCGTTTTCTTCCTAAATGTCAAAATTTGAATATTCAATAGTGAAGACAAGAATCTCGATTCAAACATTGTCAACTGACTAAACCGAAATGTTTAAACACATTAACTAGTAACAGTAACTAGCATTACTAAGTTTTAAGAAATCAATTACATTGGCTTCTATATTTCTTTTAAATATTTTATTTAAATTTTAATACTAATTACCCAGGTTTTTAAGTTTTGAGTATAATTAAATGATTTCTTCAGGCACTGTACACCTGGTTTTCATTTTATATTTACAATATTTATAAATAAAATTAATTTATAAAATTTGATAAAAAAGACGAGTTAAATGAAAATATGTAGAGCTTTTTTTTTTTTTCTTGTGGTTATTTATCTTATTTTATAGATGTGTGATAAGACTGAGTTAATAAAAATTCGAAAATGGTTTCAAGCAAAAATATTATTTATGAAACCAAAAACATTTGTTTCACTAACTCAAAAACTCTATACCTTTTGGGAAATTTTGATATAACTATATATCAACATAATACATAAATAAACTACATACCCTTTGAAAGATTTATAAATTCTGCACAAAACGAAATAAAAATATATGAACAAATATATTGGATTTTGTATCCAGGTTTTCTGACCAAGGAAGGGTCTACAAGTATGTTTTAAATGTATACCGAGGGATTTGTGTATATAATATAATATGACTATATATAAGGTACATATAGTTTATAGTTTATGGCACACAGATTTGTAAATGAAAAGTAAAGGTGAAATTTGTGATGACCATAGCAGATAGGTCAATAAGAATAATTGTATAAAGCAAGTTTGATATAGTCGATAACAGAATAAATAATTTATCAGGCTCAGTTGGTCTCAAGCATATTAATTACAATGTAGAGATTAACAATACCTTTAGAGCATTAATTTTATCATCTCCTTTAAACTTCTTCTTGGGACCACCTTCTTCTTCATCAGAAAGTTCCATCTCTTCCTCGGCACCGGTATTCAGGTGCTCCTCTAGCTCGACTGCTTTAATCTCCTGCAGAAACAGAGAACTGTTAATAAGTGCAACAGAAAAAAAATATCTTTATACAATTTCATAGACAAGCTTATTCCTTAGTTAAAGAAAATTGACTTTCCGAAATAGTGGATATTTGATATACAATAAAACTGAGCCTTAATTATACAGAATAATGATATTTAAGTAACGAAAACCTTTACCATTCGTAAAAAAGTTTTTAAACTATTCAATGTTAAATAATGTCAAATTATTATTATTATTAAATTATAAGGAAACACAGCTGTAACTTAAGTCAATCAGGTTACAGTTTTATATAAACTTCGCCTGTGTGGTAGTAATAAATATATAGATATTTAGATAGTAATAAAAAGTAGCCTATCTCCTTCCCCAGGCTTGAGATTATCCACTTCAAATTTCATCACAGACGGATCAGCACAGCTGTGAAACATACATTGACACTGATTAACAAACAGGACGAACAGAAGTTACTTTTGTTTACTGTTGTTTTAGGTCAGTAAAGGATTAGTATGGAATGTTATTGAATTTGTTGAAAAGGATTACTTAGTATAACGGTTGCACTTGTTCGCAGCGAGAAATTAAAACTGAAAGGATTAGAATAATGTACATATATAGGTAATTTATCATTGTGTTTTTAGTTTTGGTGGTCCTACTTACCTATTGCAATACACTCCTGTAAACTATGTTACTTGATATGTTTTTCTTAGCAAAAATATGTAGATTTTGCGAGTAAGAAACACGCTAGCAAGCATACAAACTTTGCACTTCCTTAGAAGTAGAATTTCGGAAAATCCTTTTTTTATTGGATGCCTATGTCAATAATGCACCCTCCAAGTTTCAGGTCTCTACGATCAGCGGTTTAAGCTGTCCTTTGATCCATCAGTCAGTCATTCAGGACAAAGCATTTTATATGTATAGATTGCAAAATATCAATTTTTTCATAATTTATCTGTCATTATTTAAAAGATAATTTTTTTTAATGCTGACTCGGATAACATGTACAATAAATAACATAAACTAACTTTTTTTCCTAAATTAATATTAATAGATCTTGAAGGGAGCAAACAAAAAAAATGATATTTCGAGTTAAACTTTATCACAAGCTTTTCAGCTGCAGAAAGAAGACAATAATGAACCTTTTTCTAAATCAAGTATGGTTGGTAAATAAATAACCAATAATTAAAAATTGATATTATTTTTTATAAAATTGATTAGAGCAAGAATGTTTTTGAATTTCAATGTTTTTAACTTTTTCTTTTAAATTAAACATAATTGTAATAAGTTAGAGAATAAAGTTATTATTTTATGAAAATCATTAAAAAACAGGATACAAGTTGGTGAAGATTCTCTCTTATTTATAATTATAATATTTCAGTTGATATTGTTAATAACTGAGGAAATTTTTCTTTTTAATCATCATGATTGGTACAACAATCTGCTCAGCGAGTCTGGGCCTTCTTTTTTTTAAATGGTTATATAAAAGTACATACTCATTCAATATTTTTATTTAATTGTAGATAGCAAAAACTTATTTCCGGATGTAAAATCTGAGAAAATGTTTTAAATTTGATTTATTTTTTAAATACATGCCTTCTTTAAATTTAGTTATTTTTATAAAATGGATTTAATTTGATTATGATGCAGTAACATTTGTTGTTACTAATATTTTTCTTTTCAATTTTTTTCCTAAAACTGAGGATCGATATTTTTAATATAAACAAATTAAAAAGCCAAAACAATCAGAAATAAATTTAGAGTGGAGAACGGAGATAGTTGGGGGGGGTGCAGTCAAAAAATAACTTTTTTAACTCAGAAATAAATTTAAATCTTATCTGGCATGAATTTGGCCACTTTATAGATCAGCAAAACTTAGGTTCAATCAACTGTTGATTAAAAGTAGCACTTTAATTGTTGGTTAGTGAAATTAATCATCAGTAGAATATAGATCAGCGACATTGACAAAAATTAATATCGTGAGATTGACCACATATAAATAATTAAGACTCAGAATTATTGCAATATTTAAAAAGTAATTTTTGTTTTCTTATTGTCAGTAACTGTGCAAAAATTGCAATAAGTGTGAATAAAATCAAATATTACTATTTAAAATTATTTTATATATAAATATTTGTTTTAGTAAAACCTCATGTCGGATAAAATTTATGCTGACATTAATAACTTTACAACTCATATTCTCCTTGTGAACTGAGATTGCCTGACGAGAACCACAGATCTTGTGTGTTAAGAGGTATGTGACTAGAGAATGGGCTGCGATGAGCCCTAGAGAGAACTTACCGGATGGATGCACAACGATTGATCGAACGGTCGTCAACAACTCTCAATTCCTGGCATCTTCTTCCATCTGTTACCAACTGGATCTTTATGTATGTATACAAACCCTTATACCCAACACCAAGGTTAGTTTAATGTTAGTATTGTGGATATGTCTTAGCCATACATTACCAAAAAAATTACATATAAAAAAAGAAGAAAATAAATTACCTAATCAGAACACAGAATCAAAATTTTTAATTTTTAATAGTTCCGTTTTGTTTAATAAGGAATTTAATGTAGCCTGTTGATAAATATTTATAGTTGCAATAGTGAAAATGATAAGAAGCATGGGACCATGATCAACAGTGTGTGAGCTCGGTTGATAAACGTTTTTAATACTCAAATATTGAAATGTCTGAAAATTATTCAAAATAATGCACACATTTACATACATTCAAGACTTATTTTCTTTATAACTGTGAATTAGAATGATTATATGGTGGTAATAAAGATAAATAATTCATTCTTATCATCATAAATGACCATAATTTGGATACCTGAAATCATCATTTTGAAATACACAGCAGATGGTGAAATGGAGTCACCAGAATCATCCTGAGGTGAATGACTTTTGTGCCCCCCCCCCAAAAAAGAAAAATAACAACAATTATAATCATAAAATTGCCTTAATAGTCTTAAGGAAAAATGACACTGAAAAACCATTATTTTTTTTTCCAGTAATGATTTTATGTCCATCAAAAGTATACAGTATATTTTGAGGAGGAAGTTAAATATTTATTATTGGTCAATTAATGGACCATAACCAAGAATAATAATTAATCAAAATCGTATAAAAATATTTAATGAATGCTGATATTAAAATCAATCCTACTTTCTAATAATGAGCTGAAACTTAATAATTGGCATAGGCACATTTTTATAGTGTTGTTGTTTGTTCATTTAACGTCACTTTTCGCTGCTATGGCTAATCAGACGACCACCTTTATTATTTACATTTACAATTATAACCGTCTTTCCTTTCCTAAAACCTCCTTAGACACCCTCTACTCAAAAAATACCAGCAGAAATTCATTTTATATTATTATACTCCATAGCCTCATCTATTAACTATAAAAATTATTATTTTTCGATAAGTATTGGGTCTGAGTGAAAATTTACTTTACACGTTGAACCAAAAGATCTATATATAATTTTAAGATTAGCTTTAAGTTGTCTGCATAATGAATAGGATTTGCAGAAAAAAACAAGGTAAGACAGTTTCTTTAGTGGTTACTGGAAAAGCAACAGGTAATCCAAAAGATAGTAATATGATGAAATTGCACGCTCTATATTTGCACTGGGAAGGAAAGTCTTGAAACTGTTTATTAAATTTTATTTTTTAATTTAAAAGGTAAAAAAGATTTAATTTACAAATAATCTTTACTTCAGGGCTGCATATTTGGATTGAGCACGTAGTGGGTGGTATAGCTTCAGCAGTTATAAAACAATTTGACTAATTAGAGTTTCAAGTACTATATAAAACGAATACTGAAAAGGATAAATATTAAAATAATGTAAACAGCAAAGGGTAGCACTTGAAATAAAGTATGAAAACAAATAAATATTAAAGTCTATTTTTTTTTTGTCTTCCCTATCAAGTTATCAAGTTATGGAACTGAAAACGCTATCTCATGCAGCAGTTGGAGTTGATAAGTTGTAGTTATTATTTTATTAGGATTGACATGGTATTATTGTTTTGCCTAAAAAGGATCCTTATTACCTGTCATTCACAGCATCTTTGACATTATTATGGCTTCAATAAATATTAAAATGAACAATACAACCGTACATACAAATTCTTTAGCTAATGACTCTAACGAGTAAATATAAACAGACACTTAAAAAAGAATTCCAAACCCTTGCAAGTTATTTAAGCTAATCACTTACCTTTTCAAAATTTTAGCAAATGGATGTATGTATAGCATATTTACGATTAGAGGCAAACAGTTATCTAACAGAAGAATAGAAAATGACCAGTTATTGAGATTTGTTGCCCCGACATCATTGTATATCCATTGTAGTTAATCCAATAATGCCTATGGAGTATGCCTTAGTGAGATCTTTTAACATCTACCCTTTACCATAGCCCAAAACTCTAGCGAGCTCTTAATGACTTTACCAGACCTTCGTCCGAACATGTTTGTAATCAATGCTCCATCTTACACTAGGTTAACTACCACTATCTGTCCTAGTTTTAGTGTAGATTAACGAATATATCTTATTGTATAACCAATAGTGGGGGGGAAAAGGGAAATATAGAATTTATAGCAACGACAAAATTAACAAAAGCTAAACACAACAAAAATTGACTAATTTTATCCTTCTAATAGTTTTATTATTACTTTGTTTGTTCATGGTGGACCATTTTAATAATAATAAAAACAAAATTAAGTAATTGGTTCATCATCGAAAATTAAGTTTATTAATTTTTAATTTTTCTTTTAATTAAGCATATTACATTGTAGATAATAGATATACTCATTTATACAATTTATAAGTATTAGCACCATCTTATTTTGTTAACGCTGATGGACAAATCATAATTAAAAGTAAATATAAAATGAATTTTACAAAACTATATACAACAAAAAAACTAATAATAATAATAATATGCTACACAGAAATATGGAATAAAATAATTTAGTAAGAAATAACCATGTATGATACTCAGAATCTATTTTAATTAAAGTTATTAAAAGTAATCAAGCAATAATTCCATTAGTATTACATAAGAAAAAAATTATTAAGTCAATTGTAATTTTATGTAGAAATACTTATGATTTTTAATTGACTTTAGTTAATGAAACCTGCTTTTGATTTCAATCATGGTAAAAAGTAATAATAACTAATAAAATCATTTTATAAGATATTCCAAAGTTTTCATTCATAAAATTTTCTATAAAAAAAAAAAAAATCAATAAAGTCCTAACTAAAAAAAAAGTTAAAATTTTGTTTTAAATTAGTTCAATGCATTGTGGAAAATTGAATGATGCTAACATTTTTGAAGAGGATGTAATAAATATAAACTATTGCAAACTGATTGCTGTTAGCACAATCATAGAAACAGGAAGGGTTACAATATTTTGATATTTTTGAGCACTTGCACATTAAAAAGGAATATAATTATTACCACAATTCAAGATTTTAAACCATCGTTTCTAAAAATTTAAAATTAATTCTTGACAGTATAAATAAAGTTGAGAAAAAACTTAAATAACTACTGTTATTTTAAATATATCTCTCTTTGTTTTAGCGAACTATAGGTAAGAGCTTCTAAATAAGTTTTTAAAATATAGTTATTAGGGAAAATAAAACTAATAAGCATAAGGTGAATAAAAGTAACTGTAACGATCCCTGGTTGTTGTGGTCTGCACAGCAAACTACCTTCTACAAAGGGGAATAAATAGTTCCTAAAATAATTGTGAAAAGAAATTTAGAAGGTAAAGAAGAAATTATTTGAAGCATAGAAACTATACTATATAAACAGATAATGAGAAAAAGATAGGAAATTAAGTGGAATTTTAATTTGACACTTTTAGAAGATATATTAAAAAAAAAAATACACTTTAATGCAGTTAACAGTGTGAGAAGGAGCATTGGGTTTTGTGAGCCTTTTGAAGAGATAATTTACTTACCGCAGCCTGTTTCTTCCACATCTCAATGTTCTTGCGCTGGGCCTTGGTGAAGTGGTCCCAGACCTTCTTGTGAGAAGCCGCTGTGAAAACGCGCTCCACCTGTGCGTCTGCGCACGCTCTTTAATTAGCACTAGTCTTTCACCATACTGACTAATATATCATGCACTCATCTTACCACTATCTTGATTTTATTAATAAAATTAATTAACTATTAAATTAAATATCCACTATCAGAAAACTACAATTTATTTCTAATAATCATTTTATTTTATTTTTTATATAACTAAAAGGCATTTTTTTGTTTAATTAGAAATTTAATAGGCGGTAATATTTTATATTTTTAATTGAATTTGTAAGGCATGGGTTCTTTTTCTTCAATTATTCCTACAAGGTTTTAGATACTTCATCTTTAATTCGCAGATGTTTTTGGAAATATAAATTATTAGTACTTTTTTTTTAGTCATTTGTAAGATGTAATGGTGTCTAAGAATGTTCAAATAGTAATGATTCTCTTTTGATGATATCTGCTCACTCGTATATCTGCCAATTCTGGTTTACCAAAAACACAATATAACCCCAAAACAGGGAACAGTTTAACATTAAAAGAAAAACAAAAAAATACATGATACACAGTCATACAAAGAATAACAGCAAATCTTAATTATATTAGATAAAAATAATTTAAGAAAGTGAAATGAGTTTTTTAAAGACAATTACATACATAAGTAGGTTGATTATATACATAGAGTAAAAATCTCGTAATTATTGTTCAACAGAAAGTGGATTTACTAAGAATATTATAAACCATAATATTATATAATTTTTAATAAACTGTGGATATCATAAAAAAAAATCATCTAGCAATAATTGATATTAGCATATATAAAAAAAAAGTGGAAGATGAGGCATAAAACAATATATATACACAAGCTCTCACACTATACATTCACACAAATTACCCTCATCCGCGTCGAGGCAGAACAATGCTTGCAACGCTGGGGATAACATTAAACATTTTATTGATGAAAAGAAACAACAAAGAATTGAGAACATTGACAAAAATAATACTTATATAAATTATACTATTATAAACATATGAGATAAAATAAAAAAAAGAAAGAAAAAACAGGCTTATAAAGTGAGCACATGCAATTATGGAAACAAACCTTTTTATTCATATAGCAAGCAAACTCTTCATGTTTCCCAGGCAAGTCGTAAGACCACCGATTCAGAATAAACATTAATAAATAGTAAGATTTTACCAGCTTAATCCAGATCTTATAGTATATACTTCCCTTTGATGATAGCGATTTGACTTTCCGATAAGAGATACTTTATAGGCTGTGGTTAACTGCATACAGTTATCTTACCAATGTCCCAAGGATTCTTCATTAACATTATTTCCATAAATGCTAGCACAATCCCGTAAAAGGAATATGCATAAAGAGATTTTGGTCCATTAGATAAACTATATACTACCTGAAGTCTTAACGAATCGACCCCACTCAAATATAAATGGAAAAATACAAGAAAAATCAGAGGAATATATATAAATGACAATTTTCAGAAACTAAAATTACAAATCAATCAATAGAACCAACACAAAGCACAAACCACGAAAAATTACTGTAATATAAATTCCTAAATGTTCTTGGAATTCAGTATGTAACTCAATATTTCAATTGATATGAAGCGAGAACTACAATTGCAGAGATGGCCTTTGCTAACTTTTTTTTTTTGGTGAGCCAACCTTAGGTCATTAACACCAGTGGATAATGGTGCTGTTGATATGTATACCTATAGTAAATATCTTATTGGAATTAATATTGAGGTATCTATTTAATCTAATAACATGCATTGGTCGATTAAAGCTCCCTCCATCCTCCCAAGCCCCCCTCCCAGTGGGACCCCGACCGGACCACAGGGGATATTTCAATGTGGCCTAATTAGAACTATATGAATTATTTTAAACTAAACAAAAATCTTATTATTATATAATATCTAATTTGAAATAAAATAAATATTTATTACATATGTGTGTATAAAATATATATATATATATATATATATATATATATATATATATATATATATATATATATATATATATATATATATATATATTTTAATCGTAGTCTCTCATGAATAAGTTTCTGTTAATTTATATGTCTTTTAATAGGCCTGTTGATTTTAGGAAGTTAAACAAGGAAGCTAAGTTCTGTTCGTTGTTGCTTAGTATTTCATCCAAGTTTTCTAAAACTCCCGATTTTTCTCTTTGATGTTGGTATCGTCTGCATTTCATAAGATGTTTTATATTCAGCAGAAGTCCACACGTTTTACCCATAGGGGGTTTTTCTTAAACCATGAGGTAAGAATGAGAATTTACGAGAATAAGAAATTTTTTTAATCTCAATATTGAATCTCTACTTTGAAACTCAATTTTTTGAATTTATAATATATTAGTAAATGATTAATAATTACACTCTGTTAATGTGTCAATCAAAAGCATTCCTTTTAGTTGTAGACAAATAAAATGCATAGATATACAAATGAATATTAAATTAAAGTTGGAAGTAACACATTAATCTCAAAATTCTAATATTAATAAATGATTGCAACCATTAAATTCCAATCTGATGATAATCGGGAGAAAAGAAGTGAAATGAAAAAGTTTTTTATCATTGAAGAAAACTAGTCAAGGAGGATACAGTTCCTGTCACCAAATTTGACGGCATTTTTTTAAGAGATTCTACATTGAAAAAGTCTAGAACTAAAAATAAAAACAATGAAACTGCTTGATCTTGCATCAGTATTAACTGAATTACATGGAGTGAAAATAGTATTATTCTACGGAGAATTTACATTTTTTTAAATTAAAAACTCTAGGCAAATTTAAAAATAAAGAATTATGACTACACATTTTATCCAGAGTAAACCTTCAAATTTATTAATGAATCAAAAATCGTACCTTAAATCAGGAAGTCTATAAACAACTCAGATCTCAAAATTTTTGGCAGCAGTAAAGAGTGTTCAACTATGTGATTTGTATTAATAGTGGTGTTCATATGGTTTTTTAGAACCAACATTTAATGTAGAATCAACCAAAAAAATTTGTAATCAAATTTGGCAATGTATGCACCATGCATTATGATTATCTAAAATACTTCAGTCAAATCAGTAATTACTAATCGGATGAAAATAAGGAAATACTTCTTAATGGTTCATGGTTAAAAAAAGAGGACAGGATAAACAAATTAAATTACACTTATAATATAGCTTTACTGGGCTAAGATGAACGAATTGAAAAAAAATAAAATCTGCATCATAGTTGCGTAGTCCTATAGGGCTGTTTCCCATCAAATAAATAATATTTTTATTTCAAAGAGAAAAGATATGCCCTCGGCCGGGATTCGAACCCGGATCCTCTGTCTCTCCGTGACCAAGCTCTATCCATTTGAGCCACCAAGGCCGCCTGCCGGCAGAGGACAAATCTTTTCTCTTATCCGATCCCATTTCCCTGTGTTCTCTCAATTTATCGATGTATACACGAGAACAAATGTTATTTGAACATTATCTATTCCTAAAAAGAAATGCCAGATTGTAGAAACAACACTACTTGTGTAATATTTCATCCTTCATAATATTATTCCTATTAATTAACTTTTATTTTCGAAGTGTTTTAAAGAATTAAACAATTTAAGAAGACTAGATGACTGGATGATGGTTTTTTTCCCAAAATATAAAAATCAAAACTTTTATTTTACCTGATTCAATTTTATTAAAATAAAAATTTTACATCCTTAAGAAAGGTTTGAATATAAATAAAAAATAGTAATTAGTACTGGTTTCTGACTGCCGAAGGTAGGGAAGATTTGTATTTTTTTATAAATATCTAAATATTTTAAGAAATTAAAAAAGAAAACTATAATACAAGAAACAACAAAAAAATTTAATTTAAATGAATTAGAGAATTTAATTACTTCTAATATACTTATTTTCTTAATCAAAAACTATTACTTTAATAAAATAAAAACATTAATAACAAAATAAAACATATTATAAAATTCATTGGTTGCACCTTTAACTAATCTAATAAAAAAATTCTGTTAATTTGTTTTCCTCATTAAAATCATGTGCATAAAAAATAACTAACTATTCATTGCTACAATTATGATACAACAAATTATGAAATGATATATTACACTTTTCAAAGAATGAAGCCTAAAATGTTTCATTTATTTATGAACTGCAAATTTACACAATACTTAACCAATTTCTGATTTCCTAACAAATATCTTCTTAGAGTGATTCAAAATGATAGCAAGATGCAAAAGTATTAATTTTGTCTGTTATTCTTAGAATAAAGAAACATCATGTTTTATTATGTAATACCAAATACTTTTAAAACATGCAGTAATAAAATTGTCAATACTAATAGATAGTTAATTATTTCTATAGTTAAATGTTAAAAATCTTAACATATAGTTTTCAATACAAATATAATTATGGAACATGACAATAATACATAAACAATATGAAAGATTACTACATTATGATTATTAGGCTACCCTACACATACACTCTTTCACATTAACTATGGCTATTTCTAGGTATAATGGTTTTAGGAACTGGTTCGACCATAGGAATGTTTCGAAACCAAACAAGTAGATACTAAATTTCATTCAGAGGGAATATAATTCAGTTCCAAAGATTTTAGGTTATATTCTGTTATTTTTTTCTTCAATCTGAGATTTTTTTGTAATCATGCTAGTTACTTTTTAATATGATTGTAAAAATTAAATTTGTAATTGATATACAAGATGTGGCTATTAAATAACGAGACTGACGTTGCAATACAATTTATTTTTATTTTATACATAATCACTTACTATCACATTCAATATACACACCTTCTCTACCCCTACAACGCTCCATGCGAATTTTCCATTGTTGGAAACAGTGCTGGAAGTCATCTTCTGTCAGCTCCTTCAGGACGTGTGCCACTTTCTCTTTTACAGCTTCCACGGACTCGTATCTCGACCCTTTTAATGAAGATTTGACCTTAGGGAACAGATAGAAGTCACATGGTGCAAGATCTGGTGAATAAGGTGGATGTTCTAACACTGGGATGCTGTACTAGGCTAGGAACCTCTTGACAGATAACGCGGAATGAGCTGGCGCATTGTCTTGGTGGAGAACCCATGATTTGTCCTTCCACATTTCGGGTTGTTTTTTCCTTACTCTTTCATGTAGTTTTGCAAGTATTTCAAGGTAGTAGTATAGATTAATAGTTCGACCTTCAGGAACCCAGTGAAGGTACACAATCCCATGAATATCGATTGCTTTAAATTTTGACTTGCTCATTCTAGCTTTTTTGGTTCTCTGTGAAGTTGGGGTCTTCCAGTGCATGGATTGGCGCTTCGTTTTCGGATCATAAGTAAAAAGCACGTTGCATCACATGTTATTACCCTTTCCAATAAATTTGGGTCATTTTCAATTGCCGTACACATTCTTTATCAATGCCTACAGCTTCAGCAATTGCACGAATACTTAATCGACGGTCAGACCGAATCAAATTACCGACTTTTTCAACATTGTCATCCGTTTTTGACATTGAAGGGCGACTTGGCCAAAAATCATCTTCAACGCCTTCTTGGCCATCTTTAAAAAGCTTTAACCATTCAATAACACGTGCCCGCGATAAACATTCACTGTCATACACTTCTTTCAGTTAATTATAAGTTTCAGTAGTGTTTTTTTCAAGTTTGAAGTGAAATTTCACAATAATTCATTGCTCTATTATGACACAAACCATTTTATCTGGCAAAACTGAAAAAATAACACTAACGCGAACATAGGCTCTGCCTAAACAGTATTGTTTACAGAAGCGAGACTAACTGCATACTAAAGAGAAAGCTTCACACTAAACAGATGTCAGTCAATGGCTGTTGGCGCATGCGTACTTGTTCCGCATCAACGTCAGTCTCATTATTTAATAGCCATACCTCGTATTTATAATAAAATATACTACATAACCAATGAAATATTATGATAATAAATAATATGATTTCTTAAAAGTGACAAGATCCAAATACATGGCAATAAACATAACCAAATCAAAGAACTTTAAATTGGATAAATTTTTAATTTCATAATCCTGTTATACAAATTTGATAATAATAAGAGGTCATATTAAAAGGTTAATAAATCATGTGAAAAATTATATTTTATTATTATCAGAAATGTGCAGGGAGCGGGGTGGCATAGTGGTAGAGCGATTAGTTGCCATGGCAATGATCACGGGTTCAAATCCGGCTAACCAATTGGTTACAATATAGATGGAACAAAAAGAAAAGTTGTACCAAGTTGTTTTGATGTTTTTTTAAAGGTTGTCATAAATGTTTTCTGGAGGCATAGAAATGGATGTTATTAGATTATATTATTAGAAAAATGGATGGGAAGACCAAATAAATAATATTAAAAAAATTAGGAAAATAAACTTATTTACTAGATACCCTTTATTTCCTTTACTTTCCTAATAACTTGTAGTTATAAACTTAAGCTGTTGTACTTCAATCCAAAAATCACTTGCAAAGAGTGTGATTCCAATTTCACATGGGAAAGAGTGTAAATGCAGAGGAGCCGATTGATTTTTAACAATGAAATCTAAATCCATATATAAAACATGATCAAATTTTTTCTCCCCCCCTCAAAAAAAGGAAGTTCAGTGCATAGCTTAACCCCAACAGACACATTAATAGACACATTTAAAAATACAACACAGAAACAAAGAAATTTCTTTTACCACTTCCTCCAATAATAAAAAAAAGAAAAGGAAATTATACTACCCACTTGAAATTTAAGGTGTCATTATTTCTACATTCATTTTTCAATTTTTTGTCTATAATAATCAACAATGTAATGGTCACATGCAAATAATAATAACTGTAATCTCATCCCAAGCCCAAGTTTAATGAGGAAACATTTCGTATCTTACCTTGAACAGACCAATTTCCGAGAGCTTGTCGGTGATGTAATAGACAGAGAGAGATTATAAGGCGGTTGAGAAAAAAGTGCAAATAATACTTACATTGGAGTAAGAGACCCTGCATTCGAGCTTTCATCAGATCCTTGGCCCTCTGCAGTTCTTCTTCATGAGAAGCTTTTTCGCTCAGCAACCTCCGAATGTGCGAGTTAGTCGATTGGATCATTGAATAGAAGACGGACGCATTGCGCTTATTGCAGTCACCTCTTTCCAACCAAGTTATGACTACTTGCACTGCTTTTCCGAAAGTGTCTTCTACTAAAATGAACAATGCCATAAACAAAATAAAATTTAAATGTTGTTTAATTCAATGTATAAATATTAAAACAATTAAAAAAGACCTCGTGGAAATTTTAGATTATTGGTATCACTTTTTCTCCTAAACATTAAATAACTCTACTTGTATGTGGTCTTTCTTCACTGATTGGGCCCGTTAACCAAACTTTTATTTACAGCCCTGCTCCCACAATCAAACATTAGCTAAAATCCAGATTCTAACCTGGCAACTGGCACTTCAAATTATTTCCGCAGACAGACCATCCCACGTACCAATGTTTCCAATCTAATTTCTCCGTATCATTTCAGCAAAAACCAATAGCTATCCTCTGGTATAAAAATATTTATAAGCTTGTTTCAGCTTTGAAAGGTATTCTTCCATCTAAACTTGAAATCACTTAAGACCCTGCAACCACCTAGAACAATACTAAATATTTTCTATCTTATATCTTCTTTCTAAATATTTTATTGACTGCACCCCCAACTATTTCTTCCTTACATTAGAAGTTACAGTCAACCAATTATTCTCTAACTAAATATTTTCAATTTTCCTAATGCAATTTTCAATAATTCCTATTGCCACCTAATGCAATCTAAAAAATGGTAGTCTCGAATCCTCATTTTTTAATTTACACTGATGAATCCAAATCTGAAAACTTGGTGAATCTTATTTTTTATTACATCATCTTTACGTACAATGGAAATAATGTAGTTAAAATTAGGTCAGATTAGTAGTTAAATTTTTTCAGTTAGCAATTTTCTAAAATTTTATTTTGCCATTTAAAATTTTCTGAAATTTCTAGTGGTATTATTGGCGGTCCTGCCAGAAAAGTCTATACTACACTACTACAAAGGCCAATCTTATCGACAGGATATTGTGTTCTGGCAATATGTTCAGCATTAAACTTATTTTAATAAATACTGTTTTGCTTTTATTTAAACTTATGCAGATTAGTTTATATTTTTAAAGACCCATTTTAAAAATCCATGTACTTAAACACGAAGTTATCTTTAATGAAATCAAGATCAAAAATATTCTTAATTATCATAATTGGTTATATATTTCCTGGGTAAATTAATTTCAAAAACAATTACCTTTAATTTTTTCAGATATTGATGTTGCCTCATGTTCAGTGTAATGAGGCACAGGTGGAGGAGAAGGAACCCTTAATCTGAAAATAACATTACATTATATAATGGTTGATAAGCTGTTCACTGTACTAATCAATTAATCATCATCAAAGAATCATTTTGGCATTGGTACACATTTTTTTAACCATACTTTTTGTTGATTAATCACATTAGAGAAACATCAGATAATTCACTATTTTACACATCCACATTATTAGTTTCACTGATTACCGTTTTAAGTATATAATTTTTTTATTTAAATCTCTGACAAATCTAAACAATTCTTTATAACGAGTAAAAAAAAATAAAAAATCTGGAAGTGATGCTGAAATGGCTAAAAAAACATTAAAAATGTAATATGCAATATTTTACCTGTAAGTTTAGTAACGTAGACACTAATAATAATAATAATAGCTGACTCTTCTTCTACCACGCACCTCGGCCTAAAGAGGGTCATTGTGCTCAAGTCCTAAAATTCCTATCTTAGGTCAAGGCTTCTGAGATATTTTAGGCAGTCTTTAAATCACAGTTCTTAAACAGTCCTCCAGGGCCAAGGTCAAATGTCCTCTTCCGACATAGTGCATTACATTCAAAGAGAACGTGACAGGGGATGTCACCCTTCTCCGTGCACTGTACCGGAGTTCTTCTTCGAAACCCAGACAATGTATATGCTTCCTGAGTTTGCAGTGCCCAGTAATAGCTTCTACCATACTCTTGATTCGGTTCTCAACATACAAGTGGCTTCTTTCTTGATTTTCACAGAAAGTTTTTCATTGGGTTCCTTTATAAAAAGTTTGGAGTGCCTAATATATCTTAAATTAGATCAGTCTCAACGCAAAATGTACACAGTAAAATATAAATGTACCGAATTAAACTTTATTCTTAATAATAATTAATTTTACTACACCAATAATTGATTCTGTGGCAATGAGATTGCGAGTGACTAATACATTTTACATAAACTCTATCAAGTAAAATGTATAAACTATTCAACACTATCATTCATGGCTTGGCAGAGCACATTGTTTTTTTGTTTTTTTCAACGATTTACATTTAGGTACAGAGTTAATCTGTGACCTCTGAAATAAATTATTTATTATTCAGTGACCAAAAAATGTTAGTTGTTTAATGGTATTAATCCTAAGTATTAGAGCAAGTTATTATAAATATAACAAGTTATGGCTATATGAGTGTTTTAACACTTATAATTGAATAATTAACAAAAAAAATTTAAGTCACTTTATTTGTGGAGTGAACAGATCAGATAATGGATAACCACATTAGATAATACTATGACAGTTTTAACAGGTAATAATGAAATAAAAAGAAATATAAATGCAAAGAGTAAAGAGAAAGGTAACATCATACATACCTTTCCTTTTCAACTCTGTCTCGATGCCTTTGCTCCCTCTGGAGCTGCCTTTGCTTGCATTCCCATTCGTACTGATCATCTCGTGCTTGTGCAAAATCCACATGGAGTCTGCCAGTATTGGAAGCATCTGTTTTGTTATCTATCCTCATTCGGTAACCTAATTAAAGTCAGGTGTTTGATGAGACATATGTATATACACATAATATAATAAAGAGATGGTAAATGTAATTTTTTTAAGTTTTTCATTAGAAGGCATTGATTATTTGTTACTGCAATATGTATACAAGATAATTGCAGAATAAACCCTATTTCTCCAGAAGAATGTCTAGCTATACTTTTATAATTTTTAGCTTGAGGTACAGTGCCTATGTTCTAGTTTAATTAATTTTTATTCAAACTATCATTTAATTTCCTGTATTTTTGTAGAAGGAAATTGTATCTTTAATTAGAATAAATAATTAGTAAAATATTTTTAAGACATAGGTAAATTACTTACCAGAGAAGAATAAAGCAGCATCAACAGAAGATTCGTGAACGAACCGAATATGGCAAAACTTTTTTGTACTAAGCCTTACTGTTAACATTTCCCCACATCGAATAAAGATTTCTCTAATGATTTCCTCTGCAAAATATTGGGTAAAACATTAAATTACATTAAACAAATTTACAGACATCTGTTATTACATTACATTAAAAAAAAAAATAGTTTGACAAACTAAATAAGAAAAATTATATATTATATATATACTAAAAACAATGATAACTTATAAGAAAGCTAACCTGAGGTGTTTTCAGCCAAACCACCAACAAATATTGTTTTACACCCTGGTGGCCGCTCTCTTGTTGTTGGAAGGGGAGATCCAGGCGGCGGTGGAATGAGAGTCACTGATTTTAACTGGATTACTTCTTTAACTACACCTCCATCAACAATACCAGGAGCCACCATACCAAACTAGAAATTATTGATTAAATGTGTTAAAATATTAGTCAAGGTTATTAGGCATAGAAGTTATATTTTTATAGTTCTTTAAGAAGGATACAAACCTGGGGTATCATCATATTAGGGTCCATGAGAGGCATTCCCATGACTTGGTACGGCATCGGCGGAGGTATGATCCCCCCCCAGACAGGAGCCATTTCATTGCTATCGCTGTCAACCTCACTCTTCTCCACTTCCCTGTATTATGTAAATTATCAGTTAATAATTACAAGGTGAATATACGTGTTTCGTAATCAAAGTATCACAATTATAACAGATACTAAATATTAGAATAGAAAATAAACTTTATTCTAGGACCAAGTCCCTTTAGAATAACAATAATGAACAAATAAAAAAAACATAAAATTCATCTGGCCAGAAGGCTACATAATAACACAAATCATGAAACAATCAAGTGTGACAAAACATTGTAAAAATAGAAATAGATAAGAAAATAAATAAATAAAGTACGAAGAACTTGACTGCTTTTTAACTAATTGTCGAAAATAAATATATTTATATTAACAAAATAATGATTAATAATATTAATACAGTAGTTAATAATGAAATTGCTAACTAAAATAATTGATTAGCATAGCATGCGATAATATATTTAAAAAGTCGGTATCATCTTTGTTGTTGGAAAAATAAACAAAACTTAATTATTAATTAATTAATTATTCATATTATTAATTAAAATTTAAAAACAATTTGGAGAAATTACAGTAGGTTTAAAGTAACATAATTAGGATTCATATTTAGTACTATATTAACGACAAGGTGTGGTTAAATGTTAATTCAATGATTTCTACAATTTCATTTTCCTTCAAAACCAATGCCAAATTTTGTTTTCCTGTACTTTACAGATTTCATTAGTTCAAGAAAAATTGTATTTCAACAACTATTTTACTCAAAATAACCGATAATTGCATATTACTGTAATTACACCTTGTGTGCAATCCGTCTCGAGTGGGTTTTCTTTTCTGTTCCCTCCTTATTAATTAAAAAAAATAAAAAATTTCCAGAAAATAATATGAAACTTGGTCAGACAACTCATTGGCCAAGTTTCTATAGCAAGTATATTCTGGGATAACCTTTTCATGGATTCACAAAAAATATATTTCTTAAAACATTGGTTTCCACTACTTTGGTTATTTTAAAATAAATATATTACATAAAAGTGTGATAAATATCGCCTGCGGGCCATGGTTTGGCCATCCCTAGCCCAAAGCTTTGCTTCTTTAAATCATTATAAATTGTGAACTAAGATTAAATTACATCCTTGTTATTATGTTTTAATTTCAATATTAGCTTTAAATACTGGTTAATATGCTCTAGCAACGGTTCGGATTCAGGTACTGTTAATAGAATAGAAAACAAACTTTATTCTGGGACCAAGTCCTTTTAGAATATCAATAATGAACAAATAAAAAAAAAAACATAATATTCATCTGGGCAGAAGGCTACACAATAATACAAATCATGAAATAATCAAGAGTGACATAACATAGTAAAAATAGAAATAGATAAGAAAATAAATAAATAAAATACGAACTAGACAGGATTTTAACTAATTGTCGAAAATAAATATATTGATATTAACAAAATAATAATAAATAACATTAATATAATAGTTAATAACAAAATTGCTAACTGAAATAAATGAATAGCATAGCATGCGATAAAGTATTTACAAAGTCGGTATCTTCTTTGTTGTTGGAAAAATAAACAAAACACAAGGGTAGCAAGATCGAGTTTACAATACTAATTTGTTCAAGCGGAAGTTTGGCGTGCTTGGAGAGCGACTTTTTGGGATGCCAAGAGATAATGGAAAAGCAGGGATTTAAATGAAGCCAGTGAAGAAGAATGGCGGATGGATGAAAGGAGGGATTGAGTTCCACACAGTGATGGAGCGGGCGTGGAAGGAATGCTCGAATGCCATAGTTCTGTGGGAAGGAATGTAGAGATCGGGAAGGCGAGATCTTGTTTTGTGGTGCTGGACAGAGGATTTGAATGGGAGGAGACTATAGATATAAAAAAGGGTGTTGCGAGTTGATGGATTGGTATAGAAAAACGCTAAGGAAATATTGTCTACGAATGGGAGGGAAGAGCCACTTTAACCATTGTACCAAGGACAAATCTTAAAGCACAGTTCATTATTCTTAATTGTATAATTGATATACAATAACATTAATGATATATTATTTATGTTTATATTATTAATTCTTAATAATATATTAATTGTTTTTGTTACAACTTAAAAAAATATATATACTGACTTGTTATCTTTGGACCTTTCCTTGCTTCTATCCTGCCTACTTGGACCTTCCCTCTCCCTTCTTCTCCCTCTTTCCTTATCATTGTCTTTGTTAAACTGACTAGAACTAGCTAATCCTCTTTCATCTATGTCTCCACCTAATAAAGAGAAAATATAATTTCATTGTTATTAATAAGAACTATTATGGTATATTCCTTAGAACAGTTCTATATCTAAAGAAAAACTTATCTTTTCAGGAGTCAAGCATTCATAGTAATTAAACTAAGACAATAACTCCTGACAGTCGACAGTTCATATTGATTTCTACTAACAGTTTAACCACTATCAGACAACCTCTAAATCTTATTTTGACTATACCATAAAATTTACCAAGTAAGTAAACCATGCGAAATAATTGTCACATGTTTTTGTTTCAAAGGCAATTAGGAAACACAATAACTGATAAACATAATAAAACAAAACATTTTAATAGTGATTAAAGATTTATTATGTTGGGTTAAGTTCCTTATAGACGCTGAATAATTTCACTCCATTTCCATTAACTATTTAATCTTTCCCTTAGACAATTTATTATATCTTTTTAAAAATATTCTTCTTTTAAGATCAATCATCTTTTCTACATATAAGCTGTAATCTCCCAGCATATTTTCCAGGTTTCTTTCTAGTTCAAAATTTTGAGAATGTAATTTAGCAGGTAGTCTTCTGAAATAAGGCTAATGGTCAGCTGTTCACAGCAGATTAAACATTTTGGTGGTACATCCTTTTTAATTACATATGAGCAAGTATGTCTAATTTTCTGGCTAGAGACTTTTTTCACTTCTATAGTTCTTGTTGCAACTTTTCCAGGTAGTATTTTTCTTTTTATAATTTTCAACTTATTGGGTCCCTCGATGGCTTCCCAAAGCTGAACTCAGATCCTATTGGTTTGGAGCTTTAGACAGTAGCAGGCATTCAAAAATGTCTATGTATTGATTATTTCAGAATTTACTTCAACCTTATCATAAATTGACTTAGGGAAAGAGTCAATGCACTTCTACAGGTAAATGTTTGGAGATCCATGGTGTAAAAAATCAGAAGCTGTTAAGAATTATAGCAAATCAATGAAGTATTATTACCATCTTGTTGCAAAATGGTGAAAAAGACATGTTTTGAAACCTTAGCTAACAATATCTAGACAGTTAAATAAATATCACAAAATCTCAAAAATAATTTGAGAATAACTACAAAATCCTGAGCTACCGATCAATTCATATCAAATCCCTAAATTTATCTAGTACAAAAACATATTCGCCTTAGTTAGAAAAAAGTCACTCCATAAATAGGAAATCAATCATTGTTAATAGAAAAACAATGCCAAAATACATACCTGAGATTGGCATAGGAGGTTTATTTTTGTTGGTATTGAACTCAAGTGGTGCATCGTTTAGGCCTGGATTGACTAATTGTTGTTCTGGCATAACAGGCATATGAGGGAATCCTGGCATCATACTAGGCATCATCGGCCCACCCATCATTCCGCTGTGCATCAGACCACTCATCATTTGGCCCTGCCCCTGCGGCATACCTGAAATGATATAGCATTGAGGATAATTTAATTAGCAATTTGACTCACTAGATTTTAAAAATTTCATGTCAAATAATTATTAAAGCACACTTAAAATATATAAATGTATCAGCAGATTTACCCATTGCAAGAGGCCCTCCTTGAAAGTTAAAGGCCATAGTAACTTTTAAAGGAGTTTTTAAAAGTAAGACAGTTTAACAAATCAATACATCCTTCACAGTCTTATAGGTTTCATGAACATAACCTTTATTAAAGCATACACCAATCTTGTTACCAAAATACAATAATAGGCAGTGTTGCTAAATATAGATCCACTGATCATGACAACTTTTCAAAACATAACTAACTTGATACAAACAAATTTAACTTCACAGATAATATAATATTACTCGCAGCATTTATTTTTTTATAAAATATTTAATATTTTTTCCGTATTAAAATATATAAAAGAATAATTTGAAGTGATTACGGTTTACAAAGTTGTATATTCATGTGGAGTAAGGCTCCACATGGAATGTGTAACAATGGATATTTAAATAGAGAGTAATTATAAATTCTTAAAGTATTTTCTATACATTGTACTTAGTTAATTTTAAATCTGATTAACAACATGAAGAAGAATAGAGAAATTAGATTCGGGCTACGCAGTATGCCTTCAGCGAAATAGTACTTAGTGGTAATAAAATATTAGAATATTTCTGAATCAATCACTGTAAAATCATTTGTTTTATACAGAATTCACTATTTATTGTTTTTATTACTTAATAAACAATAGTTCGGCCAGTAGTAATATACGGCAGTGAAACGTGGACTATGGCAAAGGAAAACAAAAGATTTTTTCTGGTTTGGGAGAAAGATCTTTGGAAGAGTCCTGAGAAAAATCTTTGGGTCTGTCAAAGAAGAGTACAGTTGGAGAACCAGAAGCAATGCCCAATTGATAGAACTGTATAGTGAGCCTGATATCCTCTGGGCAATTAATCAGATCAGGCAAAGATGGTTAGGGAATGTGGAAAGAATGGAGCTCTACAGGCTTCCTAAAATGATGTTGAATTGTGCACCGGGAGGAAAAATCAAAAGGGGCAGACCCAGGCGTCGGTGGATGTAGGATTTGGAGGAAGATTTGAGAAAGATTGGCGCGAGAATCGGAGACCGCGAGGAATGGAGAAGAATGACACCAGAGGCCAAGGTCCTGTAAGGACTGTAGCGCCCAATAGTGAGTGAGTGAACACTTAATATCTCGAATCTAGCTTTTTCGTAAATTCCTTAATGTTCGCGTCCAACGATTCGAACGGTTTGCCATGTTCTCTTTCCCGAAGCAGACCGTCTCCGGAATAATTACCCGAGGAGCTACTTGACAACGTGGAAAATAATAGATTCCCGATAGAAATTTTACATAGGATAGGCTAGTAACTCCTAAACTCAGTTGTTGTTTGAGTTTCCCAGTTGCCGATGGGCTTCACATTCCCGAAGGATGAGGTATGCTTGAGGAACCCCGAGACCGGAATTCGCACTCGCGTAAGCCCGCTCGTCACCTCAAAAAACGATAACTGCGAAATAATTTGGTGAACCATATATCTTACAAATATTGGTAGTCAGGTATGGCGTGTGTTTCCCTCAGACAAATGTAACCCCATCTTCAAATACTAGCTGAAACTTATCTCTACAAATATCCACAATGAAAGAGTCACAACTCAAAATTTCTAACATCTGAAGTTTTAATAATTTGTAAGTTGAGTTGAAACAAATGAAAAATTGTTTCATCTTTTCCCCTATTGTTCTGTAAAAAGTTTAAATGATGTTCAATAAAAAACTGCTGTCATACCTTGAAGTTACTAGGGAAGCATGTCTAGATGCTATAAAGGGGGAGTCTTCTCCAATATATTTAGGCACTGAAGGCTAATCACCCTCATTCCTTAAATTACCTTATTAGAAAACCTCAAGAACAAGTATGAAAAGCTGGATTGCCAAAATGTTTACATCTCAACAATGTCTCTTTACTAGTAATGAACCATGGGCAACAGCTAAATATACAGAGAAATGACAATCCATATATGTCAATGAACTTCAATCCATCATGGAGGCAACAAAGATTTATTGAAGAATTATAGTCCTTAGAATGATAAATTTATAATTACACTTAAACATTTTAATTTTTTTATTTGTGTATCATGATGTATATGGTTATAGTTATACTATTAGGATTGCTGGAGGATATGTCAAAGACTACAAATTAAAAGTACTATTCTATTCGAAAAACAGCTTTTGAAATAAAAATCTCAAAAAAATTATTTAATTGAATAACATACTAAAACAAGTTACCTCATCATGCCAGTATGTTACTTAAGGAGGGTCAGGCAAAGATCAAGTTTTTATTCTGAGAGTGCAATTATCCTTGATATATGTTAAAATTATAATTGTCAGTTGATAGTCAATGTGATATTTGAAAGAATTGATTATTTCTGAGAATGGTGATTCTGGATCTATGTCTATCCATGTATGGGAGGCCTATCCACTCTTCTGCACTCCTTACTCAGTGAGCAAAAGAAACTCATTAAATTGTAAAAATTGACAACAAAAATAAGCATACATTTTTTTGAGAACACGTTTTTATAATGAAATTTTTCTAGAAAAAATTGTTAGGGTGTAGGGTGTAATAAACCCTCACAGTTTTCATTGACCATTATTACTAAAAAATATACTTAAATTTAAAAAGATTTGCAGAGTACAATGATAATACATTGTGGGACTAAAGAGGGTGCTATCTTTGGTACTGTTCGTGTTGTGTTGTAACTATCAAACAGAATCTTTATACTGCAAGTTACAGGAGGAATGCTGGTGCATTTTCAGATATTTATAATTTTAAAAAAATATCAGTTAAGCATTAAAATGAACAAATTCAATTAAACCTTAATAAAAACTTATATTAAGAATAGAGAGGGTAAATAATCATAACATTTTATTTTTAACAAATGTGAGATATATTTCAAATATAATTCATAGAAGATATTTTCAAATCTATGTGGCACCAACATATCTTAAGATCAAGAAAATTTATAAATTTCATTAGAAAATTGTTCAAGATTAAGTCAATAATTAAGAAAATATAACAAGTTATTCACATTTATAGTAACAAAAAATTATAAAAATATAATACTTCAACTGAAAATTAACATTTCAAATTATAATAAAAATGATCAATTCACATTTTCATTGTGAAAATAGAAGAAAGAAAATAATTTAATGTTTTTAAGATTTATAGCTGTAAAATTACGAACAATAGTGCACAATGGAAATTTTTCTCAGTACCAATACCAGCGTATACTTATTTCTATCTATAAAAAAATTGTCTTATATATTTCTTTATCTCTTATAAAAAAGAAACAGAGAAAACTACTTCTGATAACTATTTTACAAATAAGTAGACTACATGTTTAAGACACTTTACATTCGAAATATAAGTTCTAATTATTCTGTCATTACAGCTAATAATATAACTTCAGTCATTTTATACTAAAGAGTTCACTCACAGACCAGTTGGGCAGTTAGGGTTTTCTTTTTCTTTTACTTAACTAGACACTTAGTTACTTTTCTGATCAGTTAATTAATGGATAAAATCAATTTTGAAACAATTGAAATTCAATCTAGAATATATAAATGATTTTGGAAGAATTATCTTACCAACTATGAGGAACAGTTTAAATTAATGTAAAAGAAAGTAGAACAAATTAATGGTTAATACTTTTGTCACATAAAAGTCAAGAAAATTCGACTTTAAAAACATAATAATAATAGAAAGTAAGTTAATACATAAAACGGAATGCATTATAGCTTTGGCACAAATATAAAGCTTCACCTTGAAACTAAAACATTAACATAATATCGATAAAAACATCACATAACATATAATAAAATATAAAATAAATAACTGTGATCTAGAAGACAAAGAGTATAAAAGTCAATAACTAAAATTAAGTAATATGGAAGGAAGCATGTTATAAAATAATAATAAAAAGAAATTACAAGTCATTAGTTTATAACAAATATACAATTAAGAATATACATATATAAGTGAATATAATGCAGCCTGAACGAACAGGCATATACACAGTTATGTACAGTTTTCATGTCACCTTATGACAATTGTTTTTATATCTAGGAAAACTAATTCTCGCTATGTCACCTTGCTGTCTAATTCATGTTTGTTTATGCTAGCAGCGATATCTCGCACAGACCTCTTGTCCCCTTCTAGAAAACAAATGAAATGAGTTAGATCAATTAGATTAATTATAAAACCATTGAACATTTCGATAGATAACTTTATAAGTAAACAAAAATGAATCTAGATAAAAATTATAAAACAAGAATAGCAATTAAACAAATAAGACTTAAGTATATGCATAAGTACGTAAGTTTATATATAGTAATATATATATATATATATATATTGTTGAGGTTCAAAATATGTTAAAAATAAATCAAAGTAATTATAGATATTTGGCGTATCAATAGAGGACCAATATTAAGTTGATGCGAATTTATGAGTAAATTAGGTAAATAAAAATTATTCTAAATTTTATTAAAGCTTATTTAAAAATTTAATATACTGATTATTTAATAAACATAATTTTTATATATATGTAACTGATGTTCAACTTATACATATGGCATTGCCGTCAACTACTGGCACGCTACCGCCATATTTCAATACTCTAGGCATGGAGGTTCGAGAGAGAGCATCTCCGTGTGAAGGTCCTTGATTGAGGACCTCTAAGTTATATTACTTGATTATTGGATGTTCTGAAGATAGGATCTCTCCAAGTGATTCAACAATACCATTGGCATTCTGGTATAAGGAGTTTCTAGTTTTCAAGAGCATCGTAGGCTGTTATGTGAAGGAGTTTTCAGAAACATATTGGATGAGACCATGTGAGTGTTTATTGTAGTCAGTTACTAGAAAAATTGTGTTAAAATTTAAATTGTTTTCATTATCCCGAATTGTAATTAATTATCACTGACCCACGGAGATAAAAGATTTCATGTTTAATAAAATATTGTAAGCTAACAAACTGTTTTGTTTTTTGTAATAATTTAAAATTTTGTAGTAAAATAAAAATTCTTTAGAATATATATTACCTGATAATATTGATGGGGTATCAGGAGAATCGGGGGTATTAGCAGCTGTTGATGCCTCACTGCAGATATCTGTAAGTACATAAATGGTTTTATTACAGTTTTGCTTACAATGAATTACAAATGAAGTTTAATAAAAAAAACTTTATAAACAAACCAGATAAAAACATTGGCAATTTATCTTTGGTCAAAAATAAACTACCTTCAAACCTATTTTGTTTGTACACTCTCACAATTATTTATTTATTAAAAATAAAAACACATACCAGATTTATCTACGGTAGACCAGGGCCTCGGCTTTGTAATACTGCTACTCATTTCACTAGCTGTGCTCTGAAAATTAAAATAATATTACTACTGTTGAAATATAAATAATTATTAATTTAAATTAACTCAAGTGCACATGATGTTGAGATGATTATTTTGGTAGAAATTTCATTTATATTCCTCTTTCGATTAAAAAGTGATCAAAAGGTCATCTAGAACTAACTGGTATGGGATACATCAAAGTGTGTCTGTCAGTTCAACAGTTAACTGTTAAGCAAACAATTATTATTGCTTAATAACCTGTACTTCTGCAACCCATGAAGAGTCTTGGGGTTCAGTAATTAGTATAGACTATACTATTTCTAGGGCAACGGTTGTGCAGGGAGGTGATTTGTCCGAGATGACGGTCAACCGCCAGGTTTTTCACCCAATGAAGGGTACCCACAGTAAAGAAGCTGGGTTAGCCCCAATAAAATGTGCAACAGCTGGATTTAAACCCGGCACCACAACTCAGCACTCTATCAGTGAGCCACCTCATATTAACTAAAGTTATAAAATCTAGTGCGTGCATGTATTAATACATATTTTTCACTAACCTTTTTACTTAAAATAATTTAAAAAAAATTACATTTAGTTTTTGTTAAATAATATAACAACTAAAATTATTATCTGCAATACTCTCTCAAGCTAATACCTTTTTATTGCTTTCCATTACCTTCTAAGACTTAATATGATTTCAGAGAACGATATTTGAAAATTTGGCCTTCAAGCTTTGTCAGAATATTTCCACGAGGAAGAGACCCGATATCAAAGACCATTTAATTAAATAATGACATAATAAGTTAAAATAAAAATGTGAAAAATCAATGATATTCAGTAGGAATTTCGTTAAGACTATTTGGGGGGAAAACTTGCTGTAAAACATGTATGTATGTAATCTCAGTCCTACAGACCACTTTTGGGAGACTTTTTAATTTATAACCATATGACCTTAAAACGTGTGTTTCTGTTAAGAACTCGGACTGAAATATTTTTATTATCGTAATAATTTTTCATCCTATGATTCTCTAGTATAGAATTAAAAGTTATCAACAGCAATTTTTGTGATGAAGTTTTTTACTTTCTGCAGCTAATAGTTATCTATAATGATCAAAGGTAATAATGAATTGTTAATTAGCTCCAAGGACAGCTAGAAAGGAGCAGACTCCTTCTTCGCTTAAATTTCCATTGATTACTTTCACTTCTAAAATAATGATAATTCAGACATAGGTACATATATTTATTTTTCTTTTCAACTTATGATACAATCTAATTTTTTTCTATGAAAGTTTTCATGAAAATAGTGTGTATTTTATATGAAAATACGCACCTGATTATCAGTAGAATCTAAATCTTCAGAGTCAGGGAACCTGTACAATAAAAATCAAATATGTTTTTGTCAATATAATCCTATTTTTGTTTCTAAACAAATAATAAGAACAGATTTTTTGAATTTTGAATAATGCCATATTTCATACAGTATTCAAGAGTCAGTCAGGATTAATAAATCATGCATTATATTATGTTTTATTTATTTTCTTAATGATATTGGGACTCTTTTAATAGATTATAATCACCACTAACAATTATTGATGTAAGTATTAGTATGGGAACAAGTTAAATTGTCTCAAATATTTTTTATTCCTGATGATAAACTACAATCTTGGTTTGAATACTGTCAGAATATAGATGCCAACCAATATCTAATAAACATATCAAGATATGTTTTGAAATAGATGGTCACCCCAATACACCAAATAAAGTATTAATCTTTTATAATCAGTTGTAAACCAATTAGAAATTTTCAGTGATGTAATTTAAGAATAATATATTTTGAATACAAAATATATAAACTAACATTACTTACGAGTTGGGATGGTTGGGACGAGAAGGAGCTCTAGTCTTCAGGCGTTTTGGACGACCTTTGACCAGGTGCTGTAGCCGCTGGCCAGCGCCTTCACACACTGAATCCAAAGAATCTGTAATAGATTGATCTGCATAAAAAATTAAATTATATTAGCAAAAAATAATAAAATATTGTAATAATAAATTTTCATAAAAAAGTAAAATAAAATTAAATCGACAAACTGAGGATGTAGCCTTCTAGAATTTGGAAAAACTAAGTTTGAGTTGAAAAAAAAGATACCACTCAGTAACTAAAGTTTTGAGGGAATACTCAGAACATTGATTATCTGATAACATCATTTATTGCCTGTAACCAATTTAACATGCCATAGGAAAAGTTCTATATTATTATATAAATTCTTCACATAACTAAACTAATTGTTTTCAAGATCCTTCAATTTTTATTGAATATATTTTATAATATATACCTTATACAGTAAATACATCTGATATCTTAAATCTAGCACAGTAAATACAATTTATATAAAAACACCACATTTTTGTAAAATATTAAATGTAATTGTTATTTTTAAAAAACATTAAAATCCTTAAGGGGCCTATAGGGGCCAATGCACGGTCAACATTATTGACAGTATATTCAGATGCTGTTAGTAATACTAATCGTGTAATGGCTCACTCCATAATTCCTCATTCCAACCCCGGCGTAGGGGAGGGGATACTGACAGTATTACTGATCGTGTAGGCTCCTTCAGCCCAGTTTCTTTCATTCCTCAGTATTTCTTCAGTGCCGCATCAACCAATTTCTGATATAATAATGAAAACACAGCAAAAGTTTTAAATGATTTATGTTTTTTTTTTTTCTTAAAGCTTCTTTTTTTTCCTAATAACAACAGGGTAGAACTTAATTTTATATGTAAAATTATGTATTAATGGATATATATATATATATATTTTTTTTTACATCAATTTTATTTTTATTTGCCTTAATATAGTTTTTAAATGTCAAAATGGGAACTTCACAGGTTTTTATCACAATCCAGCTGATGAGCTGATGGAGAAATTAGTGTTGAAAACTTAAGTCCTCAAAATTTCGGCCTGTTGCTAAGTAGCATAGGGTAACTGCCAACCGCTGTTTTGAGCATATACTTTCCTTCATATTTGTATCTTATTTTTTAATATGAGGAGAAACCATATTTAATAAATTATTGAATAACCTTTCATTCATCTGAAAATAATTATAATAATCTGATTGTTCCTTTACTGAAATTTCCTTGATTAAGTTTTAATGGATAAACTTATCCCTATCCAATAGCTATTCCTTCACCCACAAGCGTCTTCCACTTTCTTTCCCACTGCCATGGTGATCACAATTGCTAAACATGCTCTATCTATCCATTAAAAAAGCAGGTATAAATCTGCATGAGAAGAAAATAACTGTTCTTATCGCGAGCTGACTGTGAACTGAGTTAAATACTGACAGTAACATTGACCGTGTATGCTGTAGAACCTTCAGTAGTACTGACAATAATATTGATTGTGTATTGTGTAAAATACTGGACGGTGACTCCTCAGTATTTTCGTCATTCCAGCATTGTCAGTAGTATTGACCGTGTATTGGTTCCTTTAGCTTAGATTAAGAAAATTCAGAAATAATTGATGAAGAAAAAAAAGGCCCACCAATTTCAAGGATTCAAATTGTGAGCATATCTAATTTCAGAAGAACTAAGTGTATGTAACCTGTTCTTTTGGTTGGGGGGATGGTAGGAGTGATTTCAATTTCATATTAATTTGGAACATCAATTTTGACGATTATGATTTTTCAAAACACAGTGTCAGCATGAACATTTTTAAATTTCTTAAATAGTATACTTCATGTAATCAAAATGAACATTAGGCAACAATTCACGATAATTATCAAGAACATAAGTAACATAAGTAAACACACTGAAAACAGAATATGGTTGACAATAAATAGTTCACTGTATGATGTAAAAAGTATTTATAAAAAAAAAGTACTAGATAATTGATTATAAAGTAGTATTCTAAATGTTTCAGTAATACAAATGATTGCCGAAAAATTAACATTAGATATACAGGTAATTAATAATACGGCTTAATATACATTTGATTGCAGTACTTTAAAAATTAAATATCGATCAAAATTTAAATAAATACCTTGAGGAGAATTGTTGATGGAGGGCAAAAGATCGGGGATGTGCTCAGCACTGACTGTATCAACGACTGAGTTAGGCCGTAGCTTCCTGCTATATAGCGACTTCCTCCTATTTATTAGCTGAGGTGTGGCCTACACAATTGCAAAGTAATTAAATATTTATTTATAAAATGCTATTCACCCTTTCTAAATTAATGCACAATATAGATTTAAAAAAAAGTTATAATTAACACAAGTCTCACGTGGGGTGCAAATGATTCCAGTAAAGACAAATTTAACTCGATTCTGAAATTTTATAAGGAGGAACACTTTTTAAATGATTTGGTTATTTTCTGTTTACACTTTATTGAAATACTAGCTTTTGCCCGCGACTTTGTCCGCGTTGATTTTAAATAGAAATCTATGTCGAGTTTAAACGGAGCGTTAATTTTGAATTCCATAAATTAACTCCATATTATAAACAATGACTTAGAGCCATTAGAGTCATTTGAAAGCATCCGTTATATTTCTGATTGTTCGATAGAAAATGATGTGATTCTGGTGTTTCACCAAGAACCATAGAATGCAATGGCTCTGGTGGCAAGGGCAATAGTGGAATTTAACCTTGCCACTCAGAAAGCACAATCCAGGCGTTTCTCCAGCGAACTTTAATGCCCCTCGATGGTTGCACACAACCTCCATTGGGTCAATTTGAACGGAAGGATCCGAGTTGTAGTCAATTGTGCAATCGTAATAAAACGCTACTCAATTCAAATCAACACTTGAAGAACTTCTTACGCGTTTATTTCGATTTTCACTTTGTTGAGTAGTTTGATTTGCTCGACGATTTCTCATTGTTAACTGAGCAGTTTCATTTGCCACCCGTCTTTCTTCTTGTGTTTATGATGCACGAAGTTGGGCCATACTAACACGACGCTGTTCTCGTGCGATTTCTTGTTCATCCATATTCTATTGATTGGCCATATTCCGAACTGTACTTGCATGACAGATTAGAACGATGCGAAAGATTAGATCTTCTGGCTAGCGGCATTGTGAATAACACTAAAAAATGAATGTCACAAAAGCAATTGAGGAATTATCGATACATAAATAAATAAATATTAAATAAATAAATGTAAATGTCATAACCTCACAAATAAACATCGATGAAAATATGTGCTCAAATGTCATAACCTAACAAAATAAACATATTCGCTGGCTACTTACTGTTTGAAAATAGAATTCCACATCAAAATGATAAATCAGAATGAAATTAACAGCGAATTCGAATTGGTTTTCAAAATAACCCACGTAAAAATTAATTGCACAATCCGAAATTAACGTTTGGATTGCTTGTCGTCGATATGTACTACTCTTCTAAAAGCGAGTTCAATATTTGCTGTATAATGTAAAGTCAGGAACTAATGTATAGGCTAACTTGAATTATTAAACATATACCTAATAAGGATCCAAAATTTCATCATAATGAAATTGAAGATGGAGATGGTAAATCAGTTAAAGATCTATTAATAATTATAAATAGAGGATGCGTTTTTCGCATAGGTTTATTCATATTTTAATTTTTTATTCGTAATGGTCCTTTATTAGTTTTTGCAATATTTGAAACTACAATTATTGTAAATGATAAATAAATAAGTATTATTACTGTTAACTGGGCAGTTATATTGAAAATTTTAATTATTCATATGCAATAACAAATAATATAACCATTCACAATGTGTACTTCATCAAACTAATAAATCGTTTCAAAACAATGTATTTAATGCAATATTTTAAACTACAATGCAATAACAAAGAACATACCATAAAACTGATAAATCGTTTCAAAACAATGTATTAAATGCAATATTTTGAAACTACAATTACTGTAAATAATAAACAAATAATTACCACACACAATTATCAAACAGAATAGTATATAATGAAAAGACTGCTAATGAAATGAAAATTGACGAATAGGAAAATTGGTCGACCCGACCAAGGTGACGATGGTCGGCAGTTGGTCCCGACCGTGTAGAAGGCTTTTTAGTTCACAAATGTGTTAAGTGTAAATTTTTCAAAAATGGGTATTGTTACATAAATAGTATTGTAAAGTTGTGATCAGGAAGTCATAGATCATATGTTGATATAAAATCAATAGAGAAGCTGAGAAGGTTACAAAAATATATTATATATATATAAATATAACTCAAAAACGCCTGGACCGATTTCGATTTTTCTTGGTTCTTCTTCTTTTTTGGCCGAAGACCAGTCCTAAATGCTTCGAATCATAGAAATAGATCCAGGCGTTCTTGAGTTATTAGGTCAGTAACTAACACCACTCTCTCTTATATACATAGATTACAATCTGCCACTTGTAGGCAATTAGTATTAGTGCAAAGTAGCTTAAAATCATTCCATAAAACAAATAAATAAATAAATAAATGTAACAAAAATACATACATGCGGTAATAAAAACAAAATAAATGTGAATAAAAAATTTATACTTTATAAAAATAAAGTCTACAAATAAAATAATTGCTTACATTCACAACATAATTACACTATTTACAATTTGCCTGGGGTTCCCGAACTAAGCTTCTTCCCCATGAATGAGGGTAAAGCAGGAGTCTGGGAGGCCCCTGCCCCCTTTCTGCATCACTGGCATAAAATGCCAATGGAAGCTGGTTAAGGGCGCATGACATCACCCATATACAGGTTGTGAGAGGAGAATCTGGCCAGTGCCAGTACTTCAAATAACATTATTACAACATGTCTCGGGGCCATTGACAGTTTAGACGGCGGGGTGGGTTATATGGATGTGTGGAACTGGATAGTGACTGAGCCAGAGGATTGGGATGGCAGGCAAGGTTTTGGTGAAAGTTGTAAAATTTAGTAGGGATGAGGTCGAGGAATTTTGTTATATTATATTTAAATAATTTTGTTATATTATAGTAAACATATGGTAAATAGTAGTCATAGATTAATATGTGAATATTTTCAAGTATTTTTGTATTATTTTGTAATTTTAAAAATATTCCTCAGGTTAATCCTCCACCTGCAGCAAGTAACACATAATTACCAATAACAAGCTTATTGTAAAACTATCGATTGTTTCTTGTCTGTATAGAATGTGTAACCATAACATTTTTCTCCTATTTGTCCAATTTTAATTCATAATAGGTATAGTGAATGTACGAGGCAAGAGAACTATCATTAATTAACAACACATTATTTCATTTATGATAAATTAAATTCAAAGAGGAAATCATTAAAACTTACCAAATTTAAATACTCCAGCTTCTGATTGCAATAATAAAATAGTCGCAACATTAATTGTGATAAATAATGGCAAAAACTATACCATTAAAATTAAATAAATTAAAAATAACCGTTCTGAGATTAGGATAGTGTTTATTAAAAGTTTCATGATTTTTATGAATAGTTTTGTTTTTTTAAATCTTGATAATGGGGCAAAAGTATAATCAAAACAAATAATCTCTTTCATATTATACTTAAAAGAAATTATTTTTTTTAATAAATAGGAAATGAATGACAATTACTTAAGCACAGATTCATTAAGTATAGTAAACTTATTTTAAAACTAAAACTAGATATTACTTCTTAATGTTTTCTGACCATAATTAGGGTTCTCTGTAAAAATATAATTTTGTTTTAATATCCTAGCCAATTTTCACAAAATATAAATCAATAATTGAGAAAGTTCTTACAGAAAATTTTTGAAGGATCATAAAAAAGATATCAATTTGAGAGTTTTTAGTTTTTTAAAAATAGATTTGACTATATTCCAATTACAACATACCAAAGGATGCATGGGGTCATTAATCTGCCGAGGCATAGTTCGAAGAACATCTGGAGTAGAGCTCCTCTTACCACCCACCTAAAAGATTAGATAATCAATAGAATTTAAAAAAAATTAAGTATATAAATGTTTAAATACAAAATTTTATTTTATTCTATTTTAGTCTAGCTATTAAATATTGTTATTTAAAATATTACAGATTACACAAACTAAAATACCTGAAGTGGCTAAGGATATATTTTTAAAATTAAAATCAGCACTTCAGAAGTTTATGGAATCTATGAAAGAAGAATTTTCAGGTTTACCAATAATTACCATACATGTAATTCAACTACCGAAAAAAAGAGCTCTAATCAATTAAAAAGCCTAATTGTTATAAATTGTTTTATAAGATCCGTCCAGAACGGAAGACAAATTTGAACTCAGGTACCCGGAAGAGAGTTATTCCCCCTACTTTTCTGGTACTCGTCCCTGCGGGGTTAGGGTATTTATTATTTCATGTTAAATTACTCTTTCTCTTAGTAGAAATAAACCATACTACATTACCCAACTTCTAACCTTATATTCTTCAAAAAATATAAAAAATTTTAATAAACTATTTAATTAATCAGTATATTTGACACAGCTAAGTTTTAAGCACTCAAAAACATTCATTGTTCTCATTCTTGGAGAAATTAGTCCTAGAATGATGACATTGTTTATTCATTTATTTCATTAGGGATTAATTTTTAATAATAATAATACTTCATGGTTTCAGGATGAACGATCGATATAATATATAAATTGATATTTATTTTCAATTTTTATTGAGAAATACACAAATGAGAATTATAATTAATAAATAATTAATCATTACCAAACATGTCTGCGTTTTATTGAGCAAATCTACAACTTCATCAGTTATTTTTTCAGCTAGGTGGGTGGCAGCTGTGAGTCCCATTTCACTAGAAAATAAACAAATAATGATATAAAAATTTTGAGATGGAATGACACTGATTTAGTGCTTGTATATGAAAATATGACTAAGCTTGTATATTACTATAGCTCTTAATGAATCTGTTAAAGGGAGACTTACAATGTAAGAATGTAATTGAAACATTGATATTACCACAATTTTATGTTATTCTTAAATTCTCAGGAAGTTTTTTCATACATATTTTTTTAGAGAGTCCAGTGAAAGTCAATAGAATAAAATTTAGTAATGAAATATGTACTATATGTAATAACTATTTTGTGGGGATTTACCTAGTATAGACAATTAGTTTTCAAAAATATTTTTCTAATAACTAAATAAAAATCACACAAAACTACCATTGAAACATTCTATTGATAAAGGACATGTACACTTCTCTCATTAAAGAGATTGTATTAGCTTAAAAAATCGTCAGATGAGTTTGAAATACCCACTGTAAACAGAAATTTTTCTTGAGAACTTGACACAATACAAATGTTTTCACTCAGATGTTATTATATTTTCCTTCAATGTTTGCATCCCCCATTTCTTTCTTTCATAACAGCAAATTTCCAAGACAAAAAATTTCTCCGTGCCCATTATTGCAATAGTAGTTTGTGTTTTACAAATTATTCCATCATAACCAGTTAACAGGTTAAATACATCTATAGTCAACGACATATGAATCGTTAACTAGTAACGCGAAAGATAACTAGTCCACTTTTCTAAATTTTACATGAGACAAAAAAGTTATCTCGTCCTGGTCTAGTTCCCAATCTGCAGTAAACAAATATTGAAGACGCTGTCAAGACTGTGCCATCTTGCGGACAAGTGTCCTATCTCCAGTAAACAATGAGTTTTGATTCTGGTCAAAGTTAAAATTTTCACTAGTTGGCCCTCAAAGTTGGACTAGTTGCCTTTCTTCAGTTGATGATTTATATATGCTATTATTTAAAAAAAGATTCATACATAATCTTCATGTCTTATGACAGCAAAAAATTAAATACCAACAAGAAATATACCTCGCTTTTAATGAAAGCTGAGTTGTCGGTTGAGTAACAACAACCGATGACAGGAACTCCTGGTCTACAACCAATCGCGGAGCGACTGAAGCCCTCAGGTCAGATTTCAGACGTTCAGACATCACTCGTTGACCACATAACTCCTCTGCAGTCGTGATCATCTCATCGACACGGCCCTGAGAAAGGCAAGTCAAAAATATATTTAAACATTAAAACTATATAAATTAAACAGGACCAAGATGAATGAAAAATAATTTGTTTGAAAAAACAAAACAATAACACAAGAAATGAATAAATAATAATTCACTTACAGAGACATGTTTTTGAAGTATTGATGCAACTTCATGAGATGCAGACGAAAGCTTCTGCTGAATCGGTGTAGTGAGATCACCTCCTTCAGCAATGTCTTGAAGCCTTGCAAACACCTATGAGTGAAATAACTCATCAAAATAAATTAAAAAAAAATGTATATAAATTAAAATATTTACAACTTAAATTTCCAAATGTTTTAAAGAATGTTTAATGTTTTCTATTTTTTTTTAAAAGATAATAGAAATGAGTAAAGCGTTAGTAATACATTTCATATCAGATTAGTGACACAGCACGATGGAATGAATGAATGGAAAGTATTAAAAAGAAATACTTTAAACATTATTAACATTGGGATTACAGAAATTCACAAAGGGTATGATCAAAGCAGTTAATTCCGTAGTCTCTCAATAATAGTTTACTATCAACAGAGCAGTAATATGTGCTAAGTATGAAAAAGTGGTTATTATATCCAGGAGTTTTGGAGGAAAGAGTTGACGAAATGATCATATCAATGAGCGGAACGTCATCATCATCCACAGCATCAGATAGTGCTGATGACGCTGGAACTGAAAGACCCTTCAGCCTGGAATCGGGAACAGAACATTCTTGGAGTCCGGAACAGGGAGCAGGACCCAGCGGAATTGAGGGGGTTTACCCCCTCAGTGATTCTTAATTTTTATTAAGTTCAGTTCATAAATTAATAAGTATTTATACACAGCATTATGTTTATGCAAATAAATGTATTTATTTTACATTAATATATAAATTACAAAAGAATAATAAATTTGATATATGTAAGGAGCCCAACCTCTGCCAATTGGGTGGGTGGATGGATCTCTGGTCAAGGCCAAATAGTTCTATACCTATAGCCACCCTATTTGCGGGGGTGGGTGAATCTCGAAGCTTTGCCTCGAGATGTCTAATTCCAATAACAAAAAAAAAAAAGTAATAATCCCATTTAAATTAACAAAAGACCCCCTCGGTGTTGAAGACTTAAACGTAATAGACCGGGAGCTGAGGCATAAAATAGTTTATCATTTTAAGACAATTTTTATTATTAACTCGCCCTATTTTGCCGGTTAGCGAACAGTTTTTTTTTCCCATTTTCTCCGATCGTATTTAATTGAAAAAGTGTATATTATTTATAAATTTTCAAATCTCTAACAGGAAATGAGTTACTTTAGATTATTTAAATAAAATTCGATTTTAAGTTGTTTGAAACTGCCGATATTTCGTAACCTGGCGGGTAAGAACTGGCAGACGTCCAGTGACTATTGTGGATATTTTCAATGTTTCGTAATACAAATTGTCTTAAAATGATACATTACTTTGGGCCCTGGCTGCTGGTCTATAAAGAATGAAAAGCGAGTAAGAGCTGTAGTACAATTGTCGGCTCCAGGTGGAGTCAGGTTAGGGGAGGGGGGAAGGAACAGCTTCAGGCCTCCCCACTCCCCGTGCACCTTCTCTTGTCGTTCCGACTCTAGCATTTTGTGTCCATTTCTTCTGTCCAAACTGTACAGAACATATTATACAGTTTGACCACCAATACTCAAGAAGTTCGTCAGATAGTTCATCTACTATCAAAAGTAAAATAATTAAAAAAAAAAATCAACATTTTAACATAACTCATCGCTACTACAGATTATAAAGACCCCCCAAACCACCACCATTTTCCCTCAATTGTGCTCTTAAATGTGCAGGTGAAATAAAGACAGTGCTGTTTATTATAATTATAAAATAAAATAAGATTTCAATCTATAAATTAACTACATAATAAATAAAGGTTTAATGAACCCAGAACCTACAACATTAAAGTTAAGTACGCAAACAAAATAGGGACAAACCGTGGAACATTGTGTAGAATAGTCAGCAAATTGTTTCTTTGTCTAATTTCTTGTAAATATTATTTTTGTATATTATATTATATTAATTAATTATTTTTCTAATGATGCCATAAATCCAACTGGGTAAATCCAGTACAAAAAAAGTCAAAAAGTCCAATACCCTAGATACTAATACTGGGTAAATATAAATCTAACTTTAGGAGGCACAATCTAAACCATTAATCTTCTCTGATAATGAATCCTTATTAATTACCTCATGACAGCAGAGTCTGAAAAGTATAGATAGATCTGTTGCAAAGTACAAATAGAAAATTTTATCTGGTTTTAATACTTTCCTAAAGTAGATGTTATTTAATTCTTAGCTTCAGAATTGATGTTATTTGGTTACAGGTGTATCCATAAAATAGTTGACATGTTGATCGTAGCAAATTTTGTATTGCTTTTTGATAACTTTTAAGAGAAAATTATTTATAAAATTAGTGATGTATTAGGAGGCCCGGAAAGTAATGCCGCTTTTTTATATTAAATTCAAATGAATACATTTTTAATAGGTCTTTATTTGTAATCAATATTATAATCAACGACCTTTAGCCATCTAGTGTGCTAATTTCAAACCCAGACAATCAAAAGTCAATTGGTTTTTGAGTAAAATATCTAGAGATGGCATTTTGGATATCATTAATTTTTTTTCCAGTGTTTGCCATGCATAGTACACTGTACTGAGTACAGTCCTGCATCGTCGTGTTTCAGAATAACACCATTCTGTTCATAACATTTCTGACAATCGATGGATACTTTTCAATTAAAGATTGGTTCAATTGTTCACATTAAAAGTCTGCATTAACAGTGTGGCCAGGTTTCCTCAATTCAAAGTCAACAATTCAGTGAATGCTATAACAATCACACAGAAGCTCATTTTTAGAATGTAGACCCGGCTTCGCAGTACTTATTCATGGTGATTCATTTGGAGGAAGCCACTGCCTTTTATGTTTTGGATTATCATATAGGACCTATTTTTCATCTCCAATGATCAAACGATCAAAAAACAGTTCTGTTAGGTGCCGTTGAAGCAATACATTGCATGTGATAGATTGGTTGGCTTTGTTTTCTTTGGACAGATTATGGGGTCATAAACACACCTGCACTGCTTATTTTTTGCTGTAATTGTTCTTGGATGGTCGAACAGGATTGGTTAAGGGTCTTTGACAGTTCCTCGATTGTTTGTTGGATTTGCTTCCACTTCTTCCCTGGATTCGATGGTCTTCATGATCAATAGGAGTAAGAGAGATCAAAATTACCCGATCTGAACTTGGAAAACCATCTTTGACATTTACAAACGTCTGATGCATTTGGGATGAACATTGCAAATGTTTTTGGCCGCAACTGTTGCATTACTAACCTCGTGAAACTAAAAAAGCGTACAATGCTGGATATGCTTTCTGTTATTTGGCTGGCCATTTCACCCCAAATGGCAAAAAAAAGTTTAATATTGAATTATTTAGAAGTGAATAAGTGACAACCTTGAAATGACTTTGGCACCCCTTTGTGATACATAATGAGCTGAGAAATGACAATCAAATATTTACATACACAGAAACGACATTACTTTCCAATCCCCCTAATAGTCATAACATAAATTTCACAGGTAACAATGGGAATCAACAGTAAATCACACAAATAAAACAAAGCAAACACAAAACAAATAAATTATTTTAAAAACTACTAAGAAAGTACATTACAGTATTTTAGATGTAGGGATGTAATAACCATTGGAGTCATAAACAAAAAGAGGGCTAATTAAAGTGACCAGACATACACCATGAATTTTTAAATAATCTGATTTTATAGATATACAAAATGCAGGAAAAAGTAAAGGTCTCAGCTATGAGATAAGAAGAGAATCGAAAAACAATTTACTCGTTTGAATTCTGTTATCATTTTTCCCCCAAGATAAAAATGAAACGAGTGATAACCTGTTTAGCATTGTCTGCGTCTTCGACTAGAGCTGTCGCAGCATTGATAGCAGCTGTATGATCGTTGTTGTTAGCAGACACGGCTTTGATGGTCTCTTGAGTCTGAGCAATAGCACGTTCGAGTGTCTGCTGTCCACAGTTCACCAGGACGGTCTGCAAAGAAGTAATGTGTGCAAAACTTCTTCATCTTAATCACATCACAGAAAATCTGATCATTTCAGAAACCAGGGATTTAATAAACATTTTTATCGAGGAGTAAAACCAAAAAAAAAAATTAAATTGTTTGTATGATTTTCACGATTAAGGCATTCCATTAATATTAATTCAGCAAAAGGTAGACAAAATACTTGATAAAATATCTTTGACATGAAATTTTTTTTAACATATAATTAATTAAACGCAATATGGAATTATAAAAATCATCCTCGGTTTTGACGAAAAGTGTGGTTAAAACATTGGAGCTACCTTTGACATTTTTTTCTGTTATAAGATAGCTAAATAAGTAAGCAATGATTTACATTTACAAAATAGGGAATGTTCAAGAACAAAACACAGGAAAAGCAATTGAAGCGTGGAAACAAGTATTTTGAAACCATGGAAGGCCAGGTTAACAACAATGCAAGGAAAAGTGATAAGTGCAATTTATTTACATATGTTGATATTGAATAATTAAATTTTAGTGTGTTTTTTTAAAATGCATTCTGCTTTAGTGCTAAAGCTAATTATTTAAGTACTCACGTGTTGTCGCCGAAGAGCCTGTGTGTTATTAGGATCTGAATTACGATAGAGAGCTTTATAGATGGAACTCAAATTCTGTTCAGTCTTTTCTGGAGAGAGCTTCATACAAGGGAGAATGTCATGGAGTAGGCAACCCACATATACAACACTATAATTTCTGAAAATTAAAAATTTATAAAATTAAACTCCTCTAATTTATTAATAATATTAAAATCAGTGAAGGATTTCATATAACTCGGTCACTTGCTGATACAACTACAAAAAAAAATATCTTACATTCAGGGTGTAAAGTCCAATCCAAAAATTGTTTGCTTTATCTTTGTTAACATTAGTAACATTTTTTAAACATTTCGTACTACTGCATTTTCCAATGTTTTGATTGGAAAAAATCACCATCATTAAAAATTTCAGCTTTAAAAGCAATATAATAATATGGTGATAACTAAATAAGCGAGTGAGTGATAATTTTCTTTTCTAGATATAGAATATTTTTTAAATAATAATTTAATAATCTATCAAAAGATCATCTGAAAAATTGAAAACGATAACAAACGGCGATAAGATTTGGAGTAAGATAGACATTCACCAAACAAATGGAGTAGCCATAAAAATAAGCTGATATATATATATATATATATATATATATATATATATATATATATCAGCATATTTTATATATATATATATAAAATATATATATATATATATATATATATATATATATATATATATATAAATTACTTTTTTGTACACATGCTTTCTATGCATACTACAGAAGCGGACAATCATAGTATACTATTGAGAACAGTATATTGGTTTGGAGCAAATACTCTGTAAAAAATAATTTCACTTCACACATACCTGGCCATGGCGTAAGCGATATCAGCGAACCCCTGTAGAGAAATATTGTTCCTGTCAAAGAGGATGCTTTTAAGTTTGCAGTTCGTTTGAAGAGCTTTAGACAACAACCGAGCCCCTACATCTCCCATACCATTTCCACTAAAAATTTAAGAAAAATGCATAAATAACTATAGTATATTTAAACAAAAGTGGTATAAGTCATATCATAAACATACCTTATGTCCAAAGTGGTCAGGCATTGGTTAGAACCTAGGGCATCAATTATAGGGTGGATTTCAGACTTAAGTTTACAATCGGCAAGAGAGAGCATTTGGAGAGGACAATCTTCTTCCTATAATGATATAAATGAAGGGATAATAAAAGGGTAAAAGAAAGTGATTTTATAGCTTCAATTATTTACATAAAGTTATAAAATTTCTTTTATAATAAATGTTGATGTTTCAAAGGGGATTTAATTAAGGTTTAAATGAATTAATTGACAGCTTGTAAGAACAGTATTGCTTAATGATTTATTAGACAGTGGGGACAAGATTTGAGATCATTTGTAAATATCTATAAAAGAAAATTTAAACGGATCAGATGGCTCGATGATGTCGAAGAGGATAGCACAGGATCGCGGAGATTGGTCGGCTGTGGTGTTGGAGGCCCGGGTTCTTGCAGGACCGTAGAGCCAAAATAATAATAATAACAAAAGAAAATTTGGCAGACTTCATTTTTTTATTATAATAATTTATTTATATTAACAAATACAATCACTGAAACAACAGGATGATGTATAACTGTCATCGTGATGATAAGATTGTCTAATCCAATGAATGATTAAATTATTACAATTATAACTTCTTAAAAACTTAAGAAAGAGTGAATATTTTGTCCGATTAGTCATAGCAGCAAAAAGTGACGTTAAATGAACAAACAACAGCAAGAGTGAATATTAGAACAAATACCTGTATAGTGTGAACTATAGATTCAATGACTGGGGTTATGTGCTTAGGTTTCATCCCAACAAGGTTTCGGCACAGCTTCAGTTCTGTAATGGACTTGTTCTTGCCTACAGCTGCAACAACTCCTCCGAGCTCTCCTTCTAGGCCTGGATTAAATAAATATATTTCAATACTAAATATACAATAAAGGGTTTAAACAAGGATCTTTAATAATTTTTATGACAAAATACCATTATCAGATATATCCAACGATGACAAAGCACGAACACCATGGATACACGACTCTAAGACATGAGCTCCATGAGCACCCAATGCATTGCAGCTTAGATCCAAATCAAGGCCGACAGTTGATTCATTGCAGGCCAGGCCAAGGAGCAAGTTCCTATATAAAAAAAATTAATTTGTAATCAATAATCCAAGTATATAGATACATATTATGTCTTTTTTGCTTTAGGAGTACGCCAGTTACCTTAACTGGTTAAAAAGTAAGTGTTTTTAATTATTTACTAACGTTGAATTAAATTACTATCTGTTCTAAGCATGTTCCTTTAAACTTTCCTTTATCTCTCTGCAACTTCTGAAATTGCATCTCAACTTACTTAATCCTTCAGAAAATTTCATCAAATGGCCAGGGCTTCAATGCTTATTTTCTGTCAATATTCCTTTACTTATTAAAACATCTCTAGTACGGTTTTGGTTTTGAATTAAGGAAAATAGTTCTGAAGAATTCATTTTGAGTAATGAATATAAATCTGTATAAACAGATGGTTATTATATAATTAAAAACAGTCAGTAAATGTAACTGGTGTACCTAAAGCAAAAAAAAATCCTATATCTTTCTTACTAATATTATAAATGTGAAAGTTTGTATGTTTGTCTCTCTTTCACGCATAAACTACTGGAAGGATTTGGATGAAACTTTGCAGTAATATAGTTTATACATCAGAATAACACATAGGCTATACCAAGCGCGGATTTAGGGGGGGCACATGTCTCGTGCCCCCTCCTCCCCGACTGTTTTTTAGGTATTGTGGAGAATCCATTATAGGACATAATTAAAGGTAAATCACATTTGGTTTGATATCCTACAATCTCACTAATATTATAAATGTTAAAGTTTGTATGTTTGTCTCTCTTTCACGCAAAAACTACTGGACAGATTCGGATGAAAATTATTGAGTAAAATAGGTTATACATCATAGGCTACAGCAAGGGGTGACTTATGTATGTAGTAAATAATTAAAGGCAAAACAGGAACTTAGCATCTTGAAATTTGTAGAAAGGTTCCTTGTGTAGTTAAAGAAAGAAATTTGGATAATTCCATCCCAACGGTTCCCCTTTTAATATAATAGGGGTTCAAAGGTTGTATAGAATCCTTCAGTTTTGAAGTTAGACATCTGAAATTGTGGATGTACAAGTAACTTATATTTAAAAAAAATAATTATATTATTTATTTTAAATGATCTTTAACGAAACTTTATGTGGCAGACCAAATTCCATGCGAGCGAAGCTGCGGGCATAAGCTAGTATTTTATAAAGCATAAAATTACTGTCTCAAAATTTATTGATAATTATACTAAATTTTTATTTTGAAAACATTAAAGATGGAGAGTTTCCTAGATCTGAAAGCTGCCTTCGACTCAATACTCCGTAATGAAATATGGAGAGCATTGAGAAAAAAAAAGGGATTCCCGAGGACCTTTTGGCAGCAATCAAATCAACGTACCAAAGCCCTAAAGGAATAGTAAGTATAAGTGGCCGAGAATACAATTATTTCTCTTGGAATGAGGTGTAAAACAATGGGATAGCTTGAGCCCATTATTGTTCATTGTCTTTATGGACGAAATCCACAAAATGTGTAAAAGAAGAACTGCTTGGACTGCAGTCGTTATGTGGAACATTAGGACAGTTCAAGTGCGGGCATTCCTATATGCTGACGACATTGTGCTGAGGACCGATTCTCAGGAAAAATTGTAATAGGTCATTATAAAATGGCAAGAACTCGCTCGAAAGGAATGAGTATAAACAACAGCAAGAGCAAGGTTATGACAGTAGCCAGAGATGAAGGAGATGGGAGAGATGTAGGAGTGATATGCAATGGAGAAGTCCTAGAGAATGTGGACTGTTACACCTACCTTGGAACAATATTCAGCAAATCTGGAAAAATAGATCAAGAAGTTTCTAACAGAATTAAGAAAGCAAACAATATATACTACCAGATTTGCAGCACCATTGTGGGAAAGAGAGAAGTAGGAAAAAATGCTAAACTCCAAATATACAAAGCAGTATATCTCCATACCTTGCTCTATGACGGCGAAAGCTGGTTCATCCAAGACAAGCACTTGAGTAGGATAACGGTGGTGGAAATGAAATTTCTACAAAGAATATTGAGTAAAACCAAGAGTGACCGTTTAAGAAATGAAAGAATAAGAGAGGAACTCAAGGTACCTTCACTGAAAACTACTCTGGAACGCCGACAACTTTGATGGTATGGACACATATGTAGAATAGGGGAAGACAGAGTACCAAAAAAGTGTTTGGAAGAAGTGAGGCCAATTGGTAGGAGACCGCGTGGAAGGCCTAGGAGAACATACTTGGAGTAATCCAAGGACTAGGCCAGAAAAGAGGCAAGACCCTGGCCCAGCTGAAGGAATTGGCGTGAAACCGAGATGTGTGGACAAGATGGTTGAAGGCTCCTCCATGCTGAAAGGCACAATAGGAGGAAGAGAAAGAAGAAAAAGAAGAGTTAGAAGATTATCTATAATACTTTAGCTTCTGAAAACATTTGGTATGCGGCATAGCACTAACAATAATTTGTAAAATCTAGAATATTTTTACACTGGACATGGTAATTTAAATCCACTTAAGCACAGAATTGAAAATGGAGTACAATATTGAATAACTCACTTGAGAGCCTCCATGGGTAATTTGCAGTGGGATATATTGAGGTACTTCAACGAGAGAGTGCTAGTGAAGAACTGTTTAAAAGATGGTGGCATCTCCTTCGACTTCTTAACTGAGAAACCGTTCTTAGAGAGGTTAAGGTGGACCAGGGAGGTAGAACAGCCCCGCAGCAAAGCTCCAAACACCTATCACATTAATGGTCAGTATTAATAAAAGTAAGCTCATAAAAAAAAAAATTAAAACAGAAATAGCTTACTTACAGTATCTAAGACAATTTCAGTGTTGGAAATGTCAAGATAAGTAATTGCATTAGGTTCTGCCAAAAGACTGAGCAAGCCCTGTAAGATAGAATAACAATAGTAGCGATTATTACAAAAAAAAATTAGATTAAAGACTTCATTAGTAGAATTTAAAAAAATGTCTGGCCCTTTTTTTTTTGTAAAAAAAACATTGAATAAACACATAAGTACTACTCTATAATCATAGGAAATACAGTATACCGATGCTTTTCGAAGGGGTTGGAGATGCTTAAACTAAATAATTTTCAAATATTTTATTTGAAAAGAAACGATAAAGCCAGGACCGGGACTCGAACCCAGGATCTTCATCTCTCTGTGGTGACGCCTCAACCATCTCGGCCATCCTGGCTTCGCTTCACGGCCAGCCATATCCCCTCTTTTCACTTGATCCCACATCTCCGTGTATAATAAATAATTTTCACTTTCAATTACAAAAAGCCTAATAAATAGAAAACAAATAGAATTAAAAATAAATGGATAAAAAGATTTTTTTAAGATGATAAATATACAGGGTGTTCCGAATTTAAATGGCAAAACTTCAGGAACTTATAGGGGACCGAAAATCTAAGACAAAAAGTCCTTTAGAGATTTGCTCGTTTTTGCTTAGTTTTAGAGAAAATCAAAAAAAAAGAAACAAAACAAAAATGTTACAGGTAGCGATTATCACCTTTCAAAGTTCGTCAGGATAGGCAGTGAGATATGTAAACACTTAATGTTATCCTTTACATTCTTTTATTTGTTTATATTTTGGCTTCCTTCTAGGATTATAATTCCTAAATCAGTCTTCAGTCAGATACTCAGAAATTTTTGTGTGAATAGCATCAGCCACAATGCCGCATACATATTCTAATGTTGAATACGCTGATATGATTTTTGTGTATGGTTTTTGTAACGGTAATGCTTTAGAAGCGGTGCGGGAGTATGCGCGCCAATTTCCAAATAGATGAGTGCCTAATCGACGAGTCTTTTCGTTAACTTTTAATAGACTACGATGTAGAGACTGGGTCATTCTTAATACGTAATGAAGGCGACCAATTCCAGGCAGCAGTAAGAGCAGATTATCGGAGAAGAAATTCTGTCCAACGCCACTTCGATAACAATCCTGAGACTAGCATCCGAAGAGCATCTGCTGCATTACCAATATCGTGGCAAGCAATATGCCGAACTTTGAAAGGTGATAATCTACCCATACCATCTTCAAAAAGTTTATCAAAGAAATTATCATGTATGGGCTCTTGAAAATCCCAGAGCTATTAGAGAGAATAGGTTTCAACATGAATTTGCTATTAACGTTTGGCTTGGAATTAGGAACGGATTACTGGTTGGACCATATTTTTTACCTGAAAGATTGAGTGGTATCACATTTACACATTTTTTGGAGAACGACTTTTCTAATTATTTAGATGACATTCCCTTACAACAGCGGATTGAAATGTGGTTCCAACTCGATGGATGTCCAGCTCATTATAGCAGAGTTGCTCGAGCTTGGCTGGATATAAATTATCCACAATGATGGATTGGACGTGGAGGAGTAGTACCTTGGCCACCCAGATCACCTGATATGACACCCATGGATTTCTTTGTATGGGGAACCTTGAAGCAGAAAGTTTATTCGGTGTCAATCAACTCAAGAGAGCAATTAAGAGACCGAATCATAGATGCAGTGCACCAAATATCATCAGAACAATGTTTAGCTGCAATTTATCAAGTGAGTGCTAGATGTAATGTTTGCATTGGTACAAGAGGACAACATTTTGAGCAACATTTACATTAAAAAGAACATAACATAAATGTAAATAAATAAGTATAAAAATGAAAACTTGTTTTGTTTCTTTTTTGCGATTTTCTCTAAAACTAAGCAAAAATGAGCAAATCTCTAAAGGACTTTTTGTCTTAGTTTTTCGGTCCCCTATAAGTTCCTGAAGTTTTGACATTTAAATTCGGGACACCCTGGATATAAGAAATAAATTAAGATGCCTGTGATAGCTAATGGCTATTAATATAAATTAACTTGAGAACATTATTTAACTACAAATACGTAGAGCATGAGGTAAGAGAATGCCTTATGAAAATAACTGAGGGAAGGAAAACAATTTTAATTATCTGGATTACAGTACTCGCACTCACTCCCTAATCCACCCACATCACAGTATCTTGCTTTTTGTGTTAAAAGATTATCTCTATAAATCTAAAAGTTAAATGGGTTAATAATGTTAAGAATGAAATATGAAATCGACTACCAGATTTATCATCAGTCTGTGAAGTTTTCCCACCTGCGGCATTAGTGTATCTGCACTTGAAACCATTGTGCTTTCTTTACCAAAAATGAATCTTTTAAATTGAACAAAAAAACTATACAACTATAACCCATGAAGGTTCTTGGATTCAGTAAATTGTAGAGGGAATACTGTTTCTAAGGCAACAATAGTGCAGAGAGGTGATTTGGCTGAGATAACACTCAACAACCAAGTTTTCCCACCCAATTAAGGGTATCTACTTTATAATAACAATAATAAATTCTTTATTTATTCTGGGACAAGTCCCTTTAGAATAACAATACAGGTATATAGGGTATTATTACGTCTTAGAGTATATTAATACAGGGTATTATTGTGTCTTATTCAGTGAGAAAGAAAAAAAAAAAAGTTGCGAATTACCTACAGTTTTTTGTTTTTTCTCTATCTACCCTGAGGATGCCTGAATGGGCGAAATATTGGACAGATAATTTCTATTTCTGTTTTAGTTTGGAGACTAAGGGCTTTTTGTTGGAATTTTTCCACGGTCTTAACTACAGTGATAACATTAAAAAAGAAAAGATTACAGAGGCTGGCTGAGCCACAAGAGGATCTGCAGATACCAAAGGGTCTATCCATGGTTGTCAACAGAATTAATAATTTATCTGCCATAGCTGGATTTGTAACCAGACCTTCAACATACCAACACAGCATCTATACACTGAGCAGCATGGCTCGCTTCATTCAAATATCTTAAATTAAATTTTAAAAAATAATTTATTTCCAACTGCCAGTTTTAACAGTACATCTTAAATTAATATTAAAGAAGAGCGAGGAGAAATTTGGAAAAAAATGAGAAGGATTTACAATAAAAATACTATAATAATTTATTTTATTTTATTGTATTGTATTTATTTTATTGTATTGTTGTGTATAGACTGACCGAGAAGCGAACCAGGATGGCTGAGATGGTTAAAGCACCACCACGGACAGGCGGGAGACCCGGTCCTGGTCATATCTTTTCTTTTCAAATAAAATATTTAAAAATATTTTAGTTTAAATATGATAGCGACAACTAATACTCACGTTGATATCTTCCCTGATGGCAGCTCCACTGAGGTTGAGGTAGGTCAAGGTGAGGGGCCTCAGGTTAGCTAACGTTTGAGTCAGCAGAGCCACCCCCTTTGGGCTCAGCCCAGTCTGGCTCAGGTTGAGACTGCTAATACCTTTACCTTCTGTTCATGACAAAAAAAAATAATTATAGAGGTTAGGTCTTATTTCTGGATGCAAATCACTAGGAGGGTAGAAGATTAAAAATAGGAACAACTGTATTAGTAGGGAAAGATTACAGCAGGACATAGAACTAATTCCCAGCTGTCAGGAACCACTTTGATAAACAGTACTTTGGTTAAATCCAATCCAAGTAAAAGTAAAAAGCAGGTTAATAAGAAGCATGCTAATCTATTTCATAAATCTGCCTTTAAATTTGTAAGAAGCAAGAATAAAACAATATATAATCTCATGATTACAAAAATAAAAAAAATTACCTTGAACAAGTTTTGTGAGGATAGTACAAATGCCATAAACTCCTAAAACAGAATTAAAGTAATAAAATAAGTATGAAAATGAACATAACTCTAATAAATATATAAATTGTAATTATTAAGAGCAATATATTGTTAATTATTTTAAGAGCAAAGGGACCTGACTAAGTATAACTGGTATCGCATTTTTTTTTTTTTTTGGGCATTGATTAGCACTGCGACCAATATTGATCTATTGTGCGCCCTATTAGATGCGATTGCTTTACAACCTTAGCTTGGTTAATCCAACAAACTAAGGTATGTTTGCTGGATTGGGAAATTCACACTGCCTGGGGTCAGTAACATTATCCTGTCCAAAGGTTGGCAAACCTTTGACATAAGCAGATGACAAGATAGAGTGTTTCGTCTGCTATAAGACAGAAGCGACATCCGCTAGTCCAAGCCTAAACTTATGAGCATTGAGTTTACTATGCCCCATAAATGCCGCTATAATTGTTCTCACACTGTTCATCCATTAATCTTTGCAAATACTTTATGTATAAATCTGTATCAATACAGGGTATTGAATCCAGTACATGATAGGTGTTATGTTTTCAATATGACAGTTCTTGAAGGAGATGATTTGGATGAGGTCATGTTCAACTATCAAATTTTTTCCCGATAAAGGATACCCACTTCATCATTCAATTGATTTCCCATAGAATGCATGATTTTAGAGTTATATAGAACAATGTTCTTTTTCATTAATTTTTTTTTTTTGGTGATCTAATATATCCATTTTAAAAGTTAAAAGGCTTAAGGAGAATATATTAAATACAGAATTATAGTTTCAATAACTAAAGACTATTTTTGCAAGATCGAGTTATTTGGATCCATAAAAGCATCATGGAAATCGCAAAATTTTCCATTACAACATTTTTTATAAAAAATAAGCAAAACAATAATTGTTCTTACCTTTATCTTCAATGGTAGGATTATTGGAGAGATCAAGAGAATTCAATGGAGTATTTGGATTAGAAGTTATTGCAGTGCACAGCCGGTTAATAAAGTCACTGTAAAAAATAATTTGTTAAAAATCTGAAAGTATAATAAAAATTTCACAGTGATTAATGAGTAAAAACAGCAGTCCAATATGGAGAGCTATGAGATAGTTTGGTAGTCTTCTCAATTAATCTGTAAATGTGTGGTAGTAATAATTATTTGTAGTTGAAAGTAAGTGATTTCAGAGTCTTTTTTTATCTATTGAAAAATTCAGACCAACTTTATCCTCTACCTTGTGTTTGAAGATCAGTGCCAATATTAATTTTTTATATTTACTTAGGATGGATATCAAGCATATTACATTAAAAAAACAAAAATAACATTTGAAAGTAGTTTTCCACCTGGATATTATTTACACCAACAATAAAATAAAATCAGACAATAAAATATAAACAGTAAAAAAATAATAAAATTATAAAGTAATAATGACGTAGGTGGTTAAAGGTAACATAAGGAATGATAATGTCAAATAAAAAGTTAACAATATAAAACTTTTACCCCTTGTATGATAAATTAAATTAACTAATTAAAATATACATACGCTTTAAGAGAGAGGTTGTGTAGAGTGAGTGATTCTAGGGTAATGGACCTAGAAAACACATGAAGAATTCGATCCATCGCCTCGTGAGTTAGCTTTACATTTGCAGCTCTAAAGCCGGTGAACCATCTGTTATGTTCAAGAGCACTGATGATAGGCACCATGTCCCTAACAGAAAAATAATAAACAAATTTAGTGACAATGTTATAGTTGAAGAGACCACAATATTTTTTTATACTTACTTAGGTTCAAGATGATCAAAATCTTTCAAAGAAAGTTCTCTTGTGTTATGACTAACATAAATAGTATCCACATCCTGATGAAAAAAATATGACTTTATTATATAGATACAAGATCTTACTTATTAAAATAATGTGAGGCAGCATAATATTTACCTTATAGATAAAAATACTAAGAAATATTAATTAAATAGGAGCAAATATTTCAATGATTAGTTAGATTGGAAAGGGATTACTATATTTTAGCTTTAATCTTTAATACAGAATTGTTAACTTCTAAGATAGACAATGTAAAACTTTTGAAAACATTTTGCAATATTACATTATCTGAGGTGTTCAGGATCAAAAGTGGATAATTCCAAAATTTTACTTTTTTATAAAATTTATTCAAGCAATTTTGTCCAAGATGACACTTTTCCATCTTATTTCTCATAGTTTTAGTCCAGATGTGAATCTGAAGTTTCGGGTGCATAAAGTATTGCTTCACTAAACTAGTGAAAAACATGAAAAAGTCAGTGATTAAAATTTCGAGTGATAACCTATTGATCCTGAATGCCTCATGTATATTATACCTCTAAATAAAGGCATCGAACATCCATACAAGAAAATCATCTGTTCATCAAAGAATTCATCTCAAGAATGTCATCAAAGAGCTAATATATATTTAAGTATACCCATGACACTTCCTCTCGATATGTCAGCCCATGGTAGTCACACATACATGCATACTGGGTTGAAAAGGCACCACACGGAGGTTGTGGAGGTGGATCTGGTATGATCTGTTGGAAGCCATCTACTGACACCCGGTCAACTACTTGCCTATAGTATACAAATTGAGTTAATTAAAAATATGAACATTAAAAACCTTAAACAGGTGATTAAATATTTAAGAAAAATATAAATGAAACTAATTATATTTGCAAAGAAAGCCCCATTATATTTGTAAAACTTCAATTACATGTTAAACAAAAAAGTGGGACCAGAAGTAGAAAGAAACTATACTAAAAATTTTAATATATATCATGTATAAATATTTATAATTAAATATTTTTTGTTCCCATATATCAATATGAACATAAATGGATACAGAGATGATATATGACTACCTCGATGAAGTAGTAACTTTTTTTCTTTTAACACTTTATTAATACTACATATTACTTTCTACAATAGCCATCAATGTAACAGCAGAATTTTTTTTAAATTTAAATTTAATAAAAAATATTTTGAACAGATAATTATTACAACTTTACAATGCAACCATATTATTAGTAATGGTCAAGAATATCTAGTTCAATCTGTGCTGACTGATTTGTATTCAATTATAAGAGTCATATTAATTGGAATTGTAATGACTTTAACAGGAATTATTTAAAATGATTATAGCTATCAATTTCCGCCGATTTGACAAATTGCAGTTAAAGAAAACTTAATTTCACCATTGAACCAAACGCTTTCAAAAATAATATATTGGGGATTTGCACATCTCTCTAATGAGCAGAAGTTGACAGTTGTAATCTAACCGTAATGATTCAAACTACAAAGGCCACAAACTCAACTGAAAAGGATATGTTGAGGTTTTAGTTTCGACTAGTGCGAGTGGAAATCAGTAAAAATAATAGTCCCAAAAAATATCAAATAAAGAAATAGTAACTTTAAAAAGGCAAAAAAATAACACTTGTACAATAGATAAAAAAGCAGCTAATTAATACAAATTGCAATATAAAGTGTTTGCTTGGAGCTATAAATTATGATTTATTCAATGGACTGAACCAAATATAAAAACAATACCACATAAGAACTAACAAACTCAAATTTACAGAAATGAATACATATGTGTTTGAATTGTTTAACTAGTTCCAGCAGTAAGTTGCATGTTGAATGCTAAATAGGCATTGAATCAGAAAAAACTGTAAGCTACACACTTTTAGGATATTTTAAAATTTGTATACTTAATAGTACTACTACTTACTGCAAAGGCACTCCTGGAAAGATGATTTGAAGTGCAGCACATAATGCGTGTAGCATTGTTTCAACTTCTCCATTTTGGCACACGAATGTATACCATTTATCACAGATCAAGAAACTCAACTAAAATTATTACAACACATTAACAATATAAACTATTCACAAGGCACTAATGTATTTTAAAAACTGAAAATGAGCCCTCACTGTATTTTCTTTCCTTGTCTCGATCCCTTTTATCTCCAGGTAATGATAATGACAGTCGATCTAAATTTAAAAAAGTGCACATTAGAATAAATTGCAAACAACCATACAATATAATATAAAAATAATCAATGACTTACCCTTGTTGGAACTTTTGCGGTGAGTAAAAATAATCGACATGGTGAAAATACCTGAAATATTAAGAAATAAAATTATAAATCAGTCAAAATTATTCATAATTCTAAAATGCAATTTTAGAAAATACCTACCAATACTCTATTTTCTGTTTTATCTCCTTTTGTTTCAAGTTTCACTACATTCTTCAGTAGGATTTTTATGCGTTTCCCCAATAGAGCAGTGACACTATCTGAATATTAAATACAAATGAAAATAATAATAGAGAATTACACTTAATCTGCTTTATTATAATATAAACTATAAAAAACAGCTATCTGATCCCTCATACATGGAATAGATAACTGAATAATGAGTCAGAGTATGATAAGCTTTTGTTAAATTTTTAGATGACTTAAAAGAAACTCTTAAAAACAATAATGGTAAAATAGCAAAAATATGAGCAATACCAAATAAGAAAACCGGATAATCTTTATAAACAAGAAAAACCACACTGAAAAAAACATAAATAAACACTGTTTTACCGTTCAAATCTTTTGTTAGCTGAGATCTAGTAGACATTTTAACCTTCCGAAAACATTGCGATGCAATGTTTTGAATAAATCGCACTAGTCATAGGAAAACATTAAATGAACGACTGAGAGCTCGGCAAGAGCCGTTCAATTGACATTCCCCATGATAATGAATTTTCCGATTACTTGCTCTTGTACGTTACTGATGCCTAGATCGCTGGGCTAATTGATAGCTACTTAAATGGTTACATTAAATTACTTTACATTAAAATTAAGCAAATTAAAAAATTTTTATTAGTTTTACATTTATTTTATTTTAGTTTTTATTTACATTAGAAATATTAAAGTTGAATGGCAAAGAGAAACCTGAAAATATCCCTATGGTTACAAGATATTACAACTAGGTCTTGGAATCCGCCAGTTGGATTTTTTCATTCTTTTGAAATAAACTACTACAAAGAATTTTCTTCAATCTATAATTAAGAGTATTAACTTAGTAATCATCAAGTAAAGGTGAGAGAACCTGTTTCTTTGAATAGATTTATTTAAAGCTGCTATAATCAATAATTATTTCGAAGTTCCAATAGGATTATATAAGTTTAAATTTTTTCATTGCTGTAGTTAATGAAAAAATGTCTTAAAAAATTTAGAAATTTCATAATCGGTGAATATTTTATGAACATGTTACGAAGAAATTTGAATTTGTTTGTTTTTGTGATTTTAGTATATCTTAAACATTTATAAAAATATTTTGTATTACAATAAAGTATTGTATGAAATTTTAAAATATTATTCATATAAAGAGTAATTAAAAAAAAAAAACTTCAGAAATGAAAGTCTAAAAATTGCAATAACTTCATTATGAACGTTTATAAAGTTTCTAATTTACTTTAATGAATTACATTTCATCAGGCGATTGTGATTAACCACCAAAATTTAGTAATAATAGGTACATAAAAACCTCATATTTTTTACTATACACGGATGTTTTTTAATACACAAGGTTTATTTCAGTTTTAAAGATATTGGAAATTAAATAATCTTTAAATCGCTCGAAAATTTGAGTAATATGTCAATTACTATTTCCTTTGGAGTAAGTTACTAATGGTGTGTGAGCGTATAAAACTTTATTCATCCATTTACAATATTAATTTAATTGATTTAATAAACCCCATACAGCCAGTTATACTGTCCATACAAATATCCTATAATCGATTAAAAATTGATAAAATATATTGTATTTTATATGTATTTATGATAAAAAATAAAACTATATTTTATTCTATATAACCCAAATTCGAATTTGAACTCTGAAGTTAATTAAACTGAACATGATCCATTAAAAAGCATTGGCAGTTAATATTAACTATAGGATACCCTTATGTCATAGATTGTTAACATATTTTTTTAGAGTAGTTTCAACATTCTATGTGAGGAATCGTCTGCGAGCATAACATTCTGTGCCCAAGGTAGCGGTTTCGTAACCCGGTAGGTGATCTTAGGATTTTTTAAATGGAGTAAAATATCCTTGGTTGTGCCGTCCTTGAGAAGGGACTTAAATTGGGGATCCCGAGCATATGAGGCGTCAGTTACTCCTTAAAGATCCCTGTCCTTAAAGATACCTAGATAGGCAAAATTTAGAGCTCCCACTGTAGCATCGTCCGATTAGCCATAGGAGCATAAAGAGCCCTGTTTGTATGTTGGACCTAAACAATTACGTATTTCTTTTCTTTTTGTTATTTCATTCTGATTTTTTTTTTTTTAGTCAAACATCAATATGGAGGATCAAGCATTGACTGAAGAACATTTAACTGATGTTGAAGAGGAAGAAAACTTTTTCCAAGACGTGGATACTTTGCAGAACCACGGCATTGTGAGTTAACTATCAAATTATACTCTCTAACTTGAATAAATTATTTTATTGTAATTATAAATATTAAACATTTTTCAGAACGTGGCCGACATTAAAAAGTTAAAAGCATCTGGCATTTGTACAATTAAGGGTGTCCAGATGATGACTAAGAAGAAACTTTGCGCAATAAAAGGATTTTCAGAAGCCAAAGTAGACAAAATTAAGGAGGCATGTCTGAAAATCTGCAGTGTTAACTTCATTACAGCACTTCAAGTCTGTGATCAGAGAAAACACGTCTTCAAGATCAGCACAGGCAGTGCAGAACTTGAGTAATATTTTTTTTTTCTCAATAAATGTTGACATTTGTTGCGCTCACATTTTTATTGCATCTATAAATATTTAAATATTTTTATTTTTACTATATTCTCTATGTTTATTATTTGGTGGATTGAATCCCGGCGGTAACATAATGTAATTTATGTATGGAGTCATGAAGCGAAACGAAGTGTTCCATGGACAAATGTTTCCAGTTCTCTTTTATGTATTAAATTCACCTTTGAAATCCAAATCTGGTCCTTTAAAATAATAATTGTATAAATGTATAATTTTATGTAAACTAAAACCTGGCCAGCCGAGCTCCGTAGGCATGTTTGCCATAAAGGTGACCCTATTTTATTAACGTCGGGGTATGGAATGGACAAGATTTTAAAAGTAATCTGTACTGATTTTTTCAATTCGTACAGAAAAATTGATTAAGATGGCATAATCCAGTGATGTTTTCTCACATTTTGACAAATGAAATGCGATAAATTTTCAATACTGTTTAAGTCTGCAGATTGGGCAGGGGGAATACATCGAAATTGATACATTCAAACATTCCTAAGTTTTTACGGCAGTGTTCTTCGGATCCTTCTATGTTGGAACACATACTGATACCATATTTTCGGCATTTGCAGATTACGGTTCAAAATGTTACCACGAAGTTCTGCATCCAAATTCTAGCCAGCAGATATAAGATTTCCCTACACTTAGCTTGATACACAAACCCACATCATTTTTCTTCCATTTTCTCAGGAAGCCGCTTGTGAGAGAGAACCTACAAACCTTTTTATCAACCATAGAAGAACCCTGTGGGATCTATATAAGCTCCCTTTTCTTCAAAGTCTTATTTGAGGAAAAAAAAATAGCGGTTGAACTTGATCTCGGACAACTTATCTCACTGCACAAACTTTGACTGCGTTTATGCAGGGATAAAAGCAGTGTAGTTTCTACAATGTACTGAAAAAGATCCTTCATGGGCTGTAGTGGTATAGATTATTCTCGGATGCCGGAGTTCAGTTTTTTAATTCGTCCTTTTCGAGTACTATTTCACTTGCTCTTTCCCCATAGCTTTTTATACGTCCCTTTGACATGTTCCGTATTCCTAGTGGTAAACAATTGTTAGTTGTACTATAAATCTACAATTCCTGCATATTATTTTTGTTAACTCCACAACAAAACAATTCGTTATGAATACTCACAAATAATTCTTTTTTCTTCGGCATGACTGTTCAGTAAATGGTATAAAACGTCTATAAACTGTAATAAATACTTGCTATAAATTCCAAACAAGGCACATAGTCAATAATACTGCAATGTGGGTAAAAAAATATATGCACATACTTTTATAAGGCAATTTAATTTTAATTTTTTTATTAATCAAGCTAAAAGGTTTTATGTTTTAATATTTATGGGATATTATCAGCTTTGAATCTATAATTTAAACTTATAAAGTTGAAGTTATTATTAGGTTATAAAAAGTTATTAACTAGTCTTATAAAAAATGAATGCAAATACGTTTTGAGTGATTTAAAGCCATGTTTTCTGTTCCACAAAAAAAACAAAAAAACTTGGCTTTATCAATTAAATAAATTAAAAACTATTGAAGGTAATTAATTTCATTGGAGCCATTTAAAAATATACAAGATATGATTTAAGAATTATCGTTTTGTTTCCATTGTGATTGCACTATAAAAGGAATTCGGACGCAGCAATAGCGAAAAGAATTTTTTTTTAACGAATCACTGAATAATTTATCGGACTTCGGATGGTCAATAGATAGTTTTCGATTAGAAAAAACTCTTTTTTTAGAAAAAAAATTTTTAAGCTTTATTTTGACGTAGATGTATGAAGTAGAGATGTTTTGTTTGGGATTTTTTGAAGTTTCACTAATGATTTGCCAAAAAGTATGGCATTGGACTAATTATTTAGAATGGTATAGAAATTATTTTTCCTTGAAGCATTTTGGGCATTGTGTTTATTTTACTCACTTTCGCCTTTTTTATTAAAAAGCTTTGTGAAGAAAAAAAAATCTTATTATATCCAGTGTTATTTTATGATAATAATATATATAATTATAATACTTAGGGAACTTATTTTTTGTGATACATGAAGACACAGGAATACTTGCTAGAAGGGCCAATGATGAGTGAGTCATCGAGGCCACTCACAGACTGCCAATATCTGATGTCCTCTGTGTGCCTGAGTCAGTCGTTTTATAATTTCTTACCCACAGTTTTTATTTTAATACATATACACTAAATTTTTGCTTACAACTTTTTTTAAGCGTAACTAAACCATAACAAAGCTCAAATTATTCACTTAACGAACTACTACATACTACTTTTAGATCAGTTTATCTTATCTAACATTCCGAAGTATAGATGATGTATGTTTGTTGAAACGTTCATTTCTAGATTAAATGATTACCGAAATCAACTAATTAGCATTAATTACATTCTCTTCTACACTGAAGCTCACAATAACTTTTATTTTTGGAAAATATTGAAAATTAAACGAATAGTAAAAATGAAACAGTTAAAACTTGTTGAGAATCAGCTCTAAGCGACAACCTCCGGAGTAATTACCAGACTCAGTTTTATAATGAAAAACAGACATTATTAAAAATCAACCTTATCACTTGATATCATCACATTAAATGATATACTGCACCCTGGAATCCACAATTGAAATCAAATCAGTATCTAAACAAATTACAACTATATAAATTAACTTTGGAGTTTTTCCTAGAAAGAAATCGGTTAAATTTATTACTTATACTAATTTAATCTTATTTTTTATTTATTACTAGTAATTAATTCGAAAATTAATTACAATTATACCTTTCCCTTTAAATATGTAAATAAAGCCAGTGTCGTATAATTCATTATATATATATATGTGTGTGTGTGTTTTTTTTTTTTTTTTTTTTTACGGGTGTAGGTGGAAATCTTCAAAAGACACGGATAGGCCCGTACCTATCCGTAGTGTGGGATTTTTACCCACTAAAACCACCTCCCTACACCTGTTTCCCACCCTCCACGGGACCACCGTTAGGCATTACTTCATGGAGAGGGAGTGGCTGTGTGCCGCCTCATTGTGCTAGGCTACCTCTGCTCTAGGCACGCCTCTCCTTCTCTTCCTTCCTCAGCTTCTTGATGACCTCTACGGCCAGGTGCTGGCCAGCTGTCCAGTACTCCTGTGAAAGCAGCATCAGGCTAACAATATTGTCGGCTGTCGCTGCTGAGCCACAGACTCCTTTAAAATCATTCCGTTCTTCTTGAAAACGGGGACAGCTGAAGAATACATGTTCCACCGTCTCCTCTATTGTTGGGCAGCTTGGACATTCTGCTGTATTGTCCAGCTTAAACCGCAATTGGTATGCTCTGAAGCAGCCATGTCCTGTAAGCATCTGGGTTAGGTAGTAGTCTACTTCCCCGTGGCTCCTATCCATCCAGGGTTCGATGCGAGGAACCAGCCTATGGATCCACCTCCCGTTCGTGGCCATATCCCAGCGTTGTTGCCACTTCTCGATTGTCATCTCCCTTTCCTCAGTTCTGGGGATGCGAGCAATTCTTTTATACCAACGCTGTCTCTCTTCTGCGATCAGTTCTATTGGTGGCATCCTGGCCACTACACATGCAGCTTCGTAAGAGACAGTGCGAAACGCACTGATTACCCTCAGGGCACTTCGACGATAAATGGACACCATTGGTCTCCTGTAAGCCAGTGTGTCCAAGGCACCATTCCATATCGGGGCTGCGTAGAGAAGGATGGATGAGGTGACTCTCGATAATAATAGTCTTCGACTGTTCGACTGTTTTCGACTGTGTGTGTGTGTGTGTGTGTGTGTGTGTGTGTGTGTGTGTGTGTGTGTGTGTGTGTGTGTGTGTGTGTGTGTATGTGTGTGTGTAAACAAAGTGGAGCAGTCGTCGCAAATGGCCCCAGTAGTCGAATCGACGTTAAAAAAAATCTAATAAAAAAACCAGTGTACTATAACTAACTGGAGTGCATGATTCCTACCTTCTTGCATCTTCTGCCCTAGGTGACTGGGAAATTCCTTTTGATCGTGCCAACTCTTCTCGGAAGCAATAACTGCTCTTCCTGACTAGAATTCTGTAACAGGGAATTCTCTCTCGTTTATTCTGCTTTGAATTAGGATACTTTTCAGGATATAAAGGCGTAGTTAATGTATTTCAAATTTGGCAGAGATGTCCCTTGAAATCACGTATGAATAGGGATTTTTATTTTTTGGTAAATTGCAAGAATGTTCAACAAAGCGGATAGTTTGTCTTTCTGTCTCTTTGTCACGCGATTATGAGCTAAAAGTATTTTTTAGTTGTTTTAATTGTATACAAATATTTTTAGAATTAAATACGACAATAAGGACATCGCAGTTCGGGGATTGACATAGATTCGCAGCCTATTGCCTACCTTGAATATTTGCTACATCCTTCCCTCATACATCCTTCGATATATCTTTTCCAATATCTTTTTCTAACACAGCTAAAAACATTAAAAATTGAATTACGCCTAATATCATAAATACTGGATGGTTGAAGTCCGTTTAAATGCATAGCCGAATATTTATTTGATTGACTTTAAATCGAATATATTTAATTTAGCTACTACGAAATAATGTATTCAAAGATCTGTAATTAATGTTAATCTGTAATTAATGATCTGTAATTAATGATTAATGTATTCAAAGTCTGATTGGGACGTAAGGTATGTGAATACACATCACCCATATAATTCAAACTGTCCAATATAAAGAAAGTAATCTTCTATTTCTACTTCACTACAATATACCATTTTTGTAATGAGAATTTGCTAATAGTGGATCTACGAAATCTGGTCATATTTTGTCATTGAATTTTAATTCATGTGGTAAAGAAAGGAGATTAATTTGAGTAGTATTCCAAAATATATAGTCCACACTATCTGTATCCATGACAACCAGTAGTTTCCAGCTGTTGTTAGGTTTTCTTCAATTACTTATAACCTTATTACGTCATGTTTATGTTCAAATGTTAAGATTATTATAAATTTCAATTGTTCAAAGTATTACCTGTTCCTTTTTATTTCATAAGAATTTGATAAATTTCAACTTTTAGCCTCCAGTCTCAGTTAGACACGCCTACTTTGGACATTTGTCTCTTACGACCTGATTTCATACGATTACTTCAAGTCAGTGCCTACACTCACCGCTTTAAATTGTTTTGCGGAGGGTTCTTGGCACAGGCGAATTAATACCGATTGCCTGCTGTAGTAGAACCTTCTTTTTATGTAGGAGAGTCTTTTAAAAATGCCTTAATTTACGAATTCGAGCTGGAATCCAAGGACTACCACCTCTTTTTTATAGAAAAAACTTTAAATATTTAAATTTTATCTTATAAAGAATTGAAGGGTGAACTTCCTTCATATGGTGGACTGTCGAACGAATCTGGTTGATTCGTCAACGTATCACCTTCACCTATCAATTGACCTTCTGATTTGACTGATCGGAATAACTGGTGAAAATTACATGTTAAAAAAATGTAATAAAATAACCGTTTATTTTAAATGGTATAAACTTTGATCACTATTGAGTTCTAAGTGATCGGAATTGATAACTTAATGTCATAAAACCTAACTTGATTTCCTTGATCTTATCCTCTAGATCTTTTATCATAAACTGGGGTCCGAAAATAAGTTGGACATAAATTTTGGTAATTATTCCGCAGGTTGTCGCTTTAAGTTGAGTTAAAGTTTTAAATGTTTATTCGTTTCATTTTTAATGTTTTTCCAAAAATACAAGTTATCGTGAGCTTTAGTATGGAAGATAATTTAATTAAGGGTAACACGTTGATTTCGGTAATTATTTAATCTAGACATGAACGTTTCAACAAACATATAGTCTTTTGTAATAATAGTGGCCGTGGAAACCTAAAAGAATATATAGACTTTTATTTGAAAAGGGGTACAAAATATGTAGGGAACCACAGATTTAGGCGTTTCGATGTAGTGGTTTTAACACGCATAGAAGAGTCTTCCTATACTTATCTACTTCATTGAAGTGAATTTTTATTTTAGTTTATGTCCCGATGATGCCTGAATTCGCGAGACGTTGAGTGGTTATTTTTTCTCCAGTTTTTAGAGACTTAACGTTTGTTTTTTGGAGCTGCATTATACGGAATAATGTATTGTTACGGGCTACTGGGTATTAAAATGAATTAAACAATTCCTTAATCAAAGATACTAATATTTATTAACAAAAGTGATTAAAAAGATACAATTAAACTATTAACAATTAAATTATTAAACTAATATAAATTTATAATGACAATATTCTAAATATTATAATTTAGGCCTAACTCCTATTTAATTATTACAATAATATAAGATGTTACTAATTCTAGATAGCCTAACTGGTTACAATAGTTTCTATGAATATTATAAAATTACTAAAATCTATAACTAATAGTTAACACTTACAGTTCACTAGTCCACCGACCGTAAGATTCTTCAAGTATCACAAGCTGACACGCAGTAACAAACAGAAACAGTTTATTACACTCGCGAGACTGTCACAGTTCACTGATACACTTATTACACGGGCCGGTTCAACACTGACTAGTTTATCACACTGACACTCACTTATTACACTTATCACAGATCTTCACTGGTCTACTCCCAGGCTAAGACAGACTGCCTCGAGTTGAGGGAAGTATTTAAAGAGGTAAGGCCGAACATTCTAGAACACGAAGGGGCCAGATAATTCCGGAATCTTCTTAATCCTTTGCCGACAAAAGTAGAAGATCTAGAACTGTCCTAATCCTATTTTAACTTCTCCCGCCGACGGATTTAAGCCGCTAATCCTCTTGCTTCCGTGTTCCTGCCGGCGCCCGTAACAGTATCAAAGAGTTCGGAAAGAGGGGGAGGGGGTTATAGTCAATAGAATTTACATAAAATAAGTTTATTATGTATTAAAGGTAAACTCATTTTGTATAAAAATTATCGACCATTTCAAAGTCTTTTAAGATATATCCAGTCAACCATTTCCACACCAATAAGAACTCATTTTATGTTACAGCTGTTTAATAATAATTATTGCAATCAAATTATAACTGCTTTCGTATGATTTATAATACGTAGAATATTAAATACTCTTAATACTAACGTAGAATATTTTCTTAATGGAGATCTGAAATCTCTTAAGTAAGATGCATCAATCACTTCGCAGTATATCACTCTTCCATGTCGACTATTGTCAGATATTGATGGACTGGGAACTGATGGGAAGAAAATTGATATAATAATTATTTTAGCAAGTTTTCTCGATTTAAAGAACAGAGAAAAATTAAATAATTACTCCCTCCTCCTTTCAGAACCTGTGATTCTTTAACATGCATAATTTGGATATTTGCTTTTCCCAGAATATTTTCATACTAATACCTTGTTGGTCCTTCCTTTCTTCTGCCCATTCTCTATTCGTATTTTTGTATGAACCCTTTTATAAAATAAGAAAAAAACCTGTCCCACAAAAACCATTGTAAGGGTCTGGGGTTCATTACATGTTAGACACTGTACTGTTTCTTGGACAACGGTTGTGCAGGGAGGTGATTTGTCCTACATCACACTCAACCGCCATAATTTCCCCCTTATTTTGGGAGCTTTATAGAGGCTGGGTGAGCCCCAGGAGGGTCCTAGATCCTTTAGGATCCATTTCCGGCTGCCAACAGATTAAATAAAAGTCTTGCCAGCAGGGTGATTTGAACCCAGGACCTTCAGCGTGGTAACTCCACTGAGTGAGCACTCTCTACCACTGAGCCACTCTGCTCCCTGTGTTTCCTTATATTACAGTCTATTAACTCAAACGCTATTAATCTTAAAAATAATGTCCAAATCTATAAATCTTCTATGTCCAATAAATCTTCAGCATCTCTTTTTTATTGATTCTTAGATTTGCTGCTTCCAAGTCTATATTTCTGATTATTGGTCCATATACAAACAATTACTTTTGTACGAATAAACAGATATTATTTAGTCTAATACATAAATTAAATTTTGAATATTATCTTTGCTTTGATAGTAAAATAAAAAAATGCAGCATTGAGCCTAGGTGCAAAACATCCGCTGATTTGCACCCTATTCAGATGATTATCAACACGGACAGGATTCAAGTTTTCAGGCGATTTTACCTTTCTGATATGCAGCTAGTAAATTCTTCCTTGTGATTATTTTACAACCTTGTTGATTTATCAACAAGTAAATTCCTCCAAGAAAATCCCCCAGAAGGCCGATGCACTTCGTTAGGGACTCATTGCTTTACTGAAGAAGATAAAGTATATTTTTGTATGAAAAAATTTAAAAACTACAGAGGTACATATAGAAATTAAAAATGTAGTTTCATACATAAACAACGTAGGCAGAGATCAAAAATTAAAATAGCACAAATGCAGATACTGTAGGTATTCTAGTAACTCTATAACTATATACTTGTCATAACCAAAACAACTGAACTTAATGGCACACATTGACAGGGTCTCCAACCTAATCATGACCTCTTCTACATTGGGACTACAATATTTTAGCAAATTAAGTTGTTATCTTTGTTGCTTTTTTTCTAAGGGGGATTCTTTTCTACTTTTTAGCCTAATTTGTAACGGATAGGGTGAAATGGCATACTTTAATAATCAATTGAGCCAAAAACACATGTTTTTGTACCAGCTGGAGATAACAACTATTTTCGCCTACGTGGATCGAAAGGTGTCGGCCATGTTGTGTTGGGTTGTCGAGCGAGAGCAACATGGTAAAGTTTTTAATTAACGACGGGGATAGGCTGGATGTAGCAGCCGTTCGAAGTTGGTGCCCAAGTTAACCCCACAACTGACAGTTGAAAACCAATATTATTTATAGCTACCGAAACTCGTCAATATACACCCTACAATTAATAAAAATAATGATTTAAAAGAGTAAAAAGCGTGAATAGTTAGTGTTTGTTTATAATTACAGTGTTTATTTACAATAGAGTCATATGTATTATAGTATCCAAATCAATATCTTATAAAAACAAACAAATTGTAAACAGGAAGCCAGAGGACTACCTACAGAAGTGAGAACTCAGGACTTTGGAATAACTATGTTCTTTTTCGAATTTCTAAATCGATTATAGTCTGAATTATTTAAATTCCAAATTTCTTCTCCTTCTTTATCTTCCTCTTCCGGCGTTGAGCGTAGAAGAGCCTCTATCCACCGTAGCCATCTTTGCCAGGCTCGAAAGATCCTTTTCATTTCGGCCAGGGATTTTCCCTTTCTTTGTATATGTTCTTGTACAAGATCCTTGAGCGACCTCGAGGTCTTCTCCCCAGTGGTCGGGCTTCCATTACCATCCTTTGTTGTAGTTCTACGTCTACGAGACAGACATGCTAGCACTTCATTTTTTTTTTTACAATGGAAGTCTTTAGTTCGAATACTTGTAGTTTGTTCCTTATTGTCGTATTCCGAACACGGTCCATTCTTTTTTAACCGACCACTAAAGCATCCTTTCCATAATGGGCATAAGGACTTCGCATTGCCGTGAATTTGCAGAATGCTGGTCGTGCTTAGGCATGGAGGCGAGGAAGTTGATGAACAGCAAGACGATCAGCTCTTGAGTATCATCAATGATTGTCAAGAGTTCTAAGATTGGGGACATTTGGTTGAAGATCACAAGAGTGATAGAGCTCACATAAACAAACACAGGTATAGTGATATTTAGAATAATATATCTAGAGTTTATGAATTTATTTTAAATTAATTGTACAGGAAGTAGGATCGTAAAAAAATGTATGATTAGCGCACAGCAAAAGATTTTTTCAATGTGTGTCCAGAAATGCCATTTAAACTTGATGTTCTTTGTATTGTAATTTCCATATTTTATTTTAGTATATATAAATATATATAAAATAGTAATTTGTACACTTCACTCGTATCGTTGAATGCAATCGGCTGACATTGCGTCATTTCTCGACTATAAGAAAGTGTCGTCGTGGCCGATCTAGTGCGCAAGTATCTACGGTTGATGGGGCCACAATCATTAAAGAGGTGACTCTATGCGGTCAAACGTCAACTAGCCGAATTGCGCCTAACTACTACCATTGCACGTAGTCATTCGTCTGTGTATTTAATTTGAAATGTATATTTCGATAACCAGTTATTACTTATCTTTATACGATGTATTTTACACTATGAGCAAAACACATATATACAACAAAAACATATCTAATTAATGGCACACTTGCTTCCTGCGATTGTATTACAAATAATATCAAATACATGCAATGGAAGTGGTGTCACTGCTAAGCTACTAGTATCGTAGCTTTTGTCTACCTCTGACAGCTACCTTCAGGTAGCAGCCGCATAATAATTATAGTGGGAGTATCAAGATTCAGTTCTCATGATCACTGCGAAACATATATTTACCAACCCAGGTGGGAATCGAACCCACAACTGTAAGACCCCCGGAATCTCGAATGTCCTCAATGACAGGGGTGCCCACCTCCTCTCCTTTAACTTGCAAATTCTCCTCTTTTTAGGTAACTAATTTTTATGATAATTCACAACATGTTTCATTATTTTCATAGTTATTAATTTCATCTGAGTATTTTATTGTATTATATAGTGCATTGTATGAAAGCAATCTTATAAACTTAAACTTTAGCTCACTTTTTTTTTTCCTAAACCCTAATTGTACTTTTAATTGCAAATTGACATATTTCCTCAAAAATGAAGAATTTTTTAATGCATTGTATTAATAAATGTGTGAGATATGCCGATAATTGAAAAACATATAACAGTAGCATAAGGCAATATAGACAAAAATATATATGAAAATTGATCTATTATAGATAGATTGTGAAGGAACTTGAAGTTTGTTGAAGAAATTGGTCCGGGTAGAGGGTTTCTTCAACATACATTATCAAGGTCAACAATTATCATTCAACTTGAAGTTTGGTTTTAAATCTGAAAAAAAACCTAAATTTTTAAAAAAATTATCGCTAAGACCGCTAGAGAGTCTTGGTTTTCGTACTCTTGGCCTTCGTGGTTAAGACTGTACTGAGTCTAGGAAAAACGGTTGTGGAGGGAGGTGATTTTTCCGAAATCACACTCAACCGTCCGTTTTTTTTTTTGTGCAGATGCATTTATTGTTTATTTTTTGAGATTATCTATTTAATACACATGTTTTATTTTACAGTTAATTTTCAGTAATTTCTTTAACATGTATCAATCAAGAAATATAAATTGAATGTCTTGGTGACAAAATACCCAAATGATTTTTAAAATTCATTTCATTGCAGTTGGCTAATTTGGCAAAGATGGCAAACAAATTGTCTCATCGAATCCGATCAGAACTAAATCCAGTGGTTTTTGGACTTCGTATATGCGATGTTGGTCAGATTCCACTATTACACTCTAGCTGAGATATATTAGTGTCTGTCACTTGAACTTCCTTGGTCTCTTGTGTGGTCCGCTGGTCAATATCCTGAACATCATTATCTCGCAGCTATTGTCCTTATATAGAGGAAACATTCTTTCTAGTGTGGGCAATAATTATTTCAATTGAGTGAAACCATTGTCTTAGAATATTGTGTCACTTTATTTATATAATGGTGGGTTGTAGTAGTTATTCATCCTTAAAAATAAAGACTACAACTGTTATATATCTTATTTAAATAAAATATTAGGTATCCGTCTTTGAAGCTTAAAAAGTCATGGGTTTCCTAATAAACAGTGCGAACACCATCAAATATTACTAAATTCTTTGTAATTACTAACTACAGAATCCTGGAAAATAGTCAGAATGCATTGTGCGGTTTCAAATGAAATCCGTTTTCAAACGAAAGATTTTTTAGTAAAATAACTTTATGAATAAAAAAAAATTACTCAATTTATTACTCCAATTTTCCACTCATATTCCCCCAACTTGTTATCCAATTTTCAATTCTAGAACTGAAACAATCGGGATTTTGTGATTAATTATAGTCTGAAAATGCGTTTTTGACTTGAGAATCATTATAAAAAATGATACCCTTAAGGAAGTGGTCCAAATTTCTGAACAGATGGAAATCTGTTGGAGACAAGTCTGAGGAATAAGGTGGTAGTGGGAGGACATTGGATCTAAGTCAAGTTGGATTAGTTTCTTGACTGCCTGTCGTTAAATATGAGGTATAGCGTTAGTGTATCTGGTCTGATTATTGTTGCATTATGTTAATATCCCTGCAGTACGATGTGGATGTGATGGTTTCACCTCTGGATGGAAAGGAGAACTGAATCATTCATAAATAAATTATTTATTTATTAATTTATTTATATGACCAGCTAAATATTTCTCAAACTACGACGAATGGTTTGTTTATTACAACACCCTTTCCCAAACGAGGTAGTAATATTTCTTGCAGGTGCCAAATGTCAGAGTTAAACTCATAAAAGAAATACATTAAAATCGTGTATTTCCATGGCATACTTGATGGCATACTAAACGATAACGGAAAATGAAGGATTAATAATTATTAACAGTTAATTACAATTGGTAAACATAAACAAAATCATCTTGAATAATATTAGTTGACTTTATATATGAGGAAGAAAATGGTGCGGGTGGAGGGCAAAGAAAATTCTCTTAAATAGGGAGAAATGTTTATTAGAAAGCCAGCGTTTCGACCCACATTACAGGTCTTCTTTAGGGCTTATAATGGTTCTCTCTAATTATGAGATTTTTTAAAATTCCATTCGGACAATTTTCTTTCTCATAAACACAGTATGTTTGTGTGTTGTTCCAAAATCCACAAATTTTTTGTAAAAACAATTTGAATTTTAGAAAATAGACATTTCATTTTAACGATCCAATATATGCAATACGAGTACATGTAGTTCTTTTTATGTACTCCAGGAGATGATAGGCGTATTTAATGCAATGCACCTGAACTAATACATTATAGATTTACATATAGAAAAACAAAATAGCGGTTTAAACAAAATATTCGTATCTTTTTATAGTTCATTCTTGACCTCAATCCTCCATTCGCTTGAATCAAGGCTTCCCAAATTTGTTGGTAGTTTACGTTGATAAGGCTAGGCATTAGCTAGTTAGGAGTCGTTAGGAAAATGGCTGCTCATTTTCCTCTCATTTTCTTACATCTCATATAATAGGATGTATATTAAAAAAAAAAAAATGACTGTTTTATCAAAGTCCAGAGTTCAAAAGTCTGTAAATATTTTAAAGCTATTTATTATTTACCAACACTTAATAATCCCTTTAGAGCATTATCTAAGCTTCAGTACTAACACTGGACTTTTTCAAAAAAAGCCTCAGTTTAGTTATTTATTTCAAAGAAGAAACATGACAGTGTCCTAAGAAATTTTCGTAATATGAGACATTGCTGGAAAAAAAATTTCACTGCCGCTGAAGCAGCTCGTAAAATTATTAAATATGAAGGGGAAGGTGTCCTTGACTAGGCGGCGTTGGTTTGAAAAATTTATCAGTGGAGATACCACGTTGGAAAGGAAGAGGGGCTCTGGGCGACCATTAATGGATATTGATGAGGTTTTGAAGGAAGCTGTTGAGTCAAATCCGTCCACAAGTACTCGTGAACTTGACAGGGAGTGTGCTGTGTCGAATCATCGATCAAAGAAATAATAATACAAATATCTGGTCAAAAAACGGCCTTTTTTTTTTATACACCCCATTATTTATATGATGTACGCATGAAATGCACAAAGTCAAGTTCAGGGTCATTCAGTTAGAAAGCAAATAAGAGCAAATACTTAGAAATAAACCTGATTAAATTAAAGGTGATGTACGCAGGAGATCGACTACCTTTTTCTTCTTTTTCGATTACCTATTTCTGAAAAGTGAACTTTATCAAACAAGAATAATTTGAGTAACATATGAGGGAAAGATCAGAGCAAAATAATATTGGATGATATAATGGAAGATAATATAACACGGCTGGCAAGACTTTTATTTAATCTGATAGCAGCCGGGACCAAGGACCCTCCTGGGGCTTACCAAGTCTCTATAAATGGGTACCCAAAATAAAAGTAAAAATCTGGTAATAAAAGTCAGTAACCAACGAGAATAAGATAAATGGAAGATAATATTCAAGTCCGTGGGGGTCAAAGAAAACTCTAAAATAGTTTGTTTTTTTTTGGATTTTTTTTATTGGTATCGAATGTTTTCGCCCTACTTTGTAGATCGTTATCAGGGCACGATATGCCCGTGTTTGGGGTATAATGTGGGGTTACTGACGTTCTCAACTATCATAAGATACGTACGTAATTATTCTCTGTTGAAGAACTTTCTCAAAGATCAAAACTTTGGATAACAATAAAGAATTTTTATTGTAATTTTAGAATCTTCTTTTTCCAACATCCCAACCCTTTTGTCGCCTATTTAAGTATAACGATCAAGATAAATTAAATGGTGAAAAAAAATGTAGCAAAATTAATAATTATTCAATAGTGGTGGCTATATAAATAAGTATTATGTTTTAACGACAAGGCTAGCCATTTGTCCAATCAATTAAAGAAGTACTTGAAAATTTCTCTCTTTAAGGATCTCGCCAATTAGATCTTCTTTATTGCTCCAGTTAATTCACCCATTAATCTAGTAGTTCTAATTGTTTTTGTTTTTTTTTAAATTTATTTATTGATATTTACAACTGTATTACAATAATATAAAGTAAATAGGCTGTATAAACTGTATAAAGGATTGGGCCAACAACCTTGAGGAAATAATTGTTTGTAAAAGTCGAAAACCTATTTTCTATTGCAAATCGATTTAATTTAATTATTTGAATAGTTATTTCCTTAAATATAAATTAGGATTTTTTTTGCCATTATTACATAGAAATACTATAAATATTTTTGTGTTCCTCTCATATATATATTTTTTTTTTAAATTTATTTAATGATATTTACCACTGTATTACAATTATACAACAAGTAAATAGAATGCGTGTTACATAATGACATGAGAATGACAAGTAGAGAAACTACCCACTGGTAGTACTCAAATCAAAGTTCAAATAAGTCACGTGGCCTTCTTCTTTTCAGACGCCTCGGAGGATTATCGGGAATTGAAGAGGAAGCTAGGTTTGAAACTAGAGGGTTTGAGTGGGAATAAAGTTTGCTATGAAAGGATAGATACCGGGTTCGGGCCAAATCAGCAACAAAAGGGACATTAAGGTCGTTAAGGATGACTTTATTGTTAACAAAATAAGGAGCATTGAGGATTTTACGAAGGATTTTGGATTGTAGGGATTGGATACGAGAGGAATTCGATGGCTTAGTGGAGCCCCATAGCTCTACTCCGTAAGTCCAAATAGGTCGTATGATGGTCATGTAGATGAGTCTTTTGTAGTTAATTGGGAGCTTAGAGGGTTTGTCTAGTAAGTATTGAAGTAGCCTGCAACGTCGAGCGGATTCTTGTCTTTTCAGTCTTGTATGAGGATTCCAGGTTAATCGTTTGTCGAGTTGCAACCCTAACTATAAATACTGAAAAAAATCCTTTCGAAAGACTTAAAGATATTTATAGTGTGTTGGGATATTTATTAATTACACTTATTGGTTTGTTTGCATCATATTTAATTTATATCTTCAGTTGTCTTGTACATATTGTTGCCTTTATGTTTTAAGTTTTAAATCGATAAATATAATTATTATTTGTCATCATCATCATCATCAATATATCTATCTCTATCTCTACCGCTCATGCAACGTGAGGTTTCGTTATGTGCAGCCCGGACCAGGTTATCTACCATTTCTCCACCATTTCTCTCCTTCTATTCCATTCCTGGCTTCTCTTCGCGAAGCCATCCTTTAGATCATCTTCCCAGGTATATGGGAGTCTTCCTCTGGACCATCTTCAGTTAAATTAGCCACGTAAGCCATCTTAGCCAGCCTGTTGTTTTCCATTCTTAAAACATGTCCAAACCATCTAAGACTGTTTTATTCGAAGACTTTTTCTGAAGGCTCCACTCCGAGGCTTGATCTAATGGTCAATTTACAAATTAGATCTCGTCTTGTCGATTTGACGAACAAATCCTACTATAAAGATTTTTATTACCTAATATAAAATCCATAATATGTATGTATATATGTGTATATATATAAATATATTAGTATTACATAAATATTTGCTGTTTCAGTAAACTGCTGGGCGGCGGCATCGAGTCGATGTCGATCACCGAGGTGTTCGGAGAGTTCCGGACAGGTAAGACCCAGATGTCTCACACGTTCTGCATCACCGCCCAGATCCCGAACAACAAAGGATACACCGGTGGTAAAGTCATCTTCTTGGACACGGAGAATACATTGTATCCTTAGTTACAAATAATTAACGACATAATTTCATATAAATTCTTTGATTAATTTTAAAGATGAATGATGCTTACTTGGATAAAATATAACTTAATTGATTTTTAATTTACATTATTGGTTATAATGGCTTTTATGCAACAGAGAAAATCGAATTCTTAGGAAGTTTTAGGAAGCGGAATGGCTCAGTGGTAGAGTACTGAGTTGCCAGTGGGTTCGAATCCAACTTCTGGTAAGACTTTTATTTAATCTTTTAGCTGCCGGAGATGGATATTAAGGGATCTAGGACCCTCCTGGGGCTTACCCAGCTTCTATAAAGTCGGTGAAATCTGGCGGTTGAGCGTGACCTATGGCAAATTACCTCTCGGCACAAACCAAGAAACAGAAGCAGGAAGAATTTTACATATTACAATATGAATAATATTTAGATTACAAAACTCTTCCATAATCAGGTTTAAAATTCGAAACCTGTTTGAGAAATGAAATTAACCATAATTTTATTTGAAAACATATCATATAGTACAGAAAGTTATATAGTATATAAATTATTGAGATGGAAGCCATCTTGCACTCATCTGGATGCTTCACACTCAACCCAGGCAGCGTGTCTTTGTATGACTCAGTGGAGTGGCATTGCCTACGCTCGTGTGTACTTGATAAAGTGTTTCTTATTCAAAGTTCTTAATTATTTTTGGGCTTATATCTGTCTAAATTTTAAATTATTTTTAATATCAAGACCTTTTTATCATGTACTTTGTTTTTATATAATACTGTTGAACTTATATCGTTCAGGATTAGTAATATTTAGCGAAATACCTACAATAATGAGCTTTTGTTAACTAGGTCGCGGGTTCGAGACCTACTTTTGCAGTTAAATCATTATTCCAATAACGGATTTGTATAATCATTATTGTAATAATCGGATTTGTATTATTTGAAGTTGGAGACTGATTGCTCACCTAGCCCCTAATTTTAGCAGTCCTTTTTACTACAGTAGATGCGTTGAGTCTAATGCTTTGATGAGTTGTTGTGGTACACATTTTTATATTCATTAATTCAGTCCCAGTTTTTTTTATTGATGGAAACATGGACGATAAATTTTATCAGAAATTTTAGCTTAATCGACATCGATTCCTGATACTCACCTCAAAGTACTCTGATTTGGTGGTGGTCTCGTGTACTAAATTATAAATGTTGAAAATAAAGACATTGAACATCAATATCTTGTTTATAAGAAACATAAAATAGAAATGAGCAAAAATTATTATGGGTTGTTTGTGGAATGTCTAGAAGCTAGGATACTGTCTATTTAATGTGTTTGGTTGGATGTTGATGTAAGATTTTGTCGTCATTGATGTATATCCTGATGATACCTGAATTGGCGAAACGTTGAATTGGCTTTGCTTTTTGGGATTTTTACAATTGCATTATTTAAAAAAAATATTGAAATATACAACTGTATTACAACAATACAACCAGTTAATATAATGTATAATACATAATGGCATGAATAAAGACAAGAAGAAAAACAAATCAGGGGTAGTACTCATTGATTGCATTCTAAATTATATTTTTTTATTTAAAGTTAACAATTAATTGCACACTGCATTTTTATTTATTGATTATTTGGGGATATCAATAATAAATTTATTTAGTTATGAGTTAATTGATAAAAAATAAGCCTTTCTATTATACAACAGTCCTAGTATAATAGAGCTCAGTGGTGGGCATTGAATACACCACTCAGTAACAATATGCCCGTACATTGTAAGGCCAGGTCACAGGGTTATCGCATGATACACAATCGATGTACATTCCCTTAACTTAACTCAAGAAATATAACTTAAATCTTCAAGAAATAATAGCATTTTCTCTTCGACTTTTAAATCAATCATAAATTTTATTTTATTTATCATTTACATCTAACTAGCTGACCCGGCCACGCGTTGCTGTGGCTGTTATAATAGCATTAAAAAATATTAGTTAAAATTTGAATTTAAAAGAAATAACGAATTAAATAGATTTTATTCATCTCATATCTAACTATATTATATAATAAATATATAATATACAACACTCATAACTGATAAAATGTAAATATGAGTTTAATGAATTGGGTATATAATATTTGATTTTTAATTATGGATAGTAATATTATATTAAATTATAAATATTTATTTCAATTTAATTGATGGCTAATCGATGCACAATATTTTTGTTAATCTGTCCGTTGCTAATACAAATATATTAGATGATTTACCAATACGTGAGCATGCAACATATAATGGCCATGGGAGAAACATGGATATTTTAAGTCCAAACCGCAAATGGACATTGTCTGGCCTTGAGACGTGTTGATGGGTATAGAAAAACCCAAGCACATATCAAATTGAAGTCTTTTGAACGGTATTATGGGTTCTGATGGTATTATTGAAATAAGTTCCAACACGACGATTTTTTCTTTAAAGATTCCAGTCGACATGGCTGCTTCAATAACAATTCCAGTAATATTTTGTATGACCAAACGTGTACCATTGCATAATTTAGGTGGATTCAAATTACGCAGAAGAATAATAGGTGAACCATTATTCAACCGAAGATTGTGTGGTATATCAAGAGAATTTAAAAATTCAGTTGGATAATTTACAGCTTGGTTTTCATCAACAATATTATTGATGGATTTAAAGGGCATTAGATCACCTGTAACAAAAGTAGTATTAAAAAGTTAATTTCGTCAACATCAGCATTTTTCGCTGTCAAAATAACACAATTACTGAGCCAATTATGGTTCATGTAATTATTTAGTACATCCAGGAAGACACTCCTAATTAATTCATCTTTTTAATCAAAAATAACATAAAATTAGAAAAAAAAGTTGGTAGAAACCTTCCCTAGAGTGTACTAAACTACTTCCCAAAGTTTCATGACAATCTGTGCCGAATTTCATTAAAATCGGTCCAGTAGTTTCGGAAATCAGCCCGGAAAAACATCGTGACAGGAGATTTTTATAGGTATAGATAAGATTCCGGTCATTTGATACATGACAGGACTGAACTCAGGTTCTATTAGACCTACAGATCTGCGGCTGGGCTCAAATTGTAGAAAATTAAATCTTCTTTAAAAAAGAATTACGTTACGTTTTTTAGGCAAATAATTATTTTTTTTTCTAGACATTTTTGCAAATTTTTTCAAATCCAAAAAAATAAAATAAAATAAGAAAAAAAAGTTAGTAGAAACCTTCCCTAGAGTGTACTGAACAACTTCCCAAAGTTTCATGACAATCGGATGATTGGTGTAGTAATGCATAAAGGACAAATACACATACATTCATTTTTATAGATATAGATTATATTTCTACTCTTTATTGAAATTTCATTAAAAAGGACAAAATGTAATTTATTTCAAATAGTTTTAATAATTAACAATAAAAGGAATCATATAAAATTATATCTGGTGCAGAAATTAAGTCAAAACTATAACTTAATCCATCAAGAAAATCATTAATATATAAGTATCTGAAGGATGACTTACTAATGCAACGTATAAGTATATGTCATAATAGGCTTATCTGCGCTCATTTAATTAATATAGAAAATCCGCCAACATGAGAGAAATTTCTCCATATCTTTGAGAGTTGTGCATTTTACCATTGATCCATGTATAGAATAGGACTACTTGCCAATGTATCCATGGTTTTGGAAAATGAGGAAAAATACGTTAATAAGGTTATCACTATTCTTTCGAAAGAATGATTAATTAAAAATATTTAATACAGTTATCACCTCTATCTTATTTTCTCTTATTAAACTATATATCGATGCATATATTTTTTTCATTAATTGTTATTTAATTATTTACTAATATTTTAATTCTATTTTTATCTTAAATTCACCTAATAGTTTCTTATAACTTTAATTTAATCCTCCATCTATTTTATTTTTCTTTCCTTCTTGCTATTATAGAAATTATTACTAAAAATCCAACTTAAATAATATTTATACCAAATTAAACTGGTTTTACGCCTCAACTTCAAAACAACTTATTTTATTGTATACTTATACTTATTTTATTGTGCCAACATTCGATAATGAATGAATGCAATATAGAAATTTACTACACTAATATATATATATATATATATATATATATATATATATATATATATATATATATTGATATGTACTGATATATTGATATATATTGATTTATATATATATATATATATATATATATATATATATATATATATATATATATATATACCGACCCAACCCAGCTTTGCTCGGGTAATAAGGCATATTGTGCCTACGTAATTTGTCTGTGTATTGTATTTTTTCTTTTTTTTATCACGTACCGGCCACAAAGGACAACGTGAATATCATTGGTTAGGCTTCTTTGGGAGTCTTGATTTTCTTTCTTCCCATCTCAGCTAATGTACTTTATGATATAGAAATTATAAAAATAAAAACAAAACCAAATATTTCTTTATATACGAATTTATTATCTTATAATTTATATAATATAATTATAATTGCACGGGATATGGCAGTGTCTTCGGTGAAACCCATCGGTATTCCAACCCATTTACACAAAACCTCGACAAATTATATACCTAAACCTTCCTGGTGAATCACTTTATCTATTGGTGAAAACCACATAAAAATCCGTGCAGTAGTTATTGAGTTTACCGCGAACAAACTCGGCTGAGGACTATGTTTTATAGTATGTATTGACATATTGCATTATGTATGCACCTTACTCTTTAATTTTTTCTCACTAGTTATTTCATAATTTATTTTACTTTATGTATTGCATTCTTAGCAATTCATTAGGTATAAGAGTATAGTATGTTATACTTCCTAGGTGCTGCAATATTTTTATAGTTATTTTATGTTTCTTTTCCCAGCCCTCAAGATGGCTTAAATTTAATTTGATGAGTGTTTTTTTTTTCTCGTTAATTCTATCGCACTTAATTTCGACTCTTTCAAATTAGCCTGGCTCATTAAACACGTACAAGGACCCATATTCAAAAAGAAGTTGTTGGCAATTTAACTTGTCGAAAAATACAAGATATAGTCCATCCCTGAATTGGTGGAAGGAGCCACAGGTGGAAGGGCTACACCTCTGTAAATTTTTGACCCGAACTTGACCCTGTCTTGGGGCTAGATCAATATTGTGCAATAACCTTGCATGACCTTCCGGCTAATCCCATCATAAGTCATTTCAGAGCGGAAACTGTATTCGAAATAGTTGTATAATTCACGAAAAAAAATGCATACAAATCCTTCTTATGAAAATACATCAAGATTTCAGTAAGAGTTTAACATTTATAGTTTTTGCATCCCTGTTTTTGTCATATGAATCCCAATCGAAATTGAGTTGAATGAGTAAGACTCCCAAGCATTGTTTCAAACATGGTTCAAACAGAGCAATTGATCTGGACTAATATTAGTTTAAGGGCAAAAGGTCGACCCTGAATATATTAGGTTATTCAAATGTATATAGGACTAGCTTTTGCCCACGGCTTCGCTCGCGTGGAATTTGATCTGCAACATAAAGTTTTGTGACAGATCATTTTAAATAAATAATTATAATTTATTATTTATAATCGCATTCACCTGCGGAGTACCTCAGGGATCTGTGCTATCTCCAGTACTTTTCTCAATATACACAGCTGAAACTGTTGGAGCAAACTACAAAAAAGCTGCTGTAGCAGCCTATGCCGATGACATAGCGAACTACAGCAGCTCGATCAGCGCAGAGAGAGCTCTACGGCAGGCGGAGGAGGTCTGCGCGAGCATCACACAGAAGCTCGAAGGACTCAACATCACAGTGAATCCTAAAAAGACGGACTGCATAATTTTCTCATTTCAGGGAAAAAAGCGTCGCCCTCTCCCTAAGCTCTATAGGGTAGCGGGACGCGAAAACAGCCCAGCAAGCAGCAAAGCCTACTTAGGTGTCACACTAGACCGACACCTGAAACTAGCCTACCACTGCAGGAAGAAACTCAGGACGGTTCGGACCAAGTCTTACAGACTTAACCACCTGCTTACATCTCCTAACTTATCCCTCCGCCTCAAGCTGACCATCTACAAAAGCATCTTAAGACCGGCGCTCCTCTACGGAGCACCACTTTTAAGTACCATCACACCGGCGACAGCAAAAAAGCTCCAACAGTTTCAGAACGGCGTACTACAACGCATAGTGAGACACACGACATTAAACAAAACAAAAATGGACCGCCTACACACTACTCTCGACTTACCGACAGTCACAGACTTCATAAAACGCAGACACATCAAATTTTTTGACAGTCTGAAATACAGTACTAACCCTCTTTTCAGGACACTCACTCCAGCAGGACGGCCACAAACGTGGCAAGATCACGTTCAGCCTGAACTGAGAAATAATAAAATAAACAATAAAAGGAAAAGGACACGGTGTGCCCCATCACCGGAAAAATCCAAAGTTAAGAAATAAAGAAAGAAATTAGAACCTTCCGTCTTCTCATCCTCCTCTGAAAATGTGCGCAGTACAGTAAAAGAGATTCCTCTCCAACCTAATCGTAACCCAGATTACAAATCTTCAAACTTATAGGGGTTAAGAAAAAAAAAAAAAATAATAAAAAAAAATAAATAAATAATTCAATTTTTTTTAAACTATAAGTTACTCGTACATCCGAAATTTCAGATGTCTAACTTCAAAACTGACGGATTCCATACAATATTTGAATCCCTATTATATTAAGGGGGGAACTCTTGGAGGCGGAATTGTCCAAATTTCTTTCTTAGTTCTTCTCATTTAAGCTACACAAAGAACCTATCTGCGAATTTCAAGTCGCTAAGTTCAGTGGTTTCTTCTGGTGTTCGTTGACCGCTTGTGTGGTATGTTGATAAAAAGTAGCCTATGTCCTTCCCCAGACTAGAGATTATCCATATCAAATTTCATCACAGACGGGTCATCACAGCCGTGAAACATACATTGACATTGATTAATAAACGGGACGGACAGAAGTTTACTGTTGTTCGTATCACTAAAGGATTAGTACGTAATGTTATTGAATTTATTGAAAAGGATTACATAGTATAACGGTTTCACTTGTCGTATGGCAGCAGCGAGAAGTGAACTATGTTACTTGATTTGTTTTGTTCAGCGAAAATATGTAGAAACACGTGAGCCAGCATACAAACTTTGCCCCCTTTTTCACCCCCTTAGGGGTAGAACACACCCTCCAAGTTTCAGGTCTCTACGATCAGCGGTTTAGGCTGTGCGTTGATACCTCAATCATTCACGACAAAGCATAATGTGTTATTCTGACGTATAACCTATATTACTGTAAAGTTTCATCCAAATCCGTTCAGTAGTTTTTGCGTGAACGAGTAACAAATATACAAACTTTCGCATTTATAATATTAGTAGGATTTGAAATGGATACGATTATATATATATATATATATATATATATATATATATATATATATATATATATATATTAATAGGTACAGACTGTACTGTTTCAGACAACGGTTGCTCAAGGAGGCAATTTGGCTGAGATTATACTCAACCACCAGATTTGCCTCATCATTAAGGATACCCATTTATTGAGGCTGCGTGAGTCCCAAGAGGGTCTGATCTCACAAGTTCAACATATGACCGCCAACAGATTAATAAATTAAAATTTATCTGCCACGACTTTGTTTGAACCCTTCATTACTAACCTCTACACACTGAACTAACTACCTCTGGCTCTCACTGTGAACATTTGCAATATGCTAATAATAATAAAAAATTACTTTATAATCGTTCATATCAGTGGCATGAAATTATTTTTTTTAAATCGATTCCAATTTTCAGTAGGGAGTGGAAATACTCTTAAAGGTATTGTAACATAAGTGGAACGCACCGGGCTCATAAAGGCCTATACAAACGGTAGGGTAACGGAAGAGAATTATTATGAAACCCATTTACTATCTTTTTCTTGAAGCTGTACAATTACTTATCGAAGAAAAAAAATTGCAAGTGAATTATGGTCAATTACTTAAATAATAATTATCAAACTAGTCTCTTAAAAAAGAAAGAAATCGTAATATCTACATCACAGTTTCCTGTTGAAATTAAAACCTCCCACACCCTTCTTACTCAATAAATTCTATGGGGATATGAAAAACAACAAATACTGCATTGAAAGAAAAACATTTGTTTTTTTTAGTGTTAAGAGTTGTACTCGACCCTGTGAGAAACAGGGGATCCTCCTAGGGCTTACCCAGCCTCTATAACAGTGGTTCCCAACCCTTTCTGTACCCGCCCTCCCCTCCTGTTCAAATAAAACCTCCCACGCCCCCTTGTACAAAATGTGTATGGGCATACGAAAAAAACAACCATAAGTATTACATTGAAAACAATTTAGTTTTACAAACACAAGTTTCCAATTAGTATAAAGAAGTCCTTGTCATGGAGAAAAATTACCATAACTCAATGTGAAAAGTTTAATTTTCAAATGTACCCTTAGGGGAGTTTTTCAAAAGAAGATCACAAACATTTTATGTGACAAATGACATTCATATATTAATTTCTTCCAATAAATATATTATTATTATTATAGTTGCTACTGGTCTCGCTCCCCCCTTCCGATGGTGCCTTCACGTCCCCTAGGTTAGGAACCACTAATCTACATCCTACCCGTTGTAGTTAAGAAAATTTGTATTCCACTTATCGATAGTGGTAATTATATTTTCGGTTAATTACGTTGTATCTGACTTTAGAAATATTAATGAGAGAATTAAACTTTTTTTAGAGGATTATTTAAATATTTATTCCTGTTTATTTAATTTCGTTCTTACAATGCCTTCAAATGATAAACAATAACCTCGTATAAACTGATCCTTGACGCAAGTTAAGCCGACCGGATCGGCTAAGACCTATCTGCGACAGATTCAACTTGGACCAGAACGCGGTGCTGGACAACATCCTCTACGCCAGGGCTTACACTTCCGACCAGCAGATGGAGATCCTTGACTACGTGGCGGCCAAGTTCCACGAGGAAGGAGGCATATTCAAATTATTGGTGAGTCTATCATTTTTGTGATTATATACATATATGCTTTAACATCTGAGTAAAGTTAATTATAAATTATAGGGCAGGATCCATGGTCCATTTTCGCATTTGATTACTATCAATGTGAATCTTCGTGAATAGCTTCGTTTCGATGAGACGCTCAACAATTTCCTGTGCGAAAATTCTCGATTCTGGTAGCTAACAGAGGTAGCAAGGATAAAACATGTCGATTTGGTGATTCTTAAAATAATATTACTAACTGGGTTTTTTTTTGTTAAATCTCAAGATAATTATCTAAATTATTTGAAAAAATATTTGTCCTACAAAACGAAAGATCAAAGAGTCCCCTCCAACCAACATGTATCGATAACAAGGTCATCAAAATGATTACTAACCACCTGATTTTTTTTTTTTTTACTAGATTAATATTTATATAATCTAGCAGTCATATTGTCCTACAAATTGCATGGTACATTATCCTGGCCTACGCTCAAAAGTAGTAATACAGATCCTAATAAATAAGTATAAAAATATAAAACAGCTGGTTAGTAATCATTTTTAATGACTTCGTTATTGATACGTATTGGAAGGAGGGGACTCTTTGAACAAACCATACATTTTGCTGGACAGAAATTTTTTCAAATAATTTAGATAATTATTTTGAGATTTAACAAAATAAACCCAATTAGTAATAAATTTTTTAGAATCATCAAATCGACATATTTTATCCTTGCTACCTCCGTTAGCTGCCTGCGTGAGTTCTAGAACACAACAGTTTCAAAATTATTATTTTTATATTTATCTACTACTACTACTACCCTACGGCGCTACAACTCGGTGAGGGGTCCTGGCCTCCACCACCCTCCTCCAGTCTTCTGTGTTCTTTGCAACCCTTATCCAGCTCCCGACTCCTAGGATATCCTTCGCGTTTCTTTGCACACCATCCGACCACCTCAGCTTTGGTCTTCTCCTTCTTCGTGCGCATTCTAATTGAGACGTTCTTTCAAAAACTTTTTTAGGAATAGCCTCATCTTCCATTCTAGCCACATGGGTAGCCTATTGCAGTCTTCTAAGGTACTAACAGCATCCAATTCGTTGTTATATTTATCTATCTGTAAAAAAAGCTTTAACATTTTTAAAGCCATTAATATATGTTCCTCATTGTTAACATAGTTTTCAATGAATTGATGCTTAGAAAGAGAAATAATGTTCAGGGATTTAAATTTGAACCGAAATATTATTTATTATGAAATATTGAAATTATTACACAGAGAAAAAAATGTTAAAGTTCATAAATATTTTAAAACTATTAACAAAAATAAACAATAACAGATACACTTAATGTAATAAACTATAGCAGTAGCAAAAAAACTTATTGACTTGCTGAGAATAGAGCTTTCATGTAATTTAAATATAGCGGTATGGAATATACCAATGCCATCCCTATAGGGAAAAATAAATTAATTTATACTATAAAACCAAAGGAATAAAGGCTGATTAGCTGTGCTAGGGAGTTAATGAATACGTTGATAATTTTCTGTAATTTTTTAACACCGAGAATTCCGTTAAAGAAAATCCCTGAATTTGGATATGACATTATAATTATATATATAAAATGAATTTGGCTATATAAATATATACATACATACATTAGTTCAGATAATAGACGCTCTAGTAGGATTGGCTGTTTGGAAAATTCCAATGCCAAAAAAAAGTTTGTGTGTCAGCTCCGACACGCGACTGGAGTTTACTCCTTTCCGTTTCTAATGAATTTTAAATATGTTCTTGCCAATTAATCGCTCTCTACTGATATTTATCATCGCATATTCTTTTTTTTTAATTTGTAAATTATTTAAAAAAATATTTTAATTAATGTGAACTATTTTAATTAAAATTATAAATATATATTTTTTATTAATCGTGCCAACATTTCGGCCTAAGTTGTAGGCCATCTTCAGGGCAAATAGTGGGTGCGGTGACTTGTTACAACACTATAACTGTCAACTGAACTAATTGGTTAAATTTTTTAAATGGGTAAATTGGAGGTAAATATGGATCTCAGTCCTCGTCTGTTTGATAAAATATTGATTAATAATAATTTTGCTCATGAAATCACTCACCTCATTTAACGTGAAGTTTTCTCGGTGCATTATAACTGGATGAATCTTCTTCGGTGGGGCCTAGAGTGGTATAACTGTTCGATGTCACTACCGATGGCGCTTCTTCTGCTTTCCTTGTCTTCATCTTGGCCGATTTCTTCCCTGTCTTTACTTTTTTGAAGGGAGCCTCATCTTCCATGTCCGGTAGAGGTGTATTTAAGCCCAGCATGATCACTGCCTGTCCACTTCCTAATACACCAATCTCCTCTCCTAGTAGCACTACATACTACACATTGTATACAATTAAATAGTCACTGCACAACCTTTCTAGATAGCTAGACAACTTCCTACTCTTATCAGAGCAACGCTGCCCTGTCGTCTGTTGAAGCTGCATCCAAGTGAAATGAATGGACCCCAACAGCTTAAGGCGGAATATAAATATGATTAGTAATAGCGTTTGTTTGGATAGGTGTCTTTAAAAAGGCTCATACAAAAAAAAGTATCGCATTTCAACACTTCGAGAGAATAAAGCAATAGAATACACTGTTACCATAGATACCACACGTAACTCTTCCCGATTAGTCCGGGAATTTAACTTTTAATTTCTATTTATTATGTAAAACAAACAGTACAATATTATCGAGAATGTAGCGTTATTCGCCACTTTTAGCTTAATTAGATTTTACTGCTCATAAAATTTTCATACCACGGGCTAAATATGAAAATAGTTTCTTAAGGAGAAAATCCAAAAAAAAAAAATAGTATTGGTTAAGTGGGTTAATATAGTGGGTTTGAATAATAATAATCATTTATGTTAAATAAACAATTTCGTGCATATATTTGTAATAGTTACTTCCGTAATATTATTCCCATATAAGTCAAATAAATTTAAATTGAACTCACATAATGGCTATTATGGTCTTAATAGGTTACATATTTAATAATATCATAATTAATAGACTTTTTGGATTGTCATTAATCATTACAGCTTCAACAATTTACGCAACTTCTCAAATTCGACGATAAAATTGCATTTTATTGCTTATTTAAAAGGTTTAATTTTTTTGTAAAGGTGGAAAGTTATGTCTATTAATTTTAGATTTAGCTTCAAAACTTTTAGAGCTTGTTGACGACTTGACAACTATGCCATAGATTATTAGGTTCAACCCGTCAATTAACAAAGTTACACACAATGGCAGCCATGGCCTGTCAGCTAAGATTAAACTTGAAACAACATATTAAAGGCCCGTGCACTTCAACTGATCCAGAAAAAAAAAAGTATAGCTTGACCATAATAGAAACAATTTTTTGTTTGTGGATTCCTCGTTTACTGCCGTGTCCAAATACAATAATTTGGATTTTTGTTTTTTTAAGCTTCAATAGCAGCCATTTCTGTTCTCCAAAAATATGCTACATTTATTACGGTTTTGGATGTATCACATATATTGCTAAGAACAAATGCAACCGAGAGTGATCCAACAAAAATATATTATATAAAAATAAAACGTATATTAACAAATATCAAGCTGATTATGCAAATCTTAAATTACCCAGAGTACATTACAGTATCAAGCAGAATAGATATTTGTTTTGTTGAGACAAACTCGTAAGTTCGATAAAAATTTCTTAAAAGGAAGTGCAGGTTTAGCTGAATCAATCTCGCTCTGGGTGTGGACTGTATGTTGTAATTTGAAAAGAGTTCGCAACAATAGAGAAATAATATGAAGAAATCCAAAACATAGAAATACAAGTTACTTACCCAAGACGCAGGCCGGGCAGCTTCGTTGATAAAACCTTTGCTCCTTGAGCGCGCTCAAAGACCAAAAGAAGCTGGTAACGTCCTTCCAGGTGGATTCCTATGATTTAGAAATCCTCCAGGGGAATTCACACTTATTTGCAGGTGAAACGGGCATTAATTATAAAAAACATAAATAGAACGGAATCACGGAAAGTAGAAAACTGGTCAAGAACTTGATTCGCTCAAATTAAGCTGGATAGCTGGGGTAAACAAAAGAGCATGTGACTGATCTGTGTGACTGCTCGATCAAGACTCGATTAAAAACAAGTGCCACATGTGAAATAGTGAAACGTTGGTTGCCCCTAACAACCGCTAGATCAGGTGTAATGTGCTATTTTAAGATTTTACTTATTTATCTGGTATGCAATTAATTTATTTACAAAAAGAACGCCAAATGGCGTGAACAGTTTTCTAATAAGGAATATTGAGCATAACAACCTAATAAGCCTAAAATCGCGGGTTCGTACCCCGGCAGGAGACCCTTGAACTTCTTAAAGGGATTAAAAATCCTCGATTATACCATCCTTCGAAAGGGACATTAAACGGGGGTCCCAAGTCAGTAAGATGTCTGGTATTATATGGTATGGTTTGAAACTTTCAAATTTCATTCAAAATCATTGGGTATAGTCAAATGTATTTTGCCTATGTCAATTGACGTTGTTTTGGCCTTACTGATGATTTATTTATGAGTTTTATCGATTAATGGATCTTAATTAGTCAAAAAATACATTCGTTATTTGATTACACAGGTCTGTAAAAAATGTTTTTTTTTTAATTCTTTTGATTTAGCTAACTGATCTTTATGTAGTTTTTTGCACTGATTTTTAAAATGACGTTGGGTTTTTTCTATCACGTAAGGCTTGCCTAGTAAATAAAGTGGAAGTTTTGGGAAAAATTACAAAAAATGGGAAATTTTGGATTTGAATTTATTATTTTAACATGAAGTAATAGCAAAAAAAAAAACGATGCCTAGCTAAAATGAGCATAAAAGTGATGCATATGTGTTGTAAAGTTATTATAAGTCTTTGTAAAAACGTTTTCTCTTCCCATCAAATCTTCTTTCGGTACCTTTTCGGCTGTGCTCTTGTGACATTTCCTTTTTTAACATCCAACAATAGTCTGCCATCATGTTGAAATTCCATTGACCTTGGTATCTGCGCTGTATTTCTTTATATCTTGATGGAAAGGTTTTCCTTGTTCCTCACTTACAACCCCAAGATTTTCTGGAAAGTAGTCCAGATGTGAGTGAAGGAAATGAACTTTGACACTCATGTTGCAGACCAACATTTTGTAGTTTTGTAACAATTCAGCAACCAAAGTTTTGTAGTTTGGAGTTTTTTTTTGTTTCCAAGAAAGCCTGTTATAACAAGTTTAAATGAATTCCAGGCATTTTTTTCTTCCATTTCCATTTTAGTGACAAAGCTTTCATCTTTTAAAAGTTTTCTGATGCCAGGTCCAACAAAGACTCCCTCTTTCATCTTAGCATCGGATATACCAGGAAACTGTATCACAAGTTGTTTCATTAGCTCCAATTTGACATGAAGTTGTGGAAGTAAGATCTTTTTGGGATCTACTAAACTTTGTCTTTCAACATTTTTAACTCCTGGGATTAGAGCCTTTCTGATTGGCCACGTCTTCTTGACATAGGGTTGTTTCCTGTCACGGCTATCCCATTCACAGAAGAAACATGGAAGCTTTGTGTAAGCACTTTGTTGACCTAGTGACATGGAAATAACTTTAGAATCCCCACAGATGGTCCATTTATGGCCAGAGTAGCCGAGCTTACCAAGAACAAACTCAAGATTTTCGTAGCATTCTTTCAAATGGACTGAGTGTCCAACAGGAACAGAAGCATATCAGTTACCATTGTGAAGAAGTACGGCTTTCAAACTTGATTGATCAAACTTCAAAATTAATGAATCAAGTAAGAAATTTTCAGACGAAAATTGAGACTTATCTAGGGGTGATGAATTTTTTTACTTTTTTTTCCGTAATCAGCACAAAAAATGCTGTTAAACCCACTAGTTAAATATGCTACAGCTTTTTCATCGCAGACCTGTGTTACTTATTATTTATGATTATTTTTCAATAATGTAATATGCAAACTATCGAATGTAGCATCTTCGTTAATTTCCATTATATCATTTTAATAGTTCCAAAAGATCGCAATTGCTAAGTACTGAATAAATCATAATCGATAATCTGCTTTAAAACACCTTGTTGGTTTTTAAAAAATTGCAGCAGCAAACACTCGAACATGTCTTATTCAATTCTTAGATATACTAATATATATATATATATTCGAAACAAAACGCAAAAGTGGTACATGCGAGACTTTGAAACTCTCAGTTAAAAAAAAAAGCTCATAATAATGAATTTTTCATTTTCGAAACTTAGCATTTGTATCAACGAGATATACTTTGGCTTTATTATATATATATATATATATATATATATTTTGATATAATAAACGATCGACTTGATGATAGCAACCTCTAAAATACTTAAGTTACAAAAAGATACTTTGGAATCAGAAAAGGTCTTTTGAATGTAGCTTAGTGCCTGCCTCTTTTCGGTTGATGAATTTCCTGAATAGAATTTATAAAAGAGTACAGTGGGGTTTAAAACCTTTTCAACAGTCTCTCTCTCTGTCTTTAAATGTTACGCCTTAAGGACGCAGTGTGGTGCAGAAACTCCAAATAAGTGGACAAACTCACAGTATCTTCTACATCGTTTCAATTAAAATTAGTAACTTCGTTTGCTCAACCGTTTAAGTAACTAATTTTTAATACAAATGAATAAATACATTATTTCGTCATCATTTTGGCATGAATATGAAAAAAAATATGGCCTCGAAACGTTCCCGAAAGTTTAACGAACAGACTCCATCTCAAGAACTAAAAGTAAAACTTTTAAACACAAACACACATACACACCTATATATTTATATGTGCATTCCTGAATTTATAAATTATGTTCAAATGTGTGAAAAATATATATTTTAGGGTCATATACATAAAAATAAATAAAATATAACTGTTTTGCACAACGGAGGAAATAACTGTAATAATCGTTAGATGAGATCGCACCGTTATTTAAAAGTGAACGGAACATCGTATTTCCAGAAGTCTAGAGATAGTTCTTTAGGAATGGCGCGCCATTTACACACGAGTATATTATAATATTTTACTGCCCTATAAGAAAAAGTAAGCTTAGAACTAGTTGTAAAATGTTAAATGAAAAAAAAATAATACATATGGGTAATGCAAACAAAAAAGTGATAATATAATGGCTTATTCACCACAAACCGATTTTTGGAATTGATCAACTTTAAAAGTACGAAAAATGAAATACTCTTGAACAAAAAAAAAATGAAATACTTACGGTCCTTTGGATCAAAACAGAATAACTCTAAAATTTCAAAATCGCTATGTTCACATTTAGTGAAGTAATTATGCCTCACACGACACTTTTTCTCATGGTTTTAATCTGGTTCTGAACCTGAAGTTTCGGTAGCATACAATTACTTGCTTAAATCAGTGCAAAATGTGATTATGTCAATTGTTGAAATTTCAGATCTATCCGCTTTATTTATTTTCGATGATTTTGCTCAATTGAAGTGAAGTGAACTTATAGATGAAGGAAGTTTGGAAAAAGGACGTCAGAATGCTTTGCGGGATCCTCCTGGCTACATTTGCAATAAATCAATAATATATATAAAGTTTACATTTAGAGGCTTAAAATATACTTTTTGCTAGTAAATCACTTTGAATGTTAAAATATGTTTTTAAAATGTGACCTTTTAACAAACCTGACTTGACAAATATTCTATTTATGTTAAAAGTTCGTTTTAAATCTTAGGTCAACCGTAAAATAATAATTGTTTTTTGATTTATCCATTTTAAAAGTTACTTAAGTTAGTTAATATTATTTTTTTTTTAAACCTTTAGGATCTTCTTATTATTCTATATAATATATATAATAAAACGACTTTATTACAACAATGAGTCTATGTCTTAGCCTAAATCATACAAGCCCTGCCGCCATTTCTTTTTATCATAGCAGTCTTCCTCTCTAAGTCATCTTGCTAATTTAATTATAACTTTTAGTTATAATATTACGTATCATAGTCAATAGTAATAGTAATTGGAAAAGGTTTGGCTCATCTGAATAACTATCTTCATTATGAAAAGTATGTATGTTAGAGAAGAATAGGTTGACGTCGGCACATAATAAATAAGTTTTGCTTATTTTGGTGTTTTCTTTGACTGCACCCCCAACTATTTCTTCCTTAAATTAGAAAAGTATATGTATTTATGAAACCTTAGTCAAAATATATATCACAAAATTACACATACATTCTATGCTTGTAACATTTGACAGCGTATGCAAATGCACCGCGCAATTCCACGACCCTTGTCCAAATGGTTTGCATTTGAATATTATCATATTCAATTGAAAACTCTATTTCCGTAAACCAGATATAGAATATTCGACATCTAATGTTAGGATTGGCATAGTTAAAGTCACAACATATAAAAAGCAATAATAATAATTTTTTATCTATCGCTTAAAAATAAAGTTCTGCTAAAATTAGCCGCCTTCTTAATATAAATATATATATAAAACTACAAGTTGAGGATCCAGGTGGCTCAGTTTGTAGAGCACTTTTTTTTTAAAGGGAAGTTTGAGTATTAATTTAGAAGCTCGATTTTATATATATTAAATGTTAATATAACTCTTTTTATAAAATAAATTTATTCCTTGAAATTTACACCTATATTATAACAATACAACAAGTAAATGGCAGGAATGATACATAGAGACTAGGATTAAGATAAGTAGAGAAACTACCCAGTAGTAGTACGTAAATAACAAGAATAACACTTAGAAGATCATTAGGCCATCTTTTCAGATGTGTGGGACGCCTGAGAGTACAATCGGGAGTTGATGAGCTAGGTTTGAAGTAAGTGGGTTTAAGTGGGAGTGAAGTTAGTCATGAAAGAATTGATATCGGGTTCGGGTCAAATCAGCAGCAAATGGGACTTAAGGCCATTGTGGATGTTTTTATTCATAACAAAGTAAGGAGTGGATTTTACAAAGGATTTTTGATTGTAAGGATTGGATACGAGAGGAATTCTATGGCTTAGTGGAGCCCCAAAGCTCTACTCCGTAAGTCCAAATAGGTCTTCGAATAGTCATGTATATGAATGACTCTTTTTTAGTAATTGGGAGCTTAGAGCATTTGACTAGTAAGTGCTGAAGTATTTAATAATACACTTTGAAAACAGCCATAATGTTAATGTTTACATATCACTTGATTTCGAACCTTAACATTTGAAATAAAGTTTGATATTCATTGAGGATATACCCCTCACAGGTGATCGACTCCATCATGGCGCTGTTCCGGGTGGACTACAGCGGACGCGGAGAGCTGGCGGAGCGGCAGCAGCGACTGGGACAGATGCTGTCGAGGATCCAGAAGATATCGGAAGAGTACAACGTGGCCGTCTTCATCACCAACCAGATGACGGCGGATCCTGGCGCCTCCATGACCTTCCAGGTAGCTTCTCCAGTACATTGTATTTACATTTATAACAGAATAAATTTTATTTTAATAATTTTATTTTAATGGGGTCCTCAAATAACGAAAAAACGCCAGTCACTAAATCTTAAGCTGAACCTAATGTATTCTATATTCAGAAAAAAATAGAAACAAGACAAAAATTAAACAAGTACACTTACTTAATAAAACCAGTTTGGACATAAGCATTACGGATTTACGGCATCGGCAAACAGACTCATAGAAAATTACGAAAAAAATTTCAATCAAGAACACTCAGATTTGTCACAAATGCACCTTGGTATGTCAATAACAAAACTCTGCATACTGACTTTGAAATACCAACGGTTGAACAACGTATACGAACATACTACAAACGCTTTCAAGTAAAACTACACGGACATCCAAACCCATTATTAGAACAAATTGCCACGACTCACATACCTGAGAACACTGGGACAAGACTAAGAAGAACGTGGATGAGGGATTTGTTGTTTGTTCATTTAACGCAGCTTTGTGCTCCTATCGGACGATGCAACAGTGGGAGTCCTAAATTTTGCCTAAATAAGCCTAACCAGGCTTAATTTTATTTTATTTTTTTAAACACTTTATTCAGATATTACAATCTGCCACTTATGGGCAATAAGTAATGGTGCTATGTAGCTACAACCATTCCATAATAAAACAAAAAAAAGTGATATAAACAAAATAAAATAATTGAATGTGAAAAATCTGTGCATAGGCAAACATATATACAGGCGATAATAAAAGGAAATTAATGCAAAAATGGTAATAAAATAAAGTCTAGATAAAAATAATAAAAATAAATAAAATAATGTACACATTCAAACCATGCCTGGGTCCCCGAACTAAGCTTCTTCCCCAGGAATGAGGGTAAACCAGGAGTTCGGGAGGCCGGTACCCCCTTTTCCAGCCGTGTCACTGGAATTAAACGCCAATGGAAGCTGATTAAGGGCGCTTCACACACACAGGTCGTGAGTGGAGAATCTGGCCAGTGCCAGTACTCCAAATAGCATTATTATAACAAGTCTCGGGGTCATTGCCGGTTTAGACGGGGTGGATTGTATGGATGTGTGGAACTGGATAATGACTGAGCCAGGGGATTGGGATGATAGGCAAGGTTTCGGTGAATGTTTGAGAGTTTAGTAGGGATGAGGTCGAGGACGAAAGGAATGTTGAGATCATTATAGAGGGTTTTGTTTGAGACATAATAAGGAACGTTGACAATAGTTCTCAGGACTTTGGATTGAAAGGATTGAATCCAGGCTTAATTAGGATAGGGATCTTTAACGAGTATCTGACATAGAACAGAGTCGGGACCCCCGTTTAACGTCCCTTCTGAAGCACTGCATAACTAAGGATTTTTGACTCCATTACTGCACTAAAAAATCCTAGTGCCACCTGTCCAGCTACGAACCCGCGATCTTGGGCTTAGTAGGTTGTTATGCTAACCACTAGGACCACAGGTCGCACCATTGTTTAATTTTATCAAATGTTAGTAATGATTTTGAGGACATCTCAGGCTAAATATATCGACAAATACCTGCCTGTTTAACGCGAATAACCATAATCTAATCATGAGTTTCTCCTTTGTTTTCTCATTTAAACTTCAGTCAATTGTCAACAAGGGCAAACCTCCTATATCGACGACTAACACACTCAACACGACTAACAATGAGCAGGCAGGAAATCACAATTTTCACGATTTTCGAACAACTCCCTTGACAATTTTGAGATGAAAACATTTTGATAATTATTCCGCAGGTTGTCGCATCGAGTTGATTCACAACAAAACAAAAACAAGCAAGCATATGTCAACTGGGGAGTTTGATATATTTTGCAAAAAATAAAATTAAGAGTTATAAAAAAAAGTATTCCACTGGTTGTCGCTTCGTGTTGAAACAACAAGTTTTAACTTTTCATTCGTTTCCCTTTTAATATATTCCAAAAATACAAGCTATCATTAGCTTTAGTATGTAAAAGAGAATGTAATCATGGGAAATGTGTATACTTCGGTAATCATTTCGTCTTGAAATAAACGTCTTAACAAAAGTATATCACCTAGACTTCGAAATGTTTATTAAAACTTTTATTTCTTGATGAAGTGATTAATTAAATCTATTCATTACTCATAATTACATTCTATTTTCTATACTAAAGCTCACTAAATACACAGTTAAAACTTGTTGTAACTCAACTCGAAGCGACAACCCCGCGGAACGAATACCAATATATTTTTTAAACAAACAACAATGGCTCTAATTCTGTTATTTTTTTTTTACGAAAACTCCACTTAAACGTGTCCAAAATACATTTAAGTTCATTCCGATTTCCTTCCAACCTTTATTCATAATTTACTAAATTCGAGGAAACTACAACTATAACATGACATATAAATAATTAATTCAATGCGAAATATTAAAATTATAATATTTTATGTTAGTATGAATTTTTATGATGTATTATTTTATGAAGACATAAACAGCTCGATTATACGAGCCTCAGCTCGACAGGTGAGTTAGAAACCCCAAGTCGGTCGAGATCGATCAAATGCCTCGGGGGTTGACAGGATTAGATTTCTGTCCTCCAGAATTATCTTGTAGTCTGATCATTAGGCAGATTTAGTATCTTTGATTGCCTTCTCAAGTATAATACAATAATAAAAATTTCTTCGAACTTTTATTTTATTGTATTAGGAGCTTTGATTTGCAAAGTTAAATAGTACTAAATTAAAATTTTAAAGTTGAATTACAACCCATGAAGGGTCTTAATCAGTAAATGGTAGAGACTGTAGTGTTTCTAAGCCAATGAGAGATTTGGCCGTTATATTTTCCCCCAATTAATGATACTACCTTTATAGGCTAGGTGAGCCACAGGAGGGTATTGCAGATCTCACTGGGCCAATCTATGGAAGTTTGCAGGTTAAATAATTCATCTGCCATAACTATGTATTTACCTGGGACCTACAGCACTGCGATTCAGCGCTCTACCACTGAGCCACCCCACTTTTAGTGGTATAGTTTATAGTATTTCTACAGCTTATGAAGGATCATGGGTTCAGTAAATGGTAGAGACTATACTGATTTAAGCCAACGGTTAGATATGATTTGACCAAATTGGAGAAATAGGAACTTTTATTTGTTGTTAACGTCACTTTCTGCTGATATGGCTAATCGGAAGATGCTGGAGTGGGAGCTCTAAATTTTGCCTATCCAGGCTTAATTAGGATAGGGATTTTTAACGAGTACCTGACACCGTACAGGATCGGGACCCCCGTTAACGTCCCTTCCGGAATAATCAAGGATTTTTTACCCCCATTAAAAATCCTAATGTCACCAGTAGGTTTTAATTCTAACCATTAGGACAACAGGTCGCCCCGAAACAGGAACGTTTTTATAAGCAATTATTAATGGTTAGGAAAGGAAACTCACTTAATACAAGTTATATATCTTTGTCTGGGATAACCGTTAAACATGAAAAAAAGCAAAACTCAACACAGGAAATATATGAGAGAATGTGAATAACCTAAGTTTTTTGCTGAACAATGTATAAGTTGCTTACATGAAGAATGTAATAGAATAGAGTAAAATAATATATACATTCTTATATGTGTAAACGTGTTTACACGAGTGACATTATATATATTGATTCATCATAGTTTTCCTCAATAATTTAAATTTATGTTAAATAAATAACGTAATACTATGTGATAAATTTGATTGAGGGCTATGACAAAGTCTAGCATCATGAAGAAATCCTTATCTAATTCCAAGAAAGGTCGGAGACTAATTTCTTTCCTTCTTTCACGACGGAATGGTTTCTTTTACTACCAAATTAACCAATTAAATGAGATGGTAGCATATTTTTTGTCCCAATTGAAAATCGAAAATACTTTTTTCCATTGTAAACAAAAAAAATTGACATTTTCATGACGTGCTAAAAAAATTTTGAAAAATATTTGGCTGCAGCAACTATGTACTCATTTATATAAAAATGTTTGTGACAATGACAATAAACCCTAAGGAAACTTAGAAATAGGTTTACCTTGTACTGAATAAAAGATAGGATGATTGCTTACTCAATAGTTAAGTTCGAAAGTTAAAAAGCTTTTGGCCATATAATTATCTATTTTTTTTAAACACTTAATTGAAACATTACAATCGCCACTTGTGGGCAATAAGTAATGGTGCTATGTAGCTTACAATCATTCCATAACAAAACAATGATAGAAACAAAATAGAATAAATAAATATATACATGCGGTAATAAAAAGAAATTAATGCGAAAATGATAATAAAATAAAGTAAAAAAATAAAAATAAAATATAAAATATAATGTACACATTCATACCGTATTTACATATAATTTTCTAATAAATAAAAAAATTTGAGACTTTCAGTAATAAATCTAGGTCACCAGCCTCTCTAAATAGGGTAGTTCTTAATTGGGGAAAAGATCTGGCTGTAGGGCTTGATCTCGGGAAACTTAATTTTACTGCACAACTGAAAATATAATTATATATATATATATATATATATATATATATATATATATATATATATATATATATATATATATATATATAGGCTTCTTTATCTCAAATATTAGTCTCTTACTAATTTTAGAATATAATCAAAATCTGGTATGATTATCTGTAATTATAACCCTTGATTTTATTCTTTATTTTGTTATTGCAGTGTTAAAGCTGGGGGATATTAAGAAATGTTAAATTTAAGAAATGTTATGAAATATAAGGCTCTATATATATTAGGCAGTGGCATCATTGTTTGTGTTCCCGTTACTCAGGCGGCCGATAGTGTTCTCCGAAACATATCAGTTTTCGCTTATTGGTAATAGTATATTTTATAAACAGAGCGTATTTTAGTATCTGATTGGGCTAAAAGGTGTATGCTATTGCAAGCTGGTGGCATAATTATTATAAGGTTATCTTTGCCTTAATCCAAGTACTAATCTACTTAAAGGTCCCGGGGTGGAGAGGGATAAATTATTTATTCTATTAACCGTTAATGGATCCTATGGAACCTGAAAACCACCAGGAGACTCATTAGGGGGAAACCTGGTGGTTTTGTTAACCTTAGGATGTTATTATTATTCTAGCACTACGTTCCTGGAAAAACCCGGGCTTTATGTTTTTCAGGCAGGAAAAATTCCTAGCTTATGCTACCCCTCGAAGAAGACGTAAAATGGCGGTACCGAGTCTGTGTGGCGTCGGCTAACTAAACCCCTATCATAATTACAGGTGGCACAATATTTGCAACCTAGCGAATAGTGTTTTATGCATAATAGAATTTTTTTTAGCCTCCTTGATGTATCTTTAATTAGTCAAGAGCAGACAATTTAACATGATACATATAATATAGAATAAATTAAACAAATATTGAATAAACAGCATGTTATGGCATACTTGGAATTACTGAGAAGTTGACTTCTTATCTTATACCTGAGAAAGGAATTAGTGGCCTATGACACTCACTAATGCTGCTACTGCTTATTACCTGCAGTGATATTGTACTTCCGCCATATTCAGTATCTAATGGCCCGCAAAGTTAGGGAAATACCATTGTCCGTTAGGGAGATGATTATATCATTATCGTCTTTAGGTAAAAGCTACCGTGAGATCGCTAAACAAGTGAAATTGTCATTCTCTACAGTGCGGTATATTATTTAAAAAAAAGATAAGAACTGGATCGACTGAAAATCAACCTCGGAGAGGTCGTCCAAGGGCCCTTACGGTGCGAGAAAGAAGACAGGTGGTTAAAGAAGCTTTAAGAAAACCCAGTAAAAGTGCTCAACATCTTGCCGATGACCTAGCATCATCTAGTGGAAAGTATGTTGCGCTACAAACAATCCGAAACGTTCGCCACAGTGAAGGCATTCGTGGCAGAAACTTTTCATTAGTGAAGTGAAGAGGAAAAAGTGACTTGAGTTCGCGAAAACCGCTGAACCACTAGATTTTTGGAAGAAAGTTATATTTTCGGATGAAAGCAAATTCGAAATTTTTAAACCGGCTTACATTTTGGCAATTTTCCGAAAAAATAAAACAGCTTTAGATACAAGAAATATATTGAAAACGGTGCAGTGTGGAGGTGGAAATATTATGAGACTGTATGGCGTACTCAGGCGTTGGAAATTTAGAAATTATTGAAGGTATTGTGACAGCTAGCTCAGATGTGGAGGTGTTGCGACGCAACATGAAAAGTATTGCCATTAAATTAGGTCTGGAGAACGAATGCTTACTCCAACAAGAAAATGACCCGAAGCACACAGCCAACTTAACCAAGGAGTGGCTTCTATGTATTATAGTACCCCACTCCCTCCCAGAAGATTGCCGACACCACCTCAGTCACCAGACCTCCTCCTATAGAGAACCTATGGCATATTTTAGACAGAAAGGTACGACAGACAAACCTTACTAGCAAGGAACACTTAAAACAAGTAATAAATGAATCGTGGAACAATTTATCAGTAGAAATATTAAATAATTTAGTAGAATCCATACCAAGGCGTCTGCAGGCAGATATGTTTACAAAATATTAAGTAATTTATGGGCCTTTGGCACATACATTATCAATTAAGGTGTGCCAATACTTTTTAGGCGGCGAAAAACGGCATTTTTTTTGTTTATGCCCAACTTGTTGACTTTTTTTTCTATATCATATTTGAGATGTTAAATGTTTATTCTTTGCAAATTTAATAAATGTCAAAAAGACTAGAACATTTTTTTTTACATGTATAAATCTTCAAATAACTGCAAACACATTTTTTGCCTGCATAGGAATATTTAAGACTCCCACTGTAGCACTGTTCGATTAGCCACAGAAGCGTAAAGAAAAATTAAATCAATAAACAAATCAGTAGAAACAGTTCTACATATAATATCATCATATAAGATGTATGTTGAAATGTATTTTATTCATATACTATTTAACCTATGTTTTCCTACATCTCCTAAATCCCCAACAGATGCTCCATAATTAATAGCTCATGCCCATCAGAAGTAATGGATGAATTACCATCAATTATCTTTACTACTATTTCATAGAAGCGAGGTTTTAGAATCGTTTAATAATACACACTTTATATTACAAAGATTTGAAATATTTTCAAAGTTTTTAGGCCCCGTTAAAATCAGAGCAGATATATTTAGTCCCCTGTTGCAAGTGATTTCACTTTCTCAGAGCATTTCCGCCGCCGGGACAAGGGCTGAATCAGAAATGACGCGTTGGCAGGGACTTCTACTTTCCTCAGTTACTGGACACATAGTTGCTCTCTTACCCGCGTTAGCAAAGCAAATATTCTCTTGCTGAGACATTTGAAGAAGGACATGAGCATCTCACTACCATTGGTAATTTGTTGATAAAATTAGGTGCTTCTCCCGATTACATTAAGCCATTTGATTTAAAGTTTTTAAAAATAAATCTTAAGTGAACTAAAATAAAATTTGGATATTGGATAATAAAAATTGGACGGAAGATAGTCGGGGGGGGGGGCAGTCAAAAAAACACTAAATAAGTACTAGACTTATATTTAGTAAGTAGTATATTTAGTAAGTCTAGTACTTATTTAGTGTTTTTTTGACTGCACCCCCCAACTATCTCCGTTCTCCATTTTATCATCCAGTCAACTATTTTCCTCTCATAAAATAAAATTTGTCAGGGGGTGGAATCAAAGATTACAAAAAATAAGAAACACTTATTTTATTGTGCCAACGTTTGACAATATAAATAAAACCATTATTTGTTGTTATTTTTAAAAAAATATATAAAGTTTAGATATCATTACCTGTATTATAAATACCTTTTCCGTTCTTATTACGTATCACCAGTACCAATGTACATTACTCTTTAATTTTTCTCACTAGTTATTTCATAATTTCACCTCACTCTCTGTATTTCTTTAGAATCTTATCAGTTTTGTTAGTCTTCCTCGGTACTACAATGTTTTATATAGTTAATTTCTGTTTCTTTTCCCAGCCCTGAAGATGATCTACATTTAGGCTAAAACGATGGCACAATACTATTAGTTTTTCTTATTTTGAGTAATCTTTTACTGCACCCCGTGGCTAATTTACTCCTTATTGGAATTATCCGGTCAACTATTTTCCACTTAAAAAAGAAAATTTATCTAAAAACTTCTTAACTTCTCCCCTCCAAAAAACAAAACAAAAACTTTACTTGGTATAACATAAATTGATCTATTAAAAAAAAAAATTATTGAAATTTACAACTGTATACAGAATACATCAAGTAAATTTAATGAAAGATAAATCATGCCCAGAGACAAAGGCAAGTAAAGAAACTACCCAGTGGTAGTACTCAAATAAAAAGTTCAGCTTAGAAGGGCACGAGGCCATCTTCTTTTCAGACGCCTCGGAAGATTATCAGGGATTGAAGAGGTTGTGAGGTTTGAAACTAGTGGGTTTGAGTGGAAATGAAGTTTGTCATGAAATAATTGATATCGGATTCGCGCCAAATCAGCAATAAACGGGACATTAAGGTTATGAATTACTTTGGTTATAACAAAGTATGGAGCATTGAGGATTTTACGAAGGATTTTGGATTGTAAGTATCGAATACGAGAGGAATTCGATAGCTTAGTGGAGCCCCAAAGCTCTACTCCGTAAGTCCAGATGAGTCTAATGATTGTCATGTATATGAGTCTTTTGTAATTAATTGGAAGCTTAGAAGCTTGTTTGTCTAGTAAATGTTGAAGTAGCCTGAAACGGCGAACTGTTTGTAGCTGTATGAGGATTCCAAGTTAAGCGTTTGTAAAGGTGTAGTTTTAAGTATCGGACCTGTTCTACAGGAATCATTGGGATGTTATTAAACGATCCCGTAGGGCAGGAAGTCCTTGATTTACGACGGAGATCAAATTAAATTAAATATTGAAATATAGTTTAAATACTTCATACAAAAAAATAAAACAACATATATTTACCTAGCTATTCATTTTATAATTCCAAGGAAAGGCCATTACCTCATCTCAAGTAAGCATTGTTTTCCGGAGTCAGTTGGTTTCCGCCCATTTGGAGGTCGCTGGCAATATTCTAGACAAATCCAAACCAACAATCTTTCTGCTCAGAATCGCAAACATACAAACTAGAAACAGGCACGGCTGTTGAAATATCCCTAATCGTATCAAATGAAAACGCAAATTCACAACATCGCAGTGTATCGTGGGGAAGAAAATCAGTTTTATAGGATTATAATTATATTATAAAATCTTCGATCATCAGTGGTTTAATTTTAAAATAAATTTTTATAGTATAGTTTAAAAATAGCAATACGCTTAGCGACTTTATAATAAAACTTTTTAAAGTAATATAGCCTTCTATGCACATTTAATATTGTTTTGTTGTTAGTTATTAATTTTTCTCTATTTATTTAACTTCGCATTATGATACTATGAATAATCGAACGGTGTTCCAGTGAGAGCCCTAAATTTTGCCTATCCAGATATAATTAGGACAGAGATGTTTAACGAGTATCCAACATCATCTTACAGGCTGGAGGCCCTCATTTTACTCTCCTTCCAAAGGACGGCATAAAAAAGAAATGTTTACCCCCTTTTATAAAATCCTACCGCCACCTGCCGGAACTTTAGCATAGAAGGCATATATACTCACCACTACATCACAGGTCACCCTACCGTTTTGTGTTTTCCTTTTGAAGTGATATTGACATTGAAAATATTCTAAAAATGTTTAGTTTAAGTGTGCGTAGAGAAGATTATAGACATGTTTCATTAACATAAATGAAATAATCATGTGCAGCTGTTGAAACCGATGCTTTCATTGCGCAGTAGAAAAAAACCACGATAGACAGTAAACTTCTATTCACAAGTTACAGATACTACCAACGATTTGGATATTGCGCTGTCGCTTAAAAAACAATTTACCCGTGAGGTGACCTGTGGTCTATTGGTTAGCATAACAAACTACTGAGTCCAGGATCGAGGGTTTCTAGCCCGGCAGGTTGCCCTAGTATTTTTTAAAGGGAATATAAAAATGGGTTATGCCGTCCTTTGGAAGGGGCGTTAAAAGGGGGTCCCTGTACGATGTCAGGTGCTTATTAAAAATGCCTGTCCTAATTAAATCTGTATAAGCAAAATTTAGAGCTTCCAGTGTAGCATCATTCGATTAGCCTTGGCAGCATAAAGTGACGTTAAATGATGACAAACAACAACAACAACAACAAATCTCTCATCCACGTTCTCCTCTTAGTGTTCTCAGGCTATTTGTACTATTAATGGGTTATCGGGTCCGATCAGCGATGTTCAAAGTGACGTTAAATAAACAATTTACCCGTTAACGATACTGAACTTCTTCGTTTTAAGGATAACAAAGAGAATTAACATAGATATTTGACAGTAGTTAATCGATATGGAAATGAAATAGATTCATTCGATGGCAATAGAGATTCCAGTGCTCCTATTAGAGCGCGCTGGAGACAGGCCTGCCCACACTCCTTGTGCGGGCTCCTTAGCCTCCTACGTCAGTATCATTAGCATTAGCTCACTTTCCAATTGACCTATAGCAGATTTATTTTTAGCAGTCCTTGGGCCTCTCAGGACTCGTCTGGCGGGCCCGGTTACAGGTAGGGAGGAATTCGGAAATTGAGAAAAATAATAATTTGTTGTCTTGTTTAGTCGCCATCATAAATTGCAAAGAACAAAGGATAAGCCACTTTATTTTTTGAAACTAAAAATGAAAAAATGATTGAAATAATAACTATTGCCTCATGATTAGTTACAATCAACAGCAGTACAGATAATGTTGAGAACTAGAAAATTTTGAATCTGTTCCGCCAGTTGAGTAACAAGTTAATATGTTTCAAAAATATAAGTTATCGTGATCTTTAGTATGGAAAAGATTACGTAATTATGACTAATCAATACATTTCTTAATACATTTCTTGATGAAATGATTACCGAAGTATAAACATTTCCCGTAATTGCATTCTCTTTTCCATACTAAAGCTCATGGTATTATTGGAATTGTATTTTTGTAAAAATATTAAAAGGAAAAGGAAGTTAAAACTAGTTGTGACTCAACTGGTAGCGACAACTTGCGGAATAATTACACATATTTCTAGGATATGAAATTTTTTGAACTGATTAGTGTTTTCATAGGTGTAGGTCATTGTCTTTTATTCTTCTCAGAGTGTGTTCGTGTGACAGAGAGGAGGTAAGAAAGAGCATGGGATTGGTATTGTTGAATTTTGTTTATTTACTGTGAATATATGATTTAACAGTAGGGATGTTGTTATAGTGTGATTCGAAATATTTCAAAGTGCATTAACTTTTTTCTTGGAGTTTTGGATTTTGTTGTTTGTATCTCGTGTAAATGGAAGTGTTTTGCTCAACAGCAAAGTTCTGATCCATACGTGCAAATAGGTCTTTGTATACAGCTGTAGATTAGTCGTTTAAATGGAAAATTTAAAAGGGGATTTGGAAATGTATCTGTTCATTTTCGGTAACAATAAGGTTACCTTGAAAGGATCGCATAGGAAACGATTATGCACTAAATATTTCTCAGAATCAAATTTATAAAATGTTGTTCTTAATAATATTACGTGATGTGTAACATAAATCAGAACAATTTCTGTAGTCGATAGCCATTTCCTAGTACAATAGGTTTTCTCGGTAAAAATTAAAGGCAGTTAATGTATTATGAAAACACTTAGAAATGTATTATACTTTTAAATAATTTATTTTTGTCTAATAACTGTAATTACTCTCTATCTAATAACTCTCAACACCTTCCCTGTATTCACAGTCTCCTCCAGTTTAAATACTCAGTCCAGCACCACGAAACAAGATCTCGCCTTCCCAATTTTCATACTCGTTCCCACAGATAGTCTCGTCACACAAAAAAAGTATCTCATCAAGCAAATATTAAAATAACAAAATCTAAAAGCCTTTCTCCACCATATTGGAAGGCTCTCCTCCCCTAATCCCCCGGCTTAGCGTTAACAATTTAGGTTTCTGTTAGCATTCGATTGTTTGCTTGGAGCTATTCGTAAATGGTTTAGAATGGAGTTATTTGTAACTGGTTCCGAACGGTGGAGGTCGAGGACGTGGACAAACATCTTTCAAGGAGACATCTTTGAAAAGTGGAGACATCTCGTGCCGTTAGCGGTTCAATCTCTTCTTCAGTACACACTATAAGTTGAATATACATACGCAGTATATTCTAACCACTATTTTATTTTTTTAAAGATATTTATATATATAGAAATAGAAATAGAAATAGAAATAGAAAAGTAACTTTATTCTGGGACAAAGTCCCTTTAGAATAACAGATATGAACAGGAATAAAAACATAATATTTATCTGGCCAGAAGGCTAAATGTTACAAATCATAAAGCGTGAAAACATGACAGAAAACAATTTAAAAAGAAATTTATAAACAAAAATAATAGTAAGTAAATAAATAGTACAGATCTTGACAGGATATTAAGCAATTACAGAGAATAGATAAATCCAAAGCTTTTGAAATTGAATGCATGCGCTAACATTCAATAATTTGTTTACATGATGTACAGCTTTTCAAAGAGCAGAATTAAAAGAACTAGATAACACAGTTTGTTATTATATACATTGTATTCTAAGCAAATGACTAACCTACCTAGAGACTATCCTTCTGGGAAGCTAATAGATGTTGAAACAGCCAGGATTTGAATAATGATAGAGAGGGAGTATGACGGATATTAGGAGGGATTGAGTTCCACATTGTGGTGGAGCGGGCGAGAAAGGAACGTTCGAATGCTTTAGTTCTGTGTGAACGTATATAGAGATCAGAAAGGCGGGATCTTGTTTTATGGTGTTGCACTGATGATTTGAATTGGAGGAGACTGTAGATATATGAAGGGTGTTGAGAGTGAATGGATTGGTATAAGAATGAACAGAGGAAATATTGTCTTCGGAAGGGAGGGAAGAGCCACTTTAACCCATCATAGAGGTGGGAGACGCGCGATCGCTTCGGAGTACCAAGCACAAATCTTAGAGAGCAATTCATTATTCTCTTTAATCTGTCTTCAAGCATTTTAGAGAGGCCTCCATATACCACGCTACAATAGTCAAAGTGGGGGAAGATGAGAGAAGATACGAGAAGCTTACGGGAAGATTGTGTAAGGAGATGACGAGAACGATGGAACAACTTCAGGGAACTAATTGTCCGTCGGGATATTTGGGCGATGTGGGATTTCCAGGAAAGGTTTTGGTCGATGGTGATGCCTAGGTTTTTCACCGAGGAGGTAAACGTGATAGGATTATCGTTTAGGAGTAATGTTGGGAGGGTGTGGATGGATGTAAGGAGGGAATTGGAACCTAAAACAATGGCCTGAGTTTTCAATGCGTTCAATTCCAGTTTGTTCAGCTTTGCCCAGGCACAGATCCTATCCAGGTCTTCCTGAATACTAGCGAACGCAAAAAATAGCTCGGAAGGGGGAAAGGACAGATATATTTGGAAATCGTCAGCATATAGATGATGGGAACAGTGGTGAACAGATTTAGGGAGATCATTGATATAGCAGTTGAAAAGAAGAGGAGAGATACTTGAGCCCTGTGCCACGCCTGAGGAAAGAGTGAGGAAAGAGGAAAGGGGATGATTAGGTATAGAAACTGCTTGAGATCTATCAGAGAGGAAGGATTGGAACCATCGGATGGAACTGTTAGAAAAGGACATTGATTTGAGTTTGCTAAAAAGGATAGAATGGTCCAAGGAATCGAAAGCTTTAGTAAAATCAAGAAGGATAAGCACAGTTAGTTTTTTGTCGTCCATAGCGGTATGTATGTCATTGGTGATTTTGGTAAGTGCCGATTGTGTGGAGAAACCGGGACGGAAACCAGATTGAAGTGGGTCAAGGAGGTTGGACTGTTCGAGGAAATTTGACATTTGTGACTGGACTATTCTTTCTAGAGGCTTGGAAAGGTTTGAGAGGATTGAGATTGGGCGGTAGTCTTTGAGTGAGACAGGGTTAGAGGATTTATTAATAGGATGGACTATGGCTTTTTTCCAGGAGGCTGGGAATACTCCGTTTTGCAGTGAAAAATTGTATATAAAGAGTAGGACAGGTATGATATCGATAAGGCAGGATTTTAGCAGTTTGACAGGAATCCCATCGAAGCCTGTGGAGATGGAGTGGGATTTCAGAACAGAGGAAATAATGTCGTTGGGTGAAATGTCAGCGAAGTAAAAGTTGTCCGGGTTGAAAGATGGTGGTAGGGAAAATACGGGAGAGGATGATTTAGAAGTATTAACTGAGGTGGACAAAAAATATGAGTTTATTTCATTGGGAGAGGCTGGAAAGGGCCTAGAACAAGATGAATTAAGAAGAGAAAGCTTTCGAAGGAGATGCCATTTGGATTTAGAATCGGGAGCAGATGAAAGGGCTTCGTGGAAGTATTTGGTTTTTGCCTGCCTGATTGCCGACTGTGTCAGATTGCGGAGGGCCCTAAACGCTTGATAGTCGTCAGTTAACCTTGTCCGTCTAAAGCGTCTTCGGGCCGCATCACGCTTCCTTTGAAGATCTTTAATTTTTTGACACAACCAGGGAGCAGGCTGGTGACGGAAGGTTGAGGTTTTCAGTGGGGCATGGGTGTCAAGGATATATTTGAGATTGGAAGTAAGTATGTCAACCATCGAATCAATAGAGGCACAAGAATAAATCTCTCTCCAATCCAAGGCTTCAAGAGAGGGTGAGATGTTCTCTGGGGTGAGAGCATCTAAGTTGCGAAAGGTTACGGTTTTAGGTAGTATAACAGGAGTTTGGATATTGTATGAAATATGGATGAGATCATGAGAGGACAGAAATGGAACGGGTAATTGAGAGGAAGAAAGGAGGTTCTGCCGTGAATCAATGACAAACAGGTCTAACCATGTGTCGGATTGAAAGGTGTGATGGGTGGGAGAAAATGGGACAATGGAAAGGTGTAGAGAGTAAAAGAGATTTTCCAGGTATAGTTGATCGTAGGATTGGACAAGGAGATTGGCATTAAAATCACCGGAGATAATGATATGGTTATAGAGAGGAATGTAGTCGTAAAGGGTAGATTCAAAAATTGAATCAAGAGGGGCCAAAGGAGGGCGATATACTACGACATAAAGGAGAGGGTTTGGGTTAAAAGAGATTTCAACCAGAAGGAATTCTGTGTGAGGATAACCAGTTGCGGGTGAGGAATCAAGGATACGTGATTTTAGGGAGTTGTGTACGTAAAGACCTACTCCTCCACCAGTCCGGTCTCCCCGGTCGTGGCGAAGGAATGAATAGTCTGGTAAGGATATTGCAGAGGATGGGATGTGGGGTTTTAGCCATGTTTCGGAAATTCATATAATTCATATAACATATATATATATATTGGGTCGTTTCATATAAAATGAAAAAGGAAAAAGGTTAATTAGTAAAACAAAATGATTTTATACAAAATATATTTCCTAATTTTAAATTCCTTTCTTCCAACGTTATCAAATTTTCAATCCTAGGACTGAAAAATTCAGGGTTTTGTGATGAAACAAAGCCAGAAAACGCGTTACGACTTGAGAACCATTTTCAAAAAATATACCCTTGAGTAAGTTGTCCGAATTTCTGAACATATGTAAATTTATTGGAAACAATCAGGCGAATAAGATAGGATGGGAGGACTTGGTAGTCCAGCTGGTTTAGTTTCTTCACCATGTTGTAAAACAAGAGATCTGTAGTTGACATATAAGAGTATAGGTCCAAAGGTAGTATAGATCAACCAATACAATTTGTTTTTTTTATAATTTTTTGGTGCATTACGAATTGATATGTTAATATACCAATAGTTAGTTGTGAATGTGATGGTTTCACTTCTGGGAAGAAAAGAGAATTGAATAATTCATTGTCACCAGCTGAAAATTTCTCAAACCAGTGCTTAACCCGTTACTACACCCTTCCCCGAACGCGGTGGTAATGTTTCTTGCAGCTGTCGAGTGTCTGAGTTAAAAATCATTAAAACAAAAAAAAATACGCTAAAGTTGGGTATAATAAGAATAGAGGATTAATAAGAGCTGATTACAACCAGTCAACATAAACATAGTAAAAAAACAAAAATCTACAAATTCCACTTTGAATTTTATGAAATAGGTATTTCATATGAAACGACCCTATATATCGCAAAGTCGACTGTGAAAAAAGCACAGTTTTCGTTTTCGACTTATAACAGTTACTTTAGGATTGATAATTGATATAAAATTCATATAGAGGCATCTATCAGTCACACAATGTAAAACCAATGTAATTGATTTGACTATAGGCGCTAATTTTTATTGAACCTTGAAACTGCTTTTTTTTTTTTTAATTCTCCTCAAAAGTACCGATTTTCATATTCGATAGTTGGAAATGGTAGGAACGATATATTCTTTATTATGTATTTTAAAAATGGCAACTAGAACTTCAAAAACGGAACAAACAAAAACGGGCGTTTCGGATGTAACGACCCAATACAATAATCGCCAATTATTGTAAACGAATTTTAACGTAATAATTAAAAATTTGAGCATTAGAATTCCTACAGTAGAAAGGCAGTTGGTGTATTGCATTTCATTTTTTATTTTAAACGAAGAAAATTAATAAAGCTTCCATCTTGTTTTAAAGAGAGAACGACTAACAAGAAATTGCCACTATCCATCTCTTGAACCGAAAAGAATAGTTGAGAAAACAGTACCCGAGTCTAAAAAGTCGTAAATGGAATCACTGAACAAAACTTAAATGTCTTTACTGATTTTATAGTAAAAGAGAGTTTTTAGTTAATGAGTAAGATCTGTTAGCGCGAATCTTGTCCTTGAAGATAATAATAGTTTGCAGAAACAATAGATTTGATTTCCAAGAAAGGGAACCGTGAGAAATAATAAACGATTAGGCGATAAGATTTGTAGATTAAAGAATCTTTGTTTACAGGTGGCCATTTCCTCTCTAATACCTTTGTGAGGTTAAAAAATAACAAAAGTGATATGACCTATGTTTTTATCTTCCGTTCTATTATGTAAGCTATATTAGGACTATAATATAATAATACTTTTGTAGTTATTAGGGTTATTAGTGGTTTAGAACGCTGAATTGATGTGCTGAGGGTCCTAGGTACGAAAATGGCTGTGGTAGACAAATTATTTGGTAATTATATCGCAGATTGTCGCTTCGAGTTGAGACACAAGTTTTAACTTTTCATTCGTAAAATTAAATTGTTTTCCAAAAATAAAAATAATATAAGGGTTAGAATGAAAAAGAGAATATAATAATGATAAATGTATGTATTTCGGTAATAACTTCATCAAAGAATGGACGTTTCAACAAACATATCTACACCCCCGGTGAATAAGTGGTTAAGTCTAATTTTCTCCAAAATGAGTTTCCTGTACTTGGTTAAGCGCTAAGTACGTCATTGTGTTGGAAAGGAATTATTGTTTATATTCAACTCCATTTCAAGCCAACAACTACAATAATGTAATGATTCCGGTTATCTGAAAGCAGTTAACTCTCTCTGGACAAAATCCGACTTAACCACTTATTCACCGGGGCTGTAGATATATCATCTGTACTTCGAAATGTTAGTAAAAACGTAGAAAGTCTCGATGAAATGATTGCCCAACACATTTCCCATAATTACATTTTGTTTTCCACACTAAACTTCATGATAACTTGTATTGTTGGAAAATATTATTAGGGAAACGAATGAATATTTAAAACTGTTTGGGACTCTACTCAAAGCGACAGCTTACGGAGTAATTACCAATTATTTAATCTTTTTATTGCCATGAATGTATGTGAGGTTTACAGACGCTCATAGGGCTCACCCAGCCTTGGTGAATGATAACCCTAAATAACCTGGCAGTTAAGCCTGGTTTCTGACATATCGCCTCCCTACACAAACGTTTTCTTAGAAACAGCACTATAATATGGTATATAGTACATATTATATGCTGAGAACTGAACGCAGAAAGGATATCTAACAAACTGTATACAGCCTTTGGTTGTTTGTGTATAAAATTATCATATAACCGCGTATAATTAGTTTCTGAATCATTTTATATTTGACTTTAAGGCGATATGGGATTGAGATGACGTTTCTGCTATTATTGATTATTTTTAACACATGTTGGCAGAAGTAAGATGGAGTGAAGAAGTAATGGTCTTCAGAGCCGAGTAATTAGAACAATGAATGCAGTGGAAGGAGAGTCAGTAGAGTGGAATAATTAACAGTACCGACGGGGCCCATCCACTTAGCAAGCTAGGAAGGTACTGCGCCGTAGCTATCCTCTGTATCTGAATCCAAAGCATTGGCTAGTCGCCAAACATCTAAAAAAAAAATTAGTAAAAATAATAGATTACAAAATTAATACACTATAATAGAAAACAAACTTAAAAAGTAGAAAATAATTTTCAATAAGTTTAAAATATCAATAAGGAGGGGAGTAGCTCAGTGTTAGAACGTTGAGTTGCCATGTCGAAGGCCCTGGGTTAAATCCTGCTGCTAGCAAGACATATTTATCCTAGGGGATCTAGGATCTTCCTGGGGCTCAGCCAGCCTCTGTAAAGTGGGTACCCAAAATAAGGGGGGGAATCTGGCGGTTGAGTTTGATCTAGGACAAATCACCTCCCTGCACAACCGTTGTCCAGGGTTTCAGTTTTCTAAAATACTTACTTTTTTAAAAATTAGCTATAAACATTAGCTCTGAAGATGACCTACAAAGTAGGTCGAAACGTCGGCACAAATAAAAATAAAGTCTCGACTAATATGGTGTTTTTTTTTAATGCACCCCCAACTATCTCCATTCTCCTAAAATATTTTTTATTTTATACTTTTTAGTTTGGCAGGCTTTAAACAGGTAGGTCTCTGTTCCGCAGGTTGTCGCTTCGAGTTGTATTAACTGTTTATTCGTTTCATTTTTAATATTTTTCCAAACATACAAGCTATCACCAGCTTTAGTATGGAAAAGAGAATGTAATTATGGGTAATGAGCAGATTTGGATAGTTTTTTTCAAGAAACAAATGTTTAAACCAATATTTCGACATATAGATGATATATGTTTGTTGAAACGTTCGTTTCTTGATGAAATGATTACCAAAGTATGCACATTTTCCATAATTATATTCTCTTTTGCATACTAAAGCTCGTGACAACTTGTATTTTTAGAAAATATTAAAATAGAAACGAATGAAAAGTTAAAACTTGTTGTTTCAACACGAAGCGACAACCTGCGGAATAAATACATTTTTTTTATAGCTCTTAATTTTATTTTTTGCTAAATATACCAAACTCTCCAGTTGACATATGCTTGCATGTATGTATTAAGCCATGTATGCCTCAGTATAGGTCTTCGTCGTAAGGTTTCATTCTTCATAAGTAAAATAGCAAGATAAACAATAAAGAACAAACAATTAGAAGTAGTATAATATAATACAATATTGGTTGATATCTTCAACGATACCATTATTCGTTATCTACTTCGTGTGTTTTCTTCGTAAAGTCCACCCCAATACCGGCTTCTCCTTGATATACGGTCAAATCCCAGTACCGATTTCTCCTTAAATTACACCTTGGTCCAACTACACCCAACCAAAAACCCCATCCTCGGTTTGGAAGCCAGTGGGTATTACTTTCTACGATAAAGGAGGCCATTGACAGTAGGTAACGGGGTGGTGACAATGGGGGAAATTCTCCGCACATAAACAGGTTTCTATTTTACACAGTTCTGTAAGGCAGGATACCATTCGAAAGAATTTAATATAATTTTGTCGAATTAATTTTTACGTACATATAAAAATTATTTCCAAGAATATGGTAAAACATATTGAAACCAGCAGAATAAACAAGGGCATTAATAAGGATTATTTGCTTATTATTGTTTGGAATTTCATATATGGTTACGGTATAGCTCGTATGAGCGGTACCGGACGTTTTACGCTCTGAATATCTGCTTCTCTCCGATCTAGGCTATCAGTATTCACTGCTCTGTTGATGAGTGAAATACATAAAATAAACTGCGTATATATGCCGTATATATTTATAAACTCATTAATATGACCGAACATACGGCTAAGATATTAATGGCAGTGACTACATTCAGATACTGCAACCAATCTGTCATATGATTTATTCTTACTTTATTGTTTTTTATATCATTGTATATACATTAATCGTCATTTTATGTTGCTATGGCTAATCGGATGATATTACATTTCGCCTATCCAGCTATAATTAGGATAGGGATCTTTAACAAGTAACTGACACCGCACAGGCCTTGGATTCCCATTTTACGTTCTTTTCGAAGGACGGCTTTTCCAAGCATTTTTATTCCTTTTAAATAATCCTAAGGCAACCAACCGAGCTGCGAACCCTGGATTATGGGACAGTTGGTTGTTATGCTAACCGTTACAGATGATACCTTTTTTATATGTTAAAAATATATCATAGAAATAACAGTGAAAATAGTTGTCAATAAGTCTAACTTTTAACTTAACGCGGCCTAAAATTTAGACCATTACAGATCAGGGGGATGCAGATTCTAGGGGTAAATAAAAAAACATTGAATTAAATAGATATCTATTATATATTGAATAGTTATTAGCCAATAAGTCTAATTGGGGAAAAAACCTGACGTTAGAGTGTGATCTTGAACACATCACCTCGCTGCACAACCGTTGTTCTGGAAACAGAGTAGAAGGATGTAGAGTCTCGTGGCAACTAACAAAATAATTAAATACTTTTACGTCTATTATATGTTCAGTAGTTATTTGTCAATAAGTCTAGCTCACCCTGCGCAAGTACCCTCTAGAAAGTGGGTACCCAAAATTTGGAGAAAAACTAAATGAAAAATTAAATTAAACTATAGATCTAAATTTATTCTGGTCTAGCTTAGTAAGGCTCCTAACGAGTTGCAGTACCTACCAAAAACAGAGCAACACATATCTTTTTCATCCTTGACAATATAACATTATAAAAATATTAATTAAATACCTCCTGTATACACTCCTTCACTTATTATGTTGTTTCGAATAGCTAGACTGCAAACCTATTTATGTTTACATCATTGAACTAAATGACAAAGGTAAAGTAATTATTAAAAAATTCTTGTCATTTAGGTGGATCCTAAGAAGCCGATCGGAGGTAACATTTTGGCCCACGCCTCTACGACCAGGATATCACTGCGCAAAGGAAGGGGTGATAACAGGATTGCCAAGATCTACGACAGGTAAGGCAATACTAATTAGTATTAGGAAATGTCAGAGCTAACAGAAGACACAGGTAATGTTCTACATGGAAGACGTCTGGATTTGGGCGTCCATAAAATAGTTTTTTGAATTTGTAAAAATGGCTTTGCTTTTTGAATTTTTTCTATTGTATTCTTTTTTATTTTTTGTTTTAATTTGAAATGTATGCTTTAGTAATTTCTAATTAAACAGGCGACTAGACGATGATCATTAAGTTCATCATAGTAGATTGTGACCACAAGTGTGTCTTCTGTAAAGCCAATAGCTAAGAGTTAGCATGCCAGCTGTAATAAACTGTTATTGTTTTTTTGGAAAGGAACATCTTTATTGGGTAGTTCAAATTACATAATAAATATTACAGTTGTATAATATTTTTTCCATAAGATGTAGAGGAGTTTTAAAGTACTGTAGGAGCGGCCAGTTGCGCCGGACAGTTAGGATCGCTCTATCCTTGGGCGGCCAAGCGGCCCTACATTAATATTGATGAGCGATTACTTAGTGAAATAGATGTATAATTTAATCAGGCATTCTATATAGGTCGCTCGAGGCAGCTCTTCTCATTCTACATCTCGCTGCTTTCACCTCAATCATGTCTGCAAACAATTGATGATGACACTCTTTCCTGATTAAATAACTGCTTCGTGGCATATCCTGAAGCCTAGGTATTCTTGCCACTTTTTTTTGGCTTCTTCAACATAATTGGAAATGTAGAGCAGATTCTTTTGATATACCATGCACAAATTTATTTTACATATGAGTTTTGTAGACGACCTGTGGTCTAGTGGTTAGGATAACAACCAACTAAGCCAAATATCGTAGGTTCGTAGTCCGGCAGGTGGCCCAAGTATTTTTTAAAGGGAGTAAACAATTCTTGGTTATACCATCCTTCGGGAAGGATGTTAAACGGGAGTCCCGAGCCTGCATGATGTCAGGTACTTGTTGGAAATCCCCATCTCAATTAAACCTGGATAGGCAAAATTTAGAGCTCCCACTGTAGCATCGTCTGATTAGCCATAGCAGCATAAAGTGACGTTAAATTAACAAACATATGAGCTTACTCTGATGTAAACTTAGGAGGAATAAATCTCATTTATACCTTGTTATGTGCATGCTTAGGGCTTGGAAAATAAGGATGAGGATATGTTCCACTTCTATCAGAGGAGAAAAGAAAAACATTATGAACCCAAACAAATCTGTCTGTTAATGTCAAGGAGGGTCCGGGGTCATATCCGGCTGTGGCAGATAAATAATTTAATTTATTAACAACACAGTGCATACCATTCTCAGACTTACACAGCCGAAAATAATTTATTTAAGTGGAAAGTAGTTGACTGGATAATTCAAATAGTGGACTGAAATGGTGAGGGGGTGCAGTAAAATATTACACAAAATAATGAAAACTTATTTCATTCTGCCAATGTTTCGGCCTACGATGTAGGCCATTATCAAGAAACAAAGAAACATTGCAATACCAAGGAAGAATAACAAATTTTATGATTAATACGGATGAAATACAGAAGTAAGATAGATTATGAAATAGCTAGTGAGAAAAAAATAATGACTAAGGTACATTATGTAATAACTGAAAATCCTTTATGGCTTGTAGTTCAACAGGATTTTTTTTAAGGCTTCAGTCTTGCTGTATCTTCCATCAAATAACAAACATAATCGCAAAGATGTATGCGCCACTAGTAGCCATCTAATACACCACGGTTTGACCTTGGAAAATGCTCTTAAGTCAATCGAGCCTTGATTTATGTAGCTCTAAGGCTAATGCCTCCTACACAGGACAGGTGCCATTCGGATGGACCAGACTTCGATAGCACCCTCCGATATCTTGTTCGCAAGAACTTTGTGTTAATACTGTTTTATTCTTCAGATATGCTGAGGTTTTAGGATCAATTGAAAAGTCCAAACATGTGAATGCATTATAAAGCTCCCTGAAAATAATATTTTAAGCATATCCGATGGATATAAGATGAGCATATTTTAAAGGGTGTATTATTAAGTAGTGGTCTTGGGCGATATAGAAATAGTTTGCAGAAACGTAAACATGGGCGACCTTGTCAAATATTTTGTCCCCAATCCCAAAAACTTTCAGGCCTTATTCAAAGCGTAAGCCGAAAAATTATTTTTATTAACTTCATTTAATATTATTTAACGTGGTAAAGTTTAGGATTCATTACCCTTCTATACATATTATAAAACAAAGTCCTCGGTCGCGTTTGTTCTAGGTAAACTCAATAACTACTGCACGGATTTTCAAGCGGTTTTCACCAATAGATAGAGTGATTCATCAGGAAGGTTTAGGTTTTTAATTTGTCGAGGTTTTGTGTTAATGGGGTGAAATATCGATGTGTTTCACCGAAGACGCTGCTTGCCTAATCTCGTGCAATTATCTATCATGCAAGATAATAAATTCGTATATACAGAAATATTTGGTTGTTTTTATATTTATAATTTCTATATAATAAAGTACATTAGTAAGGACTGCTTGGATAGAGAGCTTTTCGGGAAAAAAATAAAAGAGGTTGGGGTTCTTGCGGGAAGGAAGAAGGGACGAGGGAGAAAATGGACTAAGGAAGAGCGAGAGGAACAGTCCTGGAAGATGAGAGAGTATTGGAGTAGAGAGTGTGAAGAAGATTTGTGTGATATTCACGTGGTCTTAGCCGATTCGTGGAATTCGTCTTTGGCCGAAAAAAAGCTGAGGTGGGAAGAAAGAAAATCAAGACTCCCAAAGAAGCCTAACCAATAATATTCACGTGGTCCTTTGTGGCCGATACGTGATAAAAAAAAATACATTACACAGACAAATTATGTAGACATACTATTACCCGAGCAAAGCTGGGGTGGGTCGCTAGTATTAGATAATTAAAAATAATATGCATATATACTAAAAACTGTTTCTCTTGTATATCTATGATTCACAGCCCAGACATGCCGGAGAGTGAGGCCTCTTTCGCCATCAGCAATGGAGGAATCGTTGACGCACATGATTAGAGGTTGTCAACAATGTGCAATCGGCAGTTTCTTAATTATTATATATATATATATATATATATATATATATATATATATATATATATATATATATATATATATATATATATATTACATCTATCAATTTTCAAAAATGAATTTCTGATCCAACCGTCGATACAAAATTGCGATTATACATTCAATTTATAAAATTAAATATTAAAATTTTCAAAAAATCTGTTGTTGGATTTATTTGTAAAGCTTTGTATATTAAATTCTTATTTTTATTTATACTACTTTTTTATTTAAAAAAAATAAACTCAGAAAAAAATCTTATGAAATCTTGATTTTTTTAAATAAAATTTGTATGCATTTTAGGATTGTTAATAAAATATAAATATCGATGAATGTTTATTCATTTTTAAGGTGAAAATTTATCCATTTTTAATAGATTAATACAAACATGACATCATATATGATGACACAATCCTGAGGAGGAATTTCGAGCAGTTGAGGTATCATAATAAAAACTTATTATCATAAAAAGATTATTATCGTAACTTTTAAGGAAACAAACATTATAATTTATACAAAAATCAACCTACATGTTCTGTTGTGACGGAGCGTACAAGTTAGGGGTGCCCATGATGTTTGCATATATTTATTGTCTTAAAATAATAAATAATATAAATACGGTAAATAAAAAATCTGTTATATATTTTAGTAACCCCCTGAGGAACAGATATGTATTCTCAAAACGTTCCAAAAATAGTTTTAAAATACAACCTTCTTGAATTTCGTGATCATTTTACTAATACTTCTCGCGTTTACGTAACGTTAAATTATATTAAATTGTAATTGATATTTCTTACGAGTGATTTTTTTAAAATGAATTTCATGTTTATTTAAACTACCCCCTCAAAATTTCATCAAACGGAACTAAGTCCAAATAAAGATGATCAATAATAGACAAGCAAGAAATAAAAAGAAAGACTTAGGAAAATAATGAATATGATAAGAAATTTTATTAATATAAATATTAGATTAAATTAATTCTTTATTATAATATAACACTATAAAATTCCTTTGTATTACGACTTAATGCTTCTAATGAGAATCAGGCACTTAATACATCAACTCCTCTGGTAGCTCAGTTGGTAGAGCGGTGGACTGTAGTTGGATAAGGCAATAGAAATCCATAGGTCGCTGGTTCAAATCCGGCCCGGAGGATACTTTTTTTTATTTCTTCATATAATTTTTTAAATAGCAAAAATATTTTTTTTTAATTGATTCGCTTTTAGTATTTCATCATCTGGGTAAGTTATAAGGAAATAAATTAAGTTTAGTTAAATGATTAATCCACAAAAAATATTGTTTATCAAGTGATTCACTTAGCATTATTGGACTAAGGTGTATTAATAACTTAACTATCCACGAATTAATTACTAGTAATAATTTTTATCTATAATCACATTATGTAATAGGATATATTTGTAGATGTAAGATATTTTATTGAAGGATTGGATGGTGGAATACAGGATAAGAAGATAGAATATATAGTATTTTCTCAGGGTTTCACTGATAGATTAAGAATCAGGAGAATCTTCAGTGAGAAAGACAGTATTTTTCACAGCTTTTGATGTTTATTTTATTGAACTATAAATTGTTAGTGGTGGTTAGCTAAAAAAAGAATTTTTTTTTTCATAAAACAAATTAAACTGTATACCATGAACCCAAGATCATTGATATAAATTTAATAATTAAAATGAAACAATATTGACTTATGCAAAATCAAGAAAAAAATATGAAATCATTTATATAACACTAAAGATTTCTCAGATAACTGAAAAAACCTTGGTAATTTAAACAATGATTCTTGAAGGTAAAGGCACCAATAACTTTTAAGGATGTGTAAAACACTCAAAAAACAATTTATAAACTGAAATTTTACTAGTTAATTACAAAGTTAGCATTTTTATGCTTATATCAAAATCAACTGTAAAAAACAGGAATTCTCAAAAGCCCCTAAGAAACTGTAAAGTATTAAGTTTTTTTAACAAACAAAGCAAAGGTACCTAGATTGATAATGATTAAAGAGTAAGTAGGGTGAACAAAAAATGAAATAACTAATACTAAGAGTATTTATTTAAAAAAAAGCTATTTACAGCGATAGACTTAAATAAAAGTATTTACAAAAATAAAAATAAAGACGTATGATTGTTTCAATAATAATTTGTGGGACAGATCCCTACAGGCCGAGCCTGAGCGGAGTCCTAAGAGGTGTGCTCCCAGGAGCACCAGGCTCTGCCACCTGAGAGCTCCTTTTGGACCAGCGGCCTCGCTCTTCTTCAGCTTGCCGTTCCCGATCTTTCATTTGTTTCTGGGCAGCCTCCATTTCAGCTTCCATGCCCTCCATTGCCTCTCGCCTCTTAGATGAACCAGAACGACCCGTTTCTTTAATGGAGAAGAACATTGGACCTAATTCGGCAAGCCAAACCCCATCTACTGCAGTAACACACTGCATGTATTCCTATAAATGACAAATTATTACTATTGTTATTATTAACCAAAAGAAATGAAGCTACACACACTTAAAATTAGTTTTTATTGTAATAACAACCATCGAATGGATTTAAAAAATAATCCTGTGTAAATGTATAGCCCTGATTCATTAAACATTCATCTCTAATATTTTGTAGCAGTTAAATTTGTGTTTATTCTTATGATAATTTAATAAAAGAAAAGTTGTAATCTCACTTGGATTTATACTGTAGTGGCAATGAATTCCTTATATCGTTGGTTCAGAACCAAAGCGGAGTATTTACAAATTTTGCTATTTAAGTGTGAACACTTTAAGATGTGTTCCATTTCCTTTACAAATCTGGAAAATACCTTGCTGACTATTTGATGTCAATATTTATCTTAAATATGATTAATTTAACTATAACAGCAACCACAGTTTAAAATCAACATTATCAGTTACATAAATTTTAGAATTATACACTTAGGCCTTAGAATGATGATATCTAAAAAAAAAAGAATAAATCCCATCCAAAATAAACTACTTCAAGAGTAATAAATAAAGAAGAAAGGGCATTGCTATCAATTACTATTAACATGTGAAAACATTAAAACATGTTTATAATTTTATTATATTATATTATATAATTATAATACCTTGGAAGTCATAACCAGCTCATGGTAGACAACATAGTCAGGAGTGAAACCCATTCCAAACAGGGCAGAAGTAGGATGGAGATGACAGGGCATCCCTGTTCTCAGATGAACGTATTCTCCTATTCCTTTCAGACGAGCTCCTTGATGAAAGTAGGCTAGAAATTGCAAAAATAAACAAATTAAAATAATAAATAGTAACAATGCAATGATGGGCACACAGAATTTTATGTAGATGACCAACCTGAGCAAATGCATTTTCTGACTATGTCCCAATCGGTACCGCATGACACTACTTCCATCTTCTGTTGGTCCAGAATATCTTTCAGCTGTTGGCGAACTTCACGTACTTTTCTCATAGCTTTTGCATGAATGAAGTGGTCATTACACCAAGTTGAAGAGTATCTAAATACCAATAAATTGGTTAAATACATTTTTTAAATAAAAGAGAAAGGAATGAGATAAAAAATCTTTTAAAAAGTTACTTGTTTTGTTTCCATTGATTGTAGACATTTAAATAGGTTAAGTGATCAGACTCTGGGACTTGAAATTTTTCCCTAACACCATCTGCTTCATCTTCTCTTCCTTTAGGTCGATAAAAAATTGTAGGTACAGACAACATCGAAACTGAAAATATCAAAACAATGAAATAGTATACATTTACATTTATTAACTTTAGTTAAATGTATTAATAAAAGCTTTTTGACTTACCAATAATAAGAATTTCAGCAGTGCATCCCATTTGATTTGATACTATCAACATTTGGCATTGCGGTGGATCTAAAGGAAATTCGGCCATTTGCCTGCCAAGAGGTGTCAAAGATCCTGTGTGGTCAAGAGCTCCAAGAATCCATAATTGATAGAGGGAATTAAGAATATTATCCTATAAAATAGAAAGTGTAAGTAGCAAAAAGCCTTATTAACTATGCATTATTAATATTTAAGTAATTAAAGTTTTATAAATATAACTACTAGATATCATAAGGGTGTAGCTACTTTCTAGGCTTTCCAATGTAAACATGGATTTATTAACCCTCCAGGACCCGCACTTGGCTCTGGTATACAAGGACTAGCGGGGGAGAGGAAGGATTCTGAGCACAGCCTTCAGTTTTATAATCTTTTAAACCAGATCTCACACAAAACCCATTAGTAACTTGATAACTAACATTTCTAACTTTAAGATAATTTCAATTAGGGAAGAAAACAAAATTACAAAGTTCAAACTCAATAAATTTATTACAAATCATAATAACGGCAGTTTTTGATAAAATCAAGAGTAACTTAAAGGAACAAAACATCAAATTGGGGATTTACAACTCCAGATGCTATTAGGTATCAAATATTAGTCCTGTTTACCAGATTGTGAATAACCATGCCAATTCTAATAACTTTCCAATTTTGTCGTCCCTTAAATCACAAACATTGAGGTGTGAAGATCTCAAGCAAACACTTAGGTATAAAAGTTAGGGCTTTTATTACTTCCATTGTGATTTTGTAAAAAAAAACATAACGGAGTTCTATAATTTTTAGCTACTTGCTTCAATCCTGAAAGATGAGCTATGGGGTCTGAGCGCCGCAATCGGTATCCTGAACAAAAAATGTGTTGATACTGATGTAAAAGATTGGGAAAATGGTCCTAATGTCTGTGGTCCATGTGGAAGGATTTTCTCGGGAAAGGCTGATGGAAGATCGAAGCTCAAAGTTCACACGCATCGTTCTGGGGCATACACAAACAAAACGGCAGTGCTAAGACCCCCTTCCTCTCTGTGAGTCCTCAAGGGTTAAATATAAATCAGATTTAAAATTTACCGTTCATAAATTTTCATTTAATTACTAGCTTTTGCCCGCAGCTTCGCTTGTGTGGAATTTGGTCTGCCACATAAAGTTTCGTGAAGGATCATTTTAAATAAATAATTTAATTTTTTTTTTAACTATAAGTTACTCATACATCCAAAATTTCAAATGTCTAACTTCAAAACTGATGGATTCTATACAATCTTTGAACCCCTATTATATTATAAAAAGAACCTATCCACAAATTTCAAGATGCTAAGTTCCTGATTTGCCTTTAATTATGTAATACAATGGATTCTCCACAGTACCTAAAAAACTGTCGGGGGGTAAATAAATCCTGTAAGTCCATAAATCCCCCTGTACATAAATCCGCCCTTGCTGTAGCCTATGTGTTATTCTGATGTATAACTTATACTACTGTAAAGTTTCATCCAAATCCGTTCAGTAGTTTTTGCGCGAAAGAGAGACAAACATACAAATTTTCGCATTTATAATATTAGTAGGATAATGACAGAATCTAGTTAACATAAATATAGCTGGTTAAAGATGTGTTGTTGGTATTAATGAACCAAATAAGGTGATGTCATAATAATTTTCCAGTAATGTAACAGAACGTAAGTAAAAACTTTCAAAGAAGGTATTTTAAAATTTAAGGTATTCAGATAACTTTATAGGACTTCAGTAATTTCAATTTGTGATTTTTTAAAAAACAATTTGTATCTGAAGCCACTTCTTAAACACGCTACAGAAACGAACTTTTAAAACCCAGTAGTAGGGACCTTACTTATTTTTATAATAAATCGATTAATACATTTATTCACAATTCTTACAAAAATATAAGAGCCATATTGAAATGTTAGGTTTTTAATTATGATTAAAATGCCTTAGATGTAAATGTTTTAACTCACCTGCGGAGGAGGATCCATAAAATGGAACTGTAGCAGATCCTGAACACCCAACGACTTAAGCAGAAGAACAGTGTTAGCCAAATTAGTTCTTTGAATCTCAGGCACAGTCGAAGTTAAGAGTTCATCCTTGTACTGCCGTTCTGTGTACAACCTAATTGCAGAAGTTATTCAATTATAAACAACATTTCAATATATTTCGACTAATTGATTATTTTTTATTTGAATACTCAATATTACCTATAAGCGTGGCCAGGGCCTGTCCTACCAGCCCTTCCAGACCGCTGGTTGGCATTGGCCTGAGAAATGGGATATATTTGTAGGGCATCCATACCTATCCTAGGGTTGTACACCTTCAGCTTGCAGTAACCAGAATCCACGACATACATAATACCATCAACTGAAACCAAGGAATACTTTTAATAAGAAGACATGGCAAAAAATATTATATCAATTATTAAAACAAAATCAAAGTAAAGAAAAATACCTGTTAAAGATGTTTCAGCAATGTTCGTAGCTACGACACACTTGCGTACTCCATCGGGCGAGGCTTGAAAAATCTTGGCCTGCAGGTCAGATGGCAGCTGTGAGTAGATGGGTAGGATAGAAAGGGGAGGTGCCGCATCTATCTCAGCCAACCTTTCTCCTAGCACTTCACAAGTAACTTCAATATCTTCTTGACCAGGCATGAAGATTAGAATATCACCTGAAAGATGTAGTTAACAATTAAGGAAAACACTTCTGGATAGATCATGTACAAAAAAGGAAATGATTAATTTATGAAAACTAATAAAAATATTAAATGTATTCATTACTACTAGTCATACATATTACGTAAGGTTTTAAATTAATTTTAATTAGTTATCCATTGCCTCTATTTTAGTTTATTTACCCTAAAAGCACTAACAAATCTGAGAAAAATAACACACTATTGAAACACTTAAAATATTATTAGAGGTACAAATAAGTTTCTGCCTTTGTTTAGAGAGGTCTCCGCAGACTACATTATATTGAAATTGTCGGATGTAAGAAAGGTATAGCAGTATATCTGGACATCTGTCAACAACATGACCTTAAAAGACTAATGACTTTGTATCAGCAGCATATATATTTTTTCAAGGAAAAAATGTCACGTTTTGTGCCCAATAAGTGTCATTTGTGGATAAATTACAATGAATTTGTAATTCTTTATTAAAGACAGCGGAAACTTATTTTCCATAAATAAATACTTTGTTTATATTTATTTTAAAAGATTAATTTTGATTTTTATAAAATAATTGCAATACACTTTTAAAAAATAATCAGCAATGCATCACTAGAAAACTAATTATCAACTTCTTAAAAATATCGAATCTTTCCCTTCAATTAATTACTTCCATAATCCTCACAAGTTTACATTTCTTTTCAAAAGCATTAAAGAAAATCCAAGAAACTTATGCTCTGCTTTGTATATCAGATTATTGCTCAAATATTAATAAATTAACATATTAAAAATATAATAAATTCAATTAAAAATTTATGACAAAACAAATTGTAAAAGTGATTAAACTAAATTAATGGGATACAGGCATCAACATGATAAACCTCCTATTCATTATTCTTTCTACAAAAAGAAAATGAGAGAATAATTGTTTTTAGGTACTGACCCTTGGTTGGTTGGAGGTGTATCTGCAATGCTTGCTTGACAGAAGCTTCGACATAATCCTCAACAGCATTTCTTGCAAAAAGTACCTCAACGGGGAATGTCCTTCCAGGAATCGTGTAAACAGGAACATGTCCGAAGAACATTGAAAACTTTGAGGAATCCATAGTAGCTGAAGTTACAATTAACTTCAGGTCCTGCCTCCGAGCCACAACCTGGGTATAACAAAATAATTAATGCAAATGTAAAAAAGTATTATGAAATTCATAAAACAGGAAACAATAAATAGATTAAATGTTAATCAAATAAGTTTTAAATATTCAGAGCAAAATTGACTACAACCATTAGATGTTACTTGAATTCGATTCCATTTATACTCAAGATCTGTTCAACTAAATACTAACCTGTCGCAGTAGTCCAAAGAGAACATCAGTATTGAGTGACCTCTCGTGGGCTTCGTCCATGATGATAGCTGAGTAGTTGTCCAGGTCAGGCTCCCGCAAGGACTCTCTCAACAGGATACCGTCTGTCATATATTTTATTACAGTGTCCTGGAAAATATAAATATTGATTGATTAAAACAGGATTTCCTAAGTAATTGAAAAATAGAATAGATGGGGTTACACATGGTCTAGTAGTTAGTATAACAACCTACTAAGCCCAATTTATTCATAATAAATTAAGTTTTAATTTATTAATTTCATAGATGATGCTGAAAAATGGTAAAATTATCATTTCAGTTTACTTATGTTAACTCTCTAGGAGTGTATTATCATATATGTTATATTTTTCTGTACAAAACTAGGTTTTCCATACTTTTATATCTCTCCCTTATATCTCACCTAGTTATGTTTATACTTTTTCATTTTGTAACTTTCTGTTTACCTTCTTTTTTTCTCTCTGCATTTTGTATTATAATATGGGTACAGAAAGGTGATAACGCAAAAAAAATGCAGATTTAATTATGAAGCAAAAAAAAAAAAAAACCATTCTCCAGTCAAGTTTTTATTTACTATAAATACGTTTCGACCCCTTCGGTCATTTTCAATTTCTTAAATGTTTATCAGGATTCACATAATATATCTGTAATTTAACAATATAAAATTATCAACATCAACAACAATAAAACTATACAAAAATTACATTAAAATGTCCTAAAAAAACGTAAATATTCTAAAATAAAATAAAATAAAAATAAAATGTTACACTCTTATAAATTTACATTTTAATTTTTCAAACAATATTAAGGTATTTAAAAATAAGTACAGTCCAAAGTATAATGCAGAGCAATAATGACCATGGAGAAAAATGTATCTCCTAGTAATTTTTAAATTATAGACGTCCATAAGAGGTATCTATACTTATATAGAATATTTTAGATAGATAATATTTTATATTATCTATAAAAATATAGAATATTTTTTATATGAATATTTTCAGTTTTTTTAGGACATTTTAATGTAATTATTTATAGTTTTATTGTTGTTGATGTTGATAATTTTATATTGTTAAATTACAGATATATTATGTGAATCCTGATAAACATTTAAGAAATTGAAAATGACCGAAGGGGTCGAAACGTATTTATAGTAAATAAAAACTTGACTGGAGAATGGTTTTTTTTTGCTTCATAATTAAATCTGCATTTTTTTTTGCGTTATCACCTTTCTGTACATTTATTCTGTGATAATTTTTATTCATATAATTCTTTCACTATTTCGTTTACTTTTCTATTACTCTACATATATTATTATATTGTTGGTACTATAATGTAATGTATTATTATAGTTATTTTCTCTCATAGCCCTGAAGATGACCTACAAAGTAGGTTGAAACGCCGGCACACTTAATAAATAAGTATTCACATATTTGGTGTTTCATTTGACTGCACCCCCAACTATCTCTATCCTTACATAACTAATTTCTTCTATAAGGTAAAATTATCTATATGATAAGAATGTAGTTCTTGTCCCACAATGGGTTGTATGAAGTTTTTCTCCAAAACATGATCGAGCAATCAAGAGGATGCTGTGTTACTTTACTAAGACACCAGATTAATAAAACTAATATGTTGAATGTAAACACAACCTCATAAATATTTTAATATGAAAGTAAATAATGATAAAACTGATATCAAAGTAGCCAAAAAAACAACTTTTCTCAATATTTTTTCATTTACGTAGAAACCACTTCCATGAGTATTCACCTCATGGAAAGTAGACTTTCCTCTAAAACTTTATCAGGTAGTCTATAGCAGTAGGTAGTATATAGACACTTGAAGTTTATTATATCCCATGAAAAAAATAATATAAAGCATTCTTGAATAAAACATACCTCAGATGTACAATCTTCAAACCGAATAGCATATCCCACAGTCTTCCCTAATGGCGACGCCATCTCATCGGACACCCTTTTTGCCACTGACATGGCAGCGACCCTCCTCGGTTGGGTGCAGCCTATCATGCCAGACTTTGAGTAGCCATCCTCGTGCAGGTATTGGGTCAACTGAGTTGTCTTACCAGAACCTGTTTCACCAACAACAACTACAACGCTGTTTTCACGAATTATATTCAGTAGCTGCAAAATATAAAAACCGGTAAAAATGATATAATTTTATCAATTTGTGGATTGTTTCATTAGATTTTCTCTTCAAATATAATCAGTATTTTTATTTTAAGATTTAATAAAACTAAAGTCAATGTTCAAAGGCATTTGAAGAAAACACTTAAATCAATATTTTGTTTGTTCCTATTTTAAATTTGATACTGCTACCATACTATTTTTATAAAATAATTCTATGGCAAATTAATTTTGTTTCACAGTATAGTTGATATAAAACTAGATTTATCACTTCTACTGGTTATGCTTGAAGGAAATTAATAAATTAAATAAGATTGTCACCTCTTCCCTAACGGCGAAAACAGGAAGGTATTGCCTCTGCTGCTGAATAGTCTTCTTTTTGGCAAATTCACTGGCGGCTGGCGCCATGTCTTTCATATGCTCAGCAAATTTTTGGCTTGTTTTGTAGTCAGCCTCGACATCTCCATCTATTTTGTCATCCTCCTGATTGTAAAAATTAAGAAGAGTTTAATATAGAACCAAAAATCAGTTGTCACACTATAAATATATTTTTGTTAAATCTAAAATAAGGCTATTTTAAAGTTACACCATTTCTGATAATGGATCAATTATCATTTTGAATGTAGAATTCAGAATACAGTGGGGCGTGGATTATCTGAACTAATGTTGTCAGGGGTAGTTCGGATAATCAAAAATTCAGATAATCGAAATTCACTAAAAATAAAAATAAAAGTTTATAAAAAGCGTGATTATTATTTAAGTAAAAATATATGTAGATAGTGAAAAATGAACGAAAAAAAAAAAATGCAACACAATGCAAAAAACGAGAATAAGTAGGTACATACATATATTCACATGGATGTAAAACAAAATCAAATTTATGCAAAGAGTTATCAAAATTAATTCTGTGGCTTAAAGAATCTTTTAATACTTTTCGGCTTCAATGTTGACTTCCTCTTCATAGTAACTAGATCTCTAATTCTTATTAGTAGCAATAAATTAAAATGAATTAATATTACATTTGAAAAAAATAAAACAGTTTTGTTAATTGAACGTTCGGATAATAACTGATGTTCGGATAATCGACGCTCTACTGTACTGTATTTGTGAGGAAAAAAAGATATAAATAACAAATCATTATGACATTATCTAATAAATATTATGGCTAAGCCAATAAAATATATTTTTTGATTTTAAAAATCATAAATAACAGATTCAGAAGGAGTAAATTAAAATAATGATAAAAGCTCTCTCACAATAAGATGGCAGCCCGAGGATGAACTCAGGTGGGACCAAGTTTAAACTAATACGGTAAGTAAAAAGTATTAGTTTAAACTTGTTTTTATTTACATAATAAATAATTTATTATAACATTTTCTGGTTGTCATGCTAGATAGAATCTTATAAAAACTATAAAAATACTCTTTCTTTATTAACAAACCTTATCTTTTTTGTTTGGAACCCCCATGATGTTACCTATTGTGGTTCCTGACAGTTCCCAGTGTTTCTTTTGGGCTCTTTTCCTCTCCTTTTGTTCCCTATATGCCCTCACCAGTGCTGATCCTTTTCTAGAGACCAATGCCATATCTGACGTTGGGTCCTGAAATATAAATATAATAAGTTGACATAATTTTATGTGGACAAATTATTTGGAACCTGGTTAATAGAAAAAAGTGAAATACCAAAGTCAATATAAAAGAATTAAACTAAACTACCACCTCCCCTAAGATGATATAAAGTATGTTTGTACTACATTATAACGTATAATGATAAAAATCATTATTCCAATAGATAAAAAAAAAATATTATTGTGTATTATCAAACACCTAGCTGGTGAAAAAGTACAGGAAGTCTAAATAAAATAACCAGTTAAACAGAAAAAAAACCATAGACATGTTTTTTTGAAATTTAAAAATAATAAAATTCATCCAAAATACTCTTTCTTTAGCAAACTAATAGATTTATAATTATATTATAGATTTTTCTTCATAATTTTGCAATTAAATAGATGAGTAACAAGAAAACAAAATCTGAGCATTATTCTAAAAACAAATTTAAATGATAATGACACACCCACACTCATAAATTATTGAGATTCCCTCCATCAAAATTGGAATCACTCGAATTTAGATTTTATGATTTTACCTACCTTAACAGGTATTACTGGTTCCGGTTGCTTGGTGAATACGATGCGACCATCTAAGAACGGAGGTACAATGTTGTGTACCAAAAGATGAACTCTGGCTTCTGCTTCCTCATCGAAGTCTTCGTCAAGGTCGAGGTTCTGAACCACTCCTGAGGTCAGCATCCTGTTTCTTTCCCACAGTTCATTATCCTAGTCACCAATGATGTTATTATAATATTTATATCTATTCGTAATCACAAACAGCAATTAGGGAATTATAAATACAATGTTTGTAATTGAAGAGACAAAATCAAAATTGTCTCATGTTAATCTATTAAATATATGTTTAGCAAATTCACTATTAATAATTCATACCTAAAACAGAACATAAGTTAATCAGGGGAGTAGACAAAGGCGAAGATATTTTATTATAAGCTCCTATCACAGTGAGCTCCAACTTATGGATAAATGGATCTCATTCTTACAGTCAAAAGCAATTATTTGCCAAAGATAAAGGTTAAGATACCAATTTCCAGTCAAGGGTGTGATAAAATTAATTTGACCCAGAAAACCAAAAGCTTTAGTTTCAATGCTACTCTCGAAACCCATCAGCTAATTAAAATGAAATTCATCTAACAGTTAATTATTACATTTAAGGCATTTAAGATAAGATTATTTGATTAAACGGTTGAAACCAGAAGGAACACCTGCTGGATAAGATTATTTTGTTCTATAAAGGAGCTTAATGGATTTTTTTCAAGGAAGAGATTGTTTAACATAAACATAAAGAAGATACAATAGAAAATATTAATAAATCTTACTAATATTATAAATGTGAAAGTTTGTATGTTTGTCTCTCTTTCACGCAAAAACTACTGAACGGATTTGGATGAAACTTTACAGTAATATAGGTTATACATCAGAATAACACATGGGCTATAGCAAGCGCGGATTAGAGGGGAAGGCGCACGGGGCAGGTGCCCTCCCCCCCGACAGTTTTATAGGAACCGTGGAGAATCCATTAGATTACATAATTAAAGGAAAATAACATGATCATAGTTGTTAAAATATCAGAAAGAACAAGAGTGAAACTATTTGTTTTGATACACTACTAATCTTACTAATATTATAAAATGTGAAAGTTTGTATGTTTGTCTCTCTTTCACGCAAAAACTACGGAACGGATTTGGATGAAAGTTTACAGTAATATAGGTTATACATCAGAATAACACAAGGGCTATAGCAAGCGGAGATTTAGGGGGGGCACATACTCCCCCACCGACAGTTTTTTAGGTACTGTGGAGAATCCATTATAGTACATAATTAAAGGCAGATCAGGAATTTAGCATCTTGAAATTTGCAGATAGGTCCTTTGTATAATTTAAGAAAGAAATTTGGATAAGTCCACCCTTAATATAATAAGGGTTCAAAGGTTGTATGGAATCCGTCAGTTTTGAAGTTAGACATCTGAAATTTTGTACGAGAAAACCTATAGTGAAAAATATTAAATTATTTAAATAATTAAATTATTTATTATTTTAAATTATTGTTAAAAAGCACTGTCAAGAAACTTTATGTGGTAGTCCAAATTCTATGCGAGCGGATCCGCGGGCAAAAGCTAGTATAAAATAAATTAGAGAACTGGAGGCTAAACATGTTGGAGCATAGAAGAGGAAAGACAAATGTTTGGAAAGGACCGGAAGACCAATAACAAAATTAATAAAATGGAATTTGACATTATTATTTTGTCAGAAAGTAGAAAACAGTTGAATAAGCAACTTTTCCCCTTTGAAGTTTATAATACAATTATAAATATTTAATCTAATAGGTAAACTTAAGTTAAAACTATGTAATAATTGTATAATTACTTTATTAATCTGACGCTGCTGGGCCGACATCCTCTTCTTCTTTGACCGCTCCAGCTGACGCTCTCTCTTGGTAATGTACTCTTGGCTCACGGCACCGAATGGGTCCCTTCCCTCTTCCATACCCTGATCTAGTCCGTACCACTCTCTGTCCAACCTCTTTTGCTCCTCTTCCCAAAGCAGACGATCTTTCTCTGAACCCCATGGTACTTCTTCCTCTGCAATAAATCATATCATAGCTATGGTAATAAATACAACAATAATTTTTTTGGAATGAAGCATCTTGAGTTCAATACTTTATAAAGACCAGATGTGACCAGGAGGGTATTTTCAACCACATGGTTAATCTACAGCTCATTTAGCATAATTAATAAGCAACTGCTGGACTTAAACCCAGGTTATAATTATTAATAATATTAAATTCAGGGTATTTATTATTTTTATTACCTTTTCCAGCTAAAGGTGTAGCTCCAGTTCGTGATCTTTCTGGGGCCCAACTGTTGAATCTATAAAATTGATGAACAATATTAATAATAAAATAATGATATATATATATGAGAGAAAGTAATTTAAAAATAAAAATATTGCTAATTAGTTAGATTGAAATCTTATTAAAACTTCAAACATTGGCTGCCTACTGATTATGTCAATATGGCATGTATTTTTGTTGTTCAATACAGCACTGTGTACAACTGAATTTTTAAATGTTTTACTTTAGCTATTTATTTTATACATTTTAATAAATGATTGTTTGTATTTATTTATACCTAATCTTACTAATATTATAAATGTGAAAGTTTGTATGTTTGTCTCTCTTTCACGCAAAAATTACTGAACGGATTTGGATGAAACTTTATAGTAATATAGGTTATACATCAGAATAACACATAGGCTATAGGAAGCGTGGATTTAGGGGAGCGCACGGGGCACGTGCCCCCCCTCCGACAGTTTTTTAGGTACTGTGGAGAATCCATTATAGTACATAATTAAAGGCAAATCACATAATAGTTTTTGAAATAACAGAAAGAACATGAGTGAAACTATTTGTTTTGATATCCTATGATATTATAAAAGCGAATGTTTGTATTATGTTTGTTACTCATTCACGCAAAAACTACTGAACGGATTTGGATGAAACTTATTGAGTAAAATAGGTTATACTTCATAGGCTACAGCAAGGGGAGATTTATGTGGGAGCACGGGGGCAAGTTCCCCTCCCCGTTATAGTACATAATTAAAGGAAAATCAGGAACTTAGCATCTTGAAATTTGTAGATAGGTTCTTTGTATAGTTTAAGAAATAAATTTGGTTAATTCCACCCCAAGGGTTTCTCCTTTAATATAATAGGGGTTCAAAGGTGGTATAGAATCTGTCAGTTTTGAAGTTAGACATCTGAAATTTTGGATGTACGAGTAACTTATATTTTAAAAAATAATTAAATTATTTATTTAAAATGATATTTCACGAAACTTTATGTGGCAGACAAATTCCACGCGAGCAAAGCCGTGGGTATAAGCTAGTTATGTCATACATCAGATCTGAAGGGGAATCTTTTGAAGAAAATCTTTTAAAATGAGTATAACTCATTTCAAGAGTTATATGTGCTTTGGCTATCTATCTGTCAAAGCCCCAGGCATTCAGTATGTTCTGGTATTACACAAAGCATTCACAATATTTACCATTAATAAATTCATATATCAGATTAACTATTATTTTCAATGGATAGATTACTTATTCATACTAACAGAACATAATAAAATAAAAATAATATTTAAAAATTAAATAATAATACATTAGTTATTATACAATTAAAAAAAAGGTAATTTGAGTCATATTTAAATATTTTATTAAGAATAAGTTCTGGAACTATCCCTGGAAGTTTTCTCCTTTATAAATATCAATTCCTGTTGAATACCAAAATATTAGTCTTAATGATAAAAAAAAAAAATAAGATAAAAAACTTATGGTTATTAAAAGTAAACTTCACCATGCTACTTAAGATAAGGGATTTGGTACATTATGATGGAGCTAACTTAATAGTAGTGGTTTCCACAATAGAGCTCACTACCATCATTATTTTAACTGATTGCTTTGTATTCAACTGTAAAATTTGTATAGAATATTACTATAATAATTATTGCTTCTTAAATTAGATGTTGTTTTAAATTATTAAAGAATTAAAACTTAATAATTAAATGCTATTCACTGAGAGTAGTTAGGAGAAGTTATCCCTGAAGCAGTAATTACAGTAAGGTATTGACCTTGACTGAAAGAGACAATGTTGTGACTAACTTTTGAGTGAATGGAAGTCAACAGCAAACTTCAAGTAAAATTATAGAAGAAAATAAACAAGTCTCTTTTATCTGAAAAAAAGACTGTCACTTAAAATATAGAATAGAATAGAATAGAATAGAAAATAAACTTTATTCTGGGACCAAGTCCCTTTAGAATAACAATAATGGACAAATTAAAAAAACATAACATTCATCTGGCCAGAAGGCTACATAATAACACAAATCATGAAATAATCACGTGTGAACAAAAACATTGTAAAAATAGAAATAGATAAGAAAAAAATAAGTAAAATACAACGAACTTGACTGCTTTTTAACTAATTGTAAAAAATAAATATATTTATATTACCAAAATAATGATTAATAATATTAATACAGTAGTTGATGACGAAATTACTAACTAAAATAATTGATTGGCATGGTATGCGATAATATATTTAAAAAGTCGGTATCATCGTTGATGTAGGAAAAATAAACAAAACAAGGGTAGCGGGATCGAGTTTACAATACTGTTATATTCAAGCATACCTTTGACCTGCTTGGAGAGCGACTTTTTGAGATGCCAAGAGATGATGGAAAAGCAGGGATTTGAATGAAGCTAGTGAAGAGGAATGGCGGATGAAAGGAGGGATTGAATTCCAAACAGTGGTGGAGCGGGCGAGGAAGGAGCGCTCGAATGCCTTAGTTCTGTGGGAAGGAATGTAGAAATCGGAAAGGCGAGATCTTGTTTTGTGCAGCTGGACAGAGGATTTGAATGGGAGGAGACTATAGATATATGAAGGGTGTTGCGAGTTGATGGATTGGTATAGAAAAACGCTAAGGAAATATTGTCTACGGATGGGAGGGAAGAGCCACTTTAACTCATCATAGTGATGTGACACCCGGGATCGCCTCGGAGTACCAAGGACAAATCTTAAAGCGCAGTTCATTATTCTTTTTAAGCGGCTCTCAAGCATTTTCGAGAGGCCCCCGTATACCACACTACAGTAGTCGAAGTGGGGGAAGATGAGGGATGATACGAGCAGCTTCCGAGTAGGTTGAGTAAGGAGATGCCGAGAACGATGGAATAATTTTAGGGAACTAATTATTCGTCGGGATATTTGGGTGACATGTGGTTTCCAGGAAAGGTTTTGGTCGATGGTAATGCCTAGGTTTTTAACGGAGGAGCTGAAACTGATGGGGTGGTCGTTTAGGATTAATGTTGGAAGGGTGGGGATAGTTGCAAGGAGAGAGTTGGAACCTAGAACGATGGCCTGGGTTTTCATTGCGTTCAGTTCCAGTTTGTTCAGCTTTGCCCAGGTACTGATTCGATCTAGGTCTTGCTGAATACTGGCGAACGCATATGAAAGCCCGGATGGAGGAAAGGATAAATAGATTTGGAAGTCGTCAGCATACAGATGGTAGGAACAGTAGTGAACAGATTTAGGAAGATCATTGATGTAACAGTTGAAAAGGAGAGGAGAGATGCTTGAGCCCTGAGCCACACCTGAGGATAGAGTACGGAAACAGGAAAGGGGTTGGTTGGGCATAGAGACCGCTTGGGACCTATCAGAGAGGAAGGATTGGAACCATAGAATAGAACTGTAGGAAAAAGACAATGACTTTAGTTTGGAGAAAAGGATAGAATGGTCTAAGGAATCGAAAGCTTTAGAAAAGTCTAGGAGGATTAGCACGGTTATTTGTCTGTTGTCCATGGCTTTATATATGTCATTGGTGATTTTGGTAAGGGCAGATTGAGTAGAAAAACCAGGGCGAAAGCCTGATTGAAGCGGAACGAGAAGTTTGGACTGTTCGAGAAAATTTGATATTTGAGACTGGACTATTCTTTCGAGAGGTTTGGAAAGGTTGGAAAGTATGGAGATTGGCCGGTAGTCCTTGGGAGATAATGGGGTTGGGGTTTTATTTATAGGATGGACTAGGGATTTTTTCCAGGAAGTCGGGAATACTGCTTTTTGTAGTGAGAAGTTATAAATGAAAAGTAGGACAGGTAGGATATCAATGAGGCATAATTTGAGTAGTTTGACGGGTATCTCATCTAATCCGGTAGAACTGGAGCGGGATTTAAGAACGGAGGAAATAATGTCTGTAGGTGATATGTCTGAGAAATAGAAATTGTCGGGGTTGAAGGATGGCGTTGATGAAAAGACGGAGGAGGAGGATTTTGATGAGTTAATTGAGGCAGACAAAAAATATGAGTTCATTTCGTCAGGAGAAGCGGGGAAGGCTCTAGAGGATGTTGGATTGCAAAGGGCGAGCTTTCGTAGGAGTTGCCATTTAGATTTAGGATCGGGAGCAGTGGAAAGGGCTTCGTGGAAGTATTTGGATTTTGTTTGTCTGATTGTAGATTGTGTCAAATTGCGAAGAGCCCTGAACGCTTGGTAGTCATCGGTAAGCCTAGTGCGTCTAAAGCGTCTACGAGCAGCATCACGTTTCCTTTGCAGGTCTTTAATTTTTTGACACATCCAAGGAGCAGGAGGGTGGCGGAAGGTTATGGATTTGAGAGGAGCGTGGGTATCCAGGATGCTTTTAAGATTGGCAGTAAGTATGTCGACCATTGAATCGACGGTGGTACAGGAATAAATTTGGTTCCAATTCAGGGTTTCGAGGGAAGGAGATATATTTTCAGAAGTGAGTCCGTCTAGATTGCGAAATGTTATAGTTTTCGGTAGGATTTCTGGGGTATGAATATTATATGAGATTTGGATTAAATCGTGAGAGGACAAAAAAGGGACAGGTAATTGTGAGGAAGAAAGGAGTCTCTGGGATGAGTCAATGATGAACAGGTCCAACCAGGAGTCAGATCGGAGTGTGTGATGGGTAGGAGAGAAAGAGACAATGGAGAGATGCAGAGAATAAAAAAGGTTTTCAAGATATATTTTGTCATTTGATTGAACCAGAAGATTGGTATTAAAGTCACCGGAGATTATTATGTGGTCGTAGAGAGGAACATGGTTATAAAGGATCGACTCAAAGATAGGATCAAAAGGGACCAAAGGAGGGCGATACACTACAACGTATAGGAGAGGATTGGGTTTGCATGAAATCTCGACACCAAGGAATTCTATGTGAGGGAAATTGGACACTGGTGAGGAAAACAGGATGCGTGATTTTAGGGAATTATGGACGTAAAGACCTACACCTCCTCCAGTCCGGTCAACTCTGTCGTGGCGGAGGAAGGAATAGTCAGGTAAGGAAACAGTGGAGGACGGGATATAGGGTTTTAGCCAAGTTTCTGAGATTCCAATGGTGTGGAAAAAATTTTGGGTAAAATATTGCTGAAATTCGTCAAAGTGAGCGGGCAAGGATTGGGAGTTAATGTGACAGGAGGTTAGGACATTAGACATGGTGGGGAAGCAGAAGAGAAGCTCTCAGTAATTGAGGAGAGGAAGCTATGGGGAGTGAGTTTTATTGGCAGAGCTAATTGAAGAGATTGAAAATGCGGAGAGAAGATTATCCAAGGCGAGTTATTATTAAAATCCGCTATAGATCTTGATACTAATGAAGGGATATTGAAATTAAAGAATAGCGAAAGGAAAAATGATACATAGATAAAAAGATAAGTTAAACAACAGCCAACAAAAAAAAGATATAAGATAAAATAAAGAATGAAAACTAGTTTTATGTGAGGAAAAAAAGTCAATTTCGCAATATAATACATTGGAAAAAATAAAATTTTTATAGAACGTTTGAGTTTGTGGGGGTGATTCATGATGAACCCGTGAGCGCCGTTGTGAGAGTCTTGGTTATCCGTGAGGCATGAAGGCATACCGGTCTTCACTAGTCATTCGAAAATATCCAGGTCTTGAGCTTGATCGATGTAGACCACTCGGTGTCCATCTTCTTTTCTACACCGCACTCTACCCCCAGAGAACCAGACATATTTTATTTTCCCCGCCGCCCTCTTCTGACGTGCAAGCCAGTAGAGGTGCCTATTAGTTCCTGTCATTTCCTCACTTAAATAAATGCGGTGGCAGTCGTTTTCCTGCCAACCTATATCTCGGGTGGAGAAATCTCGCTTAACTTTTCTTTTTTGTATTAGGTCGTCCCTCACTGATTGTCGTGTGAAGCGTGCGATGATTGGTGGGGGTCGGGGGTCGTCATTCTTAGCCCTACGGCGCTGCACCGTGTCCAGGTCCTCGATATTTAGTTTTAATCCCAGGGCTGCTCCGATGCTTGCGACTAGACCAGAAGGAGTCTCTCCGGCTCGTATGGGGATCCCACGTATCTCAAGGCACTTAGATAATAGGCCCTGTTCACTTTTGTATACACCATTAATTCATTCCCGTTTTATTATGTTAAAATAGTTGAGAGTGATAAAAACTTACAAGATTATAGATGGCCAAAATAATCAAATTAAAAGGAAAAAAGACTTAAGAGGTTTAATATTAAATACATGCTGACTACCAGCCCACTTTGAAAGCCTCCTCTAGTGGTATATACTATAACGATAATACTTTTATCATATTATAGACATAGGTCATATTCTTGGAGGATCATACACCGAATAGTAATAATTTACTTTTAAAAATTTGGCCAAAACATTGACTGGTATGAAAAAAATAAGTAAAAACCAAGGGGTATATTTTTTTGTCTTATTCGTTATTACTTGGAATGAAAACTAGAAAAATCTTAAACAGTTTATACCTATGTGCAGGGGTAGGTCTTCTCATGGACCAGTCATCTTCCCTCGGTTCTGCCTTTGGTGTTGGATGCTCCCATGAAGACTTTGCGGCAGGTGTAGAAACTTCATCTTCTTCCCATCCAGTCCTAAAAAAATAATCAAGCTATAAGAAAAAGTTCTACTAATAACATTAAAGTTATGTACGTTTAATTTATACTTTAAAAATGTACGAATCTAAATTTAGAACCAATTTGACAATCATACCTGGATGGAGTATCTTTAACAGAAAACATGGGTGTCAGAGGCTCATCTTTGAACCTAGGAGATTCTGACCAAGACCTCTGAGACCTATTAAAGCTGCGTTCACTTCTATAGTCATTCCTGTCATCATTTCGTCGATCATTTCTCCTATCACGATCTCTTTCTCCACGACTACGTTCTCTTTCACGATTTCTATCTCTTTCCCTGTATCTATCACGATTCCTATCTCTTTCTTTATCTCTCTCACGTCTGAGGTCCTTTCCATAAGGATCTAGTAAGACATTACATGAATAAGAAATTTTATTAAGAAAAAAAAATGTATGTAAATATAAAATGTACGGAAACGTACCATTTTTTTCATTGCGTTCTTTTATGTCTGATGCCACATGAATTCCTCGTTTCTTTTCCTCTTTTCTTCGCCTTTCTTCCATTCTTTCTTTGGCCTCTCTAGTGACACCTCCTGTGTGAGTAGGAGTCTCATCATATTTTTCTCTGTAATGCCTAAATCAAAATGATGAAGATGACATGTTTGGAAAAATTGGTGATTATTAAATGTTATAACAACGGAAGGCCCTTATTAAATATTAGCACTAACACAGAGGCACTACTTGTAATAGGTACTACACAGTATCAATGATCTAAAAAGTAAAACTAGGGTATATCTCTAGACATAGGTTGGTAAGGAAATCATTTACGACAATGTTCTGGGAGATCAAAGAAAACTGCTGACAAGCCTCCTGATGTCATTCCGAAGTCCAGTCTACATCAGAAACAGATTTTCTTCTCCATACGGAGGGAATATTGTATCAAAAACGTTTGATTCAAAGATCTACTTCACAGCTAATGCAGAAGTAGAATTAGAATCACAGAAGATTGCAGAACTAGTCAGTCACAAAAGTATTATACCATGACACACTGGACCACGATCCACAATAATCACAGAGCAAAAGTTATTAAAAACTTGGCTTGAATGACCACCTAACTACGACTTATCCTTTTTTTGAATAAAAACTTGTTTTACTTCACCGTTCAAAACCGAACGAACTTATGGATCTACCCAATAGGCTTTTATGAATGACTTATAACAATGAATACTAATAAATAGTAAAGCATTCCAGCTTGACAGTAAAATATTACACCATAGCAGAGATTCTACATCATGAAATTACTAGACTCACAACCAGAATAAAAATTGATGAGCTAACATAAGGATTAACAGTTCCATAGAATACAACATAAAATCAAACCTTGTTTGTCCATTTAACGTCACTTTATGCTGCTATGGCTAATGACTTTAATGGCTTTAATGACGATACTTCAGTGGGAGCTCTAAATTTTGCCTATCCAGGTTTAATTAGGATAGGGATTTTTAACGAGTACCTGACATCGTACAGGCTCGGGACCCCCGTTTAACGTCTCTTCCGAAGGACGGCGTAACTAAGGATTTTTTTTTTACTCCCTTAAAATAATCCTACGGCCACCTGCCGGGCTACGAACCCGCGATCTTGGGCTTAGTAGTTTGTTACGCTAACCACTAGACCACGGGTGACCTTATAAAATCAAAGCTATATCAAAAGTTAATTTAATTACCTATCTCCATGCTTATCAGGTTTTACAAAACTCGTTTTATTTTCTTGCTCTTCTTTTATCTTCTTTGAAGCTTCCTTTTTTTCTTCATTTTCTCTCTCTTTTCTACGAAGTGCTGAGAACAGAATAGAATATTTTTTTTTTAAAACCTAAGGTAAGCCTATACAAATTAGAGAAATTTATTGTTGTATTTAAGTTTTATCATACCTGCGAGTTTGTCCAAACCCAGCAAGGAAGTTTGTGGGACTTTGAACTGAAAACTACCCTGAGGTTCTGGTTTCTTTTTAATTATGAGACCACCTTTCTTTTCTTCAATCCCTTCAAGTCTATACACACCCTCATCATCCTCGACTTCCATCACACAATTAAATTATCAAATAACTGTAAGTTTCTTATCTAACATGTAAAAACATATATATCAGATGCTACAAGTCAAATAAACAGCACAATGTTTTGATAACTAAACTTTAGAGAAGGTAATACAGTGTTATAACTATTAAGTTAGAAGAGATATCACAAAAACGTACGGCGCGGAATAAGTTTTAAGTCTGTTTCATCTGTTCGTTTATGATAGGCACTGTAATATAATAGGGAATTTATAATAGGAAGAAAAAAAAACGGATTAAAAAACAACTAATGGTTAGGTTATATTTTTGAAATATTCGTATTCAATTCTTCGTATAAAACTGGTTAGCCATTTATAAGAAGTAGCCATTTAAAAAATTTAGCAAAACAGTCGACGTTTCGCCCATATTCTGGCCTCATCAGGACAACACTTCACAAGGAAATCACATCAAAGAAGTGGAGATATCTCACACCAACAGTCCAAAATCCCAGGATTTCTGAATCTTTCTGATCGTTGGTGTGAGATGTCTCCACTTTGTCTTCTTTGGTTACCTTGTGAAGTGTTGTATTGATGATGCTGGAATAGGCGAAACATCGACTGTTTTTTCTCTCAGTAATTTGGACTTTTGAGGCTTTGCTTCGAAGATTTTCCCTGTTGCAACATATTTATAAATTATGTCTCTTTAGGAGTTTTTATTCACTTTTATTTAAAATTTATTTTTTTTAACGCGTCTTTTTCAGTTCGCGAAATATTTACAGTTGTGTGAGGAAGATATTCAGAGTTTTCAGTCTTCTGTGAGCTCAAAATATTAGTAAGCTTCTGAAATAGATGGAGAAACATCTCGATAAAAATAATTATGACACGAAAAACAATACATTTTTCAGTGATTTTACAATTCAATGCTGAGTACTTATACTACATGCAAGTCTCGTGCAATTAACATATCCTCATTTTTTTCTCCTTATGGAATAGTTAGGCAACTTTTAGTTAACCTCCTTACTCATTATTATTTTTTCAATTGGGTTTCACGCCATTTCCAGTAATTATTTAGTATCCGCAGGTTGTCGCATACTAAAGGTCACGATATCTTGTATTTTTGGAAAATATGAAAAATGAAACGCATAAACAGTTAAAACTTGGTGTAACTCAACCCGAAGCGACATCCTGCGAAAAAAGATAGCCCCTTTCCTACTCCTGTTAATGCAAACGGGGTGGATCTCTTTGTATACCTCAACTTTTTAAAACAATGTAGAATTGAGTGAGTCGTTATGTACCAATTTATATTTTTGTCTATGTTTTTCTTCCGCCTTTAACCATACGAAATGTCTCGTGGAAATAAGAAGAAAGATTTTCATTCGCGTAAAACTAAAAGATACTCAAAACAAGATGATCTGCCAAGTACTATGCAAGATTTAGCAATTAGGGATGAAAACGGTAAGTAGCTTAAGAATTGACTCTTTTTCGAAAACGAATTGCTAGAATTAAAAGGTTTAATTTCACATAACTGTTCTATTATTATTTTACTAGTTATAAATATATTGTTGAAAATTGTTGTACCTTGTGATATTAAAGGTTAATGGTATTTTTGTCCATAGATGAATTTAAAGTTAACTTTCCAGTGGCTATGTGGGACTTGGGTCACTGTGATCCAAAAAAATGCACTGGACGGAAACTTGCTAGAAAAGGTATGATAAAAACCCTTAGACTTCAGCAGAGATTTAATGGAATTGTCCTCTCTCCAATGGGAGTCAAGGTAATGTATATACTGCATTTATTTAATCATCGGTGTAACTATTTAATAAAATAAATAAATAAATAACCTCTATAGTACATGAAAGGTCTTGGATTCAGTGGGAAGTAATGACTATAATCTTTTTAGAATGAAGGTTTTGAAAGATGATTTGACCAAAATCATACTCGACCTTCCTGGTTTATTGACACTGGCACCAAGAGATTAGAAATATATTCACTTACTGAGCTCCATCATAGTGAAAAATTGACGGGAATGTCAAAGTGATAAATTTATCTGAGTATCAGTGATTCATTGATATCCACTCTGTTTCTTTATTTTTTTTAATGTACCTGCAATTATTTATGATTGAGGGTCTAGCTCCTGTCCACCGAGCAGCAGACCAACCCCTCATGTTCTGCTCTTTATTTTTCAAAACGAATCCTTCTTCAGTCAAATTCAATGCTTTACAGCCTTTCTTTTTTTATTCCACGTTATATTAATCTATATTTATTACATGCTTTTAACTTTTTTATATAACAGAGAGAGACTTGTTACATTCTACAAACATCAGCAAATCTTCTACTTACAGTTTTGGAATATATTTATACATAAAAAATTCAGGAAAAGGAATACAAATAAGTAAAACATAGTACAATATCCATGAATAAAATGGAAAAACAATATAGAACATACAAGGGGATTTCTTTTAAATTATTAAATTATTTTGGTATGTTTAATTATATATATTTAATTTATACTTAAACATATGAAGGATGAAAAAGGTGTGTACAATAACCAATAAATTGTTATTCCCTAAAAAGATTTACAGCATAAAGGCAAATGGATTGCAGGGGTGGGGAGAGAGAGTATGGTGACATTTTCCTAAAATTTATCAGGCATTAATAGCTTTTCCATATCATTGAATATTGAAGCATACATGGACCTATGGTTAAACCTTCCTGCACAACTTGTATAAATTTGTTAATGTCCCGAAACTCTTTCTCATATAATAGAAATATTAAATATTCTTATTGGCTCAGTAATCGAGTTGACATTCCCTAAACACCTTCACTGCAGCATCGGTCTCCGGGGACCGATGCTCGTCTTACAGCGACTCGCAACAAATTGAAATAATAAAAATCAGGTTATAGTGTGATTGGAAAATTACAGGCAGGATTGAATAGAAATAATTTATTCCCCGGGGACCGATAACACCCAGTAAAAGAAACCACTATTTTCATTACCGCAGTGAAGGTGCTAATAATGATAGATTATTGATAAAATTAATCCTAGTTACTTTGATTTTAGTGCATATCTCCATTGGATAAAGAAATAGTTGAAAGATTTGGAGCTGCTGTTGTGGACTGTTCTTGGGCCAAAATAGAAGAAACACCTTTTGAACAGATGAAAACTTCAAATCCACGACTTTTACCGTTTTTGGTTGCTGCTAATCCAGTTAATTATGGCAAGCCAATAAAATTATCTTGCGTCGAAGCACTAGCAGCACTGTTTTATATTACAGGCAAGTTATTGGACAAACGTGCAAGTTGCCATTTTATGTAATAGTAAATTATGCTTGGAATTAAATATTTTAGGCTTTATTGCTTACTTTTTTCTACTGTTACTATCTGTTATGGTGGTATTGTGAAATGATCAAGTGAAGTGAATTTTATAAGCCTGATTAACCGTGATTTTTTTAATTATCTATTCTATTAGAACTGAATGACTGTAGTATCACTGTAAACTTGAAACAGCAATTTTTTTCTTAACATTGATTTTTCCTTTATCAACCGATTTATTAGGATTTGTCATTTCTTCATTACTATTATTGTTATTGTAGTATTGTTAATACTGTTTATGTTCAATGTGCTATTTTTAATACTTTAATTATATTACATGTTTAAATACTTTATTATAGGGTTTCAGGATGAAGCTGAACATTATCTGTCTCAGTTCACATGGGGAAATAGTTTTATTGATTTGAACCAAGAACTTTTAGACAGATACGCTGCCTGTAAAGATGGGGAAGAAGTTGTGTTAGCTCAAAATGCTTATCTCGCAGAGTGCGATGAAGAGAGGAATAGTATGTTGTTGCTTTATTTATAAAATATTATTAGTTTCATTAAATGCACTGCCTAGATACATTTTTTTATAAAATAGGGAATTCATTCTTTAATTTTTAAAATCAATCAATTTATCAATTTTATCAAAAAGAAAAAGTTCTGTCATGTGTATATATTTTATACACATGTACATGTAGAAACAAATTGCTGCGAATATTGGACAGGGACTCCCTAAGAATATTACTGGAGTCTTAACTGGCCCATGTAAACTGTGTAGTCAGTTTAAAGGCTAGATCACCTCTATAGGTTGAAATAGCCTATCCATCCCATCATCTGCAGTTGTATTGGACCAACTAAAGGATCCAAAGCGTTATGATCATGTCAATTCTACCAATATTTTATAATTTGTAAGATATGTTTATGGTTGAAGAAACAACTGGAGTTAATATACAACTAAGAGGTTGCAGTGCCCTGATAGCTTTAAACAAAAATACTGTTATCATGGACTTGAGGATGAAATGATTACGAATGACTTATCTCTTTTCAAATGTATGCTGGATAGATACTGATAGATCCACATACTATGGCTGGAATAGAAGCTTTCCCTTAGATAGAGAAGTCAGTAATAATTCTATATCCCGTCTTAAGTGACAACCTCAACAAAGCCAGTTAGGTGGAAAGGGTAAAGAGGAAAAAATATGATAAATGCAACCATTTGCTTATGAAGGTCTGTGAGAGCTTAAGCAATGTAAACTTAAATTTGATTTTACTTGGATTTTTGTTAAATATTAATCAAATTTTGTCTGCCAATATTATTCATTCTCTCACTCACTCACAGTCTGGCGCTACAGTCCTTGTAGGACCTGGGCCTCCTCCAACAACTTGCTCCACTCCACTCTATATGAAGCCAACCTCTTCCATCTCCGCACTCCCATCGTACGCAGATCCTCTTCCACATCTTCCATCCACCTCAATCGGGGTCTCCCACGTTTTCTCATTCCTCCCGGATTATCATACGCCATTTTTCGAGGAAGTCTCTTTGGATCCATGCGTTTAATATGACCTAACCAGCAAAGCTCTCTCTTTCTAAGGACCATGACTAAGTCTGGCTCCACTGGCAATTCCATCATTTCTGTATTACTTCTCATTCTGAGTTGCTCGCTTTCCTTAATAGGGCCATATATTGTTCTTAATACTCTTCTTTCCCAAATTCTGAGGGAATCTTTGGTTACTTTTGTTAGGACCCATGTCTCGCTGCTGTATATAACAACGGAGAATATGATTGTCTTGTAGATTAAGATTTTATTTTTACGGGAGAGATTCCTAAATTTAAAGACCTCCTGTAGAGCATAAAAACACTTGTTGCCTGCTGTAATTCTAGCCTTGACATCCATTGTCATGTCGTTGTTTCTTGACAACATCCCTCCCAGGTATCTGAAGGACTCACATCCAGGGAATTCCCGGTCTTTGATCTTTACTGGTCCATGCCTATATGTCCCGCTTCATTCAGCATATATTTTGTTTTGGCATTGTTTACAACGAGGCCAAGTCTCCTTGTTGCCCCCTCAAACTCTTATATAGCCCCTGATAAAGCTGACACTGTTCTGGCTGATATAAGCACATCGTCGGTATACGCTAGATGCTGCGTCAATCGATTATAAATTTTGCCTTTTGGGCTCGTCTTTGTACATCTGATTGCAACTTCCAGAATCAGGTTGAATATCACAGGAGAGAGGATCTCCTTGTCTTAGTCCCTTTTTTACCTTGAATTCTTCTGAAAGCTTTCCCTGGATCTTTACTCTACTCCTGGTATCATTCAGCCTCATTCTTACGACCCTAATTAATTTTGGCGGCAGTTCCAGGTTCTTTAGTCCCTTGTACTAACACTGTCCCTCCACACTATCATATGCCTGACGAAAAAAATCAATGAATAAGTGATTGAGATCCTGATTATAGGACTTCTCCAGCATTTGTCGTACGGAGAACATGTGGTCCACTGTTGACCTCCCTGGCCTAAAACCACATTGGTACTCTCCCAGGATTCTTTCCGCCTACTCATTCACTCTTCTGCACAAGGCTATAGATAGAACTTTATACCCAGTCCTAAGCAATGAGAGTTTGTGTTTATACTTCAAAGAGTGAAGATCTACGTTCGGAGCTCCTGAGGATTAACTACAAGCGATAAGTCACATTTAGTTTATTTTTTCCGTTTTAAATTATTTTTCTTTCCTTAAAGTATTTGTTTTACCTCTAAATAGAAGGTTATTTTTTTTTATTTTTTATTTTATTTCATTTTTTCTAACGAAATGGCGGAATCTCCGCCTGTAAAAAAGAAAAAAGTGAGATATAGAAATGTTATTTCTAATAATGAAGAAAACTGTTTAAAAACTAGTGTCAAATTCTTAATTATTAAAAGAAATGAAGCGGATGATGAGGGAAATTCTCTAGACTTCAAAAAAGTATCACCGTTTTTTATCAGTAAGAGCCTAAAATCTATAATCGGTGAAGCTAAAACAGTCAAAAAATTGAGAGATGGGACTCTTTTAGTCGAAACTATGTCAGCAATTCAAACGGAAAAACTAATAAAATCCAAAACCCTATTAAACCTCCCCGTTATTGTCGAGCCACATGCTAAATTGAACACCAGTAAAGGAATAATATGGTGTGCAGACCTTCACAATTGTTCGATCGACGAAATAAAAGACGAACTAAAAACTCAGAATGTAGTAGATGTTAAAAGATTGACGTTTTACAAAAATAATGAGCAACAAAAAAGTAATAACTACCTGTTAACCTTTAACAGCCCCACCATACCCAACGAAATTAAAGTAGGTTTCTATAACATCAATGTGAGACAATTCATTCCAAACCCTACCCGCTGTTATATTTGTTTGAAATTCGGTCATACTAAAAATGTATGCAAAAAAGAGCCGCTTTGCAGACTCTGTGGCCAAAATAAGCATGAAGGATCAGAATGTGTTAGCCCTATAAAGTGTGTTAATTGTAACGAGCAGCATGATTCTTTCTCCAAAAAATGTCCAGTGTTTCAAAAAGAAAAAGAAATTAAAGGCATTCAGGAGGCCGAAAAGATAACATACTTCGCAGCTAAAAATAAATTCGAATTGTTACATCCCTTGTCAACACGTATGACCTTTTCTAATATAGTTAAAAATACTAAAAGTGTTAGTGTCCAAACAGATAATATAAATGACACTGTTAACATCTTTAAGAAGCCGTTAGTGCCTGAATGCAATAAAACCTCTTTATTTATTGCCCGTTCGGAAAAGATTAAACCGGACCGGGCCCCCACTCCCATTCCCTACCCCCACCACCACCCTACGTCAGCTGGGCCATCAGCTGGCTCCATTCCTCTTCCAACTCCTTTCACATCAACTTCTCCTCCAGCTGACCATAACCTTCCTTCCCTACCCACCAAACCGACTCCTTCCCTGGCTCCGGAACCGGCCAAAATTACGGAAGCTGAGTCCACTATCCCTAAATCTCCCGCGGAACTCCCAGTTTTATCTTCGGATAAAACTGGTTGTGACGGAACCACCTCATGTCGCAGGAACTTCGACGACATGCAAGGTGATTGGACACTAGTAAAAGACAGACGATCAAGAAGCAGATCGCGTAATAAGTCACAAAACCGAGCGCTTAGTAAGGAAAAAATGGAAACAAATTAAATAAAATAATTAGTATTGACCATATATTATTTGTTTATTTTTATATCTGTTTATTTATTTATTTTCTCTTTCTTTAGTATTTTTGTTTTCATATCTTAACCATTTTAACAACTTAATTTCATCTCTACCTGTTACCTATTCTTATTTCATTATTTAGGCCAATATATTTATTTACATTCATACTTAAAACATGCCATTCACAACAAATATCATTCAATGGAATTGCAATGGTATAACTGGTAAAAATGAAGAGTTGAAATTAATCATTAAAAAATACCAACCAGTAGCCGTATGCCTTCAAGAAAGTAAGTTGCTTCCTCACAAAAAATTTAATCTCAAGGAATATAATATTTATAGAAGGGATTTTGAAAACAGTAATATAGCTTGTGGTGGTGTACTGACCGCGGTTCACAAAAATGTTGTATCCGAGCTGGTCCAAGTAGAAACTTCCCTCCAGGCGGTAGTGGTTAAGGTCTTCCTCAAATTCCCTGTCTACTTGTGTAACATATACCTACCTCCAGATAATTTTTCAGAAAATAGTTTATTAAATCTTTTCAAACATTTACCATCTCCGTACATTTGTGTAAGCGACGTCAACGCCCACCACACTTCCTGGGGCTCCTCTCATTGCACAACTCGGGGAAATCACATTAGGAGAATCATCGATACCACCGACTCAGTCGTCCTAAATACGGGAGAGTCAACTTATTTAAGCCCGGCTTACAACACCTTTTCCTCCATCGATATAACCTGGTGCTCTTCAAGCATCTTTCCGCATTTATGTTGGCAGGTTGCACAAGACCAGTACTCTAGTGACCACTTTCCGATAGTAATCTCTCTCCCTAACGATAACCCCATAAAATCAAAACATCCTAGATGGATCATGGAAAAATCTGACTGGTTCGCGTTTCAAAAAAAACTAAACATAAATGAATCAGAACTACTATCAGCTAGCGGCAGCGACGAGAAAACCCGTTTGATAACAACAGCGATTCTGGAAGCAGCATGCCTTTCAATCCCAAAGACATCCAACAAAACGAGATCACGCAAAAATGTACCGTGGTATGATGAAGAATGTAAGGCCGTTATTAAAAGAAGAAGAAAAGCCCTGAAAATATTTCAAAAGGAACCCACTTCTAACAACCTAATAGAATATAAGAAGAGCCGTTCACTCTCCAGAAGAATAATCAAGAGTAAAAAGAAAGCATCCTGGGAAAATTTTTTAGATAATATCACAACTAATACTCCCCCAAGCACATTCTGGAAAAAAATACAGGGTATTACAGGAATATATAAAGAAAATCAGGTGGCTCTCCTAATCGGTGAACAAGTAGAACAAAAGGAGGAATTGTTAGCTGAGCGTTTTGCGGAATTTTATTCAGGACTATACTCCTCGAAAACAGATCATCCACCCAATAACTCCGAACAAAATACAAACGCGAATCAAGCAGAAAAAGAGTATAACCTTCCTTTCACCAAAACCGAATTGCGAGCCTCCATAAAGGATCTAAAACCTTCCGCACCGGGAATAGATGACATTCACAACGAGATGTTAAAACATTTACCAACACAGGTTCTGGATACTCTTCTGACCCTATATAACCACATATGGCGCTCGGGGGACTTTCCGAACGTCTGGAGAAGATCTGTAATTATTCCAATCCCCAAAAATGGAAAAAATAAGCTATTTCCACCAAGTTACAGGCCTATTTCACTGATAAGTTGTATGTCGAAACTGCTTGAAAAAATGGTGTACAAACGGCTGATATGGATCTTGGAAGAAAATAAATTACTATCGAAGGAACAATGTGGATTCAGAAAAGGACGCTCTACCTTAGACCATCATGTTACCATGGAATATGAAATAATGAAATGCTTCGTTGAAAAAAAAGAATGCATAGGCATTTTTTTCGACATTGAAAAAGCTTACGATAATTTAAATCCGACGCTTGTACTGCATCAGTTGAAGGAATGGGGATTCGAGGGTCGCATTCTCACCCTGATAGAAAACTTTCTACGGCACCGCACGCTCCAAGTCAGGATAGGGAATTATTTATCCTCGGTTAAAACAATGTCAAACGGAATACCTCAGGGTAGCGTATTAAGTTGCGCCTTATTTGCTATTGCCATCAACAAAATCACTAGTGTTATTCCAAAACCCATAAAATCGTATTTATTCGTAGACGACCTAGCCTTACTACTTCCGTTCAGCAATCGAAATCAGGTCACGAAATCTTTACAGAAGTGTTTAACAAATTTAGAATCATGGTCAAGACAATCTGGATTATATTTCTCAGTTGATAAAACAAAATGCATGCTCTTCTCAAGACGGAGAACACCAACATCTCCCCCAGACTTAGTTTATAGAGGCGCAAACTTAAGTTTCGAATCCAAAGTCAAGTTCCTGGGATTATTACTTAACTGCAAACTAGACTGGAAGGAACACATTAAATGGCTGAAGGAAGAATGTGGAAAACGGCTAAACGTGCTCAAAGTCCTGGCAGGAAGCTCATGGGGAGCAGACAGAAAAAGCATGCTGAGAGTATACACTTCTTTAGTCAGATCGAAACTGGATTACGGCAGTTTTATATATGCTTCAGCCAGTCCCAAATTGCTGACTGCTTTAGATTCAGTCCACCACGCGGGCATCCGTCTGGCTACTGGTGCCTTCAGAACTAGCCCAGTGAACAGTCTTTGTGTAGAAGCAGGTATAGCTCCGCTGGCTGTTAGGAGACATCAACTGGCCTGCGGATATATCGCTAAACTAAAATTTAATGAAGAAAATCCAGCATGGAAACCAGTTTTTCAACCTAGAAGCAGGAGGTTTAACGATGTCCGAAGATTACCCACCCCACTCGGAATAAGAGCAGGAAGACACATAGAAGAAATCAGATCCTTGCAAACCTCAGTCAATGAACATTATTACCCTCCATGGACCCTCAAACTACCTACAATAGATCTAACTCTTTCCAAATTTAAAAAATCTAGCACCCCAGATTATGCATATATATCAGAATATCTAAGTATAAAAGACAAATACAGAAATAGCAAATATTTGTATACAGACGGTTCAAAAACACACTCCAATGTAGGATGTTCCTTTACCATAGACTCAAAGACAATTAAATATAAGCTCCCTTCCATATCGAGCAACTTTACAGCGGAATGCTATGCTATCAGTGCAGCACTCTACCATATCATGCAGTGTAATGAAGAAAACTTTATAATATTCACCGATTCACTTTCCGCAATATCAGAACTAAGCAACATACATACAGACAATCAAATACTTAAGAAAGCGCAGAGCTATTCAACAATGATAAAAAGTCAGGGCCAGAATGTAATAATAGCATGGATACCATCCCATGTTGGAATTAAAGGCAACGAGGCAGCAGATCTAGCAGCAAAGGAAGCAGCCATGTCAATTCTAGATGAAATAAGAGTCTACACTCCATCAGATCTCGGAAACAGCCTGAAATCCCTAGCAAAGAAGACCTGGGACCAGCTCTGGGAAAGTGTAGAGGACGGCAACAAATTAAAAGGCATCAAAAAAGAAACCTCATCCTGGGAAAGTTCTAACCGTACCAACAGAAGAGAGGAAGTTGTCCTAGCAAGATTGAGAATAGGTCACACCCGATTAACCCACGGATACCTCATAGATAAAGAAGCTCCACCTAAATGCACATCCTGCAAAGTACAGCTATCCATCGCTCACATTCTAGTAGATTGCCCGCGTTACTCAGCTTACTTCGAAAACTGCAAAATAGAAAGAAGACTCCACTGGATGTTGCAAAATAATGTTTTGAACGTAAACAAAGTAATTGACTTTCTAAAAAAATATAACCTATATAGCAAAATTTAAAATTAAAAAATAAGCCAAAACAAACATAACCTAAAGGACACGAATGACCTCTGTAGTTGAGTGTCCAAAAACCACAAAACCTAACCTAACCTAAGCAATGATATTGGGCAATAGTTGCTACAATCTTGCTTACAGCCTTTCGTGTATATTGGACAGATGACTGATTCTGACCCCTCACTTGGGCATCTTCTCTTCCATCCAGCACTCACATATTATCTGATGTATTTCTTCCCATAGGTTCTCTCCGGCATACTTCATTATTTCTGAATTTATATTGTCTGGACCTGGGGATTTGTTATTTTTGAGATTCATGATTACCTCCTTAATTTCTTCACTATCGGGAGGTACGTCTTCATCTACTTCGTCTTCAGTGCACTCCATTCTCTCTTGATGTTCCATATCATTTCTCTCTGTTACATTAAGCTCCTTAGCGATATTATTCATTACCGAAGTATTTATTTCTGTAGATTTTTATTATTATATTTCAATATTTTTGTTGGATCAATCTTTTAATTTGAAACTTGGCAAATTCATTACTTAGAAAATAACACATTGCTCTCCTGTGATTGATTTCCAACTTGAGGATTTTAGTAGGAAAAGATTGGTTTTGGTATTGACATGAAAACTCCAAATAGGTGGTTGTCTTATTTTATATTTTATACCTAATATATCAAACAGTTAGATTGGACATATTTAAATTAAAAAAATTCATTTCAATGTTTGCATGCTAACCCAAAATGCAAATATGTTGTAAATCTGAATTCCATGTAGTAAAAGCAAGCAGTAATCATTATTATAGATTTTTAATAAATTATGTTATTTTTAATACTTAGTAACTGTTAATTTGTAGAACGGAATTTGACTCCTGATATTGAAAGTTCTTCTGAAGATTCTGAACAAGATGATGAGCTAACATGATAGATAATGAGACAAATACAATTATTTATTTTTTAAATATTTTATTTGAAAAGGAAAGATATTACCAGGACCGGGAGATATAGGATCAGTGAAAAGAGAGGATGTATAGGATCAGTGAAAAGAAAGGATACAATTATTTATGGTTTGTATGAATATAAAATGTAGATAAAAGAAATATTTTAACTGTAAATATATTTCATTACATCTATGAGATGTTTTAGCTGAACATTTAATTGGAACCTCTCTCTTCCTCAAATCTCACTAGTTTTAATGGTTCTAGTCATAATAACCCCATTCTAATTAGTGCTTTATACAAAAGTAAAAATATAGAATTCTAATTTATTGTTAATTAAAAACAAAAATTACAGTTTTAACTGAAAATTGAAATACCGCAATGGTTACATTCTTAGACAAACAGTATTATTTTTTCCTACTGAAACGTTGTTACCAACTCGTTTTTTAAAAACTTTTAAACACTTATTTTGTTCAATTTTTTTTGGTAAAATGTGCTGTAGAAAAGACGAGTTGATGTTGTGCAGTAGTATTAAGGTAGAATGAATTAAAATATTAATTTAAGATATTGTTGTGCAATGTAAGAAATGGTTGGGCAATGCGGTTAATGAATTTTACACAAATTAGTACATTAATAAACTTGTTGCCAGCCTAAGTTAAATGACATCATCTGGTTTGAAGGACAAAAAAACAGAATAAAATATTTTTATTTGTTCAAAACTTTTTTATTTATTAAATTTCGTATAAACAAAATAAAGTAAGACATCTATTAAAATTTTATTTCTATTTCAAAATTTCAATTTCTGTTCTAATTCCAAAATAAATATTTACCAAAAAGAGAATTTGCACTTCTAAACGCAAAACTTCTGGCTGTATGGATGTGTCCAATGCCATCGAAAGGAGAAAAAAAAAAAAAAAAAAAAAAAAAAAAAAAAAAAAAAAAAACGCAAAACTTCCATGATTGCAGTCAGACTTTTGATTAATAAAATTTACGAATGGCATATTTTTTGGTATATTTTGTGCTTTGTACATTCTAGGACTTAACTCATATTATTGCTATCAGGCTTCTAAAGTATAAGAATTTAATTAGAGGAGTTGACTGTTGAGTGAACTAGTGCAAAAGCAAAGGATACTTTGTCAATGCTTGCCATTGAGATGTTTTAGTCATAAGTGATCTAGAATCTTTGGGTTGATGAGGCCTGCCAGGCAGGCTATACTCAAACTGGGAATTTGAACAGTGGCCCTGATTTGGATAAATGCAGATAGCAATATGTATACACATTTTTGACTAGATTATTAGTTACAATCACTTAATATGACTAATGATAGCGGCTAAGTTTTTCGTAATTAAAGTTGTTTTTGTAATTTAAGGCATAAATAATACACTAGACTACAGTACTGCAGCTTTATATCATTTTAGTTATAAATTTATCTATAAAGAAAAAAGGAGCATTTTCCATTTTCGTTTTTTACTTTACTGTGTTTAAATAGTTCTTGTAGAAAAAAAAAGTATGTCTGTATAGGGATAAAAGTATTAATTTACTTTTATTTTAAGTTATACTGTACCTAAATCGCAGGACCTGGCATGTTAGTATGTTTTTTTAAAGCAATTATTCTACTGAAATATCCTATCCCTTGTTTCTTTAAATTATGAAGTGTCGTATATTATAATTTTTATCCTGTTTATAAAGCAATGCATAAGATAAATATATCTGTTTTGGCAAAGAAAGTAACTTTGTTGAAGATAAAGATCTAACGGAAGCTGGGGTATAGACATGAAACTAATACATATACAAAATATTTTGTTTGCAAATAAAAAACAGTTGTTGTTTTTCAATACAATGAAACCATAAGCACCCATTCTGATTTTTTCTATATTGAATCTCTATCTGCAATTTTTATTATTTATTATTATTCCCAAATCCATGCCTATATCTCAGCAATCTCCTTTCACTGATGTCATTGAAAATGTTGAGTTAATCTCCCACCTTATGTGTTTAATCTCATTTGAGACCTTCTGCAACCTGGATATAACACAACTTCTCCATAAATTCTTTCTAGAGCTAGTAATTTATTTGCAAATGGTTAAGTCAGTATCCCTGACCTTCTGATCCATTTAATGTTGTGCTAACCAAGAAGGAGTGGCATATTTTTCTTTTAGTTTCGCGAGAAACCTTTTTATTTCACAATATCCCATTTTGGTAATTTTGTTTTCTATATTTCTTTGTGCCATGCCAAACCTGTCATTCATCACTCCAAGTTACTTGAAAGCTGTGTTGTGTGTGTGCTTTGAGGGATATCCAATTTATGCAGAGAGATGAATCAGAGTTACCATGTGTTCCATTTTGTTTGTATTTATCTCCTGATCTCGCTTTTGTACTGTTCAATAAGTCTCCATATCCATCTTTGACAACCTGGCCTTCTGCAAACTGAAGGATGGACATGATATAATTTGCGACCTCAACTACCATCCCTTGACATCTTTGTTTCTATCATTTTAGTACCTGTTCCTCGTAACTATTGAACAGTGTTGGTGGCAGGCTGCATCCCTGCTTTAATCCTTTTATAATTCGGAAAGGTTCTGAGACATTTCGTTCTAGCTTCCACTTGTTATATACAAACCTTTTATGCCTTTTGTTAGGCCTTTACTTATCTATACAAGATCCAAAAAGTCCCTCAGTTTCTTTAGAGGAACACAGTCATTACCTTTCTTTATTTCAACAAACGTCAGATAAGTTTCGAGGTCGCATACTATCCATTTTTGCAAAACTTAAGTTAAGGTGAAAACATGGCCACTGCACGATCTTCAACTTCTAAAGCCCGCCAATCCTCCCTCATCTGATCAGAAAACTCTTGCAGCCTTTCCTTCAGGATTCGACTATAAAGTTTGCCAACGCTGCTTGTTACCTGTCTTTAAACACTTTGTATGAATCTTCGCTAGTGCTTCCCTGAGTCCTTCAACTAGCCCCTTGATAAACGGTAGATCCCCCGGACTTGGTAACTTTCGATGTTTCTTTTTGTCTTCCTTAAGGATCTCTAGTTCTTCCAAGAATCTCGTAATTAATTAGGTCGTCTTCCTTATCCTCTCATCCTCTCCCTGTATTCTGTGGTAAATCAGAAAAATACTTTTTCCATTCCATTGTTACCAGTCGAGAGCTATTCTAATACGGGTTTTGGTCTTTATCGTTTTCAGCCTTTTCCATGCCTCTTTCATTTTTTGTCTTTGGATACAGCGATCAACATATTTGATAATATGAAAACACATCAATGAATCAATGCTCTTGTTGAAACTTTTTTTAAATATATAGTATAGTTATCATTTTCATAACTATAAAATGAAAAATTCACATTCGAAGTTTTTTTTTAAATCTCAGTATTATTAAAAGAAAGTAGGATACTACATTTTGCTTCTGAAACTGAATTAGAACAAATAATGTAAATTGGATTGGCACTGATGTTTCAAAGTGTGGAAAACAAGAGCTATTTGGTCCGCCATGTTTTGGCCAGTGAACAAGTAGCCTGTGCCTGCTAGATCACGGTGACAGTTGGTAAACCTGCTTCCGCGGCTAGCTGCAACTAGGTCTGATCCTTCACGGTCAGCTGCCAATCTGGGAGGATAACCACGTAAGTAAGATTTCAATTTTGTTATAAATACACAATTGACTGGTTGGTTGTATTTGTGTTTTACTTTGTATTCATTGAATAATTTTAAAAATAAAGATTATGGAAAGAAGGTAATGTAATAAACGTCACTTTATTCTTAATTAAGTTAAGAAGTTATTTTCTTGAAGTTTTTGCTTAAGAAGGTAATGTATAATGAAGATGGTGGTGACAAGTATACTCTGTTCGTCTTCTTTCTATAGTTACTTTAATAATCATAAAGTTGGTTATTAAACGTTTCAAGAAACATTATCTATTGATCTCTTCATCACGGAGAGAGAATCAGAGTGAGAATCAAACTTAGTTATGTCGTTCTTTGGAAGAGACGTAATATGGGGATCTCGAGCCTCTGATGACATGTACTCGTTAAAGATCATTATCATAATTATATCCGGAAAGTCAAAATTTTGGACAGCCACTGTAGCATCTTCCGATTAGCCATATCAGCATAAAGTAACGTTAAATGAATAAACAAACTAGGAAGTCATGATACCAATAGCTATTTTTTCAAATGGGTTATTATTGAAATACACATGAGACGATCTTGGCTTTGAACTATGAAACTTCAAATTAGCTCAAAAAACAATTCTGCATGATATGTTAAAAGTTGAACATTTTTATTTAATTAAAACGTTTTCCGTTTGAATTAACTAAATTCCTCATTCCCTTGATTACTTTTGTTCTGAATGATGATATTTCTCTAAAAATAGAATAAATAGGTAATAACCATATACACATGTGGAAGGCTTTAAACCGAATAGAACCAAATAAAAACAATATGCATAGAAATGTGGTTTTAAATGAGGGTGTTTACTATTTTACTAGAAAAAAATATCATTTATTTCAGGCGTTTTCAAAGTTAGAAAAAAAATATGGAAGTGGCTCATCTATAAATGGTTCCCGACCTTTTTTGTACCACGCCCTCCTAATTTAAATGAAAACCTTCCACACCCTCGTGTTCCAATGAAATTCGCTCTACCCCTCACATATGAAAAAACAAAACAAATCATTTAGTTTTACCGTCATAAGATAGAAGATTGCAAGTTTCAATTTAAAGTAAAGAAGTGCTGGTAGGAGAAAAATAACTAAAATTAAGCCAGAACTTTTAATTTTCAACTGGTCTCGCGCTTGCCCTGACTTGTACTCACGCACCCCAAGTTGGATACAACTGGTCTATATGAACCAAAACAATCAATATTTTCAGTGTAGCAAATGTTTTCAAAAGTTGAATTGACATGAGGGTTAAACATGTGAAATGAGGGTTACTGTAAAATCCTGTCCATATATGTAAATATCTTATAAAATTTACGCCTTTTCTTTGGGTTCATGATTCATAATAATTTCTTCAATTTACAGATAGAAAAAAAGCTATTATTAATTATTACGGTTAAGCATCCAACTATTGACGTAAACAGAGGTGTGCTCGTTAACCCTAAATGATTGGACAATGGTGATTGGTTATTATACCTTCCATTGGTTTATTACCTTCCTGTTGCCCTTTAATTCGTATTTCAACGGTTTCTTATCACTATGGAGACCCTTCGATACAATAATCGAATATCATGATTCTTTTCTACTTACCTACCTTGTCGAGCCTTCACCTAGTTCGCTCCCATTCTACGTTCGTTTCTCATGTGACTCAGTTGACTCCTCTTTGTGTGTGTGAACTTCTTTCAGTTCTTCCTTTGATACTTTTGTGACCTTAATCTAATTCTGTGGCATTCTCTCGTTCAAGATTTTTGCTGTACTTATTTTACTAAAATCCTTATATATAGTTCTCTTAGACATAATAAAATGTGTACATAATGTTATCCCTACTTTAAATAATAAACAAATGTATTTTTATGTTCGGTGTTATTAATTTGTTACTTATTTTCTAATTTACATTTGATTAATGACTCTTTAAAAGAGAAATAAAACTCCTTTCTAGCGGCCAGACGATGAATATTTTGTGGTTCGCTTCATCGTGAAAAATAATCATTTCGTTAATTAAAACAACACAAACAGAGAGAAATCGTTTATTTTTTAATTTTTTTATTTGTATGTATATAAAAAATCTGTCTGATTAAGAAAAAAAAAATTGAAATGGCGATTCCGATGTTGTTCCCTCAAGTGCCCTGCCTCATGTCACATTATTACTATACTTGTACAATTCATTTGTTTCTTTTTTATTTGCGGACACCATCAAAATAAGCTACTCCTAATTACAAAAAAAAATATATTTTTCATTGCTTAGATTACTAGTGAAAAGACAAGATTTACAACTTTTTTAAATCTTGTCGAATTGTTATTAAATGAATTCAGATTGTTTTGTGGATCCTGGCGATTGCTCTACAGGCTACAGTTTAACAACCTATGGTTTAGGTTATAAAATAAAATAAAAATCAATATATATAAGAAAATAAGAATTATTGGAGTAAATTTTTATCCTTTCATGACAAACTTCATTACCACTCAAACCCTCTAGTTTCAAACCTAGCTTCCTCTTCAATTCCCGATAATCCTCCGAGGCGTCTGAAAAGAAGATGGCCACGTGACCTTCTTAGGTGAACTTTGATTTGAGTACTACCAGTGGGTAGTTTCTCTACTTGTCATTATCATGTCATTATATATCACTTAGCCTATTTAGTTGTTGTATTATTGTAATACAGCTGTAGATATCAATAAATAAAAATCAATATATATAAGAAAATAAGAATTATTGGAGTTTGGGAATACATTTGAGTGAGGTAGAAGTTATTTTCTTAAAGGTTTTGCTTGGTTCGGTTATGAAAAATATTGTATAAACATATTTCAAAAGCAATATTACTTGATATTATTGGGATATAGAGTCATATTATCAGCGTTTTTGGTTTTATGAAAATGTTTTAAATTTAAAATGCAGTAAATTTTTATCGTAATCACTGGCTTTTCCCCTCGTCTTTTCCCTGGTAATTTATTTCTCCCCTTTTTCCATTGCCAATTACGTAGCTGGTACTGGAAAGTACGAGTATATTCCAGTGAAAGCTCAAAACGGGACAATAAGTTTTATTTGGCTGGTAAATAGGTTGCTCCAATTTCTATGAATTAGTTCCAATTGTGTGATACTCGTGTGGATGTGAAAGAGGACGGAAGTTTTTTGTTGAAAGTTGAAATATTTGAACTGTAATTGTAAGTACATATATATATATTTATATAATATTTATTATTCTTATGGTGGTGATATTTGTTTAATATATTTATTTTGAAGAGAAAAGATTTGTACAGGCCGGGATTCGAACCCGGGTCGCGTCTCTAGCGCGGTGCTCTAACCAACTGAGCTAATCTGGCTCGTAACACGGCCAGAGAAACCCATTCTCTTCAGCGATCCTATATCCCCGTGTTCTCGCAATTTTTCCGATGTATACAAGGGGAAGAATGTTCATTGAACAGTTGGCTAGAGCACCGCGCTAGAGACGTGGGCGACCCGGGTTCGAATCCGAACCTCAACATGTGTCTTATCAAAGCCTAACACACATCGAAGGTTGCAACAGTGATGTTGCCAGATTGGTGTTAGAAACAAAGTACGTTGCAGTCGAGCTATTGGCCTTCTCTCACAATTGGTTCCTGCCACTGTGCCGTTCCAAATAATGTCACTTGTTACTGTTGGAGGGTTTTCAGGGAATCGGCCACCAAAGATATACATGCACATTTTGGTCGATCATTTCCCCCAGACTGCATGGATCTCTAACTAGTAAGAGTCAAAGCGCACACGACTTTAGGTATAAATCTGATTAATCCGATTGCTAAAAATAATAATGTTTCGATACTATTAGTCGACCAATATGCTTCCGTATATTCAACCCATTTTAAAAACTATTTGGATAAAAAAGAAATACAGATTGTTTTTTGCTACATTGACCATCAAGAATCAAATGGGCTTAACGAAAGGTTTGATCAAACGCTAGTAAATCGTTTAAGATGCAAAATAAACAGTGAGACAAATAGAGCCTGGCTGATTCTCGCAAAGGAATGTGTCAGTGAGTGTAATGATACAATTCATAGCTAAACACGATTCGCACCATTTTAATTACTCCCAGGGAAGAAACTGGCTATATCTCCTCTTATCGAAGACAATACATCTTCCTTAGAATAGGACCGAAAAAAAATAATAGCTTTTCAAAGTCCCTTAAAACAAAAAAAAAAAACTGCATCACTACAACCCACGAAGGGTCTGGGGTTCAGTACATGGTAGAGACTGTGCTGTTTCGAGGACAACGTTTCTGCAAGGAGGTGACTTGTCCTAGGCCACGCTCAACCGCCAGATTTTTCTCCCTTGTTTTGGGTACCCTATTTTTATAATATTTTATAGAGGCTTGGTGGGCCCCAGGAGGGTCCTTAACCCATATGATCCACTAAATAAAAATCATGGCCTACAGCGGAATTTGAACCAGGATTTCCGGCATGGCAACTCAGTGTTCTACCACTGAGCCACTCCGCCTCCCTCAAAATTCCTTAAGGAACTTTCAAATAAATAAGGAGAGAATAGACAAGAATAGAAGACATCACGATTTCAAGATTAGTGATTTGGTTTATATCGAAAACGGAAACAAATTAAATCGCAACAAACTTGAACCCGTACGAGTTGGTCCTTTTCCAATCGTACGAATGATTTCACCAGCATTTCACGAAGTGGCAAGCGGAAAGAAAAATAAGATTTCCAATTTCTTTCATTCCTGCAAGCTGCTTCCCTATTCTCCGTGTGAATCGTCTTCAGGAGTTGAGGTGTAAGTTTGCTACATTACTGCTGCAAACTTCAATATGTTGTAGACTTTGATAAGACACATGTTCTAAAGTTTAGTTAGTTAAATTTATTTTGTTGTGTTCAATTACTAGTTTTAAAGGATGTGTAATTTAATTCCTTAATAAATAAAGAATAAAATCAAGTTAAAACAATCTTACACACGCACACATAAATATATATTTGTGTGTGTGAGTGTGTAAGATTATTTTAACGCTCAACCCACTGGTTTCAAATCTAGCTACTTCTTCAGTTCTTCATAATCCTCCGGGTCGTCTGAAAAAAAGGTGGCCCCGTGACCTTCTAAGGTGATATTGTTATTTGACTACTACCACCGGGTTATTTGTCTACTTGTCTTTATCCATGCCTTTATGTATCACTACTGCCAGTTACTTGTGTTGTTATAATACAGTTGTAAATGAATGAATTAATAATGTATTGATGAATGAATCAATAATTTTATTTGCATTTCAATCAACTTCTGTAAGTAAAATCAAGTCTTGCGGGTTAGGGTATTTGCCTGCTTCATTATACTTTTCATGATCCCTAATTTAAGGAATTCTACAAATGTTTTAGTAAAAGAAAAATAGATTTAATAAAGAAAATTTATTGATATACATATATATATATAATACATTCTTTATTAAATTACTTTTTCATTCCTACTTGAAACCTTTATTCCAATTATAAGCCTAGGAAGATTTTAATGACTTTGATTTTTAAATATCTTCCTCCATTGATGGAATCTTCCATTGAAGACCATTGGACCTCTAATCTCTTAATCCTACTTGGTGTCGAATGGTTCCCTTAAAAACCTGAGGATGTTGCCGTCCATTGGGTGCTCCAGTTCCTTCCAGATCTCCTTCCCCTTCCCTTCCTTCGGTAGAGGGTGGGTACCGTCTTCTCCAACCTTCTGGCTCCAGTATCTCTTCGTCTTCGACCGCAACAGGTGTCTTCTACCGTTAGTTCCAAGATGCTCACCTTTTTCGTCTTTGCGATGGTGAGTTTTTTTAGTTTGATTCCGTTTAGTTTAGCGTATTTTTAGTCAGTTTTATTTAGGTACATTCAATATCAGGGTTCAATATTAATAAATAATGTTATAAATATTACAAATTTTACGTCCCTCTACAAAAAAAGTGTCTACTTTGAAAATTCTGCGATAACATTAGACATGTTTATTGATCTTTCAGATCTTTAAAGAAACTCATATAGTCATAAAGTCATATTTACCTCGGAGTCATATAAGTGCTCTATGCGATAGCTTTGTTTCACTGATTGTCTAATCAGCCTCCGTTTTCATATTAATTACTGATATCTTGTAGACTTTAATCAACTGAGATTTTATTTTTGACTATAATTGACTAATATTTATACCTCTTCAATTACTTTTTAAATTAAATTTACAAGAAATAAGGTTTTGTGTAATATTTTTTTGATTAGCAGTTAAAGGAGAGAATGGATTTAATTGTAGCTTGTAATTTTTATTATTTATTTATATGTAATATATATTGTTTTGGTTATAAAATATCTGTTATTATCTGCCTTTGAGACTAACGGTTCTATAGTGATACATATTCTTCTTGTTACCTTCAAAGTAAATTTAATTAATTTAATAAATATAAAATGATGATAACTCAACAGCAAACATAGTTGTTAATAAAATAATAAAATTTAACTAAAGTAATTTATTCTCGTGTCATAAGACTAAACTGTTCTGGTCTCAAACTGAAATGTGATTCTTTCCAGTAATTTTCTGAGAGTAAGATTACGTAGAAATTTATGATGATGATGCACACTTCTATTGGTATCAATAGAAATTGAAAGATGATTTCCGATAAGAAAAGATAAGGTATTTTGAATGAATAAAAATTAGTTTTTATATAGTTATAACTTGCCCCTTATGAATAATGAATAGTACAATCACTATTACTAAATTAAAATAAAAAAAATAGCATGAAAAATAACTGAAGATATTGAAATTGTAGATTTGTATACAAATTTAATATTAATACATATACCCTTATTTTTACATATTTGAAGTAGATTGATAATCAAGGAGGTGGAAAAAATAGTTTTTAAATTAAGTGAGATATGAGATCTTAGGAATAAAGATGAGTAACGAATTTCACAAGGAAGTGTCACGAATGATGAATTGTTTTGTTAAGAAGTGTAAAAAGTTATATTAAGTTTCTTATCTGGGATTTGGTAAAGAATTTAGAGAAATATAGAGGATGTATGGGCTTTTTATTCGAGAGGATAGCTTTATTTGCAAGTTGTTTTAACTTCTATTGGGGAATAGTGAATGGAACCAGACATTTCAATAATATTTGTCACCATACTTATCAATAAGAACACAAATCAACTTGATAAAACTATTGCTAGCTCCAAAATAAAATAATGGCGAATATGGAATTTGACGTTATTTATGAATATAATATACAATTTAATCAGAAGTTGGGAAAAATAACCCATCTCGAGCTATATTTTTTCACATACCTTTTTCGGGATCAATAAATCATATCACTAAATAATAAATTATGTCATTATGCAATCAAATTAAGATTGCAAAAAATGTTATTTTCTTGAGAAAGTCCACTCCCCCGCAGTCTTAATCTTTTAATAATAGAAATGCAAAAGACCATGACAAAAAATCAAACCAGAAAAAGAACATCATTAGTTTTTGAAAAAATAGTCTACATTAGTGGGAATATGGTACTATATGTGGAAAGTATTCTGCTACTAACCTGTAGGTTTTTGCTCGAGACTGGTTGCGGCAGAACATTATCTGTTATAACATTGTAACCAAAACCAACAGATTATATTAATTCTAAATTTCAAAGTTTAGTTGGCGGATTTCTTTTTTTTTAACTATATTCATATTCTGTAGATTGTGATGAGCTGTTATGAATCTTCACTTTTTTAAAAATAATTACTTTACCTTGGAAATACGCAATTTCTGGAATTGTAAATTTGATAACACCCTGATAAAAATGTATAGAAAATGAGGGTAAATATTTAAATTTGTTTGATTTCATAAAGTTGTTTTATTAAATAAACTCTGCTTTAAAAGCGGAATTTCATACGAACCGAATAAATATTTCTTCTTTTATTAGACATTAATCAAATCTGTGGGATCTAGAGACCCTTTTGGGGTTCACTCAGCCTCTATAAGGAGGGTAAAAAAAGCGACTTAGTGTTAGCTCGGCCTACTCACTCCCTTCACAACTGTTGTCAATTTGTTTCCACCTTTGTCCATCACACAATAACTCTTTAATTCGTTTGTCGCCCTTGCAACAAGTATATCGAATCCGTATTAACTACACAATTAACCTTTCATATTTAGGATGCAGCATGAAATCACTTTATGATGCTGCTTTATTCTGCTTCTTAATGGTGGATTGTATAACGTTGCTACCTGACTTGAGTCACGTGTCTTACAGCATCACGTAGCTCTGCACCCTATTAGACCTTAGTCCGGGAGCTATGGCATAACTTCAGAAAAAGAGCAAATATTGGGTATTTTGGGGGGAAGGTAGCTAGTGAGAGGTATTTCTCTAAGAAAATCTTGAAAACGAGCGAACTACGTTTGAAAACACAAAATATGTTTAATTACTTGAATTCATAAAAAAGTAAATATTGAAATAATGGGCCATTTTATTGGAAATGTCCGCTTTCAAAGGGAAAAAATATTTGGTAAAACAACATTATGAAATCAAAATATCTACCATTTATAGTTGTTTTTTTCTATGTGCTATAAAATTGTCAATCCCAGAATTGAAAAAGTTAGGGTTTTGTTCTGAAATAAATTCTGACAATGCATTTTTGCCGCGAGGATTGTTTTAAAAAATTGCACTCTTAAGAAAGTTGTCTAAAGTTCTGAACATATGGAAATCTGTTAGAGATAAGTCTAGCGAATAAGTGGGCTTAGGAGGACTTCAGAACCCAGCTCGGCGAACCCACTCGGAAATCTCCTTACTGTCTTTGTCCTGAAACATGAGTTCTATCGTATAAGAGTATACATCCCTTCAGATTAACAACTTTTACAGTGTTGGTTTCACCTCTGGAAGAAAGGAGAAATGAATTATTCCTGCCATTTTTTGGATGCAAATTTGGTTTTGGCATGTGTCCCAGTATTAATTTAAACAACACCCTGCCCCAACGCGGTGGTAATGCTTCTTGTAACTTGTTCTGCCGAGTGTCCAAGTTTAAACTCATAAAACAATTTCATAAAAATCGCGTGTTTCCACGGTAATATTTGATGGTATACTAAACGATGTTCGTTCAATAGTAGTTATAGTAAATATTATTAAAAAGAAAGGATTATAATAACATTAAAAGAATTATAATTGTAAACATAAACATAATTTACAACAGACCTCCTCTAAGTCCATTTTGAATTTTAGAAATACTAAAAAGGAACATTTTGCATAAAACGATCCGATATAAAAGTTTTATCAAAAACGGTGTCAAAACTGCAAAATAGATGAGGAAAGATGACCTGTCAGAATGTAGTTACGATGAGATGTGATTTCCCGAGGAAAGAAAAACCCACCATGTGACCTCTATTTACGAAATAGTAAATCACGCCGGTTTAATTGAGAAGTCGACATGGAAAAGGTAGTAAATGGTGAAAAGGCAATTTTACAGGAAAAGCAAATAAATGAGTTGACAGCTAAAAATGAAAGTTTCAATTGGAAAATAGTAACTACCACCGTTCGTAGGAGTCATAGGAGCTGAACCATAGGAGATGAACCATAGGAGATGAACCATAGGAGATGGACCATAGGAGATGAACCATAGGAGATGAACCATTCCCAGTTTCCATTTACTCCTCTTTCTATCTTATTGATATGATTAATTACTACTATTTCTTTGAAAATAAAAGAATAATCTTTTTTTTTTTACTTACTACTTTTCCCAAGTCAAAACCTCAGTTATAGTAATTAGGATTCGGATCTTTAACGAGTACTTGACATTGTACAGGCTTGGGACCTTCAATTGACGTCCTTCCGGAGGACGGCATAACCAAGGAATTTTTACTCTCTTTAAAAAATAGGGCCAACCCGCCAACTTTATAACTGCCGGGATACGAATTCGCGATCTTGGGCTCTGTAGGTTGTTATGCTAACCACTAGACCACAGGTGACCCCTAGATCTATTAGTAAGATGATCCGACCTTGTTAATTTCCTCCTCGTTGGCGAGAGTTTAGCAGACCTGCTTTCTCCACCAGAGGAAGGGCGGCAGAGGAAAGGTAAAACACGGCCTGTGAAAAGGATCCTGACACAGTTCCTCCAGGACAGCAGAGGCATTGTGCACTTCCTTGTTCAATAAAGGTCTCCATTGAGCTGGTTCTCTTCGTCATGTTGCCTGCTTATTTTTTTTCCCTGTTAGCGCGCTACATCTGCTAGATAATTCTAGAATGAAGTTGGTTTGTTGGGTATTTTACGACAATGCTTGAGTATTAGAAATTAAGTGCTGGAAAATGATCATATATATTTTACTTGTCTAATAGATACAAAGATATACAAATAAGGAATACAAACAGATGACAATCTTCACCAGGTTATCATGATCTCGGAGAAGAGACTGAAGAATCGTTTGAGCTGACTTGATTGGTTTGATTTTGTTGACAATGATTTATATTAAACAGACGGAAATACTATTAAAGGACCATTCGTTTAATATAGCGGAATGGTTTGGTCGAAGAGCGCTGAGTTGCCGTCCTCCAAGGTCCTTGGTTCAAATCCAGGCTTTTATTTTATCTTGTAGCGGCCGGATATGGATTCTATGGGATCTAGGACCCTCCTTATTTTATTAGACATTTAATTTCAGTTTTTGAATTTACTGTAAAACATCATAGGATCACATATCAACATAGGATCACTAGATCGAGTATTGAATCTAGACAATATTCCATTATCCGACTAATTATTTATTCTTTTACTATATTATCATCATCAATCATAGCATAAAAAATAAATAAAACAATTCTTTACCAATAGCATGCTTTAATATATCACAGAAATACATTTTTTGTATTCATAGAATTTTAAATAGAGCACTAAGTTGCCATGCCGAAAATCCTGGTTCAAATCCCGCTATAGGCCATGCATGACATTTATTTAGTCTGTTAGCAGCGGGAGATGGATCATATGGGATCTAGGACCCTCCTGGGTTCCACCCAGCCTCTATAAAGTATTATAGAAAATCTAGCGGTTGAGCGTGACCTAAGACAAGTCACCTCCTTGCAGAACCGTAGTCCATGAAGCAGTACAGTCTCTACTATGTTCTGAACTCCAGACCCGTTCTCATTTTTGTTTTTTTTCAACACAATTTTAGAGATACACAATCATAGTAAATCGAATTCTGCACTTTATCGCGAAAGATTCGATCAGAATGAGTCATGTTATCACATGTATCTATAATTTTCATTTACATTTTAGTGCTTTGCTGTATCGATACAACGCATTCTTTTTTCGTAACTTGTTATTTTATTACAAAAATACTACTTAAATAATCGATATAGATAAGTAAGACAATGAGTGGAGAGAATATAAAATAAAAGTATAGCAAGAGTATATAGAACTTACCGTACAACTTTCAATATTATTGAGATAATGTAAATAACATAATGTTGGTGTGGTTTCAGGTGGGGACATCTGCTCTCGCACAAGACTATGATGGTAAGTAGTCCTTTGTTTAATTATTTGTTTTATAAACTGTTAAAAGTGTTTTTACATTTTAATTCTATTTGTTATCCCGTAAACCAACCTCCTGTCCTCCCGTAGCGTTTAATAACATCCCACTGATTCTTGTAGAACAGGTCCGGTACTTAAGACTACACCTTGACAGATGCTTATCTTGGAATCCTCATACTAGACTGAAGCGACATGAATCAGCTCGCCGTTTCAGGCTACTTAAACATTTACTAGATAAACGCTCTAAGCTCCAATTAATTACAAAAGATTGATATACATGACAATCATTAGACCCATCTGGGCTTACGGAGTAGAGCTTTGTAGCACTAAGCCATCGAATTCCATCGTTATAATCCAAATCTTCAATGCTGTTTACTTTGTTACGAACAAAGTAATCCATAATTTTCGGTTAGGCTTTATTATTTCCCTGAATTATAATTCTTAATAATAATTATTGATAAAAGGCTCGCGTTGAAAAATTAATATTTTTTGTTTATTTTGATGATTATTAATATCAAAATTTGCTTTCCTCCAAAATGGCCATTTTCAAGATGGATCATCCGCCAACAATGGCTCGACAAACGGTAAGCGTACTTTACTTGCACTCGATGCTCCTTCATTATCCTTCCTCCCTGTTACCAACCTACGATACCAGGATTGCTATACCTGGCTAGGATTAACTGCAGAACTCCTGCCCATGATAACGCCTCCTAAAATCTTCCTGACCACTGATTTAATCTGGGACTAACAGTAACGAGGCCTCATAGTCTATATTTATAGCTACAGTTCATGGTCGGTTAGCTCGCCTTTGGTTTTAATTACTGTTTATGGAACATTTAATTAAGCCAATACTGGAAGTTGTCTTTTAGCAATTGTAAAGTTATAAAAAATAACTTACCACTACAACCCGTGAACGGGTCCCTTGGGTTCAGTACATGGTAGAAACTGTACTGTTTCAAGGACAACGGTTGTGCTAGGACGTGATTTGTCCTAGATCACGCTCAACCGCCAGATTTTCTCTCTTTTTTTAGGTACCCATTTATAGAGACCGAGTGAGCCCCAGGAGGGTTCTAGATTCCATATGATCCTTCTCCGGCTGCTAACAATATAAATAAGTCTTGCCTGTCTGGGATTTGAACCAGGATTTTCGGCATGGCAATGGTAAGGTTACATATTACGATTGTAGTGAAAATAACATAATTTATCGACAGTAATTGTTTATTTCCGCATTCCTGTTTCGTTGGAGGAACTTATTTTTGAAAATTCTCAGGTAACCGGTAACTTTATCATCTGATCCTCTCTCAAAACAGATTCAACACGTGAATCAGATCGCTGGTCTTAATTTGGTAAGCAGTGGTCAAAGCAATAACAGTTTTTGAACCTTTCCAATTCATATGGCGTTGATGGTTCTACTTACTGCCTTCTATATCGAATGTAGAATTAACGATAACTGTCTAACTTTTACAGACAAGCATGACAATAGACAATACATGAGATAGGAATAAACAATAGTATTATTATACGCTAATAAATCGACGATATTTCCTTTGCAAGATGGATTTATGTTGTGGATTCAGTACTTCGGGAATGTGGTAATAGATGTATGTGTGCCATGACCACAGCCACGGTCTAAGGAGCTGCAGTCCCACGGTTTTTGTGGTTGAGTGAACATACTGGCTCTGCGACCTACTGCGCCATGTTCACATGTCTTATATCTTATGTAAGCTGTGTCCAAAGATAACTTTATGGTCATGCTGTTGGTGAGCGTTATTATTATTTGGTTATCATATGGGATTATATATTAAACTCTTTACTTTCCAGAGATTATTATATATCCATTTTTTATAATTATTTATTCTTTTTCTCGGCCAATCGGATTATTCATTCTTCTACCGGAGAATGTACCTACCCGAACATAAGTCTAGGGTGAGGTTAGAAAAATTTATTTGTATTATTCATCATTTTTCTAACAATATTCGCAGTTCCGAATAACTCGGTTTTCTTCATTTGTTCCAGAATATTACAATTTAGGTCGAATTATTTTTTGTTGTTTACCATCATCTTCTGATCAGTCCATTTGTGGATATGACTAGCAGCAAAACTTTTGCTTTTATATGCTTATGTATTTGTTTTAGTTCCCTCTGCCAGGTCCTGATATTTTCTAGTTTTTTGCGGCAACCGCCTTGTGTAGGTTATCATCCGCCGGCACTCCTATTTCAACTATACTCGTTATGAGGGATCTTATTAACAGTAATGATAATAATAATTATTATTGTTATTTAATTTATTTGTAAGAAAGAAATTGAAGGCTTCATGTTCTTGGGGATTTAGGCCATCTAAGTCTTTCTATAACATTTGCTTTTATAATCTTAGTTATTTAGTAATAGGTCCTCCAAAATATCGAGAAAAAAAAATAGAATTGTATGGCCATCTCAGAAGAATGAAGGAAGAAAGATTAACCAATTTAATTTTCAATAGGAGTGCTTAAGGGAGGAAACGCGAGGAAGACCACGAAAAAGATGGATGAAAGGAGTTGAGGAAAGTATTCTGAGGGAAGAAGATATACAAGGTAGAACAAAGTGGGGAAAAAAAATAAAGGAAGCCTCAATTTGAGGAAACGAAAAAATTAATTAATCACCACGGAGAGGTGAAGGTCCCGGGTTCGAGTCCCGGTCCTGGCCTTATCTTTTCTTTTCAAATAAAATATTTAAAAAATAATATAATATAAAAAAAAGTGAAATAAAAAAAATATAAAAAAAATTAATACTTGATATATAAACATCTTAAGAAGATATATAAACTTCAACTTCTAGTTATCAATAGTTGGACGTGATATATAAGTAGGGAGAATCATGTTATCTAATTAAAACTTGGTAAATTATTTGTTCATGTAGATACTTCACTGTATTCCTGATGAAGTTTTTTGTTTTGTTTTTTATATTAATTTAGATCATTTTTATGACATAGGTTTCAAATTTTTTATTAGAAGGGTGTAGGTAAAATATATTATTTATTTTAATTGACAATCTGGAGGTATAGATTTTGTTTCCCATGACGGTTTTTTTTTTTTTTGTACAGACCGATGCCGCTGCAGTAACGAGATTCCTAAGGCATGCACATTAACGACTTCGGCCCCCGCGTGCTCTTTCGTACCACAAGTTGGAGCAAGTGATACAACTCGTATACCTGGAATTGTAAAATGGGAATAGCAATTTCAACTGTTTCAAAGCAGTTTCATGCATTCCCCAACTAACGGGACTCGGACTGTTTGCATATTGATAAGCAGCTTTCTGATTCGTTACAGCATGTCTTTTTTATTTGATTTTCGGAGTAAAACGATTCGAGGAGGATTCAATCTGTTTACATTGCAACATCCCTAACTAACATAATTATTAGCTCAAGTATTAGTTATTACCAATTAAATGATGCTTTGAGACGATGGAAATGGCGGATTAGTCTTCGGAAACACATTCGCATTACTTTGTCTTACTTATTAAAATTATTATACTTAATTCTTCCTTTTAAACTATATATGGAATGGATATCTATTTATTTTCTTTATAATAAATTCTGGTTGAAAAAGGAATTTGTGGTCAAAGCTAGAACAGCTGTTTCACCTTTCCGATTTATACGACATTGATACATATTGCCTTCTATATCAAATTTAGAATTGACGATAACAGTCCTAACTTTTACACTGGAAATATTTAAGGCAAGAATAATGTATATTCTTTATTATAATAATATACAATTGATTTTTTGCAATTATTTCTTTAAAAAACAGTTTTCAGTAATATATATTGTGATTTTATTGTTAATTTTGATAGTTGACCCACATTGCAGGTCTTCTTTAGGGATAAATATACAAGATGCATATGAATTAAAATATATAAATTTTGAAAATATAATAAATTTGTATAATTCCTAATCTTGTTTTAATTTTTCATTTGTTAGTTTTTTGGTTTTAAATAGTACCTCTTTATTTATTATATAATTAAATTCTTCTGGTGTTAATCCTATACAATTTATCTTAAATAATGCCTTTATATCATGTTATTATTTTTTAATTTTTATTACTTCATGTTATTCCTTATCTCTTATTCGACAGTTCTCTATAACTATTCCTTATGTTTTGTCAGATCCTACCTAAAGGGTTCCCCATTTTTGTTATATATGTTTTATCACTCATATCCCTAGATGACTATTTATGTTGCTATTCTTTATTACATCTATTATTACTCTATCAATATACTACATTTACTGTTATTCTTTACCATATATTACTATAGTTTAAATGTGTCTTGTTCGGCTATATTTAACCGTGAAGATGCCCTGCGCTGTGTGCCGAAACATTGGCTTATTAAAATAAATAGTTCTTCATATTAAAGAGAAAATTCTGACCTCCACCCGCACCATTTTCTTCCTTATAAATTTTTTGATTGAAAAAGTAATTTGGCTTTAACTAGATGCGAAAAGATTATCCCATTCATAGAATAGCTGTTTAGTTATTAATGAAAGTTTCCTTTCGGAATCAAGATAATGTGAAATTCATCAGCTTTAGGAAATTCAAAACACGTTTACAGGCCGTGAGAGACTCCATTGTGTACCTAAGGCTGAGCATAATCACCCTTCTTACCTTTAATAAACCGGTCGCTTACCTGCTCCAACTGTACGCCCATCAGTCTATTCATTATAATACCGTATCGTTTGCATAACAGCTTTTCTCACTGTGAATCCAGGAAAGCAACATTAATTAAGAAGAGATGTGAAATATGAAATAAAAAAAAAGAAAAGGAAAAATATGTATTAAACATGTTGGCATTTACTGAGAAAGAGGCAATTTTCTGCCTCTCACATACTGCAACTTGCTCATTAATTGCAGATACACTTTGAAAGTTGCTATTATTAAAAAAATAAGTGAGGCGGAAAATTTTTGCTTTCCATATAAAAAACATGAGCTACTTTTAACTGGAATATAAAGTAAAAGGCAGTGAAGTTTCTCAGTGATAGATCGCCGTGTTGCTGTGCTGAAGGTATATTATTTGGGGATATTTGTTTTTATTATAATTTGATATTTAATAACTGTAGTAATAAATTGATTGAATATATAATGCTAGTCAAAACTTATTAAAATCATTATCAATCTAAACCATGCCTCCGTTCTGTTGGGTAAATAATGAATTTAACTTTCGCTAGCCTGGTCCACCAGATGTTAGAGAGATGAAGTGCGAATCCCGCTGTAACCTTCCAGTCACGCCATCATGCCATGCTTCCCTAGCAGGATCACGGATCTAGGATAATAGTCCACATATTTATAATTATAGGCATATGGATGTGGGGGAAATTGCGACACTTCCGGACTCATACCTAGTTACTGCATGATCTGCTGATTTATGATGGAAACGTATTACTTCCTTTTCATCTAATTAGTTTGAAACTATGTATTTATTCTGTCGATATACTATAATTTCTAATTTATTTAATGATTTATTAATTTTGCGAATATTACACGTATGTATTCATTACAGCAATACAGGTAATGAAGTAGAATCTTGTAACTCTCCAAGTTTTTTACTTAAAATGGAATATAAATAATTCCTTTGCAAACCAGTGCCTAACTTTGTCTCCTTATTCTATACAAAAATAAGGTGATTCTGCATCCCTAAGTACAATGAACTAATTTTGGGGGAAAATTGATGTCATATCCCTAAACCATTTTTTTTTTTTTTTTTAAATTTATTTTTTGATATTTACAACTTTATTACAATTATACAACAAGTAAATAGAATGCGTGTTACATAATGACATGAGAATGACAAGTAGAGAAACTACCCACTGGTAGTACTCAAATCAAAGTTCAAATAAGAAGGTCACGTGGCCATCTTCTTTTCAGACGCCTCGGAGGATTATCGGGAATTGAAGAGGAAGCTAGGTTTGAAACTAGAGGGTTTGAGTGGGAATGAAGTTTGCTATGAAAGGATAGATACCGGGTTCGGGCCAAATCAGCAACAAAAGGGACATTAAGGTCATTATGGATGACTTTATTCTTAACAAAATAAGGAGCATTGAGGATTTTACGAAGGATTTTGGATTGTAGGGATTGGATAAGAGAGGAATTCGATAGCTTAGTGGAGCCCCATAGCTCTACTCCGTAAGTCCAAATAGGTCGTCCTAAACCATAATAGACCATACTGTATGTCTCCATGACAACCACTGAAAACATCTGGCAAGAAGGCTCTAGCAATTGTTAGCTTTTCTTCTTATTACTTTATGATTTAGTTCGAACTTTAAAAACATTAACAGTTTAATATACTGTTCAAAGTACCTACTGGTCTTTTTATTTCATAATAGGCTGTAGTTCTATAATTATTATTTTATTAACGAAATTCATGACCCTGAATTATATTTCTGTAACTAGGGAGTGTAATATAGTAATAAATGTAGTGAAAGAATGGAATGGATATAAAGGCCATAAATTGATGTCTCTACAGAATAAATAAAAAAGAATTACAAATGATATAGGAAATCATTAAATTGTAGTTTTAAATTATAACTTTTCACTTCATCGATGATAAGTAAGACAATACTTCAATCAATATTGATGACTTGGCTTAAAATATGCGGTACTCCACCCGCTGGTTCAAGGCATTTCCATCACTTCCAAGTCATCAACTTCTTTGGCAGGTGAAGCTATCCAACGCATCACCTCCTGGGGTCTGTGAACGATGAAAGTGGGGATTTCAAGAAAGAATGGTTCATGTTAATAGAATTGTTTGATATTGTATTATTTCAGAATATAATAACCTAACATTTAACCACATATCGAAGATACAAATGGTAAGTATCGAAACCATGGTAATGTACAGTATGTCCAATTTGGATTGATAAGAATGCTGTGTGTTATGGCAATCCAATTTAGTTGGTCAGCACTGCTGAAAAAAATAAAGCATTTCTCTCTCTCTCTCTAGTGCGTATCGCATTTTATCTATGTCATTTTATGCTGTTTTTGTGCCTTATGGATGCCTTTATATGAATATTAAATCATTTATCAGTCCTAAAGCAAAAACGATAGATCGGAAAAAAAAAATTTGTTTTTTTTCACATTCAATTGACGAGATATAATAAGAGAATATATATTATTAGCAGTAAAGACAAATTTGTAAATTATTTATTTTTTCTTCGAGTATTTCTATGAGCTGATTAATCAGCTGAAAGTTCTCCGAGTGTAACTTGAAATCAGAAAAATGAAAAACGAATGAAGAATAATAAATTTATACTTCATTACTTGTTCATTTATACGTTGATAAGGCTAAAGACACTCTTATAGGATGAGAGGCACCTATGAGAAAAATAGCAAAGACAGAAAATAGCAATTTATATTCAACAAGCTTGTTTTTTCAACCTATAAATTGTATCTTGTTAATTAAAAACGAAAATTACACTGAATTTATGAAAATTTTTTCTTAATCACGTGGAAATAAGTGGGAAAAACACGAGTGAGGAATATGTGTAATTAAACATGTCTGCTGATTCATCACGTATGTGTAATGTTCTGAATGATATGCGCTAAATAAAATAGTAATTTATATATATATGTGTGTGTGTGTGTGTGTGTGTGTGTGTGTAAAATAATTATTTACTTTATATTGCATAGATTCATTATTTTGTGTCTTAGAAGACCGTGTGTGTATTATTGGGTCGCTTCAAACAGAGGCCCGTTTTCAAAGGGAAGGTTATTTACTTAATTACAACTTTATGAAATCAAAACATTTTTATTCAAAATATTTACCCTCATTTCCTACTAGTTTTTTCCAACGTTTTATCAAATTTCCAATCACAGAAATGAAAAATTCAAGATTATGCCATACAATAAATCCTATAAATGTTTTTTTTTTACTTGAGATTTTTACAAATTACAATTACGCCTAAGGAAATTTACCCCCCAAATTTCTGAACAGATGCAGATTTGTTGGAGATAAATGTGGATAATAAGGTGGGTTTGGGAGGATTAGGTAACCCAACTCGTTTAGTTCACTGTCTGTCATGATACATGAGTTCTGCTGCTGTCCTGTAAGAGTGTAGTTCCTTCCGATTAATCAAATTCTGGTTGTCTTTTTTTGTTTGCATTATATCAACATCTCTGTAGTGCGATGTGATCGTTTAACCTCTGGTGGTGCTACAGATGATGGATCCATTGTCATATTTGATAGCTTACTGAGCAATGTTGGTTCAATATTGTGATAGTAAATATTATCAAAAAAGAGAATTAATAACAGCCAACTAAAATCTGTAAACAAGAAGTCCACTAATTCCTCCCAGACATTTCATATGAAACGAAAGAATGTTAACAAGCTCACACAACAGGATTTAGGTTTACTCTATTTTTTTTAGAGTGTGGCCGCAATATCTACTTTCCCTCTTTTTTTCTGTTTTTGTTATGTGTTGTTTGGGTGTTCCAATGTTTTTACTCCACATTTTTATCCTCCCGAACCAGGAGTCAAAGAAGATCCGTGACCATCGGCTATTCCACTAAGAAGGAGAGGTAACGTACGTCGCCTTGGAAGCGGACAATGGTGGAAGGACGCTGAGGTAATTGAAAACGTCGGCGCACACAACAGTTCTTTATTTACGTAGTATCTAGGATAGCTACGTGAGAGTACGCTCAGTTCTCCATTAGCTTGGTAATGTCACCGGGTTACCAGCTCTACCCTACCGCTATCTATCATCATCATCGCTAATCGATGCGGCCGTCGACGACAGCTATGCAGGCCGATGGATTCTCTGGCTAATTGGCTCACCTCTCACCGCTCACCCGGCTCCTCGTCCGCTACATCTACTTATTCTCTGTAAAATAAGAAACGGCATTAATCGGTACTATTCCACACACTACTTACTAACTGTCCATTACAAAACACCACTCAAAATCCCCGGTGTTTATATCCCAGCTGATACCATAGTGACCGTATCAGTAACATTCAAATTAAAGACGTTTGGTTTTTTGTCTTTTTCACCTACCTTCCTCGGAGTGATTAACTCAATCTTTTTATCCTTCATAAAAATGTATGCTTCGTGCTTGAACTCCGCCACTGTTACAAGTTTTCTGATATGAAAAAAAATATTAAAGTCGTTTTATAATGTTGATAGAACTTGGTGTGTTAAAATAAAAACTAAACAGTGAAACCCCATTCAGAATAACCTCCCCGATTTTTATATCCCAGCTGTTACCATAGTGACCCTATCAGTAACATTCAAAGGTTTGGTGTAGGTCTTTTAAATACATATTCAGACTTGGAATTATAACTATACAACTTTATGCTAATAATAAACATAATTTATTTAAATGTATATACAGAATTAGCTTCTTCAATATTTACACTTTTTATATACAACATTATGCTAATAGATAATGTTTAAATACTGGATATTCTTTCGCTTGAATCGTGAGGATTCCAAATGAGTCCTCGAAAGAGAAGCGCGTTGAAAATCTGCTATTTGATACAACGGCAGCCACCCTCACCTGCTAATTGTCGGAAGAACCGGAGTCGTGCTTGGCGGAGAGAGGCTCGAGAAGACGGTAATTCCTCAAGAACGGTCCGTGATGAGAGGACCCTATTTAGTGGGAGGCCGGGAATTAGCGAGTACGGATTACTGGGAGAACATCTGGGTCGGTCGGTGAAGGGGTGCGCTGGATATCTTACCGAGGGAACTGCGTGGCTATAGGATACGGTTCTCTTAGGCATTGGGCCGATATAGAGGCGTATTCCATAATACAATATCTATATCCAATAATATAGATAAATTAGATATATAGGCAATATATTTACTCTCATTTTCTAATAATTTTGTTCTCAACGTTTTATCAAATTTCCAATCCCAGAACTGAAAAAAATCATGGTTTTGTGATGAATAATGCCATGTAAATGCTTTTTTGACTCGAGAATCATTAAACAAAAATTTACCCTAAAAGAAATTGTCCAAATTTCTGAACAGATGGAAATCTGTCGGAGGAAAGTCTGGCTAATTAGGTGGGTGGGGTCCAATCCAGCTCGTTTAGTTTCTTTACTGTCTTTCGTGAAACATGAGGTCTGGCGTTGTCATGTAAGAGTTTAGTTCCGTTCCAATTAACCACTTGAGGTTGTTTTTTGATAAAGTTTTGTTGCTTTATGGCAATATCCCGGCAGTACGATGTGCGTGTGATAGTTGTTGCATGCGTATCTCTTATGGTCCAAGGTAGAAACTAAATTTACAAGACGAGTTTCTAATCCTCCCATTTACGTCTCTTCCTATCCAGCTAGCAGTGAATCGTTTATTATTTACAATAACCAAAAATCCTACTTACTCAACCCTTGAAATATGAGGTTTTCCTTTTCAAGATACATTTACGCCATTGTTTTAATATTGCCTCCAATTAGAGGCTTTATCTGCCACGTCAAACATTTCGTTACACTAAACTTGCATGAATTCCATTCTGGATGTGATGGTAACCTAAATGATTATATGCACCATCCTGTTTGTCTAATGTAGTTTTTCTTTGTATAAATAGCATAACTATTGATAAGATAAAATCGTGGATATTTCCCGCACTCGGCCAAGTAGCGAGCTTTTCCCCTACGTCAATCAGCTGATCCCGATCTCCATGGCACAGTGACACTGAAGCTGGTTCCACTGCCCCGAAGTGTCCTTCCTCACTTTCTGCTCTGATAGTCCTCCGCTTTCTATCGATAGTAGGTAGATTGCCGTAGAGATCGATCATTGAAGCACATGATCGATCTCTACGCCAATTCGACAAGCATATGTTACGGGCAGGCTCAAATCAACCATACAAAATATTTTGTAGTTCCAGGATAATCCAGGAGAGTTCGCTGAGGTGAAATATAATAAGTTATAAAAATATCAATTCTAGCCTGTTGAGTATGGTTGGAGCACTGATATTATTCAAAATACTTTATGATTAACATTTCTTCTTGACATTTGCTAAGCCAAAATGAGTTCCCCTATAAAAAAGATGATAGTAAGTCTGCAACTGCCTGCAAGGGGTAGAGATCCGTCGAGGAGGTCTATTGTGAGAAACTTTTTTTTTTAGATTAATTTTTTGATATTTACAACTGTAATAATATTACAAGTAAATCTGCTGTATGAACAAAGGACATGAAAAAAAAAAAAAACATTGTGGAGAAACTACCCATTGATAGCACTCCAATAATGTTCTATAGTAGAAGGGCTCGAGGCCATCTTCTTTTCAGACGCCTCGTAGAGTTATCAGGAATAGTACGGGAAGCAAGTTGAGATACTAGCGGATTCAAGTGTGTATGGACCTTTCCATGGAAGGATAGGTATTTGGGCCAAATCAGCAACATATGGAATATTAAGATCATGATGGATGAGTTTATTTGTGACATAATAAGGAGCATTGAGGATTTTACGAAGGATTTTGGATTGCAAGGATTAGATACGAGATGAATTGGATGGTTTATTAGAGCCCCAAAGCTCAACTATGTATGTCCAAATAGGTCTGATAACTGTCATGTAAATGAGTCTTTTGTAACTAATCGGGAGCTTGGAGCGTTTTTCCAGTAAATGTTGAAGAAGGCGAAATCGTCGAGCAGTTTCTTGTCTTTTCAGTCTTGTATGTGAGAAATATTAAATTTAAAACAAGGTGATTTTGCAGAAATACATTATTCTTTTAAAATATTATTAAAATGGACTGTTTTTGAGATTCGATAAAGTTGAAAAGTGGGTGATATGTGATTATTATTTTACCAGTAAGTAAAAATCTCAAAGGTTTTTGTTTAGAGTCCCCCATTTTAGTCCTAACAATTGATTTATGCTCATTTTCAAAATTTCGCTTTTGTATATATGCACAAGACGAACGCCAAACGTCTTTCATTTGAATGGTAGAGATTCGGTTACCATGGTAACAGCTATGAGAGAAGAGCTGGGAAGGTTATTATTATGTTATGTTGTTTTTTATTAAAAAAAAAAAACAGCTTTGTAAATGGTGAATGAAATATTAGCTCTAAATTGTGGTTTCTTATTTTAAAGGTAAAATACTGTATAGTCAAATGAGTTTTTAAAAACAGTTACAGAAAAATATTGTTATAATAAAAATAAATTTACTCATTTTAAAGAGAAACTCAGTTTAGTTTTTTCGATACACCAAATTCAGTATTTGTATCTATCAACAGTATATCTTGAATGATAATAATAAACGTTTGCTAATAAACATTGCTCCCTATCTAAGAGACATTTATTGACCACCACCCGTACCATATATATATTTTTTTTAGTCAATCATATAACACACTAGATGCTCCATAATGGTTCTGCAAAGTGGAGCTTTATAAGGTTGGTAACTTCTTGAAGACCCGGAGGTCACGTAATCTCCAAGGGCGGTGTTCTCACTTCTTGGACCATTTTCTCAATTTCTTTATCAATTGATTTAGCCTCCAGTTTGACGACCATTATAGAAACTTCTTCTTTCTTCTCTAATAGTCCTAACCATTGACTGCATTCTTCTTGGAGTATTGTACTCTTCCTCCATATCTGATCTTTACTAACTGTGATATTTCACCTTATTTAATAACACCTTAAGATGTTTATACTTCAACAAGTTTTTCTTATTTACAGTATTATTTTTCTTTCATTTAATATTTTCATATCTATGGGTATAGTAACAGCCAGTGAAACTATACTCTACTTGTCGTTGTGGTCGTTTCTATAAGCATTATATGCATGTATATAGAAAATTAATTTTGCATTGCTTTCTACTACTTGAGTTATTGAGCTTTCAGAAACACAATTTCCAAATTTAATTCTAATTCAGCTAATTTTTGAGTTAACTTTGAAGATCGATGTTCTCGTAAGATATATTTATGTGGTTTTATAGAATAATCATTAGGTTCGAGTAATATACTTGCTGTAGTTTATAGCGACATTTTGACATGAATAACAGTTGCTAGTGATTTCCTCAGCAGATGTTCAAACATTACAACACATTTATCCTAAGAAGGTGCAATGGGACCGGTTGTTGGTTGACCTCTGAGTGACTGTCTGTAGTATCTGTTACATTGTTCCCTTCCATTTGCCCATGAACAATATATGTATATATATATATATATATATATATATATATATTTGTGTGTGTGGACTTTATATAAATCTCCTTATTAATATTTTTACAAAAAATTATTATAGCCGAATTTGAGATATTATAGGATAACAAATCCATAAGTTATATATAATAGTATTATTACTTATCTAATGGTACCACTGATTTTTTTTTCAATTTTAAAAATAAAATAAGTAGGTCGATAGGATAATAGGTTAGGTATAGTAAGGATAAGGATCTTCAAGGATCCGCCGATCATTCCGCATCGGATCAGGGATCCCCCTTCACCTTTCACCCGAAAACGGCATAACTAAAGACTTTTTGCTCCCGTTATAAGATCTTAGGGTTAAATGCATCTTAGGCATTGAAGATTGTTATGCTAACCAGTATCCCCAAATGTAATATAGGTGGCCCCAAATGTAAATCTTATATTTTATTCTAAGTTAAAGTTGTTAATTTTTCTTAGTAGAGTTTTTGAAGCGTTAAACATAAAGTGCACAGCGTATATGATACCAGTTTTGTTTTCTGTGGATTACATTAAGAAAGGTTCGGATTCCGACTGTTTATCGCAAGAGTGTATTCAACTCATAGTGTTTGTTCAGTATCACCAACCTTTTAGTTATGATTGTACCAAGATCACGGGTTCGTAGCCCGGCAGGTGGACCTAGGATTTTTTAAAGGGATGCCTTCCCTCGGAAGGGACGTTAAACGGGGTTCGCGAGCCTGTACGATGTCAGGTACTCTTAAAAATCCCTATCTTAATTAAATCTGGAGAGACAGAATTTAGATCTCCCAATGTAGCATCGTCCGGTTAACCAAAGCAGCATAAAGAGACGTTAAATGAACAATCAACAACTCTACAGAGGTGTCTATTTCTAAAATGTATAGCCCATGTCAGTTGCTTAAATATTGTAATATTTTGACCAACATCCTCATCGTACTCTTCTTCTAGCATCCTCATTACTTAAGATCTCTCGTTTTCCCATTCATCCGACATTTTTACCATTCCTCCAAAGAGGAATCAGAAATAAATAAAAAAATAAATATAAAAAGGTACCATAAATATCTGGTGGACATATAGCCCCTCCATCCTACATAAATACCGGTTTACTTTCACACATTACAGTTAGCGGCCATTCAATAACTATCTTTATAACTACCATCGGCCTACCGTTAGTTGTTTGCCTGCTCTCCCACGGCGCTGTCTTGGTTTCTTGTATCTCGGGAATCGGACTAAAAACATCCGACGACTCCTCGAAATCGGATCTCGATGAGTCATCTTCTCTAGGATAAGGTTCGTAACGGAGAGAAAAAAACTGTTGGAAATGACCCTCGAAAATACCGATTGTAACCTTTTTACGATAAAGTTGTTTTAATAGTGCTGTATCCTCAAGAGCTCTTTCTTTAAATGAAACTTTTTTGTTCGCTTTCTTTAGCAGGAGTTATAACGAGTAAGGGGGTAACTGGGCGCATTTCTAAACTTTTATCGTTTAGCCTTTTCAGGCTACTTCAACATTACTACACAGACGCCCCCAAAAGCTCCCAATTAATTACAAAAGACTCATATACATGACAATCATTAGATCCATCTAAAGGAAGTTATGCATTTCGATAGAGAACTTTACTTTTTAAAAAGGTTTATTTTCAAGAACTCAACATTACATACAACAATACTTAAACGGGCATAGTGACAGACTGCGACTTAGACTTGACTTAAACTCGACTTAACCTAGGACATGACTTAGGGTTGACTGTGATCTACTGAGTAGTGTATTTTTGGAGGCTCTATATATACTAGCCTGAAGATAAACAATTTAATAATAATAAGGACAGAGTACAATGTGATAACGCTATAATTCTAAGCTTCTAATCCTATATGTCTTATCATAACTGGAGTAGAGCATTGGGGCTCCACTAAGCCATTGAATGCCTCTCGTACTCAATCTTTACAATACCAAATCCTTCTTAAAATCCTCAATGCTCCTTACTTTGTTAGGAACAAAATAGTCCAAAATGATGCTAAAGTCCCATTTGTTACTGAGTTTGTCCGAATCCGATAACAATCTTTTCATGACAAACTTTATTCCCACTCAAACTAACTAGTTTTAAAACCTCTTCAATAATCCTCTAAGTCGTCTTAAAAGATAGCCTCGTGACCTTCTAACTTGAATTTCTTGTTTAAGTACTACCGCTGGATAGTTTCTCTACTTGTCTTTAACCTAGCCTCTATGTATCATCCCTGCCATTTACTTGCATTGTTATAATATAGGTGTAAATTTCAAGGAATAAATTAATAAAAAAAAGGTTTGTGTTAAAATTTAGTAAACGACAGATTGGGTATCCAACGATGATGGATTTCGCCAAAGCGATCTACTATCACAGCCACAAAGTTTATATTCGCTTAGCTATCCTCATTCATAATTTCTGATTCTATATCTTCGGTACAAATGTAGAATAGTGAAAAATACCACTTTTCAGGAAAGTGAAAAACTGTTTAAGATGCATCCACAATAAGTGTATATCTTCAAACATACGAGTACTATCTTATCGTACGTTATTTTTCTGCCTTATAGATGACTTTATATTTAATGTTTTATCAATTATCTATCTCAAAAACGATCACCTGTGGTCTAGTGGTTAGCGTAACAAACTACTAAACTCAAGATCGCGGGTTCGTAGCCCGGCAGGTGGCCCTAGGATTTTTTTAAGGGAGTAAAAAATCCTTAGTTACGCCGTCCTTCGGAAGGGACGTTAAACGGGGGTCCCGAGCCTGTACGATGTCAGGTACTCGTTAAAAATCCCTATCCTAATTAAACCTGGATAGGCAAAATTTAGAGCTCCCACTGTAGCATCGTCCGATTAGCCATAGCAGCATAAAGTGACGTTAAATGAACAAACAAACAAACAAAATCTATCTCAAAAGAAACTGTAGATTGAAAACGAATGGGAAATGTATTTTTTTTTTGACATTCGATACTTTTCATTTGCATCAACGTTTTTAATATCCACTATAAGTAAATATAAATAAATACATATATAACCAGCGCCACCAAAACCCAACAACGGTTTTGGAGTTTGAGTCAATGGTTGTGCATTGAGGTGATTTGGCTGAAATCATGCTCACTCAATTTTTTCTCCTAATTAAGGACCCATTTTATTGGATGGGTGAGCACTAGGAGGCGAATTGTGAATCCCACGGGGTAAATGTATTGCCATTAATAGAATTAATAATTAATAGCCCAGCAGGTGGTGTTTAACCAGAGATCTTTAGCACAGCAACTCAGCGCTCTACGCTCCATCATCCATTATATAATAAATGATAATTTTAATGTTAGCTACTCGTTTTGGTAGAGTAAAGTCCATGTGTACATGGGTGATTGCGATACAGTTCACTCGATACAGTATAAATACTCAATACAGTATTGGTTACTTAGCGTTATACATCTTATTTTTTCATTTCGCATCCCAATGCGGTTTTTCCTCTTTCAGTATTTCCCATTGACTTGTTCTTATCAAAATTCTCATCAGAATTTTGTTACCAAGAGATAGTTATAAAATCAGCTTAAAAGATAATCATTTCCTCAGCTTACCCCACGCACAGTTACCCCAAATATACGCGCATGGTTGCTCAGAGTATACGCTCATAGGTCAGGTAGACACCTCGAATATGGAACCGTACCAACTCGGGATTATTACCTTTTTTCGTTATGTTACATTCTTTTCCTTAGCACAGTTCTTCTACTTTCTCCTATTGGTCACGGCTGACATGGTTCGAGTTACCAAAACATAACAAACAACATGTATCAAAAGGAAATGCTATACATATATATAGCAGTCCAACCGTATCTCTTATTTACAAAAACTCTGAGAGATTGGAATAGATAGAGAAAGGATTTGTTTAGATAGGCCAAGTAAATGAAAACTTGAGCTCGTGGCAGAGGTTTACATTAACGGTGAACCTTCCGTTCCGATTGTAGTCCATTTAATTCGCGGTTCTATCTTGGAATGTCTTAACGAGCCCTATTACAGTTAACCTGGGCTATCTTGTAGGTGCATTGTAAGCAATCGATTCGTTGATAAGCAAATTTGTCTAATTAACTATTTGTTTTAGAATCATTAGAGATTTTGTTTTATATCAAATCTTCAAAAGAATATTAAAAGAAAAGGTGAGAATAGTTACAACAAACATCCTGCCAAATATGCAAAGCAGTTGTATGGAATTCAAAACGATTTTATTGATTATTTATGTATATTTGTTTGTTTATGAATTTAACGTTACTTTTATGCTATATATATGCTATATATTTTATGGCTAATCGGACTATGCTACAGCGGGAGCCCTAAATTTCGCCTATCCAGGTTTAACTAGTACATGACATAGTACAGGCTTCGGACACCCCGTTTTACGTCCCTTCTGAAGGACGATATATCAACGATTTTTTACTACCTTTAAAAAATCCTATGCCTCAAAAATGCTAAACCCTTCAGCTCAGTGTTTAAATAATTAATTATTTCAAGGTATATTTTTGTTTAACATTAGAAAATTAAAAAATAATTATTATTGCGAATACGGCGCTGTTCCTCACTGGATTTGATAATATTATGTGATATTATTTATTTCAGATAAGTAAATTTTATTCACCTCTCTAACCATCTACCTCGCCTGTATTATTGTTATTTTAATTGTATTTTTATCTATTTCTTTAATATTTATACTATTCTATGTTTGTCACTTTTTCCATCTTAACTCTTGAGGACCAGCAGTGTAGGTCAAAACGTAGGCTTATAATGAATATTTTGATGATTCAGAGATCTATCTAGGATAAGCTGGCGTTGAGAGCTTATCCTTAATGATTATAATTTTTTATAATAATAAGAAACATAACTCATCGAACTCTTTCAGCGATGAAAGTCAAACATTAGTTCATAGCTCATAAAACCTCTTTTTGGTAAATTTGATGGAGCCTAGAGAGCTAGAACCTGGAGAGACAGAACTACAGAGCATGACTTCCGTTAGGTCCGTACCCTGGCCCGCTGAACATCAGGGCCGCCTATCGGAGTATTGTTCTGTCTATTCTCGGCCGATAAGTGCTTCTGAAGCGGTTGTCTCTGGCGATTAACTAAATATTCAGATAGGCTGTTAAAGGAGAAGAAGTCTGTGATGTTACTAGACGTCTACAATATACCATATATTTCAAAGAAAAGTAAATTTCTACTTCGATAATATTCAGGAAGTTTTGGTACAATGGAAGCCTTTAACATTTTGGTTGGAAGTGTGGAAACTGTAGTTACAGCCTTTGCGGGAGCGATAATGTGGAGAGAAGAAGGTTTATTTATTTTTTTAATTACGATTATTCATAGTTTTGAAAAGATAAATTGTAACTATAACTTTTTATTGCTTGGTTAGCATAACAACCTGCTAAGCCCAAAATTGCCGGTTCGTGGCTCGGCGGGTGGCCCTATGATTTTTAAAGGAAATAAAAAACCCTTGGATATGCCGTCCTTCAGAAGGGACGTTAAACGGGGATCCCGAGCATGTACGATGCCAGGTACTCGTTAAAATCCATATCCTAACTAAACCTGATAGGCGAAATTTAGAATTCCCACTGCATCATCGTCCGATTAGTAATAGCAGCATAAGAGTGACGTTAAATGAACTATTGTTTTCGTTTTTTTATCCAAAAAATATTAGCCTCTATGCTGACTTCTATAACAAAGAAATGTTTTCATGTGATCTTCATTCGTCAGTCTGTTGAGGTTTACCTTAATTAGTTTAGGCGATTTATGAACCACCATTATATATGGTGCAATACACATTGGTGTTGGAATAGAAATCACAACAAATTGTGATGGGAAGGAAGCTGCTCAATTGACATTAAAGAGAAGACGAGAAGCAAGGAGGAGCATTATATAATACACATTTTGTTATAGCCATTGTATGTATATATGTGCATATAATGTTTGATTGTGTTTGAAGGCGTAAAACCATTAGGTCATCAACGCCTATGGTTCACAATATATATTTTTTGTATACTTGTCGATGCTTAACATACACTCACAATACATAAGCACATCTGTTCGCATACTCATGCATGCATACGGAGTGGATGATGGAGAAAGTAAGAAACAAATTTTGAACATAACTATAATTGAGACAGTAGGCGATATGCTTTTCAAAACTGAAATACCAATGTTATGGGATCTTCGTTTTCTCCAAGAGCCTTCGATAAATTTTGGACTAGTTCTATTTTATTTAATGTCGGAAGATATAAAGTCCATTCCTCAAAAATATGTTTAGCACTAAAGGCTTCCACATGGAACTGACGACAGTCCGAAGTGAGCGTGTGGATGCGGTAGAATGAAATGAACACAACAAACTGACCGTGTGTCGCGGCCTTAAGAGTGACATTACAATATTGGCATGAAGGAGGTGTTTTTGGCATGATGGCAGTTTTTCCATAATATGTGAGTGAGCATAGCTCATAACCACTGTTCTCAATAATTTTCATAAAAATATTTTCAAATCAATCTCTTGCTAGTAATGTCCGTGTTGAGAGCTTGTTACCAGCCTATCCACGTTTGAATGAATTTGAGTGTGTGCAAGGTGTCAGCTTCTTTCTATCATGTTTCTATCTCCGCCCCGGTTCATCCTGATAAATATTTTTATATTTTTATCACCAGCTGTTACAAAAACATGTGTTTTTGGCTCAATTAATTAGGACTAAAATACTTCATTTCACCCTATCGGTCACATACTTGGATAAATAGTAGAAAAGAATCCTAGCAAAGGAAACTAGCAACAAAGGTGACAACTTAATTTGCTACAATATTGTAGCCCAACATGTAAAAGAGGTCAAGATTAGGTTGGCGCCTCTGTCAATCTGCACTGAAACTACATCGTTTATTTCTGTATTGTATTGTTCAAACTTGAATAAAATATAGTTCGCCTTACATCTGGAGATAAAACCTTGTATGCATCTTGTAGACTAATCTTTTCATTATTCCCATCAATATTTTTGGCTTCCTCGTGAAAAAACCTATTGCTGAGGGAATAATGATATTCTTTAGTCCCTATGCGTATAACAATTAAAATTAATTTATGTATTATTAATCTACTAAAAAAAAAACACTTTTTGTGGCATGTTAATGATTTTTATTTTGCTTTGCTGATCCATGCTATCAATAATGAACCTGTTGCAGTGTCAGACATCGAGTGCACGTTCGGCGCAGAGGGCAGCCGCGCCGCGGACTCGATAACGGCCCGGCTGAAGAGGCCGGAAGGGTTCAAAGGAGACCCCCTGTTCGCCGACGATCGGGCGATAGACCCGCTCACCCACCCGGCCTGCAGGATCACCCCGGACCTCGCCGATCCTACCAGGCAGAGCTACCTCCTTAGGGTCAGCGACTTCACTAGGTGTGGGGTCCTTCGGAGGAACGTAAGTAAAGGATATTATTATTAATAGCTCAAAAAAGCTTTATTGTTATGTTAACTCGAATTTCGTCCAGAGTGAGTTAATTGTAGCGAGGGTAGAGTAATCGTACCATACCCGTAGCTTTGGGCTTGAAATTGAGTAGTAATATAGGCTGTAACACCATTTCGAGCCAATGCAAGCCTTGGCCCCTCCATTCTCTACGAAAATAAGACGATCCCGCTTCCCCAAGTAGACGAAACTGATTTGGGGGAAAATTAATGACCTATCCCTAAATTATAACAGACTGTATAAACCGTATGTATCCTTGACAACCACTAAAAACACCTGGCCATTAGTTTACAACAATTGTTAGGTTTTCTTTAGTTACTTGTAACCTTATTACTTTATGATTTTGTTCTAATGTTAAAACCATTATCAATTTATTATACTGTTCAAAGTACCTACTAGTCTTTTTATTTAATAATAGGTTGTGGTTATATTGTTCTTATTTCATTAACGAAGTTCATAACCCTAAATGATGTTTCTATAACTAGGGAGTGCAGTATAGGAATAAATGTAGTGCAACAATGGAATGGTTATAAAGGCCGTACATTGAAGTCTCTCCAGAATAAATAAAAACAATTACAAATGATATAGAATATCCTTAAATTGAAACTCATATTTAAACGTCGTGTGCCAAATATATTTTCAATATATGATTTTAATTTAGGTTCAAGGGTACTGGACTTTAATTATATATTTTTCTTGGGATGCAGAAAACCTTCAGTCCAAAAGTCATTGTATTAATCAATTTATTAAACGTTTCGACCTACATGGTCATTTTCAATATACACCGATCTCACTGATCTCATTATTCAACAGGTAGGTATAACTTTTTCTGCAAAAAAACATAAATAGTAAAAAATAATACAATTAAAAAACTCAATATTACAAAAAAATCACATAAAAACAACAAATATAGCGCTTTAAGTAGTTACAAATTTAAACAAAGTATTACAAAATTATATACCGAAAATAGTACAATATTAAAGAAGTAGATATAATTTAAGGACAATGATGATATATAAATTATAGTATTTTCGGTATATAATTTTGTTGTACTTTGTTTAAATTTGTAACTACTTAAAGTGCTATATTTGTTGTTTTTATGTGATTTATTTGTAATATTGAGTTTTTTAATTGTTTAATTTTTTACTATTCATGTTTTTTGCAGAAAAAGTTATACCTGTTGACTAATGAGATCAGTGTATATTGAAAATGACCATGCAGGTCGAAACTTTTAATAAATTGATTAATACAATGATTTTTGGACTGAAGGTCTACATCCCAAGAAAAATATTTCATTTTATGCAATGAATTTCCATCTATTCATATATAGTGTGTTTGTGTCTTTGAATTAATTTGACTTATAATTTGATTAAAGAATCCATATCTCGATTTAGAAGCATGAAAAATAGTATCCATATAGAAGCAGTACACATTAGTTTAGTAGAAACTGCTTAAAACCTTGTATAAGATGTGCTGTCGCTGATTGGAATATAAGATTTTGTGGGGTAATGTCCTCATTATTTTTCAATAGGCATTTTAGTCTGATTCATAGAATTAAAAACCAATACAGAAAAATTTACTTCTTAGATTTTTATGAAACTTGATGCTAAAACAACAAGCTATTGATTGATCTAACCTGACTAAAAAGCTATACTTTATTCTTACAAAAGACTGTTGATTTCTCCTGGTTCAGCCATGCTGGCAAAACGTTGGCGAAAAATTTATTAACACCGTCTAAACCAGAAGAAATCAACAAAGTCTTTTCTAATAATAGTGGCTGTGGAAACCTAAAAGAGTATTTTATTCTTATTCTATTTTCCTTTCCACCAACCTTTATCTTCAAACCTGCCATGGCAAGGTGGTATGGACCTTTCACTTAGCGCATCCTCATCGGCCAATCGGAAAATTGGCTAAGAGAGACCTCGGGAAGGGTTGAGTGAGCCCGCGTGACCTCCCGTTTTAAATACCATCTCGTTACTTTTTTATTTCCTTCCTACCTCGCTTCACTGGCTCCTTCTTTCTTTTCCATCTCCTTGGTCCAACTCAGATGCAACCAGGCAGGAAACCCTTCTTTTCTATTTGCATCATTGTCAAAGGAACGTTGCAAGTTGTTATAAGTTTGTTGCGATTCCTTAGCTATCTGTAATCTCAAATTTGAAAAGGATAGTTGATTTATCCTTCTATTATATAAAATAAATAATCTGACGTCTGATAAATTTATAATTAATTAGTTTTGTACTTTCAATAGACCGAAAAATATACAACATAGCAGTTATAAACAATGGGAGTTCGAGTGATTTGGACAATTGGGGTTGGTCCGCCACTAGGTGCACCAACTAATTATTAGAAATTTTGGCATTATATTTATCATTTTTTAATCAGTTAGCTTAGGACTGAACTTTGTTTGGCAATTCTATTTAACTTCTTTATCCTTCAGTTTTCATCTCTTTGACAGTTGAATTCTTTTGTTTTCGAACTCAATAGTTTGCCCCCTACAGCTTCTTTTTTAAATCTTAAATTTGTTTATGTTGCTCCCTTCTATTCGTAATTGATGTTTTAATTAATTTGCAAAACTATAATAATTTATAAAAACTTTATGTAAATATATATATATATATATATATATATATATATATATATATATATATATATATATTATCATATATATATATATATGATAATATACATTTTTCTTTGTTTATATGATCCCATTTTAAAATCGTTATTTATCCATTAACACATTGCTGCCAACTTCAGAATATAATTGTTTATATAAATATAAATTTAATGCAATCGAAATGAAAGTGTGGGATGCAAAACCATCAAAGATTGCATCAAAGAAAAATTAAGATAACAAAATTTATAATAATATAAAAGTGATTATTCTTGGACTTAATGGCTCAGGCGCCTAGGGTGTGTACAGGATTTCATTTATTAATGAATATTAATGCACATTGCAGAAGATGAGATTCTTAATAGACATTTTTTCTGCCGAACATTTAATTAGAAATTTAACTTTTCTTTTCTCTCAACTTTAAATTTACTATCACTAGTTTAAATATTCCGAAAAGACTTTATAACTTATAACATTTTTTTATAAGGGTAGGTGTCTTTGGCTGAAATATTTAAAACAGTAGTCATATTTTTAAAATATAGGTTTGGAAACAATCCTATATTAATAAGAATAATAGTATCTCTAAATAGTTTTTACAACAGGAAAAGTTTACTAAACTATTGGTTAAAGAATTTCAATTCCTTTCTAATATTTGACGCTCTGACAAGATACTAATTTGAGGTACTAATATAATTGCATAATTAATAATATTTAAATAAATCACAGAATGAAACATTGCCTGAATAATTTAGAATATAATAGAATACAAAAATAACTTTATTCTGGGACTAAGTCCCTTTAGAATAACAAATATGAACAGAAAAAGAAACATAATATTTACCTGGCCAGAAGACTCAATGTTACAAATCAGTAAGAGTGTAAATAGTGACAGAAAACGGTTTTAAAAGAAATAATTAAACAAAAAATAATAATAAGTAAATAAACAGTACAAATCTTGACAATATTGAGTTATTAAGCAATTAAAGATTATAGATAAATCAATAAATAAATAAATAGAATAGAAAAATAATTTTATTCTGGGACCAGGTTCCCTTACAACGGAGATGAACAAAATTAAATAAATATATATCTGGCCAAAGGCCTACATCAGAATAAAACAATATTTACATAATATCTTGGAAGTAAATAACTAACAGGTATGTTTGGGCAGAGAATCAGAAAATATAAAATTAAAATAAAAAACAGAAAAATTTACAATAAAAAGAAATAGGCTTATGGAAAAATAATTTAATACATGATAGCATCTAATAACTTAAAAAATGATATCATTATGAGTGAGGAATATTTACAGTAGTTCATCAATCGATCAAGTTGAATATATCTATTAAGTATTTATTGATTATAAAGCATCTGATTGGGAATTTAGAAGATGTAGGAAAAGTTGACTGATATCGAGTGGGAGCGAGTTCCAAAGAGAGATAGAACGGGCGAGAAAGTTTTAAAATTATGGTATAGTTAATTTTATTTTCGATTATCAGTGTACTTCTAAGGTTATGCTAAAACTTTTGTTTTTACGCTATTCAGTTGCTACGTTATAACGTAAATAATGCCTACCTGTATAATGTAGGGCTGCCCATTCAGAATTAGTCGGCCGCGCGAATAAATCATGAATGCTATCATATCATGCCTTGTTGCCTATGGAAACATATTTCAGAAAGGAGTTAATGGCTTTATGGTATTTAGCCTACACTAATGAAAAGAGGAGGTGGAGAGATCTGTAGAGCAAACTGTCTATCTCGAGTTAAGCGCCCCTGCCTGCAGTATTGCTGGAACACACAACCAATTTTATTTTGATAGAAAATCCTACACATCTAATTATTTTGTACTAGAAATCAACCAATTATCACGTCGTAATTAAGTACATTACCTTTGTAGTCGCTTATCTGGCAATACATAGGTATGTAACAGAATCTTTGAACTTGGCCAATTCAAAACATAGAATAAGATTGAAGCATTGCTATCTTCTCGAGCATCGGTGAGAATACAATATAATTTAATAAATCATTATCTTCTTCAGGATCTTCAGGGTTAGCGATTTTTCATGTCCTAAGGCATGATAGAGTCTTACCAAATACCAAATACTAATCTTTGAGATAAGAATATGACTGTTGGCAGGATCAACAGGGGAATTTCGTATATTGTGCAACGAAAAATAAACTATAGTTTGAAAAACTTGAAATTCACAGATTTATTGATTTAAAAAGAATTTGATGAATTTAAAGACTAAATAATAAGAAACAAACCTAAAAAGTAGAAAATTTTCAATAAGTTTAAAATTAGAATAGAGTGAAAAACGTGGGGTACTTTTTAAGATATTTTTATGATGACTACTTTTACCAATATCAGCGTTTTTATGTTATAATGATTTCTTTGTTGTATTGTAAATTGTGATTCTTATTGAAAATTATGTTCTACTTTTTAGTTTTGTCTCTTATCAAAGGGTGTTTTTTAAACTTTTATTTATTATAGCTACCATAATTCATTTTAAACTGTGTTTATTCGTATTGTAGTTTTGCCAACCCATTTGATAATGAAAGAGTATGGATGTGATAATGATGATGAAAAATGTTATTAACCTCTCTTGTATTGAACTGTGACGAAACCTCTAACCTTCTTTGGCTCGGCGTCCTCCACGATACCCGCTGATGACCGCCCATAGACGATGGTTATCCGTGGTGTCGTTTCCCATGTTCGTCGCACATGGAATCCATATCCTGGAGACCCGCTCGCGTTGGCCCAGATATCCCGAAGGAGCATTGTGCAGTGGCCTTCTCTTGCCTCAGTCCGTGTCCAACTCAATCATGACCATACGCCACCCATCCGGTACGCTCTTACTCTTCCCCATTCGAGGGATCTTCTTTCAAGCTTCCGACCTTTTTTCGCCAATGTCTATTTCTCCATTCACAATTTTTTTTCTGATGTTTTTAAGTTTTCACCAACATGTCCAATTTTTTTAGGACGATTCTAGGATATATTTAAGAAAGTTGGTCTGTTATTTTTTTATACCCACAGTCCCCTAGTGATTTGCTTTTGTCAATTTTATTTATTTTTTCTGGCAACCTGGTTTTAGTTTTGCATAGTTCGAAAATAAACTAATTCAAGGAATAGATAGAAATTCGAGGAATTTCCAAAGGGATCATTGCATCGACACCACATTCTTATGCAGTACAATTGTATGCTGCAGCTTATGATAGTATTTTTGTATACGGTTTCTTTTTTTCTAATTTTAGGATAGTTTAATTATGTTTCAAATCGCATCTGGAATTATCCGAGAGGATTGAGGTCAAGTTTAGTTGAAGAAACAATAAAGATTTTATTGGGCTTCTTTATATCTATACTAGGGGCTTAGTGGCTACCATAACAACCTACTAGGCCCATGATCGTGGGTTCGCAGCCCGGCAGGTGGCCCAAGAAGTTTTTAAAGGGAGTAAAAATAGTTAGTAATGCCACTTTTCGGCAGGATGGAAAATGTAAATCACGAGCCATGTACGGTATGAGGTACTCGTTAAAATCCCTATCATAATTATAACTGAGTAGACAAACTTCAGGAACCCCACTGTAGCATCGTCCGATTATTCTTAGCGGCATGAAGTGCCTTTAAATGAATAAGCAACAAACAAAACATATACAGAATTCTTTATATGTAAAGGAGATAGTTGGGGGGGGGGTGCAGTCAAAAAGAACACTGAATAAGTAATAAACTTATAATTATGTGCCGACGTTTCGACCTACAGTGTAGGTCATCTTCAGGGCGATTTGGAGAGCGAAGTCGTTAGATGTAACGGCTGGCTAGCAATCATCTGGCTAGCAAATCAAAATTGCTAGCCAGCCGTTACATCTAACGACTTCGCTCTCCAAATCGCCCTGAAGATGACCTACACTGTAGGTCGAAACGTCGGCACATAATTATAAGTTTATTACTTATTCAGTGTTCTTTTTGACTGCACCCCCCAACTATCTCCTTTACATTAGATCATCCAGTCAACTATTTTCATCTCATACAGAATTCTTTATAATTACGAAAAATACTTAGCATGCTTTAAAATTCCATACGCCTTATATTTGAACTATTGATGAGTTCTACATGTTTAGACTTTATTTTGAATTATATGTCCCCATGGAAACCTATGTGGTTATTGGCAATAGAACAGTAGAATGACACATTCTACTGTAGCGTATGAATGACACATTCTAACAATTATTCTGCGTTGTAATAACTAAAATTTTCATCATAGGAATAATATAATTGTGCCGCGCCTTATTTCGTCCCTATTATCCTATTAAAAGTCTATTATTATTATTATTATTGGTTCGGCACAACACGTTGACGTGTCCAGGCCTCCTCAATCAGCATCCGCTAGTAGTTCCCGTTGAGTGCTGCTCCAATCCAGTTGCGCACTCCCTGGTTCCTGGCGTCTTCAGCCACATACCTATTAAAAGTCATTAGTTATATATTGTAAATATACCCAGTTAACTGAGCGAAAATAGGAGATAGAAAGTTGAATATTACCAGCTACTTACCGGAAATTGAAGTAGACCAGTTTCCGGGAGAACGGCCTGATTCCTGTTAAAACGGCGGTGATTAGCGAATTAATTGGAGTTTTGTCTCTATCGGAGCATAGAGGTAGCCCAGCGAGGTATACCAAGGAGGTAGATCAGGAAGGTAGAAGAGCGAGGTAGTGGAGAACATACATAAAGATGGCCGGCAACTGGAGCGTGTCGTCGGCTCTAGGTCAGCCGTCCAAGGTCCCTTCTATTCGTTCCTATGGTCAACAGCGCTGACTTATGAAATTATACTTCGTAATATTCTACTTTGTTTCTTATATTATTTTCTTAATTTTATTACTATTACCAGTCTGAGCTGATTACATGAATGTAGATTAAAACAGAAAAACAACTAAAAACTCTTGTTATCTGGACTGTCGAAATATTAAACTTTATATAATTACTCAATGGAATAAATTAAAAATCAACAAAATTTTGGCTGTACTATTTAACCTGTATCAAACATATAGGGCTGTCAGGTTATCCAAATTAGAAAGAAGGACTAGTGTCGAAATTGAAGAACGAATACAAACTCAACAAAATGTCCTCCAAAATATCGAGAAAAAAATCTCAGATTTGGAAACAATGTCTCAGAAGAATGAAGAAAGAAAGATTGTCAAATTTAATTTTCAATTGGAGTTCTGAAGGGAGGAAACTGCGAGGAAGACCACAAAAAAAGGCATAGAAGGTATTGAGGAAAGTATGCACGGCCACGGAAAACCTTAAAGAAAAAATAAATAAATAAAATAAAAGAAATTATTTGATTAAGTCAACAAGCTAAAAGATGGCGACTAATTCTATAAATAAACCGTAGCTAAAAATATTTGTTGTCTTGAAATACTGTATTTGTTGAACTGAAAAATAATGTTACTCCCACTCTGATTTTTCAGTTTTCATCGATATTTTGGATTATTCAGATAATGTAAGCGGGTTGCAGAAAAAACAAAACAAAAACTTACATAGTATCTTGAATGAATTGGCTGATCCACTTTAAAGACTGTAGGTAGTATGATAAACAGATAAATCAGTTTTTAGCAAGTTAGTTTTATTAATTTTGGCTGTCTCTCGAGAGTAGTGATTCTCTAAAAGAAGGAAGAAAAAATTGATTACTGATTAATTAGTTTTTGAATGATTCATTTACTTATTTCCTGATTTAATCTTGGCTATAAAATAGTTCAGTCTCGATAAAATTTCGATGTTTTCTTAACAAAGAAGTATTGACAGAGATCATCAAATTTAATAATATTACTTGCAGATTCTATATTTAGTAGTTGATTTGGATATTTTTCTTCAACCGTCGTTTCTACTCTTATAGATTCTGTTAAGAGTATTACTTGAGTGAATCATTTTTATTTTCCGTAATGGCCTACTAAGAGGCAGGTAATGCAAACTGTCCTTTTTCATAGTTAGCCTTGAACTTTGCACAGTGCTCTGCTATATTGGTTTCACTCCCCAAACAAGGTTGACATGTTTCACTGTAGGAGTTGTTTAGTAAATAAAGATCCTTTTTCACCTCATTAAATAGTATTGCATTTATTGTATGCTGGTCATAGTTACAAGTTAAGTTATATATCTACTCACAAAGAAAGAAAGGGTTGACTGTTTCGTTATACGTGACTGCCGACAAATTGAGTTGCCGACGACCGCCGTTGTCCTGTATCTTAAGGGTGCAGGTAGTGTATCGATCCTAAGATATGCTAAAGCTAACTGCTCTGTCACCCTTACTCTATTTATTTAGGTTCTACTAACGGTACAAATAGTGTCACATATAGCAGCTCCCTCATAAGTCGCGCTGGTGTTGCCAACTTCTTTCCCGTCTTCAGGTTTGTTTTTTCCTCGTGAGGATTCAGTGTCGTCCTGAAACGGTTGCATTCTAGGATATCCTCACATGTAATCTCCATCTCTTTTAAGTCTTTTTCTACCTTTTTGAACCAGGGAGTGAATTGTTTGAATATAATCACACTCAATGTGATTATTACTATATTGGTTCAATATAATCATTGAAGTGAACACTTTTTTAGCCGCGTCGAGCGATTTTCGGTAAGAAAAAAAATTAAGTTCGCGTCAGGAACTCTATATTTTTATATTTTATTGATCATGAAATGAAATTATGATGATGTGCACGTACTTTTGACTTCAAGTCTAAAATGCAATATTTCATAATATGGTTTTCGCCCGATGAAGGAGGAGGCTGAAAATCACCGCTATATAACTATGATAGTTTGGTTAGCATCATCACCAAGCTGTGACGGCACCGTTGCCATCATAGGTCGCTATGGGAACCATCCGGCGTGACTGCGGGGGTGACTTGTCATTTCGTATTCCTATGCGTTTGTCTACGCTTAGTTCGCCGTTACTGAGCAAGCGTCAGCAATCGTCTATTCGGTAAGAGGAAGTTGAAAACTGTTTGGATAATTTTATTTCAGATATTCTGACCTCAATGGAATTTCAGATTTACTTTTGTCGGTCCTTACTGTTCCCATGACCGTGCGCAAGATATGCTTAGGATACAAAACACGATCAATTAAATTAAATTATTAGTTTAATTATACTTCAGACAGCAGCCATAATTAAAAACTTACGTTCTCATTCACACGGATTTTAAGAATTAAATCAATAAAGAATAATATTGCAACTTTATTGAATATTATATTTGAACAACACAAGTATCTAAATAATGCATTATCTACACATATAAAATGCTTTGTCTTGAATGACTGACGGATCAGAATGGAAAACATTAGTATGCGGCAATGTGCTAAATGCCAAGGAAAAAAAAATTAGTTTCCTGGTTACAATTTCCAATACAATATAATAATTTAATTTTAATAAAGAAGGGCTATATTGTATATAATTGATTCTTTAACTATTTTTAAGGTTTATTATCAACTATGTGGTTAACCAAGTGAAGCGATTAAGGAGGAGAGAGCCGAGCGAAGAGCTTGTTCCCTCAACGGAGCTCCAAGCCATTGAAAGTTCACATTACACGGATTTTAGTTGGCGTCGATCGAGCTACCACTGGCGGATCTAGGAGAATTTTCAGGGGGGGGGGAGCATGGTTCGATGTGAATTTGTTATCAATCTGTACGATCCATATATGAATGAAGATACATAAAGTATCAATTTTTAATTCAAGACAACTGAGGACATAAAAAAATAACATTGATAAAATAAGCTCCTTGACCAAAGCGGTAGCTATCTATATGTGAGTGAAAAACATAAAAGGGTTCGGAATCGCCGATTTTGGATGCACCCATTGAGAAAGAATTCGATGCAATGAATAATTTTGGTGTGTAAAACGTGTTTTTTTCTTGTTGAAAACCAACTAAAATTCAGTTCAATATCAAATAATGAGAACTCTAGGGAGGGGGGAGGCATGGCCCAATGCGAGCTACCGGCTTCAGTTTAAAAAGCATAGATCGCTATGAAGACTATTAGAAGTTGCTATAGAAATGATCAACTTTATTATCTATTTTATGTTTGCTTAGCTCAATACCTTAGATTCAGTGCGACCTGTGGTCTAGTAGTTAGCATACTAAGCCCAAGATCGCGGGTTCGTAGCCTAGTAGGTGACCCTAGAAATTTTTAAAGGAAGTAAAAAATCCTTGGTTATGCCGTCCTTCGAAAGGGACCTTAAACGGGGGCCCCGAGCCTGTATGATGTCAGGTATTCATTAAAAATCCCTATCCTAATTAATTAGGTTTAAACCTAGAAAGGCAAAATTTAGAGCTCCTACTGAAGCATCGTCCGCTTAACTAAAGCGGTATAAAATGACGTCAAATAAACAAACAACAAGACCTTAGGCATTCTAACTGAGCCGTTATGAGAAGACCAAGAATATACATAGATTAACTTCCATTCGATTTTCTAACAAAGTTTCCCGATATACATAAGAGAACATTTTGTTCTCTTCATTTCCCATATTTTTCATAGAACCCAAATTAATTAGTGACTCCTTTATTGTTCCTATGTTTTTCTATCCCTATGTTGTTTTAAGAAATTTTAGTTGAGTGAACTCGATAGCGAATGACCTTGTTGTTCGCTGACTTCTTTTTTGCAATGTTGGCCAAAAACAAGAGAAAACTTGTGGAATTGTGGATGAATTAAAGTAGATCGTTCGATAGACCACATGGAATTAGTAGACCATTGTTTCTAGATGGCTGCCTACTAACGGTCTTCATTTCCACTTTTTGTTCTAAAGCGGTTTCTTTTGTTTACAATCGATGTAAATCATTGGTTAGGCCTCAGTTCCCCAGCTGGTATGGTTCTCGTCTATTGAGTCAGGCGGAAATCGGAAGAACACTTAGGAATCTCTGGATCACAGCAGCCATTATTGGTATATGGTCAAAATGAAGATTGAGACTTTCCAAGAGTGCAGCCGAAAGTTATAGGCTATATATAGTCTGCATATGCAGACTCAGTAAATAATTTTGTATAGAGAGAGAGAGATAACTGTATTGAGGGAAGCGTATACGTGTCATTCTTAGTTTTGGGCTTGGAAAGGAGTTATAATGAAAGCGACAGCTCCATATCAAGACGCAGCCTATGGGATAACGTAGCTTGATGTCTCCCCCGACAAGCACCTGAGGTTGTCTCAACACTGCAGCAGAAAAATCGGGTCGGTTAGGACCAAGTGTTATAGAATTAACCACCTGCTAACCTCACCGAACTTATCGCTCACCCTCATATCATCGATATATAAACTGTCATTAGACCGGCCCTTACTTATGGAGCGCCGATGCTTAATAATATTTCGCCCTCGATTACAAAAAGGCTCAGAACGGTGAACTGTGACATAAAGTGAGGAACAATACTCTACAAAGAAAAAATCTAACATAATACACGATACCGACGGAAGCAAATTTCATTACACGAAGGCATATAAAATTCCTTGATAGACTCCAGTACTCTACTAACCCACACACAGAAAGAACTAGTGAGTTCCATCACTAGAGTCCTACTCTTATCATTCATGAGTAATCCAGCAAACCGCATCCTCACCCCTCTCTTGAAATGCACCTGGGGGAGTAAAAGAGATTCCGTCAGTCCTATTAATCCAGATAAATATCTATTTCAAATAAATAAATAAGCGAAGAGCTTAGGGAAAAATTAATAAAACTTCAAGCCAATTCACTACTTTATCATATTGTATCATTTCAAGTTTATTCTCTAAGAACGATTTTGCTTCTTTAGTAAAAGGAATTTATTTTGGAGTAAATTGGACTTAACTACTTAATCGCCGGGGCTGTAGATGTATTTGTAATAGTCTACACATAAAAAGACTGTGTATTAAAGCCAGTGGACGTCGTTTTTTTAATTGTTTTAATGGTTGTACTGATAATGCGTGTCTATTAGGTTCAGTAATAAAGCGCAGTTACAATATAGCAAGGATTAAATATTTGATAAAATTAATCCCTCTTAAAAAGAATGGGACATCTTGTAGAGCTGGAGTTTAGTTACGAGTGATGTTTTTTCCAAAAATCTTTGATGCATATTCTAAAATCGAAAATTTAATTTAGTCCTTAAGCGTAGCATTAATTTCATTCCTCTAAATTTAGTAATATCTTTGAAGTTATATTAGTATTCTTTGAAGAAACGAAAGGAACAATCAATTGTAATTGCCACCTATAATTATTTTACTTTATATCAGTTAGGCGAAAACCTGTTTCAGGACCATGATTATACCTTGTCATATTTTTCTCTTTTCAGCTCACCCGTTCAATAAAGTCCAAGACATGAATTGGTAATGACGCCTTGTGGAGTGTTCAAAGGCTTCTAGCTGTTATCTATTCGATTAATGTATTCAATCTATTGTGTGGAAATAATTAATGGCCGTAATCTCTTTCTCCTTCCTCTGGTTGCTGGCGCGGCCTGGAGTTAGTTTTCTGCACGTCACCGTATCCCAGTCATTCTCGTCACGTTTTTCATATTTTTTTCCAGCTGTTTGACCCCTCCATTTGGCATACTTCTCAAAAGTTGATGGTCGTCCAATATTGTTTTTGTATATATGCATTTTAAAACATTTTTTTCACCTTAGAATTCCATCATGAAAATAAATGTAAAATAGATCATAACTTTTAAAATCAATTTTAGCTGCAAGTTCACCCAGCAACACGAGAAGAAGAACCGGAGAAAATATCTAATATTTAATGTCATGCTTTTTAACCTCTTAAAAGCCATAAAAAACTCTGTGTTATTTGCAAACCCTGTTTCGGCTCACCCAGTATATATAAACTGGTATACCCATTAGTGGGTGAAAAATTGGCGGTTCAGTGTGATCTCGGCAATCTTCTCACTCAATAGCTGGCTTAAAAACAGTACAGCCTATATCATTTACTGAACCCAAGACCATTGATGAATTGTATTGATACATGTGTTGTGTTATATATTATATTTGTAATATATCTTATAATGTACCGGACTAATCATTTATATTATATAATTTATATGAATACTATAGTGCATAAATATTGTACATCATATACATGTACTGTATTTATATGATGTACAGTTACCACAGTATACAGTATAGTGGTAACTGTCCCTGGCCATCAACTAGCCCTGAACAAGACCTGCAATGTGGGTCGAAACGTTGGCTTACCAATAAAAAGTTCTCCCTATAGACGAGAATTTTCTTGATCTCTACCCGGACCATTTTCTTCCTCATAATTCCCGTCGCTAGGCGTGTTGGATTAAGGGAGTAAAAAATCCTTGTGTATGACGTCCTTCGGAAGAAACGTTAAACAGGGGTCCCGAGCCTGTCCGTTTTCAGGTACTCGTTAAAAATTCCTTTCCTAACTAAACGTGGATAGGCAAAATTTAAAGCTCCTAAGGGGATACTCTAAATTAGCAGTACAATGTCTTTATACATAAAAAATTGTATATTTTTTCTATAAATAAATCGGGTTTACTTTGTTGGAATAACTGTATGATATAAGAAAACCGGATTGTTGGTTAGGATTCAATTTTCAGAGGTTGTAGACAACTTTTTTCAGCTCGTATTTCAAATACTACAATTTCTTCTAGACACTTTTTACCTCGAGGAATCTCTCGAAAAAAGATATTTCAGATTAAACTGTTACATTGCATTGAGATATGTAATGTCACATACTGACCTACTGGTTCCAGTAAAAGGTTATCTTAGCGGTTCTAGGAGGCGGTGGTTCCCATAAGATCGTGTATGCTGTGGCTAGATCTCTTATCTCCTTTCCTTAATGTAAACACTTCATTAGCGAAAGCTGCCTTGTACCATAGTCTTATTTTTTTGTGTAATGCTATAGATCAGATTACTGTTTTAGTTCACAATCATGCTTGTTAACATTTATACATATTATAAAACAAAGTCCTCGTCCGCGTTTCTTCTAGGTAAACTCAATAACTACTACATGGATTTTCATGCGGTTTTCACCAATAGATAGAGTGATTCACCAGGAAGGTTTAGGTGTATAATTTGTCGAGGTTTTGTGTAAGTGGGTTGGAATAACGATGGGTTTACCAAAACCGCTGCTTGCCTAATCCCGTGCAATTATCTAACGTGCAAGATAATAAATTCGTAGATAAAGAAATATTTGGTTTTATTTTTATTTTTATAATTTCTACATAATAAAGTAAATTAGGTGAGATGGGAAGAAAGAAAATCAAGACTCCCAAAGAAGCCTAACCAATGATATTCACGTGGTCCTTAGTGGCGGTTACGTGATAAAAAAAAATACATTACACAGGCAAATTATTATCCGAGCAAAGCTGGGGTGGGTCGCTAGTGTATTATAAATGATTTTTACATGTATCAGGAAAGGGTGGTATTGAAAACTATGAAAAGAATGACATCATCATTATTTTCGGTATTCATTGCTATTATAGAACGATAGGAACAGTAAATACTTTGAACAGCATATTAAACTGATAATAATTTTAACATTAACATGAAGTAATGAGGTTATAAGTAACTGAAGAAAACCTAACAACAGCTGGAAACTTTTGCCCAGGTGTTTTCAGTGGTTGTCATGGATACGTACAGTGTGGACTATATATTTAAGGAAAATGACAATTTTATATTCGTATACAAAAGTTACATCAAGTCAACAACGGGTTCAACAATAGAATTTCTTCAATTCTAATTCATTCAGTGTACGTTGTTTTAGATGTTATAAAATAAATAATTACAAGAAAAAAAAAACTTTTTTTTTTTTTTTTTTTAATTTTATTTTATTGATATTTACAACTGTAATAACATTACATCAAGTAAATTGGCTGTATGAACAAAGGATATGAACAAAAAAAATCACTTGTGGAGAAACTATCCATTGATAGCACTCCAATGAAGTTTTATAGTAGAAGGTCTCGAGGCCATCTTCTTTTCAGACGCCTCGGAGGGTTATCAGGAATAGTATGGGAAGCAAGTCGAGAGACTAGCGGATTTAAGTGTGTATGGAGCTTTTCATGGAAGGATAGGTATCTAGTTTGGGCCAAATCAGCAACATATGGGATATTAAGATCATGATGGATGAGTTTGTTTGTGACATAATAAGGAGCATTGAGGATTTTACGTAGGATTTTGGATTGTAAGGATTGGATGCGAGATGAATTGGATGGTTTAGTAGAGCCCCAAAGCTCAACTCCGTATGTCCAAATAGGTTTGATAACTGTCCTGTAAATGAGCCTTTTGTAATTAATTGGTAGCTTTGAACGTTTGTCCAGTAAATGTTGAAGTAGGCGAAATCGTCGAGCAGTTTCTTGTCTTTTCAGTCTTGTATGAGGATTCCAAGTGAGACGTTTGTCCAGATGGAGTCCTAGGTAACGTATCTGTTCGACAGGGATCAGTGGAGTGTTATTAAAGGATACAGTAGGGCAGGAATTCGTAGGTTTACGACGAAGAGTGAAGGTAATTTGGTGGGATTTGTTAGGATTTATTTTAATTCTCCAATTTTGACACCATTCTTGAAGGTTTGAGATATGGGGTTGAAGATATTGGGATGCAACAAATGGATCGTTATTTACTGATAACACACATGTGTCATCTGCGTACGTAGTGAGGATAGTGCTTGGATGGGTTGGGATGTCAGCTGTATATATTGTGTATAGGATGGGACCCAGGACACTACCTTGAGGAACACCAGCTAACTGGGTAAAGAGGCAAGAGTAGGAAAAATTATGGTTTACTTTAAAGGTTCTATTACTGAGGTAGGAACTGATAATAAGGAAGTAACTAGAAGGTAAGAATTTACGGAGTTTGTACAACAGTCCCGGAAAAAAAAAAAACTAGATTTTTTGATAACACATTTCCTTTTTAGGGTTTCGTCCACGTGAGGGTCTGGTTCCCTCAGTTCCCTGGAGTGGTGATGATGTCTGATCAAGAACTGATCATCATGTGCAAGCCTCCAGAGCCCACCATCATAGAGAACAAAGCTGCAGGATTCGCAGGAAGTCTGTAAGTTATGATTTTATAAATGAATGTGTATGTGGATGTATAAATATACGTATACATGTTTATGCATGAATATTGAATGATTCCATTGAATCAGGAGATTCAACGTGAAACTCATTGAAGCCATAATATTTATTGTAAATTAACATTTATAGAAATTAACTCGGTTTCCTGGGTTTAGAAGATATTTGGTCTTAATTTCGATAAGTATTTTTCTGAAGCTAGGAATTGCAATTTTTAATCCATTGATTCTTTTTCCTTTTTCTGTTTTTATGATAAAAACAAGTTAAAAGTGATATCGTTAAAATGAAAAAACAATGTCAACATATTTCCAGAACTGAGAACGTATAACTTATGCGTTAAATATGGAACTCCTGAAACATTATTACTGCCAACAAAAATTGTAGTTTTTACGTAAAGGAAAATTAGTAGAGCCTTCATTTGGTAAAGAAGTCTGGCTATCAGTGCTTAAATGACGAATAATGCTCTGTTGGGGAATTTGGTAAAAACTTCGTTGCCAGCTTATGAAATTTTACAACAGATGTGCATATACAGAATAGTTTTCAATTGTTGTCAAGTTTCCTTTTTCTGTTCCTCAATTAACAATGACATCTTAAACAATTTATAATAAATTTTTATTCTGCCGATTTTATTTCCTTTCTAAAACATTATTTACATCATGCTTTCATCGGAATAGAAGATATTTCTTTTATAGCTTATTGTTTCAGTTTATTTCTAATTGCAATTGAATGCCTTAAAATGCAATAAATTACTGTAAAAGGCAACACTATAATAACAAGTTTATGTGTGCCGTGGATTATTCTATAAATCGACTGAATTATTGAGCGCTGAAAAAACCTGAAGAGCAGTTTATCGGTCGAATGAGTTCCATGGTATCAATTCTCCGGCTATTTCCTTCTTGCCGGAGGAAATTATTTTGAATTGACTTCTGATCTCTCAGCCGGTCACGTCATTCAAAATAAATAAAAATCCCTCACGTTCTCAAGATACTTTTTTTTCTACTTTGATTCTTTAAGTATGAACATTTAAATAGCGATGGTTAATATTTTGTTATTACATTAGTCCATTCGTAGAGATAGTCCAATGTGGAACGGTTTATAGCGTTATAAATATAAACTCTTTGTTGTATTGTTTGAGGAATTGCTTGATCGAGACCCCTTGGGATACCGGTCCAGAGTCGAATGATCCCAAGCACGTCTGTTATTGTCAGGGGGAAAGATGGTATTGAGTTGTGTAGGAAGGTGGATGATGCCTTTGTGTCGCAGCGATACCGATCACTTTGTTAGCTTATGGCACCAGATGGCTCAGTCCACCATATCTCAAGAATCTTATATTTTTTTTCTCAGTAAAACTTGATCTTCATTATGTTTTTGTTTGAAATTTCAATTTTATTTTTCAAATTTTACCTGTGGATTTCTTCGTAATAAAATTAATTTTTTTCTAATAGGATTTACTATGTAGTGATACTTTTCGGCTGTTGAACCGTTGTTGACAATTATTTAAATTGTTCAATAAAAAAAGATAACTTAGACAATAAGTGATATAATAAATATCTGCTACACCCCGCATAAACTACTCTTAGTGTTTTTTGCCAGTTACCGTTTTTATCTTTATTTTCAGATACCCGTCTTTTCATGGAAAACTTTATTCCCACTCGAACCCACTAGTTTCAAACCTGGCAACTTCTTCAATTTCTGATAATCCTCCGAGGCGTCTGAAAAGAAGACGGCCTCGTGACCTTCTAAATTGAAATTGTTAATTGAGTACTTGAACTACCACTGGGTAGTTTCTCTACTTAACTTAATCCTAGCCTCTATGTATCATTCCTGCCATTCACTTGTTGTATTGTTATAATACAGGTGTAAATTTCAATCAATAAATTGAGAAAACAAAAAACTTTATTTGCAGTTCTATCACATAAGCTGTTATGTAACTATAGAGCAGACTCTTTAGTGAATTAAGACTCTACAGTATTTTCTTCGACTGGTTTCAGTCATTTCCATTTCAAGTACATCAGTTATAGTTATCAAGTGAACACTACTCACATGGAGCAAATGGTTATTTGATAGTTTGATTTGTATGATATTATTTGATAATGTTTTATACAGGTGAGGTTAGGTTGTATTTATATTATGTATAAATGGCCGAATCAAGGCCACGCTCTATAACTTGATGCCCAATAGAAGAATCCACTTTCCATAGTGCGGTCGGCCTCATCGAGTTAGTTCTGGATTCAATTTTACACACTTGCTTTCCTTTCCCGTTTTTTCTTTTTTTTTTTTTGTCTGGTTTCCCAAACTGACCCAATACCTTCTTCAGTGGAGAAAGAGAATGGAGAAAATATGATGAATAGCTGATATGAAGGAACATGAAGCCATTATTTTTGTTTTTTATTAACCATTTATTTTTTCTGCAATATTTCACGCTAGGAAAATATTGACACGAAGTTGCTCTAATCAACGACTAACCACATAAGCGAATTGAGAATAGTTATAAAAAGTTATCATTGTGAAACTACTGAAGAAATTTTATTTACTAAGCCTTATTTCATAGTGTATTTCCTTTCAATGTCAATCAACGGTTTTGCCGTCTCAAAAAATGTCAGGCTATCGATATAGATACTGTTGGTAATATCGAATCCTGCGTGTACTATTCAGTTCCATAAAATCTATTTATAAATAAAATGAAAATAGTTAATGCCAATATCTAAAAGGCACTTTTAGGAGTGCTGCTGTGCGAGTCAAGTTATTGGTTCAGGTACATACAGGATTCATTTTGAGTAATTTATTCCTTTATTTATTTTATTTTATCGAAAGAACAATCTTTCCTACGATCGTTCGAAATGATAAGGACGAACTGTTTTTGTTGGCAAAACAATAATAGGTTCCACATTCTTAATCGATTCTAAGAGATGCAAAGAATCTTTACTGGTGTCTTCTAAAATTTTACAGAAGCAAAGGCATGGAACATGAGGTATGTAATAGAACCATACTACTGTATAATGTATAACCGGGCTCAAATGCTCCCTTCAAATACATAACAGTTTTAAGAAACGTATTAGAGAAGCAAAAAATATGAACTAATACAAATGACAATAAGTATGGTGTTTCTCCAATGCTGTCTAGAAAAAAAAAAAATTAAGCAGCACAAGAAATAAAGCAAGCAGAAAATAAAAGTTATCTTTATTTTACTTTTAAAAAAATAATTAAAAACTTTTTGAAAAAGGCAACAATTTGACTTTTTATAAAGTTAACGAGAATAAAATAAAATGTTCAATTTTAGGTTTTGCATCAGAGAATTCTTGGAAAAACCAAGATTCATAACTTACATTAGTTCTACAGGACATCATCATTTTGATCAGGAGGGTTAATTTTTATAAAATATTTAATCCCCGTTGCGGTACTGAGCATAAGTTACTGAACGTAAAAGACATGCATTATCAGCACAATCATTTTAAGAAGAAAGAAAACGAAGTTAACTGGCTTTAATCATGCGTAACAAATACACAATTTTTTTATGAATAGAATATTACTAATACATTATAACCCCGGTGAATAAGTGGTTGTCGAATTTACTGCAAAACGAATTTATTGTGCATATTTATTTGTTATTTTCGTAGTGGATAAGTGGCTAAGTCATGCATTGGATTGAAATTGAGTTATTGCTTATACATATTAAAACTCCATTTCAAGCCAAAAAGTATGAGAATGACATACCGCTTCTTCCAATACAATTTACTCATTCTGGACTAAATTCGACTCAACAACTTATTCACTTAGGGCTGCAGATGTATTTTCAGAACTGTCAAAGACTAACTACGTTCCTACTTCCTAGAATGATTCTTTTGATAGGTGCGTTTTCTGTTTCCTAGTGAAGCAGAATAACCTATTTGTATTTAGAACCCTGGGAGATTCTCACAGCCTGGATGTGAGTACTTTAGAACTGTCCATGTTAATAAAGGCTTTAGCTTGCTTATACATAATCAAAGCGACGTTCTCATTTATTCCTTGGTTTACTTTCAAAACCACAATTATTCCAGAGACTTCTTTTATGCATACGTTGCAGAGTAACATGTACATTAAGAAACTATAAATAAAAAATTAGAGTTTTCAAAGTTTTTTATGAGAGACTAGATTTTTTATTATTGAGGCTTTGTTACTAATAATTTTAATTTAATTCTTATATTCAGTCCACAAATATATTTCTTGCTTCGGATGAAGGCTTAATTTGTCCAGTTGTTAATTCGTTTTTAATTTTTGGACAACCCAATTTAATGTGAACACTGAAAAAACAATTAAATAGTTGACCAAGAAGAATATTTTACAAAGGGAAGAATATGTTTTAATTTTTAAAAATGTTGACCATCCTGGTCATATCTGTCACCACCCAGATTTCATCTGGTCATAGCTCAGTTCTCTTTTTATTTTGTATTTAAATAAACTCTTTTGACCTTTTGATCTTCTACACTAACAGGTTTATTTTTAAAAATTTAAGAACTTGTTTAGTTTTCTAATTCTTTTGTTGCATACTAATTTTTGTTACATCGTTTGTAATTATGTAGATGGTATCTACTTGCAAATAACAAAGGGGTATAACGTTGCCTAATTTGCTGCTAAAGCTCACAACTGACAGTTAAGTAAAATAGAAAGGGTAAACTCTATAGAGGTTATCTTTTATTTATTTATTGGATGACAGGTAGGATTTTTTGTAATAAAGTATCATTTGGAGTAAATAGGTAGGGCTCCATATCAACCGCCTTGATCCTCGAACTGTAGCCGAAGAAGTCCTGGTACTGGACTTGATAGATGAGATGTGGAAGACCGGACGATTACACGGTGGACTATTGTAACGGACGTGTAAGGCGCGGATGATACCTCTGCCACATATTCTGAGGACATGACTCCATAACTTCTGGTCACTATCCGCCATTTTTCTGCCATCCTTGGCTCCAGCTGACTTAGGGTTCCCCGTCCTAGATTGTACAGCTTTTTCAATAACAGACGAGTTTTATTATTATTATTTTTTATAAAGAAAAGGTTAACTCTTTTTGATCATAAAAAGAAGCATGCATAAAAAAAAAAAATATGTAATTCAATAAGTAGTCAATATTTCAGAAAAAACACGTTTACTACTATTACCGAAGGATTGTAATGTTGAGATCAATCTCGAACGCCACGTTTCCCTCTTTTTATAGGTTGAGTGAACTCATTGTATAGGCTGGGTGAACTCCAGGTCCTTTGATCTCAGGGAGACTTAAATCGGAATTCAACCTAGCCAAAAATAAAGAAATAATTATTATATTAATATTGAAAAGTAAAAAGAAACCTTACATAAATGTTAAGACCGTGGAAAAATTCCAACGAAAAGCCCTTAAGTCTCCAATCTAAAGCCGAAATTGAAATTACACTGTCCAACAAAAAAATATTTTTGTAATGTTTCCTTCACTTCATGAGTCAAATCTTACTAATTTTGGGTTGAAAAAAACGAAAATGACAATGAAAAAATTTTATTAGCTCTAGTTTCTGTTATACACCATGGGTCAAAATATATAACGTTAACAAATTGAGACAAATCAGTAAATTTTAAACCATAAGTTTATCAACATTATAAATTAATTTGGAGTTGAAAATTAATGGCAGAATACTTGGCAGGTTGGATATTATTACCATCATGTGGATTTCATTTTTCTTTTGGCCTGTCTTTTGTAGGTGAGTTCTGGAGCATCCCTACACACGCACCAACAGTAATCTGCAAGCATTGACTCATTCCAACGGCCCTTATATCTTTGTTCCATTACAGAAATATCCTGATGGAATCTCTCACCGTGTTCATCACTGACCGCACCACAGCTAGGAGGGAAAAAGTCTAGATGAGAGTGGAGGAAATGAATTTTGAGAGACATGTTGCATCCAAGTTTATGATATTTTTGTAGAAGTATCCTCACCAACTGAACATAGTCATCTTCTCTTTTGTTCTCCAAAAAACCTTTAACAACTCCCTTGAACGCATTCCAAGCTTCCTTTTCTTTCCCCTCCAAAACTCTGTCAAACGCAGGATCCTTCAGAAGCTCCCGAATTTGTGGCCCAACAAAAACACCTTCTTTAACTTTTGCATCACTTAGGAAAGCAAGTTTTTTCCTCAAATATCTAAAGGCCTCTCCTTCTTTGTTCATGCCTTTGACAAAGTTTTTCATCAAACCGAGTTTTATATGTAGTGGTGGAAGAAATATATCTTTCGGGTCGACGAGAGGCAGGGCAACAACATTTTTTTCACTAGGGCCAAGATTTCTTGCAGGCCAGTCTGTTTGAATGTAATGTGATTTCCTATCCCTACTGTCCCACATACATAAAAAGCAGCAGTATTTAGTATACCCCAGATGCATTCCTAAAAGTATAGCGATGACCTTTATATCACCACAGATTTTCCACTTGTGTTCAGCATATTTGATTGAGTGGAGGAGGGCTTTCATGTTTTCATAAGTCTCTTTCATGTGAAATCACGTATATAACCTCAAAATAGCTGTACAACTGTTGGTTTTGTCAGTTAACAGGCGTACCAACATCCAAAAACTAAATTTCTCGACAAAGTGAAAGCTGAGCATTAAAAAATGACATGTTACTGTATCTTGAAAACAAGAGCTAATTGGTCATTTTCGAGGTGATTTTTGAACTCAGGGGGTGAAAATACATAATAACTGGGTATTTTTATGCCCGAAACAAATTCATTGTTGTTCAGTGTTATCTGTCCAACAGTTCTCTTTTAGTTTGGAGACTTTAGGGCTTTTCGTTGGAATTTTTCCACGGTCTTAAAAATAATAATATTGATGAATTGCCTTTTATCCAGAAACTTCCTTGAAATGTTTATTTTTTCTCTGTATAGCAAAGCACATCGTAATAATTGTATGGCATTTTTTTAAAATACTGTTTTATATTTAAACTGCACCTCGAAAATACTTATTTATTTAATAACCATAATTGTTATAGTTGTTTAATTTGATTTACTTTCTAGATACTCAGTTATACATATTCTCTCTTTCCCCATGGAGAGACCGCTTATTAATATTAGGACATGCTCCATGCATATTACATATGATTTTAATAACACTGAACAACAATGAATTTGTTTCGGGATTAAAAATACCCAGTTCTTATGTATTTTCACCCCCTGAGTTCAAAAATCACCTCGAAAATGACCAATTAGCTCTTGTTTTCAAGATACAGTAACATGTCATTTTTTAATGCTCAGCTTTCACTTTGTCGAGAAATTTAGTTTTTGGATGTTGGTACGCCTGTTAACTGACAAAACCAACAGAAAATGAAGATAGTGCAGAAGAACTCAGCCAGCCTAGCACATCTTACGACCCTGATTTTAAGGAAACAAATGATAAACCGCACAGACTGAGTCAAGCGGAATTGAGTGATCTCATTCGAGACCTTGATTTGTCAAAGGATAAGGCAGAACTTCTAGGCTCAAGACTACAGCAGTGGAACCTTCTCCAGCATGATGTCAGGGTATGACAGTATAGACAGCGTTCGAAGGATCTCCTTCCTTTTTTTGAAAAGAAAAACAACCTTGTAGTATGCAGCAACGTTAATGGCTTGATGAAATCTTTGAATTTGAACCATGATCCTACTGAATGGAGGCTATTCATAGATTCGTCGAAGCTTAGTTTGAAAGCTGTATTACTTCACAACGGTAACCGTCTTCCTTCTATTCCTGTTGGACATGCAGTTCACATGAAAGAGACTTATGAAAACATGAAACCCCTCCTCCACTCAATCAAATATGCTGAACACAAGTGGAAAATCTGTGGTGATATAAAGGTCATCGCTATACTTTTAGGAATGCATCTGGGGTATACTAAATACTGCTGCTTTTTATGTATGTGGGACAGTAGGGATAGGAAATCACATTACATTCAAACAGACTGGCCTGCAAGAAATCTTGGCCCTAGTGAAAAAAATGTTGTTGCCCTGCCTCTCGTCGACCCGAAAGATATATTTCTTCCACCACTATATATAAAACTCGGTTTGATGAAAAACTTTGTCAAAGGCATGAACAAAGAAGGAGAGGCCTTTAGATATTTGAGGGAAAAATTTGCTTTCCTAAGTGATGCAAAAGTTAAAGAAGGTGTTTTTGTTGGGCCACAAATTCGGGAGCTTCTGAAGGATCCTGCGTTTGACAGAGTTTTGGAGGGGAAAGAAAAGGAAGCTTGGAATGCGTTCAAGGGAGTTGTTAAAGGTTTTTTGGAGAACAAAAGAGAAGATGACTATGTTCAGTTGGTGAGGATACTTCTACAAAAATATCATAAACTTGGATGCAACATGTCTCTCAAAATTCATTTCCTCCACTCTCATCTAGACTTTTTCCCTCCTAGCTGTGGTGCGGTCAGTGATGAACACGGTGAGAGATTCCATCAGGATATTTCTGTAATGGAACAAAGATATAAGGGCCGTTGAAATGAATCAATACTTGCAGATTACTGTTGGTGCGTGTGTAGGGATGCTCCAGAACTCACCTACAAAAGACAGGCCAAAAGAAAAATGAAATCCACATGATGGTAATAATATCCAACCTGCCAAGTATTCTGCCATTAATTTTCAACTCCAAATTAATTTATAATGTTGATAAACTTATGGTTTAAAATTTACTGATTTGCCTCAATTTGTTAACGTTATATATTTTGACCCATGGTGTATAACAGAAACTAGAGCTAATAAAATTTTTTCATTGTCATTTTCGTTTTTTTCAACCCAAAATTAGTAAGATTTGACTCATGAAGTGAAGGAAACATTACAAAAATATTTTTTTGTTGGACAGTGTAATTACAGTTCAGTTTAGTATTATAATTACAGAATACATATTTGTATAGTTGTTGACAATATAAGAAATTAAAAATTTACAGTTTGATTAAATTGATAATTTACATGTTAGAATAAAATTAAAATTAAATTTGTAGTCATAAAGTATACAATAAAAAAAAATTTATGATATAAAAATAAACAAAATTAGTATTTTAAGCACAGCAAGAAGGTTTTGTAATATAATTTATATAACTGAAAACATCAATGAATAAGTTATAAATATAGAACATTATGATTAGCGACAGTACTTGATAAAAATGTATACAAAAAGTTACAATTAAAAATAAAATAAATTAAAATAAAATACAATGTAACTACTGAATTGCCTTTCTTATGCCTCAGAGTTTATCAAAATCGATGTCTTTTATAAATGATCAGTCAGTTTTAAATTTAGAGAAAATTAAATGTTCTGTCTCAGGCCAAGTCCCTCGTTTGAGTATTATGTTGTTTATCTATTTAATTCATTGTCGGTCGTATCGAGGACAGTCATACAGTATGTGTCTGAAATTGTGGCTCTGTCCATCTTCATCATACGCGTCTGTTCTTATAATGTTAAATCGTTTCAAATACTGTTTTGTGTTTCCTTGATCTGTTAAAAATTGTGTTAATTTAAAGTCTAAACTGTGTAATTCTTTGTAACTTATGAGTGTTATGCAAGGAATGTATCTATGTAGGCTGGGCGATTTTGTCGATGAAGTCTAGATAGTGTTCCATTTTTTAATTGTTTCTTCCGTTAGCTGTTTCTTGAGGTAATATGTTGGGAACTTACTCTAAGAGGATAAGAGCGCGCTGTTGGCTGCCTCTTTGGCTAAACGGTCTGCTCTCTCATTGCCCTCTTAATTTAATGTTAATCTAATGTTTTCTGTTAAAGGGTCGTGTATGTTAGCGTTGTTAATGGAATAAATGATGTTCTTGTTGTCAGTGTGTATGTTAAAGTGCAAGTCTGTGACGGATGTTCATATAGATAATTCCTCAACAATTATTTTTTTGTATATATATTATAAAAAAAAAATGAAGAAACTTCTCTCTTCTGAAGACTGAAAAATTTATCCTGTTTACTAAACTGTTAATCGGCGTTTGAATCCATATAAAAAATTTAAAAAAAAAAGAATGCTGATGGACGACCAGTAGAAACAATACTTTGTTAACGTGATTGATTGATGCATATAAAATTTGTAATGAATTTATAAGGCTTAATTTTAATACAATATAAATTACTTAATATAAAACAAGGTAACAACATGATATGGAAGATGTCTGTCCTATATAATTGATAAAAAATTGAAGTCCTCTAATGATTGATACTTACATTTGAATTGTTGCACATGTTACAATTAGTATGCAGTATTAAAATAATGATAATAATTTTAATACTGCATATATATATATTATAATACTGCATATTATTTCAGTCTTCAGAAGAGAGAAGTTTCTTAATTTTTTTAAAAATTAAATGGAACTATTAGAATCACCAATTGACATTCAATTTAAATATACGCGACTGTGTCAGTATTAATTAAAATATTTAAAAGTGAAAAAATAAAAAAGTTTAAGAAATTTCTAACGTTGATCCACAGTTTCCATAGAGGTGAGATATGACTCGTTGAAAATTGCTGTTCACTAACGAGCGTCACTAATATACTTCTATCAAACCTATGTACTCTCTCTATATACTCACTTAAACTTCAGCCTTTCCATTTTGTGACATGTTGGACACATGCCAAGTCGTTGGAGCTGTTCTATATTTATATTTCTTTAACAGTTAAGGACGAACAATTTAAACTGTATAAAAAATATTGTATTTCTTAACTACTCGTTACTTGATGCTTGTCATTGTTGTTTTACACACTTCAGATACGTGGTTTTCTAGTAGGTCTAAGGTATTTTCATTGGATGAGCATTATCTCATCCAATTCACTTCCTTGCATAACAGTTGGATGGGAAACTACAGAACTTACAAACGACCTAAGGAACACCTTTCACGTGTTCTTGGATATTTTTTAAAACTCGGTTTTATCTTACTACTTATGACTTTAGTAAGATAATCCACCGTAAACTTGAACGTAAACTCTACTCGAGTTTCTTAAGGATAGGTCAAGAGCCTACGAGGTAACACTAAAGTGAATAATAATCCATGTAAAAATGAACTTGACTAATACGTCGAATTTTATATCCAAATTATTATGTTTGGATCTGTTGGCCAAATGACTCATTGTGCTTGTTTCTGTTTTGTTGTTCTGTATTCTATCGAGGATCTTTCATTTACATTTATGTTTTCGTTTGAATAAAAAATAATAGAATTTATTGCCAAAATTCACTGAATTATTTGGTAATATTTTTTTTTTAATAATTATTAAAAATAAATACACTAATAACATTCATATCGTTAGATACATCAAAAATGTATCTTGAGTTACATATGTAAATAATTTTGTAATTATCCTGAAAATCTATATAGTTTCTATACCATTTCGACTTGCTCAGACCCCACGGAGCGAGGGTCTCCGGTGTAGTGGAGGAGACACCCGGACGACTGGAGTACGAAGTGGCGCTGTATAAAGAAGCTCCCGCAAGGATAGCCAACACCTCCTCGAGCGAACTGCCCGTGGATCAGGCGGTCCCCATAGGCACCAAGCTACAGCTCAGGGCAAGGATAAACCCCAAGTCAGGTCAGTACATATCATCGCTACATAGATTTGTCTCTAAAATTGTTAGGACTCTGCTAGGATGATGGTCCAGGTGGTGGCCGGTATGGTATCTTCATTATTTACTATTAAAATTTTAATTGGATCGTTTAGTAACTTAAGGTTAATATGTTTCTCGGCTTTTGATATTTTAACTTTCACTAAATAAACATTGCAGACATCTGACTGTCCATAAATATTTGTAATATTAACAATTCTAATGTCCATTTTATTTAATAATTTAATGAATACAATTTTTATTCTATTAAATAATTTGACCGTTTTTTTAATACAGCTTGGAAGTTCGTGAAACTGATGGAAGTTGCAGTGTCGCCTGACCCGGATGACGCACACGCGATAGGAAGCGTAGCCCTCGTCAGGGGCGGGTGAGTCTCATCTCTAACATTTCACATCAGGTTACTGTGATTGTACTTGATGTACTGTGTGATTATGATGAATATTGTATTGAACGCTAGGATATTTGAGGTTTGAAAACATATAGACGTTTCAGAGTACCCAAGTGGTACAAAGTAAGGACATGAAAAGGACTGATACATTCAGGAATCACAGAGACTGTTCCAAATGATGAGCCCAAAGAGGTTAGAACGGTAAAGAAGACTATTTGGGAGCAGAGAGTGCGAAGAGCCGGAAGGACATGTCACGCTCGGCAGGCCTTGCGGTCTTCCGGGGAACTACAGCAGAAGCCTCTCTGCCTCGTTGGTGGTTCCTTGTATCATTTGTCTTGGAAACAGGTGTGCTCTGGGCCATTAGTCTTGTGGCCGGATAGGGTGGTCGCTGGCTCTGCCAAGGAAGATTAGCCTATCTAATCTACCTAACCATGGCAGTCCTGATCGACTGGAAAGAATCCGATTTTTTGCTATTCCGTAAAAACTAAAACATTAATTAAACAAAAAGTACTTGATAGTAATTTTTTTGTTTTCAGTGATTCACCGGAATGTGATCTTTAGACGTTTCTACATAACTACCTGGCTATTAGATTATTCGGCAGGTCTTAAGTCGGTTATAGATATAGATATCTCCTTATAGATAATCTGGAAAAAAATAACACTATCATAATAATAAAAATGAAACCCATAAGATTGACGAACTGTTTTTTTACCCATTACCTAAAAAAAAGAAGACCAAACCAGCCTGGTTCGAAAGTGTAGAAAAAGACTAATAGAAGATAGAGATTAAGATATTCAAGAATGCAACCATCTCTGGGAAAAGCTAAAAGTCCACCAGGGTTTTCAGGAACAACTAAAGCTGGTTGAAATGGGATGGTCCTAAGTAGATCAATACAGAAAAAAAATATAATAATAATACCATTAATAAAAAATAAGAAGAAAATCAAATTCACTAACATAAAATTTGTTGGAGGTGATGCTACTTAGTTTTTATTTACTATAAAGTATATTATTAAAAAGGATACTTTAGAAAAATATATCTACAATTGTTTTCAAGTTGAGTATGCTATATATTATTATTATTTATATTAATAATTTTATTAAGGAATCAAATTACACGTCCTTTCAAACTAGTAATTAAACACTTTTAACAAACTAATTTAACTAACCAAACTTTAGCACATGTTTCTTATCAATATATATATATGTATATATATATATATATATATATATATATATATATACAGTACTATATATACTAGTAAGATTAGTAGTATATCAAAACAAATAGTTTCACTCTTGTTCTTTCTGATATTTTAACAACTATGATAATGTTATTTCCCTTTAATTATGTACTATATTGGATTCTCCACAGTTCCTATAAAACTGTCAGGGGGGGCACCTGCCCCCGTGCGCCCACCCCTAAATCCAAGCTTGCTATAGCCCATGTGTTATTCAGATGTATAACCTATATTACTGTAAAGTTTCATCCAAATCCGTTCCGTAGTTTTTGCGTGAAAGAGAGACAAACATACAAACTTTCACATTTATAATATTAGTAAGATATATATATAAGTAGATATCTATTTTTTTAATACCATCTTTAGGTGTCGCAACTCTGACTTCAGTTCCATTATTCCTCATCAGCCAGCAAGGTACAGGGAGCGCCACAATGAAGTGTTCCTGGATTTCGAGGCCTTCCTGTTGAGTACAATGAGGGAGCGCTCTACACTCTGGATCCATTCCCAGATCAAGGCTTGTATGGACGCTCTAGACTGCCAACCAGTATGTTATTTATCTTATTCAAAAAATAATTTTACTCTTAAATTTTTGGATTTTAATAAAATATATATATTATACTGATATATCTCCAAACCCGTGTGAATAAGATAATAAGTCGAGTTTTCTTCAAAAAGGATTTCTTGTATTTAGGGAAGCAGTATTGTGGTATTTTTGGAGCGAAGATGGCGCTAAGTCAGATAGTGGTTAGAAAAGGAGTTATTGTTTATATTTCAACTTCATTTCAAGCCAAAAACTACGAGAATGGCACGATCCTGCTTCCTTCAATAATTTTAACACGATTTGGACAAAATTCGACTTCACCATTTATTCACCAGGGCTGCAGATATAATAGTGTATTATATAGAATAACAGCGATAACTAATAATAAATTGGTTGCAAAATATTGCATAATTTAATTGGACAAAAATAAAATAGAAAGAAAAAAGTCATATGTTGATTTGACCAGATTGGGGATGTAAAATATTTTTAAAAAATCTTATACCTTTATCTAAAAATTTGATTTAAACACTTCGTTTACAACCAGGAATACTGCATTGACCAATTTGAACCATCTGGCCATGGAAGGAGGAAGAGAGAAGAAGAAAAAAATGCGACACGAACAGGAAGAGTAGAAAAGGGATATGAAGGCAACACTACTTCTCAGTTCACTAAGTTCAAAGAGAACATCGAATACACAGTTCTTATGCCTGGAGGTAACATTCAATTCTTTATATTAAAGTTGTTCAAAAATTTTATATTAATTGTTTTTATATAGCTTTAAGCAATAATTTTTTTAATTAATGTGGTTTTGAAATTTAAATATATAACCTCTTGACTGATAACACTAATCATTTGTTCATATTTGGAAATAAGTGATAAGCAACTTATGTCTTAATTGGAATGTTCTTAGAATAAAAGATAAATACAATTCAGCCTAAATCAGTTTTAATAGTTTAGGTAGCTAATAATTCTAATTGCTTACATACCTACTTCAAATAACTAATAATAACATATTTTCATATAGATTTCAGGACAAATCCCTTTAGAATAAATAATATTATAGGAAATGAAATATGAGGTTTAGTGCATTTGAGTAAAACAAAAATAATAGAAGAATTTAAATTAATTAAATTATATAAAAATGATAAATGAAAATTAATTATGACATATCTTCTAATAATAATAAGCTGAAAAAAATTATTTAATAGTAATTAAAAAATGGAGCAAAAATAAATATTTACATAACAAAAAAGATAATTCCATTAACAATAATTTCAACTTTTTTAATAAACTAGCGCAATGATTTTACACTAACTGTGTAAGAAACGGAACTAAAATCAGTAAAAAAGTTCTTTTATCAAACCTCAACACCTTTTTTTATATTCTCTGGGAATTGAATAGATATGAAGTAGATATATAGATGGGATTTGAAGATTGGAAGGAAATGATTGCGGCAAATGGAAGGAGGAAAGGACTTCCATAAGGACCACAATCTAATTAGCAAAGATCTTTCATCTGAGTTTTGATTTCACTTTCTTCCAAACTAACAAACTAATTTTGAAAATATGATAAATGCAAATATCACTGAGGTTGGAGAGGGTTAACCATGTTAGGATTAGATAAATTATAGTTTATGAGCTTGATAGACAATATGTGCGTTGCAGATGTGTACTCTGAGCCGACACAGGAGAACGCCTGCCAGAACATGATGTTGATGAGCGGAGCCCTTGGAAGCATGCTGTTTACCGCAGCGTTCCTGATGTGCTACCTAGCTGCGAGGATCCACTCTCTGCAGCGGAGGATAGAACCAAAGCTTAGCTCGGGACCTTATCTTTCTAGGTTTGTAGACATTTTATGTCAAAATAAATAAATTTACAGGAAAAATTATTGGTTTTTGTTTTCTCAACTAGTCTCTATTTTTGTTTCAATAAATACATTTTATTGTTTATGCTTTATTATTATGCTATATTTATAAATGTAGAAGTGTACACATTTAACTCTTAGCACAAAGGAAGAATTAATGATTTATTAATGTTTATTCATTCTCATTTAATTCTAAAATTATTTAATGGTTTATTTTCCTTCTTTCAGTTCTTAATTTTATAATGCGTTATAAGAGTTGAGGATGTTACATGTGATGAACCAATGTGATGTAGTTATGGTATCTACCTGCAAAACCAATGTGATGTAGATATGGTATCTACCTGCAAAACCAATGTAATGTAGATATGTTATCTACCTGCAAAACCACATATATTTTTTCACTTACTTATTTTTCTTTATATAATATCATTTCAGTCAATATTGGTTTAGTAAGTTGTGTTTGATCAATTCAAACCATATTACTGAAGTACTGATTAGCTGTAAAACCAGCCAAACTTAGGAGATGTGATGTTTCTTTTTAATTCCCTTCCCCCCCAAAAAAGAAGAGAGATTTGACTGATATTGCTATAAGTAATGTGGTAGATTATTCACATGTGAGATGCAAATTTATCAATATTTATAGGGATTAGAATGAATTGAGCAGAGCTCATTTTCCATTGACAATTATATCATCCAATATTTTTGTTTGTTACAGATCAACTCTTACATAACAGTGTTATGAAGCCTGAAACTGAACTGAAATACCAAAGGACCCTTCTAGAGGTTACTCTGAAGCTCATGAGAAAAGAATTGTAAAATATTAGCTCTATTGCATTTGTGGGTATAATATGGTGTTAGGTTTCTCCTCTGTTGTGATTTAAATGATTTTTCTTGACCAAGTGTTTTTTTTCAGCGTTAGTTTTGTCATAGAAAAGTTCATTTCACAATGAAAATTTGGGAAGTGGGGGTTCTGTTAAATATTTAATATTTGACTATTGTACAAAGTATGTTAAGATATTTATTTTAGATGTAAGTTGTAATTAAGCTTTTGCCTACTGTTCCATACTATTAATAACTATTGGAATTCATTTATTAGGTACAATGTGTTTATCCTAGTTTAATATTATATTTTTATAAGTCTCATTTTCATTGTTTATTGATCTATTCATCGATTATATGATGATAATCTGTCTGTGTTGTCTGGTAATTACGCAACTTCAATTTGTAATTTTATGTGGAAAGTATTAATAAATTATAATGAAATATACTTTCTTTACTTGGTAATTAAATTTATCATTTGAATTAAATGTCAGCTAAATACCAAAGTGATTTTTTGTGAATTTGAATGTACAGTTTATTTATTTGTGTATGCATATTTATTTACATTTGGGAAATAAATAGAATATTCCTGAAGCTTGCAAATACTTTCATTTTATCCCATTTTATTACTTTCTTGATGGTTTTCATTTTCAAAATAGATATATCAAAATAAACATTAGGATACAATTGGAAGATTATGAGATTACAAACATAAAGCGTTTAGCTTCTATAATATTGGTAAATACCAAACCACCCAACATTTTTGTTCCAATAAACAAGTGAAGTAACATTTTTAGATGTTTTTTGTAGTTATTGATATAAGATGTGCTGTATTTGATCTAGTTTATACTACAGAAAATAAAATAAAAGAAGAGGGCTAAAAAATACTATGTAGCTGTGAGCTGGTTGATCTTGGGATGAAAAATAACTGTTGACTATAAGTCATAAATATTCGAAATACCAAAAGATACAAATAGCAGTTCAATATTTTTGTGAAAACACATTTTAAAGATGAAAATTTTTTAAAACACAATGCACCTAAGTTTCTTATTTACTTTATACCCTTTGAATATTGCAGAATGCATTTGAAAAACATTTTGTAAACCTCAATTATCCATAACCATATTAAAATCATCTTTGATAAAAAAATTAAAATAACACATACACCTTTGCTTCTTACTCCATAATTTTTCAAATTTAGTTATTTTACTCATGTTTTGTGAGTTTACTCTCGAAAACACTTGCGAAAATTAAATAATTTTAAAATGTCAATGCCATTAAGTTTTCTTATGAATAAAAAATAACATTAATTCCTTCACAAAATACAAAGTTAATTAGATCACTTATTATTTAATTTTTCATTTATCAAGAGTTTTTCAGGCAGTTCTGAGTAACACAGCTTTCTGCATTTGTTCCAGAATATTACAATTTAGGTCCAGTGCTTATGGTGTTCACCGTCATATCCGGAATCAGTCCATTTGTCAATATGACAATTGGCAAGACTTTTGCTTTGTCAAGCTTATATAATTGCTTTAGTTCCTTTGTCAGGTCCAATTTTTTCGACAACCATCTTTTCTACTCCTATCTCACTTATACTCTCAAATTTTTCTTCTTTTATGATAAGCAAAATGTCAAGCTTGTTATGCGGAATCGTGTAATCAGTAATGATTGCCTGGTCCCAATAAAAAGGGTAGGTCTTGTCTTCAGTTTTTAATTTCTTGGATAATTCTTGGTGGATGATTTTTGCCACATTATTATGTCTCAACAAATATTCCTTTTGAGCAATTTCGAGCTTGCCCGGATGTGCTATGCTAAATTGATTCTGTTGCTGTTTTACACAGTCAAGACAAATAAGGAATTGCCTCCATCTATACAGCGCCGATTGTGTAAGATCTTTGTAGCAATCACCTGGTCCATATTATTATTACTATCACTTATTTTGGATTTCTCGGCTATGGCCAGATAAATACACCAACCGGGCCTTGGTCTGGTATAGTTCATTTTATAATTAATCAGAAATATTGAAGAAATTTCTGATAATGCTGGCAGTAACCACTGTTCTCTTGTAGCAATAATTCAAACTAACTCAATTCAAATTCAAGAACCAACTTTAAAAAATCATAGTCCAAGTTATACAACCATAGTTAGAGGTATTTGAAAATGTCATTTAATTCTGATTTTTTTATATGCTTATTTAAAATATGCCTCTTTATTTCTGTATATAAACAGTTCTCTTTATTTATCTTTGTTTATATTAAGAAAGCAGTTGAAAATCTAAAGAACTGATGCTGCCATTATTGAAACAAGTGATCAGCCGCAGGCTTATATCTTTAAACACTCATATATATAATAAGGACTTAGTTGTAGTGTATATAAATATTATTGAAATTTATATAGTATATATAAGTTTTAACATATTAAAATCGGAGGGAGAGAAAAATCACAGGCTTATGAAGTAAGTGTATTTTGATTAATTCCAAGAAATTTGATTACAATGGATGAATTTCAAAATTACAAAAACAAAATTCATTTTTACCAATACTATTCAACAGATTCAGCAGATATTGCTAAAATTATTTAATCAACATATTTCAATAACAGGAGATTTACTTAATTTAAAAAAAAAATCAGTAATTTATTCATGAAAACTATCAACTCCAGAATAAGTATTGTGAATTATTATTTTTATTTGCTCTAGCAAATGTAATGAATACTGCTCATCTTATGAACATAATAAACTACATTATGGTGAATTTAACTGGTATTGGGCCAGACTGGAGTTGGTTAGTTCCTAAGATTGGTTAGAACAGTTACCATGATTCGGTCATTACACAACTAAGTGAATCTTATTTGTGAAAAAAATTCGTATCTCTGAAACTGCTAGATCTTACCTCTAAAATTGGATCTAGATAAACGTTCCACGAATCAGTTTTCATAATATTCCTCAAAATATAGTTACAAAATGATAATTTTTCTTTATTTTTTTTAAATCATTTGTTTCATCGGAAAACTTGATTATGGGAATTTCGAAGGAAGAACTACACCATGAAAAATATAAAATTGGATATTTTTCAAAGTTCGGAAAAAATTATCTGAAGATCTCTACTACAGTATACTATAGAGTCGATAGAGATCTATCAGTACTTTAATTTTAGAAAATTCATTTTATGTTTTAAAATTTGTTTCCCACAGTTGATTTTTTTCAAGATATTGGAAGCTAAATGAAAAAATAGCAAATGCTCCATTTTTATCATGAATCAAATCTTGTATCAATTGTTTTGAATAGTTTAACATATATTTTTAAGCAGATTTAGCCAGATCTGTTGTATAGTTTAGGTAAAAATTAAATTATTTTGTAAGTTGAACAAAATTAATAAATAATTGGCAGAATGCATAATGTGGATGTTTTTTTATTGTACTTTTGCCTATTTAAGTGTTTAAATGTACAGATGAATAAATTAGTTAAATTTAAATTGTTATATATTCACAGTATGCAGATAAACATTTATCATTTTAAGAGAGATACTTGGGAGACCTAAATATATATATTTTTTCAATATCGCTGATTTTCTTCCCTTAACACTCCCTTAATTAACATAAATTTCCTCTGCAGGTATTTGGGACATGATGTTGTTGATGTACTCACTGAAGCTTATTTCAATTGATTGTGATACAGCGGGCATCAAATCTTCTATAATCTCTTGCCAATTTTCATTTAGGAACTTGTTCATATGATCTCCTATTGGCGGTTTCAAAAAATGGTTATTATTTAATTTTCTTAGTAAATTGGTTATAATAAATCGATGAAAGCAAAAATATCTATCCTTACCCAATTCTTTATTGCCGTTAAAAAGATTCCCAATGTACATGCCTACTTTCATTGGTGATAGAAGGACAGACATATTTTGCACTTGAAAATACTTCTTTTTATCTTTAATTATATGTGTGATAGTGATATCAAGTGTGACATCCATATTTTCTGTAAAAATAAAAAATGTTATGAATATTGTATCAATATAAACAACACATCTGTGTGTGTTATATTAGTCTTTGATATTCTTCTGCCTCTGTTAAGGTGAACAGAATCAGTTATTTCTACTGTATATCAATCTATTTCCTCCAGAGTGAGAAGAACCAAGTAGAAATAAGTAAACAGAACCAGTGAAAGCCTAAAAGAATTTCTGGTGGAGGCAGACATTGAGAAAGAACATCGATAGAGAGCTCATGGTCAGGTAGCAAGGAAACCCTAATAAAGATTACAAAAGAGTTTTGGAAGGGAACTCCAAGTTGGAATGAATGTTTTTATACAGAATGTAAAAATGCCGTATGTCTGAGAAATTGTGAAAAAATAAGATAGCTTGAGGCATTGGGAAAGAAAAAAAATAGAAAACGATAAGCCATAAATAAAGAAGTTGAAACATTATAGTAAACAAAGGCAAATAAAAAAACCAAATTTTTACAAGAAAATGAACGAAGTCACGGAATAAGGAAGGATCCTAATGATAAAGTGGCATAATAGATTGTTACGTTAACCTCAAGGTGGCTGGTACTGAACTATTTAAGGAGATTCATGGACATTTTTTACAAATCTCGAAATAGGAGATAATTTCTAAGCATTCGATCCTTAGAAGCCTTAGGGCATCCTTACTTAACGGAGAATGTAATGCATGGCATTGCGCTCTACAGCAGAATACTAATGTATGTAGAAGGTGAAAGGGTATTGAAATGTCTTGGATTCAGAGAAATTACCTGATCTTCAAACAGCTCTCTAAAAAAAAAAAAAACCCTAAGCGATCTAAATATCGTATATGTTAGACATCTGATGGATGATATTACGAAGTATCCTCATTGTGGTAACCAATCCCTTAAAGTATCTGAATACATGATCAAGGAAAAGTGGACAAGTTCCTTTCGTCGAAACTCCACCTTCGAACGAATGGTCACCCAAAGTAAAAAAAGCTTCCTTGCCGGCATCTGAACTTAGGGGATCCGGTCTTAGTACACAGCACCAGGGAATATTTTCTTGATCCCCAATGATCCTTCAATATCTTCACTTCCCTGGAAAGTTAGTTGCTTGAAACATATTTTAAATGTTTTTAGTTACTGCTAAAATTACATCTAAAGATTTAAGACTAGTGTCATTTGGAATTAGCTAAAGCACGGATTTTTGTAAATAATACAAAAAGTGATTTAAATATCACTTATTAACAGTTTCTTGAGCACATAGGTACCCCCCTCCCCAATACCTATGCTGAGGGTCAAGCTATTTTTTCTTCTTCTCCTTTTTCCGCGATAGGGGTGGCATTGGTATATTCCATACAGCCATATCTGAATTATATGAAAGTTATATAGGGTCAAGCTAAGTAATGTGCTCGTGGGCATCACGAAAACATGTGCAGTGCGAACCTGCATTGCTAAACAAAATAGGGAAGAATAAATAAAATAAATTTAAACATCTTAATGAAGATATAAACGAAGTGTGTGAAGAATAATAGAAAAATGAATGACAATATAAACAAAACAAAAAGCCCGTGTTTAAAAAATTATGAAACTGGTAATTATATAATTGATAAATAAAAAATTAATAAGCTATTTTTTTTTTTAAATAGACTCAAAAAGATCGGTAAAACTTTAAAAGTGACGATGCTCACATTAACTCATCGAATCTTGAGAATGGCCACTTCAATTATAATAGTAATATAAGTATTTAATTAAAAAATGATATAAGTAAGTTATAGACAATAATAATAAATATTAATTGATAGGCTGAAATACAATATTGACATCATAACTGATTATTGACAAATTACCCCAATCGAAGGAAAACTCTCCATCTCCATTTACGGGCAGAAACAAAATATTTCCTTTGCCGAAATAGTGTCCTGAAATTCGAGTGTGTGGTATGTAGAGTTTCATGAACATCTTGTTCCAATCATTCCTGGATCAATCAAAGATATTATTTATCTTATGTTTGCTATAAATTTCTTTGTTGTGAAAATAAAATGTTGGTGACTATAACTCACTTTATAGAGATTACTTTCGCCCTAGATAGGCCCTCGAACTTAACATCTTTCATAGTCATTGTCCCAGAAATAGGACCGGTACCATGATTTAAAACCATTCTTTCGAACATAAGAGGATCCAACGGGATGACCCTCATTTCCTTATGATCTGTGAAAAGATAAAATTAAATGCTCCCATTATTTAAAAAAAAACTTATTGAAATTCACAACTGTATAATAATAATACATCAACTAAATAGAATGAAAGATATGTAATTGTAGGAGATAAAGGCAAGTGGAGAACTACCCACTGGTAGAACTCGGATAACAATGACATCTTAGAAGGTTAGAGACCATCTTCTTTTCAGACATCCAAGAGGATTATCAGAAATTAAAGAGGCTACTAGATTTGAAACCAGTTAGTTTGCGTGGGAATAAAGTTTGTCCTAAAAGGATAGATATCGGGTTTTGGCCAAACCAGCAACAAATGGGACATTAAGGTCATTATGGGTGACTTTTTTGTAACAAAGTAAGGAGCATTGAAGATTTTACAAGGGATTTTGGATTGTAAGGTTTGGATAAGAGAAGAATTCGATGACTTAGTGGAACCCCAGAGCTCTAATACGTAAGTCCAAGTAGGTCTTATAATAGTTATGTATGGGAGCTTTTTTTTTTTTTTTTTTTTTTTTTGTCGGATCCCTCAGTAAACATGAAACAAGTAAACAATTGTGATTAGTAACGTAATTAAGTAATTAATCATATAATATAAAATTAACCTTATTCTACTTAAAAGTATTGGAAGGTCTCTTAACTTGGAATAAAAACTAAAATTGTCCATATTTCAGGTACAAAATTATCCGAAGCCTTCTCTATTTAATAACTTACAAGCTAAACTAATACTAAAAACTTAGAACTAAAAGGAGGGGTGGGGTCAAGGTAAGAGGATAGGAGGTAGGATGGGATTAATGAGGGGTTAGGGGAGGGAAAAGGAGGGGGAAGGGGTTATGATATGATGTTGACGGGGTTTAAGGGCCCCTTCCTGCCCTGCCACCTTGCAGGAAGGGGGGATGGGGTTATGGCTCGGAAGAGTGGGTTGTGGGATGCGGGAAGGTTGTCAAAAAACTTGAGGTGACACCTAGTTATGTGTGTCTGTACAGTGTTTAACTTTAGTTCGTTGTGTATGTGTACCATGTTGCGTCTTTCTAATGTAGTGTCCCTAGTGATCTTCTGTAGTATGCTGTTTTGATATCTCTGTAGTGACTTCAGGGCTGACGAATATAGGTAATGAAGGAGTGGAGCTCCGTGTAGTAATGGGGGTCTGAGGATTGCTTTGTAAAGTAGGATCTTGAGTCTGAGTGACAGCCCCGGTGAGAAGAGTAAGTGTCTGAGTTGATTGGCTGTGGCTCGTGCGATGTGTATTCTGTGTTGTGTGTGAGCTGAGAATGAGAGGTGTGATTCAAGTTTCATGCCTAGGTATGTGATTTGTTTTATTGTTTGTCCGTTTAATGTTGGTTGTGTTTTAGGTGTTTTTCTGTAAGAGAAGGTGATGGCGTCTGTTTTGTGTGTGTTAATGTGTATGTTTATGTCTTGTAACTGTTCTGTGATCAGTTGGGCTGCTTGTTGGGCCTTGCGCATGGCGTGATCCGCATTCATGCTAGCAGTGTATATTGCTATGTCATCAGCATAGGCGGCGATTTTCACGTTATCTATTTTTTGCCCCACTAATTGGGCAGTATAAATGTTAAATAATATTGGCGCAAGGACCGAGCCCTGGGGGACCCCACAAGTGACTGGGCGTTTTGTAGAGAGTTCAGTTTTGACACGGACAGAGAAAGTCCGGCCACTGAGGTATGATCCTATTATATCAACCAATTGGTCTGGGAAGTGGTGAAGCCTGAGTTTTTCTATCAGAATAGAGTGGGATACAGAATCGAATGCTTGAGTGCAGTCGAGGGATATCATTGCTGTAGCGAGGTTTTTGTTTAGGTTGTGAGCTGTATCATGTTGTAGTTTCGCTACGTGGTGATAGCAGCTTACTCCGCGAGAGAACCCCGTTTGCTCAGGGGGTATAATGTCCATGTGTTTCGCAGTGTTTGCGGATGTGTATAATAACTAATTTCTCATATATTTTTGAGATGTGGTTGAGGAGGCTGATAGGCCGGTATTCTTCCGGTACAGCTCCTCGTTTTTTGGGTTTTAGGAGTGGAACAACAATAGCATGTTTCCACTCCGTTGGGAAGTGTTTAAGGCGTGAGCATGAGTTGTAGATATTTAAGAGAAACATGAGGGGTTTCCTAGGTAGTTGTTTGTATAGGGCATATGGAGTGTTGTCCTTTCCAGAGGATTTGTTTCCCTTAGTTTTTCTCAGAATTGCAGTCAGTTCTTTATATGTGGAGAATATGGTGTTCTCTGAGCTAACGCTCAGAGGGCGGTGTAGATATGTTGAGTTTGTTCGTGCTAGGTCACGTACAACATAATAGTCGGCAAGTATGGTAGCCAGATCTGCAGGGGTGAGAAACTCATCGCCACGGTGGATTTTGACCGATTTGGACTTTGTGTTATGACTTCTGACTAATTTCCAGAAGTTATGAGGATCGTTATGAGTCCGGCGTAATTGGTCATGCCATAGAGAGGTTTTCCAATGCGCCATTAGGGATGTGATTTGTCTGGTCATGTTGTTTATTATGGGTCTGTAAGTAGGATATTTTGTCCTGTACCAACAGTTCTTTATGTTGTTTCGTTGTTTTATGAGAGCGAGTGTGTTGTGGTGGTTTACATAGGTGTATGGGTGTTGGGTTAAATGTAGGTATAGAGGCTGATGCTGCGTCTTCTATTGTGGTGAATAGTGTGTTTATGGCTTTGTCAATGTGTTCTGTGGTTGTGAGTGGGGTGATGTTTGGTGTGTTTGTGTGTACTAGTTTTTTGTAATGTTTCCAGTCAGCTAGTTTGAAGTTATATTTGTAGTCAGTAGGTGGTGTTATTGTTGCGTTTTTACCTAGTTCGTAGAGTACGGGAATGTGGTCATTGTCACTAAAGTCTATTGTGATGCAGTTAGTAAATTTGTGTGCCTGTTGTGTGAGTAGCAGGTCTAGTGTGGTTGTGTATGATGGGTTTGAGTGGTGTCTGTAAGTGTAAGTGTTGGGGTGTATGATTGTGTATTTTGTTTTTGTTAGGTGGTTGCCTAGTGCATTGGGTTTCGTGCAGTTCCATGAGTGGTGTATGGCGTTTAGGTCTCCTAAGATAATGTGTTGTCTGTCGTTTTCAGTATCACGAAGTAGTGTTTTGATAGTGTCGAGTTTTGCATTGGGTCTTCTGTAAATGCAAGTCAGTTTGTAATTGTGTTTGAGTCTGACTTGTACAGTAATTGTGGTGTGTTTGTCATCGTCGAGTGTGTTGTTGTTTATGAGTCTGGAGGGGACGTCGTTGCGCACTAATAGTGCTACACCTCCATGCTTAGTCAGTGAGTCAAGTCTGTATGTGTAGTAACCTCTAAACTGTACATGTGTTTGTCTGTTGAGTTTTGTGTCCGTATGTGCGACAACGGAAGGCCTATAAGAGGCCATTACGGTTTCTAGCTCGAGCTTTCGCTTAACGAGCCCTGTAATGTTGTAATTGATGATAGAATGTCTATCCATGTTTAACGTTGAAGGTGTTTTGAAGCACGACGTTAAGCGTGCCCATTAGTGTGTTGAACATCTCCTTCATATCTCTAAACATGTTAATGAGCTCGAGAGCCCATGCTGGTTTTTCTTCCTGATTGAGGTTTTTGGGGGATGGAATGACACCTGAAAATGTGACCCTTGCAAAAGAATGCGGGTCAGATTTTGTGGCACTATTAGTGCTTTGTTAATAATTGTTGTTGTCTTGTTGGACAACAATTTTATTTTGAACTTTAGTTTTTATAAGTTCAATTCTTTTTGCGCAATTGCGATATGAGGCCACATGTGGGCCTCCACAGTTTGCGCATTTGGGGGGCTGTTTTTTGGACAATCATTAGTTTCGTGGTTTTCACCAAAACAGACGCATTTTACGATGCGACTGCAATAGTTCTTAGTATGGTCGAATTCCTGGCAAGCCTGGCATTGTTTTTCATTTTTTCCACGCTGTAACCCATATAGTCAATAGGGCCCAGTTTGGAAATTTTTTCTAGGGTTACATCGTAGTCTGTAGTAACTACGATATTACTTAAAGTTCTTTTGTTACCATGTTCGTCTGTTTTAGTCATCCTCCATGCGTTCTTAAACCCTGTTAGGTGGGTCTGGAAGTGATTAGTAATATTTTCAATAGGGTGATCTATGTCGAAACCCTTAAATATATATCTTCTCAGAGGTTTGGTACCCCTGGGCGCATATGAATGATAGCTAATGTTATTAGCTTTGTCTAGGAGGCCTTTAACAGTCTTGTAATCGTCTGTATTGTTAAGAAAGATTTTATTTTCGGTCTTATTAGACCGAATGAAAAATGATCCAATGCCCGCATCGATTAATTGGCTTCTAAGAGCCACAGAGGACATTACCGATCTTATTACAATAGGAGCCGGCTTGTGGTGCGTGTTGGTGTTTTGTGGTGGGTTTGTATTTACATTTGTATGTGATGTAGTAGGTTGGTTGGTTAAAGGTGAGAAAGTGTTTTTAGTTACGGTCGGAGTTATGTCAGGTCTAGGTATAAAGTTCATCGATTTTTGGGCTGTACTAAATGAAAACCGTCCGCGTCAATTTGTGTTAAGTTTGATCGTTTTAGTTTTGATTTGATTCGAGGTAGTAATGGAGTTTGTGTTGAGTCAATAGGTGTGGTGTCCATGGCCGGGTCCGGATTCGTCATCGTAAAGAGTAAATATAATAGTTAAAATTAAAATTAGATCTACTTTCTACTCACTGATTAATAATAATGCGCTAATTAATGTAAAGCAATTATAGAAAATAATATAAAAGAATGTACTCACATTTTAGCGTGTTTAAAAAAACACGCTAAGAAAAACCGTTATACCACGTGGCAGGGGACGATCTGAGAGACGCTAGGCGTTTGGGAGCTTAGAGCGTTTGGCTAATAAGTATTGAAACGGCGAGCAGTTTCTTGTCTTTTCAGTCTAAAGGATTCCAAGTTAAACATTTGTCCCGATTTGTTCTACAGGAGCCAGTGGGATATTATTAAATAGTACTGGAGGACTGGAAGTCATGGTTTCCGACGATGGGTAAAGTTGATTTGGGGGAATTTATTATTATCTTTCAGTTTTGACCCTATTCTTCAAGATCAGTTATATTTTAAACATCAGCTATTTTTTTTTTTTTTTTTTAGCAGTGTTAATGAAGCAGTGATTTAGAAATATGGTATCCCATTAGGTACCGATCATCTTACCAGTCTCGCCAATGATCAGGTCCAAGACAGGAGGGTATGGTCTTCTCGCTCAGAAGTTTAAACACACAGTATAAAGAATGGGGGATGAAGATCAATTTTGAAGCCGAATAGGCAAGAAAGGCAACTAGAATGCTTAACTAAGTAATTTGGTACACAAGCCTTTCAAAAGAGAATGAAAAGAAAATTTATTATTCTGTTATTGAGAACATTCTTACTTATGCAGCAGAAACATGGACATGGAACAATGGACAACACCGGCCAAAATTTTCTCCGAAAATAAAGCAGTGGAAATGGATTATTTGAGGTGTTTTAGGAAGACTAGGACAGATAGGCTCAAGAATGAGGTAATAGGGAAAGTAATGGAACTGGGAGAAACCGTCGGCGAAAGGATATTGAGAAAGAAACTAGGGGATGAAACCGATATATTTATATTTTTGCTGCTCTGAATGAAACCATTATTTAAGATAGAAAAAATTCCGAAAATGCTCTATTTCGAATCCTATCCGCAAAAGATGCTTTATTCTGCCCCAAGTTTGATTCAATCCCGACCGGAGCGAAATTTTTCCATCTTTTAAGGATTCGATCTGGGGCGGAACAATAAATATCGATCCTTCGTTTTTACATTCTCATCCTTCAGATGAAGAAAGTATTGAAATCGCCAAAAAATTCGACTTGGTTATTTTAATGTTTCTTGACGTTTCATAGGGTGCAGGATCCAAAAAACATAAAATCTCAGAGGTGTCGGTCCGTCCTCCGTTAGTTGGAAAAGTTTATTCCAACTAATGCTCGAAAACTACAAATCGGATTTCAACCAGGTTTTTTCCTAAATGTTTGGGTTATGATCTAGTTGATCCTAAAGAAGACCCGATAAGGATCGGTTAAGTTTAAGGTAGTAAAAGAAAAAAATATTTTAGTTCTCAGAATTTTTTTTTTTTTTAAGGATGAGAAAGTACTATGCCTCTCTAGGCACAATATAATTCATTCCGGTTTGGTATTTTCGTGTGTAGATAGGTAAATGAGGAGGCAAAAATCAAAGTTCAGAAAGAAACATGTGGGATCGATATTTTTTTGCTCCGCGGGATCAAATCCTCAAGGGATAAAAAAATATCACTCCTGGCGGATTCTGTTCCGTTCGGGAGCGATTGTTTTATAACAAAATGATATCGTTCCAGTCCAGACCGGAACGACTTTCCTTATAAAATATTGCTCCTGCTCCGAACGAGTTGAATGAGATCGATTAGGAACGATTCTTTGAGAACGAATCTTCGACCCCTGAAAGAAGCTGAGATAGTACGGGCATGTCCGGCGCACAGTGAAGCATTAGCCCTTAACAAAAATATTAATCTTTTGTTACTTGTTATTAAAGTGGTAGAATAATTTTATTTAAGCTTGTTTATATATTTAAGGATATTTTTAAGCCTCAACAGAATTTTACAGCACGGTCACCTGTGGTCTAGTGGTTAGCCTACCAAACTACTAAACCAAAGATCGCGGGTTCGTAGCCCGGCAGGTGGCCCTAGGATTTTTTTAAGGGAGTAAAAAATCCTTAGTTACGCCGTCCTTCGGAGGGGACGTTAAACAGGGGTCCTGAGCCTGTACGATGTCAGCAGCTCGTTAAAAATCCCTATCCTAATTAAATCTGGATAGGCAAAATTTAGAGCTTCCATCATATTAGTAGCATCGTCCGATTAGCCATAGCAGCATAAAGTGACGTTAAATGAACAAACAAACAACAGAATTTTACAGCTAAAGAGACTAAAATGTTATGATTAATAACACAATTCTTATTTAACTTCAAGTTCCTTGAAAAAAACGCTCAGGATAAGTTGTTAATCAAATCAATAAAAATCTTTTAACTATTTTTTTTTTTATAGCATCCTGTTTTATGTACATGTATGCATATATTATATGTATATAAATGTATATAGCCTACTGTAGTTATTCAAAACCATTTAGTGCAATATTCGGAGTATAATTCTCTTTCTCAACCACAATGATAAAGAATGATAACAAACATAACCGACACAACTCCGAACCTCGACAGTTGTTATTAATCTATTTTTAAAAAAACAAACACTAATTTACCTGAATATATATTTGGGTAGGAACTCCTAAAAAAACCAACTTATTTTAATGAAGTTTCTTGTATTTTTTATCAATGGCAATTTACTTTTGAATTTAAAGCTCAAACAATAGTAAGCGAGTTAATTCTCGCTCCATTTTCAAGCCTGAAAATAAAAAACTAATTTAGATTTTAAAATGGAGTGCTATCAATGGATAGTTTCTCCACAAGTGATTTTTTGTTCATGTCCTTTGTTCATACAGCAGATTTACTTGATGTAATATAATTACAGTTGTAAATATCAATAAAATAAAAATAAAAATAAAAGATTTTAAAAATTTAATTTTTTATTTAAAAATAAAGTGATAAATAAGCTGGTTTCGAATTAAAAATTTGTCACGCACTCCGCAAATTGCCAAACCTTTAAATTAGTGCCACTAATCACAAGATTGAAGTGTAAACAGGTCGAAAATGTTCAAAAACATATAGCTATTTGAGCTTTTGTCCTTTTTTCCTTCAAACCCCATTAAAAATAAGATTTTTTAAACTCATTTATACTAAAATGGCAACTACATGCGGAAGATTTTACTGCATGTATTATTTAAGTGTTAAAAGTGAAATAATATGGTATCAAAAAATTATCCCGGACAGACTCTTATAAATATTTTACTTCTTGATTGTACAAAAAACCATAAAATATGCAATTAAGTGCTGATATTAATTTCCAATAAACCATGAAAACTGGTTACTTACCTCGCAAACAACAGAGGAAAATATATCACTGATCAATCAAACCATAAAAACTGTATAACTAATTATATTGAACATAAAAAGCGTACTGAGTGATCCGCCGCGTCGTCGAAAACTTGTGTTTACCTGTCGTTAAAGATAATTCAGAGCGGCCGATATTGTGCCGATATTGTGCCGAGCAGATAGGCCAGGTAGTTATCAATCAGGGATTACCAATTTTGATAGCATTTATTGAATTTCGGTATTTCTAGTTTTGGCCAGGTTTTAAGGGCTAATACTTCACTGTGCGGCGTATGGGTCCTGTTCGATGGTCGAAAAAAATAAGGGATTAGGCTCCTGAAAAAGAAGAAAAATGAGCTGTCCAGCAAGAACATGGTGTAAGGAATTGGAAGAAGAAATGGCAACGAGAGGTCTCCGAAGTGAAGATAGGAGGGGGGGGGGTCTATGAAAAGAACTGACTTGACTTTAACCCTTCTTTGGGAAAATGGAAATAGATTAAAATAAAATGTGTACTAGTTGCCTTATATTATAAGTTTATATATAGTAAGTACAAGCAGATGAAGTATTATACAGTTCTTCCAGGGGGCTACGCAAATATAGTACGAAAAGTAAAAACAAATAATATAATGTCTTTATAATTTTAATATTACTCGTGCTTATGGTATCATGAAAATATCAATTCCATGTCAAGTTAATGTATATCCTTAGATTTTTTGATAACGAATTTAACAAATCATTTTTTTTATTTTATTCAGATTGCAAATTTTATAAATGAATTAATTATTTGTTTAGCCAAGTTAATCATAAATTCCAATGGTAGTCAATTAGAAAGAATATAGATTAGGGTAAAACATTCATTATGATTAGCTTCAATCTATTGCTCGATGCCGAGCATGTTTCGATACAAACATACTGATGACTTGTTAAAAAGTGTTAATATTGTACTTTTTTAAATTAAAATCATACTCAAGTGTTTATGAAGCGCTATCAATCGCTAGATTCCTTTTTTTTAAGCTTTGTCAGTAATACCGAGTTGCATATTAATAAGAAGAAATAATCATAATTTTGGAGACGGTATGTAATACGTGAGGAGTTCAGGCCAAAAGCTTGTCTTTTTCACATTTTACGCAAATTTAGTAAAGAAATACTTGATGCTTCCGAAACTTGAGGTTCAGAACCGAACTAAAAACATGAGAAATAGGTGACAAAATGTGGTTTTAGGCAAAATTGACTGTCTAAATTAACGACAATTTATAGGAATTAGGAGTTACCAGTTTTCGATCCTGAAGGCCTAATATGGCTTACCATTTTTAAGGAAATCTATTGCGTTATGGATCTGTTCCTTGAGGCATTCCTCGTAGTTCGGTGAGCTCATTGCACATGCTCTCCATCCTTCCGCTGAAATAAGAAATATCTCTTAAGCATGGATGGATTACTTGATGTAATTTAAAAGAAATTGTTTTTCAAACATATATAATATTATTTAAAATATTTTAATAAAAACTCAGTGCCCTTAGGTAGATTATTGTTTAACTCAGTTTCTTACACCAAGAAGTAAAACGTTACCTCTACGCCGTTATTAGGGAAGCACGCATGTCGTACTTGTCGACCTTAAAGCTTATGAATAACCTTCATCACCAGTTCCCTTTGGAAACCCGAAGACTTCTAGTTACTTCCTTAATTTTCCCTCATTTGGATTATTGATGCACAGTATATGGAGGTACATCTGGGGATCTCGATGCAAAATTAAAACGGACGATCAATTGCTTCTTTCGCTTCACCTTTGGAATCGCCCTGGTCAGCCGATATTACGAAGAGGGGAAGTGGCTCTAGCCTTCCTATCGCCATAAGTACTTCGTAGCATCCTTTCTTTACCAAGTTATCCAATCCCACCGAGCATCATACATGTTAGATCTCCTTCAATTCAAAACCACAGTCCCTTCCCGTAAGAGCCGTTCTCGGCTGTCAGATTTATATTTAACATCCCACCTAACAGCAGCTTTCGACAGAGCTTTCCTTATCCGTTCCTCGACTCTTTTGAATCCTATACCTTCTACCATTCGTCGTTCCAATAATCTATCAACCTTTAAATACGTTTATATTCAATCACCTAATTTTCTTAAAATTCCCAAAAATCGGAAATAGTATATTCAGTTTTGAGATTAATATTTTCTAATTGATGGATGAATGTGGTGTTTGATATATATGTGGGTATATATATGTAACAATCAATTGTTTTTCTCTCTGTAATTATTGTTATCTTATTTCTATTTTCTTTTGTTTTCTTCTTCATTTTAATCTTATTCTATAAATATTGTTATAGGAGGTAATTCAATTTTTTTTCAATTAATTTTTAATTTCTTTCTCATTTATTAATTTAATTGTTACTAAATAATTAAATGTTTTGTATTATACTCTAAGACATATTAGGTTATACATTATTCGTGTATTGTTATTCCAAAGGGACTGGTCCCAGAATAAATAAAGTCTTTATTATTACTGTTGTTATATGAAAAATATATTTACTCCAGTTTTTTTTCCAACAAAATACTTCAGAGATAAGTTAGCCTAGTATTTTTTTTTGTTCGGGTGGCATTTATTCAACATTTTCTTGGGTTATGGTGAACAGCAGAGTTACCAACTGACTTACTTCAGTTCCCAAAATAAAGTATGATAATTAAAAATAAATTATAAAAAATGAGCATTGTCTCGAAGAGAACGTTTATAAATAAAGATGGTTTGAATTGGTCAGGGGAGTGCAGTCAAAAATAACATTGAGCAAAACTTATTTTTTGATTGTGCCAACGTTTTGGGCTACAATGTAAGCCATCTTTAGTGCTAGGAAAGAAACTTTATAAAAAAAAGTTTATTAAACTACGCGTGTAATATTTTTTTCAATAATTTATTTTATTTTATTTTTTTATTAATTGTTATAATATTTAAATATTTTTATTTTGAAGAAAAAAGATTTGTCTAGGCCGGAATTCGAACCCGGGTCGCCCACGTCCTTAGCGTGGTGCTCTAACCAACTGAACTAACCTGGCTCGTAACAAGCCCAAAAAAATCTCTATCATTGATTGTTAAAACCAGTTCTATTAAAGCTTGCATAAATACGTGCTATCTGGAAGACAACAAAACCGACCAGATTATTTCTTGATGTATTGAACCAGCTGTTGTTCAACGTATCATTGTTGTCCGCCATATTGAATCAACCCCAAAGAAAAAGTTAAATCTTTTCCCGAGTAACTCGTTTTCAGTGCATTTTAGGCAAAACGTTCTCTCAAAATATTATAAAGACAACATTAAATTCTCTACAAGTTTAATGCATATCATTGATGAAAATTTTGAACAGCTGCTGGGGTAAGGTGCCGTGAATATTTACGAAAATCTTAAAAACAAAACAACTAATAGGTTTATATGTCGATGATCCTGTCTTATAAATATGTTTCTGTGCATTTCAATTGAAATGCATAGTATTTTAAAGGCATTAAGGTCCTACAAGATTTTTACGGAATATCACACACACCACATATGAGACGTTGAGGTGCAAAAGGTGATAAATCCAAATTTAAATTTTTTTCTGGAATCACAAACATATGCATAATTTAGGTTATTATCAAATGATTATTTATTTTTAGAAAAAATAGATTGGCTGTGACATGTTTTGAATGTTGAACCATTTAATAGCGCACAGAGGACGCTAACTTTGTGAAAAACATTAAAAAAATTAAAAATTATAAAATATGGATTTATTCCTATTTGCATCTCCACGTCTCATATAATAAATAATAATAAATGTTAGATTTTACATATTACTTTCCTGAAATAACATCAATACGGTCACCTGTGGTCTAGTGGTTAGCCTAACAAACTACTAAACCAAAGATCGCGGGTTCGTAGCCCGGCAGGTGGCCCTAGGATTTTTTTAAGGGAGTAAAAAATCCTTAGTTACGCCGTCCTTCGGAGGGGACGTTAAACAGGGGTTCTGAGCCTGTACGATGTCAGGTACTCGTTAAAAATCGCTATCCTGATTAAACCTGGATAGGCATAATTTAGAGCTCCCACTGAAGCATCGTCCGATTAGCCGTAGCAGCATAATGTGGCGCTAAATGTGAATAAACAAACAATAAATAACATCAGAATCTACTCACGTAGGGCAGAAATGACATTAAAAGCAGACACTAGGACGCAGATGAACAAGCTGAAACTATCGATTACCATGGCGAAAGAAAAAATACTGACTAAAGAAGTAGATATTAAATGTATAGAAATGTTTTCAAGGATTTTTGTCGCAGAGACGTGCTTTAATGCAGACCGTAAAATCGATTATACGTGTTATACCAATGATCTTACAATTAAAATTTAAATAGTTATATATACAGTATATGTATACATATATTTTTTTCAGCAGGATTTATTTAAAAATATGAACTTTGATTATATATTTTGTTCAGATATGAATGTAATGAATGGCCTTTATAAAAATTTGTGTTCATTCTGTTACAAACGTTTTTATTATTATTCTTAGAATAATAAAAAAAGTGGGGTGGAGGAAAGTGAGAAAGCAAAAGCTGGAGTATCTATTCTTATCAGGAAATGATGGAAGAATGAAAGAATAAAAAAACATGAGATTACAATTATCTTTGTCTGGGTTTTAAATAATAATTATAATGTAAAATAAAAGAAATAAAAGTAAAAATAATAGCTTATAAATGAAAATTGTTAAGGTCGTGCAGTATTTGTTGGACAGATGTATCTGTTTGGAATATTTATGTTAGATGTGCTGCATTTGATGTTCATTGATATGAATTTTTCATTACATGTCTATGATCATAACTGAACTGAATTTTGGCAAAACGTTGACTGCTTAGTTGTTTTTTCCACCAATTTTAGATACTTGTTTTTTTAATATTTCCGATCGCATTATGAAAATATTATTCCTGTAGGAATCTATAAATGATCATTAATATATAATCCAAATGTTATAGAAATAAATAATACTTGTAAACAAAACCTATGCTGGCACTTGAGAGTCACCAAAAAGATCAATGATGGTGATGGAACAAAAGAGACAATAAACATTTTACTAAACAGGCTCCATTAAGTCCTCCATCATACATCTTTGATCTCCTTCCCAATATTATAAATTTCCCTATATTTATGTATATGTATATACAAACAGTCAATGTCTAGAATATATCTATAGACACCTATACAATATACATTGCATACAAGGCTCCACTAATCTCCTTTAAACATATCTTTTATTACAAAAGACTTTGTTAATTTCTTCTGGTTTAGACTGTGTAGATAAATTTTCCGCCAACGTTTCGCCAACCATGCTGCTGACTTCCTCAGGGCTGAGATGAGAATGAGCCCAAACCAGAAGAAATTAACAAAGTCTTTTGTAATAATAGTGGCCGTGGAAACCTAAAAGAATATATCTTTTCTTATCTGATCCTAGAGGATGGGTACTCTTTCTCTTCAAACTCCAATCAAAAACCTATGTAAAATTTTAATTTGTTTTCCTACTTTTTGTTTCTGTTTTTTTTTTAATCTTCTATTTGGAGTTAATACGTAATTTATTTGCATTGAATTGATTAAAATATAAAAATTAAAATGTAGTTTCTAATATACTGTAAAAAAATTAAGAAGGAAAAGGTGTGAATTTTATTTATGCATTCCTTGCCTAAATAATTATTAAAATTGTACCATATATCAAGAATATAAAGTTATGTTTCCATTTTTGAATGTTTACACTGAATATTTTTGATTACGTAATTATTAATAAATGACAAAACGATCAATGAAGAGAAAGTTTTATTAGTAAAAAATAAATTAAAATAACTCAAATTAAATTAAAAATGATAAAAAAACACATTCTCGTAAACTGAACACTAGGGATATATATGGGTATATTAAGATTTCACTATAAGCAATTTTAAGCTCTCGAAATTTTCTATTTAGATTCACAGAATACTGTGTGTAAGACATATGAAGCTAGGCAGCATATTTTTTATATTAAAATCTTTCTCTTTATAATGTAAATTAGGAAGAACTGTTTAGAGAAATGTCTCTGTCTAATTAAAATAAACAGCATATGAGGCAGCGAAAGGAGTAGTGAACATCAACGGAAGGAAGTCCAAGTCTTTTTCCATAGAGAGGTAGAGGTGTGAGGTAGGGCGACAGCTTGAGTCCTCTTCTATTTACATTATTTATGGATGAAATCCATAAAATCTGTAAGCACTGTACTTCCTGGACGGTCATCGGCAAATGGAACTTCAGAAGTTATGCTTCAAAGCATACTAAAAGCCGATGACATAGTATTGATTGCGGGCACGAAAGACAAGCTGCAGGAAGCCCTGGAGGGATGGGAGGAAGAACTCATCTGCAAAGGAATGATAATGAATAGCAATAAAAGTAAAGTCTTAGTGGTATCAAGAGAGGAACAAGAGGACATCCAGCTGATCTGTAACGGGGAGGTACTTGAAGTTGTGGAAGAGTACACCTACATGGGGACAATCATCAGCAGCAGGAGAAAAATTGACCCAGAAGTAGCAAACAGAATATCCAAAGCCAACCAGATTTACTACCCTATCTGCAACAGTATAGTTGGGCAAAGAGAGACTGGCAAGGAAACCAAAATGCATATTTACAAATCAGTTTACCTCCCAACCCTCACTTATGGAAGTGAAAGCTGGGTTATTCTCGACAAACAAGCTAGCCGAGTGACAGTGGCGGAGATCAAATTCCTGCAGACAGTCTTTGGAAAGACCAGGAGGGACAGGAATGAGAAAATTAGAGAGGTGCTAATAGTGACCGAGCTAAAAGAGTCCATAAAAAACTGACACCTAAAGTGGTTTGGCCACGTCTGTCGGATGGATGAAGAGAGAGAGCAAAGGAAGGTCGTGGAAGCTAGACCCACTGGAAGGAGGCCGAGAGGCCGTCCCAGAGTTTCCTATCAGGAATACATTCAGCGCATCGGAGGGAAGAGAGGCAATACCCTCCAGAAAATGAATCGACTGAGTATGGACCACTGGGTGGAGGCTCCTCGACACTAGCAATGGCATAAGAGGAAGTCAAAGAAGAAGAAATTATGAAAACATGTGGACAACACATGACTTTCTGATAGACGTGCCTTTAGGCAAATTACTCAAGTATTGATTAGGTAGAAGGTATTTGATCATGATGAATTATTATTAAATTTATAATTTTATTTTTAAATGAACTAAAAAAAAAATAATATATTGCATTTTAGAAATAAATCTAACATTTCTGAAGATTTGTACTTACTTTTATTTTATCCAATATTACTACTTTTCTTAAGAGTCTCAATTTTCAATATAGAAGTAGTAATAGAATCATATTAGGATACATTTGTAAGATAAAAAAACATTTAGTTTATCACACATTGGCTAACATCTAATAATGGAACATTTTCAGAGTTGATTTTTTATACTATTAGTTAGAGATGTGCTAACATTTGATCTGTATACAATATATGCTTATCATGGAAGAAGAAAAAGAAGAGTAAATAAAAAAAGGTTTATCATTATACTCATATAATGAACTTTCTTTAGTCTTCTATACACCCTTTTAGTATTGAAAAATATTTGTATGCATCAACAGTCTATATTCGGAAGGGACGTTAAACGGGGGTCTCGAGCCTGTACGATGTCAGGTACTCGTTAAAAATCCCTATCCTAATTAAACCTGGATAGGTAAAATTTAGAGCTCCGACTGTAGCATCACCCGATTAGCCATAGCAGCATAAAGTGACGTTAAATGAACAAACTACAACAGTCTATATTCTCATTTAAATATATGTTTGAAAAAAAAGAAAGAAAATCACATTATAACATATCATTGGATTTAACTTTTACGCATTAAAACTAGTGAAAATTAGATTATTTGCAATTTTTATATATTAAAAAATGTTAATATTTTAATATAAACGAAAAGAGAGAGAAAATTAATTAAATTTTAAATAGATTTATTAAGACAACTAGAAATGTTTTACAGGTTTTGTAGCTAATGCTTTCTATTGTCAAGTTCCGGAACTAATATAGTGCTCTGAAAATCCGATAGAATCGCTGCTGTAGCATTTGTTTCTAAGTGTTGAGCTCCTTTGCCATGATGATCTCCTAATACTAAAAACAGTTTTCGGGCCACAAAGCGGATTCCCCGCGAGGTTTGCGCCCACTGCTCTCTTGTAGCAATAATTTCAACTAACTCAATTCAATTCAAATTATATTACAATTATAACTAAATCAATTCAAATTATAAAACAGGCAATTGGGGTGGTTTTCAAAATTTCAGGTAATACTGACAATAATAATAAACCTTGAAAAATTATTTTTTTCTCTCTAATATCTTTTGTAATTATATAGTAATAAGAAAAATTTATTTTATATAACTTGCAGTATATAAATAAAATTGACTTACTAATTTTTTCACTTAGAATTATTTTTTTCATGACTTGTAGTTTGTGGGGCCTTACACTGAATTAGCACATATAAATGAAGGCTCAATTTATTTTTATAAATATTTATATATAATATTACACGAAGGATGCAATTAGTCTGAGGGTGCAGTCAATAATGCCATTAAATAAGAAAAACTTATTTATTACTAGTGCCAACATTTCGGCCTACTGTGTAGGCCATCTTCCGGGGTAAGAAGGAAAAACAGAAAAAAAACTATAAGAACATTGCAGAACTAAGAATTATAGAATAACATAACAGTATTAAATAAATATTAATACAAGGATAACAAAATGACAGAATGTGTGAACAGAAAGGTGATAAAGTAAAGAAATATAAAAAGTAAGAAAATTGAGAAAGTAAAAAGTAAGATACAATATGAAAAATACAAAAAAGTTACAAATGTAAAACTGGTGAGACATTCAAGTAAGAAAAATTATTAAAATTATAGGTAATGATATAAAATGTATGAAAATAAATTTATTAGAAAGTTATAAAAATATGAATAAATATTAATACTAAATATGATGTAAATGTATAAATATAGAAGAAATTAATTGAAAATAATGTATGTAAAATCACGTTAAATAGCAGGTAAAGATTTAAAATGTTTGATAATTTTGGTGTGGGAAGTTATATAAATATGAATTAGATTAATACAAAATATGATGTTAATGTAGAAGAAATGTATATATAAGAAGTAAAGGTAAAAAATTCTAGTATTTAAATGATGGAAAATTATAAATAAATAATAATAATTCTTAGTGCTGCAATGCTCTTATAGTTATTTTTCTGTAATTCCTTCTTAGCCCTGAAGATGGCCTACACAGTAGGCCGAAATGTTGGCACTAGTAATAAAAAAGTTTTTCAGTGTCATTATTGACTGCACCTCCAGACTAACTGTATCCTTCATTAGATCTTCCAGTCAACTATTTTCCTCTCTAATATAATATGTTCCTTCATTTTAAAATATAACAAGATTTCTAAAATTTGAACCCAAATTGAGCTTACTCATTTGCAGTGATGGTGGTGTTCCTTAAATAATAAATCGCAATTTTTTGAAGATATCTCTATCCTCTATAATTTGATCTAGATAAATGTTCCATGAGGGAGTTTATTATGACAATCTTCCTACTTAAGGAGGGACAGATTTCCTAGTCTTTATCAAAATAAGATTACAAGATTATTTCTCTTTTCTTTTTTTAAATTTCCTCATTGTAAAAGTTGCAAAGCAAGAAGAAGTTTATCATGTACATGATGAAGCACTGTAGAATGTACATTTGCCTATTACCATACGAAGAGGGTCTTGTCAACATAACATAGTGTAGTTTATAATGACTTTTTATGAAGGGAGTTGCTATGATATTCGCCATAAAGTTATAAAAATAATGATCTCTGACAAGCCTCATATGTTTCTCCCTTTACTATTCAAGTTATTGGATAATAAAGGGAAACTTCATTTACATTAAATACTCTTTCAGGTTTCCACGGCCATTATTTATACACAAAACTTCAGTGGTTTCTGATTTAGACCATTTTGTTGAATTTTTCTTCGCCAACGTTTCGCCAGACATACTGCTAGCTTCTTCAAGGCTGGATCGAGGGAAATTCAACAACATGGTCTAAACCAGAAACCACTGAAGTTTCATTTACATTATTTGCTCCGCTGATAGAACAAATGACCATGACTCTGATGCCTGGGGACACTAAGAGAAGACTGAAAAGAACATGGATGAGGGATCTGTTATATGCTGATTGTCGATTATTTGTATTTGACAGGTGTGGATACAAATGTAAAGAAAAAGAATGAACATTATTTGTCATGGAATAGAGTTAAAAAAAAAGTATATATAAATATATATTTTAATTTTAAGAAAATAAATGATTAAAGGTGTGATCTATATGTATATATAATTAGTATAAGTGCATGGAATATAAGGCGGACAAATGCACACCTGAATAAATAATTATTAATTTAAATTGTTATATATTTTCTTAAATTATTTATCATTTTAAAGAGATACTTGGAACATTTAAGCAAACATCATTCGCAAATATCATAGTTCTCCTTTTCTTGATACTTATTTGATATCAATTTCATTGGCCGGTATCTGGGACAATACTGAGTTGATGTAGGTTCTGGTTCCTTCTTCAAGCGATTGTGATATGGCGGCCATGCTACCTTTTAGAATCTCTCGCCAATTGTCATTTAGGAACTTGTTCATAGTGTCTCCTATTTGTGAAATAGAAATGTGATTAATATTTTTTTTTATTATCTTATATTTTCGTAGTGTTCATAATAATGCAGAATAATTAAGTAAATATTTTCTATCCTTACCCAGAGGTTTATTGCCGTTAAAAAGATTATCAAGGCGTATGACTACATTCTGGGGTGACAGAACTGTAGCAATGTTCTGTACTTGAAAATACCTCTTTCCATTTTTCGTTATCTCCTTAAAAATCAGGTCCGATTTGACATCCATATTTACTATAATAATAATAACGATTAAATAAAAATAAAAAGAGCGAAATAACAGATGAACTTAATCCTTTCTAGAACATTAAAAAATGTGTTTGTGATGATGATAAAAGAAGATTTTGAACTTATCCTCAATAGTTTGTTTGGCTTTTTAATTACACTCTTAAGCGAAAAAAATATTTGGTGAATATGTTTTATTTATTTAAATTTAAAATATTAGGAAGTAGCAATATACCTGTTTTTATTTTCTTATCGACACTTTTATTAGCATACAGCTTGAGGGAGTACTTGAAACCTTTTACAACAGTATAATATACTTCTTTTATACCTGCACTAAAGGTACCGTTTATAACCGGTCTTTCCTGAACATAATAATGCATTTTTTCTTTTGTAAATATCCCTTCGATTTTTGTTAAAATTCGGTTAAATTTCGGTGAATAAGAAATGAAAGTTCAATGATTACATCGAGTTCCGAAAATCGTCCTTGGGCGACTTTTAACTTTGGTAAAGAACCTAAAGAAAAAAAAAACAGCGGATTGTGGACGAACGGATTCTTATGCTTCGATATTTAGAAAAGAAACACACAAAAAAAGGAGTAATCAAACAAGTAAAAACAGGAGCGGGGTAGCTCAGTGGTAAGTGGTAAGGACCTTAGTCGCCGCCCGGGCTCAAAAACGATTGTGCCCTAAAATTTATTTAATCTGCTAGAAGGCGGGGATGGATTTTGTGGGATCTGGAGACCCTTATGGAGCTTACCTTACCTCTATAAAATGGATACCTTAACAGGGGAAAACCTAGTAGTTGACTGTGATATCGGAAAATTCACCTCCCAGCACAGCCGTTATCATAGAAACAGTACAGTCTCTACCACGTTTTGAACCCCACATCATTCATTGGTTGTAGTGGTACGTTTTTTTTAAATAAGTAAAAATTAATAATAATTGATAGAGTCTGTAATGGATTCATTAGATAACACAATCTAAAACATTTGTAATTATAATAGAAATAACGACACATTACATCATTGTATTCAGGACGACCATTTCAAACAGAAAATAACAACATTGACTAGCAGACAAATAAAATAAAAAATTATTGCTTATCTGAAACACTGATTAATCAATTACCCCAATCGATGGAAAAATCTCCATTCCCGTTCAAGGGTAGGAACAGAACATTTCCTTTGCCTGAGTATTTCCCTGATATTCGAGAGGATGGTACGTTGAAATGAACCGTCATCTTTTTCCAGTCATTTCTGGATCAAGCAAAGGCATTATTTATTTTATATTTGTTTTAAGCTATATTTATTTAATAAAATTTAGCTAATTAGAACTCACTTGACAGAGGTAACTTTCGCAGTAGAAAGGCCTTCGAAGATAACATTTTCCAGTTTCATAGATAGCATAATGGGACCAGGTTTCTGTTCTAAAACCATTGTTTCGAAGACGAGAGGATCCGAAGGCAAGACCCCCATTTCCTTATTACCTGAAAAAGATGACATACTTGAGTTATTTATTTTATTTTTCTTTACTTACTTACTATTTTATTTTTTTATTATTACTAGGGGTACCTAACGGGGTAGGTAATAATACTACCATTATATTACATCAAGTAAATCTGCTGTATGAACAAAGGACATAAAAAAAAAAAACACTTGTGGAGAAACTATCTATTGATAGCACTCCAATAAAGTTCTATAGTAGAAGGTTTCGAGGCCATCTTCTTTTCAGACGCCTTGGAGGGTTATTAGGAATATTGTGGGAAGCAAGTTGAGAGACTAGCGGATTCAAGTTTGTGGAGCTTTTCATGGAAGGATATGTATCTAGTTTGGGCCAAATCAGCAACATATGGGATATTAAGATCATGGTGGACGGGTTTAGTAGAGCCCCAAAGCTCAATTCCATATGTCCAAATAGGTCTGATAACAGTCATGTAAATGAGTCTTTTGTAATTAATTGAGAGCTTTGAACGTTTGTCCAGTAAATGTTAAAGTAGGCGAAAACGTCGAACAGTTTCTTGTCTTTTCAGTCTTGTATGAGGATTTAAGCCTCTTAAAATGGAAACTTTAAAGAGATGGCAAGCCACGTGGGAAGAAAACCAACCTAGTCAATTAAAAACATTCGGCTCACTCATTCATGTATTATTAAAAAACTGCCATCTCCTTCATCCCAATATTGTAACGCCATTTTTACAGTTAAGCATATTTCTGAAGAATGTAGTTGTTACTTTTCAAGAATAAATAAAATATGACTAGCCCAAAATTTATCGAATGCACTAGATAAATATAAAGCTACTGTCGCTGTATTTCGATTAGTAGGAGCTAGATGGATAAAATTATTTTTCGACATTTTATATTTTCTTTCGACTAATTAAGTAATGCAATTATTAAAACTGTATTTTAAATTATTTTTTAATTAAATTAAATTACCAACTGAATTAAAGATGATTGCCACGGTTATAATTAGAAGAACAAAAACGTATATATTAAGGCAATTTATAATAGTAATAAAACTAATAAAAATCCGTATAGTATTTATTCTGAAAAAATTCATTTAGAATAGTAAAACATAAAATAAAATATGAATTTTAATAATAGGTTGGGGAAAAAGAAATCCATTATTTTTGCGTGAAATTCAAAACTTTAAGATGTTTCGGATTGTCCGATTTGGATCAAATATGTTCCGTTTTGTTGTGTACTTTGTTGCTATTTTAAAGGTAGCTTAATAATGCCTCTCTCATAGAAGTGTTGATCCTTATTGGCGAAAAACTCTAATAATCGATTTTCACAATCTGCTCTTGATCCCAACTTTTTATCACTCAGGAAGTTTTGAAAATGCGAGAAAAAGGCGGTAATCTCTTGGTGCCAGGTCCGGACTATATGTTGATGCATTAAAACTTCCCAACCAGCTCTCGGTGTTTCTGGCGAGTCACACAGACGTGTGTGGCCTTGCGTTGTCCAGATGGAACACAACACCTCTTCTGTTAGTCAATTCTGGCCGTTTCTGGTTAATCGCTAACTTCAAATGGCCTAGTTGTTGACAGTAGAAACCTGAATTTAGTGTTTGGCTATACAGAAGCAACTCATAATAAATGATTTATTTCAAGTCCCACCGTCGGTTTGCCACCGTGAGCTGCTTCGCCACGCTTTGACCACGATCGTTTTCGCACAATATAGCAATATTGGATACAGCAGTATGGGACCCATTTCTTATCCCCAGTCACCATTCAATTAAGAAATGGGTCGATTTCATTCCGTTTGGCCAAGGCTTCGCAGATGGAAATTCCATCCATCACGTTTTTTTTTTATTAATTGGCATGGCACCCAAACATCGAGCTTCTTTTTGATTCCAGCTTTGCGCGATTGGTTTAAAACTGTTTTATGGTCCATCTTTAGCTCTTGGGCGATGCTACGAATACTAACATACCGGTCAACATGGATTATTTCTGTGATTTTATCAACATTTTCGCCGACGGGCCTGCATGTGGGAGGTGCATCTTTAACATCAAAAATGCCTGAACGGTATCGACGAAACTAAAATTGCACGTAATTAGCTGTTACAGTATCGGCACCATAAACACCAGTAACAATTTCAGCGGCCTGGCTTGTATTTTCGCCTTTATCAAAGAAAAACTAAAATGTACCGAATTTTTTCTTTGTTGGCTTCCATTGTTAACACCCTGTTACTCACAACTGAATGGAACAAACAAAAAACAGCCAAAGCATTTTTTTGGTGTGAAATATCACCTTGACAATGATCATAAACTTGCAATTGTTTGATCGGTACTTTATGAGATATCGATCACTACAGCCATTTACCGAGAAAATAATCGATTTATTTTCCCCCAACATATTATTTTCGAGTAGAATATAATTACAATTTAATCAATAAGTGAAAATAAAACATTAATGAAAATAAATTACGAGCTAGCTCGCAATAACGAATTAAATGAAAGCCACGAGCTAATTCGCATTAATGAAATAAATGAATAAATATGATAACAATAATTATTTAGAAAGAAAACTGATAATATTCACATATATACAAAATTTATAACAACAACAATATAATTTTAAAAAAACAAAAAACTATAATTTTTTAAAAACTTATTATAACTATATAAATATATGTATATGTATACTAAAGTTCATCATTCATCCATCCAAAAAATTGTAATCATAAAACTAAGATCTAGTTGTCTTTAATTAAAAAAAATATATAATATAAAAATAAAATAAATTATAATACTATTAACGACTTAAAGTCAACTAGATCCAAAATAGAATAATGTTAAATTAACATTCTCCTCGTCTTTACATCGCAAATTGCGAGAACACAGAGATGTAGGATCAAGTGAAAAGAGGCGATATGGCTGGCCGAGATGGTTGAGGCGTCACCACGGAGAGGTGAAGGTCCCGGTCCCGGCCATATCTTTTCTTTTCAAATAAAATATTTAAAAAATTATATAATACAAAAATAAAATAAATTATAATTCATTTCAATCATTCTTCAACAAAATATCTTCTAGAAATGAAGTATTATAAAAGAAATGTACTCCAGAGTAAAGGCTAAAATGTGTCCTATTATTATTCATAGGGAAGATGTAGTTATTAAATAAAGAAAAATTATCCCAGATACAAATTGGTACAAGTCATTTTTATCACTTCAAAGTTTCAAAATGAGGAACAATTCTTCGGCTATTTAAAAAAAAATTAATATAGTATGATTATCAGAAGATTTTTTTATTTCGAATAAATAGCACTTACCGGTACTAATAATATCCATATTCAACGAACAATTTGATTCAATACAAAGTTGAATAATTTTGTGAGATGGAAAAATTAATATAGTTTGATTTTCAGAAGATTTTTTTAATTGGAAAAAAATCTCATCTATGAGTACATGCAATATCGATATTCAACAATTGATTCATATAAAATAAGTAACACTTTAATTTTGTGCGGTTGAAATGAAGCTTTGAATACAACTGATTTAGTCTGTTGCAATGGATTCATTACTTTGAACACTATTAATGACGAGATGAGAGTGCCAATCATAAAAAAATATTAGATTTCTATGTTTTGAAGAATTGTTTACAAGATAAAATTGTTTTTCAAAATAAGCGAAACTGTGTATCACTTGGTATTTCTCAATTTCGGAAGCATAGTGCCTACTGTCATGTGCTATAAATTATAGCATTATCTCAAATTGTGTCTAAATTTGTGTCCATGTCTGTGTATTTGTTGTCTGGGTCCATATCCATGCCTTTGTGTCTGTGCCAGTGTCCGTGCCTATCTTTGTCTGTGTCTGAGTCAGTGTCCGTGCCTGTCTTTGTCTGTGTCTGGGTCAGTGTCCGTGCCTGTCATTGTCTGTGTCTGGGTCAGTGTCCGTGCCTGTCTTTGTCTGTGTCTGGGTCAGGGTCCGTGCCTGTCTTTGTGTGTGTCTGGGTCAGTGTCCGTGCCTGTCTTTGTCTGTGTCTGGGTCAGTGTCCGTGCCTGTCTTTGTGTGTGTCTGGGTCAGTGTCCGTGCCTGTCTTTGTCTGTGTCTGGGTCAGTGTCCGTGCCTGTCTATGTCTGGGTCAGTGTCCGTGCCTGTCTGTGTCTGGGTCAGTGTCCGTGCCTGTCTTTGTCTGTGTCTGGGTCAGTGTCCGTGCCTGTCTTTGTCTTTGTCTGGGTCAGTGTCCGTGCCTGTCTGTGTCTGGGTCAGTGTCCGTGCCTGTCTTTGTCTGTGTCTGGGTCAGTGTCCGTGCCTGTCTTTGTCTGTGTCTGGGTCAGTGTCCGTGCCTGTCTTTGTCTGGGTCAGTTTCCGTGCCTGTCTTTGTCTGTGTCTGGGTCAGTGTGCGTGCCTGTCTTTGTCTGTGTCTGGGTCAGTGTCCGTGTTATTCCCTTTATCTGTGCCATGTTTATGTCTATGCACGTGGGCGCATGCTTGTTATAGCCTCGTTTAATGTTAAATTTTAATTTTAAACAATTTATGTCAAGATTGATTTATTGGAATCAAATTTGACAATGCCTATAAAACAATACCATATGATGAGGTTTGTTCCTTGGCAGGGATTGACCTAAAAATTATTCTATTACATTACAATTCAAGAATTGTAAATAAGACTTTTGTTTTTTTTCAGAGAAAAACAATTCAGACTTTATTTCTTAATCCATGGAATTAAAAGTATTATGTATATATTTTAAAACTTTTAAACAATATGAACTATCAAGTGGTATATTATCAAGAATAGAATAGATAGAATAGAAAAATTATAGTTTTGTAGAAGACGTGTAATATTATTTATGACTTACCCTTCGCAAGGGAAACGAGAGCTTTGTTTATCTCTTTCTTAAGGCAGTTCTCATAGTCTGCTGAGCTCCGTTTGCAAACACTCCAACCGTTGGCTGAAATAAGAAACATCCCTTTGAATTGTACATGAATTGATTGATTAAATTGTAAAATGAAGAGATTTTATTTTTTAATTCCATAATTTCGAGCAATTTACAAATAATCCTTTACCTTAAGGCATACAAATCAATTGAAAACCACAATTAAAATGGATGGATTTTTAAAAAAATATTATTTTCTCACATCAAGAATTAAACAGTTTATTCTCTTAAACTCGTTTTTTGGCGAATAGGTACTTATTCCGCAGGTTGCCAGCTTACTGTTAGGAGCAGTTAAAGCCCCATCAAGTGACGTCACGTTATATCATTTCCACGCCACAATTGCAATATGTGAGGAAGGTAGTGGGCCTGGGCCAGGTAGCGTAAAATGACCTTTAGGGTTTATTACCATTACTCTGAAGAGAGAGAGAGTTGTCGGGAAGGAGCGCGGGCAAGGCAAAAGGCAAGAAACTGGATGAAGAACTGCAAAGAAACAGCGAGTCACATATGGCACCCCCCACATATAGCATTTCCTTGTAAGTAGTTTTATAAGTTAAGTGTAAACCATGATCAGCACAAATAAAATATAATGTTCTTCTACAATTATTCTTATTTAATAAACAACTCCTAGTCAGTCAACCACGTTAACCTTTGGAGAAGACTATATAAGTCTCTTAATTATTAATAGCATAAAATTATTACATATTAAGTATAACGATCTCAGGGTGGCATCCCATTTTAGTTTTTAAGTATATTGAGATCAAAGGATCTGACTTTTCCCTGAGATCATAGCTTGGGCAGTAAAGCCAATATAGCACAATCTTATACAAATCAGTATCCCCCACCATTTCTTCTCAATAAGTAAATAAGTAAATGAAAAATAAACTTGCCAATATGTACATATTTTGGTATAAGAATCTGGCATGATTTCATGTTCCATTAAGTATAAATATTAATATGTAATAAATACGAGTATTAAATATTAAACTATGGTTGTATGTATTATATATAATGTAATATATTGTTCGTTCACATACAACGGGAAATTATGTCAGTTGAAATAAATGTTATTTAATTATCCATTACTGGGTATGTCAGTCTTGCATATTAGTCAAATAAGCTGTCACTTCGTTTTATTGAGGTATATTTTCAAGGCATTTTTTCTCTAACTATTCCAATTTTATATATTTAAGGACTTATTAGAACATGAGGTAGAAATGACGTCACTTGACGGTACTTTACTTACTTCTACCACATAACAATAATAATAAGTATCGGCAAAACTACATAATTTCGGCAAAAAAGTCGGCAGAAATTATTGTCAATGATTATTGTAGTTTCTAAGACTCTATTGTCGATGTTTTTATTATCAAAATATGGGATTAAAACTAAATAAAGTTTCCTATTGTTGTTCCATTCATTGATTTTGTAAGGTTTCATCCTCAAACCGCCTTTCCAGAAAGTTATATCATCATTAATACAGTATTCATGAAATACTTACCTGTTTTTATGTAAATTATGAGGAAATAAGAATTGTTGAAAAAAAAGCTTAACCTTCAACATGCTTAAAAATGATTATATTTCAGGAAAACAGATCTTAAATTTTAGTATTAAAACAACGGATGCGTACAGACTCAATGTGTATTTTGTCATGCGATCTTATGCTCCCAAAACGTCAGGTTCAGAACCAGACTATAACAACAAGAAATAAGGAGGCAACGTGCCGTGTTAGACGAAAATGCTTGACTAAACTAGTGAAAATGTCAAATTTTGAAATTTCGGAGGTATCCGCTTTTTATCCCAATGACCACACTTAGTGTTTTGAGTTAAAAACTCATTCAATATGTTTCATTTGTGTCATCCAGCTCTCTATTCAAGTGGTTCTTTATTCATTAGAACTGGAGTTAGGCCTTGTTATGTGTGAAGAACATATATATTAAAATAACTGTGTTAGAACTTTCTTAGATGTGTTTTTAGCATTATTGACCCTTACTTCTGTACTACAATAATAACTTTGAAAAAGGAAAATCCTTCATTTTTTTTAATTTCTTTTAACTTGTTACTTACAATTTTTTTTAAAATTTCTTCTAACCAATGGGGGGGGGGTTACATCTCCAATAATCCCACCCTCCCTCGTTACGCCTATGTACTTGAGGATGACGCCTCGTACAGTAAAAGTTTAACCATTCTAAATGACCAGGTGTGTAAAAGAGAAAAAAGTTTTGTGTTGAAGTCAATGTTGAAGAACGTATTTTATTTTTAGAATTGTAGGCCATCGGTTAAGTGACGACTAATACACATCAACTTTATCAGTACCCAAAAAAATAATGAAATTAATTTTTAACTTCAAAGATTGTTTCAATAAAAATGAGCATAAACTCAAAAACTAATGCTTTAAGTATCTAAAATACTGAAAAACAAAACAAAAGTCAACGTTTCTTCAATTCAACCTTAATCAGGAAACACACCAAAAGAAATATTATTTCAAAGAAGAAATAGTGCAACACATCTAATATCAACAGTCCGAACAGACTCATCGACAGTCATGCTCCGATATGTCTGAATTGTTTGTTAAATGTCTTGGAGCAAGGCTTTTTTTTTCTACAACTAAAGTTTGAGATATGCTTGTGGTATATATGAACATGTTGGAAGAGAGATTCTACCCGTGTAAAACCAGTGTTTTAATTCGACCAACAATACTAATCAATTACTTTTAAAGAACTTTTTTTTATATTTACATGTATTCTTTTTGTGATTATTTGAGCTATTAGAGTCACAATAAATAAGCTGAAGATTACACATTTCTGTTCAATAATATCACCACAATCTACTCACGTAGGGCGGAAGAGACGCCAGACACTACAACACAGAGAAACAGCAAAGTTGATCTAGCAGTTACCATGGCTGCCGTGGAATAGAGCCTGAAGGAAATTGAACCTTCTTTTATATATTGTTCGGGGATGTTTTCAAGGTTTTTGCGGCAAAATGATGTAAAGCATTCGGTAGAAGTAATTGTATTCATAATTACGAGAATCACAAGGATTGTAAAAACATTATACTAATATACACGTCTGTGCATACATACGTAGCATATCCTCAAAAAAAAAAGTTAAATCAGAAGTTTGCATTAATGTTCTTATAGGTGATTGATTCATTAATATTGTTATAGGTGAAAGAACTACGGAAGTGATGAAGAATTTATTTGATCCAAAACCATATTATTCTCATTTCTCAGAATCACATATTTAGGTGCCTAGAGACTGCACCACCAGAACGGTGAATATTCATATAAAAATAAAATTGCTGTGATCCAAACGATTTTAGGATGATGAATATGTCCTTCCCACTCTTACCCTTAAGTTTAGAACAAACTTTTCTCAAAGGTATCTCTCATTGTGGAAGCGACAAATCAGTATTTATAGTAACAATATAAATCCGACACAAAATAAGATAGTTGAAAAATATCGGTATATTGCCACACTTAGCCCAAACAACTACAATTAAAACTGTTACAAACGTAAAATATAATTTAGCACACCTTCCTTTGCAAAGGGATATTCAAAATCAGTGATACAGAACTTATTCCAAGTACAAACTTGGGCGGACCATAAAAATGGCACCATAATGTAATGCTTAATTCCATTTCCTAGTTCTACGGTCTGTTAAGCCTGGTACCTAACCTCAACAAATTACAATTTAAGAACGACGGTCCAAAGCATGGAGAGGTACACCCTGAAAAATATTTCCCTGGACTGGATCCCAGCTCAGACCAAAAACAGACTCGTGACAAAGAAGCTTATAGAAGGCTACCTACGTGAGTCGAAAAGAGGAAAAGTTCGATGACCTACCCGGGAAGTCAGGGTGTCTTCTGAAGGAGCCAGGTAGAGAAGAGTGAGAGAGGACGGCTGAGGCTCACTATCTTCTCAGAATCGTGTCTGACGAATAACAAAAGTCCATGGCCAATGACTCCTCAAACCTCCTTAGTAATTAATTTTGTACTTTGATCTCGTAGAGCCAATCTGAAAACTGCTTAACATAGAACTTGAACCATTCTATAGGGTTTCGCCGCCAGAGGTGTCGTTTTTCTGTTTCCTTGAATTTTGCCCGGCATCTTATCAGCTGCAATAAGTGATATTTACCTTCACACATTTTGGGTCCCAGGTATAGCAGTTTGCATTTCTTTATTTTAATCATCACTTCTTTTCCCTTCCTCATCCTGTGCATAACAGTCTCGTTTATAACTTCTTTGGCACAATCACTTCAAATGCACACTGTCTTTGCGTTACTGTTTTCTTTAGGATCCGGATTCTATCCCATAAAAGCACCGAGAACATATAGAGAGCAGAACATGCGTCTTAATAATCATTTTTTTGGATTCTAACTTGAAGTCTCTGCTGCAAAACGCTCTCTTCATCTGCATAAAAGTATCTCTGGTCTGATCGAATCGTTTTCTGATTTCTTCCGAGCACCCATCTACTTGATTTATTACAGCGCCAAATTATTTATGTTTTTCTACTCGAACAATCAAATTTGATTTCCTAGATCTAGATTTACATTGGCTTGAGGTTTCTTTGATATGATCATAAACATGGTATTTTTGGCATTTGAAGTCAATCATTCTTTTAACTAGTTCTGAACCTATTTTCCAGATGAAAATGTAGATCACCTGAATTATAATTGTATCATCATCATGTCTGATATTGTTAATTACTTTTCCGATTACTTTCATTCTTCTGCTTTTAATCTCTAACTTATGTTTTATGATATCTTCTGATTAACATTGGCGAAAGTATAAATCCTATTGGGGATACTTGGGTGAGGCCTATTGGTTGTACCACTCAGCATCATGACCTGAGTCACAACAACATATTTCGTTTTCCTAGCCCACAGATGTCTTTGGATCTCATCCTATGAACGCATAAACTTTGCCCTAAAGAGGCTAGGGATCAACTCTCGAACGGATTGTGACATAGGAATGATGAGTGAAAAGGGTGGTAAAAGAAAGCGATGAAGTCTTGCCCAATTTAGGAGTGGAGTAGGCGTTGTATTGGGAAGAGTTTTCAACTCTGAGGAACTAAATTCAATTAATTTATTTTCAGCTGAATAGAAGTTTACTATAAGTAGATAAGGTTAAGTAGATGAGAGTAAGTACGCAATAGTGAGATTAAGATAGCATTGAAAAAAATGATTTGTAAGCAACTAGGCGTTTGCAAAACATAAATTAAAAAAAATATATTTATTGATATTTACAAGTGTATTACAATAATACAAGTAAATAGGATAAGTGATACATAATGACGTGAGATAATGACAAGTAGAGAAACTACCCACTGGTAGTACTCAAATCACAAGTTCAACTAAGAAGGTCACGAGGCCATCTTCTTTTCAGACACCTCGAAGGAATTGAAGAGGAAGCTAGGTTTGAAACTAGAGGGTTTGAGTGAGAATGAAGTTTGTTATGAAAGGATAGATACCGGGTTCGGGCCAAATCAGCAACAAATGCGACATTAAGGTCGTTATGGGTGACTTTATTCTTAACAAAGTAAGGAGCATTGAGGATTTTGGATTGTAGGAATTGGATACGAGAGGAATTCGATGGCTTAGTGGAGCCCCAAAGCTCCACTCCGTGTGAATAAAAAAGAAGAACATAGTAAATGATAGAGCCTATATTTTGCCAAGCAGAGAAATAATAGTGAGAACATTGAATAGTATTACTTATGTAAGGACAATAAGGAAATTTTCATATTTATAAAATATTATAATTCATATTAATGAGGTCTTCCTCGTAGAAGAAACACAATGCTCTCAAGTATTTGCATTGCAAATAGCATATTATTAAATTTAAGGAACTGAGCTATTAGATTTATTTTATTTCAACAAATTGAATTTTATCATGCTACAAATCTTAAGCATTATATATATTTATTTATTACCGGGCTAAAATGGCCATGGAGAACCTTGGCCTCTGCTAATTTCTTCTGCCATTCGCCTCTGTCCGCCGCAAGACGCCTCCAGCGGTTTATCCCGATCCCCTTCAGGTCACCCTCCACAACGTCGAGCCACCTGAAGGAGACGAAGCCTCCCTCTTAAACTTACATCGGTATGGGAAAGAAAAGTCCTGCGTAAAATTGTTGGACCTGTCATATTGAAGGACAAAGCTTATGCTTTATTTGCTTAATGTGATATGGGTATGTAATTTCAATATCCAATGAAATGTAGTTGAGGAAGAAGAAAAAAATATTTAATGAGAGAAATGTCGCTGGGCTATTTCAATATTTTCAAATTTCTTGTCTTTTCTTCGTTCCATAGACGATTTATAACAGTTTAAAAATATATATATAAAAGTGTTTATATGAAGTGTTTATATTTGCAGTCACGGTGAATATATGGTTAAGTAGAACTTTGTCCACAGAGAGTTAATTGTGCTGGGGGGAGGGGAGTCGTTTCATTCTCTTAGTTTCAGACTTGAAATGGAGTTGTATAAGCAATAACTACATTTCAAGCCAATGAGTGACTAAGCATCTTATTGCGAAAATAATACGATCCCACTTCCCTCAATACAGCAAACTCGTTTTGGAGAATATTCAACTTAACCACATACTTACTTAATTTTAGATTTTAGAAATGAATAAAATTAAAGATTTTAATACCTAACAAAAATATAAGGAAAGTAATAAAAATATTTGTCGACATTCTTCCATTTCAATAATTTATTTATTTTTCGATTCTGTATGGAATTTAATTATCTTTCAAACGATAATACGCATAAATAACCATAAAACGTATAGTGTTTGTTAGTGAAGTTTTATAAACTCCATAATTCACTTCAAGTCTTTTCTATGAGATGATTATATGGGTACACAACTAACAGTTAAGTGGCGTTGAAGAGAAAATCGGAATCATGTTTAAAAATAATAGAGTTAACAATTTTTGTTTTCCTAAATCCTGCTTAAACTTCATCAGAACAGTAGGAAGCAACACCTAACCACTAATGTATAATTAAGAACTTAATTAATTTATGTGGGAAATAATCAGTGCCGCGTACAAAGAACTTAATATACACGGAGTACTAAAAACAGTCGAAATAACTCAATGAATTTTCATAGAATGAAATCATCTCATTTTATTGAAATATGTTATAAATTAATTATTCCAATAATTTTAAGGAAATTACGACTTTTGATTGTAGTAATTAAGATTAGTTAATATTACTTAATTATATTTTCATGTATTTAATAAACTATGGTAAACAAACTAAAACATCGCATTTTAACGTATGTTAAAATATCGATTTTTAAAAGTCAATACCTCGATATCAGTTACAAGTTTAATGATTCATATATCGGATCCCTTTCAGTATTTCAGAAAACAGTATTTCTGTTCCGGCGCCTGGTGGCTAGAGGCGCTAGGTAGAGAACTATTCTTTGTTGTTTTTTTGTTTGTTTTTTTGCTTTGAGCACATACAAAAACCCGAATACATTTTCCGTTGTTGAAATGAAAGTGGATGATTTCTTTGATTTGAGTCCTTGTTGTCCCAATTTTGAATCTTATGGCAAAAATGCATAAAAGCAGCAGTCACCAAATCAAAATATCGGGAAATATCTTGTTCCAATGAGGCTCCCCCGTATTGTTCAGTAGTCCTGAACTTATATTGTTCAGTAGTCCTGAACTTATATTGTTCAGTAGTCCTGAACTTATATTGTTCAGTAGTCCTGAACTTATATTGTTCAGTAGTCCTGAACTTATATTGCTCAGTAGTCCTGAACTTATATTGTTCAGTAGTCCTGAACTTATATTGTTCAGTAGTCATGTTGGGAAATTAACTGGGGCTGGATCCCCAATTTAGCTGCACCTTCTAAGCGGTTGCTGCCTAAGGCTGCGTTTACACCAAAGTCTTCCACAAGTTGCGGAAACTTGTTGCCGGTTTTAAGAAAATACAGCAACTGTTTTTGTATTCCACTTGTGGACAACTTAAAGTGGAAGATTTGTTGCTGCGCGGGTATCTAGCAACTTGTGGAAAACAAGCCGATAACTGTTCCCCCTCCTCGCGCATATATTCATAATTAAATAGTGCTGTAAACGCATTTATTCATAAATAAATAGTGCATCTGGGGTATGTAAGAACCAAATTAATTATAATAAATTAGTCAAATATTTACAAATAATTTGTTCTAAATATTTACAAGGTTTCTTATTAGTATATATTTACAATATTTTACTTACAGTATCTTATTAGATACATTTTCTAAATATGGTCACCGTAATATGACAGTTTCAAAAGAAGGGTATACCTTTTTATTACCAGTGCGGCTTCTTTGTTCTCAATAACCTGGGCACCTAGCAAAAGTGTGGCCTTCGCAAAAATATTTCGCAACTTGTAGAGCGGGTTCGTTTTATCTATATTACCATTTGGGGCCAAAACAGTGCTCCTTGAAGAGGCGAATAACGCCGGGTTCGTTTGAACTGGTAATAAATTGCCAAGAGGCGGGCCCTTGTACCTGCTCTAAACACTTATCTTTAACAAAAGTTTTAGGGCATCCATTGGTACAAGCAAAAATATTTAAATTATCAATAACCAAAATTTCATATACGCAGAAGACAAATTGTTGTACTTAAAAATATGTATAGATAACCAAATCATACCTACCCATTTACTGTCTCACATTATTAATCTGGAAAATTTTTCAATAAAAATTATTTAAATAACACTAAAAAAAATAATTTCTTCAATATTCTAGAAAATAAAATATTAAACCTAGATAAAAAAACAAGCTTATTGGCTAATCAGAACAAATAAGAAAAAATTGCAAGCTCACTTAGATAAAATTAATAATGTAGATAATAATTCATATGCACAAATCTATAACATATGCAAAAAATGGAGTAACATATTAAAAGATATCAAAACAATAAACATAAAATTTAAAGCAAATAAACCTAACAAATCAACATTCAGGAACCCATTTAATAACAATGAAATGGCAAATAAGCATTGTATAACAATCTTTTCTAACAATTTGAGAAATATTTTTATTTTTAAACAGAAAAGATAGGCCCTCGGCCGGGATACGAACCCGGAACCTTCGTCTTTCCGTGACAGCGCTCTACCAATTGAGCCACCAAGGCAAACACAATAGAGTCGTTAACTTAACAACTAATATAATACCCAACAACATTATAACTTTATTAAGTCTAGGGGATAATTTTAATTGTGACCCAAATAATAAAAAAATCAACATTTTTCAAATGTTAGCGGACATTGCAACTGTTATCATAAATGTAGACACTCCCGAAACCCATAGAAATGGACTTAGGAATACTATTAATAAAAACATCTTAAATTATTTGAACAGAGAAAAAAATAAACCTCATAACACAATAAATAAATTCAATAAAATTATAAACAATGATCTTAAAAATACAAAAAATTATTTTAAAAATAACGAAGATATATGCATTATTAAATCTGATAAAACTAAACAATTGGTTATTATGACAAAAAATAATTGTCAATAAAAGATTTTAGACATAATTAATGATAAACAGATTTACAAAAGTATCAGAAATAACCTCATGATAGAACTGAACAATAAAGTTAACAAATATATATATATATATATATATATATATATATATATATATATATATATATAACTTAAGTAATTCACCTCACAAAACATAAACAAAAGAATAAGTAGGAAGATAAACAACACACTTGACGGCTGGTTAAACACTGACTTTATTGCCATCTTGAACCTCTATTTATAGAACATCTGTTTACAATGCCAGCTTGATTAGCGACTTTGCGATCATCGTATTGTCTTAACTCCCCCCTGCCAGTTTACGAACATCCTCGTAAACTCAAAACAAAAATTGCAGAGAAAGAGCACACAAACAAAAGAAATTATCAATTACATGAATCATATTCTACTTACATAAAAATAAAAATAAAATACCTTACTACTAGCTTAATCTACATTACTATCATTCGTAATTAACAAAAAATATTTATATACAAATAAGTTACTTTACAAAAACTATATATATATAAAAGAAATGAAAATCCCCTGTTCCACTACACCTCCAAAGGAAGAAATAAAGTACACGGTTATGGGCTGGCTTCCCCAGCTGGAATCTTGAGCTGTTCGATATGAACTGTCCTATGTTTTCTTGGCTCAGCCACATTCTGAATAGTGACTAGGTTATGCTCTCTGATAGCAATCACTCTGAATGGACCCTCGTACCTCAGAACCTCCTTTGCACGATTCGATATAATTTTTTTGTACACAATTGTACCGATTTTAATATCTCCCATAATGTCCTTCACGCCCTCGTTTTCCCGCGCCACTCTCCTACTCTTTTCCGCTACCATCCGGCCATGTGCTTTCCCCCACATTTTCTCGAGATCTACTCTATTTATGGCTAGTTGTTCTGCCATGTTTTCATCTACAACCGTATCACCCTCGTCTCTTCTTCGCGCTCGTAAACCAAAAAGGGCCTCAAACGGGGAAAATCCGGTGGCCATGTGTATGGAGTGGTTGTACGCTGCTATGGCTCGGGGCATCGCCTCATCTGCTTCCAACCCTTTATCTGCGTGGAATACTCGGAGATGTTCTCCCAAGGTATTATGGAGCCTTTCGATTCCCCCCCTACTTTTAGGATGTCCAGGTGTATTCCAGTGCCATGTAATTCCTAGCCGTTTCATCTCCTGTCGCAAGTACGCGTTATCGAATTCCCTGCCCCCATCCGAGGAGATCGTATTTGGTACCCCATAGAATTGGAACCATGTTTGAAGGGCGCTATTCACCGCCGCTGCCGATTTCTCCTTCACCGGGTGGGCTATGGCCGTTTTGCTAAATGTATCCACTATTGTTACCCATTTAAACCCCCTCCACGTAAAGGTGTCTACTTGAAGATCTGTCAATGGTATCGTAGGCGTCATCGTCTCGGTTTGTAATCCTACGGGAGGATGGCGGTCATACTTAGCCGTATGACAAATGTGGCAGTTCCTTATTATCTCCTCTACCGTCTTCCGCATCCATACCCAATAATATTTTCTTTTTAGTGCCGCCAACGTCTCATTGATTCCCCGGTGGTTCGTCTTCCCTTGATGGTACGCCATCGTTACATCCTTTTGCTGTTCCTGATCGCGAATGGTCTCTACCATAGATCGGCATCGGATAAACGTCCTGTCTATCCCTATTTTTTCTAATCTCCACAAGTTACGTATCTTGTCCCACACCGTCGCATTGCCAACATACAGATAGTGGGTCGCACCTGCTTTAGAGGCATCCTTTAACGCTCGGCAGATTTGCTCTTCCTGGACTCCAGGTTGGGACCAAATAGTAACAATATTATGCCTCTCGTATCTGGAAAATTCCGTTTTCAGTAACCCCGTGGTCCTTGTTTTCCATATTATCTGCCGAGTCTTATCGTTTATTACCTCATCCACCTCCTCCATCTCAGTCGATCTCTCGTCTTGTGATTCCTCCTGGTCGGGAGATTCCCCGTTGTCCCGGCGGTCTGTTTCTCCTTCTCCTTCCACATCTGGCGTCCATTCCCGTACGAACCTCTGGAGTTCCCCGGAAGGTCTCCCTTCACCTGATTCGATAGCGTTGACCTGCAGGGCACGAGATAACCAATCTGCTACCACATTATCCTTTCCCGGCTTGTATGCTATTTCGATATTGTATTGGCTCAAGATCTCCTTCCAACGCGTCACCCTAGCCGACGATTCTTTCAAATTACCCACCCACAGAAGTGGCCTGTGATCGGTATGAACTTTGAACCGCTTTCCAAATATATAGGGTCGGAAGTGTTGGACTGCCCATACAATCCCTAATAACTCTCTCTCGAGCGCGCTATATCGGGTCTCCGCGTCTGTAAGCCTTCTGCTTGCGTATGCCACAGGTCGTTCCCCCTTATCATAATCCTGTGACAAAACCGTCCCCAGTGCATATTCACTAGCGTCGGTGGTGATCGCAAATGGTTTTGAAAAATTAGGGAATGCGAGGACCGGTTCCGTTTGTAGCCAACACATGCATTTCCTGATGTTCCCCTCGATCTCTGGAGTAATCCGAATTGTGCGTCCCTTCCTTAACAGTGCATTCAGAGGACTCAGATGCTCGGCCATCTCTGGGACGAATCGACGATAATAATTTAGGGTTCCTAACAATCTCCTGATTCCCTTGATATCGGTTGGCATCGCCATTTTCCCTATGGCTTCCACCTTCTTACCGTCAGGCCGCACCCCTTCTGCCGATATCGAATGCCCGAGGAAGTTGATTTCCTTTTGCCCCAATATTGATTTTTCCGCTGATAATTTTAAACCAAATTGACGTATTCTGTCCAAGACTCGTTTCAAATCCTCTATATGGTCCAACTCCGTCTTACTAAAAACGAGGAGATCATCCATATAGACCTGGCACATGTTTTCGTCTAAGCCCCTCAAGAACTCGTCCATCAGCCTCTGGAACGTTATCGGCGCATTTTTTAAACCGAATGGCATACGGGTAAACTCGTAATGGCCCCTTTCAAACGTAAACGCTGTTTTACATTGGTCTCTGGGATGCATGCGAATTTGGTGGTATCCAGATTTCAAATCTAGTGTGCTGAACACGGTTGCTCCGCCCAGTCTGTCCAAAATGTCCTCTAATCTGGGAATAGGGTATTTCTCATCCAATGTATTTTCGTTGAGTTGCCGGAAATCTACAACCACCCTGTAGCGCTCCCTTGGATCCCCGTTAACAGGTTTCTTCTTGACCGCCCATAGAGGACTGTTAAAGGGTGATGTGCTAACAACGATAATACCTTGCCGTTTTAGCTCCGCGATCTCCTCCCTAATGTGTTCCCGCAACGCCTGTGGGTACCGCCGCTCCTTCACGTAAGTACTCTTCTCAGATTTCAAATGAATTTCATGAACCGTTTCTCCCGTCACGCTCAGTGGGTCCCCCTCGCGAAAAAAAATATCCGCGTATTCTTCCCTTATGCCCATCCTCCAATCCTTGCCTTGGGTAATTGCACCGACGCACCTCACATCCTTTTTCGCGTTCTCCATCGTTCTATATGTCTTCCTCCCAATTCTAATCACCCATTGGCCTTCTACATTACTGAGTTTCGCCCCTAGTTTCCCGAGCACGTCACACCCCAAAATTCCACCATACTCGCGCGGCATGGTCTCTACCACATGCAGAGTTGCTACGTCGCCCTTTTTGCCCCATTTACTTAACGCCAGTTCCACTTCCCCCTCCACCGTACAGGGACCACTCAAAGTGACTAGCTGACATAAACACTTTCTAATTTCTGGGTCACACTTTCCTTTAAATATAGGGTGTAGACTACCTCTACCTACTAGAGTACATGAGCTCCCTGTGTCCACAAGACACCTCCACCCCTTGCAAAACTCGATAATAGGCAACCTGTCACACTTCTTTACCACACTATTTACAACAAATAGGTTGCCCCTCCGTTTACACAATCCTCATTCTTTTCTTATCTGCTCACTACCCCTCCTTGTGCTCCGTTGCTTGCTTCTTCCTCCGGAAATTCCTCTGCGGCTAGGTTCGCTTCCTTCCGTCTCAGACCCTGAAGCCTCCGAAGATCTAGTTGATTCCGACGATATCCTATTTCTCCGCCACATTCTTTGAGCATTGATCTCCATTGGTTCACCTCGGTCGTGCTCCCGGCGCCTTATATATGGGCATTGTCTGGCCATATGTCCCTCACTGTGGCATTCGAAACACCGCGCACGTGGGCACTGAGCCACCAAGTGCCCTATCTTGCCACATTCGTGGCACCTCCTTTCCTCTCTTCTCCCATTCTTCCTCTCCACAATTTGCCTTTTTTCTCTAATTTTTCTCTTCTCCCAAACTCTCCATCTCTTCTTCTTCCCAAGTCCTGTCTAACTCTATTCCTTCCTGCCTCGTTCCTCCGGTACGACACTCTTTTCCACCCTGGTTCGATCTCTTCTCTCTCTTCCTCGTCGCGAGCACTCGCGTCTACCATTTCCTGTGCGCATTCCATGAATGACCTATCCCTGGGTAATCCGTCTTTCTTTCCAGTATCCCTAGCTAATTGTACCTTCAGGACTGTGGTCATAAACAACATCCATGCTTCGACCGCACTGGTATCCATTACTTCTCGTAATTTTTCGTTAATCTTATTAAGCTTCACGAGCAGGCCTGCAGCGTACTGACCGTTTGTCTGATTCGAACGTTTCATATCTCGAAACATCTGCAGCATATCCTCTTCTGGGGCCCATCGCCCCCCTCCATACGCTTTTTTTAGTCTTTCCTTGATCACTTGCCACGAGGTATCCTCATCAGCTTGGATTAGATTTAGTACGCTCCTTCTGACCCGTCGTGCTAAGGCTACCCGTAGCCTTTTGGCATCCGCTTCCTCTAAAAAGTCTGCTGCGACCTGCGATTGAATGCTGCTCATAATACCATCCCCGCCCTTGAGGAAATGATTTAGTTCACCCACATCACCGTTAAATTTCTCCAAGTCTGATATCTCCCTTCTTAAATCTTGTGCATTGGCCTTCCTTAACTTCATTTTCTCCAATTCATTTGTCTCCTGTGCAATTCTGTTGGCTTCCTGGGCAGCTAAGTCTGCCCGCGCCATTGCTAGAGTTGTTGATGGTAATGGCGGAAACTGGGGATTCGCCTGTTCTGGCTGTGTTCATTCATAATGGCAAGGCTAGTTATTTTTCAAATTCAGAGAGCAAAAATAAATATAAAAAATAGATCAATAATGAACTATCTGTAGTCTTTAGTGTCCTTGAGAAAAAAAAATATATATATATATTCTCACTGAACTGCTAAAACGTTTTCCCGGGTTTCGGCACCACTTAAGTAATTCACCTCACAAAACATAAACAAAAGAATAAGTAGGAAGATAAACAACACACTTGACGGCTGGTTAAACACTGACTTTATTGCCATCTTGAACCTCTATTTATAGAACAGCTGTTTACAATGCCAGCTTGATTAGCGACTTTGCGATCATCGTATTGTCTTAACTTATATATATATATATATATATATATATATATATATATATATATATATATATATATGTATAAATTAATAAAATATAAATTTATTGATAAAAGTTACAAAAATAAACTTTCAAATAACTATTTTAATACCCCTAGAATACATGGCTTAATTAAGATGCATAGAAAGAATTATCCCCTCAGACCAATAGTTGATGGAACTAATAGTCCAACGGATAATCTAGCCAAATTTCTAAATGGGGCCTTAGACAATTTAAATAATGATGACGAGTTTGTATCAAAAACGCAATATAACTGAACAATAAATTAAAGCATATTAATTTACCACCCGACCAAATAATTGCCAGTTTAGACATTGTCTCCATGTTCCCTAACATTCCATTAAAATTAGCAAATAAATTAATTAACGACAATTGGGAAAAAATAGAACCTCATACTTGCATTAAAAGTAAAACAATATTCATTGAAGGAATTAAGCTATGTACTAAAAATGGATATTTCACTTTTCAAAATAAATTTTATAAGTAAATAACGAGTTTACCGATGGGAGGCAGACTTTCAGTGAATATTTCTGGAGTAGTAATTAATCACATTATTAAAGAAAGTTTACTAAAATTGAACAACCCTCCAATTTTAATAGCAAAATATATAGATGGTCTGTTGGTTATTACTAATAATAATATTTTAGAAAAATTCAACAAAATCCTAAACGAACAAAATAAAAATATAATTTTTACACTGAAAATGGAAACCGAAAACTCAATTAATTTTTTAGATATTACAATTATCAGAGAACCAAAAAATAACTATCTTACTACTAAATGGTTCAAAAAAGATGTAACCTCTAATAGATTGTTAAACTATGACTCAAGCCACCCTATTGCCCAAATAAAAAATGTAGCTGCTAATCTGATTGGAAGATCAATTAAATTAACAGATGTCAAATTCTTAAAAGAAACAAAAAATAAAAAAAATCTAAATAGTATTCAAAATTCTATTAAGCAATGCCTTTCCAATTAGTCGTATAAACAAGTTATGGTACACACAATATAAAATAATAAATAATAATGATAATAAGATCCATTATTCCCTTCTACATTTAGAATCCTATCAATATAAGTAAGATTAGCTTTTCCATTACATATCACGCCTCCCTAAACGATTATAATCCTATTTCCATGTTTCATAATTACCGTAACGATTTGCTTCCACAGTTCCTTGATTTCCATTTGCCAAATTTTCTATCGTCCAAATCCAAATTAAATCCAGATCCAAACAAATTAAACTTACTCTCATCAGAGAACAACAAATTTTCCCCAAACTGATGAGCTTTTAATGTATTCTCAAGCAAATGAAAGTATTCTATTGCGATTGGCCTCTCCATTATAAGTTATTTTTATATTTTATAAAAATCTGCGATATAGACCTACAGAAGATTCAGAACATTCCTTACCGTTCTTGAACTTACAGACGCTCCAGAAATTGATAAGATGATATTAGCTAGGCCACCTGCTCTTCCAGTTCGATTTTTAAGCTCTTCAATTCTTTCATTCTTGTGACATTAACATTTGAATCGGTTATTAGCAGTTGAATTTCGTTCTTCATATCAATTAATCAAACATTAGATACCCGAGAAATCTATTTCCTATTTCGATTTTGGTCGTTGCTCTTTAAAATAAATTTTTCGGTAGTGGCGGCGCTCAGTTCACTTGTTTTAGGCATTATTAATAATTTAAAAGATCTGAAGCCGCGTTTACACCAAAATTGACAACACATAGTGGAAAACTAAAAGTTCTTCTTCATAGAGTACAGAAGCTTGTTATTTAAATCTTCTATTTTAATTAATAATTTCCGTTACTAAGTTTATCATTAAATTGGGTTACAAGAGGACTACCTAATAAACCTTACATGAACAATAATACCGCTATATAAGGAAGAAATAGTTGGGGGTGCAGTCAATAAAAACACCTAAATAAGTGTAACTTATTTATTGTGTGCCGACGTTTCGGCCTACAATGTAGGCCATCTTCAGGGCGAATAAACCACGCGGCGGCGAGGCGAACAGCGGCCCAAGTCGTCTATATTTATTCTTACTAACATATTTTAATATCATTATTCAATAGTTATAGAGTTTACAGACTTGTAATTGTGATGTTGAATTATAATAATTAAAATGGCTAATAAGGGGAATACCCTATAACCTTTAAGTTTACTTTTATGACAATTTCTACCTTCACTATAATATTATATAGTTAATTATATAATAATAATATAGTTTGTATACATGGCTGCGATTAATATTGATAATATATAAACCAATAGCTGTAAGATAACAAAAAATATCGACCCTACAAAATGTTTGAACATTATCTAAATACGGTACGGTTATCTAAATATATGGTATCATTATCTAAATATACGGTTGAAATATCTTAGAATACTGGTAGGAAGGAACAGAATTATACAAAAGTAAGTAAAAAACAACGAAAGTTTTTATTTATGTACAAACAAAAAAAGTGTGCAAATATTTTTTTTTTTTTTTAAAGAGAAAAGATAGGCCCTCGGCCGGGATTTGAACCCGGAACTTTTGTCTCACCGTGACATCGCTCTACCATTTGAGCTACCAAGGCCGCCTGCCGGCAGAGGACAAATCTTTTCTCTCACCCGATCCCATGTCCTCGTGCTCTCGCAATTTTTGCGATGAATCCACTAGAACGAAGTGTGAATTGAACATTAATTTAATTTTAGGATCTTATTCACTTACGTCATATTACTATTTATAATTTTTTTATAATTATTGGTCCGGATTTGAACCCGGAACAGTAACGCTGGGAGAGACGTTTTACCGCGCACCGTCTCTTGCGCACCTTCCACTTAGGTGTCCAAACTAAATTCCATTCCCTAAAATGGACAGATCCAAATCCTCTTTCTCCCCCATTATGAATTTGCAAATCATGATAACATCTCCATGATTCAAATTCTTTGAGTTTAGTAAGAGTTGAAATGAGAAAAAAAAATGCGTGTGTCAGCTTTGACACGCGCCTGGAGTTTACTACTTACGAATATTTGAGCATTTGATTTATTTAATAGATAATTTGAATTTGTCATTTCTATAAAATTTGATTATCATTATAAACAGTAAAGTGAAAAAAGTTCACGACGCTTTGTAAGGTATGGAAAATAAATATTTAAGTGACGATGAAAATCGATTACCAAAACACGTGGTTGCGGATAGGACCCACGTAGGTTGTGTTATTCATGTTTTTTTAATTAATTATAATTTGATTTATTTTTTAGAATATTTGAATGTTTTATTTGAATAAAATTTGATTATCATTATAAATAATGAAGTGAACAACGGATAACCTACCTGTTATCCGCACCACGTGTTTTTGTGGTAGATTTTCATCATCAATTGAATATTTATTTTCCACACCTTAAAAAACGTCGTTAACTTTGTTCACTTTACTGTTTATAGTGATAATAAAATTTTTTACGAATGAAAAAGTCAAATATTTTTAAGAAGTGAACTACAGTGGCGAGTCGGAGCGGACATACCCACTTTTAGTTTATTTTTAAATATTATTTTATTATGATCAAAGTTTTCAGTTAAATTTACACTCTTATTTAGCTTAAGTTTTAATCCTACTTTTTATTGAGTAAATTGAAAGGATTGTTTTTAATATTCAATTCATCATATAAAGAAGAACGGGATGTGCAAATACTTTTTTCCTCCACTAAATTATGTATTATATATATAAATATATACTAAGAAAACATAAATATGCTGTTTAAAATTCAACTGTTATATTGTACTTCAAATAGTATATTGTACAACAGGTGTAGTCTACAGCAAACATTTTACAAATATGAATTTTAGAAATTTACCTGAATAGGGTAAGGTGGTAATAAACTTCAGTAATCCTGTTTTATTTATTGCCCGTGAACTAGACAAGTACCTGTAAAATCCTTAGAGAAAATTCTTCAAAACCCCCAGGGAGTAGGATATGTATATTTCTTTAATAATTTCTTCAAGAAATAAATGTCTCAACTAACATTTCAAAGTATAGATGATATAAGATGTTTGCCGAAACGTTGATTTCTCGATGAAATAATTACCGAAATATACACATTTCTCAAAATTACACTATTATCTTTTCATACTAAAACTAAAGATTGTTTTTATTTTCGAGAATATATATATATAATAACTTGTTTTGAATTGAACTCGAAGTGACAATCTACGGAATCGATAGTAATACAATGTATGAGCAAGTCGTTGTTTCTCTTGTAAAATTTAGAAAAGTCGTCTAGCTGTCCTTCTGCAGTTAGCAGTTCTTTTTAAAGGAAGTAAAAAATCCTTAGTTTCGCCGTCCTTCGGAAGGGACGTTAAATGGGGGTCCCGAGCCTGTACGATGTCAGGTACTCGTTAAAAATCCCTATCCTAATTAAACATAGATAGGCAAAATTTAGAGCTCCCAATGTACCATCGTCCGATTAGCCATAGCAGCATAAAGTGAGGTTAAATGAACAAAAACAGTTAGCAGCTCAAATATAATATTATTCCTTCTTGTCGAAGTCCCATGGATTGCTCTTTTTCACACAAAGCGACATAGAGTTTTATGAAAATTTTACATTTGGGTGACATGAGGATTATTTTAAACGTATATATTTAATTACTCCTGGAACGGGTTTAATAAGTGAAACTATTCACGCGCTTAAGGATAATAATGAGGTTATTATATATAGTTAGTCGTATTACACATAGTTAGTTAGTCGTGTGACAGTATAGGACCATTCCTATACTTATGAAGACATTACTTTAGTTAAATGCGGACAAATGACACTCCTAAATTTAGATTGGTTCGATTGCTGGAATTTGTATAACAACAATACGGAACATAGCATTGTCCCATCGCAGGACCATCTTCCAGCATTAGCGATATTAAAAAGTTCATCGATTATTCTAATGAAAACGCTAAATGATAATCTAATGGCAAAAGAACCCGCCTGAAAAAAATGACTTAAAAGAGCACTTGTCTGGACATTAAAACGAGAAGTTTCCCGACATAAAAGAACGAATTGAATGTATCAACATTAACTCAGGCTCCTATACATGATGACTGCTTGCCAACAACTTTACTCAGTGCTTTGAAAATATAGTATATTCCTAAATAAAATTGTAGACAAACAAAAACGTTGAGACTAGTAAATAGTGAAAGTTGCTTTACAAATAAAAATTGTGCAAGTTCTTCAAGCAATGGAAGTGATAAAAAAAGAAGTGGGACTTTTGTTATTTGTATGCTGAAAGTGATAAGTGTTTTCATACATAAATTGGGCTGAACAATCTATCTTCCGATTGGTGTTTGTCATTGATAAGACCTACTGCTTAAAATACTGTGTTCTACTTCATTAAGGGACTTTATCTAAGCACCTCGGTTTCTACTACTCATCATTTAACACTTTTAATAATGAAATTTAATTGACCGAGAAAAAAAAACCATAAAATTTCCTCAAAGTTTGAGATTTTTCAAGATACGTGGAATTCAAACGCTCTAAGTTTTTTGTAAAGTCGTTTGAAAAGTAATGAAATAAAAATTTAATAGTCCATCGGAATTTATCATATTTTATTGTTCAACGTCCTGGCATTACAGGTCTTCTTGATGCCATTAATTGCAGACTCCCAACTTTAATTAAGCCATTGTCTTTCTCCTTTATTGATCTCCGTGAAATGCCCTAGCAAAATGTATATCCGTTCTCTTTCACCTTTTAATATGATTACATATCCTGCCTATATTAGCATGCTTCAAATTAATTTAATTTATTTCGAAGGTCACGGCAATTATCTTGGGACAAGTTTTTGCTACAGCTCTCATAAATGTTAATTTAATTTTAATTTTTGTAGTTTGACTAAAGTCGAAGCTACAGAATCTTCGGCTCTGCGAAGTAGAACCTATTACCCGATATTGTTTTATTATACATTTCTGTACTATATTTGAGGCGTTGAGATGCAAAAGGTGATAAATCCAAATTTAAATTTTTTTCTGGAATCACAAACATATGCATAATATAGGTTATTATCAAATGATTATTTATTTGAGACAATTATTTTTAGAAAAATTAGATTGGCTTTGACATGCAATGTTTTGAATGATGAACCATATACCACCGCATATAGGACGCTAAATTTGTAAAAACCATTAAAAAAACATTTATAAAATATGGATTTATTCCTTTTTGCATCTCCACGCCTCATATGATAAATATGTTTTATAAAGCTTAAAGTTTTATAATTCTTCAAAAGCTCCACCTTTCATTAGTTATATAACATCTCGTTAATGTTTCATTTCCCAGATCATGAAAAGTAATCTTAAATGTAAAATTACTTGTAACGTAACCTAATTGTTTGGATTCTAAACCAAAGGGATGACTTAAGAAGTGGACATTCTCGATATTTTAAAAATATAACTATTAGGAATTGATATACCATTATATAGCGATTTCAATTTTTTTTAAATTTACATCCACGAAATAACAGTGGTAATAAATATATTTTATATTGTGGATTAGTTGTATTATAGCCAACTGTAATATGTATATAAGACAGCTGTATCAAGAAAGGTATTGAAGTGAAACTTGAAGCATCTAATTGCAGTTACTATTTCGAGAGTCTTGGTTTCATACAATATTCATAAATTAGGTTTTTGATTGTGTTTCTTCAGAATAATTTTCTTTTGGGAATGGATCCCAAAAATTGTTTTATCAAAAGTTTTATTATAAAATAAAATTGTTAAGTATTTTCTGAGTTAGTAAATTAGCTCGTTGGCAAAACTTTAAGAAATTGGTTAGTGGGAGGTAATGTGTTGGTGTTGGGGGTTATCTATCCACGAGGTAGATGAATTTTAACACATTTATGATTTATATGTTTCTAACGTATAATTACATGTTTAAACAGTTTTAATGACGTTTGCTATTTTTCATCAAGGGAATAGCACTTTTTTCCCACCTCTATTATCTATTTTCATTTAAAGTTTTTATAACAAAAAAATAAAAGAATTAAAAAAATCTAAATTAATGTAAGTATTACCAGAAATATATTTCTTTTACATTGAATTCATATTATTATTTTTCCCATTTTTTTGTTTTACATTGAGTACAACTAACTCTTACAATATTGATTTTACAGGGTTTTCCAATATGTTGGAGCATAAAAAGCATAATAATATAAAAAAACTTAAAAGGGTGGAAAATAGAAAAAAAAAATTAAAAGCATTATGCGAAATAAGTAGTTTAAATGATCAAGATCGTAAGGTAGTATAAGTTATAATTATTTACATTGTTGTGAGTAATCTAGTAAAAACTAAATTTTAAATAACTAATTTCAGAAGTCAAGTATAAAACCAACATCAGGTGGGTTATCTCATCAAGAACTGCTTAGTAAAAAGTTCAAGGAAACCATTGAGGAACCAACTCCTAAAAGAATGAAGCGCGATTTTCGCTTCCCGCTTAATGGCATCGCATCAGGGAGTGATCGAAATGAAGTATGTGATAGTTATATTGTAATAATTGGTATAAGTATATAATAATTTAACATGAAATGTATTTTTCAGGTTCATGTTAGAAAGGATAGAGGTCTTCTCACTGAAGAACAATTATTCGAGCTGAAAAAACTATTAAAAATGAGAAAAAAGATAAGACATGTAAGGAAAGTTTATCTTCATAATTATACATACTATTGATAATTATTTTACTAATTATCTTCATTGTTTATTTTTAATCTCTGATCTCTGAATTTCGGGTTTGTGGTTTGTTCTGGTTACAAAGATAAAGGAGGATTAGTTACAATACAAACAACTCTAGATTGTGCTCATTTAAACAGTTAGATGCTTGCAAATGCTGGCATACAATACTTAAGCATTGCTTCTGTTTTTATGTAGGTGATCTGTACATAGATAATTGTAATTTTTACATACATAGGAAATTTTTACCTACTAGTCGTTAATCATTAGTACCCATGAGACTACCCGATTGATTAAAAGTTCTAGGTGTGACTAATAACTTATTATAGTATTTCATTTGCACCAGATTTTATAATAGCAGAATGTTATTTTCAAGCCTCAGCTATCTATTAAAATGAGTAAAATTTATATTAAAGACTTCAGTGGTATCTTCTGGTTTAGACGGTGTCGCTTCTTCATTCTCTTTTCTGCCCTGAAGAAGTGAGCAGCATGTCTGGTGAAACGTTGGCGTATAATTAGCGACACGATCTAAACCAGAAGAAACCACTGAAGTCTTTTGTATGAATAGTGGCTGTGGAAAGCTAAAATAGTATTTAAAATTTATATTGTTACAACATAAAAATAATCAATAAAAATCTGGACTTAGCTATTGGCCGCAGCTATTTAGGGTCTCTGGGAATGATGAACAATATATCAATAACACATATCATACAATATAAAACAGGGTATTTTAGCTGATTTGAATTCTTTAATATTTTGATTTAATTTTAATTTTTTTTCAATGAACCTGATTGTTTTATAATCTGTCATTATGTGATGCCTTAGCTAAATTATGCATATGTATCTGTCTCACATAAAGTTGTATTAATATTTTAATGATAATAGCATTTAATTATTACATGATAAACTGAAAAATTGAAAATGCATATATGCGTCCATTGTCCATAGATGACTTTCAAGAGGGGCATATATATATGCACTCATAGTTCCCAATGATTGCTTTCATCGGACATATGTATGTGTCTATAGCACTTTAAGGGTTAAAATCTGCTGCTTTTAGAAAAGCTAAATGGTTTTGAAACTTCAGAAACTTATGTTAAAGAGGAAATTAGTTGACTGGAAGATCTAATGTAAGGATGGAGATAGTTGTGGGTGCAGTAAAATTAAACGCCAAATAAGTGATTACTTACCAGTTACACAGTTCTTGAGCAGCCGCTCCTTCTATTTGCCCTGAAGATGACCTACAAAGTTGGTCGAAACCTCGGCACAAATAATAATAAGTATTCACTTATTTGGTGTTTAATTTGACTGCATTCCCAACTATCTCCATTCTTACAAATAGAAATTTGTGGATCACTCACATAGGATACATCACATTGAATTGAAAGGGTTTTGGGTTCAGTACCTGGTAGAGACTGTACTGTTTCAGGGATTTGACTTGTTCGAAATCATTCTCAACCACTAGGTTTTTCTCCCAGTTAAGGGTATCCACTTTATATAAGCAGGGTGAGCCCCAGGAGGATCTCCAGATACCTCACGGTGTATATAGGATTATTAATTTATTATTAACTATTTATTAATATATTTATTATTAATTTATTATTTAGATTGAATATTTTATTAATTTATTGCTACAGCCAGATATGTACCCGGAATTAGCATAGAAACTCAATGCTCTACCAACTCCCCTTTTTCTATTAAATTTTATGAAATCAGTCTGAAGTTTATTATATGTCTTGTTGTCTGCAATGGCCTATTTTTGCTTTCACCTTTACTGAAATAATTAATTTTCTCTTATCCGATCCCATGTCCTCGTGTTCTCGCAATTTTTGCGATGTATACAAGAGAAGGAATGTTCTTTGAACATTACTTTTAATTTTAGGATCTTTTGACTTAGGTCATATTACTATATATAATTTTTATAACTATTGGCAAACTGTTTTGATTTTTAAATATTTTTATTTTAAAGAGAATAGATCCTGGGCCTATCTTCTCTCTTTAAAATAAAAATATTTAAAAATCAAAACAGTTTACCAATAATTATATGAAATAATTAATATTTATCTTAGATTGGTTACTTGAGATATTATTATAAAATCTCTCATTATTAATAATATTCGATGTTTTTTTTTTCAATTATTTTCATCAAAATTATTTCTTTTGTTCCTATCTCTCCTCACGTTTTAGAGACAGGCTAACTTAACAAACATTAAGCAATTAAAATTTATGAAATGTTGGATATGAAATATATGGATCCTATTTCATATATTCTGTTATATTTTTTAGGAATGGTCTTAGAAATTCTTTCATAATGGATGTCAAGAATACAAAAGTTTAAATAAGAGTTAATTTCTTCTTTTTTTTTAAATTAATTTTAATGGGAATATAATCCTTCCTCCTTCCTTAAGAAACAGACATCCTTGAACTTACCTTATGTTTGTTAATAATAGTCTATTAGTGTTCATAAGTACCAAATAAACTGTGTAACCATGTTAGGTTTATCATTTATTTGAAAATATTGCAAATTAATTAAAATGGTAAAAATGTAATTATTAAATATTGAAAAATGAAAAGAGACCTTACATAAATGTTAAGACCGTGGAAAGAATCCCAACGAAAAGCCATTAGTCTCCAAACTAAAAACAGAAATTGAAATTATCTGTCCTCAAACTAAAACAGAAATAGGAATTAATTTATAATTGTTTATTGGAAGGGAGAATATAGAAACCACTCAATTAATATAAAAATCTAACTTTTAAATACAAATCAACTTTTATTTATAAGTTAAGAAATTTCACTATAACAGTTTACACAGTTCTGTCAGGTTATTTTGGGATTTTATTCAATTAAATGAATTTTTAGTAAAATTAGTGTATTCCTTACTCTAGTTAAAAGGTGTGAAATAAATATAGTTTATTATGATAGATAGATCTTATTATCCTTTGGATAAAAATTCTTCTGTTCAAGTGAGGGGGGGAGGGGGATTTTGCTTTTTTTTTATTCTGTTTTATGTTTGTTAACATCACTACTCTATCTACATTTCATATGTCTTACACACCTGTGTCTTTAGTTAATCATTGATTAATAAAGTTGTTTTATCAAAACTAGGATAATTTGTAATGAAAATCTTGAGCTGGTTTTGGGGGTATATCAGTTGCTCTCATTAAGATAAGATAGAATGGCTTCAACCAAGTCCCATTTTTATTGTTAACTGAGAGTGGACAAGGGTAGGGATTGATTTATGATGGCCTTATGGTGAAAAAGTTTAGGAAGAGAGGGTCAAGTACCTGCATATACCTGCCCCTAATTAGGGGTAGTCCCTAAGAGGTGTAGATTTGACCATTTTGCAGACAGTACTTCAGTCTTGCACTGTACTTGCTTCTAATACCAGGTTCAGGACTTTGTATTGTGCTTCATTCTTGTAGTGGACTTGCTTCTAGTAGCAAATTGCTGGTCTTTGTACGACATTCTCATCTAGTTTTCTTGAGGTAATTTTGTTTCTATTTGCTTTTTGTTAAAATTGTTTAACATTGCTGGAGTGTCTTTGAAAGAAGAATCATTTTTTTTATTCTGTAATGTAATTTCCTTATGTAAGCTACTTGATGTTTTGTTTTATATCAGAATTCAGAACAGAGTGAAGAACTCATAGCTGAAAATTTTAGTTATTTTTATTTTATTTTTTATACAGATCCAATATATTTTAAATTGTAAAATATTGTTCTTTTGGAAATTTTTCTGTCAGTTTTGTAAAACACGATAGTTATTAGTGATATTGGTCATTTCTTTATTTATTGTGTAATTGAATGGGTATGCTAATGACTTATATATCAGAATTGGAGAAATTGATTTAAAAGAAAAAATACCCCATTTTAAAGGCCTGTCCAATATCATGGAAGTTGAAAAAAATAAAATTTTGATTTGTATATGAATAAGAGGTTTTTTATAGCTTTAAGTATATATTTCTCCGAAAAATGAACTTTCAATGAAAGTACATTTCGTAATAGAATATTACTACAATAGTTTCCTCTTATTTGTTATAGTGTAGCTCACTGTTAATAACTTTGTTCTTGCTGGAACAAAGTTAAAGGAAATAATAAGAACAATTAAAGAAGATAAGATTTATCCTTTGCTATAGTTATCTTATTTTAGTTGTCACTTTCCAATATTTCAGTCTTCCCTAGTGTTGAGTCACCTCTGACTAATGAAGATAATTTGTCATTCAAACTAATCTTTTTTAATCTGCTTCCATCTTGATTCCTCAAAGTTTATAATATATTTTTTTCTAATGTGTTGTTATATATTTTGCCTCAGGTGTGTGTTGTGCTAGCAGTGTTTGCATTAGTTTTAGTGAAACTGTCTGCGTTTTGGACTTATTCCGTTATTGATTCTGATTAATTCTGTTATGGCTAATCTTTTTAGTTCTGTTTGATTTTTGTAATTATCTTTTATAGTTCAACACCATGCACATTTTTGTTTTGGTATTGTATTTGTTTTTTTCGTGTATAATATTTAAAGTATCACATATTTGATGCAGACTGCTATTGCATTTTTGACGATACCACCTACTTTAGCTATGTTATTGTTTGTTTTTTCTCAATATATAATATAGTTAGACAATAATCATGTAAACAATTTTCAGGAAAGACCTTTTTTGGAGCTAAATGAAGTTGGTGAAGCTGCGTCTGTTAGTTTACCAGAGTCTCAACGTGTACCACTGCCTTTCGATGACTTCCAGCATTTCCTCATCACTTCACTGCATGCTCATATGGGCACAAAAGGTTCCAGTCGGTAAGTTTTATTATCTTTTTAAACTTAATATGTACAATAAATTAAGCTGAAATAAGTTTTGGATTAAAAATAGATTGTCAAAGGGGGGGGGAATTAAATTAGTACTGTACAGTAAAAGTTGCAGGATACCAAAAAAATTGTAGAAATCATACTAGGCGAGGGCCTTAGTACCAAGATAAGTCAATCGGTTCTTTTGAGCAACAATACTGCTTCGCAATATATATATTCACAGTATTGACAAAATGGCCAAGAATCGAATCCAAGCTCACCAATTTGTTAAATAAAAGAAAATTTGCATTGCAGATTACTGAATTGACTGTGATTGATAAAAAGAACAAAATTTACACCCGGTTTTTAATGTACCTTAATGATCTTAGTTAATTATTACATTTCTTTGTTCATTTAAAAAATCTGTAAAAAATGTATATTTTAATATTTTTTTTCCTATTTTATTTAAGAGTGACTAGATAAAACTGATTTGTTTTTGTTATGTACAGTAATAAAAAATTTTAAGATAATAAAACTGCTACACTTTTATAGCATTTAATGACAATGAAAAGGGGGCATTAGAGGTTAGTCCAACCTTCAGAAAGAGGTTATGGACTACAAAAGGTTAGCTACAACTGCTGTATTCTCAATTCTTAAAAGTATTAAACATAAAACTTCTTGGAAGTTATTTCAATGCTCTTCAAAATTGGCAATAAAAATGCTCTGTAAGTGAGCTACGGAGGTATAACTGGAAAGATGATCTTCATAACATTTTATCTAGATGGCACAGTAGAGGAAATAGGATAATAGAAACAAAATTAAACTTTTTTTTTATGAGAAAAATAATACATACAACATACTTGAAAACCGAAATTGCTCCAATTTTAGCAATAAAATGATTCTCTTGAGCAAATATGGCAATTTTGAGAGGAGCTGCCGAATGCATTTTCATAATCCATTCTGAAAAATTAATGAATGCAGGATTAGATGGTGAAGAACTTTTTTATCTTAGTCTCAAAATAATGCCTAGTACTCTATCTCAGTTTTTGACAAATTTTTCTTTTCGATTTTTTCATATCTTGAAAATTAAAACATTCATCTTTCATTGAGGATATAGTTAGATGAATTTTTAATGAAATGAAGGAACACTTATTAATAACAATGAAGAAAAATGTTGAAGCTGATTCGAATGGGACAAATTATACTTTCATTTGAGATGTTTATATTTTTGATCTTATTATAGATGAAATAGAAATGGAATTTTGTTTATATATTGACTGTCCCTCCGAGGCGTCTGAAAAGAAGATGGCCTCGAGACCGTCTACTATAGAACTTTATTGGAGTGCTATCAATGGATAGTTTCTCCACAAGTGTTTTTTTTTTTTTCATGTCCTTTGTTCATACAGCAGATTTACTTGATATAATATAATTACAGTTGTAAATATCAATAAATTATTCTGTTCTCAAAAAAAATATATATATTGACTGTAAAAAATCAGCCATAACACACCTACACAAAATACTATACCAATAAGGATATTGCGTAGGATCCAGAAATTATTATCATTTTTATTTTAGTAGTAAAGAAATAAGTTGTAGGCAAGAAGTTAGAAATAAGTTGTAGACAAGAAGTTAGAAATAAGTTGTAGGCAAGAAGTTAGAAATAAATTGTAGGCAAGAATAATAAATACATTTATATTTCTTTTTTCTTTAAGTGTTTTATTCTTAAGAGTGAAATCACTATGTTTGGTTACACCAAAGATTATAAATTGGTAGATAAAATTTGTAAAAGATGATTAAGAACGAATTAACATTTTTCTTAAAAGAAATTTCATTAAAGAGAACAAATTCTAATTTAAACTCATTGCTATTTAAAAAAAAAAAAGACAACCTCTTTACCCAAGCACCACGGAATGAAGTAAAATATCATCTTTTTTTAAAAATAGTTGATCTATATGTTATTTTTTCTAGGTGGATAAATTGTAAAAAATACCAAAAATTAGAGCGACGTATTTGCTTGATAATTGAAGGTGTTGGTCTAAATGATTATTTAAATAAGGAAGCAGACATGAAATCCATTTCACAGTTCGAGAAACAATTGGAAGTACTATCTCCATTGCAGTATGGTGGCGATATAATTAGTGAACTTGCACTTGTTTCTTTGACTAATAGCCAAAGACAAAAGCTTGCTTCTGGTAATTATTACCTTAATTTTAGAACAATTTTTAGAAAAATTATCTAAAATCAACTAGATGCTATTTTTGATAACTGATGACATTATTAACATACATTCATACCAATTATGGTCCACTTATTGGTTCGTTTGACCCACTACTTTTTTTGTGGATATAAAGTTTATCTACAGTGTTGTAATTTAGTCTTTATGTCTGCGTTGTGTTACCATTGGTTTGATTTTATTTTTGAGTTACTTCTGCTCCACTTTTTAATCCTTACTTTATCCTTCTGTTTTATTTAAGGTTTATCACGTACTTTTTTGGTATAATTTCAACATTTATTTTTTTAATGAATGATTCACTAAGTCATAGACAGCATTAAGATATGTGCACATTATATTAATACTTGTTTCTGTTATTCCTTTATTGTATTATATCTAGATTACACTGCAATATTGTATCGTGGTAGAATAATATGTTATCAAATATGAACCTTACTTGGACCATCTTCTTTATGTTTCATTTATTTGATCACACTTCTTTTTTTTTGTTTGTTTTTCTTTCAACATTCTGTAGAAACGTATAATTAGTTAGTATTATGTTTATGCCTGCTTAATTTTATAAGGTTCACCCTTATTTTTTAAATAAGCTGCCAATTGTCAGCTGATTTGTTAATAATGGAATTTTTATTGATAAGGCACTTGACAATTTTTTTATGAGATCCTCGTGAGCTTATATTCTTTACTATATTTTAATTTGACTATTGTTTTGTTTTCTTTACCCATTCTGTTATTGTTTTGATATTTTTCTGTTGTCCTTTCTTTTCTACTTAGATTTCTGTGTTCTTTTGTATTGCCTATAATATTGCTTCATTTTATCCTGCAAAGCTGGCAATTATTTTCTTAATTTTTTGTAATATTTTTCTATTCTTATAGCGATGCATAACTCGGGAAAAATAATTTAAACAATTTGCACTAAACTGACTGTTAAAGCCCCTTGCAAGTAGATGCAACGGTAATGCACCCTTAACAATAATAAAATAGAAAGGGGGTGGTAAACCCTGGCTACTTTCTCTTGTGACATAAACGTCACAGTAGGCTTTGGGAAGTGCGGATCCAGGATTTTTTTCTGGGGGGGGGCACAATGAGCAGACAGGGAAAAATATCAACAATAACTTAGAAATAAACTTGTAGTATTTATAGAAATGTTTCAAAGGTTTATAAAAATATCTAAACAATAGTTTCACTCATGTTCTTTCTTTTATTTTATTCATACATTTTAACTACTATGATCATGTGATTTGCGTATAAGTATGTACTGTCATGGATTCTCCACAGTACACAAAAAAACCCTCTGGGGGAGGGGGGTCGTGCCTACTTCTTTAGTCAGTATTTTTTCTTTCGCCATGGTATTCGATAGTTTCAGCTTGTTTATCTGCATCCTAGTGTCTGCTTTTAATGTCCACAGGTGACCGTATTGATGTTATTTAAGGAAAGGAGTATGTCAAATCTAACATTTATTATTATATATTATATGAGGCGTGGAGATGCAAAATGGGATAAATCCATATTTTATGATTTTTTTAAAATGTTTTTCACAAATTTAGCATCCTCTATGCGGTGGAACATGATTTACCATTCAAAACTTTCCAAAGCCAATCTAAATTTTCTAAAAACAATTGTCTCAAATAAATAATCATTTCATAATAACCTGAATTATGCATATGTTTGTGTTTCCTGAAAAATTTTTAAATATGGATTTACCCCCTTTTGCATCCCAACGCCTCATTTAAGCATCAACATTATACTTAGCATAAATTCATGAAAGGGGTTCAGTTCCTGTTTGTCGATGAAAATGTTTTAATCCGATAGGCTATGCCTCTGATAATGTTTATAGTACGATTTTTGAAAATTAAAATTTTCGTATTACAATTGGTCATCCATTCAGAATTAATTTTATTTATGAAGCTTTTATTGCTTATGTTTTTTCTAAAATATGAAATATATATACTAATATATATATATAGTATATGAAATACACTAACTGTTATTTTTATTCATTGAATCTTTTGTTACTTAGGAGTTGGAATTCAACATCCTCTTACTCTCACATTATTTAGTTCTTAAATACTAAATAAGACACTACTTTAAATAAATATTGGTATACTGCTACAATCAGAAGCATTCATTTTAAATTTATTCATTCAATTTAGTTTGTACATTGCCATTATAAATATTTTGTATATATATATATATATATATATATATATATATATATATATATATATATGTATGTATGTATGTATGTATGTATTTGTGGAAGGTTTGTGCTTGTGTACATGTGTGTAACCATTTATTTATTTTCAGATTTTGGATCATTACAAGAAGCTTTTAATAGTGGTGATATAATTAATGTCCTGAAGCCTCATTTCCCAATAGTAGACATGGCTACTGCTGTAGGCAAAGTAGCGGTTAATGTTATAAAAAAAAAATATTACCCAGAGATTAAGCCAGAACCAACGAGACCAAAGGATAATTTTTCAAGGACAAAGCTCCTCCTTACCGCATGGGATATGGTACAGGAAGGTTACCCTATTGCTTTAAATGGAAAAATTGATAAAAGGTATATTAACATTTATATATTTTGTCTGCTCAGTTCTATTTGCTCATTCGATGAAATAGAAAAATAACATTAGTTCATTTATTTATTTATTTGACGTGAAACAGCCTTGAAGGACTGCGCGACTATGACACAGAGCTTTTTTTTGTTTCTTCAGTTTTTTCTGGTCCCATCTTTTCCTCCTGGTTTCACTGAAGGTTTATCTTCTTTCTTCTGTCCAAGTCTTGGATGAAATTTTTTTTCTGTCTGCCAATAGAACTACATTTTTGAGGAATTTTTGGTTTTCCGTTCTGTTTTCTAATAAATCTAGTGTAATCCTGTGTTTCTTATTTTATTTGTTCTGTGTATCCTTGTTTGAATTTGTAGCCTATAATTTTGGTGAAAATGTTTTTGTTTAGTCTCTGTTCATCCTCATCATGTGACCACAAAATCTTAGTCTTCTAATCCTCATTTCTGTTTCCAAGTCACTCATTTGATAGTATTTTTCTTTGTTAGATTTCAGCCGGTATCCTTCTGGTATTACTTTGGGCCCGTGGATTCTTCTAAGAATCCTTCTCTCCATTTTAAGGAGTTTAACTATACTGGGAAAGCACATAGTCTAGGTCCCGTACAATATCACTGGTTTTACCACTGTATTGTAGTGCCTGATTTTGGCCTTTTTGGAAAGGCATTTTTTATTATACATACTACTCGTTATCTTATTTTAGTTGTCACTTTCCAATATTTCAGTCTTCCCTAGTGTTGAGTCACCTCTGACTAATGAAGATAATTTGTCATTCAAACCTAATCTTTTTTAATCTGCTTCCATCTTAATTCCTCAAAGTTTATAATATTTTTTTTTCTAATGTGTTTGTTTACTTGTTATATATTTTGCCTCAGGTGTGTGTTGTGCTAGCAGTGTTTGCATTAGTTTTAGTGAAACTGTCTGCGTTTTGGACTTATTCCGTTATTGATTCTGATTAATTCTGTTATGGCTAATCTTTTTAGTTCTGTTTGATTTTTGTAATTATCTTTTATAGTTCAACACCATGCACATTTTCTTTTTTTATTTGTTCTAGTATAAGTAGTATAAATTCTCCAAATTTTTAATTCTGTACTCCATGCCTTCCCTTTCGGATAAGTTTCTGCTTATTATTTCACCCAGATATTTAAAACTTTTAACCACCTGAATTTTACCGAATTATGTTTTCACTTCTTCCTTACTAAAATGAGGGCCAGTAGTGGACTTTTAAACGGAGATTTTAAGTCCAGTTGTTTCAGCTACTTTCTTGAAGGAATTTATTTGCCTAATCGTGTCTTCTTCCGAATCTGCCAGTAGGGCTAAGTCATTCGCAAAAGTCAGATATTTTATCAGGATATTGCTCTTCTGATTTCCTACTTTAGCTCCTGATGTTTCTTTTTCCCATAATGTCTTCATAACTTTGTCGAGAACAATGTTGAAGAGAACAGGTGAAAGCCCGTCTCCTTGTCTCACACCAGTTTTTATTTAAAACGGTTTGCTGATATTTCCTCTCAATTTTATTTTCGATTTGGTTTCTCTTAAAGTTTCTTTTATTAGATTTATGGTCTTTTAATCGACTCCATATTCCCTCTGGGTTTTCAGTTGGGTTTATCTGTCTAAGGAGTTGTATGCTTTTTTAAAATCGATGAAGGAGATATAATGGTTTTTCTGTGGCCTCTTTAGATAATATTTTATCAGAAGTTTATTTATGATATTGATGTTATTTGTTTATTATCTTTTTCAAAACAATTCCTTAATTGATGATCTTAATCATCTTGATTCCACAATAGCTGTCAACCACTTCTGTTTAAAAGTTCGCATCTATTTTAAAATTGAATGTTGGAAATTTAATTTTTTTATGAGAAATAATGTATTGCAACAATTTTAAAGGCAATAGCACTTGAACTTTTTTTCTTTAGGCAATTGATATTTTTTATATTGTTCATCATTGTTTTTCCAAATGGAATTTCTTACAAATAAATAGTCTTAAACTGGCCATATTATGAATATAATTTAGAAGCTTGTGTGAAATATCTTTTTCTTTCTTTTTTTTTTACATATCTTAATATTTATATGAAATTACTTTTTAGTTACTCCAACTTTGTTTTCACACGTGAGAACTACTCTGAAGTAACAGATAACTCGCCCATGTGGTCTGTGGATTGTGAAATGTGTAATACAGCTGCTGGTAATGAATTGGCTCGAATCTGCATTGTCGATGAAGATTGTAATGTGAGTCCAGTCATTTTATTAAATAATTATAGATGTATACTCTATTTTTAATACATACTTATATCATTTAGTAAAACATGTATATATTCATTTCAGATTGTATATGAAACTCTCGTGAAGCCACATAATCCTATTAGAAACTACGTAACTCGCTACTCAGGCATAACACCTGCCATGATGAAGCCAGTAACGACTCGTTTAGAAGATGTGCAGGCAGATATCCGTGCCATTATCCCTCCAGATGTTATTCTTGTAGGACAGTCGTTAAACTTCGATTTGAATGCAATGAAGGTAAGTTTTTTTATTTATTTATTGTATTATCTATTACAGTAACTTGTATTATTGGATCATTTGGTGTGAATTTTAGCAGAAAGGAACCAAACTACAGAATGTATAACAATGAGTTTGAAGTGGGTTTTTATTTGAGTGAATTATTTCAATCAAAAAGAACCACCTTTTTAGTTCAGGTATTTTAAATGAAATAAATTATTCAGGTATTTAAATTATCCAGAGTCAACTGAGTTTGAATTGAGTTTAATAAAAAGTGTGATAAGGAGTTGCTTCCTTTCTGCGAAACACCATCATTCCAACTCTGTTATAGAATTTTACTGCCTTGAAAATTGGAATGTTTTTTTAAATTGCTTTTGCATTGTTGCTCAGACAAATTTAATTTTAAAAAGCTTTAATTTAATTGTGCTAGTAAATAACTTAAAGAGAAAAATAAATGTACAAATCAAACAGCACCAAAATGTGTTTTAGTTTTAATTCATTAAAAAAAAACTGTAAGAATTGTGTGATACTTCTCTTGAATTGCATTTTATTTCCATGGATGATGTGTGATGAAACTAAGGTAACATTTTTATCCATGATACAATAAATTGCGCTATTTTAACAAACATTTCACATAGCCTGTTCAATTATATCATGAGAATTTTAAAATAGAAGGAGCCTTTGCGAAAGGATTGTGTGAAGCTATACTTAAGTAAATTTTTAAAAAATAGTTAAATAAATACAAAGCTCTTGTTTTTTAGAAGTGACCTGTATTATTTATTTGTATTTTCCTATTTGGTCAAAACATTTAATAATTTATCATTCATGACCTGCTAATGTTGATTATTAACGGATAGTTTAAATTCATTTGAAGTGATTCAATGAGGGTTGCTTGATCACTTTTAAATATTTTGATTTTTTTTTATGTATGATTACCTTATTATTCAGGAGTTTTTTTAATACCTTGCTCTATAACTAAATGGCAGTCATTTTTATTTGTAAACACACAGTGTTACTGTGTTATTTCAATTTGAAGACATTAGTGTTAAATTGAATATCTCGGCACAGGGTTGTTTCAACAATTTAGTTGATATAATTGTTTTTAGAAAAGTCTCCTTTACAACATTGTTTATTACCTTTATGCCCTAAATTAAAAAAATAACCGGTCCCAATTACATCCGAAATTTGGTATTGAAAATTTAAAAAGTCTACTTTTTACACCCAAAGAAGTGATTTATCTGGATGTATCTTTTTCTCTAGTTAGATATCATAAACTATTAGTTTAATATAGAATAAACAAATAAAGTATTTAGAATGTAATATCAGTGTTAAGATTTGTACAGTACTTTGCTATCGTATAGGTGTACATGTGCAAAAATCAAATTTTTATATTCAGCTTCACCAGAGATACTAGCCCAAAATTTAAAAAAAGAAAGATTTTCAAATTTCAAAAATTTATTAATAAAAAAAAACACTTGTCATCATTCTTGCTCTGTATAAGGCTGGTTTTTATTTATGTATAAAAAATAGATTTTCCAAGTTTTTAATTCCAAACTTTGCAGGTCATTGGAACTGGTTATTTTTTAATTTAGTGCAATAAACATTGTTGTAGAGAAGACTTTTTTAAAAGTAATTAAGCAAATTAAAATGTAATTTATCTCAATGTAGACATTTTAATGATAATTCCTCATAATTGAAGTATCGTCCTGTATTTACAAGTACAAATGACAGTAATTCAGTTATGGTCGAAGCTATATTTTTTTAAAAACAGTTTTGAACCCCTCAATTATAGGGAAATCTCATACAAGTAAATCAAAATATTTAAAAATTATCAAGTGACCAACTTAATTTTTATTTCACTTCACTTGGATTGACCCAATAGGAACATTTTACAACTAGAATTGGTTTTGTTTGAAATTATTTTCACTCTGCAATGTATGAATATTAATATAGAATATATATAATATATATATATTTATAATAAATATATAATATATATACACAATATTTTTCTGACAATTTCATAGGCAATAGTTAAAGGAACCAAACCTAAACATGCAGTATTTATTATTACGCAGTTGAATGAGGTTGTATTTGAAATGCTGATGTAGAATGTATTCTGGGCATTTGACAAAAGTAACTTAGTTTGTTAGGTAATTTATTTCTAACTGATAAATAACAGTATTCATTGACTAAATAAACCATCCATCAAAGCTAAGTAAGGCATTAAATTATCAAATTTTCCAAATGGAAATATGTTGTTAGCTAAGTGAATAAATCAAAGTGAATTTTTACAGTTTTGTTCTGATGCACAATTTATAAAAATTAAATATATTTATTAAAGACTATAACAATTAAATTTTATTAGTAATCATAATTTTGTTTTCTATAGATGGTGCATCCATACGTTATTGACACTTCAGTGATCTTCAACTTGTCAGGACATGCACATCGAAAGACAAAACTTAAAATTCTTACTGCAGAATTCTTGTCATTAAGAATTCAAACTGATGACTGTCTCGGGCACTGTCCAATTGAGGATGCGGTTGCTGCTATGAAATTAGTACAAGCGAAATTATCTCACTGTTAGTATTTAACTGATACTATGTTTAATATTACATTTAAGAATAAGGTTTTCATTCATATTAAAGAAATTGAGCTGTGTAAGATCAACATAAAAATTTTCTTGTATGCAGTTAAGGGAGTGTTTTAATCACACATTTTTTTCAATTTTATTCAAAGGATTTAATAAATCAATACTAGTTAGCCTCAGAAAAGTTGAATTTCGTTATAACATTAAGATAGCTATAGTTGTGCACCTATAAATGATACCTCTACATAATCACCAGAAATGTAGTAACTACCACCTTCATTTATTACATGAAGGTCACAATAGATTTTTATAAAAAATAATATCTCTTCTTGATAATCATCTTTTTTAGTTTTTAGTTAGTTAGTTTTCATTTTAGTTAGTTATATTAGTTTTATTTTAGTTAGTTATATTAGTTTTATTTTAGTTAGTTTTGGTTAGTCTGTTTTAGTTTTTAGTTATATATATATAAATATATTGCTCTATTTATTCTGTATCAAATAATAAGTCTTAATTTAATATTTCTTGATATAGTATACATAGATTTTAGTTTGATTAGGAATTACTTTTTTGAGCTACTGTTTTTTAGTTTAATAGGTGTACAAGAAATTGAGGTGTTTTCTACTTCAAATTTTTATATACTTTTTACTTATATCAGAGTTTATTTTAATGTTCTGTTTTTTTTTTGTTTTGTTTTTAGCCCTCAGTTGGGGAAACAAACTTTTAGGAGGTGTGAGATCTGAAGAAGAATCTAACTCTGCAAGGCTTCTCCTGAAATCAAGGGAGGCTGCTGGAATGGCACGCATTAATGTTGCTGAATCTAAGCGAATCTCCTGGCCACAATTAAATGGAAATAGTCATCGTTATAATCATGATGCACTGCACCAATCCCTGAAGGGTTGCGGTCCAAGCACATACAGTATTGGTGCCACATCACTTTTCTCTCACCTAGTTCGTTGCGACAAGAATGGTAAATTCAATCATATTGTTGAGAAACATATTTGACTAGGAGAAAAATAAATGTTTGTTTTACTAAGCATTTAAATAAACTACATTTAACACAGTTACTTTTTCTTATTTAATGTTATGGAAGTTTAGTTATTAATGTGTCAAGATTTAGAAATTTATACATTTTTTTAAATTGAATTTTTAATTAATTACATAAAAACTTTTAATTTAAAAATATCTAAGTACACTCGTCAATTATTTTATTCTGCATTGTGATGATTATTTATTTTGTTGTTTTTTTTTCTGGGAAAATGTTTACTTCATTGTGTGTATGTATATGAAATTTTCCTTCTATTTATGAGGGATACAATTTGTCTGGGGGTGCAGTCATTAATAACACTAAATAAGGTTAACTTATTTATTATTTTGCCCCTATTTAATTTGATACATTCGTGTGGAAGATATAAACAAATGAACAACCAAGTATAGGGTAGATATGAAAAAGAGATTTCACTGCGAAACGAGAGAATAAGATAGAAGTATGCAAAAGAGGTCTTGTCGGCAAAAGTAACGTATATCTCCTACTCAATATTGCTGATTTTGAATTTATGTGATTTTACATTGGGAAAAAAGTAAATAATGTATGGAGGCTGTAAATAAACTGTATGATATGGCTGAGAATAAAAAAATCAGAACTACTTCATTTTATGTCACGTCAAAACTATTAAAAAAATAATTCAAGGGTAGGAAAAATATATATTCTTTAATGTTTGATAATCTTGTTAGATTGATTAAACAACCGTAACATAAAACCACAGCTCAAGTTGGTTTATTACTCAAATAAACCTTAAATAAATGATTTAACATTTTAATTAATTAATTAATTTTAACATTTAACATATCGTAACTTGGTAAACGTACATAGGTAAATATCGGTGTTATTAAGGGACTCTAAAACTCCTTGATATTAAAATTTTAAATTTTCTGGTAAATCTGAAGGTAAAATGTTATAGACTAAAAATTTCATTCATCTTTCCTCTTTTCTGAAAGATTTTAAAAGGAATTCATAATGAAATAGCTCATATTGAGCTAAGAACAAATTTACAGGACCGTTAAAGGTTTTTAAACTGTATCATTAGAATACATATGGAATATTCTCACATGTTTTATAACAAGCATTACCTTCAAAAAAATTTCTTTGTATTTTTTAATGCTTATTTGCGCAGGTGTTAAGGTATTGTGACCTGTTTATATGAATGCAAAAAACAAAAAACAAGCTCCATCTTTATTATATGTTGAAGAAAGTTATAGAGAATAACTACTAATGGGTTCACTAGATATTTATAAAATTGAAAGTGTACTTGTGTTTTAAACAATGTTCATGTTTATGGCTTGTAATGTGCTGTTATTAATCCTCTCTTTTTAGAGAATATTTACTATCACTTCAATTGAACAACCATTGTTCAGTATCCCATCAATTAGGACTCCATGAAACACATGTAATTTTTTTGTGAGTTTAAATTTGGACACCCAGTACAATAGAGAGAGAAATGCTTTATTTGTTCAGCAGTGCTGTCCAACTACATTGGATTGCCATAATATACAGCATACTTATCAGTCCATATCGGACATTCTGTACATTACCATTTGCTTGTCTTAAATACATACTTACATATAAGAATATAAACCCAACTCATTTAGTTTCATTCATTCATTGTCTAATGTGAAACATGAGATCTGTATAAACCTATGCAGGTTGTTTTTTTATAAGTTTTTGTTGTGTCAATATCCCTGCAGTATAATGTGGATGTGATGGTTTTACCTCTTGGTAGAAAGGGGAAATGAATTATTAATGAATTAATTTGTGCCTTTCTCTCTTCTTTCTTATTCAGACATCTCTTCTAACTTGCAGTATAGAGATTTTGCATAAGGAGTGCCACCTGCCTCTGTCAAGGGCAAAGGCTCCTGGCTTTCGCCCAATCCAATACCATTTTCTTTAAGAATATTTTTTGGAGATCATTCTTCCAAGTCACTCTTGGCCTTCTTTTTCCTGATGGTTTAACTTCCATAGCTTCTTCGCTGACCGGTTGTCATCCGTCCTCATTACATGGTCAAACCATCGAAGCTTTCCTTTCTCAATTAACTAACTGAGGGATTCAATTTTGAGTGCAGTCCTTATTGTCTTGTTTTGTATCGGTCCCTTTTGGTATTCCCTTCTGTTTTCCTTAGATACCTCATTACCATGCTTTGGAGTCAGCTTCGATCACAGTGTTTTAGGGCCCAGGATTCACTTTCACTAGTGATAATAGAAACATATGTTGAGCGATAAATAGCCAATTTAGTTTCATTTGTGACTTATTCTTACTCAAAAACTTTTTATTGATGGCAGAAAACATCCTTCCCGAAGTGGCAATTCTTGCACTGATTGAAATCATTAATTGTGTCACTCGGAAATTTCTCAAACCCACGGCAAGTGGCCTCTTCATTACAACATCTTCCTCCAAACACATTGGTAATGTATCTTGCAGCCTGGGCTGCCATGTGTCCAAGTTTAAACTAAAAAAAAAATTGTGTTTCCCTGTTTCTATTTCAATTGTAGTGATAGAAAATACAATCAAAAAAGAGAGGATTAGAAGCTTGTCATTACTATCTGTAAAAATAAAAATTGGTAAAGAACAGAAGTATGCTTTGAATTTCATAAATATAAGACCTTCTAACCCGTTAGAAGTTGTCCTGTTAAAATCATCGGAAATGACCCAATAAATTGTGTTAATCTTTCTATTTTTTATCAAACTAAATTTTAATATAATATGGAAATAAATTATATTGAAATATCTTTTAATTTATTTAATTGTTATATGATATAATTTTTTAAATATTTTATTTGAAAAGAAGAGATATGGCCAGGACCGGGACTCGAACCCAGGACTTTCACCTCTCCGTGGTGACGCCTCAACCATCTCGGCCATCCTGGCACATTTCCCGTCCAGCCTTATCAATTCTTTTCACTTGATCCTATATCATAGGCGTCACCACGGAGATGTGAAAGTCCCGGGTAGAGTCCCGGTCCTGGCCATATCTTTTCTTTTCAATTAAAATATTAAAAAAATTATATCATATAACAATTAAATAAATTATAATAATATTAATGATTTAAAGTCAACAAGATCCAAAAATAAAGTAATGTTCACTTAACATTCTTCCCGTGTATACATCGCCAATTGCGAGAACACAGAGATATAGGATCAAGTGAAAAGAATTGATCAGGCTGGCCGGGAAACGTGCCAGGATAGCCGAGATGGTTGAGGCGTCACCACAGAGGTGAAAGTCCCGGGTTCGAGTCCCGGTCCTGGCCATATCTTTTCTTTTAAAATAAAATATCTTTTAGTTTTTCTTAAATTGTCCAACTATTTCTTCAAGTCCTGGGAGTAATTGAGATAAAAAAATTCTTTTTTCTCACATGTTTATGTTTTGGTTCTGTTTAGCATTGCTTGTTGCTAAGAGGAATGACCTAGACAGGTTCGTCCCTTATTGTGGCAACGTTAAAAATAGATTCCAAATGGAAGAAGTCGATACCAACAGAGCTATTGTAAAGTATGTCAGAGACTTCACTCCAAATGATGGAACTGGAATAGCCTATGTTTCATTGTCATCGCAACAACCTGAAAATGCTATTGAAAAGGTAATGTTATGTTATATAGTATGTAATTATACTATATTACATTTTCCATACTAAATAGACGTTTTAAACAGGTGTCTCTCTCCTGATAAAAGTGGACCAGTGCTGTTATAAAATCTTATTTTTCTCTTCACAATTGGCCTAGCACAATTTATCTAAACCTCTCTTTAAAGCTAAATGAGCTAAATACAAATTTGTAATAATGATAAATCGGTAACAGATGGTTGGCTTTAATGACCTATACCGAAATATGACATACAAATTTGTAAAATGTCTTTGCCTGAAGACAGATATAAAATTAAAGCATTCTTCTTTAGTTATACTATGGATTCCTTATGTTTGTTTTTGTCCGGATTTTGACATTTTGGTTTGAATTATTAAAAACTTCAAATTATTGGATATTTACTTTCACCACAATTAAACGAACATTCAATATGCCATCAAATATGGCCATTATATATTTGGTCATGTGTTGAAACACTATTTTTGCAAAAAAATTTTTGAGTTTAAAATTGTACACTCGGCCCAAGCTGCAAGACATATTACCACCGCATTTGGGGAAGTGTGTTGTAACAAACGCATCATTTGCCATTGTTTAGAAAAATATTTAGCTGACGACACTGATTAATTCATAAATAATTCATTTCTCCTTATTACCTAGAGGTGAAACCATCACATCCTTATTGTACTGCAGGGAGATTGACATAATGCAACAAAAGATTATAAAAAAAAACCTGCTGTGGTTAATGGGACGAGGCCTTATACTCTTACACATCAATGCCAGATCTCATGTTTCAAGAGAGATATTGTGGTGATATAACTCCACAAGCTGGATTACAAAGTCCTCCCAATCCTACTTTATTTACCTGACTTATCTCCAAAAGATTTTCATCTATTTGGACAACTTTGTTAATGGTAAATTTTTGAAAATGGTTCTCAAGTCAAAAACACATTCCAGACTTTATTTCATTACAAAACCCTCAATTTTTCAGTTATGGCTTAGAAAATTAGATAACAGGAGGAAAATGTAGACAAAATGAGGGTAAATATTGTGAATATTTAGATTTTATAAACTTGCTTTACTAATTAACCTTACATTTGAAAAGTTCATGTGACACTTCATATGAAGTGACCCGATATCATAATCAGGTTTCCTCTGTTTTAGATGATTTTGAAAATTATAAAATTTGTGTTCTATTTGTTAAGTTGTTATTGTTATAGAAACTCTCTAGCCTTGACAATTTTAATAATTTTATATCATTATTGTTATAGGCAGATAAGCTGGTGTCTAAGTTAATGAAGACCACAAAAGAGAACACTTTATACTCTGTGCTGCTCGCTGGAAGTACGGTAAACCCCAGTAATGGAGTGGTGTTTCTTCATCTTGCAAGAGAAATAATTCCTGTTGTTCCTGGATTTAAATAGTTTTAATTTTTTGGGAAATAAACTCTATTTTTTTACTATTTTATTTTATTTGATTTTGTTTAATGTACCTTCGACTGCTGGGCAATTAACGACATCTATTTTTTAAAATTTGTATTTAGTGGTAAAGTGTATTATGTATGTATATTGTTGTAAAGACTTTATCTGCAATTATGTATTTTGTTAGTGCAGAATCTGAATATAATTGTATTATTTTGTGTATTATTGTATTATAATAAAAGGTTTTAATAATTCAATAATTGTATTTTTGACAGTAATATGATATTTTTGTACATTTTTTATGTATAGATTTTTATGATTATGATATTTTAAGAATAGTAAATACTAATGTATATCACCATGAAAATACATTGCATTTTTTAAGTTTTAAATATATGCACATTTTTATTATTTATGCCCTAAACAAAAAAAAATATTGATTAATTTATAAATATTTTTATTTTAAAGAGAAAAGATATGCCCCTGGCCAGGATTCAAACCCGGTTCCTCTGTCTCTCCGTGACAGCACTCTAACCATTTATTATGTTACTGGCCAGAGATGGATCCTAAGGGATCTAGGACCCTTCTGGGACTCATCCATTAAGAGGGTATCCAAAATAAGAGGGAAAATATGGTGGTTGAGGATGATCCAGAATAAATCACCTGCCTGAACAACAGTTGTCCAAGAATCAGTAGAGTCTACCGTGTACTGAACCCCAGACCATTCGTGGGTAGTAGTAGTGCAGGTTTTTTTTTTTTTTAATTAATTTAAAACCACTCTAATTTAAAACAACCCTTATTAAAAAATATTACTTAAAAAAGATTTCCCTTGTCCTTTGTCATTAAAATAAAGGTGATATCTTTTGTGCTACATCCAATATATAGCAAAATACTATAAATTTGTCTTTACAACAAGGACTGAGATAGGAAGGGGTTTGAATTTGCATGTGAGGGCATGAATTCTGATAGTTCAGGATTTATCAATATGTTTAAGAATGGAATCCCTTATTTTTCGTTTAATTTGTGAAAAAATAAAAGAGTTAAATTATAAAACTGGGAAAAATGAATCAAATGGAGTTAGAGACAGGGTAACGGTCTAACTGAATCTAGATAATTAAATAATATTTATTACCATATTATGGTAAACAGTTTTTAGAACCAAAACACGCTCTACAGAAAAAAAAATTATAGAAGATAAAAACAGATAAGTTCATATTGGGAAATGGAAGCTGGCTTTCCCGCAGAAGCTTCTGAGTTCCAACTATCCACTTGAGGAAACTTTTCAGGTAGACTCAACATGAAGTTTCAGGATATCCTTCTAGAAGTAAAATAATTAATATCAGTTTTCGATTAATTCTGTAAACAAGGTGTAACCGTATGGTTATTTGTTATTAATTTCAATAGCAATATATTATTTCAATGTCAATGAAGTCAGTTCAATTAAATTAAAACCCCTTGATTTTAATTAATAACGTATTGTGTATCTCACTCAAAAATATAGTGATTTTTTTCTTCTCAGGTTTCCTTCAACCAATCATTTCCTTTAATTCTTTTTTCCATTCTGTCTTATGTTGTATATCTTCCTCCCTCATAACATGGCCGTGCATACTTTCCTCAATTCCTTCTATCCATCTTTTTTGTGGTCTTACTCGCCCTTTCCTCCCTTCAACACTAATCGAAAATTAAATGGGGCAATCTTTCTTCCTCCATTCTTCTGATATGACCCATTCTAATTTTCTTTCATCTATATTTTGGAGGACTTTTTGTTAAGTTTGCTAAGTTAAGTTTCTAGTCTGGATATCCTAGAAGCTCTCCTCCAATAGTCTATTAAAGTAGCAAGTAGCTTTTTTCCTAGAGCAACGATTATCATCCATGTCTCTGCTCCATTTAGTAATGAATTAAATGCTTTCAATAATGGACTTATATAAGCTTCTTGGTAACTGTCATCACATTATTGTTCCAAAAGACCGAGTTAAGCATACCGATTGATTTGCGGGTTGTATTTATCCTTTTTCGGATGTTCCATTAGTTTCCATTCCAGAGCTTAAATATTTAAAATTATCCACTCTTTTTATTAAATTTCCTTCAATACATGCTGCGAAAAATATGAGAGACATATTATAGTTGGGGTTTTAATTAAACTTCTGCGAAACTGAACAAATGACCAGTTATGTACCTTCTTGAAGGGATCGGAATAAAAAAATGGAGTAATATAGTGAATTATTTCATCATCATCATCATAATCTTTTCCTCACCTACCGCTGTGCACTCTGAGGATTCTTCTTATAGAGCCTGGGCCAAGTATCTCCAAATACTTATTATTTTTTTATTTATTGATTGATATTTACAACTGTATTACAATAATAAAACAAGTAAATAGGCTAAGTGATACAAGATGACAAGTAGAGAATCTACCCACTGGTAGTACTCAAATCACAAGTTCAACTAAGAAGGTCATGTGACCATCTTCTTTTCAGACAGTAGGATAATCGGAGGATTATAGGGATTTGAAGAGGAGCTAGGTTTGAAACTAGAGGGTTGAATGGAAATGAAGTTTGTTTTGAAAGGATAGATAGTGGGTTCTGGCCATATCAGCAACAAATGGGACATTAAGGTCATTATGGATGACTTTATTCTTAACAAAATAAGGAGCATTGAGGATTTTACGAAGGACTTTGGATTGTAGGGATTGGATACGAGAGGAATTCGATGGCTTAGAGGAGTCCAAAGCTCCACTCCGTAAGTCCATATGGGTCTAATGATTGTCATGTGTATGAGTCTTTTGTAATTAGTTGGGAGCTTAGAACGCTTAGTAAATATTGAAGTAGCCTGAAACATCGAGCAGGTTCTTGTCTTTTCAGTCTTGTATGAGGATTCCAGGTTAATGGTTTGTCGAGATACAACCCTAAGTAGCGGATCTGTTCTATAGGCACCAGTGGGATATTATTAAAAGATACTGAAGGGCAGGAAGCCGTTGGCTTATGACGTAAGGTAAAAGTGATTTGATGCGATTTTTGAGAATTTATTTTAATTCTTCAGTTTTGACACCATTCTTCAAGATCAGTAATATGGAATTGGAGGTTTTGGAATGCAATAACTGGATTGGTGTTGACTGATAATACACATGTATCATCAGCATACGTTAGTATCAGCATAGGATAGTATTAGGATGAGTCAGGATGTCAGCTGTATTAACTGTATAAAGGATTGGGCAAAGGATACTACCTTGAGGAACACCAGCAGATTGGGAAAAGAGGGATGAATAGACATTATAGAAGTTCTATTTGTGAGATAGGATTGAAGGATGAGAAAGTATGTAGGGTGTAGGAATTTACGGAGTTTGTAGAGCAATACTGTATGATCTCCAAATATGAATATGAATTATTTCATATTAAATAAATTAAGAGTGAATTAAAGGCAGTAAACTAAATGTAAAAAAAAATGTATTTTATTGTTTTACTACTTAATTTTAAATATTTAATACTTTATAATAGTATTTAAATATTATAAAAGTAAACAAATAGAATAATCGCATCATGCAGCATGGATTTAGTACATTCCTAAGAAGTTGTGAAAAAAAGTCACCTATTCTACATTGACAAAGAGGCGCTTTACATGGAATCACCAATTATTAATATAATTTATCGGAACAAATATCGATTTGATGGTGAATATACTACTTGGTTACGTGTATTGAAGCCGTATATCTTCCGTTTCAAAACAAAGCAGTCGATAAATGACAATAAAGTTATCTTGAACACCTATTGCTATTAATAAATACATTATAGAACCTTCTTTTATCAAACGTGGATTAGGAATATAAGTAATTTTAAAGTTATACTAAAAAAAAAACAATTTTTGGCCGTAGATCAAAATCAGCCAAAATGTGAATATTAATGAGAAGTTTGGTTCAGAAATATCAGTAAAAAAAAGTCTTTCAGCGAATAGTATATATTAAATAATTTTTAAAGAAAATAATTACAAACATAATTGATCAAACATTAACATTATTTATTAATGTTGGTAATTGTTTAGGAAAGGTCTCCCTTCAATCCACTGCCATTAGGCGATGAACCCAATACCCTTCATGGGTTGTTCAGGTGTATCTTTAATAATAAAATTAGATTAAAAATATAGTTATTTTATTAAAACTTACTACGCATGATATTTCTTTAGGGTCGAAGGATATATATTACATTCCAATTTCATTGTATATTCACACAAACAAATATAAATAATAACACTCGTATTTACAGAATTAAGAATAAGAGGTAGTAAGTTACATGGTTGCAGTAGATAGTGGTAGATCCGTGGTGTTACTGAAAGAATTTGATACAGCAGAAACTTGAGGAGCCGTAGGCTGGCGTTGGCCGAACTGGATCAAGATGACCAGGTAAGTTGTGGCCGCCGCGATCATCTGCAAACGATCAAGTCATCTCTTGATATATCAAGAATTGTTTCTAGGAAACAATGAAACATCTGAAAACCATTGTTGTGTCGACATGGCAACGAGTTAGTAACTCATCAAAAGGCAATTTTACTTGAGAAGGAGAATAATTATGAACTAAAAATGAAAGTTTCAATTGGAAACAGTAACTACCATTGTCATAGAAACTAAGCCACTCCCAGTTTTGGCTTACTCCTCTTTCTATCCCATTGGATGATTAATGATTATGACTAATTACTGATGATGAATGATTAATGACTATGATTAATAACATAACTTAACATTTTCTATTTAAAAAAACCCTCAAGAATGATCGATTTTCGACTTACTACCTTTTTCCATGTCAACACCTCAATTATATTTACGCATTATTGTGTAAATATCAATATCGCATAATAACTCCATCTTAAAACCGTAAATTAATAAATAGGTAAAGTAGATTGATATTATGTTACTTGTTACGAAGGTTTCCGGGGCGACCTGTGGTTTAGCGGTTAGTATAACAACCTACTAAGCCCAACATTGTGGGTTCGGAGCCCGGTAGATGGCCCTAGGATTTTTTAAAAGTCTTGGTTATTGCGTTATCCAGAAGGGAGATAAAATAGGGGTCCCAATACTGTTCTGGGTCAGGTACTCGCAATGATAGCAAATGATAGCAATGATAGCATCGTCCGATTAGCCATAGCATATATGAATAAACAAACAATTTTTTTTTCACAATATACATTTTCATCATCGTCACCATCATTGCTATATTTAGGTATACCTACCTTCTTTCACCCTCGTTTACTCGAAATTCGCTACACCTAAATATTATATTTAAGATATATAATACCTAAATATTAGGTAAGGAGGCTTTATTGCGCTATTATTTGTTATAATTATTGGTAAGTGTAAGGAAAATAACTATTAATATGATATAGAGATATTGTGTAATTAATATAAAGACATCCTCATGATTCTACTGACTGAATGAACCAATGTGTAATCCAAAGTAAAAAAGCCACAAGCTGTGAAGAGTACTTCTCTCTTCATCGCGATGTGGAGGCGTAATTTCTTCTGTAGGCAAACAAAAATAAAGTTATAATTTGCTCTTGTCTAATTACTTCCATGTGTGTAAATACAGTGGAGCGTCGATTATCCGAACGTTCAATTGACGGAACTGTTTTTTTTCCAAATGAAAATTTAATTATACTGAATGATAATTGTTGACCTTGAATATGTGGAAGAATGTGGTCCGGGTAGAGGTCAAAGAATTTCTCAGGAGAAAACTTTATAGAGTAACCTTAGAAATTTTAATTAATTTGATCAGATCATCCAGTTACTTATTTGTACTGTTAAAATTATTGTTATTTTAAATAAAATTTGACCAAAAATAAAATGATTTTTTCTATGAACGGATAAGGGAGCCCTAATCATTCTCGGAAACAGCGAAAAAATGAACTTAGACTTCAATTCGTATTTGCTTACTAAGAACTGTAAACCAAATTAGATAATTTCATTTGTTTCTCTGAATCCCTTCCTAGAGAGGAAGAGATTAAGTAAGTAAGTAAGTGAATTTCGATTATCCGAACCACCCCTGACAAGATTAGTTCGGATCATCGACGTTCGACTGTATATGAATAACACTTACGTTATTTGATATATCATTTGTCGTATCGTCGATCATGAGTTGGTACAACTGCGTGTTAAACTCTTTTGCCTAGAACAGTGAATTGAATAACATGAGATTATAGCAATAAAATAGAGCCAAAAACTCAAAAAGAAACACTATTATTTATTATAATGCAATTGGGAAAAACCACAATGCAAAACCTTATGTTTCAAATCCAATAATACACCCACTTACCAGTCGACGTTTCGCCTATTAAGGCATTATCAAGACACAAAAACAAAAAAGGATTATGTGAATCACATCTCGAAGATAAAGGTACAATACATCCCAACGATCAACAGCCCAAACAGTCTCCAAACATGAGACAGCACCCCACCACCAAGACGCTCAACATACAACTGAAAAGAAGGTAATCGAAGGTCCTTTTTTGTTTTTGTGTCTTGATAATGCCTGAATAGGCGAAACGTCGACTGGTAAGTGGTTGTATTACTGGATTTGAAACATAAGGCTTTGCATTGTGGTTTTTCCCAATTGCATTATAATGAGATTATAGCCTTAATCTTAAGTGGTAATTGAAATTAATTATTCCATATATTAATATGGCTTATGTTATTGATGATGAGAATAAAGGAACCGGAAGTCATCTTACCACTTGAGAACATTTCCTACTCGTCACGACAATCTGTAAACATAGGCGGAAGCAGACAATGACCCAGATAATTTTGTCTAAGAGTGCATAATAGGCTATACCAGCGCCTTGCTTGGCCAAGGAGATGAGTTCGTAAGACCGATAAGCCCCTGATAGCGAAAAAACAAAACAAGTGAGTATAATAATGACTACTCGGATTCCATGGATCTTGTTAATGATCCTTGAACAAATCGACAATATATTATGAATTGCAACTAGTTTTTCTAACGTTTTCATATTTTGGGAGGGAGATATCTTCCATTTCTGCAAGCCATTCTTGCAGATGGAGAACATGATGCCCAAGATTGTTAGCATCGACGTATACCAATGAACTAAGACAGCCATGTTACCAAGAAGAACGTGTTTATATACCGTCTTCATCAGGGACTTCAAAATATTATTAGGATAGTTGATATCATCCTTCTTTAGCCTGATGAAGAAGGCCCCAACGGTTAGGCAGCTGTTGATTACGAGAGGCCTCAGGCTGCAGTTGTAGTCCACATTTTGTTCCAGTTCGAGTATTTTAGACTCGGCGATTTCCAAAAAACGGACGAATCTGTTTATGTCCTCCAATTGGTTCAACAGTTCAAATATAGACAGTAATGGTACACAATTCAAGAGAATACTAGTAAAAATGTATATTTTCGCAGTTTGGAGAATATTGTGTGGAAATATTCCTTGAATGCACAATATCGCGTTGATGAAAGTGTACACGCAGCAGATGATCGTGGAAAGTATTAGCTTTATAACTGATACGCGAAGATTTCCCGACTTTTCGAGCGACATTGGGAACAGAGCGAACAATTTCAAAGGCTTTGTAATTTCCGATGTTTTTCGTCGCACAAATGTTTCCATGTTTTTCTTACAACTGAATGCTGAGAGGATCGAACCTGTCAGCGAACAATAAAGATCTGTGAGGAGATAAGACTGAAGTGCGACGAAGCACGATTACCTAGATCATGATATGCTGACCTTTCTTGTTCGATTTCTCTATATTGCGATATTCTTCGTTCTTTGTTACGTGAAATGCGTCATAATAAATTGTTTTCCATTCTGTTTTTTATTATTCCGTCAAAGGATAAGTAGGACTCTAAAGGATCAATCAAAATCTCTTTTTATCTCTCTCTGCTGAAAGTATAACAGAAGCATGAAGTGTTAAAAGAGGCCGATGATGACAATTATGTTAAAAAAATGAATATAAATATTCATTCTAAGCTTCAAGCATTTACAGAGAGTAATTAAAATGAAGGGAAACGGAAAGATCTGCGGGGTAGAGGGGATAGGCTGAGGGGTAGACCGGGGGGGGGGGGGGTAGCCTGGAGGATTGCATTGACAGTGATCTCCCCGGTCTGGGCTTCGATAGTAGTCATATATCATGGATAGTAGTCGTGTATCATGGATAGTAGTCATGTATCATGGATAGTAGTCATGTATCATGGATAGTAGTCGTGTATCATGGATAGTAGTCATATATCATGGATAGTAGTCGTGTATCATGGATAGTAGTCATGTATCATGGATAGTAGTCATATATCATGGATAGTAGTCATATGTCATGGATAGTAGTCATGTATCATGGATAGTAGTCATATATCATGGATAGTAGTCGTGTATCATGGATAGTAGTCATATATCATGGATAGTAGTCGTGTATCATGGATAGTTGTCATGTATCATGGATAGTAGTCATGTATCATGGATAGTAGTCATATATCATGGATAGTAGTCGTGTATCATGGATAGTAGTCATATATCATGGATAGTAGTCATATATCATGGATAGTAGTCATGTATCATGGATAGTAGTCATATATCATGGATAGTAGTCGTGTATCATGGATAGTAGTCATATATCATGGATAGTAGTCGTGTATCATGGATAGTAGTCCTGTATCATGGATAGTAGTCATGTATCATGGATAGTAGTCGTGTATCATGGATAGTAGTCATATATCATGGATAGTAGTAGTCAGTCGATGGAAGCTTGTAAACGTGGAATGGCGATATCGACAACGGGCCTTCGGGTTCCCTAATTAATTAAATATAATAAAATGAATAATGTGAAAACTATTTATAAGAAAAATATAATGAACGGAAATAAAATCGTGCCAGAGAACCATGTTGATACACCTCTATTTCACAAAATATATTAATATAGATAAGAAAAAGATTTAAATGAGATATTTAATAATTCTTGGGGCATAAATATAAGTAGAAACTTTAAGAATCATAAAAAAATTACATACTATCGACAATGGTGGTATATTATAGATAATTATAGCTCTTGATAAATAGGTTTCGCGTCCTGAACAACATTTAAGATAATAATGTATGATAGTAATATTTAAACTATCATAGTAATTAATTATATCAGTTAATTAATTATATACGTATACTCCTACTATAATTAAGAAAACATATAAAGGGATAAAATTATAAGTGGCTTATGTTTGGAGCTTAACCCTCAACTACATAATATAAAAAGATATTGATGGAAAACATTTTTTTTTTTGCATGTGTTTAAATCTTATCTCTATATTATATAAAAACAAGTTTCCAATGGGTGATAAATGTATAAAAGTAAATAATAATATGTGTATAATTTATAATAAATGTAGAAGGATAGATCATCCAAGCACATTGCAGAATCACAATATTTTCTTGTTAATCTGTTTATATATTGTAAACATCTTAACACACACAACTTTATTTTATTGCTTTATGTATATATATATATATATATATATATATATATATATATATATATATATATATATGTATATATACACACACACACACACATTTATTATTATTCCAAATCAACAAAATATTATTCTTTTTTGGTTTCTCGATAAAATGCGCTATTTAAATTAGACTTATTAGGGAATTGATATTTAAATTCAATTATTTACATTATTAAAAACTGAAAATAAATACTATCTTAAACAAAAAAGTATATTTTAAAGTGAGCATAGTTTCTAATTTAAATAACATATATCTACTGACAATTTCATTGTAGGTTATATGATCTTAAATGTTACCCAATCCAATGACGTTAAAAATAATTAGAAGCGTACGTATGTATCAATCCATTGACGTATATATAGAAACATTTTTAACTTGGCAATTTAAAAAAATTAATAAACATGAGCAAAAGCTCAACAAGAAACTTAAATTATCAATTAGAATACAATAGGAAAAAATCCCAAAGAGTAAAGCCTTGAGACGATTAACCTCTGGGAAAAACTAACCAGTCATTAAAAATTCTTAGTTTTTCCATTATTTGTTTCAGAAAACCGAGGCTTAGCTTTACAGAATTTTTCCTATTGCATTCTAATTAAAAAGGCGAAACATTCTTTTAGACTACAATATATAAAATTTCTTTAGTTACTTTTCACGGAGATGAATAGTTTATAGACTAGTATTCCCGCCACCAAAAATTAAACATTTATTTTTAGCGATTAGGAACTTTAAAATGCAAAATACGATATCATATTTTAGTTTTGAATAATTCAAATCCTTAAATTACAATAATCATTAATATTGATTACATTGATATTAATATTTTTACTGAATATTATCTTTTTTATAAAGCGGTAACTTTGATATGTATGTATAATTTTTAAAACAAATTAAAAATAATCTTTTTGTATAACTATTTTTTAATTATGTCCTATAAACAGACTGTAAATCGAACCTGGAATCATTTGTAGCTTAATAAAGGTAAGCTTTTAGGAATTACTTTAAGTAGCATCAAAATGCAAAGAAAATGTATAGGGGGGAAATCTGGCGGTTGAGCTAGGACAAATCACCTCCCTACACAACTGTTGTCCAAGAAATAGTACAGTCTCTATCGTGTATTCAATTACAATTACATATATAAAAATTGGTCATTGATTAATGTCAATGTTATTAATTATGACGTACAAACCTGCTTAGTAGTTCGATGACAGGAGTATACTGGAAAGATGACCATCAAAGAAAACATCGTTATCCATCCAGAGTAAACAGGAACCATTTTGGATCTGTGTAATGACGAGTCATTCACGACGTAATCTGCAATGAAAAACATGTTGATTGTCAAGTTGAAAAAGGACACGAAAGAGATGAGAAGCAACTGGAGGCTGAACGCTTCGTTCAAGGAAGACAAGAGGGAGACCATGCGGTCGTAGAGCAAGACGTAGCTGTAGAGGCGGCCGCTACCCAGGGTCGCCTTCGATTTGAGGGCGTTCACCAAGTGCTCCAGCTTAGTGCTCACGATCTGCACCAGGGCGACGAAGGGTGCCGTGCCTGCTACGATGATCGAGATCATGCCGTAGTAGTAGCACAGGGCCAAAGACACGGTACCGTCCAAGGGCTTGTTGCCGTTCCAGTCGAAGTAGGCCGTGACCGCGATGGCCAAGGATTGGCAAAGGAAGTAGCCCACCACCAGGACGAAGCTCGGCTTGCCTCTCGTCTCGTGCTTGAGCTTGTCCAGGATGAGGAACACCAACGAGATCTTTCGATGGTGGATCAAGATGCAGCCGTTGAAAATGACAATACAAGCGTACATGGCTAACATCTGAGACCTGAAGAGTATATTGCGCAGCAGGGAGTTCTTAGCCAGGCGCGGAGGATCGAAGACTACGAAGGCAGCTTCAACGGTACAGACTAGAACAATCACTAAGGAGTAAGTAGACCACTGGTAGGAAACTCTTTTCCTTACATGATCGTAAGGAAATACTCCAAGGAGCTTCGTCAAGAGCAATATGATATTGAATAAAGATTCAGATGAAAAATACATTTTCATGCCGAAGGAACAAGTACCCTTAGAGGAATATCGAACACAGAACGTAAGTGGACTTCGACCGGATAGTGTCTCTGATGTATCGACTCCGAAACTCCATTACGGTAAGGGAGTTTATCTTCAGACCATCACGCAATTATGTTCGCGTGATTCGTAAATTGTGGCGGTTAACAATGCGCAATTTCACTGTTCGTCCAGTGACGAAGCGGCACGAATACATTCATTTACGATCATTAGCAGGTAAACACTATATATATATTTTACTTACTTATCAGATTTTACCCCGAGACAAACAACCATCAGCCTAGAACATCTAGAAGTCAAACATTTTTTTAGGTAATAAATTACGCATTACACGGTTTAAAATTATAAATTAGTTTTATACATAATAAAACGTATCAACAAGAAAAGTACAAAAACTCGAGAAGTAATTGATAAAATACAATTTAAAAAACCCTTACACAAATTCATAAATATCTTAACCACCAAGAGATATCTATCTAGCTCGCCTTTTTAGAATACAGGGAAATTAATTTTCCTGATGAATGACATTTGATGGGCATCTTGGGGGAACGACTGGAAATCGACTTTCAAAAAAGATTGGTAAATTCTTTCAGGATAGTAAAAAGGAGTAAGTGCATGCTTGAGAGGATGATAACGAAGAAGAGTAGTCTTTTTTTTTGTAGTAGTTCCTATTTTTTTATTCATTTAGTTGTTGTTTTTTTTTATAGAGAATTTGTTGTCTGAAATTTGTTTTATACTCCAGAGGTCCATTTGCTTCTAGAATTCGTGACATACTTTTTTTTTTAATTTTTCATTAAGTATTGAAAGACTTTTATCGAGTGAAGACTCTCTAGTAAAATTTCGTTTAAAGTTTTCGCCTTTTGACAAATTGGTACAAATTTCAAACATGATTGGAACTCATTACTCAGCCGTTTAAGAACTAGTCTAGTCTTTTAAGATAATGTTGTATGAACTTCCAATATTGAATTCGATTTTGACAGAATACTTTCGACTGGAAAAGTTGAAAGGTCTGTTGTGGACTTGATCTAACATTTCAGCTTCAGAGTAAATTTTACAACTTATTATACAGAATATATTACAACAGACATTATGGAGTCTTTTCAAGTATTAAAGAAAAAAGAGGAAAAAAATCAGTTTTTTACAGTTCTGTGAAACATTAGTAATAGAAAAAAACAAAATAATAATAATAAGCAAAAAAGGCCTAACCAAAAGACCTAAACGAGCCAGTTTCCTCGACTTATCCGAAGTTTACCACGTAAAGTATCTTAATATGAAACAAAAAAAAAATACCAATTACCTGCGAGCATTGTAGACAACGCCAATTACAAAAAAATCTAAAAATAAAAAGGTATATGTTCAGCAAGATTTTGCTTCGGGTTGAGTTACTGCAAGTTGCAACTGTTTATTCATTTCATTTTTAATATTTCCCTAAAATACAAGCTATTGTGAACTTTATTATGAAGAAGAGAATGTAATAATGGACAATGAGTAGATTCCGGTAATCATTTCATCAAGAAATAAAACATTCAAATAACATTTCGAAGTATTGATGATATATGATTGTTGAAACGTTCATTTCGAGGTGAAATGATTACAGAAGTATACACATTTCCCATAACGACATTCTCTTTTCCATAATAAAGCTGATGATAACTTGTATGTTGGAAAATATTAAAAGGGAAACGAGTGAAAAGTTAAAACTTGTATGACTCAATTCGAAGCGACAACCAGCGGAATGATTAATTAACCAACAAATAAATTAATCTTATTTGTTGTAAATAGAATATTATTTATATTATATTACTCAAAATGCCCTAGATTGATTATTTTACAAATTACCTGTCCTATAATTATAAAGAATCGCTACGAGTATATTGGTGTAAAAAAGGATCAAAGTCAGAATTTCTTATTTATCCATGTTAAATAAATGTTCAAATGATGATTTGGTATCAAAGGTAAAAAATCATACTACATATTATATTGGACAATATAATCAGTTATATTTTTATGCCTCACTTGTTTTTACAACAGATAAAACAGCCATGAAATGCCTCACTTGTCCAACTCTACGTTAATTTTCTGAAACAAGAAATCAATCTTTAACAAATCTTTATCGTTAAATAATGTATTAGTAAAGTCCAATTATAAATACAAACTAAGAAATAAATATTTGGATAATATTATTAATATTTATATTTGAATCTTCCTCGTAAATTGATTTTCAATCATTGATGCTCATATAATATTTTTCGACTTTTTCTCCATTATTAGGACATCTAAATTAATACAGATATTCATTATTTAATTGTAATTAATAATTTTACTACACTAACAATTAAAATTATAAGAATTCAAATGAAGTGACATAAAGACTTTTCCAAGAAGTTATGTAATGGTAAAAAGATCATTCAGGATACATAATGCATTATGTAATTTTTTAAATGTTTACCAAATTGTGATACATAAGGATAAAATGATGTGAAGGGATAATATTGCTAAAAATGTGAGTTAGGAATATGATATAAAATTATTTATAATTACTAATGTAGTAAAATAATTAATTAAATCTGAATTAATAATATTGTGATCTTTGAGTAAAAAAATCCGACATTGGACAACCGTTATCCAAGATACAGTACAGTCTCTACCATGTACTGCACCCCAGATCTCTCATGGAGTACAGGCTTTTTTTAAATAGATGGTTCAGAATCAAATGCGGATAACTCCAAAATTTTAAAGCTAGACTTTTTCCTAAATTAACTCAAGAAACTTTCTCCCACAAAACCCTTTTACGCGTTATTTCTCCTTTATTTTTTTTACTCATTCATTATTCCTTGACTTTAGTCCGGTTCTGAACCTTCAGTTATGGGAGCATAATGCGTTGGTCGGCTGAACCCGAAATTTGAAATTTGGCGTTATCCGGTTTTGATCCTGACCGCTTTACCACATATCATGCACTTAATATCATAATAGTGTGTAACAATATCATGTATGCGGTGGCGGGATGCAAAGAGGACTAAATAGATATTTTAACATTAATTTTTTCATATTATTACTGTTTTCATACTATTCAGCATATTCTAAAACTAGTTTCAAACCCTCGAAAAGTAATGAATCTAGGATGACCTGTGGTTTGTACAACATCCTTTTACGGCCACGGTTACGGGTTCGCATCCCAGTTAGCGGTCCTAGGATTTTTAAAAGGGAGTAGAAAATGCTTGGTTATGCTGTCCTTCGAAGGTTTGTTAATTGGGGGTCCCTATTATAAGCTATGATCCCTATCCTAATTAAACCTGGATAGATAAAATTTAGGACTCACATTAAATGAATAAACAAACAAACATAATGAATCCGTTTTATTTCGGCTGAATGTTTAATGAATGAATGAATGAAACATCCCTGAGAAATTTATAAGTTTCTATTCTTTCCTTCCTCTGTGAACAATCATAAATAGCATAACCAAAAGCTTAGAGATACAAACTTACTTGAAAAGCATCTTGGATCTCATTGGTGATCGCGGCAATGTGTTTCTGCCCCTCTCTGATGACTAGATTCAGATCGGCGATGAAATTATCTTCAATGATCTTGTTGGTGTTTTGTGGGGCAGAGGCTATGGCCTTCATGCTATCGAAGAAACGGTTAATGATGCTCTTCAAAAGGTTGGTCATGCCCTGCTTCAGGTCCGCCATGTTTTCTTTAAGCTGCTTCTTCAGATCTTCCAAGATTGGCACCACAGTAGTGGTGACCACTTTCTCCATATCCTATACGCATAAAAATTAATTTAAAAACATCACTAATTGGATAATGGTTCCTGAAAATTTACAGATGCAAAAATATATATTTATAACAACGTCGAAATGTTTTGCGTGATTTTCCTGGGCACAAAGAATACAGATACAAACATGCTATCGAAAATATTCAAGCTGAAGAAAACGAATTAACGACCCAGAAAGACTATCAAATGATATTTTAACCGATAAAACCTTGAACAGAACATAAATAAACGTCGGCACTAATAAAAAATCATTTTTACTTATTTGGTGTTATTTGTGACTGCACTCACCAACTAATTTCATTTCATTCATTAGATCTTCCAGTCAACTATTTTTCTCTCTAACATAAATAATGTTAAGAGATCTAACATCGTAAATTGAATCGTAATTGTACGACAGCATTCATAAAATAGCTTAGGTCAAGATAAACGTCCTTAGCTATCTAACAAACGATCCTTGGACATAGGAATTCCGCAAATCGTTTAAACGGAAAATCCGAAATTATGAAAAACAAATGAACGATCGCTTGATAGAGAAGAAACCCAACCAATGGAGTCTGACGATAAATAATTAATTAAACAGATATTTTTTTTTCGTATTGGCCTACTAAGGACTACGCCATTTCAACTGTCATTTTTTTTCTTTTTGATATTCGCCCAGTTCTCCCTCATCTGTCGCCGGCGCTGCTCCCTCCTTTCTTCTCTCCACTTTTTTCCCGTCCTCGGTTTTGGCTTTTGTTGAAAACCCACATGGGTATTTAGTTTATCCTGAAACGGTTGCTTTCCATTACATTCTTGCAGTTTATCCCCATCTCCTGTAATTCTCTTTCCACCTCTTCGAACCAGGCAGGTTTGGTCTTCTTTTCCTTTAAATTTTAAACAGATTAATATTATTTTGTAGAACCTTTTACAGTTTGTTGAACTTATCTCTTGTCAATTATAAGGAAGAAATTATCTAATAAAAATCAAAAATCTGAAGAATATGCCTATTGGAGGATATCTAAGGCACTTTTATAAAGTCAACTTACCCCGAGTAACGACTAATTATAAATACTCCCTTAAATTGCCACGTCCAATATCCTGAATCCAATCTTCAGCTTTTAGCTAAGAATCTAAAAATGAGTTTCGGCAAGCAGCACATCAATCGAAACGTTGGTGAAGATTTTGACGACATGGTTGAAAACCGAAAAAACCTTTCAAGAATGGATTCTAAATTGAAAACAGTTAAAAGTGAAATAAAAAAAATACGCACTTCAATCATAATTAAATATTTTTAGTTTAAAAAATTATAACTTGCAAAAAATGTTTTAGAAATTATTCGAATAATATAAAATAAATATTAAAAGAAGAAAAGGTTTCCGTTGACTTACTTTGATTCCGGTTTGGATGTGTTCAAGCAAACGTTCGATATCAGGGACGACATACTTCACCATGTTGTTGGCATCGTTCGAGAAATCCTTGACAAGTTCTGCTAATCCGGAAATACTTTTGTTGGCTGAGTTCTTTTTAACGTTGACATAGATCTGTACGAGCGACTCCTTGGTGTGCTGTTCGATGTTCTGTAAGCCTTGATCGAGCTCGACCTGCAAGTTCTTGATGATGGACTTGGGGTCGGGATCAGCGGAAGCGTAACCGATGATGAGGAGTACTGCGAAGAATACCTTCATGGTTGGAATCGCTCTGGTGAGTGAGAAGCTGAGGTATAAACATGACTTATATACCTATCGAGTCATGTTTGTTCCCTTCCACAGCCAATAATAACTGAGCTTACAGTAAGTTCAGCCAATAACTAACCAACTTGATGTAAGTTCAGCCAATAATGGCTGAGCTTACATCAAGTTGGTTAGTTCGTCGTTATTTTTGATATTGTCGTGAAATGAATAAATGATATACATGGTGATGCTCGAACACCCATTGTTTCTAATTAAGCTAAAAGGAGGAAAAAGGCCAAAATAGCGAATGAGTGTGCGACTGCTCACACTACCTTTCTAAATTTAATTTATTATATTTGCAGTCCCGGTGAATAAGTGGTTAAGTCGAATTTGGTCCAGAGTAAGTTAATTTTATTAAGGAAAGCGGAATCGAGCCATACTTATAGTTTTTGACTTAAAAAGGAGTTGTAATATAAGTGATGACTACTTTTTAAGCCAATGCCTGACATCGCCTTATTCACTGAGAATTCCGATTCCTTAAGTGCAAAAAACTCATTTTAAACCAAATTCGAATTAACTACATCTGCACCGGGGTTGTAGATATAGTATATACTGATTCTGCCCCAACTTTGTAGATACCATCGGATTATAATTTATTTCCAAGTTTAAAAACTTCTTTTATTGTAAAAATTTCCTTAATATTGATGATCTTAAAGCGCATTTGGTTTGTTGATAAGGGTCAGAAGTTCTATGAACGCGGGATCATCAAGTTACAAAAAATATGGCAAAAGGACATGGAATATAATGAAAAAAATTTAACGTACTTTTCAGAGGCCAAGTTTAGTTTTATTTCACACTAAAAAAAAAAAATTACTGCCTTGTAAACCCTATTGAAATTTATTTCCATATCATTGAAAATGGAAATAAAATGATTGAATTAATTATTGAGAGGAAAGAAAATCATTTGGTTTTGGAAACCAAGGGGCGGCAAAGCTCAAGGTAGAGCGTTGAGTTGCCTTGCCGAAGGCACAGGATTCGAATCCCGCTGCTGGCAAGACTTTTATTTAATCTGCTAGCGACCGAAGATAGGCCCTGTAGGAATTAGGAACCTCCAGGGGCTCACCCATCCTCTATAAAATGTGTACTCAAAATAAGGATGGCCCTATACCCTTGAGCGTGATCAAGGACCAATCTCCTCCCTGCAGAACCGTATTCCATCAAATAGTACTGTCTCTATTATGAACTGAACCCCCGACCCTTCATGGGTTGTAGTTAGGGTTTCCAGATTTGTTCGAGAATAAAACCGGATAACTTTTACTAGCTCATAAATGTATCAGAAAATGACAAAACAGCTTACAATCTAATTTTGGATATATTTAGCATTCGATGACACTGCTTTCAACAAAGGTTTATTGCGAGAAATGGCATCTTTGAACTCAGTGCTACTAGCATTATATTGAAAAACACGAACAAGTGTCCAGTTTACCTAAATTTTCTTGACCGGGCAAACATAAAAAAAACGGACATTTGGCAACCCTAGTTACAGTGATGCATGTTTTTTTTACAGGAAATAAAAAATCCGAAGCTTTTTAATATTACAAATGTAATCGAAAATGTTCTTTAAAAAGGAATAAATTGTAATTTAAATACTTAATTTATTCTCAATACATAAATATTTATTAAAGTATTCTAATTGTAATGTGCACAACTACTGCAGGTCAGGAGGCGTAAATTGAACCATTATCACTATATATGTCGTCGCTGTTGACACCATCTGAAACATTAATTTTGTCACCCATTTAACAATAACTTACTAAAATGTTTCGAGTGTTATAATAATATGAGTCAGCTATTATATGATACTCACTCTGCAGATCAAAGAATAATCAAAGTTGAAAAATCCCATGGCTGAAAACACCACTTTACGATTACCTTTGAAGTGATAGACAATCTTCTTCTGAAAAAATAATTGAATGTGCAATTCAAAATTAAGTAAGATGTAATTATAAGTTTCACGAGAACAAGGACAGAATCATAGTAACTTAATTACTTTTTGAAAATGACAAAGATTTTATCTCTGTGATTTATGAATATCACTTAATGAGAAACGGAATCTAACGGAGGAGTTTCTATCGAAATAATTAGTATAAATCAACATACATTAAAATATAAGGAAGAAATAGTTGGGGGTGCAGTCAATAAAAACACCTTAATAAGTATACACTTATAAGGTGTTTTTATTGACTGCACCCCCAACTATTTCTTCCTTGCATTAGAAGTTCCAGTCAACCAATTCTTCTCCAACATACATTAAAATATTTTTTTCCATTAATTGAAATTCATATTCTGACGATTTGTTGAATTTTTACAGATATAAGGCTTCTCAATTTTATTTTTTATGGAATTTATTAGATGATTAACTAAATGATATGAATGAGTTATCCGATCAATTATTAACAGGGTCAATGGTTGTAAATTTACCAAATCGTTCTCATAATTTTTCACAGCACTATTTTCGAATGCAATCAGCTTTTGAACAGGTGAATGAAGGTTAATAGTTTTAAAAGTTATAACTTTCTTCTTGCTAAAATGTTTCTGTATTTACGGAAACGTAGGAAATCAGAATTTAATTTATAATATAAGAATAGTATAAGGAATAGTTCAGTTTTTGGTTAATGTGTCAAATGTAGCTTCGGCTTTAGAGATTGTATTTTAATTTCTTTTTAATAATGTCGATTAGCCTCAAAATATTTTTCATGTTGAACAGGTTGTCTTATAAGAAAGTTGTATTAACACAATAAGAAAGTTGTGTTAACACAATAAGGAAGTTGTATTAATACAATAAGAAAATTGTATTAACACAATAAAATTACTCAGTAACTGATTGGCTCCAATTGATAATATTTGTAATTAATTAAGTTATAAAAATGTTCATTCTTTAACCATTTTTTTTTCAATACTCACATTACGCAACAGTTGTGTTGTACTGTCATAAAGCACTAACCTAGATAATGCTTTGTCAAAACTATTTGCCTGAAAAAAAGAAGCATACGACATTATTTTGTGCTAAATATTATGTTTTAACCGTGTGACAAATCTTATAGATCTTAAATAGGTAATTATTTTTTTTTGGTTAGGGAAAATCAATCAAAATATAAACCACCAACATTAAAACAGCAAAACAATTCTTTTTCCGTTGCTAAAATTCTTTATCTTAATTTTTTTTAAAAATTAATTGCTTATTGCTTATTGCAACTCTATAAATTTTGCTTGATATATATATGTGTTACTAATCAACATTAGTAATAAATGTTTGCTTTATCCTTAAGTGCTCCTCAAAGGAATTTTGGATGAGCTAGTTGGTTTAATTTTCAAAGAAGACTCCTCAATTTTTCTTTTTTCGGGGATTTATTAGATAATTAAATAAATTATGTAAACGATATAGTTGTTTGTTTGTTAATTTAACTTCATTTATGCTGCTATGGCTGATCTGCGATGAAAAGATTGTAGCATTTTTAACTAGTGGGTTAAACAGTATATTTTGTACTGATTACGGAAAAACTAGTGACGAAATTCCACCACGTCTAGATAATTCACAAATTTCACCTGAAAATTTCTTATTGTAAAGCCTTCAGTGATTCATTTTCATGGTACCGGTTAAGAGAAAAGGAATTTGTCCCTTTCTTTACACAAGAGGGTGACCTAGTTTTCTGCAACAATGTACCTGGAAATGTTCAAAATACAGTTGAACGAGAGGAATGGAGACTTTCCATGATTCATCAAAAAGGAGTTTTAAAGCTGTTCTTCTTCACAATGGTAACCGATATGATTTTGTGGCTGTTGGACACTCAGATCATTTGAAAGAATGCTACAAAAATCTTGAGTTTGTTCTTAATAAGCTCGGCTACTCTGGCCATACATTTATTATATTTCGTTCTACACGTTATTGTCCTCGCTTAATTTGTCCCGAAACTTATAAAAATATAAATATGAAATACAGCTTTTCTGTATGGGTGTGAAACGTGGCCGACAACTTTGAGATACGAACAACTTCCTTAAATATCTGAAAAGAAATTATTCCATATAATATTAGATCCGAACTTAACACGTACGATCAACAAGAGAAGTTATGAGGCCATAAGCTGAATTTTGGAGCATACACTCTGTTAATGTAACTGAAATGATTTTATCGTAACGATTTAGATGAGCTTTGAAAGTTCTTAGCTAAGTAACAAAAGAATCCCGGAATGGTAAAAGACCGAGGGTTACAATGAGGCGTAGATGGGAGGATTGCGTTAACGATAACGTGATGAATTCGGGTTTGAGCTATAATCCGTGGATGAAGATTTTTAAACAGTGATGGGTGGTTTGTAGATAGAACTTATTATTTTTACAAAATGCTATTTTATTCACAATAATAAAATAAAATTATATACAATTATTTATTATCATATACTATATATATATATATATATATATATATATATATATATATATATATATATATATATATATATTACCTTATGTTATCATATACTGTTCATTGTAGATAAATATATTGATTAAGAAATAACTAAAAATAAATAAGTAGTTTAATTTAATTTCAGTTAATAATTAAAAACAGTTACTTTTTGACGAGTTAAAGTAACAGGCATACTGTAGCAAGACATACATTTATTCTGCTATTTATTTAACTACACAGAAATTCTCTACATACTCACATTAGTAAATTTGATTTTTTGAATTATAAAATAAAAACTCACCTTTTGGACTGCACCATGACAATGGGAAACTACTACCCATAAATTAAGGACCGAATAAAATAACCACACCACCGACATGGTGTAATCGCTCTCGCTAAAATCATTCCCGTAAATAATAAGCAGGTAAATGGTACTTGTTATATAACTGAAGTTGGATAAACTCAAGATGAACAGCTGAGGAGAGTAACATTTATTGATCATCTCACAACAAGCTCCCAGAACTTCGTGGCATCGGGCCCACTTCAGAGCGTTCGATTTGTCTAGGGTTTCCTCCAAGAAGGAATACAAATTGTTGATAGTGTACAGGAGACAAGTGAACTGTACCAAGACGAAATAAACGTTCGCTATCATCAAGTAGATCAAAATAATAATAATCAAATGGTCATTGGATCTGCTGTAATCGAAAATGAAGGTCCAAATAATTAAAGCGAAGATAACAGTATGGTGTATTTTGTACGTCAATAGATCGTACTTGTTAATAACGTCTTGCACTTCCTTTAGACCTGCCAATACCTTGCAGAATTTTTTCAAGTTTATCCATAACCATAATACAGAAATGACGGGAACAAGTTGAGGAAGAACGAAGGGGATGAAAACGTTGAATATTATAGCATAACTCTCAAAACTACTTGGTTCGTTATCAATAGATATCTTTATAAAATAGCTTATTGTATAAAAACTTATTATTATGAAAAAAAGGCTAAGAGGAAGAAGCCTTTTTGAAAGTATAATTTCGTTGTCAGCAAAAACAAAAGGAAAGACACCGAAGAATTTTGATATTATAAACATCTTATAGAAAATTTCATTAAGAGTTCCATGAGAAGGGATTAAGGGATTGGCCATGTCTGTTCTTATCGACGAATACTGTCTAAGTGAATCTAATCGCTTTCAGCGGATGTTATGTCAATATAAACAACTCTTTCTACTATTATTATTATTATTTTTACATGAATGCGGTTTTCTCTTAACAATCAATATTCTCCTATTAATATTTCAATTTAACTGTATACCGAAGCACATTGCAATAAATTGAGGATTCTATTAAGGGTAAAATTGTAATTATAATCTCCCATTTTATTGTCTTTCTAAAATGCTTCTTGAGAGCGGTATAATTTTTTATAAGGTTGGTATAAAAATACAATACTCTTATTCCAGGTATTAGGGAAAAGCCAAAACTGATGGGAGGAACTGGTCAACGCAAAATCGAGTTTTTTCCTTTTATATCCTTTATTTCTATTCCTAGACTTACATGTTTTTTTTTTAAGAATGATTTTTAAAACTTTAACAAAATATAAAAGTGTGGGTTTCGTCTCATGCAAGAGACATCCCTAAATTTACATTATCAGATTATTTAAAAGAGAAGTTATAAATATATAATAGTTTTTTCATATAAAATAATTATAATGTAATAACAAACACAACTATAGTACTACAAAAAATAAAAACTATAAGTAAACAGGAATATATTACAATGATTGGTGAGAAAGGTAATAGAGTTTACATCAGAATAGCTTTCAAGATTCTCGGTTTTAGTCTTGGGGATGAAACAGGTTCGCCTATGTTGAATGCTACAGCTCCTTTGACTGCTGGTAATCCGGTCTTAAATCTGGTGTAACGCTTTTTAATGAATTCTTCAATCGTCTCTAGTTTTAGCTCTCGGTGGAGTTGACTGTTTCGTACAAACCAGGCGCGTTTACTGCGATTCGTAGGATTTTATTTTGGAAAGTTTGCAATTTTTTTCGCTTAGTTGTTGACACTGCACCCCACACTTCACAACCGTACATTAGTAGAGGTCTAAGAATGGTTTTATAAATTAATAAGGCTGTTTCTGGTTTTAATCTAGATTTTCTGTTTATTATGGGATAAAGTAGAACTAATCGTGCGTAAGCCTGTGTTACACGTAATTTGGTGTTGATATGCTGGTTCTAGGTAAGAAGACGATCTAAATAAATTCCGAGTTGTTTTGTTGCTTCTTTATTCCAGGGAAGGTTGCTGCCATTGAGCACTAGCTCAGGTGGGTCTGAAGAGCGTCTAAGGGTGAACATTTTTGAACATTGAGGTCAAATTTCCATTTAGAAAAGTATTGTTCTGACTTATGAAGTCGAGGCGCATTTTGATAATTGATTCGAATAGTTTTCCTACGATTGGTATTAGACTAATGGGGCGGTAGTTGCTTAATTCTTTGGCATTTTTATAACCATTTATTATTCTTTGCCTGGCTTGTTTATAACCACCAATTCTGCTCTCTTCCAAGCATCAGGAAAATATCCAATCCTTAAATAGCTGTTGAAAATTGATGTTATGAGAACAAATGCTTTCCTAGGTAGTTTTTTTATTGCGATTGCTGGTATCAAGTCGTGGGCGGGACTTTTCCTAGTTTTGAGCTTCCTAATTAGTGAGTGGATTTCTTTTGGAGTGGTGTGAGTTCCATCGGAATTGTACCTACTGTTGATAGAGGTGATTGTAATAATTCTTCGATTTCAACGTCTAACCTCTCTCTATCGGATTGTGAATATGTAAAAGTTATTTGGAAATAATAGCAAAGGCTTCGGCTTTATCCAAGTCGCTGGGTTGGAATATCGCCGGTGATATACCCTCCATTCGTTACTTCACTGGAGATGTTTCCTTATTTATTTAAAAGTCGTTTTGTAGCCTTCCATAATGATTTTTCGTACGTGGATATCGTGAATTCCTCTAACTCCTTTTTTATGGCGCGTTTTAGAAAGTTCCATTTACTTTTGTCTTGAGGGTTGACCCCAGACTCATTCACGGGTCGTAGTGGTTACATGTTACAGGTTTAGGTTTATTATCTTAATTTTGTCAGCCATGTTGTAGTTTTGGTTAATTGTTTCGGATGTATACTGTCGCTCTTTTATTTCTGTAGCTAAAAAAACAATAAATAAGAATTTTAAAGGGATTTTGTGTTAATCAGTGCTCAAATATTCATATTTTTTTTTTTATTTAGCGTTTCGGAATGTAAAATTCTTTCTACTTTGGGGTGTAAAAAAACCTTTAGTCCAAAAAATTAATTTTATCTCATCTATTTGTTAAACGTTTCGACCCAATTTGGTCAATTTCAATACATAAATTTTCTCATCATTCAAACAGTATAAAACTTTATCTGGTTGGTAATTTTATTTGACGAATTTCTTCATTTGTTTTCACTAGTTTAGTTTAAAATATTTTGTAAATAATTCAGGACCTGGAGATTAAAACATAGCTTATATTTGAATTTTTATAAATTTCAGTGTTTTATTTTATTAATTATTTTTATTAATGTATTTAAATGAAAACAATTTGTTCTAATTTGCAAAATGAAAAGCGTATAGGAACAGAAAATTAAAAGAAAAGAGATAAATTAGAGAGTAATTTTAAGGTATACATCATATCATATAAAAAATATATTCTACAGATAATATAAAAGTGTTAATAATAATACAGCACATGAATAGCTAAAACGTAATGAAAAACAGTATAAATCTCTAAAATTAAGTTTATTTATAAGTATGACAGTTACCAGTTAGCAGAGCAACCACATGAATTTAGATATCCACACTTACTGGTATCAATAAACAGATTTGATAAAACATAAAATAAAAGCAACATATTCTTTCATTCACACTGTAGAGAAATTTTTCAGTAATGAACAACATTTTGTATTAACCTTATTTTCAATAATAAGTACCTAGTTGTAAATTTAATCATAACTTCATTAAATGTTACTATTACCTAGTAATGTTCCTTTATCAAAATAGAAGTCACACAAAGTGATTGAAGATTATGTTCCAGGACAAGATTAAAGCATTTTTTCAATTAATCTTTTCACCTTGTTACATTTGAAGTTGTGTTAGGGGCTACATCATTTCTACTAACTTAATTGCTTTAACTACCAGATGAATATCCATAATATGAATATCCATAATTCACTATTACTAGGTTAATAGTCTAGGGTACTGGACTTAAATTATACTTTTCTTTTGGTGTATAAATACAAAACTCTTTAGTCCAAACAGTCATTTAATTCATTTTTTCATTAAATATATACGTTTCGACACACGAGTGGTCATTTTCAATACACGCTTCTCATTACCATTTAGTCAGTACATTTCAATCTGCAAAAAAACATCTAAAAAATATTCGAAAAATCATAACACTTAACATTATAAAATTTTTTATATATAAAAACATGAATTTTCTTAACGCTTTATATCAGCCACACCACTGTACATGGCATCATCAAAATTTATTGCATAAATGTTACAATTTTTACATCATTGTTGTCCCTACAATAATACATAGATACCTTCTGTAGTATCTATCTAAATTTAAAACCCTAATTCAATTAAGTTCTATCTGGAATAAGCACATAACAATAGACCATCGTTGTGCCTATCTCTATCCTAATTGGAGATATTTGTGGATAGGCAAAATTTATGACTCCCACTGTAGCATGATCTTATTAGTCATAGCATTATTAAGTAATTTTAAATGAATAAACAAGGATAATTCACCTTACTAATTGGGTAAGTAAATCCTATTTTGTAATGGGACCATATAACAATGGAATGACACAATAAACAGTAGTTTTCTGGAAACACAAACAACTGACATTCAACAAACATAGTAATAAGTCTAATGCCAAAGCCCTGTGCCAGTGTATTTTATATATTTGTGGTTACTAATTATGTTTACAATTATAAAAATACTTTACTGAACATGTAAAGCCAATAATTAAGAATATTTAAAGTATGTCCAATGTTGTTTAATAAGATTGGTTGAACGAAATTATCTTATTTATGTTATTACATAAAAAAATAATAGAGAAGGTAGAAAAAAAGTAAAAAGTAATCAGATGAAACCCAATCACTTTCTATATATGAGCAAAATGCTCAATTCTACACTTCTTCTGGATTAATAGTTCTCGTCACACTTATCAACAACCAAATACATGTCGAAATACTATACAACATGGCTTTTTAAAAATTATATTTCATTCTTATTTGCAACAGATGAACACTACTCACTTATAGTGACAAGCCCCTCAACATATTGAATGTTGTAGTAAGTATTTAATACTTTTGGCTAATGTATAGTATTTGGAAATTTAAAAATAGGTAAATCTAAAATTTGTTTCTAATTTACTCTTTAGGGCAATTAAATGGCTCACTATCTTCAACACAAATGGCAAAACATCTGTTTTATGTTGAAGCAGAAATAATTATTTGTGTATCTCCTTCTAGGATTTCAATGCAAGGACTCTGAGCAACTCTGATAAGGCAATCAGTTTTTTCTTTTATATTAGAGGAAAGATTTGCAGATGACAATAAAGATGAGAACCCAAGAGTGAGGATAAGACAAAGGTTTGAGGAAATGCATGATTACTATTTGTTATACCTCACTACTAATGCATAACAAATGAGAATGGATTTTTGAAATGAATAAAGAAAATGAAAAATTTATCTATATTCTGGGGCACTGACCCCTCACATTACAGCAGATAATCACATTAAAGCAGCTATGAACAAGTTAAACTTTTTTGGTTCACAATTGGTTAAATTGTAAAATAAAACCCAAAAAAGTGAGGAATTCAGGAGAAAAGTCACAGAAATACTAATGGACATCTGGGAACAAGAGAAAACACCAGGAGAATGGAAAACCACTCTAATCCACCCTCTTCACAAAAAAGGCATGAAAAGCAATGTGAACAACTACAGGAGAATTTCTCTCTTGTCGGTGACCTACAAAATTTTCTCTAAGGCCCTATTGAACAAGTTAGAACCACAAATTGACGACAAAATAGGAGAATACCAGGGAGGATTCAAGAAGGAAAGAAAGATCCTGCCAAGAAGAGATACTTAGCCTAAAACTTCTGATAAAATATTATCTAACTAGACCACAGAAAAACCTTTATATCTGTTTAGTCGCGGACCTGGACTGCTCGCCAGATGGAACGGACCGATCCTTGCCTCTAAAATCGGATGTACTTTGCCGCCAAAACGTAGGAGAGGGGAGAAGGAAGCTTTGAGTCACTTCACTTGCTATCAGATCGCCGAGCGTACTTGTTCTACCAGAACTTCAAAGCTACTACCATCGCACACTCCGCTCTCAAGCCGTTATTCCTCTGAGAACGTCAAGAGGTCTTAAAGTTTGTTACTCGCCAGAAGCTATGCTATTTCATGGTACCAACCGGACAGTTCAAGTTATTTCATGATATCATACTCATTGCTCCTTCATGCCGTTATCACTGGCGAAGATAATAATAATTCGCACATCTTCGCACCTTATTGAAATCTTCAGTATAACGTTCAAGTTCATTTCGTTGTTTATATCTTTGGCCATTATGCTAGCATGGAGCATTATTGTTAATTATCGCTCCCATTCATGTTAATCATTTCTTCTCTTTCTTTTTTTTGTCTTAAATTAATTTGTTCATTAGATCGCTAAGTTACATGTTTAGTTTTAAGTCATTTTTGTAGACGTTATTATTAATTTGTATCTTCTTTTACATGTATATTTAATAGTATTTAAGAAAATCTCGCATGTTATATAAATTAATAAATCAAACGCTTTGTTAATATCTGAGCTTTCATTCAAATACTCGTGGTACTTCTATCAAAATTTATTCAGTCTAATCACGCCGTAACAATATCTCTTTTGTCGATTTTGATTCCTTAGACAGAGAAACCCTACTGAAAACCTTGAGGGAATATGGAATTGATCAAAATACCATAAACCTAATAAAAGAAACATTAACAGAGACCAAATCAAAAATAAAATTAAGAGGGAACATTAGCGAAGCGTTTCAAATAAAAACAGGTGTGAGACAAGGGGATGGATTTTCACCTGTTCTCTTCAACGTTGTTATCGACAAAGTTATGAAGATATTATGGGAAAAAGAAACATCAAGAGTTAAAGTAGGAAATTAGAAGAATAAAGTGTCTGGCTTTTGTGGATGACTTAGCCCTACTGACGCAATTAGGCAAATAAATTCATTGAAGAAAGTAGCTGAAAAAACTGGACTTAAAATCTCCGTTCAAAAGACCAGATTTATGACCACAGACCCCCACTTTAGTAAGAAAGAAGTGAAAACAGATTTTGGTAAAATTCAGGTGGTTAAAAGTTTTAAATATCTGGGCGAGATAATAAGCAGAAACTTGTCTGAAAAAGAAAGCATGCAGTAGAGAATTAAAAATTTGGAGAATTTATGATACTTAACGAGTAGTATGTATAATAATAAATGTCTCTCCAAAAAGGCCAAAATCAGACACTTCAATACAGTGTTAAAACCAGTTATACTGTAAAGGACAGAGACTATGTGCTTTCCCAGTTTATACAAACTTCTTAAAATTGAAAGAAGGATTCGTAGGAGAATCCACGGGCCCAAAGTAACACAAGAAGGATACCGGCTGAAATCTAACAAAGAAACTTACTTTGAAATGAGTGACTTGGAAACAGAAATGAGGGTTAGAAGACTCAGATTTTATGGTCACATGATGAGGATGAACGAGGAGAGACTAAAAAAAAAATGTTCACCAAAAAAAAACCTGTGTCCAGTTTACCTAAATTTTCTTGACCGGGCAAACATAAAAAAACCCGGACATTTGGCAACCCTAGTTACAGTGGTGCATGTTTTTTTTACAGGAAATAAAAAATCCGAAGCTTTTTAATATTACAAATGTAATCGAAAATGTTCTTTAAAAAGGAATAAATTGTAATTTAAATACTTAATTTATTCTCAATACATAAATATTTATTAAAGTATTCTAATTGTAATGTGCACAACTACTGCAGGTCAGGAGGCGTGAATTGAACCATTATCACTATATATGTCGTCGCTGTTGACACCATCTGAAACATTAATTTTGTCACCCATTTAACAATAACTTACTAAAATGTTTCGAGTGTTATATAATAATATGAGTCAGCTATTATATAATACTCACTCTGCAGATCAAAGAATAATCAAAGTTGAAAAATCCCATGGCTGAAAACACCACTTTACGATTACCCTTGAAGTGATAGAAAACCTTCTTCTGAAAAAAGAATTGAATGTGCAATTCAAAATTAAGTAAGATGTAATTATAAGTTTCATGAGAACAAGGACAGAATCATAGTAACTTAATTACCTTTTGAAAATGACAAAGATTTTATCTCTATGATTTATGAATATCACTTAATGAGAAACGGAATCTAACGGAGGAGTTTCTATCGAAATAATTAGTATAAATCAACATACATTAAAATATAAGGAAGAAATAGTTGGGGGTGCAGTCAATAAAAACACCTTATAAGTGTATACTTATTTATTGTGTGCCGACGTTTCGACCTACGATGTAGGCCATCTTCAGGGCAAATATACCAAGCGGCGGCAAGGACGATCAACTGTCAATTCCTTGATCGTCCTCGCCGCAGCTTGGTATATTTGCTCTGAAGAAGGCCTACATTGTAGGTCGAAACGTCGGCACACAATAAATAAGTATACACTTATAAGGTGTTTTTATTGACTGCACCCCCAACTATTTCTTCCTTGCATTAGAAGTTCCAGTCAACCAATTCTTCTCCAACATACATTAAAATATTTTTTTCCATTAATTGAAATTCATATTCTGACGATTTGTTGAATTTTTACAGATAGAAGGCTTCTCAATTTTATTTTTTATGGAATTTATTAGATGATTAACTAAATGATATGAATGAGTTATCCGATCAATTATTAACAGGGTCAATGGTTGTAAATTTACCAAATCGTTCTCATAATTTTTCACAGCACTATTTTCGAATGCAATCAGCTTTTGAACAGGTGAATGAAGGTTAATAGTTTTAAAAGTTATAACTTTCTTCTTGCTAAAATGTTTCTGTATTTACGGAAACGTAGGAAATCAGAAAAATAATTAATGGAACAAAATTTAAATTAAATTCAAAGGTATTTAAAATATAAGAATAGTTCAGTTTTTGGTTAATGTGTCAAATGTAGCTTCGGCTTTAGAGATTGTGTTTTAATTTCTTTTTAATAATGTTGATTAGCCTCAAAACATTTTTCATGTTGAACAGGTTGTCTTATAAGAAAGTTGTGTTAACACAATAAGGAAGTTGTATTAATACAATAAGAAAATTGTATTAACACAATAAAATTACTCAGTAACTGATTGGCTCCAATTGATAATATTTGTAATTAATTAAGTTATAAAAATGTTCATTCTTTAACCATTTTTTTTTCAATACTCACATTACGCAACAGTTGTGTTGTACTGTCATAAAGCACTAACCTAGATAATGCTTTGTCAAAACTATTTGCCTGAAAAAAAGAAGCATACGACATTATTTTGTGCTAAATATTATGTTTTAACCGTGTGACAAATCTTATAGATCTTAAATAGGTAATTATTTTTTGGATTAAGGAAAATCAATCAAAATATAAACCACCAACATTAAAACAGCAAAACAATTCTTTTTCCGTGGCTAAAATTCTTTATCTTAATTTTTTTTTAAATTAATTGCTTATTGCTTATTGCAACTCTATAATTTTTGCTTGATACATATATGTGTTACTAATCAACATTAGTAATAAATATTTGCTTTAGCCTTAAGTGCTCCTCAAAGGAATTTTGGATTAGCTAGTTGGTTTAATTTTCAAAGAAGACTCCTCAATTTTATTTTTTCGGAGATTTATTAGATAATTAAATAAATTATGTAAACGATATAGTTGTTTGTTTGTTAATTTAACGTCATTTATGCTGCTATGGCAGGTCTGCGATGAAAAGATTGTAGCATATATAGTATATTGTAGCATATCTAGTGGGTTTAACAGTATATTTTGTACTGATTACGGAAAAACTACTGAGGAAATTCCATCACGTCTAGATAAGTCACAAATTTCACCTGAAAATTTCTTATTGCAAAGCCTTCGGTGTTTCATTTTCATGGTACCGGTTAAGAGAAAAGGAATTTGTTCCTTTCTTTACACAAGAGGGTGACCTAGTTTTCTGCAACAATGTACCTGGAATCATGGAAATGTTCAAAATAACGAGAGGAATGGAGACTTTCCACGATTCATCAAAAAGGAGTTTGAAAGCTGTTCTTCTTCACTATGGTAACCGATATGATTCTGTGCCTGTTGGACACTCAAATGATTTGAAAGAATGCTACGAAAATCTTGAGTTTATTCTTAATAAGCTCGGCTACTCTGGCCATAAATGAACCATTTGTGTGGATTTGAAAGTTATTTCCATGTTACTAGGTCAACAAAGTGGTTACATAAAGTTTCCATGTTCCCTCTGTGGATGGGATAGCCGTGAAAGGAAACAACACTATGTCAAGAAGACGTGGCCAATCAGAAAGGCTCTTATTCCTGGAGTTAAAAAATTTGAAAGACAAAGTTTAGTGGATCCACCTTTTTATATCAAATTGGGGTAATTAAATAGTTTGTGAAAGCATTACCCAAATAAGGAGGGTGTTTCAAGTATCTGGTATAACCGATGTTAATCTGAAAGAGGGAGTCTTTGTTGGGCCTGATATCAGAAAACTTTTAAAAGATGAAAACTTTGGAAATGGAAGAAAAAAATGCCTAGAATTCATTAAAACTTGTTGCAGCAGGCTTTCTGGAAACAAAAAAGATTCAAACTACAAAATTTTGGTTGCTGAATTGTTACAAAAATACAAAAGTTTGGGCTCCAACATGAGTGTCAAAGTTCATTTCCTTCACTCATATCTGGACTACTTTCCAGAAAACCTTGGGGCTGTAAGTGAGAAACAAGGAGAACGTTTCCATCAAGATATAAAAGAAATGGAGCGTAGATACCAAGGTCGATGGAATGTCAACATGATGGTAGACTACTGTTGGATTTTAAATAGGGAAAATTCACAAGAACACAGCCGAAAAGGTACCAAAAGAAGCTTTGATGGAAAAAGAAAACGTTTTTACAAAGACCTATAATAACTTTACAACACATGTGCATCATGTTTATGCTCATTTAGCTAGTTATCGTTGATTTTTTTCTGCTTTTACTTCAAGTTAAAATAATAAAAACAAATACAAAATTTTCCGTTTTTTGTACTTTTTCCAAAAACTTCAACTTTATTTTGTAGGCAAGGCTTAAGTGATAGAAAAAACCATTGTCATTTTTGAAACCAGCGCAAACAACTGACCACAGGCCGCCACCGAATGATATAGTGGATCAAATAATTTAGCTTTAATTATTTAAACTAATGTTTTTTTTCATTCAATAATAATAAACAAATGGATGAGATTGAATGATAACTTTATTTATATCCTCGATTGGTGTAACAGTCTTAAAGGAAGCAATTTTGATCGGAACTGTAGTTGCCAAGAGTATCACCTTATAATAGATAATAATATCATCTTATTATGGTGATGTAGATAACTTTCAGCACACTGAGAGATCTAAGTATTCAGTATCCACGATAAAAGGTAAGAGAAACGATCAAAAGTAAATAAAGACAAACCTGAATTCGGGAAACATTTGTTATATTTCGTTCTACACATTATTGTCCTCGCTTAATTTGTCCCGAAACTTATAAAGATATAAATATGAAATACAGCTTTTCTGTATGGGTGTGAAACGTGGCCGACAACTTTGAGATACGAACAACTTCCTTAAATATCCGAAAAGAAATTATTCCATATAATATTAGATCCGAACTTAACACGTACGATCAACAAGAGAAGTTATGAGGCCATAAGCTGAATTTTGGAGCATACACTCTGTTAATGTAACTGAAATGATTTTATCGTAACGATTTAGATGAGCTTTGAAAGTTCTTAGCTAAGTAACAAAAGAATCCCGGAATGGTAAAAGACCGAGGGTTACAATGAGGCGTAGATGGGAGGATTTCGTTAACGATAACGTGATGAATTCGGTTTTGAGCTATAATCCGTGGACGGAGGTTTGTGAACAGTGATGGGTGGTTTGTAGATAGAACTTATTATTTTTACAAAATGCTATTGTATTCACAATAATAAAATAGAATAATAATAAAATAGAATTATTATATTACCTTATATTATCATATACTGTTCATTGTAGATAAATATATTGATTAAGAAATAACTGGTAGTTTAATTTAATTTCTTAATAATTAAAAACAGTTACTTTTTGACGAGTTAAAGTAACAGGCATACTGTAGCAAGACATACATTTATTCTGCTATTTGAATTATAAAATAAAAACTCACCTTTTGGACTGCACCATGACAATGGGAAACTACTACCCATAAATTAAGGACCGAATAAAATAACCACACCACTGACATGGTGTAATCGCTCTCGCTAAAATCATTCCCGTAAATAATAAGCAGGTAAATGGTACTTGTTATATAACTGAAGTTGGATAAACTCAAGATGAACAGCTGAGGAGAGTAACATTTATTGATCATCTCACAACAAGCTCCCAGAACTTCGTGGCATCGGGCCCACTTCAGAGCGTTCGATTTGTCTAGGGTTTCCTCCAAGAAGGAATACAAATTGTTGATAGTGTACAGGAGACAAGTGAACTGTACCAAGACGAAATAAACGTTCGCTATCATCAAGTAGATCAAAATAATAATAATCAAATGGTCATTGGATCTGCTGTAATCGAAAATGAAGGTCCAAATAATTAAAGCGAAGAAAATGGCATGGTGTATTTTGTACGTCAATAGATCGTACTTGTTAATAACGTCTTGCACTTCCTTTAGACCTGCCAATACCTTGCGCAACTTTTTCAAGTTTATCCATAACCATAATACAGAAATGATGGGAACAAATTGAGGAAGAACGAAGGGGATGAAAACGTTGAATATTACAGCATAACCCTCAAAACTACTTGGTTCGTTATCTATAAATATCTTCAAAAAATAGCTAATTGTATAAAAACTAATTATTATGAAAAAAAGGCTAAGCGGAAGAAGCCTTTTTGAAAGTATAATTTCGTTGTCAGCAAAAACAAAAGGAAAGACACCGAAGAATTTTGATATTATAAATATCTTATGGACAATTTCATTAAGAGTTCCATGAGAAGGGATTAAGGGATTGGCCATGTCTGTTCTTATCGACGAATACTGTCTAAGTGAATCTAATCGCTTTCAGCGGATGTTATGTCAATATAAACAACTCTTTCTACTATTATTATTATTTTTACATGAATGCGGTTTCCTTTTAACAATCAATATTCTCCTATTAATATTTCAATTTAACTGTATACCGAAGCACATTGCAATACATTGAGGATTCTATCAAGGGTACAATTATAATTATAATCTCCCATTTTATTGTCTTTCTAAAATGCTTCTTGAGAGCGGTATAATTTTTTATAAGGTTGGTATAAAAATAGAATACTCTTGTTCCAGGTATTAGGGAAAAGCTAAAACTGATGGGAGGAACTAGTCTAATAATAATCGACTAATTTTTTTTTAAGCACAAGGATATGACTATGATGGCTACATGGAATGTTAGAACTATGTTACAGCCAGGTAAGATGCAGGAGATTGCAAATGAGATTTTAAAATATCAAATCGACATAACTGCACTCCAAGAAATAAGATGGTCTGGGAAAGGACGTATTGATAAAAAAGATTATACGCTTATTTACAGTGGTGCAGATAACAGAAGAGGGCTCTATGGTACCGGATTTCTAATCAATAAAACAGTCAGAAATTCACTGCTAGGCTTTGAAACCATTACTGATAGAATTTGCAGAATCAGAATCAAAGGGAAATTCAGAAATGTATCCTTGATCTCGGCTCACGCACCTACGGAAGATAAAAGTGATGAAGAAAAGGACATCTTTTATGATAAGTTAAGCGAAATCTGTGAGGGCCTTCCAAGGCATGATGCGGTCGTCGTTCTCGGTGACTTCAATGCACAAATCGGTAAGGAGGATTATTTGAGCAATGTTGCTGGTAAGTACTCACTGCACAACGAAACCAACAACAACGGTCAGCGATTGGCTCAGTTTGCCTCTGCAAATAATCTAAAAATTAAAAGCACGTGTTTTCAACACAAACGTATTCATCTGGGAACTTGGAAGATGCCAGGGGGTGGAATTAATCAAATTGACCATGTGTTAATATCTTCCAGACATGCCTCAAGTATCATTGATGTTCGTGCCTGCAGAGGACCAAATTGTGACTCGGATCATTATCTTCTAAAGGCCCTTTTCAGACAAAGGTTGGCTAATAGCTGAAAAGGTAATAGACATTATGGAGGGTTCTCAAGTATTAAAGAAAAAAGAAACAGTTGTTTACAGTTCTATGAAACATTGGTGATAGAAAAAAAACAAAACAATAATAATGAACAAAATAGGCATAACCAAAAAACATAAACGTGCCAATTTCCTCAACTCCTCCGAAGTTCACCAAGTAAAGTATCTTAGACTAAAAATAAACAAAAACATTAACAATTACCGGCGAGCATTGTAGACAACGCCAATTACAAAAAAATCTAAAAATAAAAAGGTATATGTTCAGCAAGATGTTGCTTCGGGTTGAGTTACAGCAAGTTGTAACTGTTTATTCGTTTCATTTTTAATATTTCCCTAAAATACAAGCTATTGTGAACTTTATTATGAAGAAGAGAATGTAATAATGGACAATGAGTAGATTCCGGCAATCCTTTCATCAAGAAATAAAACATTCAAATAACATTTCGAAGTATTGATGATATATGATTGTTGAAACGTTCATTTCGAGGTGAAATGATTACAGAAGTATACACATTTCCCATAACGACATTCTCTTTTCCATAATAAAGCTGATGATAACTTGTATGTTGGAAAATATTAAAAGGGAAACGAGTGAAAAGTTAAAACTTGTATGACTCAATTCGAAGCGACAACCAGCGGAATGATTAATTAACCAACAAATAAATTAATCTTATTTGTTGTAAATAGAATATTATTTATATTATATTACTCAAAATGCCCTAGATTGATTATTTTACAAATTACCTGTCCTATAATTATAAAGAATCGCTACGAGTATATTGGTGTAAAAAAGGATCAAAGTCAGAATTTCTTATTTATCCATGTTAAATAAATGTTCAAATGATGATTTGGTATCAAAGGTAAAAAATCATACTACATATTATATTGGACAATATAATCAGTTATATTTTTATGCCTCACTTGTTTTTACAACAGATAAAACAGCCATGAAATGCCTCACTTGTCCAACTCTACGTTAATTTTCTGAAACAAGAAATCAATCTTTAACAAATCTTTATCGTTAAATAATGTATTAGTAAAGTCCAATTATAAATACAAACTAAGAAATAAATATTTGGATAATATTATTAATATTTATATTTGAATCTTCCTCGTAAATTGATTTTCAATCATTGATGCTCATATAATATTTTTCGACTTTTTCTCCATTATTAGGACATCTAAATTAATACAGATATTCATTATTTAATTGTAATTAATAATTTTACTACACTAACAATTAAAATTATAAGAATTCAAATGAAGTGACATAAAGACTTTTCCAAGAAGTTATGTAATGGTAAAAAGATCATTCAGGATACATAATGCATTATGTAATTTTTTAAATGTTTACCAAATTGTGATACATAAGGATAAAATGATGTGAAGGGATAATATTGCTAAAAATGTGAGTTAGGAATATGATATAAAATTATTTATAATTACTAATGTAGTAAAATAATTAATTAAATCTGAATTAATAATATTGTGATCTTTGAGTAAAAAAATCCGACATTGGACAACCGTTATCCAAGATACAGTACAGTCTCTACCATGTACTGCACCCCAGATCTCTCATGGAGTACAGGCTTTTTTTAAATAGATGGTTCAGAATCAAATGCGGATAACTCCAAAATTTTAAAGCTAGACTTTTTCCTAAATTAACTCAAGAAACTTTCTCCCACAAAACCCTTTTACGCGTTATTTCTCCTTTATTTTTTTTACTCATTCATTATTCCTTGACTTTAGTCCGGTTCTGAACCTTCAGTTATGGGAGCATAATGCGTTGGTCGGCTGAACCCGAAATTTGAAATTTGGCGTTATCCGGTTTTGATCCTGACCGCTTTACCACATATCATGCACTTAATATCATAATAGTGTGTAACAATATCATGTATGCGGTGGCGGGATGCAAAGAGGACTAAATAGATATTTTAACATTAATTTTTTCATATTATTACTGTTTTCATACTATTCAGCATATTCTAAAACTAGTTTCAAACCCTCGAAAAGTAATGAATCTAGGATGACCTGTGGTTTGTACAACATCCTTTTACGGCCACGGTTACGGGTTCGCATCCCAGTTAGCGGTCCTAGGATTTTTAAAAGGGAGTAGAAAATGCTTGGTTATGCTGTCCTTCGAAGGTTTGTTAATTGGGGGTCCCTATTATAAGCTATGATCCCTATCCTAATTAAACCTGGATAGATAAAATTTAGGACTCACATTAAATGAATAAACAAACAAACATAATGAATCCGTTTTATTTCGGCTGAATGTTTAATGAATGAATGAATGAAACATCCCTGAGAAATTTATAAGTTTCTATTCTTTCCTTCCTCTGTGAACAATCATAAATAGCATAACCAAAAGCTTAGAGATACAAACTTACTTGAAAAGCATCTTGGATCTCATTGGTGATCGCGGCAATGTGTTTCTGCCCCTCTCTGATGACTAGATTCAGATCGGCGATGAAATTATCTTCAATGATCTTGTTGGTGTTTTGTGGGGCAGAGGCTATGGCCTTCATGCTATCGAAGAAACGGTTAATGATGCTCTTCAAAAGGTTGGTCATGCCCTGCTTCAGGTCCGCCATGTTTTCTTTAAGCTGCTTCTTCAGATCTTCCAAGATTGGCACCACAGTAGTGGTGACCACTTTCTCCATATCCTATACGCATAAAAATTAATTTAAAAACATCACTAATTGGATAATGGTTCCTGAAAATTTACAGATGCAAAAATATATATTTATAACAACGTCGAAATGTTTTGCGTGATTTTCCTGGGCACAAAGAATACAGATACAAACATGCTATCGAAAATATTCAAGCTGAAGAAAACGAATTAACGACCCAGAAAGACTATCAAATGATATTTTAACCGATAAAACCTTGAACAGAACATAAATAAACGTCGGCACTAATAAAAAATCATTTTTACTTATTTGGTGTTATTTGTGACTGCACTCACCAACTAATTTCATTTCATTCATTAGATCTTCCAGTCAACTATTTTTCTCTCTAACATAAATAATGTTAAGAGATCTAACATCGTAAATTGAATCGTAATTGTACGACAGCATTCATAAAATAGCTTAGGTCAAGATAAACGTCCTTAGCTATCTAACAAACGATCCTTGGACATAGGAATTCCGCAAATCGTTTAAACGGAAAATCCGAAATTATGAAAAACAAATGAACGATCGCTTGATAGAGAAGAAACCCAACCAATGGAGTCTGACGATAAATAATTAATTAAACAGATATTTTTTTTTCGTATTGGCCTACTAAGGACTACGCCATTTCAACTGTCATTTTTTTTCTTTTTGATATTCGCCCAGTTCTCCCTCATCTGTCGCCGGCGCTGCTCCCTCCTTTCTTCTCTCCACTTTTTTCCCGTCCTCGGTTTTGGCTTTTGTTGAAAACCCACATGGGTATTTAGTTTATCCTGAAACGGTTGCTTTCCATTACATTCTTGCAGTTTATCCCCATCTCCTGTAATTCTCTTTCCACCTCTTCGAACCAGGCAGGTTTGGTCTTCTTTTCCTTTAAATTTTAAACAGATTAATATTATTTTGTAGAACCTTTTACAGTTTGTTGAACTTATCTCTTGTCAATTATAAGGAAGAAATTATCTAATAAAAATCAAAAATCTGAAGAATATGCCTATTGGAGGATATCTAAGGCACTTTTATAAAGTCAACTTACCCCGAGTAACGACTAATTATAAATACTCCCTTAAATTGCCACGTCCAATATCCTGAATCCAATCTTCAGCTTTTAGCTAAGAATCTAAAAATGAGTTTCGGCAAGCAGCACATCAATCGAAACGTTGGTGAAGATTTTGACGACATGGTTGAAAACCGAAAAAACCTTTCAAGAATGGATTCTAAATTGAAAACAGTTAAAAGTGAAATAAAAAAAATACGCACTTCAATCATAATTAAATATTTTTAGTTTAAAAAATTATAACTTGCAAAAAATGTTTTAGAAATTATTCGAATAATATAAAATAAATATTAAAAGAAGAAAAGGTTTCCGTTGACTTACTTTGATTCCGGTTTGGATGTGTTCAAGCAAACGTTCGATATCAGGGACGACATACTTCACCATGTTGTTGGCATCGTTCGAGAAATCCTTGACAAGTTCTGCTAATCCGGAAATACTTTTGTTGGCTGAGTTCTTTTTAACGTTGACATAGATCTGTACGAGCGACTCCTTGGTGTGCTGTTCGATGTTCTGTAAGCCTTGATCGAGCTCGACCTGCAAGTTCTTGATGATGGACTTGGGGTCGGGATCAGCGGAAGCGTAACCGATGATGAGGAGTACTGCGAAGAATACCTTCATGGTTGGAATCGCTCTGGTGAGTGAGAAGCTGAGGTATAAACATGACTTATATACCTATCGAGTCATGTTTGTTCCCTTCCACAGCCAATAATAACTGAGCTTACAGTAAGTTCAGCCAATAACTAACCAACTTGATGTAAGTTCAGCCAATAATGGCTGAGCTTACATCAAGTTGGTTAGTTCGTCGTTATTTTTGATATTGTCGTGAAATGAATAAATGATATACATGGTGATGCTCGAACACCCATTGTTTCTAATTAAGCTAAAAGGAGGAAAAAGGCCAAAATAGCGAATGAGTGTGCGACTGCTCACACTACCTTTCTAAATTTAATTTATTATATTTGCAGTCCCGGTGAATAAGTGGTTAAGTCGAATTTGGTCCAGAGTAAGTTAATTTTATTAAGGAAAGCGGAATCGAGCCATACTTATAGTTTTTGACTTAAAAAGGAGTTGTAATATAAGTGATGACTACTTTTTAAGCCAATGCCTGACATCGCCTTATTCACTGAGAATTCCGATTCCTTAAGTGCAAAAAACTCATTTTAAACCAAATTCGAATTAACTACATCTGCACCGGGGTTGTAGATATAGTATATACTGATTCTGCCCCAACTTTGTAGATACCATCGGATTATAATTTATTTCCAAGTTTAAAAACTTCTTTTATTGTAAAAATTTCCTTAATATTGATGATCTTAAAGCGCATTTGGTTTGTTGATAAGGGTCAGAAGTTCTATGAACGCGGGATCATCAAGTTACAAAAAATATGGCAAAAGGACATGGAATATAATGAAAAAAATTTAACGTACTTTTCAGAGGCCAAGTTTAGTTTTATTTCACACTAAAAAAAAAAAATTACTGCCTTGTAAACCCTATTGAAATTTATTTCCATATCATTGAAAATGGAAATAAAATGATTGAATTAATTATTGAGAGGAAAGAAAATCATTTGGTTTTGGAAACCAAGGGGCGGCAAAGCTCAAGGTAGAGCGTTGAGTTGCCTTGCCGAAGGCACAGGATTCGAATCCCGCTGCTGGCAAGACTTTTATTTAATCTGCTAGCGACCGAAGATAGGCCCTGTAGGAATTAGGAACCTCCAGGGGCTCACCCATCCTCTATAAAATGTGTACTCAAAATAAGGATGGCCCTATACCCTTGAGCGTGATCAAGGACCAATCTCCTCCCTGCAGAACCGTATTCCATCAAATAGTACTGTCTCTATTATGAACTGAACCCCCGACCCTTCATGGGTTGTAGTTAGGGTTTCCAGATTTGTTCGAGAATAAAACCGGATAACTTTTACTAGCTCATAAATGTATCAGAAAATGACAAAACAGCTTACAATCTAATTTTGGATATATTTAGCATTCGATGACACTGCTTTCAACAAAGGTTTATTGCGAGAAATGGCATCTTTGAACTCAGTGCTACTAGCATTATATTGAAAAACACGAACAAGTGTCCAGTTTACCTAAATTTTCTTGACCGGGCAAACATAAAAAAAACGGACATTTGGCAACCCTAGTTACAGTGATGCATGTTTTTTTTACAGGAAATAAAAAATCCGAAGCTTTTTAATATTACAAATGTAATCGAAAATGTTCTTTAAAAAGGAATAAATTGTAATTTAAATACTTAATTTATTCTCAATACATAAATATTTATTAAAGTATTCTAATTGTAATGTGCACAACTACTGCAGGTCAGGAGGCGTAAATTGAACCATTATCACTATATATGTCGTCGCTGTTGACACCATCTGAAACATTAATTTTGTCACCCATTTAACAATAACTTACTAAAATGTTTCGAGTGTTATAATAATATGAGTCAGCTATTATATGATACTCACTCTGCAGATCAAAGAATAATCAAAGTTGAAAAATCCCATGGCTGAAAACACCACTTTACGATTACCTTTGAAGTGATAGACAATCTTCTTCTGAAAAAATAATTGAATGTGCAATTCAAAATTAAGTAAGATGTAATTATAAGTTTCACGAGAACAAGGACAGAATCATAGTAACTTAATTACTTTTTGAAAATGACAAAGATTTTATCTCTGTGATTTATGAATATCACTTAATGAGAAACGGAATCTAACGGAGGAGTTTCTATCGAAATAATTAGTATAAATCAACATACATTAAAATATAAGGAAGAAATAGTTGGGGGTGCAGTCAATAAAAACACCTTAATAAGTATACACTTATAAGGTGTTTTTATTGACTGCACCCCCAACTATTTCTTCCTTGCATTAGAAGTTCCAGTCAACCAATTCTTCTCCAACATACATTAAAATATTTTTTTCCATTAATTGAAATTCATATTCTGACGATTTGTTGAATTTTTACAGATATAAGGCTTCTCAATTTTATTTTTTATGGAATTTATTAGATGATTAACTAAATGATATGAATGAGTTATCCGATCAATTATTAACAGGGTCAATGGTTGTAAATTTACCAAATCGTTCTCATAATTTTTCACAGCACTATTTTCGAATGCAATCAGCTTTTGAACAGGTGAATGAAGGTTAATAGTTTTAAAAGTTATAACTTTCTTCTTGCTAAAATGTTTCTGTATTTACGGAAACGTAGGAAATCAGAATTTAATTTATAATATAAGAATAGTATAAGGAATAGTTCAGTTTTTGGTTAATGTGTCAAATGTAGCTTCGGCTTTAGAGATTGTATTTTAATTTCTTTTTAATAATGTCGATTAGCCTCAAAATATTTTTCATGTTGAACAGGTTGTCTTATAAGAAAGTTGTATTAACACAATAAGAAAGTTGTGTTAACACAATAAGGAAGTTGTATTAATACAATAAGAAAATTGTATTAACACAATAAAATTACTCAGTAACTGATTGGCTCCAATTGATAATATTTGTAATTAATTAAGTTATAAAAATGTTCATTCTTTAACCATTTTTTTTTCAATACTCACATTACGCAACAGTTGTGTTGTACTGTCATAAAGCACTAACCTAGATAATGCTTTGTCAAAACTATTTGCCTGAAAAAAAGAAGCATACGACATTATTTTGTGCTAAATATTATGTTTTAACCGTGTGACAAATCTTATAGATCTTAAATAGGTAATTATTTTTTTTTGGTTAGGGAAAATCAATCAAAATATAAACCACCAACATTAAAACAGCAAAACAATTCTTTTTCCGTTGCTAAAATTCTTTATCTTAATTTTTTTTAAAAATTAATTGCTTATTGCTTATTGCAACTCTATAAATTTTGCTTGATATATATATGTGTTACTAATCAACATTAGTAATAAATGTTTGCTTTATCCTTAAGTGCTCCTCAAAGGAATTTTGGATGAGCTAGTTGGTTTAATTTTCAAAGAAGACTCCTCAATTTTTCTTTTTTCGGGGATTTATTAGATAATTAAATAAATTATGTAAACGATATAGTTGTTTGTTTGTTAATTTAACTTCATTTATGCTGCTATGGCTGATCTGCGATGAAAAGATTGTAGCATTTTTAACTAGTGGGTTAAACAGTATATTTTGTACTGATTACGGAAAAACTAGTGACGAAATTCCACCACGTCTAGATAATTCACAAATTTCACCTGAAAATTTCTTATTGTAAAGCCTTCAGTGATTCATTTTCATGGTACCGGTTAAGAGAAAAGGAATTTGTCCCTTTCTTTACACAAGAGGGTGACCTAGTTTTCTGCAACAATGTACCTGGAAATGTTCAAAATACAGTTGAACGAGAGGAATGGAGACTTTCCATGATTCATCAAAAAGGAGTTTTAAAGCTGTTCTTCTTCACAATGGTAACCGATATGATTTTGTGGCTGTTGGACACTCAGATCATTTGAAAGAATGCTACAAAAATCTTGAGTTTGTTCTTAATAAGCTCGGCTACTCTGGCCATACATTTATTATATTTCGTTCTACACGTTATTGTCCTCGCTTAATTTGTCCCGAAACTTATAAAAATATAAATATGAAATACAGCTTTTCTGTATGGGTGTGAAACGTGGCCGACAACTTTGAGATACGAACAACTTCCTTAAATATCTGAAAAGAAATTATTCCATATAATATTAGATCCGAACTTAACACGTACGATCAACAAGAGAAGTTATGAGGCCATAAGCTGAATTTTGGAGCATACACTCTGTTAATGTAACTGAAATGATTTTATCGTAACGATTTAGATGAGCTTTGAAAGTTCTTAGCTAAGTAACAAAAGAATCCCGGAATGGTAAAAGACCGAGGGTTACAATGAGGCGTAGATGGGAGGATTGCGTTAACGATAACGTGATGAATTCGGGTTTGAGCTATAATCCGTGGATGAAGATTTTTAAACAGTGATGGGTGGTTTGTAGATAGAACTTATTATTTTTACAAAATGCTATTTTATTCACAATAATAAAATAAAATTATATACAATTATTTATTATCATATACTATATATATATATATATATATATATATATATATATATATATATATATATATATATATATATTACCTTATGTTATCATATACTGTTCATTGTAGATAAATATATTGATTAAGAAATAACTAAAAATAAATAAGTAGTTTAATTTAATTTCAGTTAATAATTAAAAACAGTTACTTTTTGACGAGTTAAAGTAACAGGCATACTGTAGCAAGACATACATTTATTCTGCTATTTATTTAACTACACAGAAATTCTCTACATACTCACATTAGTAAATTTGATTTTTTGAATTATAAAATAAAAACTCACCTTTTGGACTGCACCATGACAATGGGAAACTACTACCCATAAATTAAGGACCGAATAAAATAACCACACCACCGACATGGTGTAATCGCTCTCGCTAAAATCATTCCCGTAAATAATAAGCAGGTAAATGGTACTTGTTATATAACTGAAGTTGGATAAACTCAAGATGAACAGCTGAGGAGAGTAACATTTATTGATCATCTCACAACAAGCTCCCAGAACTTCGTGGCATCGGGCCCACTTCAGAGCGTTCGATTTGTCTAGGGTTTCCTCCAAGAAGGAATACAAATTGTTGATAGTGTACAGGAGACAAGTGAACTGTACCAAGACGAAATAAACGTTCGCTATCATCAAGTAGATCAAAATAATAATAATCAAATGGTCATTGGATCTGCTGTAATCGAAAATGAAGGTCCAAATAATTAAAGCGAAGATAACAGTATGGTGTATTTTGTACGTCAATAGATCGTACTTGTTAATAACGTCTTGCACTTCCTTTAGACCTGCCAATACCTTGCAGAATTTTTTCAAGTTTATCCATAACCATAATACAGAAATGACGGGAACAAGTTGAGGAAGAACGAAGGGGATGAAAACGTTGAATATTATAGCATAACTCTCAAAACTACTTGGTTCGTTATCAATAGATATCTTTATAAAATAGCTTATTGTATAAAAACTTATTATTATGAAAAAAAGGCTAAGAGGAAGAAGCCTTTTTGAAAGTATAATTTCGTTGTCAGCAAAAACAAAAGGAAAGACACCGAAGAATTTTGATATTATAAACATCTTATAGAAAATTTCATTAAGAGTTCCATGAGAAGGGATTAAGGGATTGGCCATGTCTGTTCTTATCGACGAATACTGTCTAAGTGAATCTAATCGCTTTCAGCGGATGTTATGTCAATATAAACAACTCTTTCTACTATTATTATTATTATTTTTACATGAATGCGGTTTTCTCTTAACAATCAATATTCTCCTATTAATATTTCAATTTAACTGTATACCGAAGCACATTGCAATAAATTGAGGATTCTATTAAGGGTAAAATTGTAATTATAATCTCCCATTTTATTGTCTTTCTAAAATGCTTCTTGAGAGCGGTATAATTTTTTATAAGGTTGGTATAAAAATACAATACTCTTATTCCAGGTATTAGGGAAAAGCCAAAACTGATGGGAGGAACTGGTCAACGCAAAATCGAGTTTTTTCCTTTTATATCCTTTATTTCTATTCCTAGACTTACATGTTTTTTTTTTAAGAATGATTTTTAAAACTTTAACAAAATATAAAAGTGTGGGTTTCGTCTCATGCAAGAGACATCCCTAAATTTACATTATCAGATTATTTAAAAGAGAAGTTATAAATATATAATAGTTTTTTCATATAAAATAATTATAATGTAATAACAAACACAACTATAGTACTACAAAAAATAAAAACTATAAGTAAACAGGAATATATTACAATGATTGGTGAGAAAGGTAATAGAGTTTACATCAGAATAGCTTTCAAGATTCTCGGTTTTAGTCTTGGGGATGAAACAGGTTCGCCTATGTTGAATGCTACAGCTCCTTTGACTGCTGGTAATCCGGTCTTAAATCTGGTGTAACGCTTTTTAATGAATTCTTCAATCGTCTCTAGTTTTAGCTCTCGGTGGAGTTGACTGTTTCGTACAAACCAGGCGCGTTTACTGCGATTCGTAGGATTTTATTTTGGAAAGTTTGCAATTTTTTTCGCTTAGTTGTTGACACTGCACCCCACACTTCACAACCGTACATTAGTAGAGGTCTAAGAATGGTTTTATAAATTAATAAGGCTGTTTCTGGTTTTAATCTAGATTTTCTGTTTATTATGGGATAAAGTAGAACTAATCGTGCGTAAGCCTGTGTTACACGTAATTTGGTGTTGATATGCTGGTTCTAGGTAAGAAGACGATCTAAATAAATTCCGAGTTGTTTTGTTGCTTCTTTATTCCAGGGAAGGTTGCTGCCATTGAGCACTAGCTCAGGTGGGTCTGAAGAGCGTCTAAGGGTGAACATTTTTGAACATTGAGGTCAAATTTCCATTTAGAAAAGTATTGTTCTGACTTATGAAGTCGAGGCGCATTTTGATAATTGATTCGAATAGTTTTCCTACGATTGGTATTAGACTAATGGGGCGGTAGTTGCTTAATTCTTTGGCATTTTTATAACCATTTATTATTCTTTGCCTGGCTTGTTTATAACCACCAATTCTGCTCTCTTCCAAGCATCAGGAAAATATCCAATCCTTAAATAGCTGTTGAAAATTGATGTTATGAGAACAAATGCTTTCCTAGGTAGTTTTTTTATTGCGATTGCTGGTATCAAGTCGTGGGCGGGACTTTTCCTAGTTTTGAGCTTCCTAATTAGTGAGTGGATTTCTTTTGGAGTGGTGTGAGTTCCATCGGAATTGTACCTACTGTTGATAGAGGTGATTGTAATAATTCTTCGATTTCAACGTCTAACCTCTCTCTATCGGATTGTGAATATGTAAAAGTTATTTGGAAATAATAGCAAAGGCTTCGGCTTTATCCAAGTCGCTGGGTTGGAATATCGCCGGTGATATACCCTCCATTCGTTACTTCACTGGAGATGTTTCCTTATTTATTTAAAAGTCGTTTTGTAGCCTTCCATAATGATTTTTCGTACGTGGATATCGTGAATTCCTCTAACTCCTTTTTTATGGCGCGTTTTAGAAAGTTCCATTTACTTTTGTCTTGAGGGTTGACCCCAGACTCATTCACGGGTCGTAGTGGTTACATGTTACAGGTTTAGGTTTATTATCTTAATTTTGTCAGCCATGTTGTAGTTTTGGTTAATTGTTTCGGATGTATACTGTCGCTCTTTTATTTCTGTAGCTAAAAAAACAATAAATAAGAATTTTAAAGGGATTTTGTGTTAATCAGTGCTCAAATATTCATATTTTTTTTTTTATTTAGCGTTTCGGAATGTAAAATTCTTTCTACTTTGGGGTGTAAAAAAACCTTTAGTCCAAAAAATTAATTTTATCTCATCTATTTGTTAAACGTTTCGACCCAATTTGGTCAATTTCAATACATAAATTTTCTCATCATTCAAACAGTATAAAACTTTATCTGGTTGGTAATTTTATTTGACGAATTTCTTCATTTGTTTTCACTAGTTTAGTTTAAAATATTTTGTAAATAATTCAGGACCTGGAGATTAAAACATAGCTTATATTTGAATTTTTATAAATTTCAGTGTTTTATTTTATTAATTATTTTTATTAATGTATTTAAATGAAAACAATTTGTTCTAATTTGCAAAATGAAAAGCGTATAGGAACAGAAAATTAAAAGAAAAGAGATAAATTAGAGAGTAATTTTAAGGTATACATCATATCATATAAAAAATATATTCTACAGATAATATAAAAGTGTTAATAATAATACAGCACATGAATAGCTAAAACGTAATGAAAAACAGTATAAATCTCTAAAATTAAGTTTATTTATAAGTATGACAGTTACCAGTTAGCAGAGCAACCACATGAATTTAGATATCCACACTTACTGGTATCAATAAACAGATTTGATAAAACATAAAATAAAAGCAACATATTCTTTCATTCACACTGTAGAGAAATTTTTCAGTAATGAACAACATTTTGTATTAACCTTATTTTCAATAATAAGTACCTAGTTGTAAATTTAATCATAACTTCATTAAATGTTACTATTACCTAGTAATGTTCCTTTATCAAAATAGAAGTCACACAAAGTGATTGAAGATTATGTTCCAGGACAAGATTAAAGCATTTTTTCAATTAATCTTTTCACCTTGTTACATTTGAAGTTGTGTTAGGGGCTACATCATTTCTACTAACTTAATTGCTTTAACTACCAGATGAATATCCATAATATGAATATCCATAATTCACTATTACTAGGTTAATAGTCTAGGGTACTGGACTTAAATTATACTTTTCTTTTGGTGTATAAATACAAAACTCTTTAGTCCAAACAGTCATTTAATTCATTTTTTCATTAAATATATACGTTTCGACACACGAGTGGTCATTTTCAATACACGCTTCTCATTACCATTTAGTCAGTACATTTCAATCTGCAAAAAAACATCTAAAAAATATTCGAAAAATCATAACACTTAACATTATAAAATTTTTTATATATAAAAACATGAATTTTCTTAACGCTTTATATCAGCCACACCACTGTACATGGCATCATCAAAATTTATTGCATAAATGTTACAATTTTTACATCATTGTTGTCCCTACAATAATACATAGATACCTTCTGTAGTATCTATCTAAATTTAAAACCCTAATTCAATTAAGTTCTATCTGGAATAAGCACATAACAATAGACCATCGTTGTGCCTATCTCTATCCTAATTGGAGATATTTGTGGATAGGCAAAATTTATGACTCCCACTGTAGCATGATCTTATTAGTCATAGCATTATTAAGTAATTTTAAATGAATAAACAAGGATAATTCACCTTACTAATTGGGTAAGTAAATCCTATTTTGTAATGGGACCATATAACAATGGAATGACACAATAAACAGTAGTTTTCTGGAAACACAAACAACTGACATTCAACAAACATAGTAATAAGTCTAATGCCAAAGCCCTGTGCCAGTGTATTTTATATATTTGTGGTTACTAATTATGTTTACAATTATAAAAATACTTTACTGAACATGTAAAGCCAATAATTAAGAATATTTAAAGTATGTCCAATGTTGTTTAATAAGATTGGTTGAACGAAATTATCTTATTTATGTTATTACATAAAAAAATAATAGAGAAGGTAGAAAAAAAGTAAAAAGTAATCAGATGAAACCCAATCACTTTCTATATATGAGCAAAATGCTCAATTCTACACTTCTTCTGGATTAATAGTTCTCGTCACACTTATCAACAACCAAATACATGTCGAAATACTATACAACATGGCTTTTTAAAAATTATATTTCATTCTTATTTGCAACAGATGAACACTACTCACTTATAGTGACAAGCCCCTCAACATATTGAATGTTGTAGTAAGTATTTAATACTTTTGGCTAATGTATAGTATTTGGAAATTTAAAAATAGGTAAATCTAAAATTTGTTTCTAATTTACTCTTTAGGGCAATTAAATGGCTCACTATCTTCAACACAAATGGCAAAACATCTGTTTTATGTTGAAGCAGAAATAATTATTTGTGTATCTCCTTCTAGGATTTCAATGCAAGGACTCTGAGCAACTCTGATAAGGCAATCAGTTTTTTCTTTTATATTAGAGGAAAGATTTGCAGATGACAATAAAGATGAGAACCCAAGAGTGAGGATAAGACAAAGGTTTGAGGAAATGCATGATTACTATTTGTTATACCTCACTACTAATGCATAACAAATGAGAATGGATTTTTGAAATGAATAAAGAAAATGAAAAATTTATCTATATTCTGGGGCACTGACCCCTCACATTACAGCAGATAATCACATTAAAGCAGCTATGAACAAGTTAAACTTTTTTGGTTCACAATTGGTTAAATTGTAAAATAAAACCCAAAAAAGTGAGGAATTCAGGAGAAAAGTCACAGAAATACTAATGGACATCTGGGAACAAGAGAAAACACCAGGAGAATGGAAAACCACTCTAATCCACCCTCTTCACAAAAAAGGCATGAAAAGCAATGTGAACAACTACAGGAGAATTTCTCTCTTGTCGGTGACCTACAAAATTTTCTCTAAGGCCCTATTGAACAAGTTAGAACCACAAATTGACGACAAAATAGGAGAATACCAGGGAGGATTCAAGAAGGAAAGAAAGATCCTGCCAAGAAGAGATACTTAGCCTAAAACTTCTGATAAAATATTATCTAACTAGACCACAGAAAAACCTTTATATCTGTTTAGTCGCGGACCTGGACTGCTCGCCAGATGGAACGGACCGATCCTTGCCTCTAAAATCGGATGTACTTTGCCGCCAAAACGTAGGAGAGGGGAGAAGGAAGCTTTGAGTCACTTCACTTGCTATCAGATCGCCGAGCGTACTTGTTCTACCAGAACTTCAAAGCTACTACCATCGCACACTCCGCTCTCAAGCCGTTATTCCTCTGAGAACGTCAAGAGGTCTTAAAGTTTGTTACTCGCCAGAAGCTATGCTATTTCATGGTACCAACCGGACAGTTCAAGTTATTTCATGATATCATACTCATTGCTCCTTCATGCCGTTATCACTGGCGAAGATAATAATAATTCGCACATCTTCGCACCTTATTGAAATCTTCAGTATAACGTTCAAGTTCATTTCGTTGTTTATATCTTTGGCCATTATGCTAGCATGGAGCATTATTGTTAATTATCGCTCCCATTCATGTTAATCATTTCTTCTCTTTCTTTTTTTTGTCTTAAATTAATTTGTTCATTAGATCGCTAAGTTACATGTTTAGTTTTAAGTCATTTTTGTAGACGTTATTATTAATTTGTATCTTCTTTTACATGTATATTTAATAGTATTTAAGAAAATCTCGCATGTTATATAAATTAATAAATCAAACGCTTTGTTAATATCTGAGCTTTCATTCAAATACTCGTGGTACTTCTATCAAAATTTATTCAGTCTAATCACGCCGTAACAATATCTCTTTTGTCGATTTTGATTCCTTAGACAGAGAAACCCTACTGAAAACCTTGAGGGAATATGGAATTGATCAAAATACCATAAACCTAATAAAAGAAACATTAACAGAGACCAAATCAAAAATAAAATTAAGAGGGAACATTAGCGAAGCGTTTCAAATAAAAACAGGTGTGAGACAAGGGGATGGATTTTCACCTGTTCTCTTCAACGTTGTTATCGACAAAGTTATGAAGATATTATGGGAAAAAGAAACATCAAGAGTTAAAGTAGGAAATTAGAAGAATAAAGTGTCTGGCTTTTGTGGATGACTTAGCCCTACTGACGCAATTAGGCAAATAAATTCATTGAAGAAAGTAGCTGAAAAAACTGGACTTAAAATCTCCGTTCAAAAGACCAGATTTATGACCACAGACCCCCACTTTAGTAAGAAAGAAGTGAAAACAGATTTTGGTAAAATTCAGGTGGTTAAAAGTTTTAAATATCTGGGCGAGATAATAAGCAGAAACTTGTCTGAAAAAGAAAGCATGCAGTAGAGAATTAAAAATTTGGAGAATTTATGATACTTAACGAGTAGTATGTATAATAATAAATGTCTCTCCAAAAAGGCCAAAATCAGACACTTCAATACAGTGTTAAAACCAGTTATACTGTAAAGGACAGAGACTATGTGCTTTCCCAGTTTATACAAACTTCTTAAAATTGAAAGAAGGATTCGTAGGAGAATCCACGGGCCCAAAGTAACACAAGAAGGATACCGGCTGAAATCTAACAAAGAAACTTACTTTGAAATGAGTGACTTGGAAACAGAAATGAGGGTTAGAAGACTCAGATTTTATGGTCACATGATGAGGATGAACGAGGAGAGACTAAAAAAAAAATGTTCACCAAAAAAAAACCTGTGTCCAGTTTACCTAAATTTTCTTGACCGGGCAAACATAAAAAAACCCGGACATTTGGCAACCCTAGTTACAGTGGTGCATGTTTTTTTTACAGGAAATAAAAAATCCGAAGCTTTTTAATATTACAAATGTAATCGAAAATGTTCTTTAAAAAGGAATAAATTGTAATTTAAATACTTAATTTATTCTCAATACATAAATATTTATTAAAGTATTCTAATTGTAATGTGCACAACTACTGCAGGTCAGGAGGCGTGAATTGAACCATTATCACTATATATGTCGTCGCTGTTGACACCATCTGAAACATTAATTTTGTCACCCATTTAACAATAACTTACTAAAATGTTTCGAGTGTTATATAATAATATGAGTCAGCTATTATATAATACTCACTCTGCAGATCAAAGAATAATCAAAGTTGAAAAATCCCATGGCTGAAAACACCACTTTACGATTACCCTTGAAGTGATAGAAAACCTTCTTCTGAAAAAAGAATTGAATGTGCAATTCAAAATTAAGTAAGATGTAATTATAAGTTTCATGAGAACAAGGACAGAATCATAGTAACTTAATTACCTTTTGAAAATGACAAAGATTTTATCTCTATGATTTATGAATATCACTTAATGAGAAACGGAATCTAACGGAGGAGTTTCTATCGAAATAATTAGTATAAATCAACATACATTAAAATATAAGGAAGAAATAGTTGGGGGTGCAGTCAATAAAAACACCTTATAAGTGTATACTTATTTATTGTGTGCCGACGTTTCGACCTACGATGTAGGCCATCTTCAGGGCAAATATACCAAGCGGCGGCAAGGACGATCAACTGTCAATTCCTTGATCGTCCTCGCCGCAGCTTGGTATATTTGCTCTGAAGAAGGCCTACATTGTAGGTCGAAACGTCGGCACACAATAAATAAGTATACACTTATAAGGTGTTTTTATTGACTGCACCCCCAACTATTTCTTCCTTGCATTAGAAGTTCCAGTCAACCAATTCTTCTCCAACATACATTAAAATATTTTTTTCCATTAATTGAAATTCATATTCTGACGATTTGTTGAATTTTTACAGATAGAAGGCTTCTCAATTTTATTTTTTATGGAATTTATTAGATGATTAACTAAATGATATGAATGAGTTATCCGATCAATTATTAACAGGGTCAATGGTTGTAAATTTACCAAATCGTTCTCATAATTTTTCACAGCACTATTTTCGAATGCAATCAGCTTTTGAACAGGTGAATGAAGGTTAATAGTTTTAAAAGTTATAACTTTCTTCTTGCTAAAATGTTTCTGTATTTACGGAAACGTAGGAAATCAGAAAAATAATTAATGGAACAAAATTTAAATTAAATTCAAAGGTATTTAAAATATAAGAATAGTTCAGTTTTTGGTTAATGTGTCAAATGTAGCTTCGGCTTTAGAGATTGTGTTTTAATTTCTTTTTAATAATGTTGATTAGCCTCAAAACATTTTTCATGTTGAACAGGTTGTCTTATAAGAAAGTTGTGTTAACACAATAAGGAAGTTGTATTAATACAATAAGAAAATTGTATTAACACAATAAAATTACTCAGTAACTGATTGGCTCCAATTGATAATATTTGTAATTAATTAAGTTATAAAAATGTTCATTCTTTAACCATTTTTTTTTCAATACTCACATTACGCAACAGTTGTGTTGTACTGTCATAAAGCACTAACCTAGATAATGCTTTGTCAAAACTATTTGCCTGAAAAAAAGAAGCATACGACATTATTTTGTGCTAAATATTATGTTTTAACCGTGTGACAAATCTTATAGATCTTAAATAGGTAATTATTTTTTGGATTAAGGAAAATCAATCAAAATATAAACCACCAACATTAAAACAGCAAAACAATTCTTTTTCCGTGGCTAAAATTCTTTATCTTAATTTTTTTTTAAATTAATTGCTTATTGCTTATTGCAACTCTATAATTTTTGCTTGATACATATATGTGTTACTAATCAACATTAGTAATAAATATTTGCTTTAGCCTTAAGTGCTCCTCAAAGGAATTTTGGATTAGCTAGTTGGTTTAATTTTCAAAGAAGACTCCTCAATTTTATTTTTTCGGAGATTTATTAGATAATTAAATAAATTATGTAAACGATATAGTTGTTTGTTTGTTAATTTAACGTCATTTATGCTGCTATGGCAGGTCTGCGATGAAAAGATTGTAGCATATATAGTATATTGTAGCATATCTAGTGGGTTTAACAGTATATTTTGTACTGATTACGGAAAAACTACTGAGGAAATTCCATCACGTCTAGATAAGTCACAAATTTCACCTGAAAATTTCTTATTGCAAAGCCTTCGGTGTTTCATTTTCATGGTACCGGTTAAGAGAAAAGGAATTTGTTCCTTTCTTTACACAAGAGGGTGACCTAGTTTTCTGCAACAATGTACCTGGAATCATGGAAATGTTCAAAATAACGAGAGGAATGGAGACTTTCCACGATTCATCAAAAAGGAGTTTGAAAGCTGTTCTTCTTCACTATGGTAACCGATATGATTCTGTGCCTGTTGGACACTCAAATGATTTGAAAGAATGCTACGAAAATCTTGAGTTTATTCTTAATAAGCTCGGCTACTCTGGCCATAAATGAACCATTTGTGTGGATTTGAAAGTTATTTCCATGTTACTAGGTCAACAAAGTGGTTACATAAAGTTTCCATGTTCCCTCTGTGGATGGGATAGCCGTGAAAGGAAACAACACTATGTCAAGAAGACGTGGCCAATCAGAAAGGCTCTTATTCCTGGAGTTAAAAAATTTGAAAGACAAAGTTTAGTGGATCCACCTTTTTATATCAAATTGGGGTAATTAAATAGTTTGTGAAAGCATTACCCAAATAAGGAGGGTGTTTCAAGTATCTGGTATAACCGATGTTAATCTGAAAGAGGGAGTCTTTGTTGGGCCTGATATCAGAAAACTTTTAAAAGATGAAAACTTTGGAAATGGAAGAAAAAAATGCCTAGAATTCATTAAAACTTGTTGCAGCAGGCTTTCTGGAAACAAAAAAGATTCAAACTACAAAATTTTGGTTGCTGAATTGTTACAAAAATACAAAAGTTTGGGCTCCAACATGAGTGTCAAAGTTCATTTCCTTCACTCATATCTGGACTACTTTCCAGAAAACCTTGGGGCTGTAAGTGAGAAACAAGGAGAACGTTTCCATCAAGATATAAAAGAAATGGAGCGTAGATACCAAGGTCGATGGAATGTCAACATGATGGTAGACTACTGTTGGATTTTAAATAGGGAAAATTCACAAGAACACAGCCGAAAAGGTACCAAAAGAAGCTTTGATGGAAAAAGAAAACGTTTTTACAAAGACCTATAATAACTTTACAACACATGTGCATCATGTTTATGCTCATTTAGCTAGTTATCGTTGATTTTTTTCTGCTTTTACTTCAAGTTAAAATAATAAAAACAAATACAAAATTTTCCGTTTTTTGTACTTTTTCCAAAAACTTCAACTTTATTTTGTAGGCAAGGCTTAAGTGATAGAAAAAACCATTGTCATTTTTGAAACCAGCGCAAACAACTGACCACAGGCCGCCACCGAATGATATAGTGGATCAAATAATTTAGCTTTAATTATTTAAACTAATGTTTTTTTTCATTCAATAATAATAAACAAATGGATGAGATTGAATGATAACTTTATTTATATCCTCGATTGGTGTAACAGTCTTAAAGGAAGCAATTTTGATCGGAACTGTAGTTGCCAAGAGTATCACCTTATAATAGATAATAATATCATCTTATTATGGTGATGTAGATAACTTTCAGCACACTGAGAGATCTAAGTATTCAGTATCCACGATAAAAGGTAAGAGAAACGATCAAAAGTAAATAAAGACAAACCTGAATTCGGGAAACATTTGTTATATTTCGTTCTACACATTATTGTCCTCGCTTAATTTGTCCCGAAACTTATAAAGATATAAATATGAAATACAGCTTTTCTGTATGGGTGTGAAACGTGGCCGACAACTTTGAGATACGAACAACTTCCTTAAATATCCGAAAAGAAATTATTCCATATAATATTAGATCCGAACTTAACACGTACGATCAACAAGAGAAGTTATGAGGCCATAAGCTGAATTTTGGAGCATACACTCTGTTAATGTAACTGAAATGATTTTATCGTAACGATTTAGATGAGCTTTGAAAGTTCTTAGCTAAGTAACAAAAGAATCCCGGAATGGTAAAAGACCGAGGGTTACAATGAGGCGTAGATGGGAGGATTTCGTTAACGATAACGTGATGAATTCGGTTTTGAGCTATAATCCGTGGACGGAGGTTTGTGAACAGTGATGGGTGGTTTGTAGATAGAACTTATTATTTTTACAAAATGCTATTGTATTCACAATAATAAAATAGAATAATAATAAAATAGAATTATTATATTACCTTATATTATCATATACTGTTCATTGTAGATAAATATATTGATTAAGAAATAACTGGTAGTTTAATTTAATTTCTTAATAATTAAAAACAGTTACTTTTTGACGAGTTAAAGTAACAGGCATACTGTAGCAAGACATACATTTATTCTGCTATTTGAATTATAAAATAAAAACTCACCTTTTGGACTGCACCATGACAATGGGAAACTACTACCCATAAATTAAGGACCGAATAAAATAACCACACCACTGACATGGTGTAATCGCTCTCGCTAAAATCATTCCCGTAAATAATAAGCAGGTAAATGGTACTTGTTATATAACTGAAGTTGGATAAACTCAAGATGAACAGCTGAGGAGAGTAACATTTATTGATCATCTCACAACAAGCTCCCAGAACTTCGTGGCATCGGGCCCACTTCAGAGCGTTCGATTTGTCTAGGGTTTCCTCCAAGAAGGAATACAAATTGTTGATAGTGTACAGGAGACAAGTGAACTGTACCAAGACGAAATAAACGTTCGCTATCATCAAGTAGATCAAAATAATAATAATCAAATGGTCATTGGATCTGCTGTAATCGAAAATGAAGGTCCAAATAATTAAAGCGAAGAAAATGGCATGGTGTATTTTGTACGTCAATAGATCGTACTTGTTAATAACGTCTTGCACTTCCTTTAGACCTGCCAATACCTTGCGCAACTTTTTCAAGTTTATCCATAACCATAATACAGAAATGATGGGAACAAATTGAGGAAGAACGAAGGGGATGAAAACGTTGAATATTACAGCATAACCCTCAAAACTACTTGGTTCGTTATCTATAAATATCTTCAAAAAATAGCTAATTGTATAAAAACTAATTATTATGAAAAAAAGGCTAAGCGGAAGAAGCCTTTTTGAAAGTATAATTTCGTTGTCAGCAAAAACAAAAGGAAAGACACCGAAGAATTTTGATATTATAAATATCTTATGGACAATTTCATTAAGAGTTCCATGAGAAGGGATTAAGGGATTGGCCATGTCTGTTCTTATCGACGAATACTGTCTAAGTGAATCTAATCGCTTTCAGCGGATGTTATGTCAATATAAACAACTCTTTCTACTATTATTATTATTTTTACATGAATGCGGTTTCCTTTTAACAATCAATATTCTCCTATTAATATTTCAATTTAACTGTATACCGAAGCACATTGCAATACATTGAGGATTCTATCAAGGGTACAATTATAATTATAATCTCCCATTTTATTGTCTTTCTAAAATGCTTCTTGAGAGCGGTATAATTTTTTATAAGGTTGGTATAAAAATAGAATACTCTTGTTCCAGGTATTAGGGAAAAGCTAAAACTGATGGGAGGAACTAGTCTAATAATAATCGACTAATTTTTTTTTAAGCACAAGGATATGACTATGATGGCTACATGGAATGTTAGAACTATGTTACAGCCAGGTAAGATGCAGGAGATTGCAAATGAGATTTTAAAATATCAAATCGACATAACTGCACTCCAAGAAATAAGATGGTCTGGGAAAGGACGTATTGATAAAAAAGATTATACGCTTATTTACAGTGGTGCAGATAACAGAAGAGGGCTCTATGGTACCGGATTTCTAATCAATAAAACAGTCAGAAATTCACTGCTAGGCTTTGAAACCATTACTGATAGAATTTGCAGAATCAGAATCAAAGGGAAATTCAGAAATGTATCCTTGATCTCGGCTCACGCACCTACGGAAGATAAAAGTGATGAAGAAAAGGACATCTTTTATGATAAGTTAAGCGAAATCTGTGAGGGCCTTCCAAGGCATGATGCGGTCGTCGTTCTCGGTGACTTCAATGCACAAATCGGTAAGGAGGATTATTTGAGCAATGTTGCTGGTAAGTACTCACTGCACAACGAAACCAACAACAACGGTCAGCGATTGGCTCAGTTTGCCTCTGCAAATAATCTAAAAATTAAAAGCACGTGTTTTCAACACAAACGTATTCATCTGGGAACTTGGAAGATGCCAGGGGGTGGAATTAATCAAATTGACCATGTGTTAATATCTTCCAGACATGCCTCAAGTATCATTGATGTTCGTGCCTGCAGAGGACCAAATTGTGACTCGGATCATTATCTTCTAAAGGCCCTTTTCAGACAAAGGTTGGCTAATAGCTGAAAAGGTAATAGACATTATGGAGGGTTCTCAAGTATTAAAGAAAAAAGAAACAGTTGTTTACAGTTCTATGAAACATTGGTGATAGAAAAAAAACAAAACAATAATAATGAACAAAATAGGCATAACCAAAAAACATAAACGTGCCAATTTCCTCAACTCCTCCGAAGTTCACCAAGTAAAGTATCTTAGACTAAAAATAAACAAAAACATTAACAATTACCGGCGAGCATTGTAGACAACGCCAATTACAAAAAAATCTAAAAATAAAAAGGTATATGTTCAGCAAGATGTTGCTTCGGGTTGAGTTACAGCAAGTTGTAACTGTTTATTCGTTTCATTTTTAATATTTCCCTAAAATACAAGCTATTGTGAACTTTATTATGAAGAAGAGAATGTAATAATGGACAATGAGTAGATTCCGGCAATCCTTTCATCAAGAAATAAAACATTCAAATAACATTTCGAAGTATTGATGATATATGATTGTTGAAACGTTCATTTCGAGGTGAAATGATTACAGAAGTATACACATTTCCCATAACGACATTCTCTTTTCCATAATAAAGCTGATGATAACTTGTATGTTGGAAAATATTAAAAGGAAAACGAGTGAAAAGTTAAAACTTGTATGACTCAATTCGAAGGGACAACCAGCGGACTGATTAATTAACCAACAAATAAATTAATCTTATTTGCTGTAAATCGAATATTATTTATATTATATTACTCAAAATGCCCTAGATTGATTATTTTACAAATTACCTGTCCTATAATTATAAAGAATCGCTACGAGTATATTTATGTACAAATGGATCCATGTACCATATTTATCCATGTTGAGATCAAATAATGAGTTGGCATCAAGGATAAAAAATCATAGGTACAAATACAACAATTATATTGGGCAATATAATCAGTTATATTTTCATGCCTCACTTGTTTTCACAGCAGATGAAATCGTCATCATCTGGCGAACTATTGTCCAACTCTTCGTTTATTTTCTGAAACAAGAGATCAATCTTTATCAAATCTGTATCGTTAAATAATGTATTAATAAAGTCCAATTATAAATACAAACTAAGAAATAAACATTCGGATAATATTATTAATATTTATATTTGAATCTTCCTCGTAAATTGATTTTCAATCATTGATGCTCATATAATATTTTTCTCCATTATTAGGACATCGAATTTAATACAGATATCCATTACTTAGTTTTAATTAATACTTTTACTACACTATCAAGTAAAATTATAAGAATTCAAATGAAGTAACATAAATACTTTTCCAAGAAGTTATGTAATAGTGAAAAGATCATTCAGGATACATAATGAATTATTCATTAAAGTAAGTTAAAAAAACCTTTAAATGTTAATAATGACCATGGAGTACATTGTAAACTCCAAGTATTATAAGAAAATTTTTAAATTATTTGACAATCTACTAAAAGGTTAAAAATGTGCAAAGGTATAAGTATTTAAAAAATATATTTAAATTAAATTAAAAAAAGGGACTTATAAGAGATGTAAATTGAAAATGACTGAATAATGTTGAAACGTACTTAAATAAAGAAAAAATGTTTGACTGGAAAAAGGTTTTTTTTACTTACTTGAATGAATGACTCAAAAAGATGTACTCCAGTAACATAAACAAGAGAATTAAAATAATGAATTATTTAATTTTTGAAATGTTTACCAAATTGTGATACATAAGGATAAAATGATGTGAAGGGATAATATTGCTAAAAATGTGAGTTAGGAATATGATATAAAATTATTTATAATTGCTAATGTAGTAAAATAATTAATTAAATATGAATTAATAATATTGTGAACATTGAGTAAAAAAATCCGACATTGGACAACCGTTATCCAAGATACAGTACAGTCTCTACCATGTACTGCACCCCAGATCTCTCATGGAGTACAGGTTTTTTTTAAATAGATGGTTCAGAATCAAATGCAGATAGCTCCAAAATTTTAAAGCGAGACTTTTTCCTAAATTAACTCAAGAAACTTTTTCTCACAAAACCCTTTTTCGCGTTATTTCTCCTGAATTTAGCCCGGTTCTGTACCTTCAGTTACGTTAGTTGAGTGGATCCGAAATTTGAAATTGGGTGCTATCTGGTTTTGATCCTCAACGCTTTACCATATATCATCATAGTGTAACAATATCGTGTATGAGGTGGCGGGATGCAAAGAGGAATAAATAGATATTTTAACATTATTTTTTAAATATTATTACTGTTTTCATACTATTCAGCATATTCTAAAACTAGTTTCAAACCCTCGAAAAGTAATGAATCTAGGGGGACTTGCGGTTTGTACAACATCCTTTTACGGCCACGGTTACGAGTTCGCATCCCGGTAGGCGGTCCTAGGATTTTTTAAAAGAGAGTAAAAATTACTTGTTTAGCTGTCCTTCGAAGGGATTGTTAGTAGGGGGTCCCTCTTATATGATATGATCGCTATCCTAATTAAACCTTAATAGGTAAAATTTAGGACTCACATTTCAGCATCGTTCATTTTATCAGCATAAAGTGACGTTAAATGAATAAACAAACAAACATAATGAATCCGTTTTATTTCGGCTGAATGTTTAGTGAATACATCCCTGAGAAATTTATAAGTTTCTAGTCTTTCCTTCCTCTGTGAACAGTCATAAATGGAATAACCAACAGCTTAGAGATACAAACTTACTTGAAAAGCATCTTGGATCTCATTGGTGATCGTAGCAATGTATTTCTGCGTCTCAATGATGACTAGGGTCATTTCGGTGTGGATGGTGGCTTGAATGATGATGGTGGTATTTTTTGGGGCAGATATTATGGACTTCATGCAATCGAAGAAACGGCTAACGATTTTCTTCAAGAGGGTGGTCATGCTCAGCTTCACGTCCGCTATGATTTCTTTAAGCTTCTTCTTCAGATCTTCCAAAATTGGCACCACAGTGGTGACCGCTTTCTTCAACTCCTGTGCATATTAAAATTAATTTAAAAACAACACTAATCGGATAATGATTCTTGAAAATTTACAGGTACAAAAACATTTATTTATAAGAACGTCGGAATGTTTTGCGTTATTTTCTTGGGCACAAAGATTACAGATACAAACATCCTATCAAAATATTCAAGCTGAACAAAACGAATTAATGACCCAGAAAGACGAACAAACGATATTTTAACCTTTGAAACTTTGAACTGTGCATAAATTATGAAAAGTGAAATTAAATCTTAAATTGGATCGATGAAATTCATCTGCTGGAAGAAGAAACCCAACCAATGGAGTATGACGATAAATAATTAATTAAACAGAACAATATTATTTTATAGAACATTTTATAGTTTGTTTAACTTATCTTTTATCAATTATTAGGAAGAAATTATCAAATAAAAATTTGAAGAATAAGCTATAAAAGGAAGTCTAAGGCACTCTAATAAAGTGAATTAAAAAAAAATGAAAATATAAATAAATCAGATTATCCTGAGTAACGACTAAATTGGAAATACTCTATTGAATTGCCACGGCCTGTTCTGAATCTAATCTTCAGCTTTTAGCTGAGAGACTAAAAATGAGTCAGCTAGCAGCATGTCATAGGTGAAGATTTTGACGACATGGTCGAACCTTTGAAGAATGGATTCCAAATTGGAAACGGCTAAAATTGAAGTAAAAAATCATACCACAATCATAATTAAATATGTTTTAAATAAAAATAAATAATTACAATCGAAAAATATTTTAGAAACTATTCGAGTAATATAAAATAAGATAAATATTTAAGGAAGAGAAGGTTTTCGTTGACTTACGTTGATTCCTGTTTGGATGTTTTCAAGCAAATGTTCGATATCAGTGACGACTAACTTCACCATGTTGGTGACATCTTTCGAGAAATCCTTGACACATTCTGTAAATGCGAAAAAGATGTTTTTGATGGCTAAGTTCTTTTTAATATTGACATCGATCTGTATGAGCGCCCCCCTAGTGTGCTGTTCCATGTTCTGTAAGTCTTGCTCGAGCTTGCCCTGCAAGTTCTTGATGATGGCCTTTTGGTCGGGATGAGCGGAGGCATAGCCGATGATGAGGAGTAATGCGAAGAATACCTTCATGGTTGGAATCGCTCTGGTGAGTGAGAAGCTGAGGTATAAACATGACTTATATACCTACCGAGTCGTGTTTGTTCCCTTCCATAGCCTTCGACACGCGTTTGGTAGAAATCGTGTTAAACCAGCAAATAATGGTTGAGCTTACTTAATTAGTGGCTGAGATTTGATAGTTTGTCCATCGTGTTATTTTTGATATTGCCAAGAAATGAATAAATGATTTACATATTGATGTTCGAACACCCATTGTTTCTAATTAAAAAACCTAATTAGGCTACAAAGGAGGAACCAATCAAAGGGAAAATGCCACAATGACAAAACACGGCAACTCACACTATCTTTTTAAATTTAATTTTAATTGCAGTCCCCGTGAATAAGTGGTTAAGTCGAATTTAGTCCAGATTAAGTTAATTTTATCATGGAAATCGGAATCGAGCCATTGATGTATGCAATGATTACTTTTACTGCCTGGCATTCACTGAGAACAGAGAACACAATTCCGCTTCCTTTAGTGCAAGAAACTCATTTGAGACAAAATTCGACTTATACACATTTACATGTACAGAAAACTGAGTCCCTAATATACGAACGCTTTTCTTAATTTTTTGCCGCGATAGTGTCACAACCTTCTTGACATAACAGCTGTTATAAATAAAAGATTCGAGAGGGGTTTTAATGTTCGGTTATGGCGTGTTGAGTAAATTGAAACTAATCTCCTGAAAGAAAAAAACACGAAGTAAAGGTCTTGAATGCTGTTTCTTTGTTTTTTCAGGTGAGGGAATGTTTTGAATGTTTAAAAATTATTGTAATAATTTAAGTAATAGTGTATTGTAAATAATTAATTAAGTAATTAAATATGTATTGTAAATAAATCTATGTTTTTTTCAGAGAAACCATTCCTTTTTTATTTCATTATCGAAAGGCATAAAAACATTAAAAATTTATAAAATATCATTATATACAAATACACCGGGGCTTTAGATATACACCCCGATCTTGTACCATCGGATTTTCATTTGCTTCCAAGCTTAAAAACTTCTTACCTAGAAAAAAAATAATAATGATGATCTCAAATCGCACTTGATTCAATTTTTTGTTGCGAAGAGCCAGAAGCTTTATGAACGCGGGATCGTCAAGTTACAAGAAATGTTGCAGAAGTTCATCGAATAGAATAACGGAAATTTTACTGATAAAGGTTTTTTTTTTTTAGACAAAATTTAGTTTTATTTCACACTAAAAACCAAATTACTGACTTGCTAAATGTCATATTCCTAAACTATATAGTCTACACTCTATGTATCCATGATGACCACTGAAAGCACCGGGCCAGAAGTTTCCAGCTGTTGTTAGGTTTTCTTCAGCTACTTTTAAAAAAAACTGTACCACTACTACAACCCTTGAACGGGTCTGGGGTTCAGGGCATGAAAGATACTGATCTGTTTCATTGACAACGGTTCTGCAAGAAGGTTATTTGTCCTAGATCACGCTCAACCGCCAGATTTCCCCCATTATTTTGGGTACCCAATTTTTATATCATTTTATGGAGGCTGGGTGAGCCCCCGGGGGTCATAGATCCCATTTACGGCAGGATTTCCGGCGTGGCAACTCTGTGCTCTACCACTTAGCCACTCCGCTCCCTACTTAGCTACTTATAACCCTTATTACCTATTTTATGTTTTTGTTCAAATGTTGACATCATTATCAATTTTATATACATCTCAAAATACCTACTAGTCTTTTTATTTCATTATAAGAGGTCAGTCAGTTGCTTAAATATTAAATATTAAAGTATCTACTATTCTTTTTACAGATAAGAATGGGATTAGAACTAAGGGTAGTTTTTTAAGTAGATTGGTGGATATTGGAAATCAGATTTGACATAGTCGTCTTGAAATTGCTCAGTAATTCCTAGAATTGAGTTGGATCCATCTTGACTTTTTACCTCGTCACCAATTATTATGAAATAAAAAGAATTTCATATCGTCAAAGTATTTCATATCATAAAAAGAATTTAATATCGTCTTTAAAGTATCTACTGTACTTCTAGATACTTTAAAGACGATATTTAATTGTTAATAATTTTAACATTTGAACATAAACGTGAATTAATGAGGTTATAATGAACCACTACAACCCGTAACCGGGTCTGAGGCTCAGTACATGGCAGAGTCTGTACTGTTTTATGAACAATAATAATAATGTCTTTATTTTTCTGGGACAAGTCCCTACAGAATAACAATACAGGTACTCTAAGCTATTATGTCTTAGACTGTAAAATAATTACATTTAATTAATTATTACGAGTAATTTAGTAAGTGAGAAACAATAAAAAAAATGAAAAAAAAAAATGTGAATTACCTACAATAAGAACAGAGTAGAAGAAAAGAAAGAAAAAAAATTAAAATTAGTTAACAATAATTATATAAGAGAAACAATTTATGGTTACATATATATCAAATTTATGCCAAGAAAAGACAAAAAAAAATTAAGAAAAATTAAACAATATTATCAGAGATTTACATATCTTCCCTTTTTGTTCTTTTTTCGACAACGGTTCTGCAAGGAAGGTACTTGACCTAGGTCACGCTCAACCGCCAGGTTACCCCCCCTTATTTTGGGTTCCCTATTTTTATAATATTTTATAGAGGCTGGGTGTGCCCCTTGAGGGTTGTAGATCACATATGATCCTTCTCCCGCAGCAAACAGACTAAGTAAAAGTACTGCCTGCAGCGGGATTTGATCCACGATTTCCGGCATGGCAACTCTAATACTGAGCCACTACGGTCCCTTGGCTATAAGTAACATAAGAAAAGCCAACCAACAGCTGGAAACTTCTGGCCAGGTGTTTTCAGTTGTTGTCATGGATACATACAGTGTGGACTATATATAGCATAGGAATATGGCACTAACGCTACCGGAAGCTATTTCGATGTTATTGAAAACGGTAGTAAAAAGGATTTCATTATTTAATTAATTATTGAGGGGAAAGAAATTAAGTTGGTTAATAAAGGGAACCGAAACTTTTCAATATTTAAAATTTAATGGATACTATTTTTTAGATAGGAATAAATCTTAATTCAAATAAATAATATGTTCAATTTATTCTCAATACATCAATATTTATTTAATTATCTAATTGTAATGTGCACAACTACTGCAGGTCAGGAGGCGTGAATTGAACCATTATCACTATATATGTCGTCGCTGTTGACACCATCTGGAACATAAATTTGAGCACTCGTTTAACAATAACTTACTAAAATGTTTCGAGTGTTATATAATAATATGAGTCAGCTATTATATGATACTCACTCTGCAGATCAAAGAATAATCAAAGTTGAAAAATCCCATGGCTGAAAACACCACTTTACGATTACCCTTGAAGTGATAGAAAATCTTCTTCTGAAAAAAGAATTGAATGTGCAATTCAAAATTAAGTAATTTTAAGTTTCACTGGAACAAGGACAGAATCATAGTAACTTAATTACCTTTTGAAAATGACAAAGATTTTCTCTCTATGATTTATGAATATCACTTAAACAATATTTTCGAATGTAGTCAGCTTTTGAACAGGTAAATGAAGCTTAATAGTTTTAAAAGTTATAACTTTTGTCTTGCTTAAATGTTTTTTTATATACGGAAACGTAGTAAATCAGAAAATTAATTAATGGAACAAAAATTAAATTTAATTCCAAGGTATTTAAAATATAAGAATAGTATAAAGAATAGTTCAGTTTTTGATTAATGTGTCAAATGTAGCTTTAGCTTTAGAGATTGTGTTTTAATTTCTTTTTAATGACATTGATTAGCCTCAAAACATTTTTCATGTTGAACAGGTTGTCTTATAAGAAATTTGTATTAACACAATAAGAAAGTTGTATTAACACAATAAGAAAGTTGTATTAACACAATAAAATTACTCAGTAACTGATTGGCTCCAAATGATAATATTTGTATTAATCTATACAATAAAAATGAATCACCAAATTCATTGCTAACCGCAAAACTCGAGATCTGCTCGACCAATTCGGCTATTTTTTTAAAAATATTTTCGCTAAGGCGCATAGAATGTTCTTATGGAGAGAAAAACGAAAAAATGACGAGGGAAACCTTCGGTGGCCGAAAAACTTGAAATGTTTAGAGTTTTTCATTTTTGGGCCTGTATCTCCTAATCGGTGCGTTTTTGAAAAACAACCTACGTAACCTTTTTAAAGAAGATTAAATTTGCTACAATTTGAGTCCAAACACAGCTCTGTAGGTCCAATAGATTTCGAGTTCGGTCCCTATCGTATAATGAATAACTGGAATCTTACCTATCTATCTAATATATAAAATTGTCGCCAGTGTATGCAACAAAACTCCTCCGAAATGACTTGACCGATTCTTATGAAATTTTGTGTTTATATTCGGTAGGTCTGTGAATAGGATGTAAACTATTTTTCATACCCCTAAGTGATACGTGTCGGCCATTATTATTGATTATGTGTAATTTGAATTCACCAATTATGGAATCTTATACGTTTGTTCATCAAAAATATCACCGGGAATGTTATTGAAGGAGCAATGTTGACTGGAATCTTTAAAGGAGAAGTCGTCCTTTCGCAACGTATTCCAATGATACCATCAGAACCCATAGTATCGTTCAAAAGACTTCAATTTGATATAAGCTTGGCTTTTGCTATGACCATCAACAAGTCTCGAGGCCAGACAATATCCATTTGCGGTTTGGACCTAGAACTTTTATGTTTCTCCTATGAACAATTATATGTTACATGCTCACATGTTAGTAAACCATCTAATCTATTTGTATTAGCAAAGGACTGATTAAGAAAGTATTGTCCATTGATTAGCGCTCAATTAAATTGAAATGAATAGCTATAATTTAAAAAATATCATTAGCCATAATTAAAAATCAACCATGATATACCTCATTCATTAATCTAATGTTTATATTTTATCAGTTAGGAATTTTGTATATTATTTATTTATTATATACTGTACTGAGATATAAGATGAATGAAATGTAAAATCAAAAATCAATTTAATTATTTTTTTCATTCACCCATTATTTCTTTAAAATGCAAATTTTAACTTAATATTTTTTAAAACTATTATAACAGCCACAGCATCGCGTGGCCGGGTCAGCTAGTTGAGTTATAAAAATGTTCATTCTTTTACATTTTTTTTTCAATACTCACATTACGCAATAGTTGTGTTGAACTGTCATAAAGCACTACCCTAGATAATGCTTTGTCAAAACTATTTGCCTGTAAAAAAAAACATACGACATTAATTTGTGCTAAATATTATGTTTTAACCATGTGAAAAATCTTACAGATCTTCAAAAGGTAATTATTTTTTGGATTAAGAAAAATCAATTAAAATATAACCCACCAACATTAAAACAATAAATAAAACAATTTTTTTCCATTGCTAAAATTCTTTATCTTAATTTTTTTAAAGTTTTTGCAACTCTATAACATTTCCTTGATATATATATATATATATATATATATATATATATATATATATATATATATATATATATGTGTGTGTGTGTGTGTGTGTGTGTGTGTGTGTGTGTCTGTGTCTGTGTCTGTGTCTGTTGCAAATAAACATTAATAATAAATATTTGCCTTATCCTCAGATGCTATGAGCATCCTTATCTTCAAATGAATTTTCGAAGAGCTAGTTTGTTGAATTTTCATAGAAGACTCCTATGAATTTTATTTTTTTCGGGGGCTTTTTAGATAATTAAATAAACTATATGAATGATATAGTTGTTTGTTTGCCAATTGCCAATTAATGCTGCTATGGCTAATAGGACGATACTACAGTGGGAGCTCTAAGTTTTGCCTATGAAGATTTAACTAGGATAGGGATTTTTAACGAGTACCTGAAATCATACAGGCTTGAGACCTCCGTTTACCGTCCGTTCCGAAGGACGGCATAACTAAAGATTTTTTACTCTCTTTATAAAATCCTAGAGCCAAACACCGGGTTACGAACCCGCGATCCTGGGCGTAAGTCGTTATTATAACCACTAGAGTTTATTATAACCGCAGGTCGCCCCAGAATGTTATAGTGGATCAAATAATTTAGCTTTAATTATTTAAACTAATGTTTTTTTTCATTAAATAATAATAAAATAATGAGTGAGATTGATTGATAATAACTTAATTTATATTCTCGATTAGTGTAACAGTCTTAAAGGAAGCAATTTTGGTCGGAACTGTAGTTGCCAAGAGTATCACCTTATAATAGATAATAATATCACCTTATTATGGTGATGTAGATAACTTTCAGCACACTGAGAGATCTAAGTATTCAGTATCCACGATTAAAGGTAAGAGAAACGATCAAAAGTAAATAAAAATGAACCTGAATTCGGAAAACATTTGTTATATTTCGTTCTGCACATTATTGTCCTCGCTTTATTTGTCCCGAAACTTGTAAACATATAAATATGAACTACAGCTTTTCTGTATGGGTGTGAAACGTGGCCGACAACTTTGAGATACGAACAACTTCCTTAAATATCCGAAAAGAAATTATTCCATATAATATTAGATCCGAACTTAAAACGTACGATCAACAAGAGAAGATATGAGGCCATAAGCTGAATTTTGGAGCATACACTCTGTTAATGTAACTGAAATGATTTTATCGTGACGATTTAGATGAGCTTTGAAAGTTCTTAGCTAAGTAACAAAAGAATCCCGGAATGGTAAAAGTCCGAGGGTTACAATGAGGCCTAGATGGGAGGATTTCGTTAACGATAACGTGATGAAGTCGGGTTTGAGCTATAATCCGTGGACGGATGTTTGTAAACAGTGATGAATATTGTGGCATTAATAAGGAGAGTCTGAATGACATGGATGGGGGCACGTGAAGGGAATGCCAGACCGCAGGGTACCGAAGAGAATGTTCTACAGGAAACCGGGCGGCAAGTAGAGGACGTCCTCAGATCAGATGGCTGACTGATCTTAAAGCAAATGCTTATTATGCCTTACATGTGCATCTACAATCTTCGTAAACCTATGAAGGATCTCCCAACCGATCCGATAAGAGAATCAACATATATTCTTTGAGGACCAATCTTGAATATTGGCTCAGAGCTACCTATTTTTTGCTGAAGGGTCTTGGGTTCAATACATGTTGAGACTGTACTGTTTCCTAGACAACAGTTGTGCAGGGACGTGATTTGTCCTAGATCATGCTCAGCCGGCCGATTTTCCCCTCTTATTTTGGGTAACAACCAAGACTTTTGCCATGCGAATGCAGCGCTCAACCACTGAGCCACTCAACTCCTAAGCCTCTCTTGCAGAATGATAATTATACCTTCAGACAATGAATATTCATTCCAAAGATTACATTGAAACGATAAAAAAATTACCTCCCTCCAAAAATTTGAGGATACATAGACATGACCATTAAATTACTTTCATTTTTCTAAACTCTTATATAAATCTGTCTTATTTATTGATTGTGTATTACATTGTTGCATGCTACACAAAATAATTTTTGACATTAGTATAGTTCATAAAAATTATAAAATAACTATGTTTTCTTTCTAGGTACCATGTTGGAAGATACAACTTAGTGAATGAACTCAACAATAATATACACAAAAGATTTTCTACATTTTTCTACATACAACATTCTGTGCAGAGGTATCATCCATCTAGAGCATTAAGAAGCATCTATTCTTATTTTTTGGTATTATGAACAAAAAAATATGAATGGTTATTATTTTCCTAATAATTAAATGATGACAATAATTTATTAATTATTTCGCTTTATCTTTATATTATAGTTTATACAATATTGTATTAATTATTTAGGTATATTATCTTTTATTTATTTATTATTTTATTCTAATATTTAATATGTATTTATTTTTAACCTCCTGTTGTAATAAAAATATTTTAAAATGTTTTCCTGATATTTTACAAATTAATTTGAACAGTACCACACAAAAAATGCGCCTTATTCTCACAGGAGATATTTTTATAATTCATTGAATCAATGAACTGTGTCGCATAAAATCTTACCAATACCCATTCTAGCAATTATAATGCGTTCTTCAGCAGTTAAACTCAATTTACGACCCATTGACATTAATTAATGAGGCAAGTAAGGTAATATAAAATAAGGTTAAGTATTCCATGGTTAAAGTAAACTGAATAAGATAAAACTATCAATATATTAAAACAATTTTATTCGGTTTTTTTTTTTGCTTCAGGTACTCCAGTTACTTTCAATGGATAAAATGTAACGGTTTTCTTTATTTAATAACCATCTGTTGATACAGATCTATAATAATTTCGTTAAAAGATGTTGTTGGAATATATTCCTTAATTCAAAACTAAGTGCCAGAGACTTTTTAAACTTTTTAATAGTTAAAGATATATTGACAGATATTGTGCATTGCAGAGGTGGACATTTGATGACATTTTCTAAAGGGATAGCTAACTTGAGAAGTTGGAGAAAGGTAAAATGTAAGGAATATGTTAGGATATGTGGTAGTTAATTATTTTAAATATTTTATTCTATTATTTTTACAAAATACTATTATCATTACGATAATAAAATAAAATTATATACAATTATTTATTTCATATATTCTTCAATAAACGAATATTTAACCAGTAAGAACTTAGTAACTTATACTTATATGTTATATTATCATATACTGTTCATTGTAGAAAAATATATTGATTAAGAAATAACTGGTAGTTTAATTTAATTTCAGTTAATAATTAAAAACAGTTACTTTTTAACGAGTTAATGTAACAGGCATACTGAAGCAAAAAATACATTTATTCTGCAATTTATTCAACTACGGCAGAAATTCTATACATACATTTTTCGAATTATAAAATAAAAACTCACCTTTTGGACTGCACCATGACAATGGGAAACTACTACCCATAAATTAAGGCCCGAATAAAATAACCACACCACCGACATGGTGTAATCGCTCTCGCTTAAATGGTTCCCGTATAAAATATGAAGGTAAATAGTACTTATTATATAACTGAAGTCGGATAAACTCAAGATGAACAGCTGAGGAGAGTAACATTTATTGATCATCTCACAACAAGCTCCCAGAACTTCGTGGCATCGGGCCCATTTCAGAGCGTTCGATTTGTCTAGGGTTTCCTCCAAGAAGGAATACAAATTGTTGATAGTGTGCAGAAGACAAGTGAACTGTACCAGGAAGAGGTAAACGTTCGCTACCATCAAGTAGGTCAAAATAATAATAATCAAAGGGAATTCGGATCTGCTGTAATCGAAAATGAAGGTCCAAATAATTATAGCGAAGAAAATGGCATGGTGTATTTTGTACGTCAATAGATCGTACTTGTTAATAACGTCTTGCACTTCCTTTAGACCCGCCAATACCTTGCGCAACTTTTTCAAGTTTATCCATAACCATAATACAGAAATGATGGGAACAAGTTGAGGAAGAACGAAGGGGATGAAAACGTTGAATATTATTATAGCATAACCCTCAAAATTACTTGGTTCGTTATCTATAGATATCTTCATAAAATAGCTAATTGTATACAAACTATTCATTATAAAAAAAAGGCTAAGAGGAAGAAGCCTTTTTGAAAGTATAATTTCGTTGTCAGCAAAAACAAAAGGAAAGACACCGAAGAATTTTGATATTATAAACATCTTATAGAAAATTTCATTAAGAGTTCCGTGAGAAGGGATTAAGGGATTGGCCATGTCTGTTCTTATCGACGAATACTGTCTAAGTCTGAATCTAATCGCTTTCAACGGATCTTATGTCAATATAAACAACTCTTTCTACTATTAATATTAGTTTTACATAAATGCGGTTTTCTTTTAACAATCAATATTCTCCTATTAATATTTCAATTTACATTGCAATCAATTGAGGATTCTATTAAGGGTACAATCGTAACTATAATCTCCCATTTTATTGTCTTTCTAAAATGTTTCGTAAGAGCGGTACAATTTTTTTTAAGAGTAGTATAAAAATACAATACTCTTGTTCCAGGTATTAGAGAAAAGCCAAAACTGGAGGAAGGAACTAGTCAACGCAAAATAGTTGACGAGTTTTCTTTAAATTGTGCCAGCTACCATTAATAACTACTGTACACTAATGCCACGAGGATGACGGGCCACTGACTAAGCACGACCTATAAGATATTGACAATGCTCATATTTAAAAGGTTTACGGAGTTCACTGAAAATGTTCTTTTCCGTTCACTGAGAACGGAATATGGAAAAGAAGAAGGAATGAGGAGCTGCATTCACGTGCCTGGAGTGCCCTCTCTTTTCTATACATCTTTTTTATCGCTCCCCTGGTAAATATGGTATTTGAACCCCCCGTATCTATTAAACACTTCACCCCCCCTCACCTCAATAATCGGCAACCAGCAATTATCATTAACAATGGTGTTACATACTGTTTAGGCGTGATTAGACTGAATAAATTTTGATAGAAGCAAATAAAAGTACCACGGGAATTTGAATGAAATCTCAGATATTAACAAAGCGTTTGATTTATTAATTTAAATAACATGCGAGATTTCTTAAATACTATTAAATATGCATGTAAAAGAAGATACAAATTAGTAATAGCGTCTACAAAATTAACTTAAAATTAAACATGTAACTTAGCGATCTAATGAACAAATTAATTTTAAGACAAAAAAAAGAAAGAGAAGAAATGATTAACATGAATGGGAGCGATAATTAACAATAATGCTCCATGCTAGCATAATGGCCAAAGATATAAACAACGAAATGAACTTGAACGTTATACAGAAGATTTCAATAAGGGAAGATGTGCGAATTATTATTATCTTCGCCAGTGATCACGGCATGAAGGAGCAATGAGTATGATATCATGAATTAACTTGAACTGTCCGGTTGGTACCATGAAATACGTTGATCATCAGGAGAAAAATTAGTTGGCAAGTTGAGGCCTTATGATAGTGAAATGTGACTTACAATTTGTGTGATGTATACTCAATTTTCATCATCTCAGCATAGCTTCTGGCGAGTGACAATCTTGAAACCTCTGGACGTCCTCACAGGAACAGCGGCTTGAAAGCGGATTACTAGGCGGCAGTGTGCGATGATCTTAGCTGCGAAGGGCTGATAGAACTAGTCCGCTCGGCGATCTAATAGCAAGTGAAGTGACTCAATAGCGTCGCTCCCCTCTCCTAGGTTTTGGCGGTACAGTACATTTTTCGATTTTAGAGGCAATGATCTGTCCGTTCCATCTGGCGGGCAGTCCAGGTCCGCGACTAAACACATACCTTTTTCCTAGTGTGGTCGCCCCTTAGTAAGCCGCTGTCCTGCTACTCCCTGCTCCGGTCCGCCTCTGAGCACCTGTTCGGCTCCTATGTCGCTCGCCTCCACTGCAACCTGATTCTTCACCTTCCGTCTCCGAAGTTCCAGATATTTCCGTCTCCTCGCCGAAAGAATCGCTTCTCCTCGCTGCTCCCGACCCTCTCCACAGCTTTTGCGTGTTTACCTCCATGGGTTCAGGTATTGGTAGTTGGCTCTTCCTACGGGCTATCCGGACCATGTGCCCTTCCCACTAGATGCCCCGTGGCATCTTCTCCGATTTCTCCTCTCTGTTCCTGGTCGTCTATCCCGTGCAACCGGTCTCTCCTTTTTATATTCTTCGGGATCTCTTCTTTTTCCCAGGTCCCATCTCGGACGGTTCCGGCTAACTTACGGCCGACGGTAAGTGACTACTCCAGTCTGTCTCCGCTATCTCACTATATTTCGATTCCTCTTCCCTCGCACTCGAGTCCTCCATTTCCTGGGCACACTCCAAGAATGTCTTGTCCCTTGGAAATCCATCCTTTCTTCCAGACTCTCTGGCCAACTGGACTTTCAGTATTCTGGACAGGAAATCCATTCTCGCCTCCACATGGTCAGTCTCCATTATTTCGCGCAGTTTTTCGGTAATTTTATTGTACTGCGCCAATAATACTACCGCATATTGTCGGAACTCCCTGAACACTTGGAGCATGTCCTCTTCTGAGGCCCATCGTCCTTCCCAAATACCTTCTTTAACCTTTCCTTGATTGTATGTCATGGTATCTGACCGTCCGCCTGAATCAGTTTGAGGATACTTCTTCTCACTCCGCACACTAAGGCTGCCCTTAGCCTGGTTTGATGAATTAGTTGTACATAATAGAGTTAACATATTTTGGATCCCTGGAAACAGCAATATACCAGGAAATGAAAGGGCCGACAAATTGGCAAAGAAAGGAGCAGGAATAGCTCTAATAGGACCAGAACCATAGTGCGGGATTCCCCTTTTCTTGGCTAAGAATGCAATCAACAAACTAGCCAAGAGGAAGAAAAAGGTGTGTGGTTTTATGAAACCACGATGCAAGTGAAATTTTTTTTCGGTTTGTAGGCATTTAACTAAAAACATTTGGAAAATTATTCGATTTAGAGTATTAAAATTTCGTTTTTAAACTTAACTTAATTATTGAAAAATGAGAATGATAATGGGAAATCAATAGTAGACAAAATATTCAATTATAAAATTTATTTTCAATTTACTTATTAGAGTACGGAATACCTAATTAATACAATCATTTAGATGATAAACGCATATTAAAAAGTAAGAGCAATATTATATAAAAGGGATATACAATAAAATGTTTGTTTATAATTATATATTGAAGTATTTTATATATCATTGATGTACTTTATCATTATACAAACTCTAGCCTACCCCTTGACTTATGCCCGGGTAGGTCCATTCTCCGGTAGAAACCGAGAAAAAGACAAGATAATAATAATAATAATGTCTTTATTTATTCTGGGATAAGTACCTTTAGAATAACAATACAGGTATTGTAAGCTATTATGCCTTAGAGTATAAAAATAATTAAATATATTATTTGCTGTCGGCACTGATGAAACATGAAAGGAAATGTGTTTCGGACAAAGTACAGACCTTTTGGTCCCCTTATGGAGTCTTTATTTTCAAGATGGAGGAGAAAGAAGGAAAGGGGGGGAAGTAAAACTAGGCTCAGAGGGACTCTGGAGACGGACAAGGAGGGCTCTGGAGACAGACCCCGAAAAGGAAGGAAGCAGAGAAGGAGAGCCGGTGAACGAAGCGGATGGAGAAGATGTCGAAAGCGAAGACCGACCTGTAACCCAATCTACCCCTGTTCACAGATAAGTTTAATGTATTTCCTGTAACGTATTTTATGGCGATCCCTTTTATATGGCAACATCATTAACCTTGTTTAAAATTGAATAAATAAACGATCCTTATTGTAATTTTTGGTGCTTACATACCCCAGATACACTATTTATTTATAAACAATATATTGAAGGTATAATAGATGAGTAAATTGGTAAACACAAAGAACAGATCTCTGGAAAGGAACCCAATTAAGATTAAGGCATGTAAATAATAATTTGAGTACTCATCCTAAATGAGACTCTTGCATCCCAAATATCAACCTACATATTCAAAATATATTTAACAGTAGAAACATAGCATATTATATATCAAAATTAAAATTAATGCACACTGATAAAAGGATTTGAGAGTCTCTGAAGAGATTTGTTAATAGTAAACAAATCGTTTTTATTTATTTATTTTTCTTTAATTTTATGTAAAGTTAATTAAAACATTTACGATAAAGTAAATAAATGCATTTACATTAATACACAGATAAAAAAACCCAAATACCGCGGAACACTTGCACGAATAAGTGAGAATATAAATGCTACATGGTCAGCTGACTGGGGGTCGCCATATTGGCCTTGGCTGCCCTGTCATGCGCCTTTCACTTTACACCTTCTCCAGGTCTAATGCAACATGCGATAGATGAACGAAAAATTTTGGGGCGATAGAATTAAAGTTTCACTTTAATAAAAACGTGTTGGGATAGAGCCAAGATAAGGCAAACTTTTTATAAAGGATCCCAATGACAGTCTTTCTGAGAAAATTAAGAAAGAAGCCACTCACATGTCGAGAACCGACCTCAAAAGTATGATTGAAGTCATCACTGGGCACTGTAAACTCAGGAAACATATGCATTGCCTGGGCATTGAACAAGAACCTCGGTGCAGATTGTACACAGAGGAGTTTGAAACCCCCTGGCATGTTCTCTTTGAATGTAAAGCACTAAGTCGAAAGAGGACATTTGACCTTGGCCCTGTAGGACACAAGGAACTTCAAGAGCTGAGATTTGAATATTATTTAAAATTTCCCAGAAGTCTAGACCTAGGTTAGGGATTTTTAGGACTCGAGCATATGGGCCTCTTTAGGCCGAAGTACATGGTAGAGTCATACATAAATAATAATTGGACAAAGATTGTGCAGGGAGGTGATTGTCCTAGATAACACTCAACCGCCAGATTTTTCCTCCTTATTTTGGGTACCAACTTTATAGAAGCTGGGTGAGTCCCAGGAGGGTCCTAGATCCCATACGATCCATCTCAGGTCGCTAACAGATTAAATAAAAGTTTGCCTGGATTCGAACCCAAGACTTTTGCCATGGCAATGCAGCGCTCTACCACTGAGCCACTCCACTCCTAAGCCTCACCTGCAGGATGATAATTGTACCTTCAGACAATGAATATCGGTTCCAACAATTAGAATGAAGTGATAAAAAATTACTTCCCTCCAAAAAATTGAGTTTACTTAGACTTATTACATTAAATTACTTTCATTTTTTAAAACTTTTATATAAATTTTTCTTATTTTTTACTTGTGTAATACATTGTTGCATGCTGCTACAGAATGACAATTTTTGACATTAGTATAATTCATAAAAATAAATTAAAATTTATTTTGATATCTTGAAGGTAGAGATGCCATGTCATGGTTTTGTATTTTTTCAGGAGAACTAATTTTCCATAACTAGGCTAAGGGAATGGTTTACATTACTATTGGCATTGACAATTAATTGCAAGTATTGATCATAATATTTATTTGTGACGATTTACCTAAAATAATACCTATTTTGTGAACATGGTGTCCTTTACCTCCGGGGCACAGATTTATAATAATCATATTAGAATGTATACTGTCACTCATTTTATTTCTGTAGCTAAAAAACAATAAATAAGAAATTTAAAGGGATTTTGTATTTTATTGACACCAGTAAGTGTGGATATGTAAATTCATGTGGTTGCTCTGGTAACTGGTATCTGTCATACTAATAAATACACATACACATATAAACATAGAGATTTAGACTGTTTTTCATTACATGTTAGCTATTCATGCTCTGGATTATTATTAAATCTTTTATATTATGTGTAGAATATATTTTTTATATAATATAATTGATACATACCTTAAAATTACTTTCTAATTTATCTCTTTTCTTTTAATTTTCTGTTCCTATTCTCTTTCCATTTTGCAACTTAGAACAATTATTTTTTTTCATTTAAATACATTAATAAAAATAATTTTACATTTATATTGCCAGTTCACACATCTTAACACAATATATGTTATGGAAACGGTAAATAAACAAAAAAAATATGAATAATTGAGCACTGATTAATACAAAATCCCTTTAAATTTCTAATTTATTGTTTTATTAGCTACAGAAATAAAACGAGTGACAGTATACATCCTACAACTACATAAAAGAAACAATTGTTCTAAGTTGCAAAATTGAAAGAGAATAGGAACAGAAAATTATAAGAAAAGAGATACATTAGAGAGTAATTTTTAAAATTAATTTGTATATTTAAACTGATTTGTTGCTTCATGAAATTATTTTATTGTAACGGGCTGACGAAAATTTTATTTAAATATATATAATAGTTAATGTGTATTAATTACAGCTTTTAGTTCAATGCTAAAAATGTTAGCAAATTTATATTTATATAAGGAAAGTGATCTGTGTTAAGGAATTGTACTCTCATCTTTGTGGTCAAAAAGAAGTATGTTATCATTTGAAGTCAAAAGTTTATTTTTATTTGTACGTATTATAGAGAATGATGAGCATTTATTTGATTCTTCTCATTAATATGTTTTAAAAAGACTTAAGGTCGTAAGGATTTTGTACATTAATATGTACGCAGATGTTATCCTAAAGGTCTTGTAGGTCCTTAACATTTGGTTTTGATAATATTTTATTAAAAATTAATTCTTACTAGAAGGTGTCGTCTGTTTTGTTGTGACGCTGAGCCAAGCAGTTTATAAGTCCAATTCGGAAAGGAGGTCAAAACTGAATCAGGAGTTTCCGCCACTAATAGTTGACCTTATTCGAATATTTAAAATTTTAAATTCAATTCGCGAGTTCATGTGATAATTATGACCACCAGGGGTAGCACCTCACAGACCCCAGAGTAAGAATGCTTATGTTAGATAGATTTTTTTGTTTAAAATTATTGTATTTAATAGATAGATTTAAGGAGAAGTGTATGGTGTGTTAAAAGGTGAAAAAACTTTTATTTAAATTTTATTAATATTTTAATGCATATTAGGGAGCTGATAATTTGTGGGATTTTTTGATATAAAAAACACTAAAAGGAAATATTTTAGAATTTAAAGAAATTAATCACAGAATAGCTCTAGTCAGACTAACTTTTAAGAAGAAAATCCTAAGCATTGTTCAAGTCCACACGCCAACTGCTGATTTGACAGAAGAAGATATAATAGGACAAGAATTGCTCAAAATAAAGTTAAGTGGCAGAAATTTATGTCGAACTCCACTTCCCAATAGAGCTGGTCACTTCGGGAAGTTAGACCATACTCCCATAAGGGAAGGCCTATAAAGAGTTATTATGTATGTATATGTTTTTGTAAATATTAGTAGTTTATTGTAAACCATCTTGTTTTATAATTATCTTTATAATAAAGGCTTTATTCATTCATTCATTCATTCATGTTAGCTAGAATAAGCCTTCCAATACCCAACCGTTTTCCTCTCCAGGGTCAAGAAGTTGAGAACCACTGCTGGGTCTGGAGCAAGAAGTCAGATGAAGGTAGGAGATTTTCTCTTTACTGTAGTCGGACTAAGACTTGGGATGAGACCAGGGGGTGGTCAGTTGAAGATAAAGCCAGTTAATTATTTTCTATCTCATTCGTCGCGTTTGGCCACAAGACAGATAGGAATCTTTTCTTTAAGTATTAGTGCAGAATTATGGTTAGAGAAGAGGGGACTGGGTTTAAATGGAAATTATTAATGGTTATGAGATAATGAGTACTGATGGTGAATGTTTACATTGTAATTATTATTAGTGCATATTATTAATGCTGTAGACGATGGATATGATTATTGTTATAGATGATGGATCGAGTTTTGTTTGGAAATTATTAATTTTATTAATGGTTCTGAGATAATGAGTAATGATGGTGAATGTAATTATTATTAGTGCATATTATTAATGCTGTAGACGATGGATATGATTATTGTTATAGATGATGGATCGAGTTTTGTTTGGAAATTATTAATTTTATTAATGGTTCTGAGATAATGAGTACTGATGGGGAATGTTTAAGTTGTAATTATAATTAGAGCATATGATTATTTTTATAGGTGATGGAAATGATTATTGTTATAGCTGATGGATCCAGTATTAATTGGAAATTATTAATTTTATTTTTATGTTGTTGACTGGGGAATATTGGATTTTGTAATTCTCCTTTTATTAATACCTTATTAATAGTAGTTAAATGTAATTTTTGTTTCCTTATAATAGCGTTTTATTTTTGATAGATGAATGTTTTGGGGTTTATTTCTTCACTCAGTTTCTCTGTATGTGTCCTCGATCATACCTGTCCTCTCCCAGCCCTTTTTAGACGTCCATAGGGTCTTAAGAGAGAAGAGCCCTGCAGGTAACATTATCATTATTTTCTATGTCTGTTTCTTGTGATAAGCTCTTAAACATAATTGGAATACATTCTGAAATTCTCAAATAATCAACTGTTCTCATTTCCCTGAACTGCTTCATCAGTGTAGTTAATCAGTTAAAAGAAATTTAAGTTCAATGGTTTATAATTATTTTCACGAGTTTTATATGTTCATAACCTAGGTACAAAGGTTTATACAGACATAAAATAGTTCACTCAGTAATTATGGATACTTATGTTTTAATTTTTGTATAACAACACTATAATAGTCCAGGACCCCTGGTACATTTTTGCACTTGATTACCATCAAGCTGAATCTTCGTGAATAGCTTCGTTTTTATGAGATGCCCAACAATATCCTTTGTGAAAATTCTCGATTGTGGTAGCTAACAGAGGTAGCAAGGATAAAATATGTCGATTTGATGATTCTCCAAAATTTAAGGATAACGTACCACACAATTTGTAGGACAATATGACTGTTAAATTTTATAAGCATTAACTTAGTAAAAAAAAAAAATCAGCTGGTTAGTAATAATTTTTGATGACCTCGTTATCGATCAACATGTATCGATAACATAAATGTATCGATAAAAAAAAACCAGCTGATTTTTTTTTTTACTTAGTTAATGTTTATATAATTTAACAGTCATATTCTCCGCGTGGTACGTTATTCTTAAATTTTGGAGAATCATCAAATCGACATATTTTATCCATGCTACCTCTGTTAGCTACCATGTCTCATCAAAACGAAGCTATTCACGAAGATTCAGCTTGATAGTAATCAGGTGCTAAAATGTACCAGGGATCCTGGACTATAATCTTTATTATCTCCGTTTAATTAATTATATAATTACTTATGCTGTCACAATGTTTATAATATATTATTCTTTATACAAATGAACTATTTTATATTTCACAGCTGTACTTGCTAATTACTTAACTATCCAATATCATAATTGTGAAAAACAAAAGTGGAAGTTTCTTTCAAAAAATTATAAAATACATTTTTGGTAAACATACATAAAAATCATGATGTAGCATCTCATAAAAAGAATATAGAATCTCATAAGTAAAGAATATAGAATAAAAAAAAGAATTTAATAAAAACACTGTTCGATATCTTATTATCTGTTTTATTATAATTATTTAATTTTTATTACACATTGCAATTACTGATTTCTTCCATTATAGAGTCTTTTTTTGAGCCAGAATTAATGTTAACTTTTTTTATAACAAACAGGTTAAAATTAATTATGATGAAATGAATTTAAAAAACATTTAGCAAGGATCTAAGGTTAAAATGAAGATCAAATTATTTAATTCTTAAAATAAATATATATCTTCAAACTATTTAATCTCTCCAGCTGAAAATTTTTGTTCTCGGTAGATAGATAGTATTTCCAATTATGAACTATAAAATACTAGATATTATTTCATTTAATTTTTTCCCCACTAATGGGACATCTAAGAACTATTTGTCAATTGCAATTCCTTTGTCATTGTTTTTCTTTTCTTCCAGTGTTTTATCACCTGTTCCCTATGTTTCTTCTTCCTTTTTCGGACCATATAATGCCAGTTTTCTTCTCTGTCCTACTACGGAATCCTTCCATATTCAATAATTTTTATTATTACTATTTATTATTTTTTTGGAAAAATATTTAAAATGAAAATAACTCAATATTAACATTTTATAATAATTTATTTTATTTTTATTTTATTGTTAGGTGTTATAATTTTTTAAATATTTTATTTTAAAACAAAAGATATAACCAGGACCGGGACTCAAACCCGGGTCTCCCACGTATCCGTTGTGGTACTTAGCAACCTCAGCCATCCTGGTTCACTTTTCGGTCAGAGCTTTGCGAGATATGGGATCATTGAAAAAAGAGGGAATATGGCTGACCGAGAAGCGAACAAGAATGGCTGAGGTGGCTAATTACCATGACGGATACGTGGGAGACCCGGGTTCAAGTCCCGGTCCTGGTCATATCTTTTCTTTTCAAATAAAATATTTAAATTTTTTTAACATTTTATAGTTTCATATACTTAATAATATTTTACAGCCTCAATAATTTTTCATAAATATTAATTCAAAGTATATCAGCAAAAGCATTGTAATAATTGGCAATTGCTTTCAATTTTCAATTAAATAGTACTATGCTACATATTTCAGGGTTATTAAAATAATAATTTATTAGTCACTATTGTTGGTTATTAATTATGGCCCATTTAAAATACTAATTGTGAAAAGGGACCCAAACATAAATCTTTACATGCCCCCAAACTTTTATGTTGTAATATTGAACTATCTTCATAAAATATTACATCTTGCACCAATATTATATCTTGAATTATTATAATTAACAACACCAATGTGTGATCACATATAATGTCACCTTGTGTTGTCCTGTAATTATATGTTTTCTTTGGCTTTTCATTTTTCTATGAGGATAGAATGTATAATAGTTATGAGGAATGAAAATGCTTTGGAAATTTATTCTTTCCCAAATTAATCAAGTTATGTATAATATATGTGAGCCTGATATTAAATATGACAACAATTAACAAGAACATGAAATTGTCCATCAACTACTGAATATTTAGTTAACCTATATTTTTTTTTTGGCTTCTAACAATAGACAGCATTTATTAATATGGTATCATAATTCTTATATCTAATAAGATTGACATAGGTTAGATCCTGTGTATTTAATTTAGTTAGATCATAGATATTTAAATATGTTAGATCCCAAATTCCAGTTATTGCTGAGTTGAGACAGTAGAAGTTTTATTATAACTTGACATATGAAACTCAGCAGCATCCCCCATTTTTTTTAAATTTCTAATTGTACTTAATTTGATTTAATAAGCTTTTTGAGCCATTATTTCCTTCTTCCTGATCCAAAATATTCCTCTTACAAGAGTATAATGAAGTTCAGTAGCACAGTCTAATTTTCTGCCTTTGTATCTTCCTTAGATTTATTGAATGAAGTCTAGTTTTCTGATTGCTCGAATGTTGAACCTTCTTTGCCAAGTACGTTTGCCATTTCATTATCATTGAGACCAGAATAACCTACTCGTTATACTTAGAAGAAATTCATTTATAAAATATTAATAGTCCTTAAGTTCTGACCATTGAATTTATTGAGCTGTGCTATTTGAAGGTTAATTGTGTAGCTGTTCATAAAGATTTGAGAGGGCCTGTGATCCTAATGAAACTACCATCAAAATTAGTCGTCCATTTTCAAACCAGTTATGTTAATTATGTTAAGTAAATTATTCGGTTATATCCATTTGCTAACCAAATATGATTATGTTCCTGTCTCTCATATTTTTTCACTTGCTGCGAGAAAATATCAATGTACAATATAAGGACATCAGTTGATATGTCATGAGTCTACCAAGAGTTGAAGGTCTGAAATTCCTCTTCCTAGTTGTCTTTTTTTTATATATTATAACATATATTAATGTAATATATATATATATATATATACATATTTTTTTTTTTTTTTTTTTAACATTGCTTCGACTGCTGGGGCCATTAATGACGACTGCTCTTTTTATATTTCTTGGATTAACTTTGTGAGTTTCAGGTACATCAGAGTCCTCTGTAGTTCGTTATCATTTTTGAAAGGTTGGCACGTTTCAGTTTCCAACTTTGTTCTTACTATTAGATGCTTCTTGCATTCAAATAAGTGCTTTATGGTAATTTGTACACCATTACAGCTTTGGCAGGTTGGGTGGTACTGCCCTAAAAGTAGGTGGAGATGTGTCAGCTTAGTAAGACCAATTATCAACCTGCTTATTACACTACATCCTTTAGGCATTGGGCCCATTGGAGGGATCCAAGCAGTGTGTTTTTCCTTTATTTGAAGGAAGTGGTTTTGCGGAAGGGTCTCCCACTTTTCATCCCAATTTTCTTTAATTTTATTTCTTATCACTGCTAGCCTTCGGACAAAAGTGTGGCATCAATATTTGCAGCTGCTTTAGCCCCCGCATCACCTCGTTCGTTGCTGATTATACCTAAATGGGAAGGGCCCCATGCAAGCGAAACTGTTTTATTATTTTCCCTTCAGGCCTTATTCCTGCTCTGAATTTTCTGTAAAGCTAGGTTTAATGTCCAAAGCTGTTCTAATACATTGATCACTGATATTGAGTCAGTTGCTATGACAGATTTCTCAATGCCATTATTTGTTATATATTGGTATGCTTTTAATATTGCCAATGCTTCAGACGAAAAGATAGATAGAGTTTAGCTCTTTCATTTGCCATTGGCATGTGCTTGCTTCCATCACTATACAACAACCCGCACTGTTTTCATATTTAGATCCGCCAGTGAAAATTAATTCATGAATAGGGAATTGGTTAAATATGATTTCACCATACCTGTTTTTTATGATTCCTGTTGCAGAGTTCTTCGCAATTGGTAGTAGTTTTTTGCAATTGGTAACAGGTGGAATTTTCCATGGTGGATGGATACCCAATCGTCAGGGGTTCAATGTCCGCTTGTACGGAAATTTTAAAGTGAAAGAGATAAGCTGCGACTTGGTGACAAAGTTCTTCTCCTTATGGAATACTATTTCTATTATTTGGGTTTTCACGGTATAGATACACTTACGCAGAGTATCGTTGTAACAGTGATCTGGCATTTGTAAAATTTTGGCTGCGTACCGAAGTGCCTGGAGTTTCCTTCTATGATTTAAGGGCAATTCTCCTGCTTCACTAAGTAACGAAGGCGCTGGGCTTGATTTGAGTGCTCTAATCGCTCTTCTTAAGGCGGTATTTTGTATCATCGAGCTTTTTTAAAAGGCTAATGTAAGCTGATGAGTAAACCATGCAACCATAATCAAGCTTAGATCTTTCTGGAGTTCTGTAAGCTGTCAACATTATTCTTCTGTCTGCTCCTCAGCTTTGGTGGGAAAGGATTTTCAAGATGTTTAACCTTTTAATTCAGTCTTGTTTTAATTTTTCAATGTGGCCTTTCCATTTTAATATCTGATCCAATGACAGCCCATTATTATATTAAATTTAATTTTAATTAATTTCACTATTGTTTATCAAAATATTACATAGATTTTCCGATTTATTTTTTCTTGCAAAGATTATAGCCTGTGATGCGAGCATAGAATACGAAACCAGTTTCTTTTCCCCATTTTTCTAGTTGGAAAATCGTCGATTGCATGATCTGTCGTGTAAGGTTTATATTCGTTCCTTTGCAGCAGAGTAATAAGGCATCGGTGTAAAGAAACCCTTTAACTGGGAGATTTATCCGATCTGCGATATCATTTATAGCGATAAAAATAAAGATACACTAAGAACTGAGCCTTGAGGTAAACCATTCTCTAGTTCCATTTCATCGGAGTAAACTTCATTTACTTTCAACTGCATTACTCTTTTGTTGAAAAAATTCTTAATGGAATTGATCATATTTCCCTTGACTCCGGTCTGTAAGAGACTGTTGATAATTAGTGGTCGGTAGACCAAGTTGTAAACCTTTTTTATATCAAGACTGATTACAATTAATATCATTTTTTCTGAAAATGCAGAAAGTATCTTGCTATTGATATTAACGAGATGATCGGTTGTCGAATGGTTACGTCTGAAACCTGCTTGATATCTATAGAAATATGTTTTATGCTCGAGGTACCAAATAAGTCTTTTATTGATAATCGATTTCATCAGCTTACACATACGAGCAGTACACGTCAAGGATATGACCTACAGCTACGGGGATCTTGTCTATTTTTATTTGGCTTTAATATTGGGATTAGAGTTTACTTTTTCCACCACATTGGAAGGACATTTTGGATTTAAATTGTATTATATATACAAAGAAGGTATTTTTTACCCGATGGGGGCAATTTCTTAAGGAATACGGCCGGTATGTCATAGGGTCCTGGAGGAGAACCTTTCATATTATTGAGGCATTCTTCTAATTCTCTTTCATGTAAAAGTGTGTTCATAAGTAAGTAGATGTGTTCATTGTTTGCTGGGACATTTGGTTGATCAATCACGGCTGGTTTTGGAGGAATTATGTAATCAGATGTTGATGATTGCCCAAAACCAAGATCTGCTGGGTGTTAATAATGAAAGAAGGACTATGATCATGAGAATGGAAATGAATAAAAAACTATAAACCTTGAGAACGACAAAAACCGACAAGAACAGATTGATAAAACGACATTAATTAATGAAGTGACAACATGTTCAGAATTTAAATGCCTAAAATTTTGCAATATTGGAAACAAAAAATAAAAAACTGAGGAAACAAATCTCTTAAAAATCACACGGATATTAATTTTGGAGCGATCGCTAGGCCGATAACCGAAAAATTTCGATTTCTAGGCCTTTCAGATTTTGTCTTCATTTAGTAGATTTGTAAACTCTCGAAAATTAAATTTTATTTAGATTATAATGCTGAATGGAACATTTTATAAATCATATTAGTTAAATTAATTACAAAAAATGACAGAGCTTAGATAGCTGATGCAGATTAAAAAACGAAACAAATTTCTCAGATTTAATATTTTCAAAACAACGCTATTATCGAGATTGTCTACGGTGTTTATGTTTATTTCATTATTTTGCAACGGATATTAATGTCTTAAAAACAAATTGTGCACGACAACTTTGGGTTTAGTAAATGATTTTGACTGTACTGTTCCTATGGCAACGATTATATGCCCGAGATCACGTTAAAAGTCAGATATCTCCCCCTCCCCAATTACAAAATTTATAGAGGCTGGATGGAGAGGGTCAGTAGATCCCTCAGGGTCCATCCTGGATATTAAGAGATTAAATAACTTGACTGCCATAGCAGAATTTGAAACCGGAACCTTCAGTATAGCAACTCAGCACTCTACAGACTGTGCTGTTCCGCTCCCTACAGACTGTACTGTCCCGCTCCCTACAGACTGTGCTGCCCCGCTCCCTACAGACTGTGCTGTCCCGCTCCCTGCAGACTGTGCTGTCCCGCTCCCTACAGACTGTGCTGTCCCGCTTCCTACAGAAAGAGACTATTAAGATCTATCTAGTTTCGCTCTCAATGATTTGAAAACAAAATTGATGATGTGCAATATTGCTAAAAAAAATAAGCAAGATTTACTAAACTCTCCTAATACAGATTACTTTTAACGCTAAAGTTAATAGAGTATACGTCATAAAACGCCCTTCTTCTCATTTTTAATAAGTATTTGTCAGTTGAATAATGATTATATATGATTTGAAAAAAATTGATGATGCACAATATTACGCCAAAAAATACGCAAGATTTACTAAACTCTTCCAAACCGCACTCAAACTTCATTTAACGCTAAATTTAAAGGATATACGTCAGAAACGACTCTAATTTTCATTTTATATCATTATTTGTCACAGAGATAAGGAATATTTATGACACAGGTCTGCGAAAATTTTTTTAAAAAATTGTTTGGATTTAGTTAACTGATCTTTATAACTACTTTGAACTACTTTTTGCGCTGATTTCAAAAATGACACTTTTTTTTTTCTAGCACATAAAGCTTGCCTACAAAATATAGTTGAAGTTTTTGGAAAAGTACATAAACGGAAAATTTTGGATTTTTTTTTTTGTGTATTTTAATGTAACGGGCTGAGAATATTTTTTTGTAAAGGTAGTTAGTTAATGTGCATCAATTACAGCTTTTGTTCATTACTAAAAATGTTAGCGAATTTATATGTATATAAGGAAAGTAATCTGTGTAAACAAATTTTGAACTCTCATCTTTGTGATTAAAAGAAGTATGTTATCATTTGCAGTCAAAAGTTTATTGTTAGTTTTACGTATTATAGAAAATGATTAGCATTTATTTGCTTCTTCTCATTAATAGGTTTTTTAAAAAAAAAGACTTTAGGTTGTAAGGATTTTGTACATTAATATGTAGGTAAATGTTATCATCTGCCAAATAAGATTTGCTAAGTATTTCTCTTTGTGACTAATTACATCCATGTTCTTTGTATAGGGTTTTGGTTAAAGGCCGTGTAGGTCCTTCACATTTAGTTTTTATAATATTTAAGTAAAAGTTAATTTTTAATAGAGGTTAACGTCCGTTTGTGGAGGCGCTGAGCCAAGCATCCCAGCTCAGCAGGAAGTGCGTCAGCAATCTTCAACGAAAAATATACGGCTCTTGGACACTTTGAATATAATTATTTAGATTCTTGGGAAAATAATGACCACCAGGGGCAGCACCTGTCAGACGAAGAAAGAAGAGTGCTGACGACAGCTCGGGGAAGCTTAAGTACCCGAGGGTTTTTCCTCTCGTGGCCGAGAACAGAAGAGTACCTCCGCCGATGGCGGGTGTGGAAATTCGCAGGAGGGGGCCGAGCCGAGAAGACGGGGACGAGCGAGAAGCCTTGGTTCCGGAGCAAGACGCCAGAGAAAGGTATTATGTCCTCTATTTACTGTAGTCTGACTAGACTTGGGGTGAGGCCAGTGGGTGGTCAGTTGAAGATAGAGCCAGTAAATTATTTCGTTGAGAATTGTCGCGTTTGGCCATAAGGCAAATAGGAATCTTTCTTTAAGTATTAATGCACATAGAGTTGTGGTTGGAAAAGAGAGAACTGGTTTTAAAGGGAGTTATTATGTTATTAGCAGTTATGAGATAAGGATTAACGATGGTGGATAATTGAGGTGTAACTGTCATGTAATATGGAATTCTGGAAGATGTTTTATAATAGAACTAGGTTGTTTATTAGCGATTATTAGGTAATAAGTACATTGTAAATATTATTAATGCATAGGATGATTATTATAAAGGATACTGTTATGGAGGATAGATGGAGGTTTAATTGTAAGTTATTAAGGTTACTAATGGTTATAAGATTATGATTGCTGATGGGGAATGTTGACTTTGTGATTATCAGTGTATAGGATTGTTGTTATAGATAAGGAGTTTGATGAGTGTTATATATAATGGAACTGACTTTAGTATTATTTTAGTGGATTTTGGGACTATGATTTGATGGAGAATCAGGTGTATGAGTCTCGTTCATATGTTCTTATTAAGTATTATTATTGAGGGAGACTTATGTGAAATTAGAGTTTTATTTTCATAATGATATATGTAACTTTTATTTAAATATATTAGCGTTGTATTGTGATAGATAAATGTGTGGGGTTTATTTCTTCACCCAGTTTCCCCCCCCTCCCTCACTCCTCCCGGCTCTTCCTAGGTCGCCCATGGGTAACATTAACATGAATTAAAAGCAAAAAAAAAACGATGAGCATAAAAATGATGCACATGTTTTGTAAAGTTATTATAAGCCTTTGTAAAAATGTTTTCTTTTTCCATCGAAGCACCTTTTGGTACTTTTTCGGATGTGTTCTTGTGGATTTACCTTTTTTAACATCCAACAGTAGTCTACCATCATGTTGACATTCCATCGACCTTGGTATCTGCGCTCCATTTCTTTTATATCTTGATGGAAACGTTCTTCTTGTTCCTCACTTACACCCCCTAGATATTCTGGAAAGTATTCCAGATGTGAGTGAAGGAAATGAACATTGACACTCATGTGGCAGCCCAACATTTTGTAGTTTTGTAACAATCCAGCAACCAAAGTTTTGCAGTACGGATCTTTTTTGTTTCCAAGAAAGCCTGTTACAAATTTAAATAAATCCCAATCATTTTTTTCTTCCATTTCCATTTTAGTGACAATGCTTTCATCTTTTAAAAGTTTTCTAATTTCAGGCCCAACAAAGACTCTCTTTTTCAGCTTAGCATCGGTTAAACCATGAAACTGTTCACAAAGATACTTGAAACACTCTCCTTCTTTGGGTAATGTTTTCACAAACTATTTCATTAGCTCCAATTTGATATGAAGTGGTGGAAGTAAGATCTTTTTAGGATCCACTTTGAAACTTTGTCTTTCAACATTTTTAACTCCAGGAATAAGAGCCTTTCTGATTGGCCACGTCTGCTTGACATAGTTTTGTTTTTGTCACGGCTATCCCATTCACAGAGGAAAAATGGAAACTTTGTTTGACGTAGTAGTGTATGGTTTTAAACGATTTGTTGACGTAGTAACAGGGAAATAACTTTCAAATCCCACATATGGCCCATTTAAGGTCAGGTCCATTTAAGGTAGCCGAGCTTAATAAGAACAAACTCAAAATTTTCGTAGCATTCTTTCAAATGGACTGAGTGAGTGTCCAACAGGCACAGAAGCATATCGGTTACCGTTGTGAAGAAGTACAGCTTTCAAACTCCTTTTTGATGAATCGACGAAAAGTCTCCATTCTTCTGGTTCAACGTGATTTTTAACATTTCCACGATTCCAGGTACATTGTTGCAGAAATCTAGGTCACCCTCTTGTGTAAAAAAAGGGACAAATTCCTTTTCTCTAAATCGGTACATGAAAATGAAACATCGGAGGCTAACATATGTCCATATTTAAATCTAGACCCTAAAACTTCCGCTGAATCCTTTAGGAGGCCCAGATCTCGCACTAAATCGTTCAAGTCTGATTGAGAGAAAAGTCTAGTGTCATTGGTACCTGGATCTTAGCTGTCCTGTAGCAGACAGTAGGATTGGAGAGGGAGCAGACCCCAGAAAATAAGAAAATGAAATAAAGGTGAAATTTGTGATTTATCTAGCGGTGATGGAATTTTTTCTCTATTTTTTCCGTAATCAGCACAAAAATACTGTTAAACCCACTAGTTTAATATGATACAATTTTTTCATCGCAGACCTGTGTGATTAGAGAAATAAATTGATGATCAACAAATTATTCATTAGGTAAATACCCTTCTACCGAAGTGATTCCGAAGGTCCTTGTAGGACCGTAGTGCCGAGGAGTGACCCTTCTACGTATCTCACGAGTTTCATAATTTCAAATGTTCCCGCGGTATCGGAAAACGGGACTGTTTAATATACCTTTGTTTGTGTACAACAAGACAAGTGACCGAGGAAAGGTCACCCTCGTTCAAAACGGGAGGTTCGTTCACTTTAAACATACCCCACTTCAGTTGGGCATAGTAGCGAAAGAGTATAGAAAAAATAATATTTAAAATGAATATTATATTAATGGTCAGATAGAGGAAATAGTGTCCTCGGCTTTATCCAGATTCTTCCCGATTCGGCCCGTTTGTATGCAGATTCTTTCCGACTCTTCCCGTTTTTATGCAGATTCTTCCCGATTTATTCAATATTCTTTCCGACACTTCCCGTTTTTATCTCGATTCTCCCATATTCTTCCTATTTTATCCAGATTTTTCCTATTTTTATCCAGATTCTTACCGGTTTTATCACGATTCTTACCGGTGTTATCCCAATTCTTCAAAATTCTTCCCGTCTTATCCAGATTCTTCCCGTTTTATCCCAATTATTCCCGTTTTATCCCGACTCTTCTCGATTCTTCCCGTTTTAAAAAAAATAGGCCCTTTTTCTGATTCAATCATTATTTGTCACATAGATAAGGAATATTTATGAATTGAGGAAAAAATTTCTTATGCGCAAGATTAACTAATCTCTCCTAAAATGCACTGAAATTACATTTAACTCTAATTTAATAGAATATACGCCATTAAGGCCCTTCTTATTTTTAATCATTATTTATCACATAGATGTGGAATGTTTATGATTTTAGAAAAAAATTGATGGTGCGCAATGTTGCGCAAAAATGTGACAGATATAATACACTCTCTTAAACTACGTTTAACGCTAAAGTTAATAGAGTAAACCTCATAAAAGGCCCTTATTCTCATTTTTAATCAGTATTTGTCACAAGGATATAGATTATTTTTTATTTGTAATAAAAAGTGTGATGCGGAATAAAATGCGCAAGACACAATAAACTGTCCCGAACTACATTTAACGCTAAAGTAATTCGAGTATATGTCATAAAAGGCACTTTTTCTCATTTTTAATTAGATTTTGTTGAATCGTTAAGGAATATTTATATTTGAAATAAAATTGGCGACTGCAAGAAGCCAGTCTTTCTTTTCTTGCCTTGTCCTGTCCTGTCCTGTCCCGTCCTGTCCCGTTCTGTCCTGTCTTGTCTTGTCTTGTTTTTGTTTTATTTTGGCTTGTCTTGTTTTGTCGTGTTTTGCTTTGCTTTGTTTTGTTTCTTGTTTTCTTATATATTAAATATTTTCTTATAAATACTTTGACGTCATTTAAAAGAAATTAAAACAAAATTTCGAGTAAAACATTGAAATATAATGCAACATTGCTACGAACCCGCGAATTTGGGCTTTGTAAGTTGCTATGCTAATCACTAGACCACAGGTCACCCATTCTAATCGTATTTATTAAATATTAATTGTATATACCATAAGAATAGAGTTATAGTAACCGTGGCATGGCCAGAAAGAGTGATGACGTGTAAGGCGAGCTGACAGGTGGCTGTGGTGGGGGGGATCGAACCCGTAACCATGGCGACCCGAGCTGCTGCATCCAGTCAGTGCCTCGCCTCAGTCCGTCTCGCTAGCAGCTCCCTTTATCTCTCTGTAAGGTAATCTATCGTGTCTATATCTGTATTAATTATTATCATAAACAAATAATATTTTATACATTTCATTATAACCAAATCAGACATATTGACTGTCTTTAAGTTTAAAGTTTAAACTAGATTTTTTTCTATTAAAAATATTTATAAATGTACCAGAATTTAAGACTATTACAAAATTCAATGATCGTAAGAATCTAACTAAGTAATTTTTTTAAAACATAATTTCGAACAATTAATGTAAATTCAGTTATTGTGAAATTTATATTCATTGAACTGAGTCAAATTAAACCGTTTCTATCGATTCGAAATAATTTAAAATACAAGAGTACATCAATCAGTTAAATATAAATATAAATTAATAAAATGAATTTAGTATAAAAAAATCATAATCTAATATAAAAAAAATGTTTATTCCAATATCAATTACTAACAAAATATGTATTTTTTTTATATTACACAAAGTTTTGATATTTATTTAAAAAAAAATATTTTGAACCTTCATATTTTTATTATTATTACAATCATTAGTATTATTTCTGGGATATGCATTATTTCATTACTATATCAACTGAATTGTATAGATTTTATATAATTATATAATATAATGACCAGACAGAACTTAAAAAGATGTTACGGATCGAATTAACATTACATAATGAGCCACGCCTAGAGTTTCAAGTTCAATTTTAATATATTATTTAATGATATAAACTAAGGAACAAAATGTAGTACAATAATAATAGATTAATAAATTACAATTACCGGAATATAATAAGAATAGTGTACTAATTGCGTTATTAATTAACACTATTATGATCACTACTTATTGTTTAATTTGTTTGTAAAACAGTAAAAGTTGCAAAATAGTATATTACTAGTACTGATAAAACAAAGAACTATAATTTCTTAAGGATCCTTCTTTTACCATCAAAATTTATCAGACAATTTTAAAATCTAAAATCGCTATATTGCAATGAGGTGTCATTAATCATCCCTTTCTTTATAATATGTGTTATCACTACAATTGAACCAACATTGCTTAGTATGACATCAAATATGTCATGTGATTTTCATATATTTTTGTTTTTTTATGAGTTTAAACTTGGAGATTCAGCAGCACGAGCTGCAAGAAACCATTACAACAAGTGTTGTAACAACGGTCTATTCGCCGTTAGTTTGAGACATTTTCAACAGGTGACACAGATGAAATCATAAATAATTCATTTCTCCTTTCTACCCAAATCATCGCATCCACATCATACGGAAGGGATATTGATATTATGTGACAAAAACTTACCAAAATACAACCTGCATTTGTTAATCGGGACCTTCCGGGGATACTCCTACACCGCCAGATCTCAATTTCACGACCGACAGTGAAGAAACTAAACGGACTGAATTATGAAGTCCTCCTATACCCATCTGATTCGCCAGGCTAATCTCCAACAGATTTCCATCTGTTCAGAAATTCGGACAACATCCTTAAGGGTAAATTCGTAAAATTTAAAGTCAAAAACGCTTTTTCAGACGTTATTTCATCTCAAAACCTTTAATTTTTCAAGCCTAGGATTGAGCATTTAGAAATGCTTCCTATGCCCTATTTTTGATCGATTGATGAATCGTTCTTACGGTGGTATGAGCCATCGCCAACGGCAGATGGGCTGGCCTTTATGAATTAGGCAGCGAAAGGGCAACGCTTCCGCACTGGTAAAGATCACCGGATGAAAGAGCACTACTAGTCTTCTTTGTGATGTTATGCCTAATGGCTTTCTACTCCAGAGGTAGCCCTAGTTCTATTGTATGGGGGTCATAGCGGTCGACAAGGTTGGAGATGCTGTGGAGTAATGGTCTCAACTCTATAGGTCCTTCTGTATCTCTCACAAAAAAACGGAAATATTATTTTATGTATTATATTATATTATTTTTATATTTTATATTCCTCTTTATTTTTCGAGGAAGCCCTGGACCATAGTGGTCTGTTGAGCTAATGGAATAAAAAGATGTTATTTTGTAGAAAAGTATTGGTATTTACTACTTGTGAGTAGTAAAGTATTATCGCTACGACACAATACACAATACTGTTTTCCCAGCTACCCATTCTTAAAAATAGTTGAAATTACATTTTGTTCTACTCATTTCGTTATATTAAGAATGCTACATGTTACTTCCAAAATATTCCCCATAGGTAAGGCACTTAAAAAATTCGTATTCCGTCTATAATTGATAGTTTGTTTCAATTTACTGACTAATTTAGTAAGTTAGTACTTAGCGGGTTCCATTAAAAATCATGCCTGGTTAATTTTTGTACGTTTTTCCTTCACACCCACACAAGAAATGTTCAGAGACGTAACTTACTTAGGTTGAAGGGCAAGATGGCTGGCGTGGAAAGCTCTGTCGTATGCTTCGGTTTTGCAGGCAGCCTTTCTGGAGAAATTATGTTGTGGTCTATTTCCATTTCATTCCCTCACTTAAAAAAATACAGTTCAGTTTTAAAGTAAATCATTCGCTACAATCTTATTTTTCGATGGAAAATTATAAAGTTTTTTTCTTCTAAGGTTATATTTAAACAAATTACAAGAATTAAAAATTAGTAAAAACCTTAAAAAATTCACTCCTTCATTAGCTCCATAATAACAGTTTTTAAACCATAATTAAAGGAACGCCTACGAGGAAGCACATGTTTGTACTTCGCCACTATGTACTATGTGGCTTATTGCAGCTCAAAATTATGAGTTTTTAGTATTCAGAATTTAGGAAATGAAATGAAATTATGAAGAAAAAAGAAGAATTGTTCTGAACCTCTATGGGATGAGTATTTAGAAATTAAATTTTAATTACTAAACAACGATTAATGTTTTATTAGAAATTGCAATTTCCCAGAATAACCTTAAAGATGTTTTTAGGGATCCAGACCTAATCGGAAATGAAGATTACCTGGTATTTTCACGTTTAGTTTCTTATGTTAGTCACCTTCATAGGTTAAGATCAAAAAACGTCTATAGGATAATCATTTTAATAATCAATAAATTTGTTTTGAATTTAAAATTATTGTTAAGATCTCATTGATTAAAAAATTTAGTTTGACAACAAATAATGGTGGAAATTATACTGATTCCATCAATCAGTCTAGCCTAGCCATGTGGAAGATTGCGTTCACTTACGAGGTGGTTGGTTATTCAAGGTCCTGCGTATAAGGGCTAAGCTTACTAAAACTATTTGTCAGTATCAGAGACCTGTCAGGAGAGGGTTATTCTACACTCCATATATTAGACTACATTTAACCCTCAGTCAACAGACTAATGTTTTTAAATAATGAAGGTATTTAACATCTATATAAATGAGAATTAGAAAAAAAAAAATATGAAATTAAATTTGGAAAAACTCTTGAGGGGACTGTTTCCAAGACAACGGTTGTTCAGGAAGATGATATTTCGGAGCTCAACAACCAGATCCCCCCCCCGATTAAAGATACCCACTCAATAGTCTTTAGATCCCTCAGGATCCAACCACTATTAATAGATTAAATAATTTATCTACCACAGCCGGATTTGTACCCAGAACCTTCGGCATATTAACTCAGCACTCTACACACTCTGCTGCCCCCCTCCCTATTAATGCCTTCAACCACTTAATATGTAGGTGTAAGTAAGAGTATGAGGTCATTAAGATCTATCTAGTAATGCAGTCTTAAATTCTGGTTTAGTGAAAGCTCATATTTCTAAGTTATTTATTTATAAAACTACTAGAGAATAGGTTAAGTAGTTGAGAAAGGATGTTTAAACAGCTTTTATAATTTTTTTCTTTAAACAAAAAAAAATAAAGTTTTCTTTATTATAATAATTTTTTTTCATAAATATAGTACACAGTTTACTATTAGTAATACATAATAGTAAACTATGTACTAAATTAAACTATAATAATATTATATATTATTCATAGTAAACGATGTACTATATTTATGAAATACACTAATATATTTTACAAATAAAGAAAAAATAATAAAAGCTGTTTAAAATTCTTCTAAAATAAACACTACCTAATATATTCTCGAGTAGTTTCATAAATAAATATCTTAAAAAGTATGGAATTGCTATCTATATAGTATATAAAAGAGTTCGTCCTGACTGAAAAGACTATCGCATAACCAAAACGGCATAAGCTAAAGACTTGGAATTTGGACAGTAGGTACATTTTATAAGGCCAACACACACTAAGAAAGGATTTTTGAAAATTCATCCCCTAAGAGGGTGAAAAGGGTGACGAACGTTTGTAATAAGAAAAACAACGTAATTTTTAAAGCTAGCACCATGAAATTTTAGATTTTGTTTTTTTATTTTTTGAAAATCAACCCCGAAAAGTGTAAAATACGGTAAATCACATCATGTTATATATATATACCTTATATACTTCCAGGAACGAAACATAAAAAAAAGGAAAATTGAGGATGAAATGACTCGCACGATAACTGGGTTAAGACTGACTGTATTGCCATCTTGAACCTATATATATAATATTTACATATTAACAGCTGTTAATGGCCAGCTTGATTTTAGTGACTATGCGATCATGGGTCTTGTCTTAACTCCCCCCTCGAACACCCTCGTAAAAAAAAAAAAAAAATGCAGAGAGAGAACACAACAATGAAAATAAATTACAAATTAATTGAATCTTATTCTACTTACATAAAAATAAAAACAAAAGACTTTATTACTAGCTTAATCTAGAGGTAAGGTCTTTTGTGGATATTTTGATAAATATGATTCGTAATTAACAAAAATATTTCTATACAAATGAGTTATTTTACATAAACTATACACAAGAGAAATGAAAATACACTGTTCACTTACACCTCTTAAACAAGCTCCAACAATACTTCAGATGAAATAGTAAATAACTAATTTAAGAATATAAAAAAAAGGATACTTCCTTAGCAATAACATTAAATACCGAATTAAAGTACACGGTTATGGGCTGGATTCCTGAGCTGGAATCTTGAGCTGTTCGATATGAACTGTCCTACGTTTTCTCGGCTCAGCTATACTCTGAACAGTGACTAAGTTATGCTCTCTAATAGCAACCACTCTGAATGGCTCCCCATAACGCAAAACCTCCTTTGCACGGTTCGAAACAAGTTGCTTGTATACGATGGTACCTATCCTAATCTTAACCGAAATATCTTTTACTCCCAGGTTTTCCCGCGAGCCTCTCTCGGGCTTTTCCGCGACCATCCTTCCGTGTGCTTTTCCCCAAATTCTCTTGAGTTCTATTCTATTAACGATCAATCGTCTTGCCATGCCCTCGTCCACGACCTTACCGCCCCCATCTCTCCGTTGTGCACGCAGACCAAAAAGGGTCTCGAAAGGGGAAAATCCAGTAGCCACGTGGATAGAGTGGTTATATGCCGCTATGGCCCGGAACATTGCCTCATCTGCTTCCAATCCCTAGTCCGCGTGAAATACTCTCAGATGTTCCCCTAGAGTATTCTGAAGCCTTTCGATTCCCCCCTGCTTTTAGGATGTCCCGGTGTATTCCAATGCCAGGCGACGCTTAGATCTTTCATCTCTTTCCTAAGCTGCGCATTGTCGACTTCCCTACCCCCGTCTGAGGAAATCTTATTAGGGACTCCATTAAACCGGAACCACGTTTGGAGGCCTCTACTGACCGCTGCTGCTGATTTCTCCTTCACCATGCTCCTACAAATCACAGTACTTGAGCTGCCCCATTCCTCAAGACACTCCACTCCTCTCCCGACTCTTATGATAGGCAACGCACCATGAATGCCTTCGATGTTATTAATCAATTATCAGTTAATCACCGTGCAGTTGCCTCTCTGGTGATACTCTCCTCATTCTTCAGCCTTCGGCTGCCTACCTTGGCTCGATTTTTCTTCAATCCTCTTAAATTTTCTTCCGACTATGGCTTCCCTGGCTCCTGGTTCGCTCTCCTCTCCTTCTGTTTCCGATACTGCAGAGGAAATAGTTGAGTCGGACGGTCGCTTCCTTTTCCATATCCTCTGTGCATTAACTTCCATGGGTTCTACTCGGTCCGCCTCTCTTCGTATAATATATGGGCATTCCCGAGCAAAGTGCCCTTCCGTTCCGCATTCATAGCACCTGGAGCGGGGGTATCCAATCACCAGGTGTCCCACTTTGCCGCACCCATGGCATTTCCTTTCCTCCCTGCGCCAGTTCTTTCTATACGGTGCCTGTCTCTTTTCCCGGATTTTCGGTCTTTCTCTTCTAGTAAACTCTACTTCTCTCCGTCTTCCAATTTCCTGTCTTGCCTGAGTTCTACCTGCTTGAGTTCTCCTAAAAGGAACCCTGCTCCATCCTGGTTCGACCTCGTCCCTTGCTTCTCCCTTCCGAGCGCTCGAATCTACCATTTATTGGGCACTTATCTCGAGGCAGGCAATCCTTTCCTGTGTCCCTTGCTAACTGTACTTTAAGGACCGTGGTCATGAAAATCATCCATGCTTCCACTGCGCCAGTATCCATCACTTCTTGGAGTTTATCATGGACCCGGTTTAATTTGGCGATTAGGCCTGACTGAAAAGACAAACGCAGAGCCTAAACGGCATAAGATACAGATTTGACATTTGGACAATAGATACATTTTATATCGTTATATTAAACATTAAGTTAGATATAAGAAAATAAGTAACAGGCTTTACATTTTAACATTGCAAAACCAACCCCTGGATATTACAGTTTGGGATATCACATATCCATACAAATATTCAATAGAAAACTTACCCATATTCCATAGTTTTGTAATTATACCATTTAATATTTATTAGATCTATCAACAAAGGGATAAGTATTGGCAGGCTGGTTGAAGTCACAAATACTTTAAGTCCTTTATGGAATTCACTCTCAGTTTAAACTCAACATTAATCTCTATTCAAAATCAAAGCGGAAAAAGTCGCGGGCAAAAGCTAGTTAATACTAAAATAAAAAAGATGTAACGTCTGTGAGACTAATAGAAAACTGAGCTTTCACAAAACCAGAATTTTATAGTCTCATACTTTACCATATAAAGTGGTTGAAGATATTAATAAGAGACGGGACAGCACTGTGTGTAGAGTGCTGAGTTCGTATGCTGAAGGCTCCGGGTTCACATCCGGCTACGGAAGATAAATTATTTATTTATATATAGCAAGGTATATATTGCTACTTATAACCATCTTCTTGATGGTTGACGCAGCATCTCAGAGCTTTACCCACTGAGTTACCAAAACTTCCTTCTTTGTCAAAGCAAACATAAAATCACAATTTTTCGTTTCGGAATATTAGAACATCTAAGAATGGTATGAAATGATAAGGAGGTGCAGTCAATGATTACACAAAGTAAGTCATTCTTATGTGTGTAATCAATGACTGTACCCCCAGGCCAATTCATAACATTATTAGAATTACCTATCAACTGTTTTTTACATAAACTTAGAACATCTTTTTCCTCATTCTCTTTAAAGCCCATAAATTTGAAGTTTATTTGTCTCAATCATCAAGAATAAGTAAACAACCCTGAAATAAAAAAAAAAATTAAAAATGAAGATTTAATTTTTAAAAAATTAAAACATTTTTAAGAACCACAATAATTATGACATTTAAAATAAATAATCATTTAAAACAATTTGCTAACCCTAATTTGCTTTAGAGCCTCACGCAATCCAATCGATCGAGTCGCTGTCTAGAAAATTGCGTCTCTTGTAGACCTTGTGTCTTGACTAAATTAAAACTCGTCAGATTTATTGGTGAGAGGCAGCTGGGAATCGATTATGCTAATAATATGGACATCAGATGATTGGTTCATTTTTTTTTTTTTTATTGGATCAGTGTTGTCGTCCATTTCCATGGCCATAAAATTTATTTTTAGTTTTAGTAATGCGTAAATATCTGCAGACATTTGGTAACTTGTAATATTGCGATCAAAAGGAATGAAGTCACCAGAAATTTCTTCTAACAATTACTGTCTATTCGTCCAGCAACCAGTGACGATGAGAAAATGAATGATGAATTAAATAATTTAAGTGAGACGTTAGGCTTCAAAATCGGGTAAATCCTTTTTTTCCAAAAATGTTTGGTATATATCTCTAATAATATCTCGAAAAAAACAAAACAATAAATAAATGAACATATGAATCTAAATTACATTATAATTAAAGCCTACATTATATCTACAGCTAACTTATATATATTAGCTTATGCCCGCGGCTTCGCTCGCGTGGAATTTGATCTGTCACATAAAGTTTCGTGAAAGATCATTTTAAATAAATAATTTAATTATATTTTTTTAAATATAAGTTACACGTACATCAAAATTTTCGGATGTCTAACTTCAAAACTGACGTATTCTACACAACCTTTGAACCCCTATTGTATTGAAGGGGGAAACCCTTGGGGTGGAATTATCCAAATTTCTTTCTTAAACTATACAAAGAACCTCTACAAAGTTCCTGATTTGACTACAATTATGTACTATAGAGGGGGGGGCACATGCCCCCGTGCCCCCACATAAATCCACGCTTGCTATAGCCTATGTGTTATTCTGATGTATAAAAAATATTACTGTACTCAGTAGTTTTTGCGTGAAAGAGAGACAAACATACAAACTTTCACATTTATAAGATTAGTAAGGTTAGTAAATGATCAAAACAAATAGTTTCACTCATGTTCTTAATGTTATTTTAACAACTATTATCATGTGATTTGCCTTTAATTATGCCCTATGATGGATTCTCCACAGTACCTAAAAAACTGTCGCGGGGGCACGGGCACCCGTTTATAAAAGAAAACTCACTAGGCCATTTAATACCAATTTGATTTGATAAGTTGGCTGCTTCTATTTAACATTTATTATAATTACATCCACGGCGCAGGTAGTCAACTAAACCCGCACGACAATTAGGTCTTACCGGACTGTCGCATGGCTCTATCGGGTGTCGCCTACTTAAATCTGATTTGAGCTATTTATTTTGTTTAATATGAAACTAATATGTTTTTAAACTAATAAACTTCTATCTGATTTAAATAAATTCATGAAAACAACAGATTTTGAAAATATAACTATGGGTTATGTAAAAAATAGTACTATCATTAACTTTTGTACGAAACTGTTGTAAACTAAAGTAGTATGATATATTTAATGCAAATATTTAATTATAAGGTTTGCCAATAAATAAACGGTCCTTTCAAAGGGTTACTTTAGAAAAAAAAATTAAGGCTAAAGCTCTAATATTCGATTTACCATCTGAATATGCCAGTTAAAAACATTGGAAATATTCTAAAAATTATTGATTTGTCACAAATAATCACAAATCTCGGTAGATAACTCTGTCTGTTTGGCCAATTCACAAGCAAATATACCTTAACTGTATATTTTAATCATAAATATGTTACCACTTTAATCAACTCATGGTACATAAGTCTTTTTAAAAAAAATAACTATGTGTTAATACACTACTTCTAAAACTTTAAGATAAAAACCTTATATAAATACAAATAACAAATTTTACTAATTAGATGTATTATTGCTAAGTTTTGTTGCAGAATTTTGCAATACAATAGACTATTCATAGTCCATGCTTATCATGTATTGGATGCAATGTTGTAAAAGGGTTTAAGGGATAATAATAGTAATAATTATAATACGGGCATTTAATAAATAAAGGGGAAATGTAAATATATAAATCGTACTTGTTTCGTTTGGAATTTAAAAAAACATAAATAATTTTCTTAGAACGAAATAATTCGGATTAAAATTAAAGTATTATTTGAATCAAAATGTTAACTCATATATTTTTAAAAACGCTCTTTAAAAGCGACTATCTCAAGAATAAACCAACAGATGATTAAAACCAGGTATTTACAAAGCTAAATACCCCAAACATCAAGGTATTGCATTTATCGCTCTTTGATTTCTTTAGAAAACTATAATAATAACAACAAACAGTAACGGGAATATAAAAATACACAATAAAATATAAAAATATACAACCAACGCCCCAAAACAGATCGATAGCTCAGGTTGTCGACCCTGGGTCGGAAGAAATGTCGGTGGTTATTGGAAAGGCCTAGAGACAGCGAGCAATTACTGCTGACAGCCTCAATATGGCTGGTAGTAGGCACATTATGTTCAGTCCGGCCAAAGAGGGTAGTATCTAGAAGTAGGCAATAGTTGAATCCTCTAGGGTCTGATAGAAAGGTTTTCCATCCATAGATATATATTTTGCTAATAGCGATCACGAGATAAATCTTAAATACATCAATGAATACGACAAAATGTGTAAAGCATTAGAAAAAAAAAATTCCGTACAAAACGTCATTTGTTTTTAGTTCCTGAGAAAGCCATTAGGGAACAAGGCTCTTCAATGGCGAAGAGAGCGAATATGTTTCTACAGGTGTAAATATCAAACGAAATTATCAGGTACATCGTAACAAATTAGAATTTTAAAAAATACAGAATTCAGCTATATCAATAAAAATATTGATACTTCGATAAATTCGAAGTTTTTGAATCTTTAAAGAAGGCGATGTGGATTAACAGTTCTTCTTTCTATAATAAATTTAAAAAATGTCTTATAAGAAACTAAAGAAAAACAAAATAAAAGGTTAAACATAAATAATTGAAATTTAATAGAAAATCTTTATTGAATCAATAAATAATATATATATATATATATATATATATACACATATACATGTACTATATACAAACATACAGTACATACTGATATCGATTATTAAAGTTACTCATTACTATGGACTAGAGAAATAAATAATTATGCATAACAATGCAATTTATTTTTCAATAAGCGAGGGAAGAAAATCTCATTTAATTATTACTACTGTGTAATACTAGCATTGTAACAAGTTTAAGAATCATAAAAAAAATATCCAATATATACTCAAATCACCACAATGCACAAAGAACTGGACGTCCCAACAATACACGAATTCATACAGCAACAAACCCTCAGATTCTTCACATCATGCCAACTCTCAGACAACACACTCATACAAGAAATAGGAAATTATACAAAAACAATAACATCAAAATACAGACACAAACGAACTAAACACATACTATTATAAATAATATCCATTTTGTAATATGTTCTTCTATATAAATTAATATGTTCTATACAAGAACAATGTTATATGTAATAATAATGCTATAATAATAATGTTATATATATACATATATATATATATATATATATATATATATATATATATATTCTTATATGTTCTTATATATGTATATGTTCTTGTATATAAATTTTGTATTAGTTAAATCCTATGTACTTCTTTTTTCTGTTGGGTTTTTTAATTTTATCAACAACAAAAACTTATTAACCTGTAACAACCATTGTATGTAAAATCATTTTCATTGTAAGAGATTACGCACCAATGTTTAAAAATATGTATATAATTTTTTTTAGATTAATTTATTGATGTTTACAACTGTAATAATATTACAACAAGTAAATCTGCTAATATGAACAAATGACATGAAAAAAAAACACTTGTGGAGAAACTACCGATCGGTAGCACTCCAATAAAGTTCTCTAGTTGAATGTCTCGAGGCCATCTTCTTTTCAGACGCTTCGGAGGATTATCAGGAATAGTATGGGAACCAAGTTGAGAGACTACCAGATTCAAGTGTGTATGGAGCTTGTCATGAAAGGATAGGTATCTAGTTTGGGCCAAATCAGCAACATATGGGATATTAAGTCAATATGGATGAGTTTGTTTGTGACATAATAAGGAGCATTGAGAATTTTACGAAGGATCATAATAATATATATATATATATATATATATATATATATATACAGGGTGTCCCATTTCAAGTGGTTCAAATGTTTTTAACTTTTAAACGAATCGAAATTCAGAAAAACGATTCAGGTAAAATATGTAGTTATTCAGGACTAGTTTGAAGAAATAAAAAAAAACATTTTTCGGATTTCACTTTAAATGGTCAAATCGACCTTCAAAAAAATGTAGTTTCCTCTTAAACCCCATTTATTTTTATTTTTCTGAAATGTACAATCCAAAACATGGAAAAAATGTATGTAACATTTTTTTCTATCATTCATAGTTTAAGTAGAAAAAGCATTCAAAGCTGACTACTGTACGTGTAGTATACCACCTTTACGAGGAAACGTAATGTAGCATTAAGTTATTTTATTTAAGAGTTTTTAATCGAAGTAACTTACTAATCAAGGTATTTTGAATCTTTCAGAAAATGTCTGGACATTTAAAAACGTTTTGTGAAGACAGCATACTGAAGCAGTGAGCTTCAGATACTTCTTCTTCTTGACCTATGAAAGATAGAAAAAAGATCGTACATACATTTTTTCCATGTTTTGTATTGTACATTTCAGAAAAATAAACATAAATGGGGGTCAAGAGGAAACTACATACGGTCTATATACGGTCGATATTGACCATTTAAAGTCAAAAACCAAAATATGTTTTTTATTTCTTCAAACTAGGCCTGAATAACTACAACTTTTACTTGAATCGTTTTTCTGAATTTTGTTTCGTGTAAAGGTTTAAAACGTTTGATCCACTTGAAATGTGACACCCTGTATATAAGATAGCGTGTAATACAAAAACAAATTAAAAAAAAAAGAAACACTTACTTCTCTAGGTCATATAATTTAAAGATGTAAAGATGCCCACATCAACACGCAATTGCCACAGCACGTAAAGTTGATATTATGGGCTCTTCTGAGCGAAATGCCTGTGATCATACGAATTAATGGACTTAAGAGTTTTTCTTATTGTTAATCGAATAGCATGTTCTAAATGAGTGTCACTTAGCACTTTAATGAAGAATTCATATTTTAGAAGAAAATGTAGTTTTGTAAGAAAATGAAAGTTTAATAAGAAAACTTAAATTGAAATTTAAGCTAGATAAAACTTTAGATGGTTTGGGAAGCAGTCTAAGGATATTCTTAGTTGATAAAAAATATATTTGTAAAAACATAAGTTCGGACTGGGGGCATCTACTCTTCCATGTAATGTATATTGTAAATTAATAACTGTTCAAAATGATGGTTTTAGTATTTCTGCATAATTAGACGATTTTCAAGACAAATTTCTGATATCCATAATAAGTTTAAGGAAGTGCACTACAAGTAACTATAGAAAAAAATGAATCAATATTTTAAACAAAACAAAAAAGAAAGGAACAAAGTGAATAACTAAAAAACTATCTAAGTTCGTTCTGACAATGGACTTCTCAGGACTAAGGTAAAACATATTATAAAGAATGCAAATTATCGCTGGAGAAGGATCACTTCTTAGTGTGCCTTCTCAACATCATGGAGACAAATGAAACAACGCTGGAATGTAGTCCTCGATATATGTTGAAAACAATTCCTCGATGTATTCCTCGATTTTTCCAGAGGCTTTTAATGAAAAAATAACTCTGCAGATGGGATATGATGACTGTGCGGATGTGATATGATATGATGACGTGGAATATCTATGTAATAATCATTGACAAAAGAGCAATCACCGTATTCTTACGCAGGTGGAAAGTATGGTGGCAATATTTTGGCCATGCAACGAAATGAAGAAGATGAAAAATACCCGCAAAAATCATACGTATTAAATGTACCATTGTGTCTTAAGTCCATTGTTTGTTATTATATTATTATTTATTCTGTATTTTAGTTGTTTAGAAGAATTATCCTTTTTCTGCTTAGTCATTGGAACATGAGACGAAATGTATGACACGTTAAAATTATTAAATACTGGGAACAAATGTTTTTTTTAGGAATCATATCCTTAACCTTGAATTAAGGCTGCCCTCTCAAACGGGATTCTACTTACATACCAAAAGAGACATAGGGACCGGTAAAATCTAAAAGAAAGTTATTCAACACTAAGACACTGTTTGTGAAATTTGAGGTAACTAACGGAAAAAACTTTTGCAGCTCTTCTCACCAATCATCTGAGAGCAATATGAAAAATTATATTTATGCCCCAGATTAGTTGTTTGGAAATAAGGACTAATAACGGAGAAATGGTGTAAAGGTGAGGGTCAATGTAATTGATAATTTTTTTTTAAATGACTCACTAACATTTCTTTATTAAATTTCTCCGGCTTAAATTACATTGATTTTATTCTTTATTAAAGTCTATGAAGTTATATTTGATAAAAAAACAAAAAAGGTTCAGTGCAAATTGGAGATTAAACGATGTACGAATGTAAAGTTGGAATTGGATAAGGCGACAGATGGAGAAACATTAGCAAGTGGACCGCCATGTTGAAAGGGCCAATCTCCGGTGTAGAGGGTCCTTTTAACGTGGAGCGGTCTGCAACAGCTTGAGGACCCCCTACAGCCAACACCACTCTCTTTATAGAAAAAATAATACACAACTACAATATGATAATAAAAATATATTTCAAATAATTGGAATACATTATGGGATTGAATTGGGCTTTGATTAATTTTTTTTTTTTATTCAAAACAGAATAACAATTTGAAAGTGATTCGATGAAATCTTTCCCTGAAAATTTGAAAAATTCTTGAGTGATCAGTGTTTTTTAACCAGGAATTTTTATTATCGATTTTTGCCATTTTTTCACTTCCCGATCCCAACACATCTTCCCTCAAATATCTCATGTCCGTCCAATCCTCCTCTATCTCTTTCTCTCTCTAGGTGCCATTTCTTCTCTGACTTCTTTATTCACTACTTCAGAAGAATTCAATGTCTTCTTCTCTTCTGAGGGCTGTATTTAAGTACTCGACCGGGGCCATTGCGTTTCCACCATTATCATGATATGCCCATACAACAGCTATATGCTTTCACTAATATCATTGGTAATGTTGTCTTTAGTTTCTACCTTATTTCTTATAACCTCATTTGGGGTCTTCTCCGATCTATATATGGCTATGGATAAGGATATTGATATGAGAAGAGTTCAGAAATTCAGGACTCTTCTAAGGGCTTATCAAGATAAAGTTAACAGAGCTATATCTGATAGGGTTAAGTAATACTTGAAACTTCAATATTACCATCTTCTCCTTTCATAGATTGAACTTCATTTCTTGTGTGTTTTGTTAATATAAAGATAGAGCAGACACGGGTGAAATATATAGTTTATACATATTGTATGCATTTTATTTTTTATCAAACAATTTTGTACAACTTAGTTGTTTTTTTGTATTTAAAAGGTCGCGCCACAGATGTCGTTCCAGCCAGTCTCCCCTAAGACCTCTCGCTGCCATGCTCTCCTCCACATCCTGCAACCATCTTTTTTGGGTCGTCCTTTTTTCCTCCTTTCCATAGGGCAATATTCGAACATTATTTTTGGCCATCGGTCCTCTACCATTCTTTTTAAGTGGCCATACCATTTCAATCTTCTTGTTTCTATTGCGAAGAGGATCGTTATTTCCTGATCCACCAAATGCCTAATTGTTCTATTAGGGACGTGCTGAATTCTAGAAATAGCACAACATCGTCTCCAGAAGTCCGTCTCCACGGCCAACAACTTCGTTTCCCCCTTTTACGTAATTGTCCACGTTTCCAATCCGTAGAGGATAACACTTTCAACCAATGAGTGGAACATCATTTTTTTCGTTTTGAGGCTAACCTTTCTGCTCCACAGGACAGAGTTGAGACACTCAATAATTTTTCTGGCTTTTACAATTTTATCTGTTATGTCTTTTTTGGAGCTTCCATCGTCTGTTAGCCATCTGCCTAGATATTTGCATTCATGGGTTTTATAATTTCCCAATTTTCGAGAGATAAGGTTCTATTTGCATGTATTTCCATATACTCTGTTTTCTTTCTGTTCAATTCCAGGCCCCAAGCAGCATATTCCTCCTGAAGTTTTCTTATATTATAGATATATATATATATATATATATATATATATATATATATATATTATATTGTATTTATTTTATTATATTAATTATATGGACACATTAAATAATCTAAATACAGTATCTATACTATACTAATAATAACAAAACACACGACTTCTAAACTCAATCTATCCAAGAATGAAGGTAACGTTGGGGTTACCAACTTTAGGAGAAACATTATGGAGCGGTACTAATGAGAATAAAAATTCCCATAGAAAATACTTTAATTCCATGTGACTTCTGTGACTAAATGGCATTGGGTAAGAGATGTTTGCATGCTACATGTCACCCACATGGCAGGAGAAACTTGGGCTATAAATACATTACACTTACGTGCGTGTAAAAAATAATCAATACTATTGCGATAACCTTCACGGAACAAGTTTGAATTATTCTTGCATCGAAAATATTATAATAATATTCAAAAGACTTCAGTTTTGAACATTCGTCGTTATTTAAAACATTTCTGACAGCCAATAGATAGGCAGTACCATTAAGACTCGTGAAGGGCCTAGGGTACAGTACATGGTAAATACAGTACTGTTTCTTGGACAACATTAGTGCAGGAAGGTGATTTGTCCTAGATCACGTTCAACCGCCAGATTTTTCGCCCTTGTTTTGGTTACCTCCTTTATAGAAGCCGGGAGAGCCTCAGGAGGGTTCTATATCTCTAAGGATCCATCTCCGACCGCTGACAGTTTAAGTAAAAGTCTCGCCAGCAGCGGGATTTGAATTCTTGACCTTCAATTCATCATAATATCAACAAATTATTAGAACGAACAAGTAAAACTTTATTTTGTTCTTCTTAATTTCTTTGTTAGACTAAATATTTCTAAAAATAAGTATATATTATTACTAATATATGGATGTATATGTTAATAAAGAAAATATGTATGCGAATTGACTGGGGTGTATTTGGTATAAATTGAGCGCGCTGGATAAAACCAAACTCTTATCTGAAGTCAAAGTTGCCTGGTTTACTAAAAAAATTCCCTACCTCGAGGTTTTAAACCTTATAACCCCCTATGTAATAATCGAACACTGCATTTTACATTTTCAATACACTCGAAGATTTTCAGAAAAAAATTGTTTGCATTATCATTATTATAACTGTTTTGGGGAGCATATTATTTTGCTAAAACGTATATTAATAATGGCTAAAACCTACAATACAATAACTGAAACGAAAGCACATTATTATCTTTCTAAAGAAATAATAATGTTTCGAATGAGGTTATTTTAATCTAATAATGGAGGGTTCTGGTTACATCCTCACCTTTATTGTGCGTAATCCTCCCTTAAGGAAGTTTTCCACATTTAGAGATCTTTGTATGGTGAATAAAGTGGAAGTGGGAAGAGTTCGTTTAGTTTCTTCACTTTATGTCGTGAAGCATAAGCGACTGGCGCTGTCCTGTAAGAGTAGGGGCCCCTTCCGATTAACACATGCAGGTTATTTTTAAATAAGTTTTTATTATCTTAAATCCCTACGATGCGGTGGTTTCAACTCTAGTTAGAAAGGCGAAGTGAATTTTTAATGAAATATTTATGTATTTATTAATAAATTATGATCACAGCTTAAAAGGCCTCAAGTCAACGGCGAATGATCCATTCTTTACAAAAACCTTTCCCGAACGGTGGTAACGCTTCTTGGTGCTTGGGCTGCCGAGTGTCCAAGTTTAAACTCATAGACAAAAATACACGAAACTCGCGTTTTCCCATGGTCATATTTCATAGCATACTAAACAATGTGTGTTACCTATAGTAAATACAATAAAAATAGAGAGGTTTATCTACGGTTCTGTCAGTAAACATAATCACCATAAACAACAGAAGTCGGCTTTAAATTTAAAAAATAATAAAAACGTGCATTACATAAGAAACGACCCGAATAGTTAAGAACCTCCTTGGCGAATTTTTTCTATTGCTTATTAAATTATTTGGTTGTTTCCAAACTATAAATGAACATAACGCTTACGGTAAGTGAATTAATTATAATTTTGCATTAATAATTAATGTTAGGCGGGCTCATGAGTTAATGTTGTATGGATAGATACCCATTTCAATATTAATTAGGGTAGTAAATATTTAGAAGGATGATATGAGTATGTATAGGTTCATATCTATCAACTCCAGTATGGGAGCGATTACCATACATATCTTAGGCCAAATGCCTCAACGGCTAATCCATACGCTCTGAATAGCATTTATTTGAGTCGATAATCTCCATTTAGCATATTAATTCATGAATTATTCTCATGCCTAAACAGTGGTATGATATTAGTATGCACATCACATCATATTAATTAATCATTAGTATAAATAGAATTTCATCTACTAACACGAATAGAAAATAGTCATAGAACTGATTGATTAAGAGTTCTTTATTGAAAAAGAACGAATACATTTTTTTTTCCATCAAAATTCACAATTTCTCCTCTTCCCAATCTCTTCATTGATGCAAATTTCAATACTTTGAAGAATGTCAAAAGAATTTGAAGAAGTGTAGAAGAGTAAAGGCTAATGAAGGGCAACTATAAGCCCAAGAATATTAAAAAAAAAAAAGTCTCTCAACTGAAAGCCTCATCAAGATTTGTTTGAAGCCTTTGTATACGACACGGCTAATAAAATAGATGAGGCCTATTCAAAGCGATTCATTAAATAAGTATTCTATGTAATATATCATTAATATGCATGAAATGAATTTGAATCATTATTATCATTAATACTCTTATTTAATTGAGCTAGTGCATCAATACATTATAAAATCCTTGACGATTTTTCATCAAAGCATCCTTAGTGATCTTCTTTATATCTACAGCCCCCTGAATATGTAGTTAAATCGAATTTTAGCTTGAATTAGTTAATTGAGGGAAGCGGAATCGTATCATTACTATAGTTTATGGCTTGAAATTGAGTTGTAATATAAGCAATAACTCCATTTCTTGCCATTGCCTGACTTGACTCCTTACTCATTATAATAACACGATTCCACTTCCTTAAGTATAAAAACTCATTTTGTATAAAACTACTTATTTGTCAGGCCGGTAGATGTTTGGTGTATTTTGATTGAGTGATATGGTAAACTTTTCGTCATCAACTAGTACTCACAATTTATGTATGAACATCTTACAAGTGTCAATTTTATAATCATACTAGTGTGTGGTTTAATATATTTCACTAAAAGCCTGTTTTTTTCACAGTTAGGTCAACACTATGAGGACAATGTAATCTCGAAATGTCAACAAAAGATTGTTTAACGAGTATACAACTGACTCTCAAAAACTGAATGTCAAGCTTTAATATATAATTACCGTCAAAAGAACAATAAATAATATATATATATATATATATATATATATATATATATATATATATATATATAATATACCAATGCCATTAGATAAGGAAATGGAGACTAAATTGTGTTTCTCTGAAAAAACAAAAGTTTTATTTACAATACACATCTATAAGTTTTAAATAGTTACAATAGTTTCCAAAAAAACATTCACTCACCCGAAAAAACAAAAGAAGCAGCATGTAAAATCTTTACTATTATTATGAACGATTAGCGCTAATTTTCTGCACATACAATGTTAATAAAGCATATTATATGACTTTTGTTATAACAGTTGTTATCAAGTAGGCTGTGTCGTTGTGAGGGCAAATATAAAATTATGAAAAGCGCTCACACAAGTTTTCTTTATATATATATATATTCTTGCTGTACCAGATTCGATTTTAGTATCTTCATAGTCTTTCGAAAGATTTGAAAACTATAAGACAATGAATGTTGACTTGCCACATAGTGGTTGGTGGGCCTGTTTGCCATACTTCAGAAGCTCTGAACTCAGCCTTCATAGTACTTGGGAAAGTTTGAAATTTCTCGGGTTTTGGATAAACAGGAAGACCATCAACCTTGGATGAGCGAGCATCGAGAACAACTTTGGTCTTAAGAGGTATCGGACAGACAACAGCAGATCTAAGGAACTGCATGTGTATCGGCCAACAATCATTTCTTAGGAAAAAAAGCATTATAGATTAGTCACAAAGCGAAAAATTAGAGGTATACTGTTTTCCATTTTTTTTGTGTTTTTTTAAGACGCTGAAAATTAAGGGAGAGTGGGGAGGGATTATGATTAAACTTATTGTACTTAAAAGATGATTGAAATAAAATCAGATAAAGATATTTACAATTTCTTTAACTTATTCAGTAAACATAAGTAATAATCAGCCTAAACCTAGGGCACAAGATCTCGCCTTTCCGACCTTTATAATCTTTTCCACAGAACCAAAACATTTGAGCGGTCCTTTCTCGCCCATTCTATCACACTTTGGAACTCACTGCCACCTGATATCCACATTTAAATCCAAGCTTTTTCTGCATCTCCTGAATTCCCAAACAGATGCTCTGTAAGCTGATAGAATAAATAGATCATATCCATCAGAAGTGGTAAATAAATTATTGTAAATATTATTCACTCATAACGTTATTATTTTTTAACCCGGGTAGTAGTTGGTGATGTGATTAGAGTTATTGACTGAGTTGTACCAGGCCCCTCGTGTTAACCCCTTTCGACAGCCCTGAACAAGACCTGCAAGGTTCGAATCGTTGGCTAGTTAATAAAAATGTCTTCCTGCTTAAGAGAAATTTGTTGACCTCCACCCGGAAAACTTTCCTCCACATATATATTACAAGGTCAAATATTATAATTCAAGGTTATTATTTTTTATATTTTTAGTACCTTTCGTTTATTTTTTTTTGCTCGCAGGTTAATTCAGTGTTAATAATTTAGTTAACTCAGGTCAGTTCAGGTCAATTTAGCTTTTATTCTATTTTTTTTTCTCTAGCAGAACATACCTTTTAGTTTATACTTATTTCCATGTTATTACTTAATTATTATTTATTGTATTATTCTTATAATGTATCTATTTAGGTATATATTTATTAAATTTACCCACACCATATTTACACGATACGCTGATGACCTGGATATCGTTGCCAAGACCCGATCGGAATTGGTAGAAGCCTTTGGGAAACTCATGGACACTGCTTCAGCCATGGGGTTGACCATAAACGAGGGGAAAACAAAGAATATGCACACAGCTAAAGGTGGCGAAGAGACACTGATTGTAGGGCCTTACACATTCCAAAGGGTGAACGAGTTCGCGTATTTGGGATACTCGTGACACCAATAAAAGATGACTCTGCTGAGATAAGAAAAAGGATAGTGGCAGCAAATAGGGCATTTTTTTGCCTTACTTAAAACTGTTCGCAGCAGATCCCTTACCAGGGGCAATAAACTGGTCATATAAAAGACTCTTATACACCTGTTCTTACCTATGCTTCCCACACCTGGACTATCTCAAGAAATAATTATAATAATTTAAATTATTGTATTAATTTTCGAAAGAAAAATATTACGGCGTATAGTTGGTGCAGTGAGAGATGGAGATGGATGTAGAATTAGGAGGAACAGGGGGCTTTATGACCTTTACAGAGATGTGGACATTGTGAAGTTTATTAAACTGGGAAGGCTGAGTTGGGCTGGCTATGTCGCAAGGATGGAAGTGGAAGAAGTTCCTAGAAAATTAGTGGAGACAAGCCTTCACACGACGGACTGGTCGGCCAAGGCTTCGATGGGTTGATGGAGTGGCAGCGGATGCACGGAACCTGCTACGGATCAGAAGCTGGAGAGTGGCAGCACAAAATTGGGCCGAATGGCGGCGGCTCATTGAGGAGGCCAGAACCCACTCAGGATTGTAGCGCCACGGAGATAGATAGATTTATTAAATTTTGTTCACCTCTGTTATTATTAAGAGGCTAACAGAGGTTCCAAAATAAAATTATTTATCTATTCTATTTTATTCCAATTGAATTTATTCTTAAATTAAAAAAATAATAATCTTACAAAACTGAATAAGGAGAAAAACATTTAGGTTGCCTTCACATAACCACAAATGTGTGTGGTGTAGGTTTCAAAAGTGTTTTAGTAGCTAGCAGGAGTTCAGAAAGTTTATAAAACTAGTACAAGTTAAAAATAAAAGGTAAAAAAAAAACCAGGGAAAAATAGTGTAACCCTCTCCATTAATTAAGCGTTAAGGAAGGAAAGAGCACAACTTTCCTCAATAGCAAAGTTTTTTAATAATACTGCCCTTGAACTAGCGTCGCCTCTAGAACGCAGTATTCACAGGATATTTTCAGTTTCTGCGATTATCATCAAGACCAAACGTGGCTGAGGGTACTGTAAAGTCTTTATCCCGATTCAAAAAATACCCACGTTTACTAGCTCTGTTTTACTAAACGATTTTTTACAGCTGTTTTCGTTCCCAAAAGTTTTTGGTCGAGCCAATCTACATCTCTTAGTCCCCTCACTGCCATACTCTCTTCCACATCCTGGAATCATCTCTTCTTGGATTGCCCTCTGTTCCTCCTTTCTGTCGGGTAATTATTAAATGATGGACGATTCGTAATAAATATATAGGTTTATTGAGGTACTAAACATTACAATATGGATATACAAGAAACATTATAGATAAACCACTTTAAACAACTTTCAGACTCCTGACTGACAACACCCCCCCCTCGTAGCTCTGTTTGCTCTCGTCCTGGAGGTGCCAAGTACCTCTCCAACCGCTGCTCTGTCGCGTCATCAATAAGGCATCTCATACTTGTTTAAACCTTTAGTAATATAAATAACTATTATCTATCAAAGGGTTAAAAATAATGATAATAAAATCAAAAGAACAACTGAACTTGCATAGGACTAGGAAACATTCATAATTAAAAATGATGATCACAATTTACATAGCATGTAGCTATTATCTTATTTGAAACAAATAAAACTTTAATTCTGGTTACCATGGTCATTTATTTAATTTCCATATAAACATTTTATTTCCATTAAATAATACATAAATACATAAATTATCATTTACAAATTCTCCTCACCGTCCATAAAAGTATAAGTTTCTCATTACTATAATGTTCCAAATGAGATCTTTAGGGGTACGAGACGGCGGAAATGTTTCAATTCAATACAACACGGAATAACTCAAAGGTTTGTGCTGAAACAATTTATATTCATAGTTTTTACAGCGCTCATAATTAAAACCAAGCATTCGTGTGAAAAAGTTACATTCGATGACGACATCAGCATATACGGCATCATGAGTTTCGACTGTACCAGCTGGGAATCAGACATTGGAGAAGACTTGCTGAGAACCGAAGTGAGTGGCAGGCAGTGGTGGATGAGGCCCAGGTCCTTGTAGGACCGTAGTGCCAAGGAGTGAGAGAGTGAGTTTCGACTGCCCTTATAGATGATCTCAAGCGGAACTTAATAAGGGTTAACCCGGCTAAGGTGACATATGCAATCGTGATGTTGATTCTGTCGGGGATGTCTTTTATGATTCTTCATAATTTATTTAGATGGATCATTCGTCAAAGAGCATTTCAGTTTCTTCGGATATAAAAATCCCTGATCCAGAAGATCCTGATTAGGATAGAATGAGAAAAACATATTGAATTATTATACTGTTATTGGTCCTTGAAAAGTGTACAAAGTTTTATTCAATTCGATGTTTAAAAGTGGCCGAAAATCGAAATCAAAGATTCCGTTATATGCGCACGTACAGACAGGCGAAGCTAAGAAAAGATATTTTTAGTATGCACAAAGTTGTAAATAAAAACACTACTATTCACTTATATTTCCAAACGGTATGGACAGAACTTGACAGTAAAAAGAATAAATAATCTCCTGTATGCACAAGTATGAAAGAAAATACTTAAAAAACAGTGTCTCTGGTAGAAGAGATATTAAAAAATTATGCCTTTAGTTGTGTAACTAGGCCGGGGATGAATTATATTTTCTAAATCCATTTGAAATAATTTGTAATTCCTTTTTTCTAATAAAATTTAATTTCGGTTCTTAAGGTGGCCGGTAAAGGAGGACCATGGAGTTAAGAGCTAAAGTTACAGCTTCTTTCAAAAGACTGCCTCGTCAAAAGAGCTTACGCACTAATTAGTTAAATGCAGCACCGAAACTAATCGGCGATGGGAACAATGACCTTTTATACATTTTTTTAAAACCATGGCATTAATATTTCGTCTTTGAAGTCCCTCTTATATGAAGTTCGAGGGAGATGGATAGAGAAATATTTTATTTTTAAAATTCTAAACCATTTTTACGGAACTTTTATTTTTTAGAAATAAGTTATGATCAGCGTGTATTGGGCTGAGTTCTCCTGTCGAAGATCATGGGTTCTGATCCGGCTGTGAAAGATAAGTTATTTAAGTTCTTATCGACATAGATGGACCACGTACCTTCCTGGAGCCCTCCCCCCCAGCCTAAATAAAGAGAATACCCCTAAAATGGTGGAAATATCAGGTGGTCAATTGGGATCTCGGGCAAATCATTCCTGCAAGACCGTTGGCCTTAGAAACACTACATACATACAGTCCCAATGGGTACATGGGTTCCCATGTACTAAACCCATGATCTTTCATGGGTAGTAATTTTATTAGTTTGGTTGTTCTTTATAACATATGGTCGCTGTCAAAACAATACCGCCTATATACAACTTTTTATGAAAATGAGTTAGTAACGGTAACGCATTCTACAGGTTGAATTACACATTAAGGAAGGCACGTATTAAAGCCAACAACTTGGCAGAGCATGATTTATTGATACTTCTCGTCAATAGTTCTCAAAAAAATTGCTAAGTCTACAATAGGCGCGGTTTATTTCTTTCCTGTAAAATAGCCCGAAGTGTATATACGTGGAATTGTTTTCACAACGACGATATGCTATCGGACTGATTAAACTATTCGCTTAAATCAAAATGTCCTTGTATGGATTATTCACAACATATACCTTTCCCTGCAGTTATCAAAATTTGAAATCAGCCTGATACCGTTTGAGATATGAATGACGGTTCGTTTATATTGCTACGGCGGCCATTTTGCATGACGTCACATGAGATGAAAATTAATTGATAATATTTCTGATAAAGCGACACCTCTGCCGCACTCCCCTCCGTTAATTAAAACGTTAATAGGTTTTTATCGTACCCTGACTGTCCTACACTAGTAAGGCAATGCAGCTCTATCTCTAATAGGAGATATATCTGGTCGTTAATAGATATAAAAATATAAATATTGGTTGATATTTTTTTTAAATATATATACCAGCAGTACATTCATGCTTTTAATTTTTAATCCCAGAATTTTTTTTCTAATAGAAATGTATTCTGGAATCCTGTTTACTAGTTTTCCCCCGCGACGGTTGGCAGTTTTTACCTTTGTTTAAAAGAATATCGAGACGTTTCACACAGCTGATTTGAAAATGTTTTTTCTAGACCAAAGAAAAAGTCTGTGTTAATGGTTGTATCCTAGTTTGGTTTCTTATCTTAAATTTCTATTATTAAAATCGTATATATCGATATATATATTTTGAATATGTATTATTTATTTTTTCATTTATTTCATATTGGCTTACTAAGGACCAGGTCATTTCAACTGTATTTTTTTTTATTTCATCTTGATATTCGCCCAGTACTTCCTGATTCCTCGCCGGTGCTGCTCCCTTCTTGCATTTCTCGAAAACTCACTTGAGTAACCAGTTTTATGCTCAGACGGTTGCTTTTCAGAACATCCTCATAGGTAATCTTCATCTCTTTTAAATCTTTTTCTACCTCTTCGAACCAGGCAGGTTTGGTCATCATTTCCTTAAAACACGTAAAAATCCGGTTCGTTAGTCTAATAGGTTTCATTCTTAATAAGTGGTCAAAAAATGCTATTCTCCCTTTTCTCATAACATCTGATATTTTTGGAACATGTGTATAAAGCTCACTATTATGCCGTCGTCTGCATTTACCTTGGTCTTTAAATGGGCCAAGAATTTTCCTTAAAATATGATAAAATAATTATTTACTTTAGATATATTTGAATCCAATTAAATTATAAGGGATTTTTCTTATTAATTCTTGACTACGAGCAATAAATTCAAGAGGTATGTGGTACCAGGTACAAAGGCATGCAAACCTCCTCTACCATGCTTGCACTTCCCTGCATGGCATTCTACCGCTATATACGGTCTTGAAGCACTCTACGATCTCGAGTCTCGTAGACTTGAGCTCTCAAGTGTGCCTTGTCTCATCTGCGACCTCGAGAATGAGACAATGCGCCTTCTCCTCCTTGTTGTGAAGAGCCTGTGGCTTATGAAAACCTTGAGTTTGAACGAGCTTTCTTGTTATTATACAGCTAATAGTATAACAACATTATATATATATATATATATATATATATATATATATAATAATTATAGAGAAGTATATCCAGATGTAATAAATTGATAACGTCTATACATAACCTAGAGTTATGTTGGTATCTGTCATCAATTTATGTGTTGGATTGGAACCGACCTTTTTATAAGTTTGGGCATCATTTAGTAATAACTGAGTTTTATTTATGTTTCGTCTTTGTTGATCGCGACAGTTTGGTTTGTTTTGTCTTTTTATGTGATTATTATATTAGGTTGTGTTTTTAAAAATTGTTTGGTTATTTTGTTCAATTTTTGTCTGTTAAAATCTTTCTTGTTATTATTATTAGGTTTATTATTTTTGTAATTTGTAATTATATTAACGCATTTGTCTCTTACTTCATCACGATCAGTTTCTTCCACATTATTTTGTATTATATATTCAATGTCACTAAAGATAGATGTTAAGGGTAATTGATTTGGTTCATAATTTATACAATATTTAGGGCCGAGAGATAAAAACTGTTTCACGTCTGGTGGAAATACTGTATTAGTAAGAATAACGAACCACTTATCATTTCCTATATTAGCCGATCTTTTATTATTTACTTTTGATATCTTTTTTATTTGATTTTCTTTTATTTACGCAATTCCAATATATATAATATTGGCAGATTCAATTATTACATTTAGTGTGTTGAAAGAAAAACTTAACTGAGTTGTCCTGAAAAAAAAAAAATTATTTTAATTATAAAAATATTTTTCTTTAAAACACACACACACACACACATTTGATCTTCTCATACGTATTCAATCACATATAGCATAATTAGCAGCGAACTTTGTTTTAAGATTATATTCATACAGCGTTATAATATTGTTCCATTAACTAAGTTGAAAATGTGCCAGCCCCTTCACGGCTGGTATACGCACTTACTAATACCTGATATTGGACCAAGTAAATTTTTCCCTTGATCCGATATTAAGCTAGAACAAAGTTCTCTTCGGAAAAGTTGGTTCCATTAAACTTGTTTCAATCTAAGTTGAGCTGCTTTCGGCTAATATTCCATTGTTTGGCCAGCACACATCCCTCCACCTCCACAATCTACATTGTAGCATCTTTCAAACTTCAGGTTATGTATACATTTTTTATAATCAGTTTATTTACTCGATATATATTGATGAATTGAGTTTTAAAACGAAGTTAAATCTTCCTCTCTTTTTGTTCGATATGTTTTAAAACTCAACGATAACTATGTACAAACAAATATAAATATTGTTCCTTCAACCAATAACAAGAAAAGTTTGCTTAGTAATATCCGATTAAAAAGCCTGCCAATTAATAATTTTTTGAGACTGATATCATATAATTTCATTTATTATTTGCTTATATTACATTTGCATCTGCGCAGTGTCACATCCAACAAATTTGGTCTCAATTTTTTTTTCTCTCCTCGATTTGCAGGACTTTAGGATCTTTGAACTAATTAATGTTTTCTTGTAAGAAGATCAGGTAACAGAAAGTAGGAAAGAGAAAGAACAAGAGGATTTTTATGATGTTATGTTGAAGAGTGGAATGTTGTATATTTGGTGTGAATATATGATTGTACAGTGTTGAAGATTAATAGTTTGACCCTTACATATAATATAATATATACAAATAAAATATATATATTTTATAAACTATCACATAAAACACAAAATATTAAGTAATGTTTGCGTATATAAGGTATACAAAATACTGGTTAAGTAATGACTAGAGTAAATGGAGATATAAGTCCTGCGGGGTACTACTAATTGGTATCAGGTCTCACAATAGTTTATTTATTGCGTGATATAAACACTATAATGCTTCTATAATACACTTCTTTATCTCAAAAGCGTTTTGATGGGCCCACTATCAACCAAGCGGTTAACGACCTTCCCTGATAAGAGATAAGAAGATCGATAATTATTAAGGGTGCCTATCACAAATTAAACTGGGTTGATCTTGGCCCGAAGCAAAACTAGATTCCAGTAACCAAAGCAGTTGAGAAATAAATAAATATTAAGAGTAAGTATTGAAGGAAGAACATTACGGGTCATTTGGAATTATTATTCAGAAAGCGGAGTGTCTCAGTAGTAGATCACTGAGTAGCCATGCCGGAAATCCTGGTTCAAATCCCGCTGCAGGCAGTTACTTTAATTTAGTCTGTTTGTGGCGGGAGATGGATCATACGGGATCTAGGACCCCAGCCTATATGGGACTCACCCAGACTCTATAAAATATTATAAAATATGGTACACAAAATGAGCGGGAAAACCTCTGGCGGTTGAGCGTGACCTAGGACAAGTCACCTCCTTGCAGAACCGTTGTCCATGAGACAGTACAGTCTCCACCATGTACTGAACCCCAGTCTTGTTCACGGTTCGTAGTGGTTACAGGTTTTAGGTTGGAATTATTATTAAAAATAATTTAGCATTATGTTTATTATTAAATAACGTGATTGTAAGTAATTAAGACAATTTTAGCTGAGTGAGACTATTTGATATTCTGAGGTGAAGATATTGCTAGCGTAAAGAGGACTGAGCGAAGAGAGACCAAATTATACTTGGAAATAGTCTCTGATTTAATTTATTCATAATGTAATGTATCTATTATTTGAATAAATTTAATATTAAAATTTATTCGGCTATTTCACAATTTCTCAACAAGAATCAAGTTGAAATCCTCTAGACACGTTAAATATCTTCGTTAGTTTTCATTGCATCATTTTATTGAATATATCATAATCGATAGTCTGCTTTAAAACGCTTCGTTGGTTTTACAAAAAAAAGCAACAGCAAACACATTCGAAACACGTGAATATGGTACATTCGAGACATTCAACCTCATTGTTAGAAAAAAAAATGTTAACAATAACGAATCCAGAATTACAAATTTTTCAATCGTTCAACCTTTGCTTTCGTACACCATCAAGGTAATTGGTTACTGACAGGGCTTTTCTTCTCCTTTACAAACTGAATTCAGAATTTTTTTTCTCTCATCCTCCATATTTATTTATAGGCAAATACAATACAAATTTAGAACTTTCCTTTACCATTAGGTACAGAATTTAGATTAAATATTTTATTTTCTTTCTCCCTAAATTTATTTAAAGCTACAAACTAAAACAATATATACCAACAATTATCAGATAGGGAAGGACCATTTTTCGGATTTAAAATATTGCTATATCATTTAACAATCCTTAAGATATCGTTATAGATCGAGAACAAAACATTTTGTTTAATATTCGATACTTTGTATTTCCAACGCCGATATAAACGAGGTATTTGTTTATTGTTTATTATTGTATTTGATTATTAGAATATATATTCCGGCTTTGGGGAAATTTTTCCGACTGAAATTTTAATATACTGAATCGGTGGTAACAGTAGTCTGAGATTTAGTAGTAGTGCGCTAGAAGAGAACATTCCTCACCATTTTGAATTATTGCAAGATCTATTTTTATTTACTTTTTAAAACATTTTGAGCAGTTTACATAAAATTCTTCTGTTCCTGTGAAATCCTCTGAGCTTTTCAATGATTTTTTTAAATATTTAAGTGGGTTAACTTAAGTAACTAAGTAAAAGGTAAGTTAACTATTTATGAAACATTACCTAATTAGGTAACAAATTATGAAACATTACCTTTCGGTTCGGATTGGGAATCTTAACTATTCTAAAAAAAATAATAATTTGGCTTTCATGGCTGAACGTACCGGCCTATTTTTCTATGCCTATATCAACAAATCAAATTAAATAAAACAAAAAAATAAAAATATATTAAGTTAACTAATTAAGAAACATGGACTGTCGGTTCGGATTGTGAATCTAATCTACTCCCGTACCTACACAAAGCTTTAAAATAGTCTTTGCAGTGTTATTCAATGATTAATAAATGTTTTTCATTTTATTATATCATTTTTTAACTTCTTATCACATTATAGTGGTTTCTTTCACTAACTATTACCAATTTATTGTAATCTTATCGTAGTTCACTTGGCTAAACTGATAACTGACACCATCACGTCAGATATCTAAATGACTTTTATTTACATATATTTTCGTCAAAATAGTCCAAATAATTACGATATATATTATATTCTTCGCTTTTAAATGTTTGAACAGGTCAACGTCTGTCGGGTCAGCTAGTTTAGTTTACTTGTATATTTTTGTCGTGTGTCGGTAAAGGAATTCGATTAATCGATTTATCGACAATAAATATGCATTATATCCGACATTTGGAGAAAGAAGTGACTGATTGGTCGACAACAATGGCCAATGCCAAAGAGATCAATAACGACGGTAGGAACATTGTGCTGAGATGGCCGTGGATCGGACGAGATAAATTTAGTTAATGGGGTCCGCCAGATTTATCGGGGCCCTTGGAGGCTTCTTTCTCTAAAAAGCCCCCTCCCCCGTTGAGTCGCAATACAAGGCTAACCAACCAATACAGGGTTCTGTCACCCCCTCAACCAGAATTAATTGAATCGAAAACTCTAACGACGCCAGTTAGTTCAATATTGGCTTTCCGTCTGCGTAACTGTGTCTCGAAGCAGTAAACTCGTATTACTTAAAGTAGTCGTTGTATCGATATTAAAACATTACTGGCCGCAGGTCTACGAATTAAATTATCGGATGTGTTTTGGAAGCATTAATTTTTAAAACTTTATGTAAATTCATGAAATATTCAACATGTGCAAATACGTAGGATTTCTTATTTTATTCGCATAACAAATTCGATAAACAAGCACCTGAAAAACCCTTCATATATCTATTTTTATTTTCAAAAACAATTGATTTTGAGATATTGAATTGAAACGAGTTATTTTAGAACAATATCTTAAATCAAAAGAAATTTTATTTGTACTTTTTCTTTCTTTAATTTAATTAATCCATTATGTTTTTGTTCTTATGTTTGTCTCGTATACCACCTGTTTTGACGCGGTTGGCGGGCTGTTAATGAAAATAAATAAAAAACAGACAATTATCTAAAATCAAAGACGCAATATCTAAACTTTTTTGCGTTCATAAATAATCGCAAAGATATCATGGTACCGGCCATAAACTTCTGACAGTAGCATTACACACATGTGTGAGCGGCCAATAAAGTGTTAAGATACACACACACACACACACACACACACACACATACACGCACAAAACTTTAGCTTATTTTCTGATAAAGAGCTATAAAAGAAAGAAACCATGGTGGTTAGAATTTTCTAATATACCATGAATCACAATCTCCTATACAACCTGTTAATATAAGGTCCTTATAGTAATCAATATAAGTAATCAAATATAATTAAAATTATTTGTACTTTTTCAGCCCAATTCTTTATCCATCACAAAAAATTTTAGATAATTTTAGAGACAGTATAATATAAAAACCAAATTTATATTGTACAGATAATTTAAATAATAAATCAAATTTAGAAGAAATTTGGTCAATTGATTATAAATTAAATGATCCACTATTGTTATTCTCTTAAATATTGTTTAAATCTACCAACACTTATTTATTTCAAATAGAGTCTATCCCAAATTATATTTTTAAAAAATAAAAGATATCACATATTGTGGAATATTATACTTTTTTATTTCTTTTTACTATTCTTATTTTATATACTAACAGAATAACATAATATAAATTGGGTTTATAAGATTTAGTTCTATTAAAACAAAAACACTTATACGGCAAACAATAGGTTATGCTTTCAAAATTAATTTTACAATATAATAAACTTTGAAAAACAAAAAAGCCATCAGACTATATAAGTCAGTATATTGTATAATGTGTGTTCATATTTGTTTTTACGTAATCATGCAAATGCCATATAATTTTATTATGTAGCCTCTTTGTCAGATATATATTCTATTATCACTTCTATTCTTAAGGGATCAGGTTTCAAAATAAATTTATTTTTCTATTCTATTCAATAATGTTATAATTTGTTTAAAGAGATGATATAATTTTAAAATATCTATTCATAACTAGGCGCGAAATCCTCCTTTTCAATTATCTCAGCGCTGTAATTGATTGATGGCGGCCGCCACGGCGTGGCAGATATACCGAGCCCGCACGACCGTACCGTATTGCCGGGCTTTGCGCCGTACCTGACGGGCACAGCTCACTATTTATTGTTAGCATCCGTAGCACTTGATATAGCGTCGTCTCAGATTGTATTTACTGAACCGATAATGCTTGTTTGAATTATAGCAGCTGAAATAACTCGGCTAATTTCTGAATCAAATCGAGTTGGATGTATTTTGAATTGTTAATTATTGAGGTCACAGTATTCCGTTAGCATTTTACGGTATTGTGATTGCAATACACATGGAATTCAACATTAACAAAACCTTGAAATGATAAACTTTGGAGATACAATATTTTAGCGTTTGACCGTAGATATCATTTTAATGCTGGCTATAGTATATATGTAAATACATGTATAATTTATTATATTTATATAAATATAATGATGTATAATTTATAGTTTTACTAGCGTAATTACATGTCTTAATTCACCCTTCCACTTAAAGTTTTAGGCTTTATTTTAATTATTGTTTAAATACTAAGTTTTCTCACTGCTTCAATGATATACCCGCTTATAATTATGTTAATTGACTATTTTATTAAGCAAACCAACTTATCACACACACAAGCACACACACACACGCACACACACACACACACACACATATATACATATTGGTATCTACTTTCGTTGACTTCGATAGAATTGTTTTAACAATTTATAATATATTTATAATAATTTAAAAAGATTGTTTAACGAGTATACGTCTGAATCTCGAGAACTGTAAGTACTTTTTTATATATAAACACATATACTTAAAGCTAATAGATTTATCCATCAGAAGTAATGTATTGATATATATATATATTTTTTTAATTTGTTCCCCCCATGGTAATCCCATGGAGAGACCGTTTATTAATATTAGGACATGCTCCATACTTAAGTAAGCATATTACATGTCATTACATGTGATGTTAACTATTACAGATCAATTTGGTATCATAATTACAGAATACATTTTAGTATAATTTAACAATACAAGAAATTCAAAATTTATAGTTTGACTAAATTGATAATTTCTGAGAATAAAATTAAAATTAAACTTGAAATCCTAAATTATGTAATGAAAAAATAAATAAATTTAACAAATATACAAATAAACAAAAATAAAAGGTTTTATGATATAAATGATGTAACTAAAAAAAAAAAAATTATATATATATATATATATATATATATATATATATATATATATATATGGATATATGGATATATTCCTTTACTTATAACGATATTATTTCGAATACATGCTATGTGCTTTTGTTTATGTATTTTTTTCTCTTAATAAAACTTAATTATTGCTATTATGTAGACCCTTGACCAGATATATTCAATTGCTGTTGTACAAATCTGTCATGACCTTGTACCAGAATAAAATTATATATATATATATATATATATATATATATACGAGTTATTATTACAAATAGTATATGTATTAATTTAAACTAATATGTACCGTCGATTGGATTAGCCTCCAGTACTATAGGAGTACAACACACAGCATTGCATAGGAATACAACATAAAATAAAACTAGTAATAACAATAATTGAATAGTTAGTAACCCTAACTATGCCCTTCTTCCAGGCAACTACTGAATTATTGGTTTATTTTACATGAAAAAGAAATAGTGCTTTAAAAACTAACATAAAACAGAAAGAGCTTCATTGTGCCCTCAAACTTAGCTGCCTAAGAACAATAAACATCGGCTTAAGTCCAAGCAAACATTTGTTCAGTGGATGGCTTTTAAAGAGGTCAAACCACTACGGATAAGAAGGTTATAAAAGGATACAGTCAGTGATCACTAGCATCACAGGCAATCGTACTTGGTTCCCAGCTGATTTGCAAAGCTTCGGTCATTTAAGCAAGCACTTAGGCCATAAGTAACTTGTTATATATATGTATATATATTTTATGTCTCTTTTTCCCCTTATGGTAACCCCACGGAGAGACCGTTTATTGATATTAGGACATGCACCATGCTTAAATAAGCATATTGCATGCCATTATTTTTCTATTAACAGACCCATCTTTAGAATTATATTAAATTACATTTAGGTATAAGTTATTAATTAAACATTTTTATTATTAAAGTATACGAATTTAAAAAGTTAAAGGTGAACCGATTTAATAATAATTTTACAATAAAATTAATATTGAATTCGTAATCATAAATTATAAAATAAAAATAAAAGTAAAAAAATACAAATATACAAAAAAAGTAAAAATATAAAATAATATTAATTTTTTTTTAAGATTAGCAGAGAGGTTTTGATAAAATAATTTCTAAAAGCTAAAAACATTAATGAATAAGTTAATATATAAACATAGAATATTAAGTTCAGAGACAGTAATTAACAACATATTATACATAAATACAAGTAGTTACAATAAATAACATGAAAACTATATAAATAATCAATTGCCTTTCTTAGGTCCTAGAGTTGATCAAAATCAATGTCTTTTATAGTTGATAGTACGTCTGTTTTAAATTTAGAGAAATTTAAATGTAAGTCCATCGTTTGAGTATTATGTTTTTCATAAAATTATATTGTTGTTTGTCATATCGTGAAAAGTTATACAGTATGTGTCTGAAAGTGTCATTCATTCATCACACCCATCGGTTCGTATAATGTTAAACCGTTTAGGATAATGTTTTGTGTTTCCATGGTCTATTAAAGATTGTGTTAATTTGAAGTCTGAATTGTGAAATTGTTTCTAATTTACTGAATTTTCCAGTGTTATGCAAGGAAGGTATCTGGATACGCAGGGTGAATATACTGAGTTTCTCTGAAACCGAGTAACTTAAATTGAGTAAAATAAGAAAAATTTACTTTTATAAAATTAAGATTAAAATTTTATAATGAAATTACCAGTACAATAAGAAACTAAGTTTAAAGCTAATATGTCACATACTAATGCAAAATCGTATTCTTTAAACTGTTAAATAAAAAAAACACAAAACAGAATAACCTCCCCGGTTTTAACCTCACAGCTGTTATATAATTATAAATATATATATATATATATATATATATATATATATATATTGGTTTCTACTTATCTTGACTGTTATGGAAAATATATTGTATTTTAGTTCTTGAGTTTCAGTTCAAGAAAGACTGAAACTCAAGAACTAAAATACAATATATATATATATATATATATATATATATATATAACATTTTTATCTGTTCTAACACCATTGAATACACATCAACTTCTAAACTGAAAGTTTTGAACTTATTTCATTAAATTACAAGCGCTGAGGAGCCTTTTTAATTCGATACCTTTGAAACAGCTCCTCGGCTAAGCTTCTCTACCTTATCGCAGTAATTTGCTAATTGAACTGCAGCTAATCAGAATAATGGCAAAGTTCTTGGGTTCTCTCTTGTATAAAACTGTTTGTCATTATTGCATACTAAGGTGCTTAGTTAGTTCAATGCTGAGCTTTGATTACAAAACGTTAATAGAATTAGGATTATGTAATTTCTTTATAAAAAATAAAATTCAATAATAGCTAGATAATAGCTAGGGATATTAAATGCATTATTAGAATATTACATTTTTTAATTTCAGTAATAAAAAAATACTCAATACCATCCATACATACTAAAAAATAATTATATTATTTTATAAAACGAAAAAAATAACAGCTGTGAATGAAATGCCTATAAATTATTGATTTAGTTGAAACTTGTAAAGAACAGGAACTATTTTATAGCTGCTATTTCTCAAATTTAATATATTAGCCTATTGATCAGTAGTCTATTGGTTATTACCGTCAACAGAAAATAACGGTTAAAAAAAGCATGTTAATGATCAGTAACCAATTTCTATTTTATAATCTGTTAGAAAAATAATTTGCAGCTTATGATCTTAATGTTAATTTTTTAATCGTGTTTCCGCTGATAAGCGTTTCTTATTTAGAGATACCACGAAGCATAACTCCAAATGTAGGAAAATATAAGTCAACAATGCAAATTATTTTAATTATTTTTAGGTAAGAAATGACTTGTCCTACTTATATTATAAATGCGAAAGTTTGTATGTTTGACCCACTTTCATGCAAAAACTACTGAACAGATTTGGATGAAACTTTACGGTAATAGAGTTTATACATCAGAATAACACAGAGGCTACAGCAAGAGCGGATTTTTGCGGGGCACGGGGACACGTGCCTGCCTCCTCCCCGACAGTTTTTAGGTACTTTGCAGAATCCATTATTGTACATAATTAAAGGCAAATCACATGATAATAGTTGTTAAAATAACATTAGTGAAACTATTGTTTTGATATCCTACTAATATTATAAATGCGAATGTTTGTATTTATGTTTGTTACTCATGAACGCAAAAACTACTAAACGGATTTGTATGAAACTTATTCAGTAAGTTAGGTCATACATCATAGGCTACAGCAAGGGCAGATATATGTGGGAGCATTAGCCCGTTATAGTACATAATTAAAGGCAAATCATCTTGAAATTTGTAGATAGGTTCTTTGTAAAGTTTAAGAAAGAAATTTGGATAATTCCACCTCAAGGGTTTCCCCTTTAATATAATAGGGGTTCAAAGGTTGTATGGAATTCGTCGGTTTTGAAGTTAGACATCTGAAATTTTGGATGTACGAGTAACTTATAATTTAAAAAAATAATTTGATTATCTGTATAAAATGATCTTTCACGAAACTTTATGTGTCAGACCAAATTCCACTCGAGCATTAGCTAGCATTCCTTTATATACATATTAGTATATTTCTGTAAAATAGTTTATAAAGAGGAAGGTTATGTAGGAGTGATAATGTAACCTGCTTCTACTAGTAATAATTATGTCTATAATTACAATAGTCTATTGTTATTATAAATAAACACACCATTATATCGTAATGGAGAATGCACAGAAGTATCATAAATTCAATTACTTTTATCTAATTGTATTTTAGTGGTCATTTATATCATTTGTTTCTTCTGCTTGTTTGGTTTAATAAATTTTCATGCGGTTGACGGTTGAGATTAATTTATATTTACTTGCTAAAATGTAGAATTACATATTTATAAAAATGTAAACATAAATAAACAATCAATTGATAACCTGGTAGCGGAGTGGCTGGGGTTCAATCCCACTCGCTTGATTATTTACTAAAATAAGGGGAGAAATCTGGCGGTTGAGCGTGATCTAGGTCAAACCACCTCATTTCACAACAGGTGTCCAAGAAACAGTACAGTCTCTACCATGTACTGAACCCTCTTCACGGGTCTGTATTGGTAAAGATTTTTTTTTTATTGATAATCTATTAAACTTCTAATATAAATATAAAACTGATGTAAAACCATACATTTATCCTATACACTTATTTGGCAGTTTTAAATATATTATTAACTAATTAATCATTATAAAGCAATTGTTGCAACAAAAAAATCCTCTTACGTATATAGAAAAAATTAATGTGCGCTTTTCATAGTTTGCTAATGAAGTGAAGTTGAGGCTGCGTAGGACTCAAGACCGGGCAACACAAGAAACCTGAAGGCCTGTTCTTTAGCGCGCTGCACAAAGGAGCGCTTGTTAAAAGTTATTTCCCCCTTCCAAAGGAGCCTAGTTTCTCAATTGAGTTCTTTACACTCTTTAAAGTTGTGTAACGGTTGACAGCCCTGCGGAGGTGTTTCGTAACGACTCTCTTACAAATAAAAAGGAGTCCTACGAGACACAAAAGGTTTATTAGCGAGTCCAAGGAGGGACATAACAATAACCAACCAGCCTAGGCAATCCTAGGTGTTATCTCATATTACTGCCTAGCCATTACCTTTCATTTGATATCCAAACCAAATAGAGAGTTTTATGCCATTCAGGTTAATAGAATAGAAATATTTATTTATGCGCCCAGAGACTAAAGAATATCATTCAGTAAAGAATCCCTCAGTCATTGGTTTGTACCCGAGCGAACGCGAGGGAACAATTATTTTTACTCACGAGGTGAAGCCAAGTAAGAAAAAATATTTCTGGGAATGATGAAAGTTTAGTCTACGAGGTGGATACATTATTTTATCTCCAGATGGAATGTAAGAAGACAAATTATATTTTTAATTTGAAAAAAATTAAAATAACATAAACATGCATACAGAAATAAACAACATAGACATAGAACAAAAGTTAGAACAGTACAAACATATATATTTTAGGTATTCTAGTCTCTCTATAGCCTGTACTTGTCAAACCCAAAACAACTGAACATAATGGCACACTTTGACAGACGCACCAACCTAATCATGACATCTTCTACATGTTGGGCTACAATATTTTAGCGAATTAAGTTGGCAATCTTAGTTGCTATTTCCCCAGGGATACTTTTTCACTTTTTAGCCTAGCTTGTAACGAATAGCATGGAATGATGTACTTCAGTCCTAAATAATTGAGCCAAAAAAACATGTTTTATACCAGCTGGAGATAAAATAATTTCATTCTGGGACCAGGACCCTTAAGAATAACAGATGGGTACAAACTTAAATGAATGTTTATCTGGCCAAAGGGTTGTATTAAAATAACAGTACAATATTTACACAATAAAATATGAAAATAAACATAAACTAAAAGGTATATTCTGGTGGAGAAAAAATATAGAATAAAAATCTAAAATAATGAGTGTTGAGCTGAGAGAAAAAGTAAAAGAACCTAACAGTATAAATAATAATAAAAGGATTGATTTATTTCACGCCCTCACAACTCCTCCGTCTGATCCAATCACGAACATTGGAAAGATTTCCCCCTAAATACAGTACTTCACAGTGAAAATGATACCTCTGGATATTAACAGGAACCTTTCAACAAATAGTCCTACTTATGGCAATTATTCCGCAGGTTGCCGCTTCAAGTTGAGTCACAACAACTTTTAATTTAGCATTCGTTTGTCTTTTAATACTTTCCAAAAATACAAGTTATTATGAGCTTTAGATTGGAAAAGAGAATGTAATTATGGGAAATACTTCGGTCATTATTTCATCTAGAAATGAACGTTTTAACAAATATATATCATCTATAGTTCAAAATGTGAATTGAAACTTTTATTTCTTGACGAAATGATCTTTGATAAACCAAACCTACTCATTAATCTGAGTCATGAACTCTTGATATTCATATTATTATGTTATTAACAAGGCCCAATCATAATTAAATCACAAATGATTTAATGAATTCTGAATGATGGATCGAAAACATTCGCTGATAAGGTGATAAGAGCCGAAGCCGCTGGTGGCCCCTGATATTGAGGAGAACGGGAATGCCAAGGCCCCTATGATATTGCCCCAGCTGATTGGAATACTTGGAGTTCCCCTCATCCACTTCTCATTCTTAGCCTCAATATCTTCTCTTAAAGGCCCGATCACTTTCCTCCAGTTTACCATAGGAATCATGACAAGTCCATCCGCCATTACCTTCAGGTATCGAACATTCGGAGACTCATAGAAAGGAATGAGTGCAATTGTGTTACAATTTTAAGAACCACAATTGGTGAAGTGAGAGAAAATTTTCGTAGAGACGTTAATATTGGGAAAAACCGGAATATATTTTATATGCAGGCCGGTTGAATAAGTGGTAAAGTCGAATTTTGCCAAAAAAATAGTTTCGAAGGAAGCGGTATTGAGTCATTCTCGTAGTTTTTGACTTAAAATGGAGTTTAATATAAGCCAACGCCTGTCTCATACTGAAGTCACAATGTAAATGTAAAAACTTCACAAGGAAAATGTAAAAACTACATTATTCTGAAAAACTAGTATCATAAATTTATAAATAAAAATATATTATAAATAAAAAACGATTTAATTTAAGGCTCATCGCCAATTTATTTTGAAATACGTGAGGAATGTAGGTTTTATATATGAAATGGCTAAAGTAATTAAACACGAATGATTCTATAAATACTGCCCTTAGAATGCTGCAGAAAATAATATATGCCCATAAAATAGTTTGAATGTTTATTCACTAAAAGCGAAGAAAAAAGGCACGTGTTGGAATCATATATATATATATATTTCCCCTGTGCTTTAGACCTCCCCTTCCCAAACCTCGTGGTCGGGCAAATATTGGAAACAGAAAGGCGATCGTGACAACATAGGCAAACAATAGCTGCCTTTACAAGGCCTGCACTAATAAAGGTTAAATATACAAAAGCTACCTCTAAAAATCCCTCTGTCTATTCTAGGAAAACCAATCGAAACACGTTTATATTTCTAAATATTTCAACTGTTGAACCACATAACAGTATCGGAAGAGGTTAACAGAATAACTTAGCTATATTAAGTAAGAAAGTTACCTTAAGATGTAGCATTTGTTATGGCAAGCAGTTATAGTTTATAACAAATATTTATAACTGTATGTATGTACATCTATATTAAATTGAAATATATATTCTCATTCTTGAGTTCCAGTCAGCTCTTAAATTTCTTTAGACGATGTTTCGAGACTAGGTTGGTCTCATAATCATGTCCTGACAGTGAAAAAATGAGCTGTTAGTGAATACATCTTACTTATTTAGTAATTAACATCTTATACGTGACAATTTATGATTATTTTATTTATTTATTACTTAATTTTCATTTGCATCTACGCTATTGCGCAACCAGCAAATTTGATCGAAGTATCTTACTCTTCGCTGTTCTACATGATCATCGTGTTTTGGAATAAAAGTATCAATAGTTGAGTACCTCTCTTTTTAATTATAATGTCTATCAAATCCAGGTAACAGGAAGTAGGAAAGCGGAAGAACGAGTGGGTTTAGGTGATATTGTGTCGGTGAGTGGAATGTTATGTATTTGTTATGAATATCTGATTTTATAGTGGAATGTTCATGTCGTTGTGTATAGTGTGATTCGAAATATACCATGGTGCATTAATATTTTTTCTAAGAATTTTGGACTGTGTTGTTTGTATCTTGTGTAAGTGGACTTTTTTTGCTGAACCCCAAAGTTCTGCCCCATATGTCCAAATAGGTTTTAATTAATTTTGGATAAACCTTATTATAGACAAGTCGTTTGTTCTTCAAGTCAAGTGAAGATCTGTAGTCCATAAGATGTGGTATTTGTTTGTACCGTCTAGTCTGTTATTGCCTTTTAATTTTGTATGTACGTTCATTGTAAGTCTTTTGTCCAAATATAGTCCAAGATAACGTACATAATTTTTGGAAGGTACTTCGTCGTCAATTTTGACTACTGGACCCGAGGCTTTGCGTAGAGAGAAGCTTACATGGCTCATTTTTGAGGCATTTATTCTGATTTGCCATTTATAGAACCACTTTTACAGGGTCTCTGTGAGAAGAAATAATTGCTGTATCGTCTGCGAAGGTATAGTAGATATTGGTGCAAGGATTATTTTAGTGTGCTGATTAATGTATTTACTAAAAGCTCATTCTTTCATTGTTAGGGCATGAATAGGACACCAGCCTAATCTCGAGACGTTGCCTACAGAAATTTAAGAACTGACTGGGACTCTAGAATCAGAATATATATACATATATATATATACATATATATATATATATATATATATATATATATATATGTATATATATATATATTTCACATAGATTAAGTCTATAGACGTAGATATTTCACATAAAATTAAACTAAATAAAAGTCTTGCCGATTCTTAGAAATTAATGAGGAAATGTTACTACCACTCCAACCAACTAAAATAGAACAATTTCAACATTAAACGCTTCAAGAATTGTTGAACACTATTACAAAATACATGGTGATATTGAACATGTATTTTAATTGAGATATATGGTAGAAAACATTTTATCTTCAATTTGTAAGTATCATTTATGCATTAACATTATACAAGTGTCAGTTTTATATTTAGATTAGTGTACGGTTTAATATAATTCACTGAAAGCTATTATTATCAATATTGGGGTATGGATTATTATATTATTATATTGGGGTTAAAAGAAAGTTTGACGAATAGACTAAATATACCTTATTTTACTAACAGCCAAGAAAATTATATGTCAATATATAACAATGTGTATATATCAATATGTATATGTATGTATATATATATATTTATATATATATATATATATATATATATATATATATATATATATATATATATAAGTGTGTGTGTGTGTGTGTGTGTGTAATGTTTTTATGCCTTTGTATATGAAATTAAGACGGAATTGTTTCTCTGAAATACAAAACAAAGAAACAGCCTTTACTTAGTGTTTCTTTATATCTTTCAGGAGATTGGTTTCAATTTAATCAAGACACTGTAACCTTACATTAAAACTGTTTCCACTCGTCTTTTATTTATTACAGCTGTTGTATGTAGGAATGCCGTGTCGCTATCGCTGCAAACACAAAATTAAGAAAAGCGTTCGTATATTAGGGACTTTCTTTTATACATATATACATACATAGAGGGTATGGGGGAGAGGGGAGGGAGGGACTCAGTGTTGCCATTTCGAAGATCCTGAGGTCAAATCCTGCTGATTGCAAAACATTTATTTAATGTGTTAGCAGCCGGAGATGGATCCTGTGGGATCTAGGACCCTCTTGGCGCTCATCCTACTTCTATAATGTGATTACCCAAGGTAAGAGAGAAAATCTGGCGGTTGAGCGTGATCTAGGAAAAGTCATCTTTCTGCACAACCGTAGTCAAAAAATAGAACTTTCTCTAGCATGTATTGAACCCCAGACTGCAGTGGTAGAGAATGTAATTTTAATATATTTATAACATAACATATTTAATACAAGTCAATACACATACACGTATTTAATACAAGTTAATAAACATACACATACATACGAAGTATTTAATATGAAAAGGAAAATTCAATTGTGGAAAACTATAATTAATACATTTATAAAACTAGAGGTAGTCTAATAGCAACATAATAATCTATTAATTGCTATAATGAAATTTATTTCAAGAAAACTAAGATGGATAGAAAAACCAAAATGGAGAATCAGCAACAAAGTTCATTGAGTTAAGAGAATTTAAGATTAATTGTACATTGAAAGGTATCGGGTTAGGATCGGATAGAGTAGAGTGGCCTTCCGAGTAGAGATCTTTTTTAGGCGGGGCTAAGCCTCAACTTTTGTCCCATGTCGAGTCTAACGTTTGTAGAGAATCAATTTATTTTCTGTGCCTTTCTATCTTCTAGTTGGGGAGTTATTGATAGCTGTAGTGCCGAGGGAATGATAAGATATCGTTAGGCACAATCCTACCTGTTTACAAAGCATACACTTCTACTTACGAAATGCCTCTTTTCTGTGTGAATGGTTAATTTTGAAAATTGGTACATGAGGTTCCTTTATCTTGGGCTCACTGCAATCCTGCCTACATCTGTCTTTTTCCGGGCACTATACCTGAGCGACCTGACATGAGCTTTCTCCAACTGGCAGTAACCCTTCTAAGGTTTATTTTAATATCAATAGGATTGTTAACAGTCCCGTATATAATACAATATATGTTACCATATATATGAGCAATTTTAATATCTCTATTATAAACATCTGTACCACCACAACCCTTGATGGGCCTTCGGTTCAGTACATCGTACCGCTTCCTCGAGAATGGTTGTGCAGAGAGTAATTTGTCCGAGATCACGCTGAACCCCCTGGTTTCCCACTTATAAAGGATACCCACAGTGTGAGGTTCTCCGGATCTCACAGGATCCATCTCTGGATGTAAAGAGAATAAATAATATCTCAATTACAACTTTATATGGCTGCAGTGTTGTACACGTACGGTATTAAAAAAAAATTAACAAAGGAATATTTTTTCAGAAGAGGTTAGAAAGTACAGACCAAATCATTGAGTAGGAAATAACCAATAGGCATGGAATAAAAACCGAAAAATATTGAATTTAAAATTACTTAGAGGGATGCCGGCCCCATCGCCTAGTCATCTGACTGCAATTAGCCACTGGTCCTCCAGGTTGAGGGAAACCCGGTACCGGGGGTATACCCTGGTCATCCTTTCTCCTAAGGGGATGTAAATAATCAGGAGACCAGTTGTCCGGAGGATACAAGGCCTCCATCTCTGGGCTAATAATCCGCATGGTAGAACACCTATTCAAAGGAAACAAAATAGCCTCCAGGCTCCTCGAAGCGAAAAAAAGAATAAGAGGGAGTAAAAGAAGAAGAAGAAATTGTGTACAAAATCGTGCGATAATAACTTAAAAATTGAATTTGACAGAAGGTGAAAATGAAACTGTATGAAATGAAACTGTGTTCCAGCGATTTTATCATCAACTATTATCCATTACAGAGTAAAATGAAATTCAGTTGTTTGTTTTGATTGAAAAAAATTAGGTTTATTTTTAAAAAATAAATTTCATTATTAGCTTTTTTCGTTATTCTTATTTAATTTATTTATCTACGTTCCTAGTACCTAGAGGAAAATTAAGCGTTCTACCTCCGTGGTGTTGGATAGCGTATCCCGGTAAACTACTTTTTAATTACTTTCATTTATTTCTGCCTTCGGCAGGACGGCCATGATTGGCCGTGGGACATAAAATGATAAAATGGTCGGAAAAGTCAAGGCAATTCAGGGAGCAAGAGAGAAACACTTCGTTAATTAAACGATTTCAAATGGATGGTTAAATGTCAGTGTTAGTTTTTAAATGAATTGTGCATTCTTCGTTGAGATTAGATATTTACTATTAATCAGATTTTTTTTAAATTAAACTAATATATGGAATAATATATTGAGAAGGATATAATTAAAATAGACAGTAGCCGTTTATTTTATATTAATATTTCAATAAGTTGATCTTGTAATGTTTTATTTATCTTATCTTCTTCATATTATGTAAAGTTGTGACCCAACATAACAGGTTTTTCTCGTTTCTCCAGAGCTGATTTATTTTATGAGGTTCCCCCCCTCAATAAAATTTCATCTGGTCTGTAGTGAATGACTTCTCTTATGTAAACTTAGTGTTATTATTGTTTATGGTATTAGTATATTTATCGGGCCACGAGGCTGCAAAATTCACAGTGGGTATATTCATTTAATCCTAATCGGAGGCATTGTGAAAGAAAATCGATGCTGTGGAATAAATCGATTAGTAGAAATAGCGTGCTGTAGAATGTGAATGATTCAGGTGTGGCAGATATTTTGATAAGATAATCGCGGGGTGATTGGAGATATTGGAAGTCCCGATAACTGTAATTTATATCTGTATCTGAAGGTCGTTGCTGGTCGAAAATCGTTTCTTCGAACTTCTCTCTCTCAACATCTATATTATCACTTGAATTAGGTAATTAAGTCTTTCTTTAACCACTCAATAAACATATCAACTTAAAGTATAAACCCAGATATTCATTATAAATATTTGAGCTATTGTATAGCCCAATACATATACTGGGACTCTGTATATGTATTTTGCAGAAGAAAATGATCATCTAATGCAACTTATTTAAACATAATGATACGAGAGCTGCTGTCGTAACAGAGAGCATGGTAACGTGCAGTTAATCACAACAGAACTAAGTAGCATGGAGAGTAAGAAGTTCACATAATAAGCACTATCAATTTACCAAGATTTCTGTTTTCATTTTACTCTTCTTACTTGACCTGAATTTACGTAGCCGGGATATGATTTTAAAAGACCTCATTTAGTCCTTTAACTCATTATTATTTAACGAGCGTTGACTTGACTCGTGGAGCATACAATTTTCACTCTACAACAAATTGGAAAAAGATAAGTAACATTATGGGAAGATTCGTTGACTATCAACCAACCCTTCTAATCAATGACCAAATAGAGCAAAATCCCGATTTATTGGTCGAGCATTTTGTTGAATATTACTCAAATATTTACTCCCCCCAACCACAACTGACAATAGAAACCGAGACAGATAGTATTGACGATCAAAAAGAAAACTCTTATAACTTACCATTTACCAAAGCAGAGCTGGTAAATACATTAAAAAAATCAGTTGTTTGGAAACAACAATTAATGAACTTGATTACCCACCTTGGACTACAAAACTACCTGCAATAGATTTAGCGCTTAAAAAATTCACTAAAAATACCACTACACGACTCATGTATTTAGCAGAATATCAAAAAATTAAGGAAAAATATAGTAATAGAAAACAATTTTATACATATGGTCTAAATTAAATAATAATGTTGGTTCTTCATTTGTATCGGCCTCTAGGATTAGCAAGTATAAACTTCCTTTCCTGACCAGCAACTTCACTGCCGAATGTTATGCGATTTGCGCGGCACTCTATTATATTATGCAATGCGAGGAAGAAAACTTCGTAATATATACGGACTCCCTATCTGCTCTAAAGGCACTAAAACATCTATAGTAAAGACCATCTTGTAAGGAAAGCACAAGTTTATGCATCAACCTTAAAAGATCTGAATAAGAACATATCTTTGGTTTGGATTCCATCACATGTGGGAATTAAAGTAGCAACAAACAAAGTAGCAGATCGGGCTGCCAAGGAAGCAGCATTGTCATCGATTGATATTAAAAGTATCTACACCTCATCCGATATATGCCACTTTTTCAAATATGAAGTAAAACTAGCTTGGGCCCAGCTTTGGGAAAATACTGGGGAACTAAATAAGCTTAAAGTTGTAAAAAAGGAATTAAAAATATGGAAAAGTTCCAACCGCAGTAACAGAAGGGAAGAGGTGGTTGTAACAAGACTCAGGATAAGCCACACCCGACTTACCCATGGTTACCTTATAACAAAGGACGGTCCACCGAAGTGCACAACTTGTAATAACACACAATTAACAATTAACAAGTGCCCCCTCTGGGATAGTTATTTTCAGGAATCTCAATTACAAAGATACCTCCCAACTATTCTTGGTGATAATAACAAAAATATAGACACAGTCATCAAATTTCTAGAAAAATATAATCTTTTTAACAAAATTAAAAAAATGGTCAAGAATATAAAGAATAAAGAAATAATATAGATTGAAGGACGGACACTGAAGACCCTTGATGTTGAGTGTCCATAAGCAATTCTACCTAACCTAATCTAACTTGTCAAATAAAAGTAAGTTATTATTATTTAAATGGAAAAGAAATTTTAAAATATAAATGTTACACGTTGGTGACAAATTTTGTTACATCGAATCTCGCGGTAGCGTTGGAATGTAAGGTTAAGCAATCTTAGTGCAATAATCTTCACAAAACAATTGATTTTTTTTCATTTTTTCTAAAAAAACTAAGCGACCCACTAAACACTATGCTCGAATTTCAATTTCTTATTTGTTGTTTTTTCTTTATTTCTCTTTACCCAAATATCCCGGATCCTGTATTTTTTATTTGTGCATTTAATGTAGTATTTTTTACTAATGTCAGTCTTTAAATTAACGAAAAGAAACATTTTAAATTAAAGCTAAGGTTTATAATAAGAATGGAAGGATGAATTTCGGTATGAGTTACTTCCAGGAAGTTGCTTTAAGAAAGGTTAGTCGGCCAGAGGTAGGTGTGTCAAAAGGACACAAAAGGTCATCGACCCGAGAGAACGCCATAAACTGTCGAAGAAGGGATCCCTCATTAGTCTGCAAAGTTTAAGTCAAAACAATAACTGAAGATAAGATAACAATATCAAATAACTGTAATATGGAATTCTAATTTTTTAATCTTATTTATTGAAATTCACAACTAGATATAATAAATCAAGTAAATAGAATGAATGATACATAATGACATGATATAAAGGCAAGTAGTGCTCAAATAACAAATTAAACTTAAAATGTTATGGGACGACGATCCTTTTCAGATGCTTCAGCGGGTCATAGGGAATTGAAGAAGTAGTAAGGGTTGAAACTAGTGGGTTTTAGTGGGAATAAAATATGTCATGAAAGAACTGGTATCGAGTTCAGACCAAATCAGCAACAGATGTGACATTAAAGTCATCATAGTTGACTTTGTCGTAACAAAGTAAGGAGGATTGTGGATTTTACGGAGCATTTTGGATTGTAAGGATTGAATACGAGAGGAATTCAATGGCTTGGTGGAGCCCCAAAGCTCAACTCCGTGAGTCTAAATGGGTCTTGTAAGAATCATGTATATGAGTCTTTTGTAATTAACTGATAGCTTAGAGCGTTTGTCTAGTAAATGTTGAAGTAGCCTGAAACGAGCAGTTCCTTGTCTTTTCAGTCTAGTTTTAAAAAAAAAAATTCTTAAATTAATCCTGAAATTATATATAATTTCTACTATAAGATAGAACTATAATAAATGCAGTTTCACGTCTTTCACCAGCTTCTCAATTATCGTTAGATTATCAAACCAAATGGTAAAACAAATGAATAGAAATTTTTTTAATGAAAACATAACAGGGCATTTTTTAGATATTGATACAGAGTTAAAGTTTTATAAATAAGTTTTAGATTTAATAGATAACCCTACTAATAGATAACCCTACTCCTCCTATAAGACGGTATTTACTTACTACTAACTACTAAAACATTTAAGTGGAGCGGACGCACATGAATATTGAAGCTGAGTTTTATAGCAGAGCCACTTCTAGATCCAAAGAGGGCATTTCTCTCTTCACTATATGCAAACATCTATATTTTAAACTGTCAATAGAGTGCGGTGTAGTCGCTTCTCTGACGTATCTTGTGATTGTTTATAATCACTGACGCCCATGACCGAAATATGTCAAGATCTCTCTATATACTGATACGATAAAGTATATATCATATATGTTTAATTTAGGAACTCTACCCCGTCTTTTTATTTAAACTGGAAACATTAAGGCTTTGAGGTATGCTTTTCTCTTTGTTACTAACTGAAGGTTCTGTTAAAATAAATGTTACGAAACATAAACTAAATTTTTTTTTTCGAAAATTTGGCTTTAAGACTTTATTATCAAAGTCCTATTTTGCCATAAACTAAATTTTGAAAATAGTTAAAATATAATAAAATGTTTTCACAATGTTTTTTTTTACACACATTTTCATTAATTTAAACTGAATATTCCGAATGGATGTCAAATTTATTACCACCCCAAGGAAGCGCTTTAGTAAATAAGCAAGTTGGTACCCCCGACTTGTTTTATAGGCCATTGTTTTTATGGCGACTAGAATCGCATGAGATTACAGTTACGCTACTCTGAGTGTCTTTATTTGTTTCTTTTTTTAATGTTTCATATTAACTTTTACAGTTTTCAAAGTGTTGGTAATTTATATTTCCTTAATTATATGACCGCGAATTATAAAATCAAATGTTATGAAACATTTGAAACAACTAAAAATTGAAAATGGTTTAAATATTTTCCCAGTAATGTTTACATACAGTTTTATTATTGTAAGCTTAGATCTCTCAAAATGTGTGTGTGATTTCAACATTTAATTCAAGATTGAAAACTGCCAGTGCTGTTTCCTTTTAAAAAAAGAATAATAACGCAAACAGTTAGCCTCCTAACATATTATATAAAATTAACATAACTATATATTGATGTAATATAGTTTATTACATTAAGCTGTATCACTACAACTATGAAGGGTCTTGACTTTAGTACATGGTAGAAACTGATTCTAAGCCAACGGCTGTGCAGTGAGGTGATTTGGCTTAGATCACGCACAAGCGTCTGTTTTTCCCGAGTTCAGATTACCCATTTTATAGAGGCTGGGTCTGTTGGGAGCTTCTGGAGGGTCTGGAGATCTTACAGAGCACACACCTGCCTATCAACAGATTACAGAGCACATACCTGGCTGTCAACAGATTACAGAGCACATACATGGCTGTCAACAGATTACAGAGTACATACATGGCTGTCAACAGATTACAGAGTACATACATGGCTATCAACAGATTACAGAGCACATACATGGCTGTCCACAGATTACAGAGCACATACCTGGCTGTCAACAGATTACAGAGTATATACATGGCTGTCAACAGATTACATGACACATACCTGGCTGTCAACAGATTACAGAGCCCATACCTGGCTGACAACAGATTACAGAGCACATACATGTTTGTCACCAGATTACAGAGTACATACATGGCTGTCAACAGATTACAGAGTACATACATGGCTATCAACAGATTACAGAGCACATACATGACTGTCAACAGATTACAGAGTACATACATGGCTATCAACAGATTACAGAGCACATACATGGCTGCCAACAGATTACAGAGTACATACATGGCTGTCAACAGATTACAGAACACATACATGGCTGTCAACAGATTACAGAGTACATACATGGCTATCAACAGATTACAGAGCACATACATGGCTGTCAACAGATTACAGAGTACATACATGGCTATCAACAGATTACAGAGCACATACATGGCTGCCAACAGATTACAGAGTACATACATGGCTGTCAACAGATTACAGAACACATACCTGGCTGTCAACAGATTACAGAGCCCATACCTGGCTGGCAACAGATTACAGAGCACATACATGGCTGTCATCAGATTACAGAGCACACACATGGCTGTCAACAGATTAAATAGTTCATCTGCCACAGTTTGAAGCAGAAATCTCCAGTACATCAACTCTGGGTTCTACCCACTCAGCTCCTCACTTCCCTAAATGTTTTGTTTAATTAGTTAATTCAGTGCTAAAGCCGGGTGTAAATTAATATTATAACTAATTACTAAAACTAAGAATATTAACCTCCTACGTCACAGTTGGACATACTTCAGTTAATTATGTAACTGATAAATGAATGATGTGTTTTTATTTATATATATAAGTATGTTTATATCATTATTTATATTATTGACGCTTCACTCAGTTAGATATTTTTAATAAAAAGTTATATTAGTTGATATTGTTCTTATTTTTGTTTCGTTTTCTGCTGTCTTAGTTTTTACTCGACTTTGTAATTTGCATACATATGTAATTATATACTGTTTCTCTATATATAATTATTGTAATATTATTTCTGTTATTTTTTATTTATTGTGCTCTGTTTTCTTTTTCTTATTTCTTTTTTAAATTTTATCACTTTAGGTAATTCGAAAATTTTTTTTTTCATTAATTCTTTCTAATTTAATTAGACATAATAATACCCAGTATTAATATACTCTAAGACATAATAATATCCTGTATTAAGATACTCTTAGACATAATAATGCCCTGTATTGAAACCTGAATTGTTATTTTAAAGGGACTTGTCCCAGAATAAATAAAGAATTTATTATTAATTATAGAGATATCGTTAAGTTAATAGAATAATACATCGGATATATGATATCAATATTACCCGTATCGATGTATTATCCCTATTTATCGATATTACTTGAAAAAAGTTTAAATTGGTTGATATACTTTGACAGGCTAGCTATGCTCTAGGTTCAGATCAATAATCTGTTTAACCTTTATGTTATTCAGACATGCTCTGACACTTTGACAGCCAGCTTGCAGACAACTCGACCTATATAAGAAGGCATTAAACTTCTAGGGTATTAATGATTTATGGTTAGAAGTTATGTACTTTTCTGCGTATGGTATGATTGTTTAATTAAAAAAATTAATAATTATCAATACATATAATGATTTTAATAAAATGTAGTTAACTAAAAATAATTATAATGTTTTCGATAATCGATTTAAACATAAAGAATCCCATAGCCATTGTTTTTTAATATTAATGAGAACTGTATTTTTTTTTTTTTTCCACTTAGCCTTGATCTTTTTTCAGAGCTCCCTTCTTTCCTCAGTCCATTTTTTTGCCTACTTCAGCTTTGGTTTTTCTAAAAATCCTAATAAGCATTTAGTTTCATCCTGAGACAGTTGCATTCTAGAATATCCTCACAAGTAATCTACATCTCCTTTTCAACCTCTTCGAACTAGGCTAGAATAAAGGTTAAAATATCTAATAACACTACAGAAAGAAATATATTAGAACCAATTGAAACCGAAATTTTCAACAAAGAAGATGGATCTAAATTAGGCAAATAATGGCTTCCAAATATATTAGTGGTAAAGTAGAAACCAAAAAACCTGAAGAGAAGATGAACCAATCAGATGGCAGCCAGTCGAGGCCCAGCCGATCAGGTCACTGAAAGAATGGCTGGCCCCCATACACGAACAGATATAAGGATAAAAGGACATTTTATCTATAGAAGGAATATTTTTATATTCAAGGATAGAAGGGCATTTTCAGATGCATGTCTACCGAAACGATGGAAAAGAGTTTCAACCAACAAACAAAACCAGAATGGATTCAAAATATTAAAATCAAAATGGATTATCGTGGCAATTTAAGAGAGCATATAGCTGTTTTATTAATAATATCAATACTAACTGATTTTATACTCAGATTTTACTAGTTTCAACCCTGACTATTAAAATTATTATTTAGGTATTATTGTAACGTTTTTAGCATATACTAGTACCAAAATAACGATTTTAATTGCTTCTAAATAAAATATTGGAGGATAAACAAAAATAAAAAGTACTAATGGCGGACTTCGCCTAGTAAAGATACCAATTTATTATTTTATTATTGCAAGTGTTAAAAATATTCAAATAATAAATAAAAGAAAAACTAACATCCAGTAATTCTATTTATTTATAATCTAATAACTTTGAAATTCGGAATTGTAGAACATAGAAGTATATTTCAGACGTAGTTGTCTCAATGAATTGTCCATGTTGTCCAAGTCCCATAAATCATAAATAATTGGCTGTACAGTAAAACTTCCTTGAACGGACACTTCTAACAGGCGGACATTTCTCGTAAGCGGACGATTATATTTCCCCCCTCATAATTTTTAAGTTTTCTTTATATTTTTACTTCTGATATCCGGACATTCTCATAAGCGGACGCGGACAGAGATTTTATCAATAGTTTGACATAAAAACTTCCAATACGCGGACAGTAGAGCAAAATTTCCGAGAAAGGAACCTCGCTTGGAAATTGGATTGAAGCAAGATTTGTTTTAATTCAATTCCCGAAGTCGATGGGTTCGAGGAATTGTTTGTGCTTGCTTCGCTATGAATATTTTTAACTCAGTTTATTCTCCTCCTTGAAAAAGTAGAGATTATACACGCGAGTGAACTTGAAAAATTGAGTGTCCGTGATCTTGGAAAGAATTTTAAAATTGGGAAAACGTGTGCTGCAGAAATTTTAAGAAATAAAAAAAAATTCTTCAAAAATGGGTAGATCATGGGAATGATAATTCAAAGAAGACATTTAAAGCAGAAGGGGGGGGGGAGCTGATGATTGATCAAGTTACGTATGAGTGGCTATGCCGAGCGCGATCAAATAACATCCCAATTTCTGGACCATTATTACAGGAAAAGGCGTTGGAAGTTGCAAAATGTTTGGGAAATGACAATTTTAAACCTAGTGGTGGTTGGCTGGACAAATTTAAAGTGAGGCATGGAATAAAATACAGAACCTTAAGCGGTGAGGGTGCTTACGTTGATTGTCCTCTAGTTGCTGATTGGACATCGAAAGTAAAGGATCTTTGCACTGGATTTTCCCTTAAAGACATTTACAACTGTGACGAAACCGCACTTTTTTTTCGAGCATTACCGGACAAAACTATGGCGCTGAAAGCAGAGACTTGTAAAGGAGGAAAAATCTCGAAGGAACGTGTCACAATTTTTTTGTGCACTAACGTGGAGGGTGTGTTTGAAATTCCACTTTTGATAGGAAAAGCCAAAAAGCCAAGATGCTTTAAGGGTATCTATTTGAACATTTTTAAGGTGGAATGGCAAGCAAATAAAAGAGCACGGATGACCCACCAAATTATGTCAGAATGGCTGATTAATTTTAATAACAGAATGAAGTGACAAGGAAGACACGTAATTTTATTTATGGATAATGCCTCGTCACATCAAAATTTAGAGTTGTCAAACGTAAAAACAGTTTTTCTCCCGCCAAACACGACCGCCTCCTGTCAGCCTTTAGACCAAGGGATCATTAAAAACTTTAAAATACACTATCGCAAATGTATTTTACGGCACATTTTAGCCCATATAGATGAGTCAACTTCGGCCAATGATTTGTCTAACAAAATTAATGTTTTGGATGCAATTCAGTGGATATGTTCGTCCATTAAAAATATTAAAAAAGAAACTGTCACGAACTTTTTCATTAAATGTCTCACCTTGAGTCATTGCTTCATTTCTACATGATAAAAAGCAATCCTTCTGGAGTGGAAGCAGTGATGAATTTAAAAGTCAATTTGGAAAAAAAATATCTGAAGAAAAAAAGGTCCAGAAAAAAATTACAGATTATTTTATTTAAATAATATTTATTTTATGTTTATTATTACTACTTATAGAAATTATTATTTCTTTGTTCATATAAGTACACAATTACGTATTATCTTTAGTTTAAAATAATGTAAGCCTTTGAATAAAACTTGTTAGTCATGTATAAACATACCTATTATTTTACTGTTTTCCCCCACCCTCATTTTCTCACCAGCGTACACTTCTTATAAGCGGACAAAATTTAATTCCCCACCTGTGTCCGCAGGTGAGAAGTTTTACTGTATATGTTAGTTATTACTTGATATTTTCCAAGCGAACCTGAATATATGAGCTTTTATCTCATATTATTATATAAGTTACGCAGTATCCAGTGATTTACGCTTAAATTTAAATCTTCTTTCAGCCAAGAAACATATTTAAATATATAATAGATAATGTTGATTTGAAAATGAATTAGTTGCAGAATTCGAATATTTTGACTTGAAACGGAAGGACGTAGAATTAAATTATATAAAAATTAGTTAATAATTAGTGAATCCTCGACGACTAGAATAGCAGTAAACATGTTTTCTAATTGTAAAAAAACACATGTGACTTTAACCCGTAAGTGGTCCCTTCCCGTTTTGGATTGTATCGAGTCCGCGGCATTGTGCCGGTTTTGCAGAAACCGCCTCCAGCGGAGTCAGATATTGTAATGCCTTGACATATCTACGAGTAATAGAATGCATGTACATATTATATTGTTATGTGTTATAATTGCAATTTAATAAAATAAAATAAAAAAAATGTAATTTTATTGTTATGTAAGTACTCACACTTAACAATTTCAAAACTGTATTCTGAGACGTATAGTAAGGCAAACCTCTCGACAAACACGAAATCAGATTTAATACACGAGACCCTCGGACTGCCGACGGTAACGGACTTCATCACACGAAGGCTTATCAAATTCTTTGATAGCCCCCAACAGTGCAAGAACCCACTATTCAACACGCTTACACCGACGGGACCACCTCAGCGCTGAGGTGATTGGCAAACAGGTGATGTGGCAAACACATCTACAGACACTCAACATGGACTGAGTAAACTACTAAGTAACTCCAATCAGAAAGAACTAGTGAGCCCTATCACTAGGTCCCCCCTCTCCTACCATCTAATTAATCTCAAGAAAACCTTATTCACATTCCTCTCTTAAAATTATAGATTATGCCCTATATCCTTATTATGTTATTTCCAAGAAAGTATTAAAAGCCAAGGAGCTAGGAAAACAAATTGTTATGAAATTACAACCAATTACTTTATTCCATCCTTGAGAGTAAAATATAGTATACTTCCTTGATTTTCGTCATACAAATGTATATTATTTTATTCCCACATAAATACAAATTTTCAAGTATTTAATTCCTCTTATCGACAATCAGATATTATTCTTAACTAACTGATAAAATAACAAATAATTGTTCCTTCATTTTCACGGCTTCATGTACGCTTCTTTTATTAATCCAATATAACCATTTGAAGACCAAATAAACTGGATCATTACGAAGTCAAACCAGTCTTATTACAAAATAAGCATTGCTATTTATTGTCATTATTTACATTGACAACACTGCTGTCGAAAAAATTCTGGCAACAACAGCAGATTTGGCTGCTAGTGAGCTTACAACAATAAGATAGTTTTACTTTAGTAACTAAAAGAAATTTAGACATATTGTTTGCCATTATTTGCCTTTGTCATTATTGTATGATCGTTGACGAAGTTTCTTTCATTTCTTTTATTTTCATTCTTGCATTTTGATTTTATTCTCATTAAAATTATTAGTTAGATGTTACTGTAATGTTGCTTGCCTATACTTTTACCAAAGTAACGGTTGTAATTGCTCTAAAATATAATATTGGAAGGTAACGACAAATAAAAAGTTTATATAATATGTGACAAAGTTCTCAAACATCAGTGCAGATATAAAAACGAAATAATAAAAAAATATAAAAGTTTATTTTTCTATTTTGTTAGAACCAGAGACCGACAAGTAAAATGTCGGGCGTAAAGAAGAAGTCTAATATTTTTTTTCAGTAGTTCATTTTAAGTTGGTATTATAATTAAAAATACAAACAATGGTCCAATAATTTTTTTAATGAAAATGTAACTTTAAAAAAAAAATAAGTTTGAACTGGGTCAGCCTGGTTCGGCCGAAACCGGAAGACGATAAAAGAGATCCTTTAGGCCCCATTTGGGTTTGGGCCAAGCACTATAAGGCTCCGCAGTGAGTAGGGTGATGTGATAATGCTCTAAGTAACCATGGCCATTACCGCTTTAGGTGCTTAATGTAAATATAGTGGCAACAGATATATTCAATCGTAGATATATTATAAATATATAATATTGCATATATAAAATAATCCATATAGCTCCATCAATGTCCTCATTTAAATTCTTGCTTTTTCCAACATCCCCTGGCTTGCCATAAAGATGCTCTCTAAGCAGGTTAGTCATTTGCTTAAAATCAAATGCATTGAATAATGTATTTTGTTGTTTAGTCGTTTTTGTTTTGTTTTTAAGAAGATATACAATATGTAAAGAAATTATTCCATACTAGCTCATGCATTTAACGATTGTTATTATTTTTTTTTCTTTCATTGCTTAATATCTTTTCAGGATTCGTATTTTTTATTTGTTTACTTTTTTGTCACTTTATAAACACTTTATGATTTGTTCTATGTAGCCTTCTGGCCAGACATATATTATGCTTCTTTTTCTGTCCATGTTTTTAATTCTAAGGTGACTTATTCCCAGACTGCAGCTACTTTTCTATTCTATTCTAAACAACATTGTTGTACTTGAAAACAGATTTGCAGTGCTAACATTTTAATAATAATTATTTTATCTTCATAGTTTACTCAGACACACACACAAACACACACACACACACACACACGCACGTACACACACACACAGAGTGCTCAGTTGAATCTCTTTTCGGACTTTAATTAGTCCATCTCTCATTTATATTTTATTGTAATGGTCATAAGATTTGTAATCATGTTGGTTTTTCATCCTGATATTTTGTGAGTGAAGGTTTTTCGTATCAACAGGAATAAATATTATGAACCTCTTGCTCGCTAGGTTGTTGATTTTTGCCGGTTATTACTTTTGTTTTTACGTACTAAGTTATTTCGCATAAACTTAAACGGTAAATCGAAAATGCAATTGGACACAATGTGATGCTTGCTTTAACATTCTATTGCCTAACAAGTGAAAATAGGGGTAAATGGGTAAATACCGCTATCATAACAATTTCCCTTTGCTGCGGCAGAAGAGAGAGACTCACTAATACTATTGCTATCTTCACAAATGCAGATAATGATGTATGTTCTCAATTCATGATTTTAGAATATTAGAAACAGCAGTACAAATAAGAACCATCGAAGCTAACGCAACGCGTGTGGTGTAAATACAGAAATAAATAAACATATAAAAACTTAAAACAATGCATTAATAGGAAACAAAACTAAGAAGTAAAAAATTATTTTCAATAAGTTTAAGATAAAAATAGAGTGATGCGTAAGACAATAATTGTTATCTTAAAAAAACGTGGGATGCTTTTTAAGATGTTTTCATAATGATAATAATTTCTACTTTTACCAATATCACTCAATAAAATATTTATAATAATTAACATCAAGCACACTATAAAATGTTCTTTTTCTTTTTCATGATAAAATGAACTCTTTTTTACGATAAAATGTACTTTTTTGTTCAATGATCTATTCTTATTTTAAACTTATTGAAAATCATATGTAGTTCTTAGTTTTGTTTCCAGTTAAATCGTGTTAGTTGTTGTTAGTTCATTTAACATCCCTTTATGCTGCTATGGCTAATCGAACGATGCTACAGTGGGAGCTCTAAATTTTGCCTATCCAGGTTTAATTAGGATAGGGATTTTTAACGAGTACCTGACATCGTACAGGCTCGGGACCCCCGTTTAACGTCCCTTCCGAAGGACGGCGTAACTAAGGATTTTTTACTCCCTTAAAAAAATCCTAGGGCCACCTGCCGGGCTTCGAACCCGCGATCTTGGGTTTAGTAATTTGTTACGCTAACCACTAGACCACAGGTGACCTTCATTAAATCGAGTTTTTTAAACTGTTACTCATTACCTACTGTTTTGTTCGGCAAGCTACAAACTCCTGTTTTTAGCTTATTCAACTATTTTTTTTTTTTTGTTGATTTTGCCACTAGTCATATGCTTGTCTCCAAAAGTAAGTCATTCATTCCTTAACACTTGACACAAGACAGTACAGTATCTTCGTTTATGAAAAATCGCTAATCCTGAAGATTCTAGTAAGGATAATGAGGCAAACTTATTGGATTGTCATCGGTCCTTGAGAAGTGTACAAAGCTTTAATTTAAATCGATGTTCTGAAGTGATGGAAAAATGGAGTTCAAAGATTCCGTTACATACACACGTAAAGGCAAAGCTAATAAAAACGAGTAAAAAAGCTGATGGACAAATATGATTTGTGTTTATTACTAATTATTAATGAAAACAACATATACTGAAAATAAATATTGAGCCTATTAATATCCACTTCAAATGCCCCTCTAGCGCCAGCAGTATCTACCATTCTGGCGACCATTTTGCAGGAAACTACAGTCGTGCAGGTTTCTTAGACTACATGCGCCTTCAATTGTGATCTCTTTTATCGATAAAATATAATTCTATCTACACTCGTGGAGCGTTGTGGCAGGCTTTCATTAGTTCAAATAAATGACTGGCCGGTATAGTGCGACAAAGGAATATAGCGGTAAATATTACTTCGGCACTGCTCCGTATTTTTCAGGTTATGTTCACACTTCTGCGTGTCCGTCGGCCCAAACGGAACCTCACAGTCGGTGCTAGGTTATGTAATCGTGTCGGAATAGAGTTCTGATGATAAGGATCAGACAATTTAAAAAAATACTTTCTCATGTGTGGAAAAAATAAATAAAACCAATGAAAAAATAAGTGAAAGGCGTAGATGTAGCAACGAATATTTCTGTAGCACCTGTGCATAGTGGGCTAAGTGGAATTTTGTGAATTTCAAGCTATCTACTTAGAATCGTAATTTTCCTGAACTTATTTTAAGTTCAAGATTGGAGTATCAGCCCACGATTCACAAAGAAATATCCTTCATTGCAATGGACGGAACACAGCGTGTTAGACAAAAGGAAAGAGAAAAAAATTACGATTCTAAGTAGATTGCTTGAAATTCACAAAATTTGACTTAGCCCACAATGCACAGGTGCCACAGATTTAATACAGTCGTTCAAATTGAGAAGTAATAACACTATTTAAGGCATCTTAGAGTCTAAATAAAACATACTATACATCTTTATAAGCAAATTCAAATACGAAACCAAATAAAATAAAATAAGTTAAATATGAATTTTTTCCTTAATAACTAATTACTCAAAATCAAATAGAATAATCAAAAACATTGTTTTAGTTTAAATTGTGATTTACTAATCACCATATAACAAAACCTTTGTAGTCATTTCATTATAATATATGATCAACAATTTATTAATGAAATCATCTTTATTGATAATTACAACGTTATAGAACGTAATTAAAACAACAGAGATACAACAATTCGTTCATTTTATTATTCTAAAAAATAAAAAAATGGTCAATCCTTGGAAATTATTGAGGGAAGTAAATTTTAATATATAGTTTATTAACACAGACTAATTAGCAATTTATGAATATAGTAAATTAATATTGATCTTATGCTATCAAACCAGGGATCAGGTATGTAAATTCTCAATTGCTCCTTTTTCCTGGTAATATTTTTGACAATATACGGTCAACAATTGTCCCTATTATCCTAAAAAATATGATATTTTCCGAAAATTTGTACTATAAGGTGTTGGAAAGAAGATTATCAAACAGGAGATCACTGCAAGGCGCTTAGCCATTTAGTTAATGAATACTAAAACAGTATCAACTCAAATGTAACCACTATCGCAGGAGTGCAGAGTCAAAGTTTATGCTCTAAAAATAATCAAATGTATATATTATAAAATTATATTTCATGATTTGTATTACTATTTAGTCTCTTTTCTATTCCTCTTTTTTTTTTTAACATATTTTCCTATTTTTATCAAATGCTTACAGTTTTAAAAAAATAGTAAAAAAAATTAAAATCTTACAACGTTGTATCATTAAATAGCTAAGCAATCATTAAAAGTAATATATAAACGAAATTATTGACTAGAGGAAATATTTTAGAACTTTCTTAAACATTTATTATCAGCTATAATTAACTGTAATTTAATGTTTGGAACAATTCCTTAAGGTTTGTGACCTTTTGTTTTAAATGAATACGAAATTCTCGAGCTACGATTACTCTTTATGAACTAACATAACATTTTACTTGTCAGTATTTTTTCTTGGAGTATGCAAAAGCCTAAAAAGTAGGTAAATATTATTTCGAACTGAAACTTCAATACAAATTCGACATTAATTAATATTTTTAACGAAAATATCATCCATCATTCAAAACTAACTTCTTAAAACAATTTAATTGTTTACTATCTCTCAAGGATAAGAATATAACAAACATTTTTACAAAAATATTAAATAGCATTTATGTAACTGGGTTATAGTGTTGTTTTGACGTGAGCAGGAAATATTTAAAGCTGAGATGAATACGAAATGAGAACATCAATTCACTCTCCGAATTCCAGAAACATCGTAAAAAACAAAAATTGAATATGTTCTAGGCAAATATAAATACATTTGTTTGAAAGACATAAACAAAAAAAAATGCTTTTTTAAATCACATTTCTTCTATTTTAGTTTTTGAAAAAACTTGATTTCAATGTTTTGAAAAATATAGCGTAAATAGTTGATGAAATTAACCTAATTTTTTCTAGCGTTTAAATAATTAACCAAATGGCCTGGCAATTTGGTAATATCAAAAATTGGATGAATAATGAATAAACTTATGATGACACAAAGGTTTCTTTTAGACCTAAAGAAATGGCTATTGATTAAAGCGCTATATGAGGCCATGGCACAGTCTCCTAAATCATTTTTTCCTGACTTTTCGAATAAAGCAATATACAACTGCATTAATAACTATAACATTCATTCATACATTTTCATTTTTTACTTATTATTTTCTTTTTATAGCTAATAAAATGTGTTATTCTGCAATTAAATATTCAATATACGCAATCAAAAGAAAAAAAAATTATATTTAATATAATATGAATTGCCTATTTCATTATTTTCTATCGATTAAATAAAAATAAAAAAAATTCGTAAAAATTGCCACATAAATTTCCAACTATCCTACCTAGATCTTGAATGGCTGAAACAAACATAACAATGTTTGTAGATGCCTTACATGTATTTATGTAATGTAATATAGGCTTATTTTTATGATTTTTGAGTATTAGTACGTTTATGTACAAGTAAACCCGTGTATATATGTAAGTATATGTACAAGTAAATACTCACAAACATACACATATACACCAGCGGTGAATCCATTCAGAGCAACGCAATGCCATCCATCAGACCCTAACACTATGCTAATTTGATTTATCTTCTTCAGTTAGAACACACATCCATCTTCCAGGCTGGTCTGGCCATCCAGATTTTTGTAGGTAGTAAGGTCTAAGTACACAGAGCATTATTGTTGGGTGGCTTTATTGTTTAACTGGAAACGACTTAAATTATTAGTAAATTTTAATTGGGAGCGGTTAGAACGGTGAATCGTTGTGCCGAAGGAATAACTTGTAAATCTGAATTTTTGACAGAAATATATGTAAAGAAAACTGTGTCGCTAATATATGAACTCTTTTCTTAATTTTGTATTTGCCGTGATAGAGACACAGCATACTTGATATAACAGCTGTTATAAATAAAAGACATAGGCGAGGCTATAGTTTTAATGTATGTTTATAAATTGCTTAAATAATATTGTGTGTTGGGTAAACTACAACTAATCTCCTGTAAGATACAAAGAAAGAAGAAGTAATGGCTTTAAATGCTGTTTCTTTTGGGGTTTTTCAGTTGAGTGAATGTTTTGTTGGAGATTACTGTAATTATTTAAGACTTGTAAATATGCATTTTTACTTTATTTTTCAATATTTAATATTAATTGAACCTGTTCGACCAGCTGGCGTTATCACTCACGGTGCTTTGAGTTCGAAGTGTGCACTTCAACGGCCTCTGGTGTCTATTATCTAATGCGGAACCGCTTCACCAACCTTCCTAGTTCATATCTATTGTAACTGGTATTTCAAAACTAATATTCAAAACAACAAATTTAATATCTTTTAATATTGTTCTGTATTAAATTATTAAAAAAACAGTAAACTTATAGAATAGTTACAGGGCCGTTTAAAAAAAAATTGTCACTTTTACTGTCCCTCAACTTCATTTCCCCGTCAGTAGTGCTTATTTCCAAACTGAACATAATGAATGAAATACATATCTGGGGAATGTATATCAAGTCCTTAGATTTCTGTCAGCTGATTGGTGAGAAATTCTGATGCCATAATTCGTTAGATTCTGTAAATTTAGGACCATAACTAACGGAAAAATTTAGTTCTGAATAAATTTCTTTTAAACTTCACCAGTCATCCTCCCTCTTTTGGAATATATAGAGCTTTGTAGTATTTGAAAGAGGCAATCCTACTTCGAGATGAAGGAAATAATTATTAAAAAAGAAACATTTGTCCACAGATTTGTTCAATTAGTGTCATATTCCTAAAATATATTGTCAACGCTGTATTTATCAGTGACAACCACTGAAAACACCCGGCCAGAAGTTTCCAGCTATTATAAATAGTAATATCCCTAGGACATTGGTAATAGACGAGATAATTTTATGACGAAGAGTTTGACGAAATCTCGTTCCTTGGTAACAGCTGTTAACAAACAACGAGCTTGAGAAATTTTTAATAAAATTATGAGGCATTTGTCAATGTCCGAGGGATATTCGGCTGAAAATTTTTGGACAAAAAAATGTATAACTCAACACTAATTAATTTTATTTATTAAGAATATAGTTAGTGATAGTACAATTATTAAAATTTAACTAAAAAAAATATTGCCCAAATATATTTGTGACTGTAGGTTGTATTTCTGCGATTTTTTGATTAGCTTTGATTAGCGCATTTATACTTTGAACATTCGCATTGCCAAAACGTGACGTTTTGAAATTTATTTGGAATGAAGTTGTCAAACCCAACACGTGTTGCCATAGTGATTGATAATTCCACTGAACGCAATTATCATTGTAATGTTGGCATGATTGGATGAAATTGTTTCATATGACACAAAATGACAAAATTTTATTGGCTGTTAGAACTCTCAAAAATTTTTCAATTTAATATACAATTCAAATTATCTACAGGCCACTTAAGAATAGTTAATTTTACTTCATAATAGTTGGCCTATCCGCGACCTACTTTGAACATTTTGTGTCCTAAGAGATTCATAACATAAATACAGGCTAACTTCAGGCTCACTCAGCCTATATAATGTGAGTACCCTTAATTGGGTGGAGGAAGGTTAAGCGTGGTCTCGGACAATTTTCAAACGTCAAAAACAAAACTCAAACGTTGCCGAAATACTGTACAAAGACTGTAATAACAGTACAGTCTCTTCCATGTACTGTACCGAAGTCCCTTCATGGATATTGTATTTGAGGGTTGTTTTTTTTTATTCATAGATTTTATCAATACATTATGAGCGGGAAGAGATCTTTAATATGATTTTAAAGCTACTATGACTTTATAAATACTATTTGCCAACTCATCCACTTTTAAATTAAACCGTAATACGGCGAATTTCCTGCATGAGATAGGGTGCAATCATGAGAGCCATCCGCCCAGAACATGGATCAGTTATCCTGTTTCCAACTGCCCCAATCCGGTGACCGTGTTTGATGAGGAGTGAATATTGACTATCCATTTATAGGACCCGATGTAGGCGTACGGACCGAGTGATATTACCTCTGTGGCGTCGTGTATAACACCTTGATGAGCTGTTCTGTTAGTTCATTAGTACACCCACTAGTACATCGAGATAGGCGGTAGTCAGTCTAGTTAGTTGTTTATTTTTGGTTTATTATTGTCCCTAGCCTGCCCAAAATTGTGATAATGAGTGCTACAAGAAAGAAATTATACTTTTTAATGATTACTAAGACAATAAGATGGAAGGCGGATATATGCATTGGCAGAAAACTTGATAACTTCTTACCCTATTGTTCCTGAGGACGAAACAGTAGAACTGCGGAACTTTATTCCGGTATTTTCGGTAGAGAAAATGAAACAATTTGACAGGAACCTTGTGTAGAAGTCAGTTCGGAAGAACATTATAACTAGTGAGGAAGAAATTGGCGCATATCCAGACGCGAAGTGATATTTGTTGGCGGTTACACTGTTTTATTTCTACAAAACATAGGAAAGTGTTTTTATTTAATAGTATTCTTCGTAAGTTAAGAGTACCATCGGAACAAGAACCATGAATTCAGTAACGTGTTAGTCTTTTATGAGTACAAGAGACTTCTAGACATAAGTCAGTTTATTTTATCGAAAGTATCTGATCTCCCTCGGTACTTCGCGAATTCTAACCTTTCATCAAAAAACCTTTTAATGTTCTTGTTTTGATAACAATTTTTGTTTTTAAGAAATAAGTATTGTTTCATCACAAATATGTTCTTTCTAATCTCTCATACAGTTGGCGTGTAAAATTATAGCAGACTTCCCTAAGTTCTTATCACAAACATAAGCTAAAGAAGATGATTGGTGCAATCTGGAGAAGACGTTTCGCAAGTCTCATTAATTTTTAAAAAATTAAAGTTGATAACTTTGCGACATTATTTAAACTAACCAGCTTACAACAAATAACCAAAATCAAGCCCGTTTCTAAGACTTTCTTTTTAGATCAGTTTATTGATATTTACAACTGTAATAATATTACAACAAGTAAATCTTATTATACAAAAAAAAAAAACACTTGTGGAGAAACTACCCTTTGGTAGCACTCCAATAAAATTCTATAGTAGAAGGTATCGAGGCCATCTTCTTTTCAGACGCTTAGGAGAATTATCAGGAATAGTATGGGAAGCAAGTTGAGAGGCTAACGGATTCAATTGTGTTTGGAGCTTGTATTGGAAGGATAGGTATCTAGTTTGGGCCAAATCAGCAGCATATGGGATATTAAGATCACGATGGATGAGTTTGTTTGTGACATTATAAGGAGCATTGAGGATTTTACGAAGGATTTTGGATTGTAAGGATTGGATACGAGATGAATTGGATGGTTTAGTAGAGCGCCAAAGCTCAACTCCATATGTCCAAATAGGTCTGATAACTGTCATGTAAATATATCTTTTGTAATCAATTGGGAGCTTAAAGCGTTTGTCCAGTAAATGTTGAAGTAGGCGAAAACGTCGAGCAGTTTCTTGTTATTTCAGTCTTGTCTGAGGAATTTCTAAGAATAAAATGGACTGTTTGTGGAGGGAAGTGGTTTGTCTGAGATCACGCTAAACCGCAGGGTTTTCTCCCAATAAAGATTAGCCAATTTATAGATGCTACGTAAGCGCCAGGAGAGTCTCCATATCCCAAAGATGCAACCCCGCTGTCAAAAGATTAAATAAATTATCTACCACAACCGGATTTTAACTCTGGCACTGTAATTCTGAGCCGCCCCGCTGTAGACACACACACATATACAAATATATACACACAAAAACGCACAAACATAAACCGAGTGGTTCTGTCCATTGCACTGAAGATCCCATTTGTTCCACTTCAGTCTACATAGAAACCCTTTTTTCCATTGCATTAAAATATCTATATAACCAGGTCACTACATGCTGGGTTGGTGAGTACTTTTTTTTTTATCTACTCTAGAGCACTACAAGTAACAAGGTTTGGCCAACCTAATGGGTTACTTTAGAAATACCTAATATTATTTAGGGCTGCAATGTTCAGCAAGCATGTATGTTTTATAAGGTTTATAAGTAAATCGTTGACTTAGTATAATTAGAAACAAATCAATTTTAATAGGATGAAATAATACTATAATGTTTTCAGATTGAATAATAATAAAACTGCTATTTCCTGAAATATCATAGGAAACAATAAAATGATTCGTAAAATACGAGATCAGGTCTCCAGTAGTATAAACTGTAGTCGATTGATCTAGAGGTCTCCTCTCATATTATTTCCATTTTCTAAATATTACTGGAATTTAAGATGAGAATATGGAGTGAGAATTGTAAAAAAAATGAAATAATTAATCTTAATACAATATATTTTCAAACTTCTTAAATATTAGTAAAACAAATACATATACAACTCATGAAGTACGTAGTAAAGACACTGGTCTGGATACGACCTCTGATAGCTCAGTTGAATAGAGCACCACTGCACTAGAATGCAGACGACCCCCGACGGGTTCGAATCCCGGGTCGAATTTGAAGTGTATCTTACTAATATTATAAATGTGAAAGTTTGTATGTTTGTCTATCTTTCACGCAAAAACTACTGGACGGATTTGGATGAAACTTTACAGCAATATAGGTTATACATCAGAATAACACATAGGCTATAGCAAGCGCAGATTTGCGGGGTGCACGGGGACACGTTTTTTAGGTACTGTGGAGAATCCATTATAGTACATAATTAAAGGCAAATAACATGATAATAGTATACAAAATAACAGAAAGAACATGAGTGATACTATTGTTTTGATATCCTAATAATATTTTAAATGCGTATGTTTGTTACTCATTCACGCAAAAACTACTGAACGGATTTGGATGAAACTTATTGAGTAAAATAGGTTATACGTCATAGGCTACAGCAAGGGCAGATTTATATGGGGGCACGGGTGCATGTGCCCCCCGTTATAGTACATAATTGAAGGCAAATCAGGAACATAGCATCTTGAAATTTGTAGATAGGTTCTTTGTATAGTTTAAGAAAGAAATTTGGATAATTCCACCCCCCAAGGGCTTTCCCCTGTATATCATAGGGGTTCAAAAATGGTATGGAATCCATCAGTTTTTAAGTTAGACATCTAAAATTTTGGTTGTACGAGTAACTTATATTTTTAAAAAAATAATTAAATTATTTATTTAAAATGATCTTTCAAGAAACTTCATGTGGCAGACCAAATTCCACGTGAGTGAAGCCGCGGGCATAAGCTAGTAATCCATAAACTGAACCAAGAAATCAAATATTTAGATGATTTTATTGAGAAGAAAATACAAGTATTAAGTTCTAGAGCGACAAATTGGCGACTATAACATTTTACACAGCCGTAAATTGGAGGGATGGGATGATGGAAAATAAAGGTGCGAGTAGGTGGGGGTGGTATTGTCCCGACACTTCCTCCAAGCGGTAAAATTCCTTCTCGAGGGCCCGCCTTTGATTAAACCCAGCCTCCAAACCTTCCGCCCATCCGCGAGGGGGGCATCGTTTGCAAGATCCAAGCATTAGAAGGCCCATTGTCCATATCCCTGCATCGGACTTGCAGTAATCAATTATTGTTCCTGTAGCTGGATCAGATTAACGATGTAGTGGAACGATCCGAAGTATTGTGACTGTAAAAAAATATTTCATTTTCAGTAATAGTGATATGTTTGACATGGGTCTTAAATTTGGCATGATAAGATTTGATATGTGTCATAAAAACAAATATTTTGGTCCATCAATTGTTTATAAATATTTAACAGCATTATATTATACAGTAGACAGATCGCTATATAAACTAAAATAGTTGATTATTTCTGTCACCCAAGGAAATAGCCAGTGTAAATCATTTAAGGAATGCAATAGCAAAGACCGAAAATTCAAAATTCATAATTTACGATAGACTCTCAATTATTAATAGATAGTATATAGTAGTTTTCAATATTGTGTAAAGATGCTTAAAAATATACCTTCAATCAGTAAATTGGTTGTTCATTCTCTAAATAATCGATTATCTTTATAAAAATAAACAAAAATTAAAAAGCAAATAAAACACAGAACAATTATTTATGTTATTAAAACTGTTAAGCAATATAAATGAAAAATAGATTTGTTTGACTCGTCAGCCATTTCTTATAGAGATTTATGGACTGGATATAGTAGTTTTCTATTTATTTTTTTCCGTTTAGAATGAAAATGGTTCAGTTCTGGCATTAATATGACTAGATCAGTTTTTCTCATTCCTCTGTCCTATTCTATTGTTGTTTTTTCCAAAATTCGGATTTTCGGCCACAGTGTACGACACCACAGTGCACAATATTAACTTCCATTACTTGAGATTGTTGTAAATATTCTAACACTTCATTTATATTTTGCTCTTATCATTTCCCCTCAGTCATTTTGCATTCATCAATCACGAATGTATATTTATTCAAATTAATTGGAATAATGAAGGAAGATAAAGGAAGAAACTAGAGGAAGGATAGAGGACATGGTAGACCAGTTGGTGTGACTTGGGGCGACTTACCGATGCAGATAAGGTCCCGTTAGTTTCTTATCGAAGTCCTTGGGGAAATCCATAGTCCCTCTGCCACAGCTCAACTCAAGATAAAACTTTATTTACGCCTTCTTTCCGAGTCTTTGGAGAACCATTTCTGTATAGTCACTACTGCAATGTTTATTGTTTTAAGATCAAAAACAATATAAATATAAATTATCTAAACTATAACTGAAAAGCATGAATAATAATAATAATGTTATACATATGAGGAAGAAAATATTTATGGTGCAGGTAAAAAAAAATTCTCTTAAGTAAGGGAGAACTGTTTATTGGAAATCCAACGATACAGATCTTGTTCACGGCTAAATATATAAAATACAGATAAATTGAGGTTATGTATAGTAAATAAATATATGGTAAATAGAATAGAAAAGAAACTTTCTTCTGGGACTAAATCCCTTTAGAATAACAAACATGAGCGGAAAAAGAAACACAATATAAATATTAAAATAGAACTGTTTATTGTAAAGCCAACGTTTCGACCCACTCTTCTTCAGGGATAAATATACCAAATACAGACAAATTAAAATAATATATGATAAATATATTTAATATTAATATTTATTTATTTATTTATTAATATAATTTTAATTTGTGCATATTTTGTATATTTAGCCCTGAAGAAAACCTTCAATATGGCTCAAATTGTTGGCTTTTCAATAAACAGTTCACCCTATTTAAGATAATTTTATTTCCCTCCACCCCGATCACTTTTTTCCTCTTATAACTGAAAAGATTTCACTCTACATCTTTTCTGCGTTGTTATATCCATCAATTATTCGATTGACACACATGTTAGAGTGGTTTAACAAGTATTTATTTAAAACTTAGGAAGTAATTTCATTTTATCAATATTAAATTACGTCCTCCAAACAAGGATGTAATAATATACCTCAATTCGTAATAGGAAAGGAAACAAATCAATGATTGGTTTTCAGTTCGTTTGTTCAGCTAAATTGGAAGCAAAGGTGTTTCGATTATTTAAAAAATTCTCAGTTGTAAACAAGTAAAACTATATTTTTTATTTCAAAATTGAGTATAACCTGGCTGTATTGAAATAATTTTATATGTTGTGATCTTAAAAATTCTGGCATAGATTTATTTTTGCGACTTTCGTGGGTCGTTTAAATTTTTTTTTTTTTATCATCTTCCTATTTGACTCCATATTCCCTACTTTTCGGAAAACTTATTTCCTTTTTAAAGAAAGCGCTAATTAAGTTGAAGTCTAAACAGGATAAATTGGGAATCACCTCCAATTATTGAACAAAAACATTGTGAAATTCACTTGCCTAAATATTAAAAAAACAAAAACACAATAATTAAAATAAATTGTAATGAACCGTTAATATGAACAGAAGGTTTCCTTGAACTGGGTTCAAGTTTCTCCTAGATGTATTCAATAAATAGAATTCTTATTATTATAATTATTATTTGTATGGTAAGTATTTTCAATATTTACCATGTCATTAACATCGAGGTTATTTTCATCTTCCATTTCTTGCGATTGTTTGAATATTCTCACAATGCATTTCTCTTTTATTTTCCCTTCAGTATTTTGGTTTCATCATTCACGAATGTCTTTTTCTTCAAATTAGTTGGAAATATGAAGGAAGATAAAGGAAGAAACTAGGAGAAGTATATAGGACATTGCTGACCAGACGGACATTGCTGACCCAGTTGTGGCAACTTACCGATGTTAAATATTTAAAAAAAAAACTTTGGATTGAAGTCACTAGCAGTAGTATGATATTTCATTATTCAATATATACATTAGAATTCTTGATTTGTAACTTGTCACTAACGATGCAAATACCAATTATGATTATAGCTTTCTAACATAAAATATCTAAGTTAATTTTATGGATGATAAAAATGCAAAATGAAAATTAAATAAAGTTTGATTAACTTAAATTTACGCTGTGAACTAATCTCCTAAGCAATAGATAGTGTAATTTTAAGTCAATTTGAGGTTGCCTGTTCTAATTAGGACATTCCTTAAAAATCGACTTTACTGCTACTATCGTTGAGCATAGCTGGCATATAGAGCATCTAATTTATTTTTAATAAGTTTTAATTTACTTAATATTTTTTTTACCAATAGACTCTTCTAATCCTATAATTGCTATTTTGTAAGGGTCAAACAATTCTATTTTACAGCCTATGATGATAACTTATCCACGAAATGTCAATGAGAATTAATTGAGAAAATTTAGAAGATTAAATCTAATCCATGGATAATAAGACCAAACCATTTCCGATTTATTAGGCAAAGTTGCAAACCGGCGAGATGAATCGATAAAGCGATACTAATTAAAAATCATTTATTCATATAGATCCCTTAACTAATTATATAGGCCCATATCCAATGTTCTCGAGATATCGGGTCTAAATCACTTTGCATTAATATCTGAGCCAGCTCATCTACAGTTAGGATCTGTCCAACTTACAATCTGGGCTTAAAATATCTCTGCAATTTATCGGGAAAATCTAATAGGATTCATATCTAAACGTAGGATACCCGAAGCAATTAAGGATCTCTTGTATATATATTCAATAAGGCCTGCCCTGAACCATAAAACTGAAATAATTCCATTACTTAACTTTTGATCAGAACTTTTTGGAGTGGTATTGAAATAAATAATTTCACGAGACCCGTTAAAATTGATTATTTATTTTGATTTGTCTATTTTATTAAGTTTATTTAATATATTATTAGAAGTGCAATCTCCTGGACTCTTGCTATCCCCTCATTCCTGAGGAAGAAGCTTAGTTCGGGGGCCCCAGGCAAATTGTAATTATAATATTGATGTGAAAAATTATTTTATTTTTATTATCATTTTCACAATTTTTTATTCTCACAGATTTCTCTGGTGCTAAATTCACATCCCGGAATTCAAAATTCAAGGGAAGTGTAAATATTTTACTGATTTAAGATTTTTCTAACAATTCTGCAGGTGTCCAGCAGAACTACCTTTTTTGTGCCAATTTCAATTTTTCTAAACGGAGGCCAAGATCTTCTGTATTCTCCCTTCTGCTTTTAAATATAACACCATACGAGGAAATTACTATTGGAGTTGTGAGCACTTTTTTTTTCGCTTAAAGTTAAAAAAATATATAAAAATTTATACCAAACCTTGAATTCAACTAAAAAAAATTTACTAATTCCCTTAATTAAAAAAAACAAATAGAGTTTCTTTTTTTAAAAAAACCAACCTGGTTCCACGTGCAATGGATCAATTAAACCAATGTAACGATTTTGGGAAACTTTATATAATTTATTTTTTATTATTGATGGTGATTATTTTTAAATATTTTTATTTTGAAGAGAAAAGATTTCAGATCAGAGAAAAGATTCCGGCCAAGACAAATCTTTTCTCTTCAAAATAAAAATATTTATTTAATTTAGTTGTACAAGCAATCTAAATTCTGTGATTTTTTATTAACGTAATAGCTTTATGATTATTTTTTTATAACCGTTATCCTGTAGTTTCCTATTTCTTCAAATAACTTCAAAACCAATGATCGTTAAACAGATGTAGCATGTAAAATACTTATGATTAAAATACATAAACATAATTATTAAAATTTTAACCCCGAGAAGGCAAACTAATAAGTGATAGAACTAACCATATATCGAAAGATCGGACATTTTCTGCGACTAAAAGACCAAAGCAATCAATAAAATTGAAAATATCTGATTAACCTATACATAAATCATTCCGAATTTCAGTTTAAATGATATATGATTATCGCATTTTTTATTAAATATAAAATATAGTTGCTATCTACGTAAAAGGATCGGCTTAATACGCTAAGGACACTAAAATTCGCGCAAAAGAATAATTAATCTTTATTCATCTTCTTCCGGAAGGATTGGAGAAGCAATTTATCACCGGACTAATTGAAAAATAAAAAGAGGCGAAAAATCCTAAGGTGCGGTGAAGTAAGAGATATTAAGAAGATTGAGAATCTTGAATAGAAATAATAGAACCAAAAGTTTTTGCTCGTGTTTATTCCAAAAATATATTTTTAGTAACACAGAACCATTACATTCCCATTTCCGATCATTTGTATGGAGAGATCCCTTTTAGTCAACCCGTATCGATGAATGGGAGTAATTTATTGTGAAAAAGGGCCATTTTTCTCCTTTTTTTTTTAACCATTAACGGTATTATTGGGTTAAGTACATGGTAAAGACTGTACTGTTCCCAGGACAACGATTGTGCATGTTTTTGATTTGTCAGAGACCACCCTCAACGGCCAGGATTCTCCCCGAATGAAAGATACCCTTTTAAAGAGGTTAGGTGAGGGCCAGGAGTGTCCATCCGTGGCTATTGACTCATTAAATATTTTTGTCTGCCAAAGCTGGACTTGCACCTTAGCAACTCAGCACTCTATGCTCTGAGCTACCTAAAGTTATAAATTATCAATATGAAAAATAGGGGATAGAACCAATAAAAGTGTCCAGATTTCGTAATTATCAATTTTCCATAATCCCAATATCTAAAATTATGATTTACTAGCGACCCACCCCACCACAGCTCGGGTAATAAGACATATTATGCCTATATCATTTACATACCTATATACATACTGTGTAATGATTTTTTATCACGTACCGGCAACTAAGGACCAAGCGAATATCATTGGTTAGGCTTCTTTGGGAGTCTTGATTTTCTTTCTTACCATCTCAGCTAATTTACTTTATTATATAGAAATTATGAAAATAAAACCAAAACCAAATATTTCTTTATATATGAATTCATTATCTTGCACGTTAGATAATTGCACGGGATTAGGCAAGCAGCGTCTTTGGTGAAACCCATCGATATTCTAACCCATTTACACAAAACCTCGACAAATTATATACCTAAACCTTCCTGGTGAATCACTCTATCTATTGGTGAAAACCGGATGAAAATCCGTGGAGTAGTTATTGAGTTTACCGTGAGCAAACGCGGCCGAGGACTTTTATAATATGTATAGATTTGAACCATAAACAATATTGTTCATTTTTTATGAGAGTTGAGTGTTGTACAAGAAATGTGTTGATTATGAACAGGCAATGTAAATTATGAACTTTTTAATAACGTAATGCTCTAGTTTCTTCCAATAACTTCAGAAGCAATGAGCGAACTAAAGTGGCGACCTGTGGTTAAGCGGTTAACATAAACTAATAAGCCCACGATCGCGGGTTCGTAGCTCAGCAGGTGGTCCTAGGATTTTTTAAAGGGAGTAAAAATTTCTTGGTTATGTCTTTCTTCGGAAGGGGCGTTAAACGAGGGGCCCGAGCCTGTACGATATCAAGTACTCGTAAAACCCTATCCTGATTAAACCTGGATAGGCTAAATTTATAGCTCCCACTGAAGCATCGTCCGGTTAGCCACAGCAGTATAAGAGGGACGTTAAATAAACAAACAAATAAACTACAGACGTAACACGTAAAACACTTATGTTTAAAATACACAAAGATAATTATTAAAATAACATTATTAAATTAGAGAAGATGGCCTTGTGACCTTCTAAGTTGAATTCCTTATTCCAGTATTATCATTGGGTAGTTTTTCTAATTGCCTTTATCTCGGAACATTTTTTATCTTTCATTATATTAACTTGATGTCTTCGATTATACAGTTCTTCAATAAATACATTTTTTTTTTATTTGGATTGTTGTAAGTAGAGAAATAGTAAAATCGTCCTAAAGATGTGTACATAGTAAAATTGATTTAACTTATTCTACCGCAAATTTTCTGCCGTGTTTTGGGGCTAATAAAAACCGTGTATTTCGAATCACCCGATAGTATGTTGCCTCCCTGAATGTGTCTATCCTTCTTTTCTTATTATTAAGATTAAATGGTAAAAACAGGATTCACCTACATGTCGGAGTACTAAGCTAAGGTCATTGGAACTGGAACATCAAGTAAAATAGTACAAACTACCGAAGTTGGTCGGTAAATAACTTGGATAACTTCTTTGCCTATTTAGATAAGAAAAGGTTTTCGTAGGCTCTCTTTCCCTCAGATAAGTTTATCTTATTTCAACCTAAACGACTTTCGTTAAATGATTATCTGTTTCTGCATAAGTTTACGCTCGCTCTCCGAAATATATTTTTAAAAACTAAATAAATATATACAATTTCTTTCTTTGTCATTTGGCATTGTATTCAACATAGAACTTAAGTTAAACTGCTGATGTTATCAATTTCTTGAGAGGCAAGAGGTGAGAAGATGGATAGGCTGCTACTACTGTCTGAGACTACTGACACCGTAAAAACGACGAACAGTAATGGTCTCAGCAAAGGACCTTGGGGTTCTCTACAGGTGGTATTAAATAGAATCCAAGTATTACCGTCGACTTTTACGACGTATTACACGCGCCTTTTTTCCACCACAAGGAGGACATTTAGTCTACTTCGCAATTATTACATTTGGATAAGGACCATACATTTTACTTAGTGAGAATAACAATAGTACAAATCAAATATCAGTATTAATGCATTAATTCATCGTACCCAGTTTATTGTTCGGACTAAAATACCACAATAATTTGGTCATGATTTTTTAAGTCGTGATTAATTAAAGTGGTGTAATGTACAAACAAATCGATTTTTTTTTGTATATCATTATATTTTTCATCAATTAGCTCTTTGAAATAGCTCGAAAATTTTATCTGTCAATTAAAAAAAATACAATTTTTTACGAGTACCTGACGACATGTTACGTCGATTCCGAAGGACGGTAAAAGCAAGGATTTTTTACTCCATTTAAAAACTCCTAGAGTCATCTACCAGACTACGAACCTGCCATCTTTGGCGTAGTACGTAGTTATTCTAACAATTAGACCGCAGGTCGCTTCTACGTCTACCCTACCTATCCTAAGTTCTTAGCAGAAATGGAAAACTATAACATAAAAGTTATCCCTATTTCATCTTGTAAAAATGTTGTTTCTTATTAAAAACGAAATACTGGAAACAAGTTCCAGCATTCTTTTTATTTTAGTTTTTAAATTACATTTTATAAGAAGTCGAAATAGCTAAGCTAAAAAAAATTTTACCCATCATTTCCTAGAACACAAAACTTTTACAGCAGGATTTTCTCATTTATCGCCAGTGGTAGTTACTAATATTGGAAATAAATTAAGCTATATTACTAAATACAAAAATTAAATTTTAATAAATCACTTTTTAAAATATATTTATTGAAATTTAAAACTGTATAGAGAATACATCCAGTAAATATAATGAAAGATAAATGTCCAGACATAAATGCAAGTAGAGAAACTAACCGGTGGTAATACTCAAATAAAATGTTCAACTTGAAGGTCACGAGGCCATCTTCTTTTCAGACGCCTCGGAGGTTTATCAGGAATTGAAGAGATTGCGAGGTTTAAAACTAGTTGGTTTGAGTGGAAATGAAGTTTGTCATGGAAAGATTGGTATTGGATTAGGGCCAAATCAGCAACAAACTGGACATTAAGGATTACTTTGTTAGTAACAAAGTAAGGAGCATTGAGGATTTTACGAAGGGTTTTGGATTGTAAGGATTGAATACGAGAGGAATTCGATGGCTTAGTGGAGCCCCAAAGCTCTATTCCGTATGCCCAAATGGGTCTAATGATTGTCATGCATATGAGTCTTTTGTAGTTAATCGGGAGCTTAGAGCGTTTGTCTAGTAAATGTTAAAGTAGCCTGAAACGGCGAGCTGTTTCTTGTCGTTTCAGTCTAGTATGTGGATTCCAAGTTAAGCGTTCAGTGGGAATGTTATTAAACGATACAGAACAGGAAGTCGTTGGTTTACGACGGAGGAATAAATAAATTTAAATAAAATTTAATAATAAATTAAATTTATTATTAAAGTAAATTATTACTATTTAATATAAATTAATTTAATAATTAATAGTTTTATAAGTAAATAAAAAAATAGCAATAAAAAACACAATAATATCGACATCAAATGACCCTCCAGCGCCTAGCTAATGACAACCCTTTTGCAGTACACTACGGTCGCGCGGGTTTAGTATGCTACAAGCGCCTGGAATTGTGCTCTGTATTATCAATAAACTATTTTCTATCTACGCTTGTGTACTGTTGAGGCAGGCTTTCGTTAGTACAATTCAATGACTGGCAGGACTAGTGCTTAAAGGGAATATAGTGGTAAATATTACGTTGGCACTGCTCCGTAGAATTCAGGTTAAGTCCATACTTCTGCGTGTCCACCGTGCCAAAAGGAATTTCACAGTTGGTGCTAGGTTATGTAGTCATGTCGAATCTGAGTTTTCATGATTAGGATCATACATTTTTTTTAAAACTTTCTCATATGAGACAAAAATAAATGAAACCTATGTAAAAACAAGTGAAAGGCGCAGATATAGCAACGAATATTTAATACTGTCGATCAATTTAGAAGGATTAAAGAATTGATAGTATTTAACTTTAGTATATGTCTTATATTAAATCATACAGTCAATAAAACATTAATTTTTTATAATAGATTCAAAAACGTATCCGAATATAATTAAACGAATTGAATAATTTATTTTTCCTTAAATATATATTCAAATTCAAACAGAAAAATAAGTATTTCTTTATAATTAAAATTGTATATAAACTGTAATAATCATTGTTAACAAAGATAAAAAGAATTATCTTAAAATATTCTCCTGAACTTTCCATCACTGGGATTTTTTTAAATCAAATATTCCCAATGTTTGGTATTTGTACTTCAACACAGGTTTGCGGGGAAAGAGTTAGGTGGAGGTATGCGCTATGGCTGAATTAAAATAAATAATAAAAAAAAACTTTGTTACTTGTGTGTGTATTACTGTTTTATTTTCTCTCTCAAATATCAGAAACTAGAAAAAAAAAGGAATATGGAAAATCCATTTGGATGTAAAAAGACTGAAATTAAAAAGAACCTGACATTATTATGATGATCTGTGGACTCAGCATTATTATTACAGGATTATATTATTCTCATTGATGCTAAGAAATATTAACCTTTTTTTTATTTACTAAATAAGGTAATAAAGTATTATTATTATTTTACATTAGGTTACTATTTTTTTTTTACTTATAATCAGCGTCATGAAGATTATAGAAGATATCCTCACATATATTTAATATTTCTAGTATAATTTGCTACAATTCACAAAAGTAATATGGACAATCCTCACATATCGAAAGTACGAAAACACTTATATTTATATGATAAAACTGATTTAAATGAAATTCGTGTTATATGCATTTTTCTTAGACTTATCTCTCTATCTAAAAAATATATTTAAAGATCTTCCGATACCAGAATGGATTTGAAAGTTCGAAACTCGGGGCTTTGTTCTTGTATCTTTGTTTATTTCCTGAAAATATTTTTTTTTAATTTTAACTACAGACACACGATCATTATTTGAAAAAAAATTATTGATTCGAGTCTTAAAACGTGGCTGAAGATAAATGTATATTCTTGCTTCTAATTAAGTAAGAATGTGAATAAATTATACTAGAAATATATAAAATATCTTTTTTCTTTAAATATTTAGGTCAGTCTGTAGGGAGAATGAATAACAGCATATAGAACAAAATGTAGTGCAATGTTTTATATATTTTTATATTTTATATCCTAACATATTTTGATAATTCTACTTGTTTTTTGGATACCAGAGTAATCATTTAAGATGATTACTCAAATTATTATTCCTAACTTTAGTCTTAATTGGATTCCTTTCCAGAGGTCTGTAGTGAGGTTAACCAATTTACTAATCAATTATTCATCACTATACTATACTACCAAAGGAATTAAAATAGGTAAACTAATTTAATATGATTTTAAACAATATTCATAATGATTCAGTATATGTATTGAGGATTACACTTAATGATTCAGATGTAAGAGAGAATTTCCATAAAACACATAACAGAACTTAAATTACGACTTATCTGTGAAACAGCGGTAGGTTAGAACTATAGTCTATAGTCTTCGGCTCCTTCCTCTTCCGGATGTTCTCAGAGCGTCCTCCTTCCTACTCGGGGTGTGTTCAGAATGTCCTTCTACAAGTGGAGTCTTCGCTCCCAGCTCTTTTCTTATCTCTTCACCCACCTTGACCATATGGGTATGAGCGACCTACTTTTCGCAGACCAAACATTTCTCTTTGTGCAAAACCATATTTATTTTTATACGATGTTATAAATATGGTTGAATGTACGATACATAGCAGTAGTGCACATTTAATTTTTAAAAAAATACTGTACCACTGATTTTGTTGATGAGTTCTTGGGTCTCCAGAACATTGGAGAGACTGAAGAACGGTTGTGCAGAAAGATGGTTTGTCTGGGATCAAGCTCAACCGCCAGTTTTTCTCCCAATTAAGAGTACCCACTTTGCAGATGTTGGGTGAGTTCCAGGACATTCTGCAAATCTCACAGCCGGATTTGAACCCGAGACCTTAGGTACAGCAACTCAGCGCTCTAACATTGCTGGGGAGAGGGCTAGTCCCCCAACAATATAGCATCATCTCATTTTTTTTTACTTATGAATCATTAGTTTAAAAAGCTTTGGAATAAAAAACAAATTATTTTTAAAATAATCCAATGAGACAAATATTTGTTTAAAAATTGAACATGAAAGCGATCTCAGTCATAAATGTATTCGGATTATACAAATGAGACAAAGTATAGCTAAAATACAAACAAAATAAACTAATTTAAAAACACTAGAGAGGGGAGGTATATGGCACAGTTGAGGGAATCCAATAGTAGAAAGAACACGTTGGGGGGCAGAGGCGGCTCCCAGAACAAATCACGTTTGGACCTGTCCGATATCCTCTGCCTCTTTTGTTCGGATTTCTTACAGTCCTCCCAGTAGATCCGGGGCGATATCTTAGTTTTGTTCTGGGGTTTTTCTCAAACGAATTACACCAGACCTCTTGTATCACGATTATTGAATACGTTTTTTTAAAAATAACATAAACCCTAAACTGAATTGTTTTCTCTGAAATTTAGACATTAAACACAAATGTAACAAATAGATTATTAATACTAAATGTTTATCTTTATTCGAGGTGAGATAGATTAAGTTAGTCCCTCTAGGATCTATCTGAGAGATTATAGCATAGAATAGTAGAGTAGATAATTCAGTAATTTTCGAAATTAGTTACCTAAGTCCTACAAGAGATTGTATCTAGAACTAACAGACAAAGAGAATTAATCCACTCTAACCAATACCAACTTCTAAACTGAACTAACTACTCCGTTCTGAAAATAAGATTAATACAACATAAGCACTTTTCTCACTGATTAGTAAATGTAATTAGGATACAAAGGGCATAACTACCTTCGCTATAACAAAATTATAAAGGCAGTATTCGGAATAAAACTACAACCCATGAAGGCTCAGTACCTAGTAGAGGGTGTTCTATGCAGAGATGTGATCGGTCCAAGATCACGCTCTACCACTAGATATTCTCCCGATAAGAGGTACCCACTTAATAAAGGCTGGATGAGTTCCCGGAGGGTGTCAAGATCAATCTGGGTGCAACCTCGGCTGCTTAAAGATTAAATAAATTATCTGCCCCAGCTGGATTTGAACCCAGGACCTTCGGAACGGCAAAAAGCGCTCTACTACTGAGCTACTCCACTACTCTGCTAAAACACAAAAGTTTATTGATGGATTAAATTGGTCAGGGGGTGCAGTCAAAGATAATACAAAATAAGTGAAACTTATTTTTTTAATTGTGCCAACGTTTCAGCCTACGATGTGTGTCTGAAGGAATCACGTAAGTAATAAACAGTTTGAATATAAATCAGAAGAGGATTGAAAGTGATGGTTTATTGATATTCGTAAAACATCTTTTGTAAATTCTTCAACGTATATTCTGAAACAAGTCGATTCAACATGTTTTAGTTTGCTTGTTTTTTCAAGCCCAAAAAACAACTTTTTCCCCAGAAAAATTTTGAAACTCATTTGAAAGATAAGTTACAAAGCTAAAAATACAAAAAAATAATCACGAGACGGATTTATAATAAATGTAATAAACATGTTACGCGAACCTAAGATAATATGTATTACAAATGTAAGCCTACAAACCAAATGCTTTATGTTTATATTCATTAAATAATAATTTAGGAATAATAAACCATTCTGCTATGTTAAAATGTTTTCTCTTTATTGTATAAAACTGTATTTAATGATGTAATATTTTATCGGCTTTGTCAAACAACCAATCAAGGAACTAATTCGTTTTTAGTATTTCGATTATTGAAGTGCTACCGATGGGTAGTTTCCCCACAAGTTTTTTTTTTTCATATCATTTGTTCATATTAGCAAATTCACTTGTTGTAATATTATTACAGTTGTAAATATCAATAAATTAATCTAAAATAAAAGTATTTCGTCGTGCTAAACCATTTCAATAATAATTTATAAATTTTAAAAATTGTCAAATAAGAAAGCCTTAGTTCTTTAAGCCGTTACACAAAACATGGCCCTGTATTTTTGTTATTTAAATAGAAATATAAAATGCATCGATTTAAGAAATAAAACAAGTTAGATCTTATTGCAATATTTCGATTTTAGGACACATTTCAAAAATGAGAATGCATGGAAATAAGCTAAATGTATTCTTCCGATAAAATATAAATTAAATAAGTATAAATCTACGAAAGAAACCTACAAAAAATATTATCTTATTTAATGCTAAATATATACAATATAATATCTTGAATATTACTCATATTTTTCTCATTTAATGGTACGAAATAAGTACTAAACAGCATCTTATTTTTCCTAAAACAGTAATTTTTTTTTTGATACGTCAGTAAACATCCCTGAGGAGGAATTATTAATTGATCTTTAAAAAAATTATAAAAGATGATTTTGCTTAGTTAGTTAGTTAAAAGTTATTAACATTTAAATTAGAACCACTTAGTTTGCAAACTTGGATAATGGCTATTTTGAATAAGCTATCAGCTGCCTAGAGCTCCACTAGGCTAGAAAAGTTATAAAGCAAAGTGTTGTAGCTGGCACCAGTTAAAAACAGAACTTTAACTGATAACATGTTATTAACTTTATAATTTAGTCGGTTAATAAATATCTGACGGCGCACAGTGGAGTATTAGCCCTTAAAACCTGGCCAAAAATATTAATCTGTTAAAACCTGTTATTTAAGTGGTAAAATAAGTTTAAGTTTGTTTATTCTTGTTTATATATTTAATGATATTTTTAAGCCTCAGCAGAGTTTTACAGCTAAAGTGACTAAAAATTTATGATTAATAACACTATTCTTATTTAACTTCAAATTCCTTGATAAAAGCTCAGGGTAGTTTGTTAATCAAATCAATAAAAATCTTTTAGCTAATTTTTAGTAGTTTTTAAAATTATTTATAGCATACTTTTTTATGTACATGTATATTTGTATGTATATTATATATATAAATGTATATAGCCCACTGCGGTTATTCAAAACCATTTAGTGCAATATTCGGAGTATAATTCTCTTTCTCAACCACAATGATCAAGAATGATAACAAACATAACCATCTGGACAGTTGTTATTAATATATTTGATAATAAAAAAGACACCACTAATTTACCTGAATATATATTTTGGTTAGAATACATAAAAATACCAATTCATTACAATGAAGATTTTTGTACTTTTTATCAATGGTAATTCATTTTTTTTAAGCTCAAACAATTGTAAGCGAGTGAATTCTCGCTTTATTTTCCAGTCTGAAAATAATAAGCTATTTAAGATTTTAAAAATTAAATTTTGTATTTAAAAATAAAGTGATAAACAAGATGGTTTCGAATTAAAAACTTGTAACACACTTTATTAATGCCACTAATCAGAAGATCTAAGTGTAAGCAGATCGAAAATGTTCAAAAATTTGAACTTTTTCTATAGCTATTTGAGCTTTTGCCCCTTTTTCCTTTAAACCCCATTAAAAATAAGATTTGTTAAACTCATTTATACAAAAATGGCAACTACATGCGGAAGATTTTACTGGTTATTCAATTATTATTAGTTCAATCTAATCAGAGTTGAATTATGATCCAATAATTCTCATAAGTAATGACTCTTACTTATGAAAATTATCTTATTTGTCTGTCTTAATCTTATATCACTGCATTTACCATACTGCAATAATTGTCTTAAAATCGAAATATTGGAATAGGATGTATGTTTTGCATTATATTTAAATTTAAAAAAAAAACAGTACTATATTAATTTATGAGAGGAAAATAGTTGACTGGATGATAAAATGGAGAATGGAGATAGTTGGGGGGGGGGAGTGCAGTAAAAAAAACACCAAATAAGTACCAGACTTATTTATCGACATTTAGTTAGTGCCGACGTTTCGACCTACACTGTAGGCCATCTTCAGGGCCTATAAGAGAGAAACAAACATAACAAAAAATATATAAAAACGTTACAGTAACAATAATATAGTGACATGTAATGTTGAAAATTAAAATAGTCACAGATATGACAATTAAAGATAACGAATATTAATATATTATGCTTGTTTATTTATAGTTTGCTATATTTATTTATAGTAACGGCTCAAAGAAATCACAAAGAAAACCGAATGTGGCTTTGTGATTTGCCAATCCTTAAAAATGTTTATAATTTAATTAATTGAGCACGACAATATACTAACCAAAAAGCAATTTCCAGAGGCGACCAGTGGTCTAGTGGTTTGCACAGCAAACTTCTAAGCAGAAGATCGCGGATTAGTAGCCCGCCAGGTGGCCCTAGGATTTTTGAAGGGAGTATAAAATACTCGGTAATGCCGTCCATTGGAAAGGACGTTAAACGGGGGTTCCGAGCCTGTACGATGTCAGGTACTCGTTAAAAATCTCTATTCTAATTAAATGTGGAAAGGCAATATATAGAGCTCCCACTGTACCATCGTCCGGTTAGCCAGAGCAGCATCAAGTGAAGTTAAATGAACTAAAAGCAATTTCTCGATCCGTTGCTATATTATATAAATCTTACATCGCTAAAAACTGTTCAATAGAATAGAGAGAGTTTGTGTACTACAAAGTACTAGTTTGTGTTAATTGAAATAACATATTTCATGATACATTTGTAGATAAACTAGAGTGATACTTTATTTATCACTCTATACTTATGTATATATAAACTAGATTTTATTTAAACATTATTGTATTTTTCAAATTATAAAGTCTTATAGATCAAATATGCTCAAAAAATTACATCCAAAATAATGTAAGATTTTTCCTTTAATTTATGATTTTGTGTATACTTTCTATTATTCAGTAATGAGCGATAATTACTGATATATCAATAGTTAATATGACAAACACATACATTAATATTAAGCAGTATCGCTTCCTGAGCTAATGATGTATTCGGTGTGCACGGAAGCCTTGGGTTGGAGGATTTTTTTATTCCTTTCATCCTTCAATATACTAATTTAAATAGGAAAACTAGGTAACAAGATGCTTATTATCACTGCTCAAAGACCAATTACAATTTGAGGCAGGACAGAACTGATTAATATAAGAAACTAGCGATCCTCCATAGCGGCCAGTTAGGTAGGGCTCTACTACCTGTTGAAGCATATCCCATCATTCCGATACATTCATGCAGGCCATTCCCGATTAAAGGTCTATATACTGTCATCCTGGGAAGTAAAATAATAAAATTAAAAAAAAAATAATTTATTTTTATAACTAAGTTTGTAAAGTCTCTGAAAATGAATTTGTTCACAACTGAAAAATTAGAAATGAAGGATATTTGTCCATAGAAAAAAATTAAAAAAACCTGAGCCTGTACCACTACAACCCGTCAAGGGTCTGGAGTTCAGTACATGATAGAGACTGTACTGTTTCTTGGACAGCAGTAGTACAGAGAGGTTATTTGTCCTAGATCAGGCTCAACCTTTTCCCCTTCATTTTATGTACACACTTTATAGAGGCTGGGTGAGTCCCAGGAGGATCCTATATCCCATATGATCTATCTCCGACCGCTAACAGATTAAATAAAAGTCTTGCCACCAGTGGAATTCGACCCCAGGACCTACGGCATGGCAACTCAGAGTTCTACCACTGAGCCACTCCCAGAAAAAAAATACAACAATATTATTAATTATTATTAGAATAAGTCCTTATTTCGCTTTATATTCATCATTAGGACACTTTTAATATTTACTGCTAACATATTATATTTCAGTTATACAATTTCAGTTTCACCAATTAGTATGTTTGATTTCATTGTCACCAATTTCGACCTATTTCTACTAATTTATTTCACTTGCGACAAACCTTTTCCATATTTTTATGTATTTTTATATATTATAGCATATTTTTCAACGAATTTGTTAAATTACATACAACTATAAAACTGTATGTAAAGGAGATAGTGGGGGGTGCAGTCAATAAGAACACAGAATAAGTGAAGTACTTATATTATGTGCCGACGTTTCACTCATATAAAACTGTTTATGCACTAGGAGCAAATACAACTTAAAGAGGCGATTTAACGTTAAGCAAGCTGTTGAAGGAGGCCCAGGCCACAAGGACTGTAGCGCCATACTGTGAGTGAGTGAGTACGTATGTTACTTTCCTTCTTCAGAGACACGACTACGGCGCACTGGGCCATCCATGAAAAGCTCAATTACCCTTGCTTAATCTTATTGGTCAACAGGAATTCGCAGAAACAGGAAATTAGAGGTCTTCTAGAAACGATGTCATTCCATCTGTTTCCTGGCCTCCCTCCTGCTCACACTCCTGGAAAACTCTGATATAATTCTTTCATGATTCTACCATCATTTATTCTAAGTATTCTTACATAATCGGACTTCATATCGCTATATAGAGAGAATAACCTTCTCTGTTCCTTCTAAGGCGGTAAACTGCATTTTCTTACAGGTAAGTCCCCAGAATAAATAAAAAAATGGGATTTGGCTATGTCATGGACACGGCTGTGTCGTAAGTGAGTACGTTTACGTAACGGATAAAGTTTTTAATATAAAATATAATATTATTTATGTATTCAGGAAAAATCAAGGAAACAAATAATTACTGTGTTAAAATATAACTTTATTAATTATTGGTCTGTTTGACTCGGCCATATGGTGTTTTATTGTTACCATCTGATCGCTCTTGAGAAGCCCATTCCAACCTATATGATCTCTGTATTTGGATTTGGCATTTCGACATGTTTAGGGCACCTTATTATATTCACGGTGACTATTTTACACTAATGTTTTAGATACAATGGTTATATAAAACATTTGTGTATAGTCACTGTGACTATTTTACATTAATGTTTTGTATACAATGCTGTTCTAGGCCTTTCCATCAAATTTCATTGTCTACCACTGATAAGTAACGATATTATTACATGTAATTGAAACATTTTCATAGTGCCGCAAAAATATGGCACTTAAGATTTTTTTGGAATAGATGTTATCGAAAGTATATCATTAGGAAAGGTCAGATTATTAGAAAAAGCTTAGTAAAATCACTGTATTGAAAGGCTCTGTTTACTGACCTAAAAGCCACAGGCTTTAAGAGCGACTGTGGAAGAAATAAATGATGTTACCAGCCGTGGATTGCTTCTAGGCAATATAGAGACCCCCCTTGCGGCTCAGCTAGCCTCCCTAAAGTGTGTTTCGTAATGGGGGAGGGAATCCTGGTGGTCGAGAGTGTGATATCAGACAGCCTTTCTGCACTGGTGGCTTGAAAACAGCTCAGTCCTTACAAGTACTTGGCCCATGTGACAATACAGTTCATGAATTTTAGTGGTAATATTATTTGTTTTTTTTTAGGGAGGGGGAGGAGTAATGTAGTAATAAAAATAAATGGGCAAGGTTAAGACAGATATATTTCATCACATGAAATTATTCTATGCACCAGAAATAAAATTGCTGACATTTTTAAAATCATGTATTCAATGAAATTTACAACTATATTATAGTAATAGAACAAGTAATTAGAATGAATGGTGCATATTGGCATGAATAAAGAAAAGAAGAGAAACTACCCAGTAATATAGTACTCAAAGTTCAGCTTAAAAGGCCATCTTTTTTTCAGACGCCCCGGAGAATTATCAGAAATTGAAGAGGCTGTTAGGTTTGAAACTAGTGGGTATGAAGTTTGTCATGAAAAGAGTGATATCGGATTCGGCCAAATCAGCAACAAATGGGACATTTAGGCCATTATGCATTACTTTGTTAGTAACAAAGTAAGGAGCATTGAGGATTTTACGAAGGGTTTTGGATTGTAAGGATTAAATGAGAGAAGAATTCGATGATTTAGTGGAGCCCCAAAGCTCTACTCCGTAAGTCCAGAAGTATCTAATGGCTATCATGTATATGAGTCTTTTGTAATTAAATGAGAGCTTGGTAAATGTTGAAGTAGGCTGAAACGGCGAGCTGTTTCTAGTCGTTTCAGTCTAGTATGAGGATTCCAAGTTAATCTTTTGTCAAGGTGTAGCCCTAAGTACCGGACCTGTTCTACAGGAATCAGTGGAATGTTATTAAAAGGATACAGGAGGACAGGAAGTCATTGGTTTACGACGGAGGGAAAGGTGATTTGACGGTATTTTTGCTGACATTTAAATTTTATTTTAAAAATCAAAACCAGCTCGCAGTTTCAGGCTACTTCAACATTTACTAGACAAACGCTTTAAGCTCCCAATTAATTACAAAAGACTAATATAAATGACTATCATTAGAGCCATCTGAACTTGTGTAATCCACCAAGCGATCGAATTCCTCTCGTATTCAATTCTTACAATCCAAAGTCCGATTTGTTGCTCATTTTACCCGATATCAATCTTCTTATGACAAACTTTATACTTTATACCCACTTAAACCCACAAGTTTCAAACCTAGCAACCTCTTCTATCTGAAAAGAGATGGCTTCATGACCTTCTAAGTTGAATTTTTTAGTTGAGTACTACCAGTGGTTAGTTTCTCTCCATGCCATTATGTATCATAACTGACATTACTTGTTGTATTATTATAATACAGTTGTAAATTTAATTAAATAAATTAAGTTTTAAAAAAATAGTCAAGAAGAAAATAGCTCAGTATCTCTTAGTTACCAAATACTCTTTAAACAGGAATACTGTCGTATGTAAAAAAAAAAAATCAATCATTGCATCCAACTAAATATTTACTTTTTTTTAAATATTGTCATAACTATGGTTAATATTGATAGTGGAAAGGTAGAACTGAGAGGATGAACGGTGAGTATAGTTCTCTCTTATCGCGGAACTAACCGCCACCTCAATGGACAGCGGACAAAAGGCTCTAATTATAGAGTCGGCTATCCGAAGCCTCAGTCAACTCTACCACTTGTGGTTATATTTACAAATGCATTAATATATCCAACCTGGTATTTTTATTAATGGTATAGCACATTTATTTTATTTTATTTTTTTACTTCTATCCTCAGTCCAATAATTAGCAAATCAATTAAGCACTTTCGAATACGCTACATCTATCACTCGAGAACTATCTGGCAGAGAACATTTCAAAGAATAAACAACGCATAAAATGGTAAAACGTAAAGCATTCACTGTATGTGACACTATTAAGAACATTGAGCAGGTAGTTGTGTCCGTTAGGATCGGTAGTTCTACCTTAAAGTATAGGACAGCAGTCAGTCGTAGGTAAGAAGCGAGCAACCCAGCATGTAGACTGTCTCATATGACGAAATGGTCCTCCTTTTCTTTCTTTGTAAGTAGATTTATAACTTAACTAGTAACTATCATCAGCACACATTAAATATAATGTTATTCAATTAGATGAAGAAGGATCTTTATTTTTAAACAAGTCCTAGGAGTAACCACGTCAACCTTTCGAGAAGATAGGGAGGGATGTGTCTCTTATTCATAAATGATACAGGATTACTTAAGTACAACGATCTCAGTGTTCCATCCCATTTAATCATTTAAATATATTTCAAATCTGGCTTGTCTTTAAGAACATTCCTTGGTCAGTTAAGCCAATATAGCTCATTAAATAAATGATCTTCATCATTAATGATTGGCAAAATACCAAAAAAAAACATGACAGAAATAGCTGACACATTTTAATAACATAATTCCTAATAAAAAAATATTTTCAAAAGTTATATTAAAACTATTTCGTTTATCATGGTTTTTGAAAAAAAAAAATCGGCATAATCGAATACCATTACTGAGGGCATTCCTGGAAAACTTCAGCCGTCGTATCATTTCTTTAGATATAGCTAAAACACACACACACACAAAAAAAATTTTTTTCCCCATTTTTAGCACAGTTTCTTTGTTGTCCCAAGTCATGGCAATTTTGATACGCAAGATTGTTCGACCTGTCTCAGGAGGCAATCTGTTTTTTATTTAGGCTATAACAGAAACCTGACATATCAAACTGAATATGAATATTGCATAACACAAAGTAATAAGTTATACTTATACTAACACATAAAATTACAAGAAAAACTAAATCATATTAAACCCAGAAGAATTTGTAGAAGTAAATAAAAAATAAAATAAATAATAACAAAGATGGCCCATTCTTACGCAACATTGTAAATTCATTTTGTCATCCTATAAAACAAGAAACAACACTCCCACGAATTTGAACCAAACATAATTCACTAAGTATTTACTAATTGTGTTCAATTTTCCACCCTATTCAGCAATACTACGAGTATAACTCATTACTCTGTAACAATGCACAGATGAATTAATAATTTAAAATTTTAATGGTATCGTGCACTTCTTAATTTTTAGTGAACTTCTAAAAATTAAGAAAACGCCTTGAAATTCAATATACTTCCCAAACTTTGGGATCCTTTGGTATCTTCGTATTTTTTTTTTTTTTGAAACTTGACTCCGAGTACAGACCTTTAGGATTTTTTTATTGGTGCTTCATTATCAATCAATAGCTATAAAAATAATACATAAAAAAAATCAATAGAGAATCCAACAAATAATCTGTTATTTTGACGTTTTACTGTAATAAAATTAATGCATATTTTAGAAGCCCAAGAGTGGCGAATATCTTAAAACGAACCTGCTCGTACAGACTTTCTAGATAGGATTCAAGAAAACTAATATCCTTCCTAATGTATTAAATACAGATTTCACGATCCAACATGGGTCATCAATGGAATAGTGGTTAGCATAAGAACCTACTATGTCCAAGATCGAGGTTTAGCATCCCGTTAAGTGGCCTTACGAATTTTTAAAAGGAGTAAATCCTTCGTAGGGGATGTACAATGGCAGTCTGCAGCGTCAGTTATCCATTGTGTGGTCACCTTTGGTCTAGTGGTTAGCATAACGGCCTTCTACGCCTATGATCTGGGATTCGCAACATGACAGGTCCATTTTTTAAATGGTGTAAAAAAATTCTTAGTTATGCGTAAAATGGTGGCCTGGAGCTTGTGCGATGCCAGGTACTCGTTAAAGATCCCTATTTTAATATACCTTATTTTAATATATGACTCACATTGTGGCATCGTTCGATTAGTCATAGCATAGTATAAAGTGACGTTGAAAGAATAAACGAATATAATTATAAATATTTTTATTTGAAAAGAAAAGATATGTCCAGGACCGAGATTCGAACCCGGGTTGCCCACGTCTCTAGCGTGGTGCTCTTCCAACTGAGTTAACCTGGCTCACATCTCTCAGAATCCCGATCCTGGACATATCTTTTCTTTTCAAATAAAAATAATTAAAAATTATAACAATTAATAAAAAATAAAAGAATATAATTATAATATCCCTGCCCCTGTAAGGTTAAAGATATATGTGATAAGAGATCTCTTTTAATAAAATCGAAAGTAGGTATCAATACTGCAGTAAACATTCTTCGCAAAGCATTTGACTCGTGCTGCTTTTCAATACGATCCTATAATCAGTTTAATTTAAACATTAATCAATTGAACAACAAAAAATCAATTTTATCTCCAGGTAATACAAAAGCTTGTGTTTTTGGCTCAATTACTTAAGTACGCCATTTCACCCTATCCGTTTAAACTAGGCAGAAAAGTATAAATGAATCCCTAGGGAAGTAGCAACAAAGATGACAACTTAATTCGCTAAAATATTGTAGCCCAACATTTAGAATAGGTCATGATTAGGTTGGTGCCTCTGTCAATGTGTGCCATTAACTTCAGTTGTTTTGGTTATGACTAATAAAGCTTATAGAGAAAGTAGAATACCTACAGTATCTACGTTTGTACTATTGTAACTGTAAGTTGTGAATTTCTTAAATTGTAAGCGCTTGTTGAAAAATAAATATTTTATTTAAAAAAATAAAATATAATTTGCCTTCTTACGTTTCATCTGGAGATTATCAATTTTTTTTCAATGATTTTTTGAAACCTTTTATTGCAGACGTGTGATGATCGCAGTAGACTAGGAGTTACCAAGAAGAAATGACGGACTGGAAGAAACGCGGCCTGAAGAAGGTGATGGTGGCCGAGCTGGAGCCTTCGGGTACAGACCCCCGCTGCCCCTTCCACTTCGGCATCAGGACCTACTTCGGCAGCACCGCGGACCCTCAGGAGAAAGAGGTCATCGAGACTGTCGACTTTCTTGAGGTCAGTACGGTTCTAGTGTATATTCATCGTTAACGGATTTCTTCTTCTCGAATATTTTAAAACATTTATTTATTGTAATTTACAATTATAATAATGAAAGTAAATGTAATGTATGTAATACGTGATAACATGAGACAAAGACAAGTAGAGAAACTACCCAATGATAGTACTCAAATAAGAAATTCAACTTTGAAGGTTACGAGGCCTTCTTCCTTTCAAACACTTCGGAGGATTATCGGGAAGAGGAATAAAGTTTGCCATGAAAGAACTTATATAAGGCTTTGAGTCATTATGGATGACTTTAATCGTAACAAAGTGAGGAGCAAGAGGATTTTATGAAGGATTTTGGATTGTAAAGATTGGATACGAGACGAATTCGAAAGCTTAGTGGAGCCCCGAAACTCTGTCATCACCCCGAAAGTCCAAATAGGTCATCTAATAGTCATGTATATGAGTCCTTTGTAATTAATTGGGAGCTTAGAAGGGAAGCTCTCCAACTTATGATTCGTAGCAGGCTCATATATGCTACCACACCATCAACCCATCGAAGCCTTGGCCTACCAGTCCTTCGTGTACTGTGAAGGCTTGTGTCCACTACTTTTCTAGGAATTTCTTCCACTTCCATCATGGCGACATGGCCAGCCCAACTGAGCCTCCCCAGTCTTATAAACCTTACAATGTCCACATCTCCGTAAAGGTCAGAAAGCTCCCTGTTTCTCCTAATCATCCATCCATTATTACTACAAAGATAAATTAATTTCAAAGTTACTCAAAGAGACAAAAAAAAAGTTCCAAAGTAGGTGAAAAATGTAGATGGGTCGAAAAATATTTTTCGAGATCTCATTTAAAATTCATTTCGTTGAACAGAAAGTGATTTTTAAAAAATCATCAATTATTAAGAATCTCTTATAAAGGTTTGTTCTATAAAATATCAGCCGAGTAGAAGGCCGGATGTAAAGAAAAAGTTTCATTGTGTTATTTATCGTAGATAACTAATAATGTAAGGAGCATATAGTCGTATAATCGTTAATACTTCAATTTTTTAAAATAAAATTAAAAATAATGAGAAAGAAGGATCACCTGAGTACCAGAGAAGGGCAGATGTTACTTAAAAATATTAATTATTTTCAACTATCAAATAGTTCTTAAGAGATGACAGTTAAAAATACATTGGGAAGTTATTATTTAGTGCGTAACAATTATTTGTTATCTATTAGTTATTTAGATGGGCGTTAAACAAATAAAAAAACATAACTATATTAGTTGAAAAAATTAGTTTTGTCGAAGAAGGAATTTTTGCCATTGTTTTAGGGGAGCTTCAACTAAAGGAAAGGATTACTATACAATACAGTATTATTAAGCAGAACATATTTAGTCGAATGTATTTTGTGATAAGGAACTGACATATATTATCTCGTATAGTTCTCTGGGGGGTGCTGTTCACCTTGCGTTGGTTAATTTATTTTCAAACTTACCGTTAAGAAATACGGAGTTTTTTTCATATTTTAATAGTATACATCTTCCCGGACCAGCGTCGTTGAAAATCCTCTTTGAGCTTCAGAAACTTTCAAGCATTTTAATTTGAATATTGACTTTTTGTAAGAATGAAAGGCCATCTTGGAAAAAAAAATATTAAAAAGAGATCAGGATGGCGACTTGGAGTCCAATTGTTGGAAAGAAAGTTTGATAACGATTTGTAGGGAACAAGGATCTTGGACTTCAACTTGGATCTCTATATTGAAGAAAATTGCTTCAATGACATTCTTTTTTTCTTAAATTTCCTCAGAAGAACATTTCTTCTTACATAAATAATAAGTTTTTAAAATGAATATTTAACAAAATAAAAACGCATTGTTAATCTATATTCTATATCAACAGCCCCGATGAATAAGTGGCTAAGTCGAATTTTCTCCAGAGAGAGTTAACTGCTTTCAGATAACCGGAATCGTGTCATTCTTGTAGTTTTTGGCTTCAAATGGAGTTGTAATATAAACAATAATTCCTTTTAAAGCCAATGCCTAACTTATTCCCTTATTCACTACTAAAATAATTCGATTCCGCTGAAGACAAGAAACTCATTTTGGAGAAAATTGGACTTAACCACTTATTCACCAGGGTGTAGATCGGTAACTCGGTAAAAAGATCACTTCCCGTAATCAGTACAACCAAACTGTTATTAGTTAAGATTAATTGTATAAAAAATATGCTAATTTATTCTTTATTTTAAATAAAGTAAATTATTTTGAGGCATTTTTTTCTTGTTTACTTAAATTTTTTGTCATTTTTTGATGGCTTGGATGGCTAATATAGGGTAGGATATATGGTTTCTGGTTAAAGCGTGAGTTAAAAATAAATATGTTTTAGAGTAATATATACATACAATAAGTTTAGTTAGTTCGATGGTTATATTTCGTTTATGTTCTTCCTTGTTTCTTTTCTATCTGTTAGTGTTTTTAAGTTTTTGATTATGTACAGGTTTTCACTACATTAAATACATGTATTATGCCACACTCAATATGATAATATTATTCGTATTATTAGATGCTCTTATCTACTTTCTTATTTTTTCCATTAGCCGATTTCTATTTATTGTAATTCTTTTTCTATTATTTTTTTTTATCTTATGTAGGTATATATTTTTTTCTTTCGCGAGAACATGAGAACATATGTTTTAGTTCATATTTAATTGTATTATAATGTAACCGTTTGGCCAGAAATATTGCTATTAATTTCTGTACAATATTGTTATTCTTAACGGACCTGGTCCCAGAATAAAGTTGTTTTTTCTATTCTATTCTATTCTATTCTATTATTCTAGTTCTAAAAAAACTATGTTCTTTGCCTTTTATATTTAATACATCATTAAATCGATTAAACAGTTTGGTATTAAAATAGTTCCATAACTAGATCTAAAACGAGTTATTAGTTGCTGGCGCAACTGGTTGTCCCGACTGCACTTGTTTTTCATCTACTTTGACGGTAATTGACAAATAGTAATAATTACTAACTACTTCCCAACTAAAGGTCCTTACCAAGGTTAACTATTTTATAAATGTTTTATTTGAAAAGAAAAGATATGACCAGGACCGGGACTCGAACCCGCTCTATTTTATATTTTATATTTTAATTTCAATTTTTAATATAATACTATATTTTTGTAATATTTAACTTACTATTTTCATTACGTATATCATAAACCTTGTTTCCTTCAGAGTATCTACGAGTTGCTCCCGTAATTAAAAAAACACATAATTAAATAGAAACTTTAGAAAAGCCATCATTAAAAAATAATTTACATATCCAATAATAGCAGGCTAAAAAGTAATTAAGGGAACTGCAATTAAAAAGCCTTTTATAGAATTAGCCTTGATGATTATAATTATGGTCAAAACTTATATAATAGTTGCTCCCATTTTTTTATTAATTTATTAACTATTACAATGAAGTAGGGTAAAGTAATAACTAATTTATGAATAATGAAGTAGTAAAAACTAATTTATATTTAATTTAATGCTGAGCATGAAACAGCTTCGAATGAGGATAGATATAGAGATAGGATGTTAGCAAAAAACGGGTATTATTATCAGTCGCCAATGTCGGATTATTGTGAAGGCAAAGGAAAACGATCCGATCGTCAGATTGTACTTATAGAACTAAAAAATGTATGAAATATTATTAGAACTGAAGTACAAGCCCTTAAATAAATAAAACAAGCAAAACATTTTTCATTTGGACTTCTGTGGAATTTTTTTTTCACACGGTACTGTGAAAAATAGGTTGGCAAAATTATTTTGTTTTACAATTATTGAAATATTTGTTAATTATTCTGATTATTATTAGTTTCCAGATATTAGATAGATTATTAGTTTCAAGTTAAACCTCAGTATGTAAATGAATTTATTTTATCTTTATTTTTTTTTCATAAAATATTAGCCCATGTCTAAATATCTATTATAAGCGGAATATAATTCAAATTTGTATATATATTCTAATGATATTTATTTGGTTTAACAATAAATGAATATATATCTATCTCTTCGTTTGTTTTTATTATATATATAAATATAACAGACAGATGGTTAAATTTTGGTACTGTAATATTTTTCATTGGACGATGTGGGTGCAGAACTTTGTGTGCAGGACTCCTGAAGGAGAACATGGAGATGAGTAGATGAGGATCGTTATCAGTGAAGAGTGAAGAAAAATTGTCAAGGAGATCAATGTCCATATATTCTCCATATAATAGCCCCAATAAAAAATAATAATAATGAATTGTTTAGAGAAAAACGGCTATTATAGCGGCATTCTTTAAGCATGAAAAACTTAGTAATTTCTAAATCCATTTACAATCAACCTAAAATTTTAAATATATATATAAGCACTGTATTAAGCTCTACTATATTCGAAATGGGTAACTGTTGGTTTTTTTATCCATTTAACGTAAATTTATATTGCGTTGTGTGTAAAGCTCGAGCTAATAATCTGTCAATGCTACAATGCGAGTCCTAAATTTCGGAGGATCATATACAATTAGGATAGGGATCTTTATACTATTATGCCATAACTAAGAATTTTTTACACCTTTTAAAAAATCCACCTGCCATGCTCCGAATTCCCGACCTTAGGCATAGAAGGTAACCGCTGACCACATGTGACCACCCAATGGATAACTGACAAAAAATTTTTTTTTAAAAACTTCATATCTAACTTTTTTTAAACATTGATGCGTATTGAAATTCGTATAATAATTGGACTAGTTATTTTTGAGCTTAATTATGTCATTTCATCCAAAATATGTCAAAGAAATTCTGCGCTTCTAATATCCAGGTGAAGAGCCATCGAATGTAGTGATGGGCATATCAACCTATCAACAGAAACCATCATAGCTATCGATGAATTGTGTCCATTCTCTTTGAAAATGTTTCATTGATCCTTTCTATTTTTAGGTAAGGCAATGGCCACGGTCAACAACGGTGAATACAGATTTTGATAGCACTATCTATCTGTGTTCCAGGATTACTCTAATAAAATCAGAAATAGAATTGCTTATAATATTTAGTTATTATTGTTATTTAAATAGACGATTCAGAGCAATTTGAGCTAAATCAAATAGTTATAATCAATGTTCATTGAGATCATTGTATATTAAGAAATGTTATAATTTTGCTGGACTGGACTCCTTGATGGAAATAACCTGTACCACTACAAGCCATGAAAAGTCTTGGGTTCTTACTTGGTAGAGACTTTAGTTTTTCTAAGATAAAGGTTGTGCGGGGAAATGGCATGTACAAAATCACGCTCAACCGACGGGTTTTCCCCCAGTTAAGGGCATCCACTTTCTAGAGTCTGGGTGGGATAAAAAGTAAATACATTAAGTTCTTAATGTAATTAATCTTAATTAACTAAGTTAAAATTTTCGATTTTTTTTTATCACCAAGAGATTTGTCATGATTTTAAAGGACTTGAACGCATCAAGAAACTTCCCAGGTACAGCTTAAATTTTAAGAATTTTATTTAGTGATAGATTTCTACTGCTCTTCTTTTCAATTTTTAGTTAAAGCGTTTCTGTAAATAAATATATACATTTCAGGTTCAATTATGTTATATTTAAATTAATGTTATATTATTTATATAATTCTCTATTGGATAAGGTAATACGACAAAATTAAATGAGCACAGTTATAATTTGAATGAAATTAGCAATATGGGAAATATTTTTAACCAATCCAGATTGAATTGTCTTTTTACGCGTGACGTCCAGAAAGTAAGGTTACACAAGGTCACCTGTGGTCTAGTGGTTAGCGTAACAAACTACTAAGCCCAAGATCGCGGGTTCGTAGCCCGGCAGGTGACCCTAGATTATTTTAAAGGGAGTTAAAAATCCTTAGTTACGCCGTCCTTCGGAAGGGACGTTAAACGGAGATCCCGAGCCTGTACGATGTCAGGTACTCGTTAAAAATCCCTATCCTAATTAAACCTGGAGAGGAAAAATTTAGAGCTCCCAATGTAGTATCGTCCGATTAGCCATAGCAGCAAAACGTGACGTTAAATGAACAAACAACAAACAATGAGGTTACAACACGTGTAATAATTGAAAAATGCCTATATTTAAATGAAATTTACAAGATATGAGCCAAAAACATGTCGATATTACTATATATAAATGCCATCGATGTCAATACATACTTGAAGCCTAGAAAGACAGGCTTTTGTGTACCCTTCTCGTATAAATTCCGCTCCACCCTCCGCAACAATTTTTATTCAACAGTTTCTTGAACGTACTCGTCATTTTCAAATCGGTAACAATCCTAAAATATGGTAATCCGATGGCACTTGGTCCGGATTGTAGAGTTAGAGCGTCACAATATGCTATCCTAATGCCAAGGTCTTGAGTGAGCTGGGCGGTATGGGGTCTAGGTCTATGTCATAAAGGAGTCACACACCACGAGTCAGCATTCCCCCTTCTTTTGCCTTTAATTTTTTTAAACATTTTCAGTGCCTTATGCATAACATAAATGGTATTGTTATAATTATTATTAATGATTAACATTTGGAACACTATATATATATATATATATATATATATATATATTATTTGAGTGGCGTAACAATATAACAATCTCTTGTGAAAGGACTCCCTTAGCCCGAGCTACCTTTGATCCGAAGAGAAGCGGGCGAGGAGACAATGACCATTGTTGCGGAGGTCTAATGTTGGTGCCTACCGTCGTCACGATAATGGCCGCGGCTCCCGAGGAATAAATAAAGACGAGGCAGAAATTAGCTATCTTCTCGTGTTTGGTCACCTTCAGGATATCTTAAACTACAGGAATCCTAATAACTCAAGGCATAAACGGTAATCATCAATGGAAAGATGGTCCGGGTACAGATACTAATTATGCTTTAAAAAAAATTAGTGATGCCATGAAGATGAAAGTTTTAGTATACTTTGGTTGTAGAAGCTGAGTTAGCTCCAGGAGTGTCCGAAGTCGCCTTTGGGTCAACTATGGCTGTTAAATATAATACGGCATTCCAACCTAGCGTGACTTATCCACTGCAGCTGCCCTTCAGCCACGGGCGTTCAAGATAAGCTGGCATCCTCTGCCACTCCACTGCCAATCCCAGACTTAGTCTTCCTCTTCCTCTGGCACGGTCCAACTTTACCCCCAGTATTTTCTTTGCGGGATCCTCATCGATCATTCTGGCCACATGGCCGATCTTAATATATTAATTTACTGGTACACTTATCGACCGGTACACTTCTCCATTGACCATAAGCATTATTAGATCAGAAAAACCTACTCCATTCTTTCATATATGTCATATACTTTTCCTTGGTCAAAACTGGCCTAAGCAGGTTCTTGTGCAGCATAGTATTTGTTCACCGTGATAAGCTCCTTAGATGCTTCCTCAATAGTTCTTAAATTATTATTATCAACTTATCTACCACTGCCGAATTCTAACCCCAGAACATAAGCACAACAACATAAACCCACTCCCTGATTGCATATTGTACAACAAAAAAAATATTTATCCATTATTCAAAAGTAAATTTTTTAAAATATTTATGAAATAGCATAAATAAACAAAATACTGTTTTTTTTAAACAAGATTTTTTTCCACAGTTCAAGATAAAGGTCTGAAAACTCAGACAATAAATAGGACACTAAGATGAAAGGGGAAAGCAGTAAGCATGAAGATCCTATTAAGATGGTAGATCTGAAGACATAATTCCTCGAGGCCCGTTCAGTTTCTTGTTCTGTAGGAGCGCACAGCTGTAAGTTATTTATGTTGGGACTTAGCAAGTTGCGGGCTTGCTCGTATATCGCATTCCCGGCCCGATAGAGTGCGCCAGGAGAGATCGTCCGCGGTCGAGCGATAGCGGAAGCTGGATTCGGTCGATGTGGCTCGTAGTCTCTACCACCGTGTATCTCATCCTGTTTATTTATAGCGTGTTATGATAAGAGCCGGGTTTGTTAAAGTTTACGCTCAATTAAAGGATCTGTTATTGCAGTAATTGAAGATAAACGAGAAACAAAATAAAGAGGTCCTGATAAAAAAATAACAATAAATAAAATTATAAATAACTAAAATAAAATAATATCTGAAACGGTTTTACATTATACGAACAGACGTGTGTGATGGATATGGACAGAATGACACTTACAGACATATACTTTAAGACTGTTTAAGATACGACAAGCAACGAATTAAATAAAGGATACATGTATGTACCAGGTTCATTGATAAACTTATGAGTGCCACCAGTTGATATATATATATATATATATATATATATATATATATATATATATATATATATAAATACATATTTCCCTTCACGCAGTACCCCTACGTGAAGGACGTTTATTGTTATGCATGTTGAGTACATTTATAGTACATTACATACAATTGTACTTTCATGTTGTTGTTTTTTCTATTGTTTACGTTTTTTTTCATTATTTATATATAAAACTAAACGCTAATTTGAAAATACATCATTAAAAAACAAAACTTAAACATAAAGATATTGATCATAGTAAATATTAAGCCAGTTGAACCAAAAACACCTAATAAATACCATATAAGAAAAAAAAAAGGAAAAAAACACAAAATTACAACAAAGTAATTGAAAACAAAACTAAAATTCTTGTTCACTTATAATATTGATTTCTTGCAGTGATGATTAACCACACTGCTTTAGCAAACACCTTGAATTGCTGAAAATACTTCCAGTATAAGGCCTTAACATTGATTGGTCAACTGTACTTCTGGGTCACATGGTTGATAAGTTTAGTCCTTGATTCATCGGCTAGTCTGCAGTCATATATTAGGTGTAAGTAAGTTTGTTCGATGGTAAAGTCACAAGGGCATGTCTTATTGTCTGTAAGTTTAAATTTATACAAGTAGGATTTTGTGGGTCCATGTCCTGTCAGCATTTGTGTGAGGTAGAAGACAGTTGTTATTTTGTTATTCCTAAAATATTCATGTAAGTAATTTATATATAGTTTAAGATGTTGTCCTTTAGTTATCGTATCCCATGTATTTTGCCACTGATCCATATTTGTAACTGTTTGTCTTTGTTTCAACTAAGTCTTAGTCAATTTACTGTAGAGTATTGAAAGTGAGCCGTCTTTGGCAGCTGACTTAGCAGCCTTGTCAGCTAATTCGTTACCCACGTTGCCAGAGTACGCTCTCACCCACCTGAAGTTGATGTATTCTGCATTTTGTAAGTGGAGTAAAGTAAGTCTAGTTTCTTCAATCAGCGATTCATGAATTTTGCGATTAATGAGTTTGTATAACGATCTTTGGCTGTCAGTTAGTATGCAAATAGATGTCCTGCGGAAATTACATGTCTGTATACATTCTAGTGTTTTCAATATAGCGTATTGTTCAGCTTGATTGTTTGTGCAATTAGGTCCAAGTCTGTATTTCTTTACGTCAGTCAGTACACCGTCTTCAAACATTACCGCTGCACATTCCGCATTTCCACAATCTTTACTACCGTCTGTATAAATCTCTGCTTCAGCATAATCTTCTTTTGTAGGTTTTTGATTTCTAGGAAATGTGCAGGATGCTTCCAATGTTTATAGTTAGCAGGTCGTTCTATATATATATATATATATATATATATATATATATATATATATATGTGTGTGTTTTTTTTTTTTTTTTTTTTTTTTTTTTTTTTTTTTTTTTTTTTTTTTACGGGGGTAGGTGGAAATCTTCAAAAGACACGGATAGGCCCGTACCTATCCGTAGTGTGGGATTTTTACCCACTAAAACCACCTCCCTACACCTGTTTCCCACCCTCCACGGGACCACCGTTAGGCATTACTTCATGGAGGGGGAGTGGCTGTGTGCCGAGTCATTGTGCTAGGCTACCTCTGCTCTAGGCACGCCTCTCCTTCTCTTCCTTCCTCAGCTTCTTGATGACCTCTACGGCCAGGCGCTGGCCAGCTGTCCAGTACTCCTGTGAAAGCAGCATCAGGCTAACAATATTGTCGGCTGTCGCTGCTGAGCCACAGACTCCTTTAAAATCATTCCGTTCTTCTTGAAAACGGGGACAGCTGAAGAATACGTGTTCCACCGTGTCCTCTATTGTTGGGCAGCTTGGACATTCTGCTGTATTGTCCAGCTTAAACCGCAATTGGTATGCTCTGAAGCAGCCATGTCCTGTAAGCATCTGGGTTAGGTAGTAGTCTACTTCCCCGTGGCTCCTATCCATCCAGGGTTCGATGCGAGGAACCAGCCTATGAGTCCACCTCCCGTTCGTGGCCCTATCCCAGCGTTGTTGCCACTTCTCGATTGTCATCTTCCTTTCCTCAGTTCTGGGGATGCGAGCAACTCTTTTATACCAACGCTGTCTCTCTTCTGCGATCAGTTCTATTGGTGGCATCCTGGCCACTACACATGCAGCTTCGTAAGAGACAGTGCGAAACGCGCTGATTACCCTCAGGGCACTTCGACGATAAATGGACACCATTGGTCTCCTGTAAGCCAGTGTGTCCAAGGCACCATTCCATATCGGGGCTGCGTAGAGAAGGACGGATGAGATGACGCTCGATAATAATAGTCTTCGACTGTTTCTAGGCCCGCCTACGTTGGGCATCAGTCGAGCCATTGCTGTGGTCACTCTTGCTGCTTTATCGCATACTCGCTGGATATGCTCCTTGAACCGCAGCCTTTCATCGATTATTACTCCGAGATATCTCAGCGAGGGCTGGGACTGGATCTCTTGTCTGCCCACTCTCAGGGTTATTTCTTCCCTCCTTTTCCGGCTACTAATAAGAAGAACCTCTGTTTTCTTGTCTGCAAGCTGAAGCCCCACCGAAGCCAGCCAATCACGGACTAGTGAGATACTCTGGTTGGCCTTCAGGGCCACTTCATCTTTGTATTTGGCCTCAATTACCACTGCAACGTCGTCAGCAAAACCCACTGTCTTGGCACCCTCTGGTAGGCCAAGCCTGAGGATCCTGTCATACATGATGTTCCACAGGACAGGCCCAAGCACTGAACCCTGGGGTACTCCGCCAGACACCTTGAAGCTTTTGGGACCGTCCTCCGTTGAATATATCAGGGTCCTGTCCGTAAAATAATCGGTGATAATGTTCCGGATGTAAATGGGGACACCCATTTTCTGCAAAGCGTCCAGAATGCAGCTCCATCTCGCAGAATTGAAGGCGTTTCTTACATCCAGTGTAATGACAGCGCAATAACATTTCGCACCTCTTCTCCATCTCTTTCCTGCAATAGCCTTCTGGGCAGTTTCTATTACCATGGTAATAGCGTCCAGCGTAGATCTCGCTTTCCGGAATCCGAATTGAGTCCTTGACAACCCTCCTGCTCCTTCGGTGGTCTCTAGGATCCTACTGGCTATTATTTTCTCCAAAGCCTTCCCAGCTGTGTCCAACAAACATATTGGTCGATATGTGGTAGGATCCGATGGGTTTCCCTTGCTTTTCGGGATCAGCACAAGGCGCTGCCTTTTCCATGATCGCGGGAATGATCCCTCTCTTAGGCAGGAGCTGAAGACTTCCTGAAATAGGTTTGGTCTGGTCTCCATTGCCGCCTTTAGTGCCACGTTCGGAATGCCATCCAGACCTGGAGCTTTTTTAGTCTTAAGGCTAGTGCTAACATCCCTGAGCTCCTCAGCTGTCACGGTCGGTGCGTCAGTTGGCTGCAGCTTTTCTGAGTGCACTAATTCCTCTTGTTCTGGGAACAGAGTGGCAACGATCTTCTCCACCGTCACCGGGCACATAGGCGATTTCGTAGAGCTGCCCTTCAGCTTCTTCATGACGGATCTGTAAGGCCTACCCCATGGGTCCTCGTCCACCCCCTCGCATAGTTCCTTCCAGGACTGCCTCTTGCTCTTCTTAATTGCACGCCGGAGCTCACGCCTCGCAGCTTTGAATTCCTCCCGTAGCGTTTGGAACTGAGGGCTGCCTCTTGCTCGCTGATACCTTCTTCTGATTGCGTGGCAACGTGTGCGACAGTCAGCGATATGGCCGTTCCACCAATAGACCGGCCATCGACCTATGCCTTTGTTGCTGCGCTCCATAGCTGCGTCACACGCTGTGTTGATCAGGTCCATTACCTGATGGGCCTTATCCTCTGCGGTGCCTGAGAGCTCACAAGGTTCCTCCATCATAATTTTAAACGCTTCTTTATAAAAAGTCTTGACTTTCCATCGAATTGTACTCTTCTCTTGCCTCTTTGACTTTGGTTTCCGGTTTCCCAGAGTGATCAGTATAGCCTGGTGGTCGCTGTGGGTGTACAGGTCGCAGACCTGCCAACCAGTAGTAGGGCGTAGAAAGTCACTGACAAATGTTAAATCGATGATAGAAGACCTACCTCCCTTAACAAATGTGGGCTCCGTCCCTGTATTTACGAGTACCAGATCATCCATCTGGGCAAAAGCTTCTAATAGAACTTCACCTCGTCGGTTGGTCAACTGACTGCCCCATTCTGACGCCCAGGCATTGAAGTCTCCGGCAATTACCACTGGCCTGCGTCCCATGGCGTCTCGCACTATGCGATCTAAAAGACCTTCAAATTCCTCGATTGTAGTGTTCGGTGGGGCATAGCAGCTGTACAAGTACATATGCTGTATCTTGGCCCAGACAAAACCATTTGTGAAGGCTCGCGGTGTTTCTTCGATGAAACTTTGTTCACTTACCCATATCGCCGCCCTTCCTGTGGCGTCAGATATCCAAGAGTCACTGTCTATGTTTTTATATTGCTCACTCAAGATCGCAGCGTCCACTTTAAGATCTTTCACGGTTTGCCACAGGAGATCCTGTGCGGCTTCGCAGTGATTGAGATTTAGTTGGAGGATTTTCATATGAGACGATTTCTTAGCCTCCTTTGTTCTTCTAGAGCCCGCTGTAGTACTGGACATTTGCTACCACCGCAGGGGTGTCCATTATTGCCACCTCCAGCGCATAGTGCGCAAGTAGGACTCTTCATACAGTCCACGGCTAGATGACCCTCTTCACAGCACTTACGACAACACTTCGTTCGGTCGGGTCCCGTGCATTGCCTGGCCAGATGTCCAAAGTCCCAACATCGGAAGCAGCGCTGTAGTCGAATTTTCTCTCGTATTCGACTGATAACCAATCCTACCCTAATTTTCCCTTTGGCTTTTGCTCTCCTAGCCAGCGAAACCGGCAGAGCAACAACAGCCGTAATTGTTCCAGCGTATGCTGAGCAAATCGATCTCACTGTGGTTGTCTGAATCTGCTCTCCGTCGAGTAAAGTGGTGAGAGCCTCTGCGACTTCTTCTTTGGATGTTAGGGCATCCAGGTCCCTGATTTCAATCAGTGCCTCCTGCCTCCAAGCCCTAATTTCGGCCTCTGTACCCAACGCTCCTACCAGGGTTTGCTTCATGTTCTCCAGAGTGGCCCCTCTTGATTCTCGGTCCAGTTGTATCAGAAGATTCCCTGCCTCATTTTTGCGGATCCTGGTGATATTGGAGCTCATATCTCGCAAAGCTGGATCAGCTCGAACCTTACGCAGGGTATCTGCGTAGGTGGTGCCCTCCGTAATCTTGATTATGAGAGCGTCAGGCTTCGGTGGTTTTGGACGTGGGCGCCTATCTCTGCCCTTCTTCTTATTTGTGACTGTTTGCCACCCTTCTCCTTTGGATGCTGTAGAAGCTAATACAGGTTGCCGACACTGCCAAGGCTGCTCCGCTGTTCTTCCACTAGGTGCCTTGTTCTGTTTTCTTGGCGCAACCGCCTTTGGTTGCTTTTTTGTTCCTGGACCTACGTGGTTCATTGAAGGCTGGTCTTCCAGCTGATTCTTCGCTATTGGTGCTTTTCTTGATGCTGGAGATACAGTTTGAGTACCTGCATCCACCATGTTTTGGATCTTCTCCCCAGATCTCAATTTACTTTCTAGTGACATTAGGTGGTTCTGGATTCTACAGGAATACTCCTTTATCTCTCCGTGAACATTATGCCTCGACTGGATGTATGCCTGCAGATCTTGGACTTCTTTAACAAGGTTTGTCAACTCCTCCTGGCAGAACTCCAAGGTTGAAGTTGTTCTTGAGGCTGTCTCAGCTACAGCCAAATTTATCGTTGTGCCATTGCGGTGGCTTGATGACGACGACGGGGGTCCCGCTTTCGCAACCTCATCCGACGCCGGTACTGGAGTTCCGAGCTCCTGCACCGTAACAATAATCTCCTGCTCTTTCATCTCATTAGTTTTTTTTGCATTTTATACCTCCTGCCAGGTGTAATACAGCCGCCTCTAACATGAGGAACAGACGCTGACCAGGACGCCGCCTATTCTAGGAACAGTCGCGCCTGGATTTGTCTAGTTTTGGTCCACCCCGGGTATTTTATTTCCCCGGTACCCACCATATCTAGTGAGCATCCCCCTATCCGCCACCTGGGGAGGCGCCCGATGGGAGACTAGCAGCTCCTCACGGGATATATATATGTGTGTGTGTGTGTGTGTGTGTGTGTGTGTGTGTGTGTGTGTGTGTGTGTGATACATATAAAGAAACTGTTTATTTCAACAATGAATATATTTTATAATCAGCTATCTATCTAGATTCTCCATGGTTACTAGTGGTACAGTTAGTTTTTTGTTGTTGTTTTTTAAAGAATTTTAATAATAATTAAAACTTCTAAAAATGGTTTTAACTAATGCACTTCATAAAAAAGTAAATTCAAGTCTAAAGACGGCAATTTAAATTCATAACTAACTCCAATAAAGGATGAAAAGTGGTTTATTTAATAATATAGGACTTAATAGACTATTACAGTGGAGGGTCTAGGCTCCTTAAGTAAATCTAAATAGATCTTTTTTATTACAGTGCAATCAGTAATATTGATTCATTAACTGTAAATGGTTTAAGAGCGAGTTACAAGATGTCGTGAAGTAGATTTTGATATTATTTTTTATAAGTAATAGATGATTAAATAATTTAAGCATCCTTTATTTTTTTGGTAATTAATTGTGGAAACAATATTTTTTAATATTTGCTAAATAAAGATTATACTGGGTCTAACATTCCGGTGTGCTCTTACCAACGACCCCGCAGCAGCCTCGAGGTTTTGGATATTACGAGTAGAAGTTGAAATTAATATGGCCTGGCGGTTAAAATGAGTGGACAAATAAATCGTAAAAGGATTTTTATTATTAAAAGTAAACCGGAATCGATAAATTCTGAACATTTATTTAGGCATAACTTTATCAATAGATTCTCAATAAGTGGGGAGGGTAAGAAGCCTGTGGTGTAGTGGTTAGCATACTAAGCTACTATGTCCAAGATGGCGGGTTTACATTCCGGCAGGTGCCATTAGGATTTTTCAAAATAGTAAAAAGTCATTCGGAGGGACATAAAATGACGGTCCCGAGCCTGTACGATGTCAGGTAACTGTTCGTTTATTTTAATGTCACTTTATGCTGCTATGGCCAATCGGAAAATGCCAGAGCTCTAAATTTTGCCAATCCAGGTTTAATTATGACATGGGTTTTTAACGAGTACCTGACGTACAGTCTCGGAACTCCCATTTAACGTCTCTTCCGAAGGACGGCATAACTAAGGATTATTCACTCCCTTTCAAAAACCAGGGCGGCCTGGTGGGTTACGGAACCGCGATCTTGGGGTTAGTAGGTCGCTAAAAATCCCTATTCTAGTAATTGCCTATCCTAGAAATGTGTCTCCCAATACCAGTTGCATCATCTGAGCACCCTGATGTAGCATAAAGCGACGTTAAATGAATGAACAAGAGATCGGCCTAGGCATCGTTTAGGTTGTATCAGTACCTACATGTGCATACATATATGTGCATATATGTAGCAGGTTCGTTGATAGACTTAAGAGTGGGGCCAGTTGAAAGGAAGGTAGAGGGTCTGATATAAGCGGTGACCTGTGCTGAACACAATTGTAATATATATTTATACATCGATGGAACGAGAATAGTATATCGAATACAATGGATACCCCACGTAACTGACCTTCAGAGCTAAAGCCTAAGGTTCACTATTCATACAGATACTGAACCCCTTGATATTTCGATGATCCACTCATTCCATGGACCATCAATCATATAGCTCGCTGGAAAGCGAATTGTTTGCTGATAGATCGCTGGATAGAGAACTGTCAACAAACAACTATAATTAAATTACGAACAATAATAAATTCATTTAGTGTGTAGTAATGGTTAGCAAAACAACCTTCTGTGACCATGGTAACGGGTTCGCAGTCCGGCAGGTTGTCCTAGATTTTAAAGTGGCGTTAAATGAATAAACAAATGAAGAATTCATGGAGTGACATCCAGATGAAGAAAGGGTAAGGGCTGAAGAGTATAAACAGGTGAGAATTCGGAGAAGAGCTGCGGAGGTTCGTTGAGAGGGAGGAGCATTTACCAGGAGGCCAAGGTCCTAGATGTATATATGAACCATAGTGTTGAGAAAAAGAAATTAATTTGATTAATGTATCAATAAAAAAATTATAATCAAATCATAGACGAAAAAGACAACAAGAAGCACCAAAGAAAACCAAGAATAAACTTACAGCAACGGAAACAGAAATATCGAGAGAGAGATAAATGTGCACGTCGAAAGACATAAATGCTATTGATATAACAGCTGTGAGGGGGGAGGGGGAGTGGAGCCTGTGGTCTAGTGGTCAGTATAACAACCTAATTACTAAGCCCTTCGTAGCCAGGCAGGTGGCCCTAGGATTTTTAGAGGGAGTACTTTTTATGCCGTCTTTCGGAAGGAACGTTAAACGGGCGTCCCCAGCCTATACCATGTCACATACTCGTTAAATGTCTCTATCCTAATTAAACCTGGATAGGCAAAATTTAGAACTCGCACATTGAAGATGATGTTTACGGTGCTCAAAACCCAACTCCGATAAGCCATACTACCTCGTTCTTCCGCAGTATCGATGGGATGAATTGGTTCTTTCATAGCCTTTTGGAGCCGTTTTAACTGGTTTTATCCACATTTGACCACACCACTATCTCCCGTCTTGGCAAACTCTATTAAAAAACGCTGTTTTGGAAGGAAAAATCTAGTTACCTCGTATTTCCTCTGAAGTGTTCATTTTATAGGTTTTGTTCATTTCAACCGTGTCTCAATAACAACCAACTATACACCTTTATACATATAACAAAACAAAATCCTCCGCCACCTCTGTCTATCTGTTCGCGATAAACTTAATAACTACTGCACGGATTTTCATGCGGTTCTTCAACAACAGATAGAGTGACGAGGAAGGTTTTGGTATATAATTTGGCAAGGTTTTTTGCAAATTGGTTGGAATATAACAATGATTGTTGAAAGTGGTGGACAAAAGCATAGCCGCCTCGGAGGTGTCATCGAAGACGCTGCCTAATCCCTTTGACATGTAACGAACCAATGCTTTGCGGCATATTCTTCTTTTATTGATCTACAAAAATGTCAAAGATAGCATATATATATATATATATATATATATATATATATATATCTTTTAAGGATAGCTTCCTATACCTATTTTATCTTATAAATAATTGATAACGTACAATGTGATATTTGAAAAGCTATTTAGACGAGTACAGTATTAATCCTTATCAACTTACATACTTTAATTACCTTAAGCATTTCATTCGCATTTTATCATAATATTTTATACCATATAATTAAAAGAGTATCTTATGGGTCATCGCAAAAAATTAACGAACATGGAACTGTACAGATAAATAGAAGAGAATAGGCAGTCATCGATGACACCTCCCAGGCGGCTATACTTTTTACGATAAATAATATACCAAAACCTTTCTCTTGAAATACTCCATGTATTGATGAAACGATACGAAAGAGTCTAATACAAAAACTTTAAAATTCAGTAAGCGACTCTATCAAGATAATTGTTTTCCAGAGCGGCTAGCACTAACATTTCCCCTGAATTGAGTGCATTACAATTTTCAATTCGCCATTGACAGAATAAACGGTTCGATCGAGCACTTGTATCGGTTCGGATATTCAAAACAGCGCCTGACCAAGGTAGTCAATGAGGGCATTAATATTCTAGCAAGATGGCGAAGCGAACAGCTATCTCGGTAACTGCCATCTAAATCCAGAGATATGTCGTCATATGGACCGTTATTGTTGTTAACTATGCCTGTGGCATTGGACGAGACATTCATAAATAATTACACTCTCTTTACATAGTAAATAGATAGTAACATGTAAATATAAATCCACATGACATTAGGAAATCACTTTATTTAAATGTTTTTATACAAATTGCGTGGTACGTTATCCTTAAATTTTGGAGAATCATCAAATCGACATATTTTATCCTTGCTACCTCTGTTAGCTACCTCGTTCCTATTTATTTATACATACATATATGTAATGCAGGCAAATAGTCTCCATTGAAATTATTGTTTTTTAAATTCCATAATAATATAACTGGAAATTTTATATTTTAAAATAAAACTTATAGTTAAATTTTTTTTTACGTTTACCGGATATTAGAAACTTAACGAAAAACTTTTATAATCCGCCGATGACATCAAGTTTTAAAAATAAATTTGTATTAATGTTTTCGATGAAGAACTGCGCTAGAATATTAGGGTATTAAATAGAGACTTCCTCAGAAGAAAACTAAAATGAAAACGAAGACAGGCAGAATTTGAATTCTTGCTTCCACGTGTATATCAGCATAATTAATGTGTTTGCCGTTTCAGACTACTTCAGCACATACTAGGCAATCTAAGCTCTCAATTAATTGCAAAAGACTGAGTTACATGAATATCTACTCCACCGTGAATCAATTACATAAGGCCTATTAGGACTTGTCAAGTAGAGCTTTGGGGCTCCTCTCAGCCATGGAATTCCTAACGTTATAATCCAAGGCCCTTCGCAAAATCCTCAATGCTCCCTCCTTTATTACGAACAAAGTCATCCATAATGACCTTATGTCATCATAGTGTGTTACGGATTTAGCCCGAATCCGATATCAAGTCATTCATGACTAACTTGACTTTTCTATCCACGATTCCATTCGGGGCATCTGCAAAGAAGTTGGTCAAAACTTTTTAATTTTTTTTTTTATCAATTTCGTGAACAATTGATGAAACAATGTTTAGCCTGAAACAATACAAACTGTATGAATACCTCATCTTTTAACGGGTAGGTAGAAAAGTCATTCCTATTAGTTTAGGAACAATTTCATAATGCCCATCATGGTAGGTTCAAGTAATCAAGTTATTCTTTTGCATCATATTAAATAATTTGCTTTTATCCATATGCATTATTTTTTTGGACAACTGTAAGCCATTGAATCCATAAAGGAACATATGACTTGAGAAAAATTTCAATCAAAGTGCCTCTAAAGTAACACTATATGTGTTGAAAGATATTATGAAAATAGAGTAAAACTAAAAATCTAGTAAAACTAGAAACGTATCGGCCAATTGCAGCCAAAATGAAAATTATTGCATTATATATGCATAGTCCTGGCCTCCTATAGTATATCAGCTGCTTCCAGTCGTCCAGTCCGCTATCCAGCATCTGATTCCCAAGCTCCCTTGCATCTCTCTCCACACAATCCGACCATCTCAGCTTCGGTCTCCTTCTTCTTATGCAGTAGAGAGGTACTGTCAAAGCCACACATATATATATATATATATATATATATATATATATATATATATATATATATATATATATACAATATCATACTTTAGTAGGTAAACCAATTGGTTTACATAATATTGAATAATTAACACATGACGAAAAATTAAAAGCATTTATTTAAATAATATTGAAAAAAAACTTAGGTACCTCTTCGATTCACGATAATCCTCCGAGGCACCTGAAAAGGAGATGTTGGAGAACCTTCCAAGTTGAATTTTTTATTTGATTACTGCCAGCACCAGGTTTACTACTAAGTAAAAACTAGCCACTTTCTTAACTTGCCTTTATCTCATGTAATAAGTTTTTATTTGTCTTTCACCGCCTCACGAATTTTTTTTCAAGACTAAAGACTTATTTGTTAAAGTATACTCAACAAGTAACCTCTAGCAGAGTGTCGGCAAGAGATTTCTGAGAGCGGACTAAGGACATTGTTGAGTGTAGATCCAATTATGATCCAATCCTCTCGGACTAATCCGATCCGCAGTGCCTGGATATTGAGGAGTTGTCCTTATGGGGATAGTTCCAGTAAGGGGGAGTAGTTCCAGGTAGAGGGAGTAGTTTCAGTGGGAGAGATAGTTTCAGTCAAGACGTTAGAAACTGGTATGCGATGTTGAAGGAAACTAATCCAAGGATTTATAAAAGATATCTCATATTATTCTGATTCAACATGTAGAAGATGCAATATTCAAATTAAATGAAATAATTAGGAACAATTAGTTTAGATTACTCTTAGAAAACAAAATGAATAATGGATTTGTGAAAAAATAATGCTGGTTTTTGGTATACATTGAATATTTGTCCTATATTTACTTGTTATATTTTTTTAATTTTATTTACTCCACCCGATAAGAATTCTTGGTACATAAAAAAAGGTGTCGAAAAACATTTTTTTTATCACCTAGGTATTAAATTTTTGTTCTCATAAAAGCTGTGGACTTTAAGTGAGAAGTCACGCTGTTTTTAGAGCGTCTCCTGCGGCACTGTTTGAGTATGTGGTTTGCCATTATCGATAAGAAGGATCGGCACCTCCGAATAATCGATATCTTACAGCTACCGATGCATGACATCAATTAAATATGAATTTTTTAAATAATACATGTTAACAGACCTTAGTTGCAGGTCTTGGTTAATGTAGAAGAGAATATAAAACTAACTTCTGGAATAATTCCCTTAATAATTACAAACATGAACAGAAAATGTAACATAACATAATCTGGCCAGAAGGCTACATAATACAAATCATAAAGTGCCAAAAAAGTAAATTAAAAAATATATATAAAAAGTATGAATTAAGACAAGATAATAAGCAATTAAAGAGAATAAATTAATTAATAACAACAGATAAATGCATGCAATAATTTATGTACATAATGTATATCTTCTTAACATGAAAATCAAAAAAACAGAAACAATTATTCATTTAAACAAAGGGGTAGCCTGCTTAGAGACGATCTTTTTGGGAAGCTAGATCTTGGAAAAGGAAAGGCTGAAATGAGGACAGTGAAGAAGCATGACGAATGATAGAAGGGATTGAGTACCACACTATGGAATGCTCGAATGTTTTCATTCCGAACGAGTAACTGTTTGAGGGTGAGATCTTGTTTCATGGTGCTGGACTGAGGATTTTAAGAGGATGAGACTGTAGATATAGGACGGGTGTTAAATATTAATCGATTGGTATATGAATACACCGAGGAAATAGTTTCTAACAATGGAAGAGCCAAGAATATATATACATGCACAAACACACACAAACACACACACACACATATATATATATATATATATATATATATATATATATATATATATATATAAATATATTTATATATGTTTACATTTAAGTTAATGGTTTACATTTAATAGATGTAGTAGTTGGAACAAATAAACTAAGTTTTATTCATTTACTATGCCTAAATAATTCATAACAATGAAATCTTTAGATGTGAATATCTCCTAAAAAAAGCGGACAGCTCATAATTGCGGACATACCTTTATAGGAATTTTTTTCTTGTTTTGAGGTCCTTAGTTCAAATTTTTCAGTTTGGCCATTTAACCCTAAAACACCCTATATATTATAAAATGCTTTGTAAGTATGTAAATACAGAGTTTACTTCTATCACCACCGACCCCAATCAACTTCCCTTTGGGGTAGTAAATACCCCTTGGTCTCCAGGTGGTAGTAAGGGAGTTTGGTCGCGGTGGGTGGAAGTGGGTGGCGAAAATGTGAAAATCTTACTAATATTATAAATGTGAAAGTTTGTCTCTCTTTCACGCAAAAACTACTGAACAAATTTGGATGAATCTTGACAGTAATATAGGTTATACATCAGAATAACACATAGGCTATAGCAAACGCGGATTTAAATGGGGCGCACGGGGGTACGTTTTTTTTTAGGTGCTGTAACCTTTATTTAATTCCATTATAGGACATAAATAAAGGCAAATCACATGATAATAGTTGTTAAAATAACAGAAAGAACATGAGTGAAACTATTTGTTTTGATATCCTACTAATCTTACTGATATTATAAATGTGAACGTTTGTATATTTGTCTCTCTTTCACGCAAAAACTACTGGACAAATTTCGATGAAACTTGACACTAATATAGGTTATACACCATAGGTTACAGCAAGGGCAGATTTATGTGGGGGCACGGGGGCATGTGTCCGCCCCCGTTATTGTACATAATTAAAGTCAAATCAGGAACTTAGCACTTTGAAATTTGTATTTAGGTTCTTTGTATAGTTTAAGAAAGAAATTTGGAGAATTCCATCCCAAGGGTTTCCCCTATACAAAGGTTGTATAGAATTCATCAGTTTTGAAGTTAGACATCTGAAATTTTGGATGTACGCGTAACTTATATTTTAAAAAAATAATTAAATAATTATGTGGCAGACCAAATTCCACGTGAGCGAAGCCGCGGGCATAAGCTAGTAAGTATTATAATTGCGAAAGTTTGTATGTTTGTCTCTCTTTCACGCAAAACCTACAGAACGGATTTGAATGAAACTTTACAGTAATTACAAGTAAGATTATACATCAGAATAACACATAGGCTACAGCAAGGGCGTATTTAGGGGGGCACGGGGGCACGTTCCCCCTAAATACGCCACCCAGACAGTTTTTAGGTACTATGGAGAATCCATTATAGTACATATTTAAAGGCAAATCTAATCTATTATATATTATACTAATATTATATATGAGAAGATTAAGGGGGGTACGGGGGCACGTGCCAGATAGTTTTTGTGTTCTGTGGAGAATCCATTATAGTACATAATAAAAGGGAAATCATTTTGAAACTTGCAGATAGGTTCTTTGTATAATTTAAGAAATAAATTTGGATAATTCCACCCTCAAGGGTTTCCCCTTGGACATTGAAAATGTACGAGTAACTTATAGTTAAAAAAAATATTAAATTATTCATAAAACGATCTTTCACAAAACTTCATATTACAGACCAAATTCCACGCGAGCGAAGCCACGGGCAAAAGCTAGTATTTAATAAAGGGAAATTATTACCGAATAAGAAGATATAAATAGTGCACTCTTCACTCCAATAGTGCAAGTAAATATCCTGGTAGTAACTATAATTAAGTACCCGGTAACATTAACATACTGGCAAGTAGATCAGAATATTAAAAACTAAACTCAATGTAACCGGAAACAGATCGCGCGTGCACAGCTCCAGTCTCGGAATGCAATAACAAAAATGATAGAATCAAATATTACTATATTACTAAGCCATAATTATACACTTGATATTTTATTGCTTTCATTTTGCGGTTAATTGCGTTCATAAAAAATAAACAATATAAATTAATACACAACAGTTATGCTTAAATCAATAATAACTATGTATTACAGTTGATCAGTCTATGACTACAACTTTCTTTTTCTCATGGCTTCTAAGCCCAGACTATATTTTTTGAAACCCAATAAACCGAAGTTGGCAATGTATGATGATCTCTTATAAGACCATCTTCCATCTGTAAATGGAAAATGGCAATTTTTATTAATAAATAAGAATAAAATCTTAAGATAATTAATGTTATCAATACTACAAATATTCAGCATTAAATGAAATGTGAACATTGTTATGTTATGCTATAAAACCTACAAGTTCTATTTCCTCACTATTCAGTTCCAAATAATAAATACAACATTCGATAATAAGGGACAGGTAAAAAATAAATATTTTCACTTATATTTAGCTATTTTACTTATTATTTAAACGTGTTTCATATCTCTCCATTAATAAACGTCTCACATTCTGTCGTTGTATTAGAAGAAATAGTTAAAAGATAGAGCCTGGGAAATGGGAAAAGTGTAAATGGAAGAGGAAGAAAGAGAGAAGGAAAAGCAGAAGTGAACATCAATCATAGAGGAAGTGGATTGGTAAGGAATGGCCAAACCCGCGCAATCTGTCAACCTCAGTAAAGGACAGGCAGCACTTCTTAAAGATCTACCGTTAGGATCCAGAACTGTACTCACTGAGTTTACTTATTTAAAATTTATATAATATATAACTATTATATATATAACTATTATATATATAATATAGATTTATTTATACATACTTTGGTGAGAAGAAAAATAAATAAGATTGTCTAACAAAGACCTCGCTCAACAGACGGTTTACACATTGTCTACTGTTCTCGTTAAATTTTTAATGATTTTTACTTGATATATATATAATATATATATATATAACATAAAAATAGAAATGAAATAACTTGACAGGATTTTAGAATATATATATATATATATATATATATATATATATATATATATATATATATATATATATATATAATGTTTTATTTTCTCGAGTTTCACTATTTTCTTTTTTATAAAATTCTTACAGGTGAGGTTTCGAGACCTGGTTTTTTTCTCATATTCATGCCAATTTCAACAGTGCAAAATGAAATCTTTTAAAACAAAAACACTAAACAGCACACCCAATTAAAATAAAATGACACGTTCAAGATGTAATCAGATTGTGTGTACTTGAAATTTCCAAAGAACAGAAATATACACATATATATACTCTAATAAACACGTTCAATCAAACTTTCAGCAAACCATTGTACCATACACTACCGAATGCAATATTCTCTGTTTTTCTGATTCGTCTGATAGTAAACAAATATAGGCCGACAGTTAAGTAAACGACCTGCGGAGAAGAAGCGCTGCGCACAGAGAATAGTGTTCCTCCCCAAACTAACTAGCTCCCTTCATTTGGTCTTATATTTCTTTTATTGTGATTTAAACTCGGTTTTCTTTGTACTGTATTTCCAATAGAAGTACGGTGGGGGTACTTCCTTCTCCCCACCACACTTCATGGCCACGCCTCCATTCAGCCGCAGTTCGTTTACTAAATCGACTGCCTGTAGATTGTCTCGATCTCCAGCCTACTTTCAGAGGTAGTTAAGCGGAGATGATACTCCTCCTCTCAACCTAGGAACTTTATTCTGGTTTGTCTACCCCCCCCCTCATTCGTTCAAGCTCATCTGTTATCACTTTTTCTTTTTTTTGATTTTCGTGATTCCTGCCACACGCATCCCGGCGATATGATAAAGCTTGCAAATTCTTCCGTCCATAATAAATCGTAAATCTTTATTTCTATCCATCTACAGAAAATATTACTGCCGTTTTATCCCCATCATTTTCCCCCAGGCTCCTCCATCTACTCTTCGCAACCTTTTAACTATTTGGGTCCAGCTTACTCCTTAGTTTCTGATCCGCAGTTCAGAAAAGGATTGACAAAGATAATAAATATTAATGTCGGGGAAAATAAATTATATTTTTTAAAATGCCGGCCAAAGAAACATTCATTAGATTTTTCCTGTTGACTTTTCGCTCTATTGGCATGTGTGTTTTCTGATGGCAGATATAGAACATTTCGTTATCATCTTCACCAGTTTCCTGGGACACCTTCAGAATTTTTTATTGTTTTTTTTGCCAATGTTGTCATATTCTCAACCAAAACACAGAAAAATTCAGCAAAGTCAGGTAAAAAATTTGTTTCATATACTGCATAAATCATTTCCTTTGCACCATCCAGTGCCGGATACGAATGCACCATGCACACATCTTCTATATTAAGTTGTGGCTTTTCAAATTATTTATTTACCGTGTAATCTTTGTCATGTTATAATAATTATTATTGAGCCGATTCTGTGAAACAAATTAATACGGGTTCTCTTATTAATTATTACACCACTTTTTGATTGAGTATTTTCTCAAAAATATAGGGAACTTTAATTTGTCTACAGGAAATTTGATTTCACTTTCAGCTTTGCTACTTGTACTTTTATTGTACCGGCATGTAGATCAATAATATTATATTTTTTTAATCAAACTATTTCAAGGTCCAGAAAACAGGCAAAATATACGGCAACTGATCCTAAAATTCGTCGAATAACATTAAAACACATAAAGCCGATTTTTAGTTAATTTTTCAGCGTTTATCTTGCATTTTCTATAATTTCTTTGGTTCAAATTGAATATTTATGGTTATTAGGAAAAAGGATTTTTATTAAGAAAATGTGGATTTATTCCCTCAGTCTCTGGTCGACCTTATCAGTAAGGATCTAGTGAAATATTTTGTATTGAATTAACAACTATGTATGCGGAACAGAACGGAAAAGATGTTTAAAGTTCACTTTACGAGAATACTACGTTCAATATTCCTCAAGGACACGAAACCAATGAAAGAGGTGAACGGATGAGAGCTACATTGTCAGTTGAGTCGCTCCCACCGTACGCACGATCTCGAACTCTCCCAACTTATCTAATCTGTAAACTTAGTGCTGACGAAAGCTGCTTGTTTTCAATCTACCCGGTTTTCCATTTTGAGAGTGAAACCGGACCCTCCTTCGGGATTAACTGGCTGCTCTCAGCGCGCTCAATTAGCCGCCAGGCCGCCATCTTGGAAACTGCAACCTCGTAACGCATCATTAAGGAATACTTCCCCGCCATAACATTATATCATCAAATAATTTATTATTATTACATAATTAATTATTATTATTATTATTATTATATAATTAATTATTATTATATAATTAATTAATCATTATTCAATTTGATTTCCCCGTCAATAAATGAAAAAATACATAACTATAAGTAATTTATTTTAGCCTACGAAAAAGGTATGTGTTGTGTAAATTCAATATTTGTCTTATTTGTATTTTTTCATGCCAGTGGTTATTCTACTCATATTTACTTATGGGTGTGGGGTATCTCAGTGTTAAGAGCATCGATTTGCTGAGCTGATGAGAAAGATCCATGATAACTTGTATATTTGGAAAATATTAAAAGGGAAACCAATGAAAAGTTAAAAATTTGGTTGTGAGTCAAGTGGAAGCAATAACCTGCGGAATTATCTTATTTAGAAATTGTTATTCTGCTTAAGGCCGCAGTTAGAACCGGGGGATCTACAGACCCTCCTAGGCCCAACTCAGACTCTATAAAATGATTACGCTTAATTGGGGTCGGCAATATAATGAAGCCCACAAAATAATATATGAATTTCACATACCAATGTGTTCTGCTTCGTTAATTGCACACTCCCTTCCAACTCCTCCAATAGATTCAGGATCAACTAACCCATATTAATTGGTACCCAAAGTTATTGGCATTAAGCCAGTTTGATTCATAGATAGGAACCTATCGAGTGAGGAGAATATCTAAGTAGGTGATGATGCACACTTTGATGATGTTGATGAACCGCACTTTGATGATGTTGATAAGGGATCCTGAGGGTTCCCCAAGTTAGCCAGTCCTGTAAAGTTGGATTGGAACTGGCACATCGGCCGAGCTGTTCCTTTCAACTATGGCGATGTTAGTTGAAGGCTTGTGCCATGTGGGAATAGTGATCGGGTTATATAATGTGTTGATATAATATTAGCGTAACCTTAACACTATTAAATGCGAATACACTACAGATAACTTACAGATAAACAGAACACTATTATACAAAAATTATCGAAAACCAGTTGTGCTTAAAATAATCAAATTTAAAAAATGATTTATTAGAGGAAACAACATCCGCATGGAACTAATTTATGCACCCAGAGACGAAAGAATATCATTATTCCCTTAGCAATAATTTGTTTCATGGGAGTTTGTAGCGAATGCGAGTGAGAAAAAATATTTCTGGGAATAATGATAAGTTTACTCTACGAGGTGCTAACATGATTATATCTCTAGATGGGATATATCTGTGGCTCCAGTGCATAGTGGGCTAAGTCGAATTTTGTAAATTTCAAGCTATCTACTTAGAATCGTAATTTTTTCTCTTTCCTTGTGTATAACACCCTTGTTCCGTCCGTTGCAATGAAGGATATTCCTTTGTGAATCGTGGACTGATACTCCAATCTTCAACTTAAAATAAGTTCAGAAAAATTACGATTCTAAGTAGATAGCTTGAAATTCACAAAATTTGACTTAGCCCACTATGCACAGGTGCCACATATATAATGAAATATATAATTTGAAAAATATGTGTTATTAATATAACACAAACGTGCATACAGAAATAAACAGTGTAGTTTCAGAAATAAACAGAACAAAAATTAGAATAGCACAAACGTTATTCTAGCCTCTTTATAAGCTATACTTGTCATAACCAATTCAACTGAACTTGATGGCACACATTGACGGACGCAGCAACCTAATCATGACCTCTTCTACATGTTGGGAATAAAATATTTTAGTAAATTAAGTTGTCATCTTTGTTGCTAGTTCCCTAGGGATTCATTTATATTTTTTAGTCCAGTTTTAACAGATAGTGAAATGACGAACCTAGTTAATTAATTGAACCAAAAACACATAGTTCAGGATCCCCGGTACATTTTTGCACTTGATTACTATCAAGCTGAATCTTCGTAAATAGCTTCGTTTCGATGAGAAGACCAACAATTTCCTTTGCGAAAATTCTCGATTGCGGTAGCTAACAGAGGTAGCAAGGATAAAATATATCGATTTTATGATTCTCTAAAATTTAAGGAAAACGTACCACGCAATTTTAGGACAATATGACTATTAAATTATATAACTAAGTAACTAAATATTAACTAAGTAAAAAAAGAAAAATCAGCTGGTTAGTAATCAGTTTGATGACCTCGTTATCGATACATGTTGGAAGGAGGGGATTCTTTGATCAAACCATACACTTTTAAAAAAAAAATATTTTTTCAAATTATTTAGATAATTATCTTGAGATTTAACAAAAAAAACCCAGTTAATAATAATTTTTTATAGAATCATCATATTGACATATTTTATCCTTGCTACCTCTGTTAGCTACCCCAATCGAGAATTTTCGCAAAGGAAATTGTTGGGCGTCTCATCAAAACGAAGCTATTCACGAGGATTCAGCTCGACAGTAATCAAGTGCAAAAATGTACCAGGGATCCTGGACTAACATGTTTTTGTACCAGCTGGAGACCAAATATGTCCATTTAACGTCACTTTTTGCTGCTAATGCAATCGGACAAAGCTACATTAGGAGCTCTAAATTGTGCCTATCCAGATTTAGTTAGGATAGGGATTTTTAACGAATAACTGACATCGTACAGGCTCGAGACCCCCATTTAACGTCTCTTCTGAAGGACGGCGTAACTAAGGATTTTTTTTTACTCCCTTTAAAAAATCCTAGGACAACCTGCGAGGCTACGAACCCGCGATCTTGGACTTGGTAGTTTGTTAAGTTAACCACTAGACCACAGGTTGCCCCATGAAATCAAATAAATTTGTGTATATACTACACGAGTAATCTGATTTTAATTGTGGGGTTGCGACCCCTTCTTCGGTGGAAAAATAGTTTGCGAAGGTTTGGATTTTAAACTTGATTAGAAAAACTTTCATTATTATTTCTACAGCATTGGCGTGAGATCTATGTTTCCAAACTTAACCATGTACACTTTTCCTTTTTGATCATTACAGTATATAATCCTCAATTCTCACTCATTTGATATTTATTTTTCAATCAGATTTTATTTTGAAATCAGATTGGATCTGGTTGGCCAATATGTCTATGTAATATCATATTTCAGGATATTATGCAATATTGAGAAAATAATTAATGTGACTTTAATTGATGTAATGTAAATAAAAATACTTCGATAAGAATAAAATTTATAGAAATGCTTCTCTCAATGCGAATGTTGTTTTTTTATATTTATTATATAGAAACAAATTAAATGTTATTGATTTTGTCCCTTTATTATATTTTATTATAAAAATCCTTGTTTTCTGTTATCATCAGTTATTTTATTATAAGAGAGGTTTTCTAAATTGTGCCAACCTTTACAACATACTTTGACTCATAGACTTAAGGATTCTGTTGGGGGGGCAGTTGCAATATTTCCCAAGTTCTGAATCAAATATAACCAAGCTACATTGATGTAGTATTATTGATCAAGTCTATACGTCAAACTTGTTTGTTTATTATTAAAAACTCAAAATCAGTCATCAAACAAATTTCATCGAAATATTTATAGTTTGTAATTCATTTTTCTTTTTAAAATTATCACTGCAATTGATTAATAATAATTTTTTTTCAATCTTATTTTGAAATGCAATAATTTAGATTTCTTTCCTAGTATTCATCTTATGTACTTTTAAACAAATTCCTATATTTTACTAGGCTCATAAAAGGACTGTGTCTCATTTTCAAGTTGAACAGTTTAATGGCAAAAAAGTAAAGAGAGAGATTGAAGACTTACGTAAAGATCCACTACAAGAGATGGTCCCAAAGTTGGATAGAATCGTTGAGGAATAAAAACCGACGACATGAAGAAGTCGCAGCGGGTTATTGGCCCTAAACTTCTAGAAACTATATGACAGGTTGTAAACTTCCAGCATACAATAACAAAGAACGATATTTTCCATCTGTTTTAAGATTTTACGTTCTTGGGGGATTTACCTTAAGTAAATTATAAATTAAAGTTGTCCCCGTTCAGAATATTCTGTAATAGTTTCATAGTTAAATAAGTCTAGATCGCCCATAACCTGAGATAGTCCTTGTAAGGTCGAACCTTCATTTGCATTCCGAACAACAGGAACGGATAAGTTGACCAATGTGGCTTTCATGAAATCTTCAAATATATATTTAATATTTTATTTATTAATATATTGATTGAAATTTACAACTGTATTATAGCAATACAACAAGTAAATGGCAGGAATGAAATATAATCGCATGGATAAAGACAAGGGGAAAAATTGCCCAGTGGTAGTACTCAAATAACAAATTTAACTTAAAAGGTTACGAGGCCACCTTCTTTTCAGACACCTTGGAGGATTATCAGGAATTGAAGAGGTTGCTAGGTTTGAAACTAGTGGGTTTGAGTGAGAATAAAGTTTGTCATAAAAGGACTGATATCGGGTTCGGGTCAAATCTGTAACAAATGGAATCCTCAAATAGAAAAAACAAAACATGGAAAGCCAATAAGCAAAACCACGTTACGATTCTTCAACAAAGCTAACAACAATAATAACAATACACAAAAATAAATAAATGCTTGCTGCATATAATATTATTAATAATAGGAATAATAAATAGTATATTTAAATAATATATAAAATATTTTTATTAATTTTTATATAATTTTATTTTGAAGAGAAAAGATTTGTCTTGGCCGGGATTCGAACCCGGGTCACCCACACCCCTAGTGCGCTGCTATAACCATCTCAGCGACCAAAGCCCGCATCCAAGCCAGACAAATCCATTCTCTTCACTGTCATAGTTAATTTTTTCACTTATAACTTTATTATGTATTATATTGGAGTCTATTTTTCTTTTATTAATTCTAGGTATTTTATGTTTTGTTTTTTTCAAGACAAACACTTCATTTTTTGTCTATATTTATTTTAAGTACTTAAATAAAGTCTATATATATATATATATATATATATGTTATAAATATAGACCATAATTAATCAGAACTTATGGTCAACTCATGGAGAAAAAATGTATTCAGAATAATCTGGGGCGGAGTGGCCGAAAATGGTGAATGATGAAGAAGGAATTAAGAGCTGATGGAGCTGTATAGAGATCCTGGCATGGTGACATTGATAAAGAAAGACAGAATTAGATGGATGGGGGAATGTGGACAGAATGCTAGAACACAAGATACCACAGAGAATGCTCTTTGAGGAACCAGACGGCAAAGCAGAGGACGCCCTCGGGTTGAATGGCTGGATGATGTCAAGGAGGACTTAAAGCAGCTGGGAGTTCAAGATTGGAGAAAAATAGCGCGAGATCGCAGAGATTGGTCGGCTGTGGTAGTGGAAGCCCGGGTTCTTGCAGGATCGTAGAGCCAGAATAATAATAACTAGTTTCTATAGGATTTTTTTTTATGTAGCCTCTGACCATATATATATATATATATATATATATATATACATATTAGCTGACCCGGCCATGCGTCGCTGTGGCTATTGTAATAGTTTAAAAATATATTACGTTAAAATTTGAATTTTAAAGAAACAATGAATGAATGAATGGCAAAAATGAATTAAATAGATTTTTGATTTTACATTTTATTCATCTTATATGTCAGTACAGTATATAATAAATGAATAATATCCAAAATTCCGAACTGATAAAATAGAAACATTAGATCAATGAATGAGATATATCGTGGTTGATTTTTAATTATGGCTAGTAAAATTTTTTTAAATTATAACTATTTATTTCAATTTAATTGAGCGCTAATCGATACACAATATTTTTTTTAATCTGTCCTGTGCTAGTACAAATAGATTAGATGGTTTACTAATACGTGAGCATGCAACATATAATTGTCTATGGGAGAAACATGGATGTTCTAGGTCCAAACCGAATGGACATTGTCGGCCTTGAGACTTGTTGATGGTCATAACAAAAGCTAAGCTTATATCAAATTGAAGTCTTTTGAGCGGTATTATGGGTTCTAATGGTATCATTGGAATATATGGCTACAGGACGACTTCTCCTTTAAAGGTTTCAGTCAAGATTGGTGCTTCGATAACATTCCCGGTGATATTTTTGATGACCAAACGTGTAAGAATCCATAATTGGTGGATTCCAATTACACATAATCAATAATAATGGCCGACACATATCACTTATATAATGGCCAACTCAGAGGTATGAAAAATAGTTTACATCCTATTCTTAGACCTACTGAATATAGACACAAAATATCATAAGAATCGATCAAGTCGTTTCGGAGGAGTTTTGTTACAACCACTGCGGCACGACAATTTTATATATTAGATAACATTCTTATCCTTATTATTCTTATTCTTATTATTATTATTAATATTCTTCTTATTATTATTGTTATTGTACATATTTATTATTCTCAAGAAACTCGGTCTCAGAATAAAATTATTTTTCTATTCTTAATACATGTATAAATAAAATTAGAAAATTCTTCAGATGCATCTAAAATTTCCGCCAACGTATTTTACATCCATTTTTTGTGCATAAAAAAGTACCATGTTTTATTTATATTCTTATTCTTATCCCCCCCACTACTTACCACGAGACTCCACTACTTCCCAAGAAACAAGGTTCCAGCCTCTGTCAGACGCAGTCCATCAAGAAGCCCATTAATCTTGATAAAGCTCCACTAGCGGATGTAATAAGCTGTGATATTTATCTGCAGGCTAAGACACCTTCGGACATCCACATCACTGCAATGGCGGCCTTATGATGGATGGTCATGAGTTATCGGAATGTCTGTCAGCTCAGACCCCTCGAAGAACAGTAATGGATCCCCTCCCCCAGTGTCTTTATAAAATGGCGACCTTATCCTTCATTCCGGTAACAGCTGGTCTCTTGTCTTTTCTCTAGCCTTAATCTTGACGTATGTCTTTTAACGAAGACTTCTCCATTAATAATACATGCATTTCATACCAAGTACGTCAAACTGTTTTTCGAACCTGAACATTATTTGATAATATTTACTAATCACAACACTTATTTATTGTCATTACGATAATAAGTTGTTCTAGGATATCTACACCGTAAAAAAAAGAAGGGCTGAGCGGGGTTGGTTGGCAACACTGCGAATATTTTTATTTTTGATTCTAAGATTGACTGTGGGATCATTTGTAGTGTAGTGATTAGCATAATAACCTACAATGGCTAATATCGCAGTTCCGCATTCAGGCAGGTGAGCTAAAGACTTTTTAAAGGGTGTAAAAAAATCCTTCGTTATCCAGTCCTTCAGAAATGACGTAAAATGTTTGTCCCTGTTTGTTGTCAAGTACTAGTAAAGATTCTTATTTTGATTTACCTGGATAGGCAAAATTTAGGACTTCCACTAGCATCGTGCAATTAGCCATGGCAGGATAAATTGACCTTAAATGAAACAAAAAAAAATGGTTGACCTGTAATTGTGTTCTTTGGTGTTTGTTCATTTAACGTCACTTTATGCTGCTGTGGCTAATCAGACGATGCTACAGTGGGAGCTCTAAATTTTGCCTATCCAGGTTTAGTTAGGATAGGGATTTTTAAAGAGAGCCTGACATCTTACAGACTGGGGATCTCCGTTCAACATCCCTTACGAAGGAAGGCATAACCAAGGATTTTTTACTCCCTTTAAAAAATCCTAGGGCCACTTCCGGGCTACGATCCCGCGATTTTGGGTTTAGTAGTTTGTTATACTAACTACCAGACCACAGGTCACCCATTGTGATCTTTAATACTATTTCAATGAAGCTTGACTCTATTTTTTTCAAATCTTCCTCTCATGACTAGATGAATTACAACGGACACAGATTTGTATAATAAAATGTTGTAAAGGAACAATAACCAATGTCATTTTATTTTTTATTGTATGGTAAATATATCCGCTTTTGATTGTGAACGCCTCAAATTTAGCCAGATCTGAAGTGTAACTGTAAAATCCCTGCAACCGTTGGCCGAGAAGCCGTACAGTTCCGAAATCAACCCAAAACTCTTCATGAGTTGTAGTTATAAAGAACCTATCGTAGTCCCATTATGAAGCAGCCAAAATGACTAATCCCAATGAAATTGTTGTTGTTAAATTCTACGTTTACATAATTTAATGAAAATTAAGTGTTTTCATAGAGTAAATAAAATTTTTATGAAATACTCATTGAACACTGAGTACAGTACAGTAATCCATCAAGATAACGGGAGTCCAAGAATGGTGTTTGTTGTGCAGAGAAGAATGGAAAATTATCTGCCAAGGAGAGTACTATAAGGAAAGAGATATGGTTCAAGTTAGCTAGTGTTAGTCTTCGTAATGGCTTGTGGTGTCTAAGCCCCCAAGTCCAACTCCTGATGTCCTGATCCACCGAATATCCTGTTAATTAGGGACTTTGTTTAGTTCATATCAGCCTGAAGCTTTGTCTATGAACTTAGAGGATGACTTGTCAAATTAAATCTTACCTTCCCGTTGTCATTAACATCGTCCTAATCAGAATTTGGTTTCTTAATGTGTAACCACAAATAACAAGCTAAATGTTATAGTTAACTATAATTACCTCCTAGAATAGAATTTTAGAATAAAATTTATAATTTCAATTGATCAATGAGTATAGATTTATTTATTACACAAGAAGTACCTGGCGAAGAGACGTGTCATGTTCAGAAATTATTATTTAATCTGATTATTGAACTTTAATAAATAAAATATAACAAATTTATGTCGTACAACAAAGCAATTTATTATAGTATTTTGTAAAAAAAAATGTAATTTAATAAATTAAACAACAATACAATACTCTTTTAGGTTTCCACGGCCACTATTATTACAAAAGACTTTGTTGGTTTCTTCTGGTTTAGACAGTGATGATCAATTTTTCGCCAACGTTTCGCCAGTCATAATGCTGACTTCTTCAGGGCTGAGAATTTATCAACACTGTCTAAACCAGAAGAAACCAACAAAGTCTTATGTAGCAATACAATAGTTTAGTAAAATATTATAAACACCTTTATAGCATGTGATACTTATAGTCACAATCAACCGTCAGTTTTGTTCCCCAAATTTAAGACACTTTATAGAGGCTGATAGCTTTAGTATTTTCAAATAAGTAGGGTCGGTTTATAATACATAAATAAATAAATGCAAGTAGAATGTTTATGGCTTGTGTCATTTGCTAACTTACTAAGCTGAATATCCTAGGAAGGCCATTTCCATCAATATCACAGGCGATGTGGGGTAGACCCTGATCTGACAATCCATTTCACTCCGACCCAGAATGATAAATGTCAATACTCGTTCCTAGAGCTTTCTCATCTGTCAGTTTTGCAATTCCATTTTATTGGGTAATACGGAGAAAAGTGTCGAATCCAATCTGTTAGATATCTTAAAAAAAGCAATATTTTTATAGCAGAAATATTATTGTTCATCATTAACAGCAAATTATCCTAATTTTGTTCCCATATATTGGGATTTTCGCTGGGATAAATGCGCATTGTAAATTTAAATTAGAGTCAAATTACATTTAAATTTATTTGTGAGAAAGATCATTTATAATATTGATTTATTTTTAAGTAGGAATTTATTTGAGTTAAAACGAAATGTGTATTGGAATCCAAAAATATGCTTTGTCAATTCGTTTCTATCCTTTATCTGATGCAAAACCTTAATCCGCTCTGTCCAGGTTCATACCGGCACCTTAGCAATAGGTAGTAATAGCTAGTAATAGGCTAATAAGATAGGCGCCTCAACGAACGTGGCCACTTCGGCCTTATGTATAAAATGTCCTCATAATTACATAATATATTAGGGGGAGGAGTGGCTCGATGGTAGATCACTGAGTCGCCATGCTGAAAATCCAGGTTCAAATCCAGCTGCTGGCAAGACTTTTAATAAGTCTGTTAGTGGCCGGAGATGGATCTTATGGGGTCTAAGACCCTTCTGGGGCTCACCCAGCCTCTATGAAGTTGGTACCCAAAATAAGGGGGGGAATCAGGTGGTTGGGCGTAATCTAATACTTGCACAACCGCTGTCCTTGAAATACTTTTTTTTTTTATTAAACACTTTATTCGGACATTACAATCTGCCACTTGTGGGCAATAAGTAATGGTGCTATGTAGTTACAACCATTCCATAACAAAACAAAAAAGTGGTATAAGCAAAATAAAATAAGTGAATGTAATAAAATATATACATACGCAAGCATATATACATGCGGTAATAAAAAGAAATTATTGCAAAAATGATAATAAAATAAAATCTAGAAAAAATAAATAAATAAATATAATAATGTACACATTCAAACCCTATTTACAATTTGCCTGGGTCTCCGGAACTAAGCTTCTTTCCCAGGAATGAGGACAAAGCAGGAGTTCGGGAGCCCGTGCCCCCTTTTCCAGCCGCGTCACTGGAATTAAACTCCAATGGAAGCTGTTTAAGAGCGCTTCACACACTCAGGTCGTGAGTGGAGAATCTGGCCAGTGCCAGTACTCCAAATAACATTATTATAACAAGTCTCGGAGCCATTGCCGGTTTAGACGGTGGGGTGGATTGTATGGATGTGTGGAACTGGAGAATGACTGAGCCAGGGGATTGGGATGATAGGCAAGATTTTGGTGAAAGTTTGAGAATTTAGTAGGGATGAGGTCGAGGACGAAAGGAATGTTGAGATCATTATGGAGGGTTTTGTTGGAGACATAATAAGGAGCGTTGACAAAAGTTCTCAGGACTTTGGATTGAATGCGTCTGATATTCGATTTTTTTGCGGTCCCCCACAGTTCCAGTCCATAGGTCCAAATAGGTTTGATGATCGTCTTGTATATTAGTAGTTTATTGTCTATTGAAAGATAGGAGGCCCTACATAGCAATCTGTATAGTTGGCTGAAACGTCTTTATGTTCTTGTCTTTTGAGTCTGGTATGAGGAAGAAACCAAGGTATCGTACTGTGTCGGAAATAGGTAGGATGGTTTCATTGAATTGGACAGAAGGACATGTTCCCCGGTGAAGAGTAAAAGTCACGTGTTTGCATTTTCCTTGAAATACTATAGTATCTAAGCTGTACTGAACCCCAGACCCATTCACGGGTTATAGTGGTACAGGTTTTTTTTTCTTACACAATGTATTACCTTCATAAGTAATCAACTATTTTTGAATGTTACTTATTACGAATCCCTCTCTTTATTTTACTATATACAAAGGATTCATCAAATATCATCACTGTTGTCCGTCCAATTATGTTAGCGTTCGATTTTTTCAAATCTGTCTCCATCGAAAAAAAAAATGGCGTGACAAAGTTAGAAAAGGGGAGAGATCTAAAACTGATTAGACAGGTCATGAGGGCTGAGAAGTTGCTTGCACAGAGTATTGACTCAAAGGCTTTGCTAGGGCCTGATTCAAAAATGGTTTTGTGTTTGTTTTTGTGAGTGGGAGATGGGACAATAACAGCTGATTGGCCCTTTCATCCATCACTGTTGTACAAAAATTGGATTGGATCTGTCAACAGAGCTCTTACAAAGAAACAAAAAATAATATTGTACAATAGCAAACGTAATATTGTCACAACAGACGATAACAGAAACATATGTAAAATGAATTCAATATTATTGAATATACAAAAGGGTTCCCATTAATTCTAAATATATTCCCTACTGTACGCAAAATATAAGTAATAAAACATTAATGATTTATAATGAATGTTTTATAAAATAAAAGAAAAGGATACTGCGAGCCTCATCACCGTAAAAATAACAAGTTAATAAATAAATAAATTAGAACCTTCCATTTTCTCACCCTTCTCTTAGAATGTACACCGTACGGTACAAGAGATCCTCTCCACCCTATTCTAATCCTAATCCTGTTCTAATTCTAATCTAAGAAAAAAAACATTCATTTTTTTAATATTGATTTTTAAAAACACTTAAAACAATTGAACACAGGAGATGTTATAATTGAAAATACAGTTCAAACTGTATTGTATTTTGTAACTATTTACAAAAAAAAACCTGGCTGATGAAAAAATCTAAATATAGTACTGTATATTTATTTTTAAATTATTCAACTCTTTTTTCATATTTTAAGTTAATAGCTAATATAAAAACTTTAAATAATATAAATATGAAAAATGTACGACTTGTTTTCGATAAAAAATAGATAAAAAAAGAAACAACATTAAAGTGAATATTTCACAAAGTATTGAAGAAACTATTCTCCTTAAACCATTCAATAAGGGGTTTTCGTAGATAGCGTATAGGCCACCGTGTAGATGGCACAATATATCGATTCCACCTTCCATAATAACCTGCCTAATAAATATTTTAAATTATTCAAGGTTATTTGGATGTTATTTTTATATATTATCCACCATGAATGCCTTACTGCCTTATTTTTTTTAATTTTACTTTTAAATGAACTACATATCGTATATATAAGATATGCAAAATTCAAATGAGGTGAATTAATTTATATGTACGTTCCGTGAAATAAAGGGTTTAATCCATAAATTAAAAAATTATGGTAGGCTCGGGTTATATGAGGAGCTGTAACAGAAACTATTAATTTATATTTATTCTAAGTGACTGTAACTGTTACTATTAGCAGCTACTGTGTCTTGTAATGTTATGTTTGGCTACCTTCGAAAGAGCAACGGGTTTCAAAAAAAATTCTATTCAATAATTTAATAATAATGAGTTAACGTGTTATTTAAAAATAATTGATTTTCTATATATAATTCAAACAAATTAATGCAACTGTTTAAGTATTCCAATCCCTTCACCCATCATACATTTCCGATCTTCTTCGATTCAAAACCCCTGTCCACTCACGTAACAACCGTTCTCGGCTCTCAAGTCTATATACTAAGTCCCACAGAACAGTAGCTTTTTGCAAATCTTTCCTTATCTGATCTTCGTTCCAGTAGAACTCAATAAATTCATCCATCAGTCGTTCCAGTAATCTTCCAACCTTCCAATCCCTTTTATTTAATCACCTCATATCCTTAAAATTCCCCAAAAATCGGAAGTTCAGTTTGATGATTAAAACAAGTTAATTGCTGGATGAATTTTGCATATCTATATCTTTTTCTTCAAATTTACAACGCTTCAAAGTAATACCGTTTTAAAATCAGTAATTATGTTTTGTTTTTTCTTTCATTATTCTTTTGTTTTAAATTTATAAAAAAATAGAACCTTTAAAGTAAACCATAATTTTTCCTACTCTAGCCTCTTTACCCAGTTAGCTGGTGTTCCTCAAGGTAGTATCCTGGGTCCCATCCTATACACAATATGTACAGCTGACATCCCAACCCATCCAAGCACTGTCCTCACTACGTACACTGATGACACATGTGTGTTATCAGTAAATAACGATCCATTTGTTGCATCCCAATATCTTCAATCCCATATCTCAAACTTTCAAGAATGGTGTCAAAATTGGAGAATTAAAATAAATCCTAACAAATCCCACCAAATTACCTTCACTCTTCGTCGTAAACCTACGAATTCCTGCCCTACTGTATCCTTTAATAACATTCCACTGATCCCTGTCGAACAGATACGTTACCTAGGACTCCATCTGGACAAACGTCTCACTTGGAATCCTCATACAAGACTGAAAAGACAAGAAACTGCTCGACGATTTCGCCTACTTCAACATTTACTGGACAAACGTTCAAAGCTACCAATTAATTACAAAAGACTCATTTACATGACAGTTATCAGACCTATTTGGGCATACGGAGTTGAGCTTTGGGGCTCTATTAAACCATCCAATTCATCTCGCATCCAATCCTTGCAATCCAAAATCCTTCGTAAAATCCTCAATGCTCCTTATTATGTCACAAACAAACTCATCCATCATGATCTTAATATCCCATATGTTGCTGATTTGGCCCAAACTAGATACCTATCCTTCCATGAAAAGCTCCATACACACTTGAATCCGCTAGTCTCTCGACTTGCTTCCTATAATATTCCTGATAACCCTCCGAGGCGTCTGAAAAGAAGATGGCCTCGAGACCTTCTACTATAAAACTTCATTGGAGTGCTATCAATGGATAGTTTCTCCACAAGTGATTTTTTTGTTCATGTCCTTTGTTCATACAGCCAATTTACTTGATGTAATGTTATTACAGTTGTAAATATCAATAAAAAAAAAAAAAAAAAATTTATAAAAATCTAAATATCTTTATAATTATAGATATCTTCTTTATATTTCTTTCTTTCTTTTAATGTTTTGTATTATTATCTAAATGGAACAATAATAAATATTATTATTTATATTACTTCAATACCAGAGCAACTTGGCTTTGAACAAGCTATCAAAACATCTGTTGGCAATGATTGCTTTATTTTTTAATGGCAAAGAAATTTAAATTAAGAAAAAAGTAAACAGAACGGTGATACAGCAATCAGATAGAATGAATAACAGTTTATAGAGAGAAATTTAATCAAGATGGAACAAGATTTTATGAAAAATTTACATAGCACAAATATTTATTACAAAAAGAGAGAAAGAGATGAAGAGAGAGAGAGAGAGAGAGAGAGACAGAGAAAGAGAGAGAGGTTCTACATTGTTATAGGCCCTACGGTTCTTTTCTTACACACAAAAGTGTGTATATCTTAAGCATTATCATATCTCAGGAATTATCATGTCACAAATATCAATAACAAACAGAGAGAGGAGAAAGAATGATAAAGATGATAAATGTTAATTTGAAACTTTTGTCTCAACGATGATTTATCATTGTTGGAAACATTGAGTAAAAAAGCCAACGTCAATTTTCCATATATTCCAGTTAGACTTCATATTCACTCTCTCAATATACTAAAAATTAAAACATTACTTATGGTAAGTAGTTCGTTACCATAAGTAATGTTAATACTATACGTACTAAATACGTAATATACGTACGTTAATATTAGTTCTAAACCACAATTTAACGCGAAGGTAGTTGTTATTGTAATGTCACTTATTGTTGTTATTACCATATTATATGTTTTAAACTATATTATTCATAATAGAATTAAACAAAAATTATCTAAATCGATAATCTATACGAGATTGGTGCTATTTAAAAATTTAGTTGACCGTAATAAATTTCTATCTCAGTATGCACAATTATCGGGGATAAGCTTCGTTTGCTAGAACAAACTGGGTAAAAATTAAACCAACAAAAAATTAGCGAACCATTTGTAGTCTCGCAATTGGACATATATATCTCTGTATATATTATATTCAAAAAGTATTATATACTAGCTTATGCTCGCGTGGAATTTCGCCTCCCACATAAAGTTTCGTGAAATATCATTTTAAATAAATAATTTAATTATTTTTTAAAAAATATAAGTTACTCGTACACCCAAAATTTCAGATGTGTTATATTATATTAAAGGGGAAAGCCTTGGAGTGGAATTATCCAAATTTCTTTCTTAAACTATACAAAGAACATATCTACAAATTTCAAGATGTTAAGTTGCCTTTAATTATGTACTATAACAGGAGGGCACATGCCCCCGTGCTCCCCACATAAATCTTCCCTTGCTATAGCATATGATGTATAACATATTTTACTTAATAAGTTTAATCCAAATCCATTCAGTAGTTTTTGCGTGAATGAGTAACAAACATAAATACAAACTTTCGCATTTATAATATTAGTAGGATATCAAAACAATCGTTTCACTCATGTTCTTTCTGTTATTTTAACCACTATTATCATGTGATTTGCCTTTAATTATGTACTATAATGGATTATCCACAGTACCTAAAATACTGTCGGGGGGGAAGGGCACGTGCCCCCCTATAAATCCGCTCTTGCTGTAGCCTATGTGTTATTCTGATGTATAACCTATTATTGTAAAGTTTCATCCAAATCCGTTCAGTAGTTTTTGCGTGAAAGAGAGACAAACATACAAACTTTCGCATTTATAATATTAGTAGGATTTTAAGTTCCAAATTAAATTATAATGATTATTTTTTGGTTGGATTAATAGACTGTAGTATCTTTTTTAAATTGGAATCAGCAGTAGAGGTCCTACATCCATATCCAATTTGTAATAGATACTACAGTCTATTAATACAACCAAAAAGTAATCGTTATATTTTAATTTGGAACTTGAAATATAATTTTGTAAATAGAAACGTTCAGAGATGTAAAAAAATCAATGTGTATAATTTTTAATTACATATAACTGTTGCTTTTTAATGTGAAAGCTTTCTAATAACAATGTATAGTTTAAATGTCTCTTTGAAAAATTATAAAGAATTAATTTGGAAGCATAATTAATAAAATATAATTTATATCTAATCATAAAATTAGAAATATAAAACTAATTAATTATTAAATAAAAATAATTACTTATCGTAGATAATAGGCTGTATACATTTTCAGATTGAGGTCATTGATTCATAATTTGGTGAATCTTCGATATAAGACTTAGCCATAGTTACTTTTTTACATAAAAATACATTCGCTTCAGTGTTTGTATATGCCTATATGTGTTCTTATATTAACCACCTAGTAATGTATATATATAAAAAAACAAAGTTTTTAAAATTTATTTATTCTAAATATATTCATACCAAGACTTTATACTTTTTTAAATATTTTTAATCCCATAAATGAAAGGCTAGTAAAATAGTAATAATACATCATTTTTTTTTAATAGTCAGTAATAAGTTCATTTATTCTGTTCATTAAAAATACAAAGCTCTAAACATTAAAATTAGCATATGATGGGTGACTGAACAGGTAGGGAAAATCCCTTGATTCCCAGTGTCTGTATCTGGAAAAGGTAGAAAAGACAGTTGTAGCAGGACGGCAGAGTAAAGATGCAGAGGGACCTGAAAAGATGTTGCAGATGTATAACACTCAAATATAACAGAAAGAGTCATTTTCAAAGTAAACATAGATTTATATCTAACCACGATCACCATATTTTCTGATGAAAGTAAAGCCTAAAATAAGACTAACTAATTTTTTAATAGTGCCAACGTTTCGGCCTACGATGTACGCCATCTTCAGGAGATGAAAGAAAACAGAAAAAAACTATAAAAACTTTGCAGTAACAAGTAAGAATTACAGAATAGAGTTATATATAGTTTTACATATATCATTTATATATATATATATTATTTTCTCTTCAAAACAAAAATATTTATACAATAATAATAAATCACACAGAATCAATCCAGCATATTACATTCGGGTGTCAGGTTCTTGCTGGCAAGGAGTATTTGCTGAGACACAACAATGTGGCAAAAATTGTACATCAAGAATTGGCTATGAAATTTAGTGGACAAGACCTATCCTTATTACAGATACAGTCCTCAACCAATAATTGATAAAGGACACGTCAAGCTTTATTGGGACCAGGCCATCATAACTGATCACACGGTTCCTCACAACAGGCCTGACATTTTGCTGATTCAAAAGAAGAAAAATGTGTAAATATAATTGAAATAGGAGTACCGGCAGATGATAACCTCCACGAGGTGGTCGTCGAAAAAATTAGGAAATATCAGGACCTGGCAGAGGAATTGAAGCAGTTGTACAAGCTTGATAAAGCAAAAGTTTTGCCTTTGGTTATATCCACGAATGGACTGATTCCGAAAATGACATTAAGCAGCATAAAGGAATTGAACCTTAAATCCAATATTCTGGATGAAATGCAAAAAGCGGTCTTGCTCGGAACTACGAGTATTGTTAGAAAAATTATGAATATTTCTAATTAATTTCTCTAGCATAACCCTTGACTTATGTCCGGCTAGGTCCATTCTCCAGGTAGAAACCACGAAAAAGAACATCAATTATAATAAAATATTAAGCTTATAATTCAATAGATAACAGGAGCGCGCTATTAATATAAGAATCAAGCAAGACAAACACAAATAAAACCTTTATATTTCAAAAATTATTGGAAGACTTTATTCCAGAATAAAATTATTTGTTTTACTCCACTATGAAAAGTTCTGGCACTATAATTAGTATTCCTAGACATGTGACACGTGCTTTTCTGTTTACTTCAATAGTGCCTGAGGTACTGACTACATCACCGTTAATTCATTCAAAAGAACCTTCAGTTAAAAAAATGGCTAAAATTAAAACACTTACATATTCTAGTAAAACTAGTTTAGACGATTATTAAAAAGTTCACGTTATCGCTGAAGCCACTCAAGTAAAACGACTATAAACTTTATAATCATAGGCTTTAAAACTTGTGAACAATGTAACGTGGTAAACTACGTTCACAAAGCATTTGAAACCTACCGGGAAAATAAAATACACGAATGGAGCAAAATGCCAAAATTTTCAAGCTGTATTTCCTAATAATGTTACCGTTCGAAAAACCAATTATTTCCAATGTTTTTATTGTGTTTCAAATGTTAGCCTAAATCTAAAGAGAAAAAAATTAGCGGCATTATGTAAAAATAAATGAAAAATAAACATAAATAAATATATATATATATATATATATATATATATATATATATATATATATATAATGTAACAATACTAGGGTATTTTCTAACTAACTCACCGAATTAAAGAGGTATCCTACGTCCCTTTACGATAGCAATCCACAAACCAAACAAATTCAAGCAATATTCTCGATTACTTTGCCTTCCTCCCTCAGGAATCCACTTCACCGTACAAGTTAACCTTACCTTAAAACCCTCTATACAACTTCGCCTAGCACTATATCCTTTGAAAATCATCCTCTATAAATAGAATTTCTTTTCTATTTTATTTTCAACAACACAATATAATTTGAAAAGGGTTCAGTATATTATTTACTTTGCACGTTGGCAAACTCCTATCTTAGGTAATTCAAGAATTAATCCTTACAAATTTATTAGAAAATTAGCAATATCCAAAATGATTATAGAACACCCCCCCACTTCAGAGTTCCTATAATGAGCCTTATTTTTCTCTTTTCATTTTGTATACACTTCCTTGGTTGCTGTATTGATTGGAGACATAGAGAATGACCAAGCTGATTGATCATAATCTCCTTGGCTTTGAAAGAAAAATCCTCTGAAGATTCTTCGCTGAAGTTTATCTAAAAACTGGTGAAGAACAAACAACGAAGTCTACTCAATGTACAATGAAGCAAATGTTGTTCACTCCTTAAAAATTAGAAGACTGCGATGGGCGAGTCATGTGGCTAGTGTGAGTGGAAGATGTGGCAATTCCTAAAAAGGTTTTGGCAGAGCCTACTGCAAGAGAATAAGGGGGAGACCTGGTCGGTTGGTGTGAACAGGGGCGGGAGGAATATCTGGGAGTCAGGAGCTGGATGACAGCTGAGAAAAACATAGATGACTAGAAGAAGCTGATGGAGGAGGATGGAATACCGAGTTGTAGCGCCTTAGGAAATATTTGTTTCTAATTATATTTTGGTAATTTGTTACTGACTTTTTGTTTTGATTAATACATCTTTAGATATTCTGATGGTTATGCAGAGATTACTTCTTATTTATCAGAATAAGATAAAGAATATTGAATAACATAAACTGAGTTAATAATTCTTCTTTGGACTCTTGGAATGTTATGATGTGATAATTGACAAAATAAAACAAAACACTACAAAACATATGTTAGAGAAAGCTTGTACTTCAGCGGTAGGTTACATTATTACTCCTACAGAGCCTATCTATTTATAAATACTTTACACGCATACAAAATTCTTGTAATTTCTTGGAATTCCCACTCTAGTTATTAAGATCCTGTTTCCGAGAGAGGAGTAGGAAAGGACGTTAAAGCCAACCTCAACTGTAATAAAAAAGGGTTAATATAAATTTAAATAAAACTGCGTCGTTAATATACAAGTGCTTTTCTTAATTTTTTATTGGCCGTGATACCGACATAGCCTACTTTATATCACAGCTGTTATAAATAAGGCATGTGAAAGGTTACAGTTTAATTTACGGTTATAAATTGTTTAAATAATATTGTGTGTAGAGTAAAATGCAACTATAAGATATAAAGAAACACGGAGAAAAGGTTGTTTCTTTTGCTTTTTCAGGTGAGTTTTGTAAGAAATTATTGTAATTCTTTAAGACATGTAAATATGTATTGTAAATAAATCTTTTGTTTTTTCAGAGAAACACAATTCAGTCTTTATTTCCTTATCCAAATGCATAAAAATATTATGAACATATAAGCAATCCAAGGTATAGGTAAAGCCGGCCAATATAAAATGGTTAAAGAGAAAAAAATGAGCAAACAAAATCAGACCTAAGTTTAAACAGAGAACTTTTAAACTAAGTTGAAAACAGAGAAAGTAGAAGAATAAGCGACCACTTTAATGGAGGGTACGGTAGGCCGGGGTGAAGACTGATAACACAATCCAAGTCATTTGAATTATTCTCATTAATCATCTTTTTCACCTTCGGCAGTTAGAAGTTAACTATCTCTTTCCTCCGTAACTCGGGACAATGAAAAAATCCTACATCAACTAGAGTTTGCTGGTGCTCTGTAATCTTCTGCTCCCAAGAGGGATCCGTGAGTATTAAGCAAATGGAGAGAAGGGGAACTGTTATACACCACCAGCCCAAAGGTGTCTACCATGTTTGCTAATTTGGAGTTATCTTTTATATCTTTTACGTAATTAAGTCCCTTTGTGATACTAAAAATATCTAACCAAATATGTAGCCTTTCTAATCAAATATCTAAAAAATGACTAACCAAATAAAGAAATCAGCGAACTTTATCAGTTTCGCTAATTTTCAACTTAGCTTCGGAATGTCAATATTACTTTTTGGTTGGTACAATAAAATAATTTAATTAGGAAGAAAATGGTCCGGGTGGAGGTCAGAAAAAATTCTCTTTAGTGAGAAGAACTGTTAAGCCGACGTTTCGAAACACATAGCAGGTCTTTTTCAGGGTTAATATTCAAAATACATATATATATTTAGGTCTTGACTTATTTGGTGTTTTTTTTACTGCACCCCCCAACTATCTACATCCTCCATTATATCATCCAGTCAACTATTTTCCTCTCTATTGTAATTCTTATCAATATACTACATATACCTTATTTTAATTTATATGTTTCTTGTGTATTTAGCCCTGAGAAGACCTGCAATGTGGGTCGAAACGTCGGCTTTAAAAATAAACAGTTCTCTTACTAAAGAGATTTTTTTTTACCTCCACCCGGAACATTTTCTTCCACTTTATATATAAGGGATTTGATAATACCCATCCACCGAAACGTAGCTCATTTCTTACCAAATGAACTATTATAATTTGAGTGGAAAACAATTTGCTGGATAATTCTAATAGCGGACCATTTCGTCAGGGAGTGCAGTCAATGATAGCACAAATAAGAAAAACTTATTTTATTGTGCCCTTAAACCCATTTCAATCCACTATTATAAAGTGACAATAGTTCCGTAGTTAATGAGCATTTAGAACAAAACACAACTTTTAATATATTACACAACACACTTTCATAAAAGCCTGCATCTTACTTTTAAAATGCTTTTTAGTTAGTAAAATTTAGCATTTCGTCGTTAGTAAAAATGCAAAGTATCTGAAGTGAAGAACACACTTTTCAGGATAATATTAATACAATTTCAATGATCATTCAAAATCATTGTCTATCTTCAAACACTATAAATGGTTTGATGCCTTATAGATGACTTTATATCAATTATTAATCATAAAACAAGCGATATAGATCGAAAACGAAAAATGTGTTTTTTACACATTCGATACTTTCCATTTGCATCGACGATATATATTCAAACTAAAAATTAATAATAACAGATGATAAATTTGGTATTAAACAGCTGATCAACAAAAAAGAAATCGTATCTTCCATTTGTGCCCTAACACTTAAATCTCTCTACACACTAATAATATTTTATATTATTTCATAAATATCGAAATTTATGAAATAATATAAAATATTTAAATAATAATACATCAACTGAATAACCTATTTACTGATAAATAACAATATCTGGTGTCATTCACGCATCCTTGAATAGAGACCCCTTTAACATGTGCTATTGGAGGTTATTTAATTAGTCATAACTCTAGCCAATTAGCAAGCACTTGGGAACAGCGTAGCGGAAAAATCTTCACCTTTGATCTCCGAAACCACACTCTGCTTTGGGGAGTTGATAATTAGACAGAGAAACTGTAAATATATGTATGTCACATATCGTCGCTTAATATATTATGTAACAATACCGCCTTTCTACAACTTTTTATGAAAATGAGTTAGTAACAGTAACGCATTCTACAGGTTGAATTACACACTAAGGAAGGCACGTATTAAGGTCAGCAACATGGCAGAGTATCCTTTTTGATACTTTTCTTCAATAGTTCTGAAAAAACGGCAACTACAAAGTCTACAGACGGCGTGTTTTTTTTCTCTCCTGTAAAATCGTCCAAAGTGTACATATGCGGTATTATTTTGGCAGCAGCAATATTATTCTAAATGGCGAAATAATAAATTTATAAAACATTCTTACAATTGCACTTACAAAAAATTGCTTATTGTATTCACAAAACTACAAACGTATAATCGTAGCAATATCGTTCCGACTTTCCGTCCGTGAATAGTCCTAAGTTGATATCTGACTTTGGTATCTAATAATATAAAACTATATCTTGTAAGAAGGTTATCATCTATACTGTTATTGTTTTTCCGTGTAGGGTTATTGATGTCATTTTCAACGACTGTAATAATGGATCGATATCTGTTTGGAGATCAAAATAAAAAATAAAATGGAAAAGCATGTACCACTACAACCCATGAAAGGCCTGGGGTTCAGTACGTGGTAGAAACTGTACTGCTTCTTGGACAACGGTTGTGCGAAGAGGTGATTTGTCATAAATCACGCTCAACCGCTTGATTCCCCACCTTATCTTGGGTACCCACTTTTAGAGGCTGGGTGAGTCCCTAGAGGGTCCCAGATCCCATAGGATCAACCTCCGGCCGCTAAAAGATTAAATGAAAGTCTGCTAGCGAACGGGATTTGAACCTAGGGCCTTAGGCAAGGGTACTCGGCGTGAACTATATATTACATATGAAATCCTTTTGACTATGGTGAAAGGATAACATATCACTGAGTGGGATGTTGCAAGAAGAGCTGTCACTGGTCTTCTAATTAGAGCAAGGCTAACAGATCGCTCCAGTCTTGTCCTCTCTCGTGTCATCTTTTATTTATATTCTCATTTATTAATTATAGGAATATATGGAATATATATGTGTGTGTGTATATATATATATATATATATATATATATATATATATATACATATATATATGTGGTATTTATACATATATATAACCAATATATATAAAATTTAAATTTTAACGTAATATATTTTTAAACTATATAGTAACGCGTTGCTGTGGCTATTGTAATAGTTTAAAAATATATTACGTTAAAACTTGAATTTTAAAGAAACAATGAATGAATGGAAAAAATGAATTAAATAGATTTTTATTTTACATTTTACTCATCTTATATCTAAGTACAGTATATAATAAATAAATAATATACGAAATTCCTAACTGATAAATTACACAAGGGAACAACATTTTTGTTGCATGAAATATTTTGACTAATATTCTACTTCCTCGAGGTGCTGATTTAAGATCTGAAGTCAGTTTGTTTGTATCAGCTTTACTTTTGGGGTTATAATTATAAACTGTTTTTTAAGATGAAAATATTTTTTATTAAGAAAACTATTAAAAAAATTACCACTACATATCAAAAAATTTTCTTTTGTAAGATTTTCTGGCTTGATTCGGTTCACGGGGGCTGTTTTTAATGCTCCAACAATAGTCCGCCATCATGTGAGCATTCCAGTGACCTTGGTAACGTTCCTCCATAGTTGGAATGTCCTGATGGAACCGTTCCCCTTGTTCTTCACTCAGATCACCAAGATTTTCATGGAAACGGTCCAAATGGCTGTGGAGGAAGTGTACTTTGATGCTCATATTACAACCAAGCTGCTGGAAGTGTAACAACATTAGTTCAATATGCTCCGCATAGCTTTCTTCCTTTTTGTTTCCCAGAAAATTTTGAGCAGTCCAAACGAATTCATTCCAGGCATTTTTTTCAATATCAGTCATGTAACTAATAAAGTTTTCATCCTTTATCAACCTTCTTATTTGGGGACCATCAAAAATTCCATTTTTAATTTTTTCTTGGCTCAAATTAAAGAACTTCTTAGAGATGTATTTATAGCAATCACCACCCTTGTTCAAAGCTTTGACAAATTGTTTCATGAGCCCTAGTTTGATATGCAAAGGTGGCAGTATTATTCGATCCGTGGGCACAAGGGGCTCATTTATTACATTCAGTTGTCCCGGAACCATAGATTGCCTGGAAGGCCAATCTTTTCTAATCCAGTGCTCAGACCTAGCTCTGCTGTCCCATAAACAAATAAAACATGGATATTTTGTATATCCACCTTGTTGTCCAAGAAGAAAATTCACCATTTTTAGATCAACACTTATCAACCACTTTTGTTCGTTGTATTTGATTCTATCCATTACAGAAGCTACAGTAGCATATTCTTCTTTGACTGTAGTTGAATGTGCAATCGGTATCGAACCCAGCTTATTGCCGTTATGCATAAGTACACATTTCAGGCTACGTTTAGAGGAGTCAATAAATAAACGCCATTCATTTGGATCATACTTCTGTACTCCCATTGCTTTCAATAAACCAGGAACATCTGAACAAAAAGCAAAGTCGTCATCTTTAGAAAAGAATGACAGCAATTCTGCCTCTCGGTTACGATAGTATGAAATTCTTGTTTCTGGGGTTAAAAGATTTCTTTGCTTTAATCGAGAAGCTAGAATCTCCGATGTCTTTTTAGAAAGACCAAGATCTCTGATTAATGCATTGAGGTCTTCCTGATTAAAGAGCTGGGGCTCAGAAGTAAAATCAGGGTAAGAATCACTTGTCCGACTTTCATCACTTGAAGAATAGTTTTGTTTTTCTATATCATGATCATTTTGTACAGATGAAGAAGCTTGGGGTACTGGTGCATCGCCAGAGAACAAGACTGGTCGAGTAACAGATAACAAGTTTGGATAAGACCATTTCGACCGGTTATTTTTATTAATTCCATTAATATCAATCACACAAAAATAACAATCATCTTGATGATTATTAGGTTCCCGCCAAATCATTGGTGTTTGATACTTAAAATGGGGTCTTTTCTTATTTGCCCATAATCTCAAAGACTCAACACATGTTTTACATACCATATGAGGGATCCAGTACTTGTCACGGATATCCAAAGCGAATCCAAAGTAATCAAAATATACCTGTGTTATAAACTCTGACACACTTAGCCTACAATTTTTGAATGTATATTCACCACAAATGTTACAGAAATAGTTTGGATCGTTTCTACAGATATTTCTTAACTTGGACATTGTTATTTAACACAAGAGCACAAACTTTTTCACTAAACAACTCAGTTGAATTGAAGTTTGAATGTGACTAGTACAAATATATGTCTATCAGATGTTTGCCAAAAACAAAAGGTGCTGGAGAAAAACTGAGGCTAGATTTGTAATCACCAACCTCTAATTAGTAAACAACAGGCCTAAAACTCCATGCAACAAAAAATTAATAAAAATTTGTTCCCTTGTGTTATAAACGTTAGGTTAATGAATGAGGTATATCATAGTTGATCTTTAATTATGGCTAATAATATTTTTTTAAGTTATAACTATTTATTTCAATTAAATTGAGCGCTAATCGATGCACTATATATTTTTTTTCAATCTGTCCTTTGCTAATGCAAATAGATTAGATGGTTTACTAACACGCGAGCTTGCAATATATACTTATACATGGGAGAACCATGCTCTTGGTCCAAACAGCAAATCGGCATAGTCTGGACTTGAGACTTGTTGATGGTCTTAGCAAAAGCCAAGCTTATATCAAATGGAAGTCTTTTAAACGGTATTATGGGTTCTGATGGTATAATTGGAATACGTTGCTACAGGACGACTTCTCCTTTAAAAGTTCCAGTCAATATTGGTGCTTCAATAACATTCCCGGTGATATTTTTGAGTACCAAGCGGTAAAGATTTTTTTTTGCTTAATTGGTGGATACAAATTAAACATAATCAATAATAATGGCCGACACATATCACTTAGGGGTATGAAAAATAGTATACATAATATTCCCAGACCTACTGAATATAGACACAAAATTTCATAAGAATCAGTCAAATCGTTTCGGAGATACAGGCCAAAAAGTGAAATAACTCCTAAATTTCGAAGTTTTACAGTGGTTATGGGTGGCGGTTAGGGGGGAGGGGGTCGTTAGGGGTGGTTAGGGGAGATGGATATGGGAGGTGGTTAGGGGTGGTTATGCGTGATGGTTAGGGGTGGTTAGAGGTGGTTAGAAAAAATAAAATAAATAAATAAAAATAAAAAAAATGAAATAAAATAATAAAAAAATTTTTTAAAAATTAAATAATAAAAAAAATTAAAAAAATAATAAAAACTAATAAAATAAGAAAACAAAATGAAAAAATTAAAAAATTAATTAAAAATAAAATTAAGAACATAAATAAAAAATAAATAAAAAAAATTAAGAAAATAACAAAAAAATAAAAATAAATATTAAAAAAATAAACATAAAAAATAATAAAAAAAAAATAAATAAAAAAATAAAATAAAAAAAGAATTTAAAAAAAGTAAATAAAAAATAAAAAAATAAAAAATAAATTTAAAAAATAGTAAAATAAGAAAAAAATAAAGAAAAAAAATTAAAAAATAATAAAATAAGAAAAAAATAATAAAATAAGAAAAAAATAATAAAATAAGAAAAAAATAAGAAAAAAATAAAACAAAAAAAGAATAAAAAAAAGTAAATAAAAAATATAAAAAAATAAATTAAAAAAATTAAAATAAGAAAGAATTTTTTTTTTAATTAATTTTTTTTTTAACCAGACCATATAGTAGGGTGATTAACAAAATGGTTACATAATATTAACCAATCATTTAAGGTGAAGTAATACCTTATGTACTACCTTGTTTTTATTCAGTTAACTTTACAAATACTATTTACTACTATTTAATTTTTTTTTATAAATGTTTAAATAAATATATTTGAGCCATCCCTGAAGTGGATACTTCCATAAAAAAAAAAGAACATTTATGAGTATTAGTGAGTATTGGCGTGCAAGGAACAAAAAGTCAATATTTTATTACATAAAAAGTTTTAAAACTCAAAGTACAATTGGTAATACAATTAAGAAGCATATCGTTCCACTGCTAAACTAACTAATACCACCACTATTATAAAATACTTTAAACACAGAACACAAATTTCGGAGTGTTTCGTATAATTCAACTTTTTCTTTTGGTATTACATTTATCGGTTTAGAATAACAAACATGAACCAAATAAGAAACATAATATTCACCTGCTGCATACTACAAATACAAAAAAAAAAACTACATTTCCAGACAAAATAACTAGTAGTTAAAAACATGAGCTACGATGTAATAACTTCTTTACATAACCTAAAGAAGATAAAAGAAATCCATTTATGCAAGTAACCTGCTTAGAGTGCACTTGTTTGGGAAGTGAGGAGATTTTTGAAAAGCAATGGTTTATATTAGGATAGGGAAGAAGAATGACGGATATTAGGTGGAACAACAACCATGCTCTATTACAAAGGATGCAGAACCACCTATCTCATATGGAAACCCTATTGTAGCATTCATTTACAAAAAGGATTTTGAATGTATCGTTAGAAGCGAGATATGATAAGTCGATAATTTCTTGAGCGGAAACAGAGCTCCTTGGATGAACTAATGACTCAGACAAAGGCAACCGATGAATTTTAAAAGGCGAGTGATACAAGCCCGACCAGAACACGACAAACCTTTTAGCAGGCCCTGTATCGATAAAGGCTGCCTATTAACAACCCACGGCTAAGACCTTCAAGCCAGTCTGTAATTCAATCTCTTCATTCCAGCTCAAGATGAGAAACATCACAACAGTTACGCAATCTCAGCCTTCTTAACCGCATCGCGACTATTTTCGTCTTAACTAATAATTCTTCGTATGAACCAAAAATCAATGGCATTACTTTTCGATACTATATAGGCAACATAAAGAACAAAAAATAAATGTAAATGCTACAGTTTCAAATTAATTACCAAATATTTTTCCTGCTGGTCTCATCTGTTTGTCTCTTTCAACATAAATTTTATCAATCAATTAGCTTTCTAAAGCATGTGCAATACACGTTTTTTAATGCTTAACTTATACTCAGCTTAAGCCTATTATATGCCATAAGCCTATTATATAGGCGTAACGAGGGGGATTATTGGGGATGTAACTCCCCCCCCCCCATTGCATAGAAGAAATTAAAAAAAAATGTAACAATTTAAAAGAAATAAAAATTTTACTTTTTCAAAGTTATTATTGCGGGATTACAGAAGTAAGAGTCAATAATGTCAAAAACACAACAAAGAAAGTGCAAACACAGTTATTTGAATGAAAAAACTGTTTTTATAAAATAAATAACATTTATAAAAAATCATAATCTATTTATTTAATTTGAAGCTACATGATTATAGTATAATATAAATTATACCTATATTACGAGGCATCTTTCTTGAAGGGAGTAATATGTTGGAGTGGTTGACTGGTGGGGGTTAACCTCCCCATGAGTCAACTTTAGTTACGTCAATGTATGCCAAAACCCGTTGTTTATTCATTTAACGCTATTTGAATCCAGGTATAATTAGGGTAGGGATATTTAACAGGTATCTGATATCACACAGGTACTTTACGTCCCCACTGAAGGACGGCACAACCAAGGATTTTTTACTGTCTTTAAAAATATTAAGACCATCTGCCGGGTTGCGAATCTTAGGCATATTAGTTTGCGTGCTAAGCACTACATCACAGGTGACCCCTCTTTGTTTGTTTGTTCATTTAACGTCACTTCATGCTGCTATGGCTAATCGGACGATGCTACAGTGGGAGCTCTAAATTTTGTCTATCCAGGTTTAATTAGGATAGGGATTTTTAACGAGTACATGGCATCGTACAGGCTCGGGACCCCCGTTTAACGTCCCTTCCGAAGGACGGCGTAACTAAGGATTTTTTACTCCCTTAAAAAATCCTAGGGCCACCTGCCGGGCTACGAACCCGCGATCTTGTGTTTAGTAGTCTGTTACGTTAATTACTAGACCACAGGTGACCGTGATTCACGGTTGCACATATTAATTGGAAATGCCTACTATTGCCAACGTCATTTTTCAATAAATTATATATGATGACCGTGCCTCTCTTTGAAATAAGCAGTAGTAAAAATTTATATTTATTTTTTTTATTCAGCCTTCCAAATCATCGTGAAGGACCCAGAACATTAAAAACAATTAGTGCAATTTCCAATCCATTGAAACCTGAAATGTGTTTTTAAGTCATATTGTTACAGGTGGCAATAAACCCTGAACTTAAATCGTTACTCAACCATTAGTACATTAAGTTATAAACATGGGGTGTGGAGTAGATCAGTTTGAAAAGAGTTGCAGAACCCAGGTTAACAATAAATCCTAACCCAGGTTTGTTCTTTCTTCATTCAACGTCACTAGGGGGATGGTCGTTTGGGTTATAGATTCATTGTCTGTTTGATTTTTGTCTTGTTTCTTGTGCTTTCTTTTGTGTTCTACTCAGTTAATGGTTTCTCAGTCGCATCCGTTCTTCAGGAATGCTGTTCTCAAGTGCCTCTTCTCTTTCGGAAGCTGAGATTCAGCTATCATTTTGTCTCTGTTGAGTAGAGTGTTGATGATTCCTTCCTTCTGAACCGGATGGTGATGTGAAGTGGCATGAAGGTATCTATCTGAATGGATAGGATTTCGGTATATGCTGTGTCCTAGGTGGTTTCCTTTCTTTTCATCCAGGACTTCCAGGAAGGGAAGTTTTCCATCCTTCTCCAACTCCATCCCATGGATGTGCCTTTCAATTGTTTGTAGTAAACTCTATTGAATAGGAAGTAAACTTCGTCTCAGCTTCCGAAAGAGAAGAGACGCTTGAGAACAGCCTTCATGAAGAAAGGATATGACCCAGAAACCATTAACCGAGTACAACACAAAAGAAAGCATAAGAAACAAGACAAACAAGTGCTGTAGCAGAACACTTCCACAACACTAACCACCACATACCCTTCGAAAACACCACTATCCTTGTAAAAGAAGCTAATTACCATCTCCATAGCATAAGAGAGGCTATCGAAATCGTCAAAGAACTCAACAATGTCAATAAGAAAGATAGCCTATAAACTTAGCAAAAACTGGTATCTAGCCATCCAAAAAAAGAACCACACATTACCTTTCTATCCACACACAGTTGAAACCCACCCCACCACGAAGATACCCTAACACAACACGACCAGTACAGGCCAGCCAATGGAAAGGCGACTTCGATCGAGACCTCCCCCCTGGGTATAAATACACCGACGCCAACCACCCAATTGTAAAATAATATAACAATCCCTTAAAATGAAGCTCGCTTCAGCAAAAGGGAAAATAACGAACAAGCATGTAAATATGTAAATAACACAAATAAATAAATATTAGGGGTTAGGAAAAAAAAATAAAGAAAAAGCTCACAGCACAATGAGCGAAAGCTTGGTTACTAGCACCGACATGACACAGTCCATCCCGGCAGAAGAATATCAATGACCCTGGAAGTATACATGAACAGTACAATCTCTACTTCTGAAATTGAGACCCTTTATGGGTAATACAGTGTTTTTTATATTATAAATATGATCTTAAACATTTTCATTTTTCATAATGAAAGCAATTGTATAAAAAGATAATATTTTTTTTAAATTATTTTATTGAGTTGTACAACTGTAACATATACATCTAGTACAATTGATAAGAGTAAATAATACATGATAGGACATGTAGAGACACTAACCACTGGCAGCACTCTAAAAAAAGATAATATTAAACTTTTTAATTAAAAATCTATATTTTTCAAAATAGGTTTTGAAACATTTAAAAATATTTAAGTATTTTCCATCCAAATCTCAGCAATTGATGTTGACTTATTCTACATTAACAATAGATTTATATTTTATGTTGCAGGAAGATGAACCCAAGGAGACTTGTAATTGGGAGAAGGCCTGTGTGTGGTGTGGTGTCTCTCTACTAATTCTTGGGGTTGTAGCTTTGTTGGTTGGTGAGTATTCACCGATTGACAATTGAGTATTGATCATGACTACAAATAGTAAAACATTTATATTATTGTACTTTTATTATTATCATTATTATTATTAGCATTATTACTTTTATCAATAACTTCTTTATATATTATTATTTTAATTTATAGCAATACCAAAAATAATGAAAAAAAAAAATCTAGAACTACAGTAGCAAAATTCCTAGAAAGTCAACACTTCAAAGTAGTAAAAGCAATGCCTAATAAATAATTTAAACAATATAAATAATCTCATAAAATAAATTACTACTATTTCAGTTTACCAGGAGTAGAAAAGAAGTAATGTACACAACCAAAATGGGTACTTATAGGAGGATAAATTACAATTCTCAAAGAATATTTTTACTATATGAAACCTTTCGAAAATAGTCTGGGTTCACTAAGTGAATGGAGATTGAAGATGAACAAATTAATCTATATTGCAATCAAAATGTTAAAATATGCATTAACAACTACACCTCAGAAGAAATCAAAATACAAAGAGAGGTAAAACAGGGATACATTCTATCATCACTGTTACAAAATATTTATCCTTAAATACTAAAGAAAGCTTTGGGAAATTGAGGATATGGGATAAAGGTTAGTGTAACCTGATTAAACAACTTAATTAACGCAAAGGGCACAGTGATTTTGGCGGAGAGAGTCGAAAATCTCCAGAGATGAATGAATAGAGTGTTTGCTTGCAGCAAGGAATAGAGCTTATAAATTAACACTAAAGAACAAAACTTATGGTAATGTCAAAGAACAAACCAACAAATATTAGTCTAACTTTAGAAAGCAGGAATGTAGAAGGAATAGAGGTGTATCTTAGAGTAACAGTGAACTGCACAAATGAATACACCCATGAAATAAGAGAGTATAAAAAGTGAGAGCCGATTTCATTAAAATTCACAATACTTTTCATAGTAAGTATTTAAGTATAACACTAAAACATCGCTTACATACTCTCTACTCTCCTTTCTGCAGAGGAAGCACAGACTGTGAATGTAGCAATTCTTAAGATTGAAGTATTTGAAGTGTGGGTATATAGAAGGATTGTCAGAATATTATATAGAGATATAATATTCAATGCAGAAGTCCAGAGATTCATAGGCAGGGAAAGAGAGGTTGCTAACGCCTTCAAAAGATGTAAGTAGAATGTCTGAGCCATTTTATAGGAGTGAAGAAATATGCATTTCTACAGTAGATTGTCCACAGCAAAATCAGTATAGGCAGAAGTATTGCAGAGTTATGAAATCTGAGAGAGTGGTTCATATGTAGTTCTTTACTTTAGAGCAACCCCTTCCATAATAAATATGACAATGATAGCCAACCTTTGACTCAAAGATGGTGCATGAAGAAGAAGATAAAGAAAAAAAAATGTTGAAGAACCGCTACTGATACAATAGGTATTACTTAAGAATAATTGGAAACTGGGACAACATCTATATCTAGAAAATGTATTCAGGAAAAATTACTGTAAGTAAATTATAATAATGCTCAAGAGAACACTCCCAATATTTATTATTCATACTTCTTTGAACCCATTTCTAGTCATATTAAATCAGTAGTTTCTTATTTTACAGGTCAGTTAACACCAGTACGAGAGGCTATAGTGGCAAGGCGTGGTTCCCTTGCTTACTTGGACAGGAAAGCGATTGCCTTCAACCAGGGCCTGGAGTTTTGCCGTATTCTAGGGCTAGCTTTATTGTGTGCTGCAGCCATCCTTATCCTATTGTCCTTTCTGCTCAGCGCCTATAGTACCCCAAGCAACCAACAATACAGTCCGGTATTTGCAGGTCCAGCTGGTGCGAGCCCTATACCACTATCTGGAGTTCTGACAACAGTCCAACCACCAACCTGTACAGTGCCTCCTCGGAGGTAAAATCATTTTAAGTTCTGAAGAACAATTAAACCTTGATAAACAGCACTAACCCAACAACAGTATTACTGGTTGAGTTAAAGTTAAAGTTCATTCAATAATAAATAGTTCACTTTTACCATCCATTTTTTAAATTAATCCATACCATCCTAAACATCACAGAAGTAATGAGACACATCCTTAGCTTAGCGCCTATAATAATATTATCTATCAAGACTACCAAAATTCATTTCATTTTTTTTAAATCAGTTGCAATTACTAAATAGTCAATTCCAAACAGCACGAAATGTTCATCGCCTTCATGCTAAATATGGTTTGAAACAAAAATTACTTTCAAAACATTCACATAATTAATTCAAATAATTGGATATCACACTCTGCTATTATAAAAATTATTCTTTTTATAAAGCTTGTCATATTTGCAACATTAATTCTTAATATAGTACATATCACAGGTTTAGTACAGTGGCAAAAGGCCCAAAATAATTAAGACAATAAATAAAAAAGGAAAAAATTACATTTAAAAAGGTTAAAAATAAACTGAAATTAAAAAAATAATAATAATAAAAACCACCTTAATTTCTTCTAGTTAGATATCAGAAGTAAAATTAAAATTAAGATTTTTGTTGAAAAATCAGTCCACAAGGTGCTTATAGTGCATTAAAGTGGCCTTTGAATGTTTTAGCTAAACCAAAGTCGAATAATATTTAGAGGATGGTATGGATTTAACAATTTTCATAAACAAATTTAAAGAATACAGAATTGTATTTTGAGCCGAAATAGAAATAAATACTTAAATACCAAGTTTTTATAATGATCAATAAAGTATTAACAAATAAATCCGACATCAAAAAATCAAGCGCAGCTTTTCTGAAACAGTTTTTGAATCATTATCAGATTATTCTAGGAGATGGGTGGTTGGCTTTTAAGATTTATTCTCATTAGTTTCTGTTGGGAATTAAATATTTGATATGAAACAGGAGAGTCAACATAAAAACGAAATAATGAGCTTTTTTATTGGTCGAAAGTCTCCTTGTCGGCCAAATCATGTGCACTAATTCAACTAGTAATCTACTTTGTCACAGAAACTCAGGGGTAATTTTCTGATTCATTTATCCTTTAAGAGGAGTAGTTTATACTTAAGGGGATTAGTCAGAAAACAAGGTTGGACCAAAACATCAACTGTAATTGATAATTAAACAAAAACTCATTGTTGAGTTTTTGTGTGGAGTAATTATATACTGTTTCACAACAAATAATAACCACTATCAGAAAAACTGTATCAAATAAAAAAATTGTTTGGATTTAAAATCAGCTGTTCTTACATGTTACTTCATAATTCAATATTAGCCTTCATAATCTAGTGATGCCTAATAAATGCATTAATATATGTCTGAATTAACATATCAAATGAATATTTTGAAAGCCTTATGGATATTCAACGATATTAATATAATGAGCCTTAAAAGAATGATTACCTGGTTCTGATTGTTATTAGAACAATAAATATTAAATCTTGAGACGAGAAACATTGATAAAAAATAAATTATGAACCTGGAAATATATCCTTAAATAAATACCAAAGGTTTAGCCACAGAATATTCCCAGGAGCTGACTAAACTATTTCCAGATCCTTTAGGTGTTCAAACGAGGTACTATTTCAGCAACTAAAAATGAATCAAAATTTTAACATTGTTGCATTAAGCTTTTATTAAATTAAATCAAAGCAAAAAGAGAAGAAATAAAGAGGTAGAAACTGTAAAAATACAAATAACAAAAAGTACAACTTTGTATGAAACAAAAAACACATTGACAACAAAATAAACTAAGTAACTTATTACTTTTTTCTTGACACAGAAAAATGTTTTATCCAACAGTTAGTAGAACTAAGTACACTAAAATAAGTATTATTAATAACTGGCTTATCCCAAAAGTAGTAGGTTGGACAATGATTCATTGTAAGAATTTTGACTCACTCAAGTTATGGATGGAGTGGTAACCCAAAAAGTGGAGAGATAAAACATGTTTTATGATTTTATCACAGTAATAAATACAAACTGATAATTATAAATTAATGCCAGTTTCTAATGGTTTTGATGTATTGAATATTAAGTAAAACATTGCTGAGCTTTATTAACATAAACTTGATTAGTGTTTCTGTGGTCATGGTTTGGAGGAAGTAGTCATTTTACGAATTCGATAAATTAATTAAAGTCACTCAGTTCATTATAATTCATTACATTCCTATTCATTAAAAATTTACGTTAGAGTACTCGAATATTGTACAATATTAACTAAAACTACATTAAAAATCTTAATTGAATATTTATGTGACATACAATGTTGGACACTTGGACCCTGGAAGGGTTAGGTTTCAAAAAGGCGAAGAAGGGGGGGAGCAATCTGTGAGACACGGACTTTCAAGATTTTGGGTTCAGAACCCCTCGGATTCATTTGGCTCTATACTTCTCTAAAAAGTTGAACAATTATTTCAATTATTTTTCAAATAATAAATTTCAAAATTACTAACTAGTATGTTAATTATTTCTTGTACTAATCCAATGTTCTTTAGAAAATAAATTCTCCAAGGGTATGAGCACCGCTAGGTTGAAAAATACCCTGTTGAAGATGTAACCTAATTTATGTTGTTTATTGTCTTTATGCCTATGTTGTTTATTGTCGAAATAGAAAATTAAGGGGTATGTACTGAGTTAAGGTTAGTAAAAATATTGGGGTTTTTTCTGAATGACTCGGATTTTACTGAAAAAAAATTAAATGAGTGTTTTGAAAAGGGTCTTCTTTAGCCAAGTGGAATGTCTTTTATTTTCATGCATTATTAAAACTCATCACAAGAATGAAACTAAGAATTAATACTCCCTGCATTTAATGTATAAATAATTAATAAGATGTGGCATTAATTGATAAAACTTTAATGCAACTGTCTTTCTATGATTTACCCTAAGCTTAAAAGATGATAGGGTGTCGTTGATGTCTTTAAACAAATACAGTTTGATCTTAAATATCTATAAGCACAAAGAGTGGTATGAAATGGTCAGGGGTGCAGTCAATAAGAATGACTTATCTAATTGTGTCTGCATTTTGTACTAAGATGGAAGCCATCTTGAAAGCAGTGAAGTGAAGTCAATTGTCAGTTGAATCTTAGGCCAAAACATAGGCACAATAAAATAAGTCATTCTTATTCTGTGTAATTATTGGCCTCCCCCCCCTCACCATTTCATACTACTCTTAGAATTATCCAGTCAATATCTCTTAAATATAAGCACAAAGGTTCCAAATAACTGCACATTCCCCAAACAATAATAATATGTGTAATATAACTGCTAGTTATAAGTTATAATATATTATGCAAATATATTTATTAAATTTTATATATCTTAATTTTTGAGTTTCTTAAACCGACAGACTTGAATTTGATATATTAAGCAGCTATTTTCCAGTTCTCTAAAATTTATAAACCTGATAAGTCTCTGAGTATGATTTTGATGCATACTGCATTGATTTATGTTATCTTCATGTTATCGTTTCAACTGAATACAGGATGTTAAGTGGTCTGTTTACTGCTTTCCTAATTCTGTTATTCGGAACGTGTTGTAGTATCCTACAACCCTCTACATATCTCCTATATCGCTTGATATCCTACAATATGCCTCCAAAAATCCATCTCCATTGAAAGCAGTTTTCTTGCCGAGTCAGTTAAAACGGACCAGGTTTCTGAGGCATACAGGGCGGTACTTATAAGAAATGAATTGTAGAGTCTTTTTTGTTGCTATCATGACGTCCTTACTCCACAGAACAGCATTTCAAGTCCTAATTAATTTTCTGCCTCTTATTACCTTTTCGTAAATATCTTTTTTGCTGCTGCTCCCCTCCGAAAGCCACCTGTCTAAATATTTACATTGTTCGGTTGGAGGTTGAGATATTAAAAAAAGTGTGTGTGTCAGCTCCGATACGCGGCTAGAGTTTACCCCTTTCTGTATAGTTTACTATAGTAAATAAGTAAATTTTGGTACTGAAATTCTTCTATACATTCACTACCACTCAATCTTCGGTTATTGAACCCAAGCAATTAATCCATTTAAAGTCTATTTAAACATCTACTAGCCTAGTGTGGAATATGAGAGCTTTTTTATGAGTCCAGTTGCTCTTACAAAACTAAAAAGAGTGAATAGGGTAAGTTTATAAAATGGAGAAAAACAGAACCTAAGAGGAATAATTCTAAAACTTCAATGAATACATATTGTGTAGACTTTTATGTTGTGTCTTATTGGCTTATTCAAAAATCAAAGGTGGTGGAGAGTCTCCAAATCGTGAAATAGAAACATATCTTGAAATTTTTATAGCATGCTCGTGCACCAAAGAACTATTTTATCAAGTCCTAATCATACTTTCTTATCATCTAATTAGCCCGTGCCTCCCTATATCTTGTAACACTACAGGTTGATAGTTAATACCATCTTAGACCTCATAACCATGGTTTGTCTAAAGCAGTGGGTCCCTAATTATATATCCTCTGATATATTACACACTTTTTTTTTTACTATGTTTCTTTTAATTACTACCCTGTATAATAATATTTGCTTCTTATGAATTAGTTCAGCCAAATGTAATAAATGTTTTAGTTAAGACTTTTCACTTTACTAAAAATATTGTAGTTATATATTCAAAATTATTCAGAACTAAATTTTAATATCGTAGGATCATCTCAGGACTTCAATAAATCCAATGGAAATTAACTCCTTTATTATATTTATCCCATTAAATTTTTAACTATTATTATCATCTTTAGGATATTTTTTGAAGGCTATTATTAATGTGATTAATAATACAGAAAATTTGTAACTTTTATATTGTATTTTAATTATAAATTTATGATTTTTAAACTTTCTTCATAAAAAAAATAAAGTAGTTCATTTAAAGGTTATAATATAAACTTTAATGCAATACACTTTATGCTGTAATTATAAACAAATTTTTCATGATCGGCCTCTTCTTCCATTGAATTTTACAAGATAATGACTTGATTCTTCAACATGAATATATTTTTATAAAAAATAATTATTCTCATTTGTATATGTTAGTATACAAATAAATGGATATGAATACATGCATATATATTTGATGTTAAGATATTAATAATATAAATGTAAAAGAATATGTATTTTATGTATTGATAATAAAATGTGTAAACCGATTTGACTCTTAATCTTTCAAAATTTTCATTAAATATAAAGCTTGATATCTATATTTATTTATTAATTAAATATAGTTCTTATGACAGTATTATTATTGTATAATGTATCTTTATCTTTATAATAATATATTTTTAATAATCATATACAAATGTAATATGCTTGTTCGACTGTGAAATGTATATAAAATGATTTTTATCTAAATACATTTTTTTTTTTTAGAATTGGATGTTTTATGAAAAATAAAAAGCATGGGCACTGACATTAAAGGGTAGATTTTATAAACAACCAAAGTTATTCACTTCTCCTTCTGTTTTCAGTAATGAACAAATACAAGTCCTTGTTTCACTCCAATCCCTAATATGTATACCAAGTTTATAATATAGTCTTAGGGCAAATGTATAGTTTACTTTTAGATTATATATTTTAAACACTGTATAAAATTTGTAATGAAAAACAATTGTTTTCAAATACTTTCTCCAATCTTTCTGTCAGTAATTGGATTTGGTGCTAGTACAACTCTTTCAATTTGGAGACAAACAATTCTTCACATCTAATTTAAGGAAGAAATAGTTGGGGGTGCAGTCAATGAAAACACCAAAATAAGCTTCTAAATTCTAAATCCTTCATACTCAACCTCCCTTTTTCTATATTTTAATCTTCTTATTTTGTATCTTTCCGTTTACCTCCTCATTTTTCTTTCCCTTTATATTATTGTTTACATTTTATTCCTTCTTGACATGTATTTTTTCTATTTTATATTCTTATTCTTGTATTATTTTATCTGTCACTATTAGAATTTCTGTTCATCATCTACAATTTTATTTTTATCAATCACTATTTTAAGTTTATTATATTCTGTAACCAGTCTTATATGCTATCTTATTTATCTTATATCTATTCACTATTTCATCATATCTAGTCACTATTTTTATTTCCACTCCTGTACCACTTTATATATTCTTGTTACTGCTACGTTTTTATATATTTCTGTTTTTTTCTCTTAGCCCTGAAGATGGCCTACATTGTAGGCCGAAACGTCGGCACATAATAAATAAGTTATGCTTATTTTGGTGTTTTCATTGACTGTACCCCCAACTATTTCTTCCTTAAATTAGAAGATACAGTCGACCAACTCTTCTCTAACATGAATTCTTCACATCCAATTTTAAGTTCACGTAATTATCAAAGATCCGAACTCTTAAAAAATGAGCCATCGGTATAACTAAACTGTAACCTAATGGTGTAATATCTGGGCTATAAACAGGATGACGACAAACCTTTACTCCTTAATGTTCGGTTTCTTTTTTTTGCCTAGATGAAACAAGAACAGAGTGGATGGACATTGATGAGTAGTAAAATGGCTTGGTTTCCGTTTACCAAAGCAATATAGTTTGCACTCAAAAGTGCATAAACCCTGTCTAGCTGTTCACAGTAAAGGTTTTGAGTTCACTGCCTGGCCATCAGGAATAAGCTCAAAATGTATTAGAAGTTCCATCAAACATAAAGCATCATTTTTTTCGTTAACTGATCTTGGCTTGTACCTCTTTGGCCTTAATACCTTTAGTACCTTAATAAAACAGGCATAAGGAGTATTCATTTTAAAGAGGTGCATGTTAACAAAAGTTTCACTGTACATTCTCCTTCTTCCCTCAGAACAATCCTTGATTTTTTAAGTAATTGAGGCAATGGTGGATGTCTTATTATTTAACTTTTCCAGTAGTAAGGTATAATTATGCCACATCGTGATGGTTACTTTTAACTTTGGTGAAAATATTTTAAAGGTGACCAATCTTTTAAGGATAGGTGATTTTTTAAATAAGTTAAATTTATCCCAAATAATAATTTGATTTTCTTATAGAATTAAAGGAATAATATTAAAATTGTAATTATAAAATGCAACTCAAATTTACTGATCACAATTTTTATTTCTTTAACAAAACAAAACATTTTTCTCAAACTGTTCTCTACAGATGTTGAACATGAGTAACAAAAACCAGCTGGCTACAAATACTACATATTAGATATTTATAGAAATCGCTAGTGAAACAAATATTTTTGTTATTCAGGATTATTCTTAGCAAAAAATGAAATACAAATAATACTGACATTTTAAAAATTTTAGAACTTTAAAAAGACATTCTTAAAAATTATCAAGTGGATAAAATGGGAAATTCCATTCCACTCTCATCAAAGTTGAAGTATTAATTAATTTTTTTTAATTAAATACATGATCAACTACAATTCTGAACTAATGGAAATAGAATTATGAAGTAAATATCTTATTTAAATTTAAAAAGTGAAAATAACAATAATAAAATGGCTAAGTTTAACCTTGGAGAAAAAAAAGAAAGATATAATCCATAACAGATCAGTTATGACTATCGAAGTTGAAGATTATCCATAAGGGACAGTATTCGATGATACCAGAAAAAATATGTATGAAATCTTTAGATAAATTATGGTGTACAGTTTCATCACTTTCTAAAATTAAAAACTGAAAATAGAAAAGGGTATCAAGATAATTGGAATCCACCTAATTAGAAGGTAAATTTTTTAAACCCTTTGCCAAGTTAGCATTTGGCATTTGTTCAATGTAATGATTATTTGAACAACAATGGGTTTCCAGTTGATTATAAATTATTTCCCAGCTTCTAATCTAAATTTTCCAACTTAATTCAAGTACAGACGCGAAAGGACAATCTCCAATTTCAGTCAAACAAATTATTAATAAATAGTCTATAGTAATTAAACTTGCGTAATGCAGAAAACAATTCAAAGGCTGATAATAATAATAACTAGAACAAAACACTTATTAGATATCAGTCTGCTAAAACAGAAATAACTGAATACCGTAAGAACAAGGTACCCTCTATTAAGTATAAATAAAATTGGTTTAATTTAATAACAGAACAATAAAATACAATTAAACCTTTTATTAATATCTGACAAAAATAAAAATACACAAAATTTTCACTGATCTATTCCCAAATAAGCAATAAAATTTCAATTCTTATTTCAATACTTTTTTGTTTTAATAACTTTATTTTTTTTTTAAAATATTTTTCCTTCTCAATATTCTTCTGCAAAACGATGATCTTGTATCATCATAAAGCACCCATCCAAACGAGGCAATCTTAATAAGGAAGGGAGAGATGACGATTGGTCAAATGACAAAACATAAGTTAAACAACCGAATTAACCAGGGAGATGTAAATAAATTTGACTTAATATAGTTTGATTGATAACTAAACGTTTGACTGAAGCGTGACATTGTGCTACATGAGCACAATGTTTGGAGCGCAGAGCGCAATGAAGGGCTGTCGCGACCGAAGGCTCAAGGCTACGCGATAAGGCCCAGGCTCTAGACGATGCTCCTGGCTCAAGCTGAAGGGGGTCTTCTCTTCCCCTAACCCACACTCACACCCATGGTGTCCAGCCCTCATACAGCAAGGCCAGGTTGTCCACATTTGTAGCTTCCGTTATAGTCCAGTCCACCTATAATCATAATAACGTGTAAATGAAATGGATTGAAATATTAGATTTATTCTATATTTGTAAATTATAGGTCAATGTCATTAAAATAAACATTTCATTGTTACTTCTACTCATGACAAGGTTCATCAGGATTACAAACATATTTGAGAACATTATAGACTAATATAGATTTATTTATATAAACTAAACCCCAATAGGCTTGATATAATAATAATGGAATGATAATAAATAACTAAAGCCTTCCAAACTAACCTGTTGTTTCTCTGAAGATCGAATGTTAGGGTCAGGGTCTCTACCTTCCAGTTTATATTTAACCCTTCTCCAGACACTCATGGCATAAGCGTTACGTTCTTGTGAACCTAGATGAACATAAAGAACATTTGCACTTTGTACAAAAAATATTACCATAAAATATATTATTTAATATTATTAAAGTGTTAAGTCATAAAACGCATTGGACCCAGAATATGATTTTCTGTGTAATAAATGCCCACTACCCTCCTCCCGACGTCAAGTGCACAAACCTCCAAGGGTGCTGCATCCTCATTATACAAAATACTATGCTCAAGCATTTGCATATGATGGAGTGACCTTTATATTCAAATTCTAAGTACTAATAGTCAATAAATACTATTTTATTTTACTAAAAAATACATAATTGATTCTTTTCACCAAATGGGAATAACACATCTTTAGAATGATGACTTTCTTTTTTTACGGAATCGAGAGTCTTTAATTCGGCAGGAACCAATAGGAGAGGCTTTTTAGCCCCAGATTGAATCCTAAAATAAAAAGATTCCTTCAGAAAAGATTCTTCTATTTTAAATTTCATTAGAAGGCTTGATAGGTCTTCATTGGTTTACTTTGAATAGAAAATAGTCAGTAACATAAAGGACCTTGGTCTTTATATTAGCAACTCTTAACTGCTCCTTATTCACCTCATAATGGCTGGACTTACTCACCTCACTATTACTAATACAGTATTCAGGAAGAGCAAAATACAAACCTGGAGGACCTTTTTTCTGTTTGTTCAGCAAATCCTCTTGAAGCCTGGATCCTTGTGGTCGCCGGACAGGGCAGTCGCTTACACTGAACTGCAGCAACTCGGAATAGATGCCATCTGAAACATAATAAATTCAAATGCAACACAGCTAGGAATAATCACTACAACAAATAATATGTTTGACCTCAATGAGTTGAACATCATTGACTAGACTACTTGGTTTCAATTAAAGCAAGTTCCTTAAATCTGAATGTAATTATGTAAACATTCTTACCAGTCTTAGAAGCAATAGCCTTAACCTCATTGGCTACCTCCGCTATCGCTACAGAATCTAGGGGGCAGTTGTTGCTACTCAATGATTTAGTAAGCGAACCCAACTTTTCAGTAAAATGCTTATGCTTGGTCAAATAATCCTCTAGTCCAGAAAGACCTGCATCTTCATACTGCAAAAAGGTATAATTAATTTTATAATTACGTAAGTTTACATAAATTATTTTATTTCTTATCAATATAAATATACTTATTATTAACACATAATAAGCAATGCCTACGTGCCCAATTTCTTATTTTTGAAAAATATTTTAATTAAAACTCGATGATAAAATGATATTGAAGTCAATGAATATTTTAAAAATCTAATAAAATAATTTTTTTTTTACAAAATGTAAATACCTTAATCATAGATTTTAATAGGGTTTTGATATCAGCAATGATCCTATGATGTTTAGCTAGAACACTTCTTATTATTGTAGCCCTGTTTTTGACACAATCTTCAGATCCAGTCAGCCGCATTTGCATTGGTTCCAATTCACTTTTCAATGCCACAATTGATTCTATAATAAAAAGCATAACATTTTAGATTTTAAGTGTAAAACATGTCTAAATAGTGCTTTAATTTTTTTTTTAATAAACTCAAATTTACAGATAAATGTAGAATATTAAATAGTATTTTTTTTTAGAGAAACAAATAAAATAAACCAAAAATAAAATAAAAACTATGAAAGAAAAAACAACTTATTGTGAAACAATACAAATTAAATAACTAAGAAAACAGCAAAAAAAACAATGACAGTGACAAACTTAAAATGCCGACACAAATGGACCGAACTTGGCTAACATTCCCGACTTCTTAATGCACTAAACAGTCCCAACACTTCTTTATTTTACTATTTGTACTAACCTGTTCGATAAAGTGGAATGAATAAAGAACTTGAGTTCTAATTAAACTTTTTATTACTGCAACTGTTACAATCAGTGTTGCCATCGAATTAGGGCAGTAATTTATTATTATTAATTTTAATACCTAAGTAATTGTATTGTTTCCTAAGAGATTTTAAGAGATAAAGAGTTCCAGAAAGTGGTGAAACTATTAATAAAAGAGTGTTAGAATGAAGCACATGTGATTAAAAGTGTAATAGGTCAGATGATCGAAATCTGGTAGCAAAGTAATGGATAGAGTATTTGTAAGTAATCAATAATACAAAGAAAGGTACTAACCAGAAATCTTCTCTTCAGCTTTTGCTATCCACTCTGAATCAATCCTCTTCTTTGGTGGAAGCAAGGATACTAATCCTTCTTCAGGAGATGTCAGTACAACTGAAGTATTCTGAATCAGCATATAGGCCTTTTCACAATCTTCCACTAACTGCAATGATTAGACAAACCTCTATTATTAATAATCTAAGATATTTTACTTTAGAAATATAAAAGAAATGTTTCTATTGAAATAATTGGATAAATAAAAATTAAGAAATAAACTAACATTTAAAATAAAGTTAAAAAACAAGAGATCACTTCTAATATTTCCTGAGATGACTCAACTTACCCTCATCATTGTATTATCAGCAAGGATAGCCTCCTGGGTGGGTATGCGCAGAGCTTCATTAAACAGAACAGTATTTGCCATCGATATTATCTGCTGAGCCAGGTTCCTCTCCTTGTCCACTCTCTCACGCTGCAACCTCACGCAGCTCTCAAAGGCACTCATCACCTATCAAATGACCTCATATTTTAATTCATAAATATAATCAAATGTTATGATATATGTAAAAATTTTTATTCAAGATTTGTATGATGATACAATAATGAACCACACGCTAATTAGATAAAATAAAGATAGATAGATAAAATTATCTTAAATTAAAATAGTTAGCATTAGTACAGTTAAAATTGTCTCACACGGCACAAACACATTATTATGTATGCCAAACCATAGAAGAAGAAAGTAGAAACAAAAGATTCAAGATAATACCTCAGATAGTGCAGGATTGGCTCCAGCAGCCCACTTAAGCCTCTGCTCAGCACTGGCTACAAGCGTATTCTGTTGATCAAATGCTTCCTTAAGCTTCGGCTGAAGCATCTGTAGTCCTCCTGCAACCTTACGAAGCTCATGCATGAACGCACTCCTGTCTGTCAGAATAAATAGGGATTATGGAAAATTTTGGATCATCATTAACAATAATTATTATTATCCAAGAAAAATCAATCTGCTCACTGATCGGGGGTTGAGGGGAACTGACAAGGATATGCTCGTGCAACCAATGGTGAGCTGTGAGTCTCCACTGGGCCCTGTACAGGGCTCCCTCGGCAGAGACCAACTCACGATCCAGGCGAGACTTTAGGTGGCCCTGTCTCCAAGCAGCTTCTCTTTGGCTTACCAACCCACTTGCCTCTCGCACTGCACTTCGACTTAATTGCTCTACCATCTGAAAAATGAAAACAAAAAAAGTTGTTATGCTTTTTAAAAAATGTGAAATTTAAAGTACAAAGTAATTACAAGAAACTAACAAGATGAGTTAATAATATTTCACGAATAAATAGTATTTCTAAAATGATCATATAATCATAAATATAAAATATAATACAGGATGGAAATAGTTGGGGGGTGCAGTCATAAATTAACACCAAATAATTGAAGACTTATTTTTTATTTGTGATTCCCAACTATTTCCATCCTCCATTAGATCTTCCAGTCAACTATTTTCCTCTCTAACATAACATTTAATACCAATACCACACACATTACATTCCAATATCTAAATCTTTTGAATTGAACACATAGAGAATGGAAATTTTGGTACCAAACAAAAGAAAAAAAATTGTATTACATACTTAAATTTTACTTCTTAATTCATCTGTTATTATATTTTTTTTTTCTTTTTAAGCCTAACAACTGTAATCAAACCAGTAAAATACATTATAATAAGAAAATAAGCTTAAGTTAAAGAACATGAAGTGGGTAGGTATGAGGGTGGCCAATACTTAGTGGTGTTTCCACTTGAAGCCAAACATATAGTGAGGTACAAAGGTATGTCATATTTTATAGAAGTATATTGAGATTGAAATGCATTGGTTACTGGTAAAGAGAGTCGTTTGAAAAGTAGAGCAATAAATTTATCATTTTTAAAAATTGTAATAAAACCTAACCACTTTCGGAATTAATACTATATTAATTTTTGAAGGCCGACATAGGTTTTATTAATTTTTAAGGTTTTCAACTTGTTTAGTATTGAATATAATAGTCTCAGTTGGAAATTTAATATTTTATCTAGCAAGTACTTATTAATTATCAAGCAAAAATTCAGTATTAGCTGAGGCTCAATCTATAAACTATATAACAAACTATATAAATCCATTTTTAAGGAAAAAGTTTAGCTACCTTTTTACATAAGTCTTCGAGAGGAACTCTGCTTTGGGCTCCAATATCTTTCTGTTCCACAGCACCTTTTTTGAAAATTGAAGAAATGATATATTTTCATCAAATACTACTACAAATTTTATAATTATAAAAGCATATAAACTTTAATTTATAGTACCAGTAACATCCAGTCCGTTTGCCTGAAGTAGAAGACAAATAGTTGTAGCCATGGATAGTGAGAATATTCCAAGGAGTTGATAGCTGATATAGTCAGCAATATACCTTCGAACAGGCTTTGAAAGAGACTCAGGATCGTGAGGTACTGGAGGTGCACCAGGCTCCGCACGGAATCCACGTGCATCTGATGCGACCATCCTAAGCACCTCAGTCATGGTATCAAGGCGCTTGACGAAGAACATGGCTTCCAACACATCTTTTGTCTTGTCGATGCATATTGGTGCCTATAATTATAAAATTAAAAAATTACAAATTCAATTCAGCATGCCATTATACAAAATATAAAATAATGTTAAAAGAAATCTCAAAATTTTATACTTTCTATTGTATAATAATAGCAATATATATTCCAATTATCGTTTTCATTATATAATATGAAATAATGGCAGTAGCCAAATTTAACTAAGTAAAACAATGATTTCGAAGCTACTTAATTTTTTGAGTTGTAGAATAACAACTAGTTAGAAATTAAGAAACTAAAATGTTTTAAATCTAATACTCACTGTGTAATAAGTTTTGGCTTCCCTGATCTGATCAATGATCCTCCAAGCCGGTGGGCTTTGAAGGGTAGCTAAACTCTGGAGGAGAGTATCCCTACCACGGTTGACGTTAGTGAAGAGCCCATCAAATCCCATTAGTAGCATCTCACCTTGAGTCAGCTGTGACTGATCAGCTGGTTCTAGCAACTTGATGAACTGGGACTGAAGGGTCATCACCGTCGCCAGGCATGTCTCGTGTGGTGACTATAAGAAGCATATAAAAGAATTAGACTGAATTCAGATAGTTCATTAACTACCAATTAAAACGTACATTAAAAAACATTAGAATTTGCTCAATAGCCATAAACAGAAATTTTAAATAAAATAATTTATTAAGGTCAGAAAGGGTTACCACAATATAATTATTTACTTGATTCCTAAAATGCCTAGTGTTTTTTTTAATGAGTGTACACCTATTTTTGCTAAGAAGTACAATATGGGCATATGAAAACATAAAAGGAAGAACACAGAAAGATGGTCTGAAGACAGAAAAAACCACCATAGTTAAAGGATGACGGAATATTGGAAGGGACAGAAGAGTAAACAACCAGGTGGGAAGAATTGAAATTGGCACATGATCCTCAGCTGGCCTCATCCGGGGTGTTACGGCCGCTCAGTTGTAATTATAAAAAAATGTATGTTCATAGTTGATATTTTGCAGGGGTTTTTTCAATTAGTCTGTATTTTTTATTATTTTAATTTTCATTAGAAAATAAATGGTTGTAAATTGCGCAATGTATAACAGTGAAACAGCTGTTTCATACTTTTGTCGGTGTGAGTCAGGCGAACATCGTCCAGCAGTGCAGTCTAGTTTTCGATAGCAGCCCGAGCGGTCTTCTTTATCATCACCATTACTGTAGTCTTGGCCAGCGTACCTTCAGGACCTACCTTACGGCAGTCAGTGTTATCGTTTTTTAGTGCGACCATTGTTGTCCATCTGTTTTCAGTTTTTCGTGAGTACAGTCTAGTCTTCGATAGCGGCCTGAGCAGTCCTCTTTATCATCACCACTACTATCGTCTTGGCCAGCATACCTTGAGGACTTACCTTATGGCAGTCAGGTCAGTTATCGTTTTCGTAAGTGCGACCTTGATTGTCCATCTTGAACCATAAATCATCATGGTTTTGTTTTCTTTGTCCACTTCGCTCCAGCACATCTAAATCTACAGGGTATTAAGACATTTATTTATTTCAATTGCGCAATTAAATAACCATCTATTAGTTCATTTGAAAAATATCATTTATTTTGTTTCATATTAGAATTATTTTGTTTATTAATTTTATTCATTTCACTCAACTGATATTGTATTTTTTTTCATTCATGTATCTAGCCATGCTTATTTTGATTAATTTACTTGTTTATTTTTTTATATTGTACCAAATCAAAAAAGTTTATTATTTAATTATTGTAGGAAGCAATAATTGTATTTTAATTTAATTTAATTAATTATTCTTCTATTTTAATTTTAAGTAATATGATTTATGTTTTTATTTATCACTATAAGGTTTAAAAAAAAATAAGCGTTCGGTATTATCTGATATCCCATTTATTCATTTGATCTTACAATTCAAATATAATTTTTAAATGGATAATACATCAGATAATTTTCTATCAAGAAAATTGTTTGATCAGATTAAGGCAGCAGCCTATCAGAGTTTTTAGTACAATAGGGAAAGGTGGTTCAAGGGTGCAATCCCTGTTATCCTTACGCCGCCAAGTGTAAATATTAAAAATAATATTGAAATTACCTCCATTCCCATGATGATGAACCTAAGATGACGGTGGAGTTGGTTGGAGAGCTCCGATAGAGGTTGAGCGATGCCTGTCACAACAGACTCCAACCGCTCAACCATGTTGAGCACTGAAGGCTCTTCACATTGTAGCCCTTGCATAGCCTCCACCAAAATGATATTAGTGAAATTGGTGTCAACTTCCTAAAATACAACACAGTTTGTTTATATTGGTGTACGACATAAAATAAAATTGAATTAGCATTGCCTCTTAAACCACTTTAGATGAGGATTGGAAACTAGTTCTTAATATTTAGAACTTCTAGTAGCTAAGTCTAAAATTAACATACTATGAAACAATATTCTGCATGTTACTATAAATTTTCTGCTTAAATTGATTCTTGGATTGTTTTCAATAATATAACAAACATTGGTGATATAGAAAAAAGAATTTTAAAGATATCAGAAAATGTTCAAAATGAAGCATAAAAAATTCCTAATAGGCCAGCAACCTGTGGCCAGGTATCAAAAAAGGGCTTTAGGTCACAAAAAATTGAAGAGAGTTCCATTTTTGATATATTGTATGGGCATTTCTGAGTAGTGTAAATCCATGTTTGCAACCGAAAAAACGGATGGAAAAACTTTTGGTGGCTGAAAAACCTCGACATTTTCGGAGTCAATTCAGTTTTGGCTTTTATCTCCTTTTTTATTGGTGTGTTTTTGATAAAAAATATGGGTAATCATTTTTAATGTAGATTAAATTTGCTACAATTTGAACCAAACCGCAACTCTACAGGTCTAATAGATTCTGAGTGACGCCCCTTTGCGTAAATAGTAGTTGCAAAGTTGGATTTACACTATTCAGACATGCTCTAACAACAAATCAAAAATGCAGCTCTCTTCAATTTGTTGTGACCTTTAAACACCAGGCCGCTGGCCTATAATAATCCTCATGTATTGCAGAAGGAAATGGTATTACAAGTGCAAGCTTAAAAACAATTTAAATAGGCAGTCATGAGGACTGCCGACAGATGTGAAAACTCAAATACTTTGGAATAACTGTATTCGTTTTTGAATTTCTAAATCAATTATAGTCTGAATTATTTAAATTACAAATCTGTAAATTTAAATTATAAACATCAGTCTGGTTTTCCCATATATTTACACTCCGAACAATAATTATATCCATTTTCAAGTAGTTTATTTATTGGTCAAAACATATGATTGGCTGCACAAGTTCAATATCAAATATCAATAATTTAATTGAAATAATAATTAATATATAGTCATATTATTTATATCTCGTATTTGTATATATTTTATTGTCATTTTTAGCATTATTATCATAGCTAGATTCAACAATACTTAAATCATTAGTACTTTCAATCATTTTATAAGACAAGACATTTAACTATAACAAATAAAATCTTTTAGAGGAAACAAAAAAATCAACTAGTTATTGATGTTTTAAGTTATTATCAGTATCAATTGCACAGTTATTATGGAAGTAGAAAGACCTTCAATAGTACTTTATCATATAACTTTAATGGGCTCATTATGAGTAGTTGAAAAAGATGATTGATTAAATTTAATTTGTATAATTAATATAAATTTAATAACCTGAAGCGCACTATATTGGGCAAAAGCTGCCTGCAGACACTTGATGGCAGTTGAGATGTTGTAGTCCAAACCTTCCTGAGAGAGGCTCGGGATGAGGGGCACGAGATTGAGAGCCGTACTGGCCATGAGGACCATGTCTTCAAGGAACCAGTCCCCCTCACGTGATGTCAGATTGAGCAGGCAATCTCCAGCACCTGAAAGAAGAAACAGTCATCGTAAACAGTTGTCCTTTTTCCCTTAATTATTGATAATGGATAAAAGTTATTTGTATCTAAAAGTATAATGTATAATAATCTAATGCATAAATAAATCGGAGACCTAAAATCCTAAGCTTCTCATATTCATACACAGAATAAAATTAAATGATTTTTTAAGAGCAGAAAAATGAGAACAATCTAAATAATAACAGTAAAAGTTATTAGTTATACTTCCAAACACTTAAATTTTTATTTCATCATGTACAGTTTATTAAAGAAACATCTATAAAATATTGAATTTACAGGAGTCGATAAATTAAATGACGTTAAATAAACAAACAAACTTCTATTCTCAATTTAGAAATAAGCTTTTTTATATAGAAAATTGTGCGTTACAGTCTATTTTACATCATTTACATTTCACCGTAGTAATATAGTAATAGTAATATGACTAACTAGTAGCAGCTGACTCCATCATGAGAAACCTCTTGTTAAGAGCACAGAGAGCTGTGAGGATTACAGCCTCAACAGCCTGAGAATCTAGTCTTGTCGTCTCAAGATCATAGCCCGGGTGGGGGGGAAGTGTTTTCGCTCTCTCGGAGGCACGTCTCAAAGCTGCCTCGGCCTCGCCATAGTGCCTATGCAGCCCAGCAGAGAACATGGCAGCCTCCCTCATTGTCTCATCTGTTGTCGCCACTGATTGCCTGATCTGTTCAATCAGCTGTTGGCATCTATAAAATAAAACTTATTTAATAATACAATAATAGAGAATGAGTTTATTTTATTAAATCCAAAAGAATATTAAAACCTGCTCCGTATATTTTTTTATGATTCCCTTATAATATAATTTACCAAGTAATAATAGATAAATTAATGAATAACTAATATTAAAACTTTATTTTGAAATTAGTAATTACAATTTATCTTTTCCTCAGCTCTAATGGTAACCATTTTTAAAAATTTAGGTGACAAAAAAAAGGATTATTTTTCAATTTTTATTTCTTTCCTTAATCTAAAAAAAAGTGTATTGATAGCAAACACTTAACTAATTAACAAAGTTTCGATATTATACATATTTTTTCTCAGCTTCTAGGAACTGGTCACTTAGGATGAAACTGTAAATTTCTTCCAATATATAATTATCAAAACAATGTTGATCGAATTGGCAATCAATACATTATGCACTCCATTTGTTAGAATGAAAATATAATGAGGTAGGATTCCACAATATTCCAGATAAAAGCCTTTAATTTAAATTGTGCCAAAATTTTAATGTTATTATGGAAGATTCATAAACATAAACAGCAAATCAAATCATAGAAGAAATTACTTCAGAAGAACATCTGAAATACCTTTAATTTATAAATATTCTATTCTAAATAAATATCACTTTATTATAATCATCCTTACTTGTTAGGTGACATATCTTCCAACAGCTCCTGACACCACTTCTTGTAAAGTGAGGATCGATGAGAAGCCAATGAGGAAGCAGGATACTGCCGACAGATTTCCCAGTATTGCCGGAGCATGTCAAGAAGGGTAGAAGTCATTTGTGTTTGTTGGCAACAAAGCTCACCAACTTCTCTTTCAGATTGCACACACTAAAAAACAATATATATTTTTGTAAATAACTTAAGAAACTCAAGTATAACAAGTAAAGTATTACACACTATGAATACTAAGGGATCAGAATAAATTAGTTTAAATCTACCTTGGACAATTCTTTGGGATATTGAAGGTATTGCAATAAACAAAAATGCTAATGAGATCGGGAAAAAACTTTAATGATGTTATTTCAACTACTTGCTCCATCACCATCATCATAATCTTTTATCCTCGCCTACCGCCTAAGCAGTGTGAGGAGACTACTCTGTACAATCAAATATCAAGTCTGTATGGTTAGATCTAATTTTTATTATTATTATCTTTGGCGTTACTGCCCTTGAAGGGCTTGAGCCTGATCACAGATTGCACGCCAGGCTGTTCTATCAGCCGCAACCGCTTTCCATCCTCTCACTACAAGTTATCGCAGATCCGCTTCAACATCGTCTAACCACCTCATTCTAGGGTGTCCACGTCTTCGAGTACCACCTGGCTTTTCAAAAAGCAACTTCTTTGGTAGACAATTTCCTTCCATGCGCTCCACATGCCCGAGCCACCTTATCCTCCCCTTCTTTATAACACTTATTATATCCGGCTGATCATATAATGCTCTCAAATCTTCATTTTTTTCTAATTTTCCACTGTCCCTCAGAGTATATTGGACCATATATTTTTCTGAGCATTTTTCTTTCCCAGGTACATAGTCTTCTCTCCATCTCTTCCGTCAGTACCCATGTCTCACTGCCATAGATGACTGTTGGGCGAATAGTAGTTTTGTAAATGATAACCTTGGCTTTCCGAGGGAGATCATTGTAATTTACAACTCTATGAATTGCAAAAAAACAACGATTTCCACTACTTGCTCCATCACCATCATCATAATCTTTTATCCTCGCCTACCGCCTAAGCAGTGTGAGGAGACTACCCCGTACAATCAAATATCAAGTCTGTATGGTTAGATCTAATACAATACACAAACTTACTTCATTGTTTACCTTTCTGATGTTCACCAGACAAGGATTTTGTCAATAACTTTATATAACACTAATATTGATGAACATAGCTAACAGAAATAACATGGATAATAGAGCTAATAGATAACACAGATAGAGAAAATAAAAAATTGATAAAAATTCAATAAATAGAAAGAATTTGAAACTTTTTTTATAATAATAGTAATAAGGAGATATATTCGCTTAATATCCCTTTAACTATAACTATTGGCTTAATATCCCTATAACAATAACTATTGGCTTATTATCCCTATAACTATAACTATTGGCTTAATGTCCCTATAACTAATTAATATTGGGATGATTATTACCAATACTAAATCTATTTCAGAGAAGCTAAGAGTCAACCAGGGGAAAATCAAAAGGGCAGGAAAGTTTGAATATCTTGGTGAGTGGATAGAGCCCACTGTTGGTGAGGAAGAAGCCTTTTGTTCGCATTTGAATACAATGGAAATGGCGTACCAACTCGCCAAGGATATTTACTTATAAATATTTTTTTTTATTTACAACTGTATTACAATAATACAACAAGTAAATAGGCTAAGTGATACATAATGACAAGTAGAGAAACTACCCATTGGTAGTACTTAAATCACAAGTGCAACTAAGAAGGTCATGTGGCCATCTTCTATATTATAAATTATATAGAAAAGTTTAATGGTACCTGTTGAACCATTTGGTTCTGCCCTGCATTCTGAAGGAACTCCTTGATGAGATCGAACACCTGGCAAACGTCTTCCTTCGGTCTTAGACCTACCTCACGGATCCACTTGGCCATGTCGGGGCTCTTCAACGCAACCATCACTGCCTAAAAATATATTTTCAATTTTGATTGAACAATCACAGTATATTACATAGAAATTCATTACACATAGTATATATAACTCTATTTCTCTCAAAACGTTAAAAACATCATACAAAATTACCTGAAAATTACTGATTTGGTCATCACATTCTTGAATACGTGCTTGAAGAGCAGAAGTCACAGCCTGCTTAGCAGTCAACACTTGTATATGCTTGGAATATCTAAATCCAAGCGTAAACAGGGTGTGGTTAGGTTGGCCTTCAGTCTCCTATGAAAAAAACAATATATTATGTTTATTAAAGTATAATTGTCAAAACCAATCAGCAGTGTCAACTTGTACTTTTAATTAAATAGTTAGGTAAAAGTAGGTTTGAAATTGAAATAAAAAAAAATGAAGAAAATGTGAATAATATAATTCATGTAAATTAATTTCCAGTTTCTGATATAACATAAATAGATCTCGAAATGTACTTCAGTAATAGAGAAAGTGTTGTAACCAACTGTTATGTATGATTTGATGTAATTATGTGTTGAAATTAACAGAAAACATTTCAGAATTCTTTAGTAAGAAATTAAAATAAATTTTAAAAAAGATGAAGAAACTGACCTTTAGTAATGAAAGCTGGCTATGTCTTTCTTGAAGATTCTGTTGGATTGTCTTCAATTTTACCTTCTCTTTCTGCCAGCCTTCGATCATTTTCAGTAATTCTTCTAACTCTTTCAACAAAATTTTTCTGAAAAAACACAAAAGGTTTACTTGTGAACTAAGTTGTTTCAGCTTGCTAACATTATACATATATTTTAAAAAATACATTTATTTCTAATGTTTTAATTATAATTTTCTATACAACAAAGCCAAAAACAGAATACTTGGCCGACTCACTTGTTCTCGAGCCATTGCTGCTGTACTTCGACCATCCTAACCTTAAACATGCAACAGGTCACTTCTCTCTCCAAGTCTTTCTTACTCTGTTTCGTCTCTGAGGCTAGTTCTCTACCTCCGCCATATACAGCACCTACAGAAAATAATAATAAAAAAATATAATTTCATTAATCTGCAACTTGCAATATATAGGAGTATGTTTCTTTTTCTGTTCATGTTTGTTATTCTAAAGGGACTTAGTCCCAGACTAAAGTTACTTTTCTATTTTATCACAAATGAGAATCTAACAGTCAACAAGGGTACAAAATGTAATGGTCATATAATGAAATAGGTGAATTTTACACAGACAAATTAAAATAGCGTAACTAGTAAACTAGCTAACAGAACTGATAATAAAATATCCTAAACACGTTAATTTATAATTTTACAAAAAAAAGGTTCTGAACAAGGAGGAAAGTAGGAAATGATAAGTCAAATCTATGAATATAATATTTATACATGATAAATGCATAATAATCAAGATTTAGTTCTAATTTTTAGTATGACTGCTCGGTGATCAATGCATTAAGGATTACATCTAATGTTAACTAAAATTCAAAGAAAAACAGGGAAATAAGAGAGATGACTTATTTTTTTTTTAAATGTTGTCTAACATCCTTTTTCTGTGATGATAAATAAGATTGGTTATCTATATGTATTGACATTTTTTTTAAAAGTTGAATGGGAAGGTTGAATTTGATTCTAGGCATTTTTTATTTGGTTCGGGCTCGCTAAGATGACACTATAACACTCATACCATCACTTCCTGAGACAGCAGCTACATACCTGTATATCCTCCTTCATTCAATGGTGTCCAATCAATCAAGGGGTCGTATACAAAAGCCTCTAATAAGGTGAGCAGTGTCTCCTGTCCAGACTTCAGCACTCTCAGCACATGCTCGCAAGTCAGTCTGTACACTCCCTGGAAAAATGAAAATTACTGAAAATTTGTTGCAAATTAAAAAGTATATCATAAGATTGAACATTTTATAATTTAAAAAAATGTTTAGACTGTACTGTGTCTTGGATGGTTGTGCTCAACTGCCAGATTTCACCCCCCTTATTTAGGGTACCCAAGAAGCTGGGTGAGCCCCAGGAGAGTCTCCTAGATACCATAGGATCCATCTCCGGTCGCTAACGGATTAAATATAAGTCTGCTAGCAAGTGAGATTTGAAGCCAAGACCTATATATGGCAACTCAGTGCACTACCTTTGAGCCACTCCGCTCCCTCAACATTTTACATACAGTTATCATATTTGTTCTGTTTCATTTCTTTGCACCAAGGCATGTTACAAGCTCTGAAATAATAATTTAAAGGCCTTTCATACTTTAACAAATTAATAGGCTTCAATTTATCTAATGTATTTATAAAATATGTTTAATTTAACAATACCTATTGGGATTGAATAGTTAAAATTATTTTATCAATAATCATTTGACATGAACTCCTTTCATCGTATTTTTTCAGAATCATTTCAAATAAAAACTTTTAAAAAATACAATAAAGTAAAAACATAGTGAACAGATGAAAAGGCACTGGAAGAAAGGGTTTTAGTTGGCCCATTAGAGGAAAAATAAAGAAATAAATAAAATAATTACTGTGAATTTTTAACACACTTAATTAGCATCACCTGTTTTTACCCATATATGTAACAGAATTTTTGTACTCGATTTTCGGCCACTTCAAAAAATAAAATTTAAATTGAAACATTCCACAATTCTCATGGACAGATGACAATACAATAATTTTTGTTTATTTTAATTAATTTGTCATATCCAAAGAAACGGTAGAATCTTGTGCCAATTACTAAGGCATGTACTAGCGCATAAATGGCTTAATCTCAAAGAAAAGCACATGGCTTTTTGATTGTATAATTTAAAAAAAAATTGAAAAACTAAAAATTAAAATTGCTTTTAAAAATATTTCCATAATGACTACTTTTACCAATACCCGTCAATAAAATATTTACAACAATTAAAATCGAGCAATCCATGCTTTATTACGATAAAATGAATTTTTTTTCCATAGCTCTATTCATGTTTTAAACTTATTGAAAATTATTTTCTACTTTTCAGTTTTGTTCCCTATTAAAGTGAGTTTTTTAAACTATTATTTAATTAATTTACTATGATTTTTATAATTTAATGAATATTTATAATTTTTTAATCATTTATTATGATCCCTCAACATTTTTAATCGTTAACAATAAAAAACATTCTCCCAAATTCTTCAGAAATAGTTGGATATAAATTAATAAAACCACTAATCGCCTGTCATTCCATCCCAAGAATCATGACCTGATAATTGTATTTTTAAATGACCAACTAGTGAAACTCAAGAATGGTGGAAAGCTAGATAAACAGATTTTGTTCATAAAAATGACCAAAACCGATTTGATCACATTGAGAGGACGTTGAACCCATGTATGTACAATAGTACATACTTAAGTCAAAATAATTACTAGCCTGCAAGAAGATCCGGAAGAGGATGGCATGACTAATAGCAAACATGCTAATATCGATTATGACAGAGTAAACTATCGAGAACAAATTACAATCGATTAGCTACTCCACTGATAAGGGAGCATTACCTTATCAGCCATGCTATGATACGCCTACGATGAAAATAGAACAATTACTATTCCATTACCACTTACTGCAACCTATCTTCTGATAATAACTACATATAATTTTGCAATCAATCAAGAAGACTTTATATTTAATATAGAATACTTTTTATATTCGAAAGAAAATTATATACGCTACTTAACAACTACGAAATCATCATTCACTAGGGAATTCACGAACTTCAGAAAAAGGTATTTAAGTCCATCCATAACCCTAGGCAATATGGGGGTTTCGGGAAACTATTTCCTCTCCTGACAAAAGTAAACATGAAATGTAACATTAATCCAAAATCATTGCATAAATATTGCAACAAAAACTCAATAATGAGGTAATACTGACTAATTATCAGATGCCTTCGCACATAAAACACCCTCCGTGCGTGATAAAGTATTCGGAATTAACATTTCATTATCCATAAAAGAGATTGCTATCAGAAATATGAGAGATAAAATATAACAATAAAGCCTTTACGACGTATATACCGTTGAAAGCCATAACCTTCGTTTCTTTATCGGTGGCCCGCTAAGAAATTTTGGCTCCAAGAGTGGTTCAGATTTAATACAACAAAATATAATTATCACCAATATGTTAAGTTTCCATTATTATAAAAGAAAATGTTTATGTATATGAGAATCTTTTACATATTTTGAAATGTTGGGATACATAATGTTTGAAGTTTCACGATGTTTTGCTAAGAATTAAAGTAGCCGTAAACATACATACGGCGGATCCTATCAGGTCTATCAAACGCTCCTTCAAGGAATTCCTTTCTTTGTGGCTTCTACCCGATTCCGCGAAAGCAGAAAACAATTATTGTAATCCTGAACATTTTTAATTTTCAGATTGCAACAGAAATGTCAATTTCGATCATTCCTTAATCCATTTTGACTGGTTTCATCGCGACGTCTGTATATCTTTAAATTTGTACCACACTTACTGGTAAAAATAGTTATGCGTATAAAGTTTAAATTTTGTAATGGGGACTTCTATTTGTACATTTTTCGCCGTAACAACAGCAGGTACGAACAATTATATCATTATCGTACTATTCCTAAAAATGCACTTCTATACTGCATTCTTTAATCGTGACATAGGTCGTACATCGTAGAAGGTCACAAAAACATTTATCATGTATTGTGAAGTTAACATATAACAGAGGACGTGAAATGCACAAAATGGTGTGGGTTCCATTTCCACCTGAGTTAATATTTAAATTCTTGGCGATTCCGAGAAATAAATTTTGACACTTCTATTCTAGTTGGTAAGCGATGGCAACCTAAAGATAGCTCTCAGGAATCGGTAAAAAGGCCCACGATGTACGGAAGTAGTGAACATTACAAGGTCCACATACATTATGAAATAAAAAGAATAATAGGTAGTATTAAATAATATTTGAAAAAAAAAACAAGTACATAGGTTATATTAAGTTAAATGACTGAATAAAAAACTATCAATTGCTGGAAACATCTGGCAAGATAATAGTGGTCGCCATGGATACATAGAGTGTGGACTATTATGGTTAAGAGTTATTTATGACAATATCCCTACATATTATAAAACAAAGTCCTCAGCCGCGTCTGACTGTCTGTTCAAGGTAAACTCAATAACTATTGCACGGATTTTCAGGCGGTTTTCACCAATAGATAGTGTAATTCACCAGGAAGGTTTAGGTATATAATTTGTCGAGGTTTCGTGTAAATGGGTTGGAAATGTTGGAATAAATAAACAGTTGTCGGAAATGTTAGAAAAAGTATATCCGCCTGGGATGTTTCATCGAAGAAGCTGCCTATGTAATATCTTCTTCGCTGCTTATAGCTGCTTATGTAATTATCTTCTATACATACTATAAAACAAAGTCCTCGGCCGGGTCTGTCTGTCTGTTCGCGGTAAACTCAATAACTACTGCACACGGATTTTCATGCGGTTTTCCCCAATAGATAGACTTATTCACCAGGAAGGTTTAGGTGTTTAGGTGTATGATTTTTCGAGGTTTTGTTTAAATGGGTTGGAATATAACGATAATTAGAAGTGTAGAAAAAAGTATTGCCGCCTGGGAGGTTACATTGAAGTCGCTTTGAGATATAAGGAAACAATGCGTGGTGGAATATTCCTCTTTTATAGATCTACAAAAAAATATAGAGATAGCATACATCTATCTTTTAAAGATAGCTTAGTATACCTATTACATTTTCTAAAAAATTGGTTACGTTTGGTAAAATTGGTATTTTGAAAGCTTTTTAGACGGATGCAGTATTTTTTGTTATCAACTTAAATACTTTAGTTGCTTTAAGCATTTCATGCACATTATTATAATATTTTACACGATATAATTTAAATGAGTATCTTAGGAATTATCGCAAAAAATAACGTGCGTGAAAATATATGTCTACAAAGAAATATTTTATTCTGTTTAAAATATCTACATAATAAATTACATTTAAAGAATATTAGATTATGTTAGCTCACTTAAGAATTCAACACCTTGGCTAGACGAACTTCGAAAGGACCTCAAAAACGCAAACATATGTGCAACAGACATTTTAGAAAGAGAAACCTCCAGACACAAAGTCAACAAGTGGAAAGTTTTATCGGAGCAACCTAAAGCAAAAGCAGAGCAGACCGAAGTGGTCGGAAGAACGTAGGCAAGCCTTCTCAGGGAGAATGAAAGCCTATTGGAAGAACGAGATGAACCCGAAGAAAGCTTGCTTGAGTTGTTTGCTTCCCCATTATTGGGAGAACACGCTAATAATAATAATAATAATAATAAAATACATTAAAATACTTCGTGTAGTGTAGGCATTATATTACATTTAAATCTAACCCACACATTCAACGCATCAAATTGATACGATCCTTGGACAGACAAACCATAAGCATAGTAAGCATAATATGTTCTACTATCCGTGCAAAGCCGCTAGTAGGTCGCTAATCCCACTTAATTCCAAGGATACAAACCTCAATATGCTTATTAATTATTTAGTCAAAATTTCAATTGTATATAATTGATAACTATGAGTTTTAGTGATTCTTTGTTTGTTAAATAATAATACATCGATGATAGGGCAATGAAAACCTCGTCACTTCTCAAGTCCTCGAATCGGAGTTGCCAACGATATATCTGATTATTATATTATATACTTCGTAAATTTAGAATAGCTAAATCTTCAAAGAGACGTGAAATACTTGCTAAGACATTAGTGGGAAAAAGCAAGAAAGAAAATATAATGAGTAGTGTTTGTTGTTTCCTCTGGTTAACGCCTTGTTGCATTTCGAGGCTAGGGTGAGTTCTATTCCTTGTTTTTTCTCTCCTTTCCTATATATTATATTTCTGTCCTGAAGATTCCTGATAAGGCGGAATATTGACAGGTATTTTTCTACCTTGTTTTTATTTTAGAGACTTCAGGCTCCCTTCAGTTATAGCTTCTCCACTATTGCCTTACCTCGTAAAATAGATGTTATAATAAAAATAAAGCAAGGCGGGCGGATTTGGCCATAACGTGGAGAAAACTTTGATCATAAAATACATTTATAATAAAATCGGAGAGGAAGAGCCAGTTGGGATCGATATAAACAAGAGAGAACAAAAATAATGGGGACATGATCTTGTGCAGCCGCTCTAACGAAGTCCATTCAGGGACCGGCGCCTCCCAGGCCGCTGCCTGCTCGATATCTGAAGGCTCTACAGTATACGGTCTGTCCGATAGGATCGATAACTATTAATCGAAATCGGAAAAATGTCCATTAACCTTTTCTTAAATTACAACATGTCTTTAAAAAACATGTAATGTGGACACTTCCTTGTCAAAAAAAAAATAAATATAAACAGAGGGCTCAAAAAGTGATCTTGGATCAACCGTATCAAGTACACTGCCAATTTGACCCAAATCTATTTGTGCTTTTTACTTTAATGGATATAAAATTAATTTTAAAGAATACAATTTTTCATTTAATTTTAATAGACATTTTAAGAATAGAGGTCGCGAAAAGAAACTAGTCGAATTCAGAGCTGTTCAAAATTTAAGTAGAAATCTGAAGACTAATACATTTTCGCGAATATAAAACTTCCTGAAGCTTTGCATGTTATTGTAATATTTTTATAATATATGAAACATATAACGTAAAGTGGAAACAACAACTTCAGGCGATCATGAAGTGACTAAAGCAGAAGGTGCAAAACAAGATTTTACGGTAATCCCGAATACAAAATTTGAATTTTCGAAATCGAACCTAGTAGGAAGAGAACAGTAGACTTGTTGACTATTGATTAATTTTATAACTTATGAATACTTTCTTTATATACTAAAGCCTAGCCATACCATCTCCTCTCTAATCTCTTTCTCTCGGTGATGGTAGGACAATACAATAGTACGTAAAGAGAGTAGTCAATAAAAATATGTCAATAGTTCTTGAGTAGTTGACTAAGTTAAAATGCTGACCCTAGTTAATAAGTTACCTAGTTATTGCATATCTGAAAGTCACTTTGTATAAGCGTTATATCGTTCAATGTCACAATAAGTATAATTCTTTATTACACGTCGTTCACCATTTGTTAACTGGCCTCCAAATAGGGACAGGATCATATGTATACTGCCATAGCATCGTAGTTTCCAGAGAAAACTTAAAGGAACTGTACTTAACCTACGCTTCTCAGGTACCCATTAGCTTCAAGTTTTCTGCAGACTTCCAGGACATAATCATCGAATGGATCCGGAAGAATGAAGTCTTCAACTAGACTCGCCCAAAACATCTATCTACTAGATAGTAGATAGTAGCTCTGATGGCGATTTCAATAACTCAGAAGAATTTTCTACACTTGGCACCTTGCCCAGCTTCTCAGGTGCCCTTCACCTTCAAGTTCTTCGGCAGACTGAGGTACCTGCCACTATCTCATCTCGGTTTGTTAACTCAACGAACAGATGTCACGATGACACTGATCGGAATGAATTCAAGTTTAGTCAAAATAGAAATGTCAATTAAAACCTTAATTTTGGAACTTTTCGCGATTACAATAGATACAGTGTGAAAAAAGTTAAACATAAACATTAATGCCACAGAAGTATACGATACCTATATAAAAGTTCTTTAAAATCCATTGTTTTATTACAAAATACTACAATCTACTACTTTTATTCAATAACTAACAATCATTCAAATTGGAGCCCATTGAAGTTTCAATCTTCAAAGATGTGAATTAATTATTAGCAGAGGACTAGAACAAGCTAATAATAATAATTAAAAATGAGTGTTATTGAAATCAGTAACCCGAACGAAATGCCCCACTGCTTTCACAAATGGCTAGAACAAATTTCTGCTTACGCTTATTTTTTTAGCAACGATTTCATCATTATCTAATAAATATACAGGTATTTTAATTATTTTCAGTATATATATATATATATATATATATATATATATATATATATATATATATATATATATATATCAGTATATATATATATATGAAATCTTTAGATGTGAATATCTCCTAAACAAAGCGTGTGCGGACATACCTTCATAGGAAATTTTTTCTTGTTTTGAGGACCTTAGTTCAAATTTTCAGTTTGGCCATTTAACCCTGAAACACCCTTTATGTATAAGTGTATATACATACAGGGTGTTTCATATTCAATATATATACATATCCATAGTGACAAAACCTTCGAATGTTATCCATGGAGTTAAAAATTAAATTAAAGTCCTTTAGTACAAGGAAAACTTAAGGGACAAGGAAACGTTTCGCTACCAAGTCATGCCCAGGAACTAGAGAAGAATCCTAAGTAGGTCCTAGCATCATCCAAGGATTCAGGACAATTTTAAAAGGAAATCTAATATGAAAGTCTAAACCGGCGAAGAAATTGAACGAAAAACCTGCATTCAAAATAACAACATTTTTCACAATAGAAATTCTCAGATGTACTTTGCAAAAAATAAAATAAATATGAAGTTTTGGCACATTATATTTCAGAAGAAGATAGATATTAGAACATATTGATTTGTAAGATAAATTGGGGCATTTCTTGTTTATAAAGATTGTGCAACAAAACTAAAAAGTAAATCACATGGCATTGGCATTTTCGGCCTAACCCAGTCCTTTTCTACCATTATATTAAAATTAATTTAAGGTGTTTCGCAATTTTTTCATTATTTTTTTAAACTATTTGTCATTTGTTAATTCAATTGCATTAATTAATTAAATACCATTACATTATACACTAAGAAATAATAACTCATATATTAATACTTGTATTGTTATACTTAAGGGACTTCTCCCAGAATAAACAAATTTTATTTTCATTATTGTCACTAAAACAAAATTGATCTTTCCATAGGTGGTGGCCAAGATGAACTCTTTCCGTCTAAATGCTCCCACGTTCGTAGCCAATCATTAACTTGAATCTCAAGACACTTCGGCGTCTTCTTGAACCTTCATCGTCCAATCCACACTGTTACGATGTATCTCATTTGAAGAATATGTAAAAAGTACAATGTAATTTATGTTTTGTTCAATTTTCTCACGTTGGTTTGTTTTATCCTTACATTTGTTTCTAGTTGTACTATATATCTCTCAGTTATTAGTTCTTTTTGTTTACCATTGAATAAAAACCTCTCTTATTTATCAAAATTAATGTTATTATTTAACGATTTTTTTACAAAATAGTTGTTATTCTTAGCTATAAGGTCTCGCCACAGATCTCAATCCAGCCAGTCTCCTCTAAGACCCCTCGCTGCCATGCTCTTCTTCAAATCCTGCAACCGTATTTTTTTGGGTCGTCCTCTTTTCCTCCTTTCTGTGGGGTATTAGTTGGAGATTGTATTTACACATCGTTCCTCTGCCATTCTTTTCCAGTGGCCATGCGATTTTAATCTCCTTCTTTCTATTGTGAGGATTCAAGTCCGGCTTTACCTTATGTGTCCGGTGGGCCACGGGCGCCGGGCATCAAGGGGCGCCACGAAGCGTACTAACGTCGCAAAAAATGTCGTTTCATGTTGATCCCGTAGCAAAATTTGTTTAGTTTCATGGGCACATTCACCTCCTTGGGTGATTTGCCGGTTTTTGTAACACCTTGTATACAATCGCTCCTAGGTCACGATCGCACACGGGCGCGACATGGGCTAAAGCCGGTGCTGTGATGATCGTTGTTTCCAGATCTATCAGGTGCTTTATTAGGGACGTGTTGAATTCTGAAAACGTCTCCAGAAGTCTATCTCCACGGCCAACAACTTCTTTTCCTCAAATTCGTTATTGTCCATGTTTCGGATCCGTAGTGGATAACATTATCAATCAATGAGTGAAGCATATATTTTTTGTTTGTTTAGAGGTTAACCTATTTACTCCAAAGTTAAGAGTTACTCCAGAGTTAAGACACCCTTTATCTTTTCTGCCTCTTGCCATTTCTTCGGTAATGTCGTTGTAGGAGCTCCCATCTTCAGTAAGCAACATTCCAAAATATTTATAATATTATTTTTTCTATTTTCTAATTTTCGAGCTATAGGGCGGTTTTATTTGCTAAAATCAAGGTAAATAATAAAAATCAATAAATAGGCTTAGTGAATATTTAAACCTTTGATGCCGATACCATCACCGACTTCCGTGAATCCCTTACATCAAACTTAAAATAAAATCATTATCTATACCTCGGACTACCCTAGCCATCAGATATATACTAATTCTCTAAGTTCTAAATAATTTTAAAGGGGTTTTAATTTGTAATAAAACAAGCATAGAAGCCCACATCTATCGCAGCGATAGTTTCCTTTCAGTTATATTGACTAAGTACATTCTCCGTAATTACGAGTTGCATAGCTTTTTTTATTACACAACATTATCAATCTGTGACTTACCTCATCAAGAAATATTAATAAATTCGCGTTTTTTATCGATTACAAACTAATGAGTAAGTAAATATAATTCAATGCATTTACAAAAATTAATATACAAACAATTATTTAGCCAAACAGCCCTACACCGGCTGGAAATCATTGATGCTATCAACAACAAAACTCACTTATTTATTTTTACACTCGGCAGACGCAAGCATCTCCTCCCAAGCCATCAATCATTCTAAGTTTTAGTTTTCAATCCAAAATACATTAACTTCTCGAAAGTATTGTGTTTTATTAAAAATAGCTAGACTTCCTGCCAGAGATAAAGTTAAATTATTTCTCTCCGATCACTGGATTGGCCTGACAAGAAAAGACGATCAGGTCACCGGGAACACTAGCCTGCATGACTCAACTTCACTGTAGGTTAGTATACTCTCGACGCTTCGGGGGCTGTACCCGGTCATAACTCATTAAATTAATTTTTCAATAGAGGTATTTGAAATTTCTGTCTTGTCAAAATAAAACCGGATAGAATAATTTTTTTTTAAATAAGCAGTCAATAGTCAATAATCAAAAAGTTGGACTGGAACTAGAGCGTCGTCAGATGTGATGCGGTCAAGTTTTGAGTTCTGACGCAGATCCAAGCTAAAGGAGGGGATACCACGCGGGGGTATTGGAGAGTCATCAGCATAGGCTAAATCCACTTTATTAGAAAGGGTTAAGATATGCTCTTTTATGTAAAAACCCAAGCACTAAATCAAGGGTTCACTATTTGAGATAAAATGATCTTAACTTAAAATCATAGAAAAAAGAAAGAAATTAAAACCTGCCTAGGGGAAAAGAGATGGATAGATGAGGAGAGGGGGAGAGAGAGATCCCTATTCTAACTATACCGGGAGAGGAAAACTTTAGGATCCCCAGCATTGTCCGATTAACCAGTCAGAGCAGCGTAAAGTGATGTTAAGTCGGAACGCAGAAATCTGTAACCCACCTCCCTACGTACTAAGCTACCTCCGCACACATTATAATTAAAAACTACTTTATTTATTTAAAAAAATTAAAAACAGAGACAATATTTATACCACTACAGCTTTAAATTATGTTAATTATTTATACAAATTAATTGAGTTAATATATTACCAAACGTGAGGAAGCCTTAGTAATCTAACCGTTGCTGGCATTTTTTTCCTATTGAAATAATTCACAATATTATACAAGTCTAATAAAGGGAATAATGCAGCAAAATAAATGGTCAACCCCTTCGCCAAATTGCCCGTTCAAAAATATTTCATTTCTTAAATTCTACTCAACAAACCGTCCAAAATAAAGAGAAAAAAATATTGGATGGTATGGTCATCTCAGAAGAATGAAGGAAGAAAGATTGCCCAATTTAATATTCAATAGCAACAGCCGAAGGGAGTAAACGGCGAGGAAGACCACGAAAAAGATGGATAGAAGGGATTGAGGAAAGTCTGAACGACCGTAGTCTGAGGAACGGAGATATACAAGATAGAAAAAAATGGAAAAATTAATTATAGAAAATTTTCGGTTGAAGGAAACCTCAATCTGAGGGGAAAAATCAATATTATCTATTAAATTTATACAATAGTTCAATTTAAAATTTACAATTTATTTACTTTACTTTTTCAACTACATTATTTATTGAATCAGTATAAAATTGATAAAATATTCCTCTGGATGTAATGAAAACTACACACGAGATAAAGGTAAAAAAAAAAATCAACGTATCTAGGTTATCCGCGAAAATATGACCTCATTTTTACAAGGCTAGTTCGGCTAGAAGCGTTGTAAATATATATTTAAATATAGCTGAATAACAAAATATACATCATTATATACCAAGAGTGGTTTAATATAGGTGTAAAAATATATATATATATATATATATATATATATATATATATATATATATATATATATATATATATATATGCCTAAATAACAAAATATACACCATTATATACTAAGGGTGGTTTAATTCGCTCTTCCACATGAAAGCTTGATTTAATAGGGGATATGATTTCTTCTTCAAGATTACAAACCTCACTGGGAAATTACATTTAAATTACACAAAGGCCTTTAAAAGTGAATGAAAATCTAATTAGGAAAGTGTTTTCAAGCGGATTCTTGAAACAAACATAATTCAACGGGGCCGGATTTAAACTACCTGAAATTATTTATTATGGAGTCTATTCTTGACCACAATACAAGCCTCACTTTCCCATATGAAATGTCCGTTTTCGAAGGAAAGAATATTTAGTAAAACAACGGTATGAAATCAAAAAATTTGTATTCAAAATACTCTCACATTCTACACATTTCTTCCAAGGTATTAACAAATTTTCAATCCCAGAACTGAAATAAAGGATTTGCGAAGAAAATAGTTTTTGATTTGAGAATCATTTGGAACAATTTTACCCTTAACACGTTGCCGCAAATGACGGCTATAGCCGTCCGATCTTTGGCGATATGTAGGCAAACGACGTAGTGCACATTCTAATCAATAAAATAAAAGAACAGCGCTTGTACGAAGTGTACTGACGCATACAATTGTTAATTATTGAGTAATACATCGAAAGAAAAAAAGGTGTAGCATGCCAGGCAGCATATTTATTGCCCTTTTATGCGTTTTCTCATGCTTTACCGCTTCAAAACATTTGGGCATCTAGAGACAAATGACGGCTATAGCAGTCGACAGCTTTTTTGGAAAAACTGTGGCCAAATGTGATAATTTTCACTTCCAAACATACAACTTACACTCGATTCCATTTGGTAGTCACAAACAATTGAAAAAAAAATGTGTTTCTGAGGACGCTCGTCAAATTAAAAGTGTGCGGCAACGTAATAAAGAAACTGTACAATATTCTGAATAGGTCGAAATGTGTTGGAGATAAATCAGCGAATTAGGTGGGTATGGAAGGACTTCTTAACCCCACTCGTTTATTTTCTTCGCAGTTAGTTGTGAAACATAAGGTCTGGCGTCGTAGTAAAAGAGTACAGATCCCTTCCGATTAACCAATGCAGGATGGTTTTTTCATAAATTTCCATAGCACTGTCACTATTCCTGCAGTATGATGTGGGTGTGATTGTCTCACCTCTGAGTAGAAAGGAGAAATGAATTATACATTTAATTAATTATTTATTTATGAATTAATCTGTGTGCTGATAATTAGAATTATTACTGCTATTCACCTCCACACAGAAACCAATAATTTTTTGGATATAAAATTTCTCAAACCGACAGCGAAGATTATACGCCAACACCCTTCCCCGAACGCGGTGGTAATGTTTCTTACATCTTGGACTGCTGAGCGTCCAAGTTTAGTCACATAAAAAAAATAACACGAGAATCGCGTGTTTCCATGGGTATTTGATAGCTTTCTAAACAATGATATGCCAATTTTAGTGTGTCGTAATAATATAGTAAGTATCTAAAAAGAGAGTACAAATAATAGCTCATTACAATACGTAAACATAAACATAGAAAAAAAATCAATGTCTACTAATTCCACTTCGATTTTAAAAATAATAAAAACGGACATTTCATATGAAACGTGTTGATTGCATGGCAGGGTCGAAACCTCGCCCGGAAATAATAAAAAAAATTTCTTAAAAATAAACTAAGAGAGTTTGGTAATTTATTTACTAGAAACCTCTATTTACCATATTAATAAAAAAATTAAGTTGGCAAATTATTATGTATGTGAAGGCTGTGCAGAAAGTGGATCCAGCTCAGTAAGGTGGACCTCCTACAACCCAAGAACTCTCATAATTTGCTAATGGATGAAGTGAATGAAGGGCACACACGCGTAGAGGATAATAGAACCAAATTGGCAGCTGAGGATAGTATTGCCATAGTTATCCCAAGTAGCTCTCACGGGCCCTGGTCTACTAGTTCATTAAAAACCTGAGTAACAACGCGATATTTCGTCACTTCGCCGAAAAATGAAAGAAGAAACCAACCTTCTTGTTTTAATGCTAAGGAAAACGGACTTAAAAACGTCCTCCAAGGACTGTTTTGAACTGAATGATTTCGACTCACACCCTAGAAATTCAGGGTTCGAAAATCTTATGGGGTTAAGGCAGAAGAACATTTAAATTAGTTGTTTTAATAAGGCTTAGCGAACTCGAAGGCTCGATGCCGATACCACCAATCTCAGCTTATAAACCTCTGTCCACGGACCACTAGCCAAACCCAAGTCACTCTTAACGTAATCTTCCCACTTACGTCCTGGTCTACCCCTGAGATACTCTCCAATCGGCACGGTTTTTATTAACTTTTTAGGAATTCGTTCGTTACTAAGTCTAGCAACTATACAAACCCGATTTAATCTTCGTGATGTTATCACTTGAAAAATATTAATTAAGTGTAGGCTTCGCAATTCCGCGTTGTGTGATCTCCTAAATTCCCCACTGGTCTCATCCTTTTTAGGACCGAAAATTCTACACAACATATTATTTTTTATTTAAGACGTAGTTCATTTTTCAGCGTTAGCGGCCAAGTTTCACATCCATAAAGAAGAGTTGGAAGGATGACGGTTATAAATATACTAATTTTTAGATGTCGGGACAAAAGACGCGAGCTTAGTAACTTGGAGAATAGTAAAGACAAATAATAACATTTAAATTAATATAAAGCAATTTTTTTTTCAGTAAAAAAATAGTTATGATCGAAATGACAAAGCTCAATTTCGATTACATCCATTTATTATAATTGTAAAACATTTGCACCGGAAGCTAGTCTTCCTTTAATAACTATATCGCGATGGCCGTTCGCACTCCGTACCTCTTTGGCAAAACCCTAGCTAGAACAGGGGGTTAGGAACACGAGGTGTTCTTACCAGCTTCTTTTTAATACATAGTTTTTAGTGATTGTGTCAGTTCCAAGGATTAGTTTTATTGAATGCAACATTTAATAAATTATATGGTCCTACATGAGTAAGGGTGGGTCCATGGTAATTGATGCAAGTACTTAGCCTATAATTATCATCTCTCATTAGAAGAGGTTTGCTATATTATTATTCTTTTCTGTTTAAGAGTTGACTCTTTTTATTTATAATGCTCTGTTCTTATCAGCAAGCAGGGTAGATCTTTTTGTTACTCATTATTACCATGCCGAAATTATCTACGTAAGTAGTATAGGGGCTTATTATTGAAATAAAGCTAGACATTTATGTTATTATTGCTGTAATTATTCAGTCAAATCCTTTTTTCCATATATTTAAGCATAACTAATTACTTGGAGTCGGATCCAACACGATAAAGCGATACCCTGTCGATGTCGATTGCCAAAGAGGCAATTTATACAGATGTCTTGTCAACTCTAGTATCTCATTGAGTTAGGACACATACAAATATGCAACAAGGAATAGGTCGATACATCCGCCATACGCTTTGAACTAAGAGGTTTTACAACCTCTTGAAGAAAAACATCCTGGATAACGACCCAACCGAAATAAAGGAGATGAAGAAGGCCCTGCTAGAAGCCGTAGGAGTAGGGATTCCCCAAGGACGGCAAAAAACGATATCTTCAATCTTCTATTTCTATTCGTATCCGGTCCTGGAGTAGAGAAAATTATTTCAATAGGATTTTGTTTTGTTTTTTTGACCAAATGGTTTTCTTGATTATAAGCCAGCGGATCTGACGTGCTTCCAGCAAGCCTCATGATTATATATTTGCCGGATATCAACGCTAGTACCTCTACATAAATGATCAGTATATGCGTATACCTATTGTATATTATAGTATGTTTGATTGATTATAATCTTGACATTTGATCATAAACATGCAGTGATAAGGTTATAAGTAACTGAAGAAAACATAAAAGCTGGAAACTTCTGCCCAGATGTTTTCAGTGGTCGTCATGGATACATACAGTATTGACTATATATTTTAGGAATATGACAGTCAACTCCCCTCCTAATAAGAAATCACTGGTGGTGTTGGAGTAAATGTACTGTCTTCTTTTGAACTAATGAAGAACGAAGTTGATTATTTTTTGTTTGATAGTTATTCCAGACTCAAGTTTCACAAGATAGTGACGAGTTCCAAGTTTTTTGAGAATTTCGCCAACCTAGCGGACCCGACAGATGTAGTCCTCTTCAATTATTTTAAATCCCAAAATTATGGGGAAAAAATGATTTTTTTTAGTGAATTGAAAATGATTCTGAGTAATTTTATTTGAACAGTTTTGATGAAAATATTAGGAGTGTTACGGGCGCCGGCAGGAAGACGGGAGCAAGAGGATTAGCGGCTTAAATCCGTCGGCGGGAGAAGTTTAAAATAGGATTAGGACGGTTCCAGATCGTCTTCTTTTGTCGGCAAAGGATTAAGAATATTCCAGAATTGTCTGGCCCCTCTGTGTTCTAGAATGTTCGGCTTTGCCTATAAAAAGACTTCTCTTACCTCGAGTCAGTCAGTCTTAGCCTGAGAGTAGACCAGTGAAGATCTGTGATAAGTGTAATAAGTGAGTGTCAGTGTGATAAACTAGTCAGTGTTGAACCGGAAGTGTATCAGTGAACTGTGACAGTCTCGCGAGTGTAATAAACAGTTTCTGTTTGTTACTGTGTGTCAGTTTGTGATACTTGAAGAATCTTACGGTCGGTGGACTAGTGAACTGTAAGTGTTAATTATTAGTTATAAATTGTAGTCATAGAAACTATTGTAACTAGTTAAGCTATCTAGAATTAGTAATATTTTATATTATTGAAATAATTAAATAGGAGTTAGGCCTAGATAATAAATATTTAGAATACTGTTATTATAAATTTATATTAGTTCAATAATTTAATTGTTAATAGTTTAATTGTATCCTTTTTATCATTTTGTTAATAAATATTAGTATTTTTAATTAAGGAATTGTTTAATTCATTTTAATACCCAGTAGCCCGTAACAGGAGATTATGTTTGAGTATATCTATATGCTAAAAGCTTAAATATGTCAAATATAAACTTAAACCAGTTTTAATTAATAACAGGAAAGAAAAAAACCCCATAATTTTTATAACAGGTATATTTAAAAAAAAAAAAATAATAAATTAATTTAAAAACATTATCTATCGGATCGAATTGTGAACATAAACCGTTCTGGAACCCACACAAGTAATTTATTCAAAATAGGTCCAGCCATTTTGGAGGAGTTCAGTGCCATACACGAAAAGAAGAAATATACATTAAATATTTCTATTGTTGTTGTTTGTTGAATTAACGTCACTTTATGCTGCTATGGCTAATCGGACGAAGCCAAATTGGGGACTCTAAATTTTGTTTATCCAGGTTTAATTAGGATAAGGATTTTAAAAGAGTACCAGACATTGTACTTTACAGTACTCGGTATTCGGGGGCCCCGTTTAACGTCCCTTCCGAAGGACGGCATCACCAAGGATTTTTTACTCGCTTTAAAAATTCGAGGGCCACCAGCAGGGCTACGAACCCGGATCTTGGGGTTAGTAGTTTGTTATTTTAACCACTAGACCAGAGGTAGCCCCTAAAGAATTCTATTATAAATGTATTTAAATATGATACTTGTTTAGCCATTCACTATGTTGAAGAGTGCTATCAATTAATTAAATGGTTTTCGTTCGTTTTTTTTTTTTTTGTATTCGTAATTTGAAACTAATTTTGTTTACACCTAGGAATAAATTTTGACCCAGGTTGTAGCTTAGCAATAGTTGTAGTATTCATTGCTTCCTTTCATCATCTATTCTTTATCATATAACTGTATTAAGAGTGGAAAATACAAACTTGGAAAATAAATTTAGTTATTGTAATTAACTTGTGATTAACTTGACAGGTGATTGGCTAACTTATAGAAGACGAAAACCGAGAATAAAAGGACAATATCCTTAATGGAGTATATTGAGTTTCGTATCTTGCCGTAATGGTGGCCTTTCTTCATTTAGCGAACAATACACTCAGGTCCATGTTATAGTAAGGTCTCATTACCGTGCCTGGTGGATGGTCTTATCTAAAGTAGGGTAGTTAATGGACTCTTGTGTAGTAGTGCAGATGTATATCTGTGTAAAATTATTTAGACTTATGGAAGACGTTCATTGAATCTCTAGTATAGTAGTACATAATATTTTCTTGTTAAATTAGGGAACGGAGTGGCTCAGTGGTAGAGCGCTAAGCTGCAATGCAAGTCCTGGGTTCAAATCCCGCAGCTAGCATGACTTTTATATAATCTGTTAGCCGCCGAGGATGTATCCTTTGGGACCTGCGACTCTCCTGGGCCTCACTCATCTTCCATAAATTGGGTACACAAAATAGGGGGCAATCTGGCGGAAATCACCGCCCTGTACAACCGTTATTCAAGAAACAGTACAGTCTCCACCACGCACTGAACCCCAGGCCCTTCACGGGTTGTAGTGGTACAGTTTTTTTTCTTTTTTTTTAATTGATTATGTTCTAAAATAATAAACATACCATTATTATTATCTTCTTGGAGATTGAGGGTTTGTATTGCTTTCAGAGACATTTACATATTTACACAAATATATTTGTATACATATATATTTATTTATTCCATGGATAAGGATTGATTGGCCTATAGTGAGAAATTGTTTCCATGCCATCCTCTTTTCCTTTCCACACAATGAAATGCACTTGGCAATATACCAAACGGAATCAGCTGAAAGCTATTTGTCTTTTGTAGTTTGTTTTTGTTCACGCTGTTATTTTTGTCAGTTCTTTGTTTATTGTTAAATAGGATATCATCACTCCATCCATAGTTAATAATGTACACTTAAACTTTATGTACACTAAAAAAAATTTCGCTAATGATCTCTGTGATTGATTGTAGGATTTTAAGTTTCCGACGTCGTATAGATTTGGTGAATCATCAAACAAACTATTACTGTTTTAAATATTTTTATTTTAAAGAGAAAAAATTATAAAAAATGATTACTGTTTTAATTTTCTAACCACAATCGTGAGGAAGAACATCAATCAAGATTATCGTAAGTTGGGGAATATATGAAAAGTCGATATTCCGAAACTGACGGATCTACTAGCAAAATCGACGCTAGTCTTTTGCTCCTTTACAAAACATCTCCATGCACTAGCGCAACACAACGCAAATAGCCCACCTTGGGTTGATCAACCACAGGCAACCTGGCTCATGTTTGAAAAATACCAACTTCTTAATTTCTTTTCTCATCATTGAAAAGGTAGGCACACTCAATGCTTTCATATTTAAACCACGTTTTAAGTGTGTGTTTTTTTATTTTTTTTAATAGACTTTGCAGTTAAGGTATGTAACCATATTTGAGCAGACAGCTCAATCGGTTTTGAAGTTTAATGGCTCAAAACTACTCGTTGGAATCCCTTGAATGTTTTCTTATCATTCATGTCCTCCCTCTATTTTGGATGCCCGCTTTATAGAAGTTGGGATGAATGAGTCCCAGGTCCCAAAGGATCCACTCACGGCTTTTGAAAGTTTAAATAAAATCTGTCATATTTGGTTTTGAACCTTTGGTGCGGAAACTCAGCTCTTTACCTAAGAGCCACTCCGCTCCCATGCCGAAAACGTTTTAATTAGAGGAACAAAAGAGATTTGTAGATAAAGTCTAGTGGATGGCCGTTCTACTGACGGTGTTCAGAAACTAACCGATGGATCTCCAGAACCAGATGACGGTCAAGACAGACAACAGACGGGTCCCAGCACGCTCATTTCAGCAATAAAACCATAGGCAAAGCTATATCATTGGATTATAAGCCTCAAAAATTGTTTAACAACAACGTTCAGCTTTTTCACAGCCTTTGTCTCTCCTGCAGAATCCATCGATCTGCTGTGACAAGTACAAGTATGTTAATGCTTATTTTTAAAATATTTTTTTATGTTAAATAAAACCATTAATATTGTTAATCATTAATGGTCACCATTTATTGATTAATGTTAATTTAATTTAATATTTATGTTAACCATTAATGGTCGCCTGTGGTCTAGTGGTTAGCGTAACAAACTACTAAATCCAAGATTGCGGTGTCGTAGCCAGGCAGGTGGCCCTAGGATTTTTTAAGGTAGTAAAAAATCCTTAGTTACGCCTTTCTTCGGAAGGGACGTTAAACGGGGGGTCCCGAGCCTGTACGATGTCAGGTACTCGTTAAAAATCCCTATCCTAATTAAACCTGGATAGGCAAGATTTAGAGATCCCAATGTAGCATCGTTCGATTAGCCATAGCAGCATAAAGTGACGTTAAATGAACAAACAAAACAATAATGTTAATCTATTAATTAATATATTAAACAACTTCTGAAAATAAAATAAAATACAATTTCAGTACGTCCGCCATATAGCCTCATGATTACAGGTTAAAACTGTATGCCCCTAAAATACTTTTAATAATTGTAAATAACATGAAATCAGGTCTAATTTCGGTTAAACTGTGCGAAATTTCTTATTAATAAGCGTGAAGTTACAAGATCATTTAATTGGTTACTTAATTATTATAAATAGTGAAATTAAATGTAAAATACTGTACTATAATTTTTATAATATTAAATCATTTCATTATTGCAATAAAACCCCTTCTTAATACATTAATTATAGAGAGAACTGTTTATTGCAGATTCAACGGTTCGACCCACATTGAAGGTGCTCTATCACCTAACGTTTTATTACATTTTACATTAATTATACTTCATTAGATAATTTTATTTTAAAAAGTTCATATTCAAATGGAGTAAAAAATTACCACGTATTATACGACAGGAAAAAAGACTCAATCATAGACATAAATTATTGCCTATTTACTAATGACTAGGATCCCATCCCTGTAGAATGAAGATGGCTCAGTAGAGTGGGGCCAAACACACTGGCAGTGGAGGGAGGAAGCGAAGAGCCAGTCAGTGTGAGGCAGCGGAGTGCTGCAGTGTACACGTAAATCTGAGTGTATATATATAACAGTGTATATGTTTGTATGTATTTAGCAGATCTACCTGTGTATGCGTCTCCTGGTATCTACGGGCCTCCGCTCATAAATAAAATGGTATGCAGTGTATCCTCTATCATGTTCATTTCTTAATTATTACATATAATATTTTTAATTTAGTTTATATGAGGAATTTATTATACATTCGTATACTATTAAGTTTGTGTCAATCATGAACTTGAGATATAGTATATTATATGAAGTTTCTTTGTAAATAAGTATGTTAAAAGTAATATTTTTCAACATACTGCAACATCGATAGAGGCAAAGCTTATTTTAAACACATTTGATACTTACCACAGAAATTATCATGTTTAATTTTTATATAATTAAAATTTTAATAAGTGTAACGTAAGTTTCTGAAAAATAACATTGTAACAAACTATAATTTTTTTTAAGTAAAACAATACTAAACAAGCTAATACAAAATTGAACTCATTATTTAAATTATAAAGTCTTATTAGCTAAAAGCATTTATAAATACTTTTTTTTTTTGCACGCGTGAGTGAGTGACTACTATCATAGTGTTTTATAAATAAACGATTTTAGAATACGTATTTACACAAGCTCATAGATATAATCTACAAAAATTAGTTGTGCAGATCAGCTTTGGACGCATAAAACATTTCATAGAAGACTGTAAAATGGTCAGGGGTGCAGTCAACAAATTATACTCAAAAATTTAGTGAAAAATTCCAGTCAACCATTTCCACATAAATAAAATATTCAATATGATTAAAATACATCTTGAAAGATAATGCGCTTAACTTGTTTATTAAAATATAATTTTAAGATCACTATTGGCGGAATGCTGTCCACACCACATTAAGGGACGAGCGCTAATGGCATTTTAATACGAGCATTCATTAAGAAGAGGGGTGCTTTGAAAACCAGTAAAGAAATTATATTACTCATTCATCATTAAAAATATTATTATTATAATAATATCAAATATTGTTTATAGTAATATACATGAAAATACACTTGTAAATAGGCATTATTATGAATGGATCTGATTAAAATATGAATACTTGGAGGACCTTTAACAGTTTTCTTATAAATTATTCATTGACATTTATCTAAAGTTAAACCTGGTTAACTTGGTTATTTCCGCTAATTCTAAAGGAAACATATCAGAAAAAAATTGTTGATACTTCTAAAGGCCAAAGCGACAGTAGTTTAAAAATACGAAAAAAAATAAAATTATAATTGTAATAAAAGGTAATTAAAATACCGTAAAACGTTAATTATAATTGTACTAGTGCTAATGAAGTCGACGACAGGTAATCACCGGCTACGACAGATATGCAAATCACTGCAACCTGCTTCGGTCTCTTGTGATAGCTCCCATCAAGTCTACAGGACTACCCTCTACCCACTTACCTAGGAGGTAGGCTGGGAGAATATTATACACAGCTTATTAACAACTGATGTCGATAAAAAATAAAAAATAAAAGTATTTAAAAAAATAAAAAACAATATGACCACAACAACCAAAAGGAAGGGTACCTGGGTTCTGTACTAGGTTAAGACATGATGGTGATTTGGTCGAGAAAAAACTCAATGGTAGGTTATCCTTCCAATTAAGGGGAACCGACTAGATAGAGGATCGGAAACGCACAAATCCGACAGTGTAATTTCAAACCTGATGACATAATAAACTATTTGTCTGCCACAACTGGTCTTCAATGCCAACTAACTCAAATATATTTGTTGAAACAACATTACATGGAATTTATTTAAACTATCTATCTTCGATTATTGTATTTACACAATATTCATAAGGTTGAAGAGAACGGACAAGATTTCTTTCAATGATAACAAAAATTCTCAAAACACTATCCATATAGAATATAGAACATCCTTTTTACCTAATGACTACCTTTCCTACTAAGAAAAGGAAAAAACGAAAATCTGGAACCCATGAAGAGCATTGTGTTAAGGAATGTACCTACTGTATTTTAGTCAATGTTCGTGGATAGTCCGAGAATATGCTCAACACCCAGCTTGTTTTCAAGATTCAGGGAGCCCAATGGAGACACTCCAAAGGCCAGAAAGGTCTATACATTCTACAAGTTGATTCGTATTTATCTACTATGGACTGCAACTCAGCACTTTGAAATACTAGTATTGTATTAGTATAAGTACTATACAACTGGTAAATATATACACCTTCGTATTTGTCTTAATCTCTTACGTGTGTTATACAGAAATGCGTACACAAAACACTTATACCTAATTCATTTGAAAACTTAATTTCGGAAGTGCTTCCACGAAACCTATGCTAGTAATCCTTAGCGAAACGTTGATTTAACGTGCAAAATTCTTCAACAAGATAATCATTGCCCATTCATTTAAAAAAAGTACTAGTGTGATTATAATATAGATAAATCAATATAAACCTACAGGATACTCTCTTTATTATGTCCAGTGTGACCTCTCACCTCAGGTTCCCTAGCTCCTGCAACAACTAACAAGCTCATCAATAAATCGGTGATGGCAACACCAATTAGGTTATTATCGGCAAAGACAACACCTTTATCTGCCGACCGAGTGCTACAGCTACCGCAAAATCTGTTGATACCATTTAGAACTTGGTTATCGAGTGTTAACTCCTAACTCCTAGCTTTCATCGTTGGGTTAATAGATCGCTTTTGCTAAATCATGGTATTAAGATATCCTAGGTAAAACCAAATTAGGGGTATTACGATATATATACATAAAACGTATGAACTAATGAAAGCAATGAAAAACTGTTTATTTTATAATTATATTCCCGTTTAATATATCGCCCCTCCCAGAAAATTAGACAAAGGAAAATCATAAATAAATATTTAAAAAATATATTTATGATTATTTTCCTAGTAATAGATTTATCATTAATATAACATGGAACAAGTTAAATAAATTCACGTATTATTACACGCATGAATCTGCGTATATTATAACATAAATCTGAAAACGATTAATTATTGTAATGCATTCCTTTCCTAGAAAAAATGCAGGACATATTTTTAAAATCTAACAGTTATACTCGGTTAATACAAACACTTAATACCTACAGACCATAGGTCTTACTGAGAATCATGTGAAAAACAAAAACTTTCACTCTTATTCATTTTAAAATCAAGTTGACCCACAGCATGATTAAATTAATTAAATTCTTCATTAAATTCCTATAAATCGTGATATTTCGTTATTTATATTTAATTATTCTCAAAAACTGAAATCATTAAGATGCTCTCTTATACCTCAATATTTACAAAATCCAATGGAGTATCGTCGGAGAAAAAAAAAAAAAAAAAAAAAAAAAGACTTGGTGCAAAAATTAGCTCAACACTTTTATACTATATCCATTGATATAAAAAAAATATGGCGCGCGCGTAAGTCCGTGTATGATTCCTTATAACTATTTACAGAAGACAACATAACAAGATAAGACTACATAGAAAACGGGCACATCTTAGACAACAAATATTTTATATGCAACTGTAACCATTATGGGGCAGTCCATATCCATTATTTAGAAGTTGACCATATTATAAAAAAACCGACAAAACCAGCTTAAGCAGGTGGAGATCAACTATCGGCCGAGTTTTTCCCATCTCCGATATTTACGTCACGGGGATTCCTGGGAAAGTACTTTAACCTGGTGCTTCTCACCTGGCCAAGCAGGTAGGACATTCTTGACCAGATATCTAGAAAAACCCCGATTAGCAAAAAACTTGTCCAAACTAAGTTAATAATATCACTAAAGGAAACTTTAACCGATTTAGGTGTGGAATTCAAAACGCAAACAAAAAAATATAAATGTAAATGCTTTGAAACCCCTAAGAAGGCTTGATGCTTAATACAAAAAAACTGCTAACAAACCAACATCTACCTAGACCAGCGGTTCCCAAACTGAGGGAGCGTGAGGACATGTCAGGGGGGCGCGAGACTAGTTGAACATTAAATTAAATTTAAGTAGTCTTTCTAAAATTCTAAATCAACCATGATGTTTAGAAAATTTACCACTTTGATATAATAGACAAACCTTCATGGTTAAAATATTTCAAAGTATATCCTAGCGTATCACGGGAAGCTCTTCGTTTATATTTGCCTTTTTCAAGCACCTATTTGTGCAAAAAAGCATTTTCAACACTTGTGACAATTAAAACAAAGGATCGGAATAAACTTGATGTTGCTAGTGACTTGCGTAGTGCACTTACTAAAACTCAGCCACGAATAGGCATGCTAGTAAGAAAAATGGAAGCCCATCCATCTCACTAACCAACCTAATCTATTTTTCTCTTATTAATAATTTTTGTATTTTATGAAAACTGATATTGTTGTACCTTATGGCAGTATAAATAAATGTTATGTTTTCAATGTAATAATTATTTGTTTTTGTTTTGTTCCTAGGCCCACACAATTTATTGTTAAGAGGGAGCGCGAGAAGCTTTCATTTCAACAAAAGGGGGGCGTGGTATAAAAAAGTTTGGGAACCCCTGACCTAGACCATCTAAACCCAAATCCACATCATCACTAACTCATTAACTTTGACAACATATTTAGCGATTATTTACATTTTACAGAGTCGATACCTAATAAGCCCAGCATTACAAACCTATTTACTTCAATCTTTACTACTATTATTATAACAACTATTAATTCACTATTCTCGAAAACCATAACGGATTGTTATTCCTCCAAGAGTATTGTAGATTCTAAATTTCGGTCCGAAAACTTGCGACATTGCTTAGCTTAACGAAAAAAAAAATAATGAAAATATTTTACATAATTTTTTTGTAAAACGAAAAAAAAATGTGTGAACAGTTCAGGTATAATTTGAAGTTGTAATTATGTCACCTCCTATTTAGTAAAATACAAAATATTAATACATTACGATTTACCTCTAACCAACTTATCTTATAAAACTTAAATTTTAAAGTTTACAGTTAGAAAGAGATAAATTCCGTCCTCTTTTAGAAAAAAATTTTGAATTTTAATTATGTCATAACTACAATTGTTAATTTCTTATTATTATTACTAATTTCAGATGCAGGTGTTTCGAGGAATTATTCTATTAGAAAGGTAATATTCCTCGCTCTGTTTGAAATAAATTTGTACCTAACAATAAATTAAAACTTAGATGATAATAGAAATGAATACACATAAGTGTTTAATTACAACTAACCTCATTGTTAGAATTTGATAGAATGATGAACAATCGGAATATTTCAGTTAAAAATACAGCACAAAAAAAAACAAGATCTAAACCGCATTGAAAAAAAGTTGATACACCCTGAGAGATAAATTGGTAGAAATAACAAGCGCCAAAAGAGTGAACGATATCGGTGACCGCGGTACCGCTACCGATAACGGGCGCTTTGACACCAGATCGCTGCTATTTATCACCGAACCGGCATTTCTGCGCCTTCACAAAATCTATTCCATCCCCGTTGTTAGCAATATTGTTAGACGACTTTGGAAAAAGTTACAAAGATAAAGGAGATTTTTTATTAATACATTGCACACTTAAGAATGTAAATCGTGCAAAATAATTTATTTATTATTAGCCAATTATTTGACATCCTTGTTAAATAAACACAATTAAATCAGTTAAACAAACATGCGCAATGAGCCGTACCTCGGTGTGCACGACGCAAAAGGGTATAGATAACTGATAAATACACATTAAAATTAAAATAAACATAACAGAAATCGATAATCTGCCATCGACGATATCGATACAACATCTCAGGATTGGATTATGCAAATTTCTTTTTTTAATTGAGGGTTATGTCGTTTTACCTAAACATTCCCAATATATTGCATGCAACGGTAATTTATGACGTCAGTGCCTAAAACTGAAATTAAAAACATATATAAAAATTATGAAGGATGTTCTATAAATAAATGATAATCAAACACATTTCGAAAATGTAAATTCGAAAAAGAGATAAGGTAGAGAATTCGCACAAAGGTCAGATAAACATGAGCGACAACCTTGCCGCGCTATTCAAGAATGTCAGGAAAAAGGTCTTAGAGCAAGACGATAATTTGGTAATGCACACCATTGTATAAACTATATACAACAAAAGTATATCAACAAGTAAGAATATACACAATGGATGCATTAAATGTTTCGCAGTTAGAAAGAATTCCATGAGCGAAAATAATTAAATAATAATACTTGAAAACAACTTAAGTTCATAAAGAATATACCAATTTTAAAATACTTAGTAATACTTAAATAGTTAGAGAAAAAATAAATTTATCGCAACTATAAAGTCTCCGAGATAGTAGATATTTGTCGGGTTCGTTATTTTCGATTATTCCTTAGTACTAAAAACATGATTAGAATGATATACAAATACATAAATAAAATATATGTAATACCTTTCCCTTCTTCGTAAACCAATGACTCCTTGTCCTCCAGGATTCTTTAATAATATCCCACTGACTCCTTTAGAACAAACCCGATACTTAGGATTACATCTTGACAAAAGCTTATGTGCATGGAATACTCATTCTAGACTGAAAAGGCAAGGAACAGCTCGCCCTTTCAGGATACTGCAACACGCACTAGACAAACGCTCTAGGCTCCCAATTAATTACAAAGTGCTCCTATACACGACTATAAGACTCCAAACCTATTTGGACTTGTGGAGAAGAGCATTGCGGCTCCACTAAGCCACCGAATCCAAAATCCTTCGTAAAACCCTTAATGATTCTTGCTTTGTTACGAATAATGTCATTACTTTGGCCACAACCCGACATCAATCTTTTCATGACAAACTGTATTCCCACTTATCCCTCTAATTTCTAACATAGCTAACCCAAGATCGCTGGGTCGTAGCCCGGCAGGAGGCCCTAGGATTTTTTAAAAATCCTTGTTTATGCCGTCCAACGGAAGGGAAGTTAAATGGGGGTCCCAAGCCTGTACGATGTCAGGTACTGGTTAAAAATCCTTATCCTAATTAAATCTGGATAGGCAAAATTTAGATCTCCAAATGTAGCATGGTCCAATTAGCCATAGCAGCATAAAGTGACCCCCAAATGAAAAACCCAATAACCTAAACATTCATCAGCATCAAAAAGAAAACCCATATTAAATAACTATTGAAAAAAAAAATCAATTGACAAATTAGAACATAGCGGTGGTTAGTTTCAGAGAAAGCTAAATTAAAACAATTGGAGACGATAATTAAAGCAATTTGTCCCGCCTGGCCCTGGCTAATTCCATGGACGCCCGTGCGGACGGATCCAAGGCAAAGGACAAAATTAGCAAAAGGATAAGTAATAATTGCGAGGATGATTAGGCTCCGCCATTGTCTACTGCCGGGTGGACCCACGTCACCAGGTGAGGGGTCATCCTCGCGTCCACACGTCCCTGCAGGAAGCGCCGAAATAATCTCCAACTACTAAATTTAGTAATCCTGTTGTCGGGATCCAATGATCCGTGGCAATTAATGGATTTTGTATTCGAAAAATAATATATTTGAATAGAGTTACACAAATGCACAGAGTTACAAAAATAATTATTAGAATGCAATTCGAAAAAAAATTGTAGGTCTTAAGTCCCTAAAATACTGGGGAAAATTAAATAGTCAACGTTTCGCCAATTTAAGCATCATCGTGCACAAACATAAACCAAAATAAAAATTCACAGCAACGAAGATCAAATGCAGCATATCTCACATCGACAGTTCAACCGGACTCAACAATCAGACAGCAACTTAACTCTAAAACCAGGGCAAGGAAATATGATATTACTGTCCCTTTGTTTTGTGGATTTTTTTTTTTTGGTTAGGTGCTTTCCAGTATTTTAGAAATTTAAGGCTTTATTTTTTCAAATGCATTTTAATAACTACTTTATGTCGTTCTTTTTTTTTAAGCTTTTGCTCTTCCTTTTTTTTCTCGAAAATTATAATTTACACAATTTTGGATGCCTTAATCAAAATTCTTATGAACAAAAGATAAATTTTGGCTCGTCAATATGTGAGAATCAGGTTGTTGTGAAGCCGACTACAACTTCAATTTAAATTTAGTCAAATTATTCACAAACATAATGACCTTAATGTTCCATTTGTTACTGATTTGTCCCGAACCCGATATCAATAAATTCATGAAAAACTTTATTCCCACTCAAACCCACTAGTTTCAAGCATAGCTACCTCTTCCATTCTCGATAATCCTCCAAGGTGTCTGAAAAGAAGATGGCCTCGTGACCTTCTAAGTTGAATTAGTTATTTGAGTACTATAAATGGGTAGTTTCTCTACTTGTTTTTATCCATGCTATTGTGTATCATTCCCGCCATTTACTTACTGTATTATTATAATACAGTTGTAAATTTCAAGGAATAAATTAATTAAAAAAATAAAATTATTCACTATGAAATAAATGTAATATCTGTTTATATATTATATATACTTTATACCGCTACTTCTTAACAGCGATTCGGAATTTTGAAAACCAAAATGTTTTCTCTTACTATACATCACATACATAAATAACAAAATCCAAATTGTATTATGAATTTAATTGTTGATTTAAACTCAATATGATCCATTTTTATTTCATTTTCATTTTTTTTAAAGCAGGATGGTTAGTAATGGTAATTACACCGACCGGTAAAAACCACATGTTTATATCTGAGGATAAATAAATTTCTATGATAAAGCTATCGTTCAGTTTATTTATAGGGTCAAGGAGACCTGCTAAGAAGAAGCTGGCAAACGAGATTATGGAAACGTAATATTAGTAAATATTGGCGTAATCTATTGATGAATGTTGCAAAGATAAAAACAGCACGGGTTGATCAAACTACAAAATAGTTGATTGATTCGTTACCCGATCGATCAACTTGAGGAGGACAGCAGGCTGCATCACATTACACCGCTGTTCAATCAAAATGTATAGTCAAGAAATATCTTTCTATAGCTACTTCTGACCAAAGAGTGATGTGGTCAGCAACATCTCAAAAACATATACATCCAACACAAAACTATAAAATAAACAGTAATCATTAAATTAATGTAAATTAACAGTTGTAATGTTTTCGGTAGAAAATAAAATAAATAAATAGAAAAGGTTACAGTTACATAAAACTAGAGAGCGTAGACAATATCATTTGCGCGTTGAGAAAAAAAGAACAACCGAAAACCACCTTCAGATCTGAGTTCTCAGCGAGCAAAAAAAAAATGAGATGAGTTCGAACCGTCAGAGCAAGACTGCCATTAAATATGGCGACCTTGGCTAAAGGGGTTATCTCTGGCAGCAAACAGAAGCCCCGGAAGTCGATATGCAATCTGGACTTCATCATCAGGTGTATGGTCTTATAATTGACTATCTGCTATCTGGCGTATTGATTATATTAAAATAAAGATTATTAAATTAAACATCTTAAAATAGATAGAGTCGATCTATTCAAGAATAGTTTCAAGGCTGTTAATAGTAGATAAACGGAATCATCTTAAAGAAGATATGACGGAATCATCCGTCAGTCATTACACTATATAAACATCCGAAGAAAAAGAAAAAAAAACCGGCAGACGATACACTTATAACTGGCATCCCGCCTCACATCACACTGGTACTTATTATGATATATATACAAGGACGATTGACAGGAGAAGATACACCGGTTCTTATAGACGTTAAAACTTGTGAAATTGCAATTAGGATAACTTTCCCCCTAAACCTATTCATACCTGGTGTTTAAGATATTATTATTGGTTACACATGATATAAAACTGTTGTCCCAAATAAATGACTTATAACAAATAGGGGTAGGCTATTGAGCCTATTCGTCAATCGTTCTTTTCGTGACATTTCGAGACAGTAATGTTCTCATAATCCTATCATCTCAATATAACACCAGTGAGTAATATTAATAATCTACGAAAAGCTTATTTTTTCTAATGCCAGGACATAGTTATGAGGACAGTATAGTTATGAAACGTAGCCAAAAAGAAGTCTAACGAGCTGACTGAACACAAGAACGGAAATTAAAATATATATATATATATATATATATATATATATATATATATATATAAAACCTTCAAAAACTCAACAAAAAAAAAAAATAGTAAAGTTTACTTTAGTCCACGACGAAAAAATACACATTATTTTAAAAAGTCCATTTTCCACAGGGAAAGATTTTTAAACGATTTGTAAAAATAGCTTGAATGGCCACTTCGACTGAGCATTTTTATCGCGGAATTTATTCGTCCTTCATGAATCTTCTTCACTGAGTTGTTATGGGATATTTAAAAACCACAAAACTACTCTGACACTAAGGATTTAAAAAAAAAAAGCTGTAAGGTTTTTTCAGCTATATATATATATATATATATCACGTGTTGCTGTGGCTGATATAATAGTTTTAAAACATATTACATTAAAATTTGAATTTTTAAGAAATAATGAATGAATGAATAAAAATGAATTAAACAGATTTTTTATTTAATATTCTATTCATCTTATACCTAAGTATAGTACATAATAAATAGCTAATTATTTCTTTATTTTAATTTAATTTTTGTTAATCTGTCATTTGCTAATACAAATAGATTAGATGGTTTACCAACATGTGAGCATGCAACAAATAATTGCCCATGGGAGAAACACGGATTTTTTTAGTCCAAGCCGCAAATGGACGACAATGCCAAAAAAATTAAATTTTGTAATAAAAATATCGCGACCATTAATCGAAATAAAATATAGCCTATATTTTAAGTTGCACAAAGGTGCTTTGAATATAGTGCGAAAATGGTTGTGTTTGGCGGGAGCTCGTGACACGTGTTGAAAACTATTTATTCATATGAGATCACTAAATTAACAGAACGTGAGAACTTTTTTCAGCAAAGTCGGAATAAATAATTATAGCATTGCAAATTGCTGATACATTTACTATGAGGATATACTTAACATTAGAGTTACACTGAGAAAGTAAAATGACAAGAATAAGCGTCACTGCAACGATCGACGCACAATCAATAATAATGGCTGACACATATTACTTAGGGGTATGACAAATAGTTTACGTACTGTACTCAGATCTACTGAATAAACACACAAAATTTCATAAGAATCGGTCAAGCCGTTTCGGAGGAGTTTTTTTACAAACACTGTTACGTATGTTATATATTTGTGTGTGTGTATATATATATATATATATACACACACATACATATTTTTTTTCGAAAAATGAGTATAAGGAATCAGGGAATTTGAGGCCATTACCATCAAAGTTTTAATGATTAGTAATGAATAGACGACTGAAATGAACATTTTTAATTAAACAAACAAAATGGAGCAATAAATAAAAAGGAACGGAAAAAGTAAAAGCTCGTAACTGCCGCGAGCTTAAACTCGCTAAAACCATAGCGATGAGACAGATACATTAATTAAGGAATATTCCGAGCTAATGATGGGGAGCTGACAGTGTAATTTCCACAGGACGCTGGTCGGTTGAGATGACTCATTAGTCTATCAATAACCTTCAGTCTAAGCAATTTTATTACTTGCCTTTTTTTTTTTATTTGTGTCATCTAAGTATATTTATAATTAGTCCATAAAGTAAAAATATCTGACTCGGGAGCTTTTAATAGTAATTAAGACGACGTAGAATTCACAGAAGGTGAAAGCATAACGAGCGATTACAAGTGGCCTAAAATTACGATACATTCCATACATTTTTTATTATTGTTGTCTTGATTTCAGCGACTGAATATATCTGTAATCTGTTAGCCCGCTAATTTAAAAACAATGATATTATGATTATACATATATAATGAACATTATATTCAAATACTCAATTTGCTGTGTTTAAATAAAACTAAACTGAGTTTCTCTTTAAAACAAGAAAATTTATTCTTGTTAATACAATAGTTTTCTTTGACTGGTTTCAATAAATCACTTATTATACAGTCACCTGTAAAACGAGAAACAATATTTTAAATTGAATATTTCACACAGTATTTACAAAACCTGTTTTCATTAAAATGTTCGAAAAAAAGAAAAACACTGAGAGTAACCTTCCCGGTTTTTAATATCCTAGCTGACGGTCACCTGTGATCTCGTAGTTAGCGTAACAAACTACTAAGCCAAAGATCGCGGGTTCTTACCTCGGCAGGTGGCCCTAGGATTTCTTTAAGGGAGTAAAAAATCCTTAGTTACGCCGTCCTTCGGAAGGGACGTTAAACGGGGAGGTCCCGAGCCTGTACGATGTCAGATGGTCATTAAAAATCCCTATCCTAATTAAACCTGCATAGGCAAAATTTAGAGCTCCCACTGTAGCATCGTCCGATTAGCCATAGCAGCATAAAGTGACGTTAAATGAACAAACAAAACAAAATCCCAGCTGTTATCACAGAGGCCGCATCTGTTACATTCAAAAGACGTTTGGTGTAATTTATTTTTTTTGTTTTTAAATCATATTCATACAAATAGGAAATAAACAAATTAAAATTAAAATATTAAAAAACACAGAGAAAAAAAAGTTGAGGAGAGAAACGGGCGTGACAGACATGAAGGACAGTATTATAGCAGGGCAAGTCGGTCAGCAATTAATGCTCCCGGAAGTTACCTGGCAACGCTTGACCAGGAAACTCAATCAGGATCCTCAATTAGATAGTTATAATTAATTTATAACAATATTATCAGACAAAATTTAGAACTCCCTCTGTAACATCGTACAGTAGGTATACATATAATAATCCACCAAATATACGTTTTATGGACTATTTGTCTTAATTTACTTTTTGTTATAAAACGCGAAAAATATCTCTCATTGTTTCGCGAGGCATTACGTCGTTACGGCAACGGTATCAACGCCTGAAATTAATTATTTTACAACTGCCTGGTACGCCAAGGTCAGCTAGAAACGCCCAGTCAAGCGTTTTTATCGCTCAGATCCAAAATGTGTCCCCTTTTTTTGTTGTTATTAACAAAGTCGCTGGTTCGTAAGTGAATGAAGTAGAAAAGAAGCATTTTATAGCAAATTCTGGCCACTAATTTTGAAATCAATTTCCCCCTTCTGAAAATAGGTTTCTTGTTGAAAGCGGTACAATTTTATCGATGGATAACCTAGTTTTTTACACTTAAATAAATATATATTATTATTCGGTTGACCCAGACATAGCAGTACCGAGCATCGGGTCGAAATCCGCAATTTAAATGAGAGCCAAGAATTCCTTTTAGTTTATATAAATGATAAAGAAACCTTTATAAAGAGGTGAACAGATGAGATATTACTGAAACTATCTCAGAGACTTGAATGTGGTTGTAATTATTTAAAAAAATAAAAAACAAAAGGTGAATGATTAGGTTGTAATTATAAAAAAATGAGAGGGAGTGGTAAATCAAATTGAACATCTCGAGTCCTCCTCCAACCTAAATGGCGTTTCAAAAATTTCAATAATAAATAGTTTCACGGAACCACATTTATGAGGCTCAACAACGAAGACAGATACAAAGCATGGCGGACATTTGCTTTATATCTAGCTACATATATGCTTTAAAAAATGCTATAAAATAACAAAAATTTACAGCACTTCATTAATACTCAACGATTCAAAATAATTAAAAAGTCTTGGGGAAATTGGGTTTATCTTTCACAAATTATTATTTATTTCACTCACATTTGGCTTTTACTGGATAGAAACAATAAAACTGAAATTGTTAGATTGTTTGTTTGTTCATTTACCGTCACTTTATGCTGCTATGGCTAATCGGACGATGCTACAGTGGGAGCTCTAAATTTTGCCTATCCAGGTTTAATTAGGATAGGGATTTTAACGAGTACCTGACATCGTACAGGCTCGGGACCACCGTTTAACGTCCCTTCCGAAGGACGGCGTAACTAGGGCCACCTGCCGGGCTACGAGCCCGCGATCTTTGGCTTAGTAGTTTGTTACGCTAACCATTAGACCACAGGTGACCGTTAATGAAATTGTTAGATACACTAGCATGTAATAACAATGACACATTTTTTTTTAAATTTAAAATATCTTGTATATTTATAAAAATAAAAGAATGACTAAGTTCCAATAGAATTGTAGAATATGGAATTACAATAATCTGGAATAGATAAAGGTACTACACAAGGCCTATGGTATAATTCCATCATTCACAGGGAGCATACTGCAACGAGGATACTGCTCACCAAGTTGATATTTTCATGAATGCTAAGCTTTACTCAAAAATGTAATTTACTTTGTTTAAATAAAAACCAGAGAATAATTGGGACAGAAAGACATATCGACACTACTACTAAGAGAGGTGACCGGCGTTCAGGATCGACTAGCTCATTAACAACCAAGAAAAGCCTTAACCATCCAGAATAATGTTAACCAATTCTTTCAATTGGTTCATCGACTTCTCAACCACGAGACTTGGAGAGGTCGAGGGTCGAAGGAGCCCTTAAGCCACTTAAGAAGAAATTCCTAAGTGTCTTCACGTTTCCAGGCGGACCTTCATCAGAAGGCCTTCAAGACTACCCCTACCTTCACTTCTTTCAAGTACATTCCAACAGTTCTACGAGAGTTAGTGAGTCGACAAAATGCCGAGATGTTGACAACAACACTAAGAGAAAAACAAAATAACGCAGTAACATACCTTACACACAAAACATGTGACGCTGACGTTTTTTTCATATAACAACAATAGTTATTTACCGGGTATAAAAGGAAAATAAACTAAATTTTAGCAGTTCACCTTAGTACTAAGTAAAGAAGAGGATGAATAAGAAGGAAAAACTGCTTGTCACACCACAAAAACTTGTTGAATAAAATTATAATTTGTATTCCAACGTACTCAAGACTTCTGCATATGGAGCTAATTTTCATGAGACTTTAATGTTTTGTGAATGATGGTGATTTACCTATAAAAGTTATTAACTAATCATCATTTCGATATTCTAGTATAGTAGCTTTAAAAATTTGGCTTTAAGTGACAGGAGTCTGCTCTTAACTCTTTTTTATTTAATTTAAAAAACATGAAAACTAAACTGTGCATCAAAACAGTAATCTAAACAAAACTTCATTTGTGTCTTTAGCTGGTGATATAAAGTTTTTGTAACAGACTTAAGCACAGTCGAAATTTTTTTTCTTCATAACATAAAAAATACTTTATGTAAAAGTACGCAGATTGCAAGCTTCGGTTCGTGACATAGAAATGACATCGATTATCTTTTAACATCAGGGCAAGGTGGGGCGGTCAATGAATGGAAATTGAGTGCCAAGATAAGGCAGACCCCACTGGTGGGGAAGTGCAAGAGGTCGAGTGGAGTGACGTCTGTTTGAGGATGGTAACGAGCAGGAAGGGAGGGAGCCAAAGCAACACCTATGTTTGTCCATTATCATCTCAAGTAATGGGAGAAGGTATGACGGGTTACTAGCCAATGGCTAACAGGTCCCTCTGCTATATAATGAGCGGTAATATTTCCACCTGTACGCCCTTCCTACAACACAATACATACAAAACGCTTAATATTTGTCATCAGTTTGTATAATGACAGTTCACCCTAAGGCGCTTCATTAAGGAGATGATCTGGCATGGCAATAAAAAATATAATGTAATGTAGAAATAGTAAAGATAGTTTAATTGGTCTTTAGGCTTCGACCTACCAAGTAATTTTTCGTCAGGGCACTGAACCAGCTCCGAACAATGTTGAAGTCTTTAACTTTACTCAATTAGCTTATAACAATAATAATAATAATAAGGCTTAGCGAACCCGAAGGCTCGATGCCGTACCACCAATATCTGCTTACAAACTTGTGTCCACGGACCACTAGCCAAACCCGAAGCCGCCAGATCACTCTTAACGCAATCCTCCCACCTACGTCTCGGTCTACGCCTTACGCCTTACAATCTTCCCAGTCGGCACAGCGCTTATTAACATCTCAGGAATTCGTTAGTTACTAAGCCCAGAAACATACTTATTATATAGTACAGTATGTTATAACATAGTGACTAAGCTCATACTAAAGTTAAAACTGGGAACTCTTCAATGTATGAGGTGCCAGGAATATGAACATTCGAGAGCTTTCTGCCGACAGACTAAGATGCGTTAAGTATGGTAAAGATCATGACTAGGAAAGATATTTATTATTAGTTTTTAGTCGATTATAAGTATTTATTAATGAAACAAAAAATTAAGACTTCCACGGAAACTTTACAGTTTTTATAAAGGAAAAGGCCTCAAAATCAGTGAAACTCATTTCGAGGAAGTTTACATTTACACAGTTACTTAAAAGTAAATCAAACTCATCCAACACTGCGCTACCTTAGTATTACAAGGTTGTATATTATAAAACTGAAAAATCAGAGATTTTGATACCAAATGATTTTGTGGGTAGAAAGCTATACAGAGATCTTTATAACGTCAAAAAGTAGCGATCGTGTATCATCCAAAACCTTTGATATCGTTTTTCTCAATTTCATATATGTGTATCATCTTTGTAATACTAAAGAAGCGACTTGCTGTAAGAAACGAATGATAATAAAATCTAACATCAAGATGTTTCGTAATAGTCATTACTACATTCACATGAGAAAAGTAAAAGCAATTGGAGCCAACTTCCCCTGTAACATCCAGGGATATTTCTTATATAACAGGAATGTAACTCAGCATCCTATCGCTACAAATTAATTTTCAATAATTAGCTACACGAGGTCATTAAAAATCTTGTATTTTCGGATTTTACCGTACAAATATTGCAATAATATTGTTATTGAAAAATTGAAATTAAGTTGGCAAAAAGGATAAACAGAAATACAATGAGTTAATTAAGTCAGTAACCTCTAATAAAAGGTAATTAATTGAATATGAATGAGGATTAAACCTCAATTAAGCTCCTGCCTATATTTAAATAAATAAATAATATCATCACAAAAGTTTTGAGATTTTTTGTTAAATATAATTTAAAAATCTTACATTGTAAATATCATCTTTATTTCGGAATTACAAATACATTTTTAAAACATAAAAATACACTAGCAAAATCCTGCGCTTCTGCAATTATTAGTAATTTTATCTAACCTTGGCAAAATGTTTTTCCCACGAGTTTGGGAACGGTCCAAAACATTTGAACCGCTTACGGTAGACGTGAAAGGAAACGTAAATACGCAAACTTTACGATGTACAATATAGAGTATACTCAACGATAAATAAATGAATTAGTCTTCCCAGGTTAGTTTAGTTTAGTTAGTTTAATTTTTTGTGTCGTGCTCGATACGTATTTTTAACGTGGCATCCTATTTTACAAAAACAAAATTATAGTTCGAATTTTTATATAAAGTAATAAACAAATATAGAATACTGTTAAGAGAACATAATTACAAAACTTAATAGTCACTCATATTTAGTGTAGATGGTCATTACGATACAGCTTCAATTAATTTACCGGAAGAGCTAGAAGACATTGAAACCGACAGACCTCAGTTTTGAGGATGGCCTTGCGGGTTCAAGGTACAGACCAGCAACGCTGGCGTACTGGTCTGCTTTGCACGTCTGTTTATCTTAAGCTAATCGTCACTTCGCTCTTGCAAGCAAATTTTTGCTTGGTAAAATTTTTTTTATTTTAGAAATCTTCAAGAGATTTGTAGTCATTATCATAGTATCGGAACTAAATCATGCTCTGGTGATGTTAATAGGAACAATAACAAGCACCAATAAATGTATATATATATATATATATATATATATATATATATATATATATATATATATATATATATGTAGGAAGTAATTTAACTATTCCCTTTTCTGAATTGATTTAGTAAGAAATATAAGATACCAGTCACTGGGTGCCACTGGGTAGTAAAGCGACAATTAGCATTTTATGAGGACAGTAATCATTAACAAGAGAAGTTTCTTATTGCTGATTACTGTGGCACCATGCAATGGACCTTAGGCTAGAAAATATCTTGATAGTTCAAGAGACATACAAATCCAGTGATTGAATTGACAAAAAATATATTAGTTCACTTAGAAATGTGTATGGTAACATATTAAAATTAGAAATTAGCCTTAAAAAAGGCCAACTAAAAATAGGTTAAAGCATAAATATATATTTTTTATAAATCACCAGCAGGAATTGGAGAATATCAAGTGGTCTTAGCTACATACAGAGGCTACCTGGTTCCAAGCAGTCTTATAAGGTATACATTTTTCATAATAAATGTGAAAAAAAAATTAAATAAATAAAAATTTATTTATTTTAAGCAATGTTATTGCTTTAGGAATAATATTTCAGTGACCAAAAAATAGCTAAGTTAAAATGACTATTTAGTTATAATTAAAAAAATAAAGCATTTAGCAAAAGAATGTGAATACAAAATATGTCATCATTGACTTTTCGTTAACAGGCTCACGAGATCGTGTCTAAAAAGTACATAATTTAATGATCAAATAATATACAGAGTATTAGTTGTTTCCATGAAAATTCTAAAGAACTATATGACCAAGAAGGCCGTACCAATATCGGACGATAACAAGATGACAACTCTGAAAAAAATAAACGATAAACATATTTCTATGTTCCTCCATTCTATAATCATTATGATTCAAGTTCGTGTTCAGCTTAAACGCAGAGAACTCAATAGTAATTCCATATTTACTGACAGATATATATTATACGGCAAAGATTTTGAAAGTGATAAATTGTGTTTACCAGGTCTGCAAGTTTAAAATGTCGTTTATTTCTTAAAATATAATTTAATTTACAAAAAAAGTATAATATATTTTATTCAAAGTACTGGCCCTCGCTTTCTACACATTTTGTCCATCTCTCGGGCAATTTATGGATACCATTCCAAAAGAATGCTTCATCTTTATTTGAAATCCATTCATCGAGCCATTTTCTTACATCCTCCAAATTGTTAAAGTGTTGCTCAGCCAATGAGTGTCCCATCGATGAGAATAGGTGATAATCAGAAGGCGCCAGGTCAGGTGAATACGGCGGGTGGGGTAGGAGTTCCCAACCAAGCGAAGAAATCGTTTCCTTAGTCAATCTGGCTGAATGTGCAGGAGCGTTATCATGCTGAAGAATGACTTTGGCGTGCCTGTGAGCCCATTCTGGGCGTTTTTCGATCAATGCGTGACTCAAATTGATCATTTGTTGTCGGTAGCGGTCGGTATTGACTGTTTCGCCGGGTTTGAGAAGCTCGTAGTAGACTACTCCCTTCTGATCCCACCACACACACAGCATTGTCTTCTTCCCAAAACGATCCGGTCTTGCACTCGATGTGGATGGTTGTCCTGGCGTTACCCATGATTTTATTCGTTTGGGATTCTGAAAATAAATCCATTTTTCATCGCCAGTTACAACTCGATGCAAAAAACCCTTTCTTTCGTGGCGTAAAAGCAGCATTTCGCACACAATTTTTCTTTTTTCCATCTGTCGTTCGTCCAATTCATGTGGAACCCATTTTCCAACCTTTTGAATTTTTCCCATAGCTCTCAGGCGATCGGAAATGGCTTGTCTAGTGACATTCAACTGTTCTGCCATCATTTGTTGGGTTTGGGTATTGTCTTCGTCTAATAAAGATTGCAATTCGACGTCCTCAAACTTTTTTGGTCGATTTTCTCGTTTTTTATCAGTAACATCAAAATCACCACGTTTGAAACTTTGAAACCAACGTTCACATGTCTTGACGGTTCGAGCAAGTCTCAACAAGAATTCGATGACATTCAGATGCCTTTTTCTTTTGATTGAATAAGAAAATCATGACATGCCGCAAATGCTCTTTATTTGGCTTAAAATTAGACATTTTTAACACCAAAGAAAGGTATGATACGTCCACGTAAACGACTTAAAAACAACTGACTTTTGTAAACAAATGACTAACAAACAAAATAGCGTTTAGAAATAAGCAAATCCTTCAATAGGCTAAGAGCGCATTCTATTGGAATTAAAACGACATTTTAAACTTGCAGACCTGGTAGTAATGACTGAAAAGAATCAAGATCAACATATTGTACTTAAAGTAGTAATTATATATTTATGTTTTGAAAGGCAACAAAAAGGATTTTAGGTTAAGTAGCATCACCGGTCGCTAAGATTAAATAGCTCCACGGCCGGCGAAGAACAACAGAAACTGCATTGGCTCGAAGGACTCGGATCGAAGGTGGGATACGAGTAAGTATTCATAACGGATCCTTCATTACGGTCATTCCTATGTGATCAGTCATGAGCTAATGATCGCTTCCTTAACGCATCTTATTACTACTGATAAAGATATAAGTTCGATTCCGTTTCCATCATCCCTATACTTTTTAAAATAAAGTATATTTTAATAGTAATAATCTCAATTCTATTCCACAGACATCTATATAGAATAAACAATTGTAGATTGACCAATCAAATATTTGTCAAAGAAATAACGGCAACTAAATAAGTGAAGAAGGATCTTGAAAGAATATTGGAGACAAAGAAAACTCCAACAGAAGAAGAATAAAGTTGTAACGTAATCTGAAGTGGTTAATACGAAAAAAAAAAATCTCTATTCTAAACTTTCTACAATATAAGTAATATTTCATTAACGCTTTAAGAACATTAAAAAAAGGAATTTAAAGATTATTTACGATCAAAAGAACGAGTTGGAAAGAATAATGTAATATGTCGCTACTAAATTAAATAAGGATACAAATATTAAAAGTTGATTTATCTCCAACCTTCTATCTCTTTCAATTTCATTTTTTTTTTTGTTCATTTAAAAAACTTCATTTCCAGCTTACTGTATAACGAAAAAAAAATCTGAGGAAATTGCAAGATAGAAAGGAGAAAAGATACCAACCTTTTTTAACTACCTATATCTTATTTCGAATGTCATAAATTTACGGAAGAAATAGTTGGGGGTGGAGTCAATGAAAACACCAAAATAAGCATAACTTATTTATTATGTGCCGACGTTTCGGCCTACAATGTAGGCCATCTTCAGGGCGAATAGAACACGCTACAGCTTGAGGAGCTCAGAATCAAGTGAGTCACTCATGAAGATGGCCTACATTGTAGGCCGAAACGTCGGCACATAATAAATAAGTTATGCTTATTTTGGTGTTTTCATTGACTGCACCCCCAACTATTTCTTCCTTAAATTAGAAGATACAGTCGACCAATTCTTCTCTGTCATAATTTACCTTGTAAATTATATCCTCGAGTAGTAATAACATTTCAATTTTTCAATTTAACAGAAAAAGTATAGAAATAAAACTCTAATCACTAAAGGGATTTTATTCCTAATTTTTTTTTACATTCCCTATCGTTAAGGGACCATTTAAATGTGATCTTATTTATACAATGAATTATTGCCGTAATTAAAAATTAATTCTCATTAATCACCATTAAACAAATAAATAAATGACTATAATACTAATATATGACCATTCCAACTTCTTATAGATAAATAAGAAATCTTAAGGTCATTAAATCTGACAGCGCCCACGCGAGCTGTAGTTAGACGGCGCCACCGGTAGGCTAGACCTGCAATACAATATTCCGATGGCTGTAGTTATTAACAATATTTAACAGAGTATTTAAACAAGAATTAATGACACTATAATATCACCTGTTATATATATATATATATATATATATATATATATATATATATATATATATATATATATATATATATAAGAGAAGTAGAGAAAAAGAGAGAGAGAGAGATAAATAATTAATATAATTTAACTGACCGAAATCCGTTCAAATCCAATAAGTATTTCAAATTTTCGGTTTATGGAAAAAGTATGAGGTAAATATTTATAATTGCCCATAATTATGTCGTTAATCAAATTAAAAAAATTCTTAAATAAGAAGTGTAAAAAGTCACACTTTGTAATTCAGTTGATGAATAAAACAGACAAATTAATAGATGACTGGGAGGATGCAGTAGGGGGATCACCTGTGGTGTAATGGTTAGCAAAACAAGCCCGAGACTGTGGGTTTGCAGCACCGTCATCTTACGATTTTTTAAAGAGAGTAAAAAATCCTTAGTAATGATGTCCTTTTGGAGGGGGCCTAGAATAGCAGTCCTGAACCTGTGCGGTGTCAGTTGCTCATTAAACATCTAAAATTCAGAACTCTCACTGTAGCATCGCCCGATTAGTCATAGCAGTATTAAGTGCTATTTAATGAGTATCCAAACAAACAGGATGCGCTATGTAAATTACACCGTTGTGCACCCCTCACCGTCTACGACAATGATTCCTCCTGACGCCAATGAATTGTTACGATAATAGCCTTTACAACTTTATTACATAATAAGTACTTGGTATTTTCGCATTGTTTTTTTTTTTAATGGAGATATTTGGCAGGTCACGTTCTTCCAGCCAAGCAATCGCTGTATATTGGGCATAAACCACTATTCTAATCGATTAACGTTTTTACGAAACAAGATCTTGGAGAGACGGCCTCGAGGTGACTCCAGTGCCATTCGTGTAAATTATGGAAAAAAGAGATATAGAGAACTAGCAAAGCCAGAGCTACGCGACATGACAGATCGATTGCAGAGGTCAAGGTCTCGGTGTCTGCCCGTCCTCCAAAAGGCAGGAGGTGGTAGCTTCTGGTTGGCTGGAAGCATTCCGTGTATGTATCTAAGTCGTAACTAATTGATTAAATACTATTCAGGATTAATAGTAGGGGCATAATAATACCCAGGCATACCCGAATGAAGGGATTGACTGGATATATCTTAGAAGAGCGTGAAATGGGAGGGGGAGGGGGTGCAGTCGATGAATTTTACAAAAAATTAGTTGAACTTATTTTATATGTGCCAACGTTTCGACCGAATTTTAGGCCATCCTCAGGGGTTTAAAAAGATCAGTTAATATTTGTCAGTCACAGTTACATCTCTAAGGCATGTTCTATTCCTCTTTATCCTTCTGTCTCCAAATAAAATTAATGCTTATCAATTTAATATTAAACTTCATATTCTTTTTAATAGCACCTAATTCACCTTCACCAAATTCATTATATTCAGTAATTAAATCATTTATCTAGTGATTTTACTATGTTCTATTGTCTTCTAGATTTCTTCCCGTTTTTGTAATTACTCATCAATTATTACATAATTTTTTTTTTTTTTTTCTTTCTTGTCATTTATATTATTTCTTTTGTGTTTTCCTTAGCACTGCACTGTTTATACAGCTGTTATGCTTTGATTTATTATCATCCCTGATGACGACCTAAAAATTAGACCAGAACGTTGCCACAAATAAAATAAGTTAAAGTTATCTTGTGTAAGATTTATTGAGAGCATCCCCTCCCCACGATCATTTCACACTCTTGTAAATGCTGAAATCTTCATATTAGAGTGAAAAATGGTGGATAATTATTTCAGGATGTAAAATTATATTTTATCCATTGTTAATTAACATAAAATAAGAGGGAAAAACAAGGTATGTCTCATCAATGAATAAAGAAAATGTAGGATAATTCATAAAAAAAAACATAAAGTGTACAATAAAAACTTTCTACTATATATAGCAACGATATTAAAAGATGAAAATAAGTCTGGGAAGGTCGTTGGTGCAAAATCTAGAAATATATCGTCCTTCATAAACATGAGGATTAAAATCGACTGCACTTCCTTCAACAGTCGCTAATCTTCGGATCATCTTTGAGTCTTCAAAGAGAAAATTATAGCACTGCCAGTTAGTTTTGGTTTTTGCGTTGTTTTTTTTTAGTTGGTCCAAAATAAACTGCCATTAAATTTATGAGTGCACGTGTAACAGAGGAACACCATTGGTCAATTATAGACGTAGGGGCTTCAATTGACTGTCCTGGGGATAGCCCGAGAGGGAGTGGTCTATATGGCCTCAATAAAACAGGCAATCAACGGCAACAAATCGTGAAGCTTATCGATAGTAATCAAAATTTAAATCGAAACAAAAAACCTTCGACGAATAAAATTATTTAAATAAAACATACTGTACATAAAATCTTAAGATCATTTGAGTTGGTTTCATCCCGTTGTTACAGATATTGATTTGTATTCTCTATATATTTGTATCCACGCCTGTCAAATACAAAAAATTGACAATCAGTAGATTGGCTACCAGAAAAATAAAACAAAATGACGTGAGAGGCATGAAGGGCAGTAGCCAGCGTTACCTCTCCCATGGATTGATTTAATTTCCCATGGTAGCAAATGATCTCTCATCCACGATTTTTTTTCTCCTCCTAGTGTCCTCAGGCATGAGATTCGTCGCCATTTGTTTTATCAGTGGGTTTGGATGTCCGTGTAATTTTTCTGGAAAACATTGATAGTATTTTCGTAAGTGTTCGTCGACAGTTAGTATTTTTCAGTCAGTATGCAGAGTTTTGTTATTGATATACCGCAGGGTGCTTTTGTGATAAGTCTAAGTATTTCTGATTGGAAAGTGTCCAGTCAAGGAATTGAAGAAAGTGTGCATGGCCATGATCGGAGGAAAATATAGGCGATAGAACGAAATGGAAACAAGAATTAAAGGAAATTTTTGTTTGAAGGATACACCAATTTTAGGAAAGTCTAAGGGGACAACAAAAAATTGTAGTCGTTTACTGTGAGTCTGTTTTGCGATGTCATAAATTTGTAAGTTAAATTTTTGTGTTGACATTCAATTTAAAAATAAAAAAATACATACGTTCATAACTTTAATGATTACACAGAAATTTTCTTTTTTCCCTTGATCTTGAAAATTTTAATTTTCGAAGATAATTCTTTATCAAAAGTCTTTGTTTTATAAAAAGTCATACATCTAGATATATTCAATTAAATATATAATTATAAAATAAATTCATCAGAGTTTGTTGTGATACTGGGGTCGCCGTTGACGTACTGAGGCCAGTCTCGTACGTATTACCTTATTTAATGTAATATATATTACATTATATATATATATATATATATATATAATGTAATATATATATATAAACCTGTACCACTACAACCCATGAAGGGTCTGGGGTTCAGTACATGGTAGAGACAGTACTGTTTTATGGACAACGGTTCTGCAAGGAGGTGACTTGTCCTAGACCACGCTCAACGGCCAGATTTTTCCCCCTTTCTTTGGGTACCCATTTGGGTTTATAGAGGCTGGGTGGGCTCCAGGAGGTTCCTAGATTCAATATGATAAATCTCTCGCTGCAAACAGACTATATAAAATTCATAGCCTGCAGCGGTATTTGACCAGGAATTCCGGCATGGCAGCTCAGTGCTCTATATAAACGAATCACATAGTGTACATAGAAAGTAATAGCAAGTGTCGACATCTAAAAGTTCTATCAGGAATATATTTTGAGCTCTATAATTTAATATGACAACCCACTTAACAAAAGAATGGTCATTACCTACATGCCATCAAGAGGAGGAGGGTGAAAAGGTCCTGGAGACCTTCTTTGATCCTCCTATAACTTAAGAAATGCCACAGAAGTGATACCGTTATCATCTATAAGCATTATCATATGTCTCCAGTCACATGTCATCACTTTATTTATAATCGATTTAGATATTCAATCCCGATTGTCAATATGGTATAAATGCGTGGAAATGGTAGTAAAGACGAAAAATAATGCATCATAATTTAAAATAAATAATCTAATAAAGTTGCCGAAAGAAGGTGACATGTAATTATACAGACCGCATTTTATAAAATCGGCTAATGCATTTTTAATTCAAATAGGAAAAAATGTCTGATTCGATCGGCACCATGGCATTGGTGAGCATGGTCTGAAAACTTGAATTTAGAAAAAAAAACAGTAACTAAGAAAACATAATATCAATAAAAGGTCACAATGGATTGTTGATAGGCAGAAAGTATACAGGAAGAAGGGATAAAAAACTTTATCTGCAAAGATGATGCAAAGAGATCGAAATGAGTTAGGCCCGGCTGTGTTTGCCCACACCTTTGGTAAACCTCTTCTACACACTTCCGGTATCGGTTCGGTAAACTGCGCTCTGCCTTTCCTCTTCAATGAAAACCATGTTGAGGTAATCCCACTGGGGATCCACTACCCGATACCGATTACAGTGCCATATATCAGGAGCCTTTTGTTTTATTGGGAATCATTTAAATATATAATTAAACATTTATTTTCTTGTTCAATATGAAACGAATGCCAAATATTTTTATTTTTTAATTCTTACAAGTTCAAATTGTTTATCAAGATGTTTGTTAAGCAGGTTGATGAATTAAAAATAAACTTTTTTTTATTAATATTGAAAAGTAAAATATTGGACAGATAATTTCAATTTCTGTTATAGTTTGGAGACTTAAGGGCTTTTCGTTGGAATTTTTCCACGGTCTTACTTTTTTTTATATTATTTATTGTATAAGATATACTTTTAAGAATTTAAATGATTGGAAATGCCATCAAAAATTAGCTTAAATTTTTGACGAATCCAAAAAATACTTCAATATTAACACTTTTTTTTTTTAAAGTAAATAAGGCTGCCCACTATAAATTTTTGTCAATGGATAAGACTCGAATTTTAATGAAGTTGACGACTCCATTGTTTCAGGATACACTGCTAACCGTTAACAACCTTCTCTTTGATTCAGATTTAACGTATCCAAAAATGCAACCAATTCTTATAATTTTTGTTCTTAAGCGAGAGCAAACACAAAACTGAAATCAAGCGGAGATGATTCTGTGTTCGCATATTCATTCATTTAGTACTTAATTCGGTATCAGTTGCCATCGGTTCGAATTAAGTCACAAGTTTTAACTTTTAATTTAAAATAGAAATAATTTCATCACTGGTTGCATATAGACGAAATAACCGGCTTGCATACACTATATAGGCTATATTATCATATACACTTCGAAATTTTTCTTGAAACGTTCATTTCTTGAAGAAATGGTTACCGAAATAGACACATTACCCATTTTTACAGTATTTATTTCATACTAAAACTCATTTTATTATTTTTATTTTTGAAAATATTAAAACGGAAACGGGTGGAAACTTAAAACTGGTAGTGACTTAGCTCGAAGGTACCTGCGGAACTGATAAGCATAATTCACCATATTTAATTTCACGGCTCATTACTTAAATATATATAAATACATATATTTAGCATCCGTTCGTGTCGTGTCGAGGAAGAAGATTACTTCTTTTTCTGTTGAGAGTTTTATTGTCTATCCTTGGACAGGCACGATTCCTCAGAAGTACGTTGTACGAGTATGATGTAAGCACCATTAGCCTAAGTCAACAGGAGCCAATCTTAGTACAGTGGAGACTTCGATGAAAATGTCTTTAAAATATTCTTTAATTATGGAATGATTTTTATGATAATGGTTTTAGTTCTTTAAGTTGAATGTTAAAACTATCGGAGTTAAGTTAGAAGAATGATGTTAAAAGAAATGCACCTAAATTAGGTAATAATACATATATTGTAATTTCGCGTCTAATAATAAGAATGAGCAGCACACAGCCATAACAGATTTTAATTAATAACCAGAATAGCATAGGACTTCATTATTTTAAAAAAATCTATTTTTTTTTATTACTCTTTATATATATTAATATAATAATAAAAGTGGCCGAACTATTTTTCATCACTTAAATAAATTTTAAAAAATTAATGCATTACATTAAAAAATGTAGCTGTGCCGCCCGAAGTTAGCTTGATCCAATTGGATCGATACAAAGAGCAGTTGCAACAACAAACCGGTGAATAGGTTCGCTGTTTCTACAAAGCAGAAGGTCGTTTATAAATAAACCTTTCCCAGGTTTGGTAACAACGAAAGATAAAGTCTGTCTTATCACCGAATAGGCCTTCGGCTCTCTAAGAAGTAAATCGTAGTAACAATTTAGGCAACGGAGTAGCCACAGTTATATTTTCAATCCTTCATACATTTTCAACCAGGAAAATATAATATATTTTTGATCTAGTATAGGTAGATATTCGTTCAATCTTCAATCGGTATTCGAAGTTCAGTTTTTATTATAAAATTTTATTAAGAATACATTAAAAAAATTGTCGTTACCTAAACATTTCTCAATCATTTAAAAAAAGTTATGATGGCTCTGGTTCATAAATATATCATTTTTTTTGTTACTTTTGGATTGATTTTAAAATATATACTTTTTTTACATTCAATAGCCTATAGATTTATGATAAGAAAGCATTATAATAGAAAATATTTCGGTTGAGGTCATTTGAAATGTTTTAAGGGCCTAATTCACGTTCTTAAAATGCGCTCGAATGTTGTCAGAAATTGAAATTGCGTATTTGATTAAGATATATACCATGCATGTTAATGCAAATTCTTTCCAAAAGCAACTAGCTGTTTACTACATTTCTCAGAAACAGATGTGATAACTCGTTAAACTAATGTAATCTAATAATGATCTTTTAAGTTCAGTCAGGTCTTAATTCTAATGATATAGCCTGGCAAGGCTAATAAGAGGAATATTCTATTTTCTCCTTCAAAAGAAGGAGTTTCGAATGAAGAAGAACTACGTTTTAAAATATCATTCATTCAAGTTCGTTCAGAATCGAAGCCCGTTGAGTATGCGCAGGCGCAACTCCAGCCTGTCACACCGGCAACTTAATGAAAGTTTGAGACAAATTGCCTGGTCTACAGGTATTAGTTAGCAAAGGTGTGCACAGAATAAATTGCAAAACATTAATAAATCGTGTAGCATGAGATAGAATAAAATACAAAAATATACTACTAAAAACAGTTTTTTTTTTTTTTCGTTTTTGAAGACAGAAAAAAATTAGGACACGACTTGAATGAAGCTAAAGAGCGGGAATTTGTTTCTCAAGAGACCTTCCAAACAGTCCCTTATGTTCCAATCAGATATTCCCAATTCAATGGCTCCCTTAACGAACCCATTTTTCAATTAAAACTCAATCAACAGCGTATGTTTTTGTTGTTAAAACACTTCGGCAGGAAGAGAAAATTGTAGGCGCAGGTGAATATAATGATAATTATATTATATCAAGCATTTAGGGTTTTAATGGACAAAAAAGTACGTAAGTAAAGTTGACTATCAATACAACATTCAAACAATCTTATTTCATATGTTTAATTTCACTGTTAGGAATATGTTGTAAAATTTCCTCTCCTGAAAGAAAAATAGTGAATTTTTGAATTTTACAAAATACCAATGATGTATCGGCGATGAAAGTTATAAAAAAAAAGTTTAGATATTCTTTAGATCTGGATATGTAATTCATATTATAAAGTGTATAAGTAAATAAAATATATTTAATACATTCGATTAATATTTTACTAGAAAAGTATTATAGTATGTTGGCGCGATAATATATATATATATACACTAAGGCTAAGTGATATATATTGTAGTTGGGGAGGCAAATGACGATACCGCACCCTATTCGCAATATTGACAAATTGCCGAACAAAATAGTTAAATTATATAATCATACTACCAATTTAACTATCCATCTAAAATCGAAGGCAGGCTATTTCTTAAATAATATTTTTAAAAGGTTATCCAATATTCGATTCACGATTCCAACTTCAGACGATAAAAATTTTTAAAAAAGTAATTTTTTATTAATTGTTTTAATTTTTAAATATTTTAATCTTTTCTCTTCAAAATTAAAATAATTAAAAAAAAGTAATAATGATAAAGGAAAACAATCTATTGCAATATTTTTCATAGCATATAGTTTAACAACGATCCGTTCCTAAAATAGAGCCTAGGATAGATAGACGCTAAGTTGGCATAGATCTGTGATTTTTATCGATTCATGAGCTTAGAGGTAGGCGGGTATTGCTAAAGGAAACAGTCGAGCTTCAATCCTGTCATCAATAACAATATCCAAGGAATGAACTTTTGGGTCATTACCAAGACTCAAGAGAATAAGTATAAAAATTCGAACAATGTAACGTTTTAGTTTTGAAACTTCAACATTTTAAATATAATTCCCTTTTTTAACTAAAATCTTAATAAATGGTGAATTCACTAAAAGTCGGAAGCATTTACAAGATGGCATCATGGAATTTGCATTCAATGACCAGTTTAAGAACAACCAGTATAGTATTCACCAGCGATTCGTAGAAGCACATTAAAATATATATGTTCGTTGTTATGACCATATATATGTAACCTAATATCATTCAAAATGTAATTATTATTTCCATGCCAATACATCAGTTTTTAGCTAACACCTGTTAACATTGTAAATCACAAATTTCAAGGGGACCCCCATGGTGAAATAGTTGGCACAACAACTATCAATGACTAAAGTTGCAGGTTCCCAGTCCAGCATTTGGCCGAAGGATTTTATACAGGGAGTAAAATATTCTTGGTTATTCCGCCCTTCGGAAGGGCTGCAAAATGGGGGTCCGGAGCCTGTGCAGTGTCAGGTATTCGTTGAAAGATCCTTATTCTAATTATACCTGGATGAGCAAAATTTAAGACTCATAAAGTGGCATTAAATGTATGGATAAGAACAAAGAATTTCAAATTATGACTTTGACACTAACATAGACATTGTGATCATAAACATGCACAATATCCTTTACCAAAGATTAAAGACTGGTTCATTATTGGTGAATGGGTATATGTATAAAATAAAACCTAATAGATATGTTCATCTCACTAACTTCACAAATGCTGAAAAATCCAACACACCCAAATGTTATTCCGACTAAGTTAAGCATTGGTAAAAATTAAATAATCTTCCAGCCGAACAGTGATGACTTGACTGTAAATTTATCAAGTTTATTAGAAATATTTTAGAAAGTTTATAGAAAATTCTAATACTCCATTAGAAATAAGCTATATCTTTGGTAACACTGGTTCTAATTGTTGTTAGAATAGAATATATATATATATATATATATATATATATATATATATATATATATATATAGAGAGAGAGAGAGAGAGAGAGAGAGAGAGAGAGAGAGAATAATAATACAGGCATAAAAATGTATTTAATTTTACTAAATATATATTTATATCATTTGGAAGCAACTAAAACATTTTCAAAATTAAATTCAATGCAGGTACTACTATGACTTTCCATTTGAATTAAATAAAACGGTTATTAAAAATTTAAATACAGATCACCAGTAATACTGACCCTTACTAATTAATGCAACATTAACTTTAATTACCTATCTAAACATTACCCTTCTTCATTTAGTTAATGAGGTCAAGACAAAATAAAATGAAACAGACACGTAATCGCAACTAGGGAGGAAGTTAAATTTTTTATTGAATCTCTTTTATGATAAGCTTGGTGAATGACATACATCAAATCAATCAGGAATTTCTGTTATTTGGACAGTTTTAGAATCCTGAGATTCTAAAGATCATTCGGTCAATTCATGATAGCATTAATTATGTATTCAAGGCCCATGTAAATGAATATATTAGGGCTATATTAGATGCAAATCAGATTATTGTCTCTTTAGATGGCCAGCAAGAAATGGACTATAAATAGAAATAGAATAAAATATACAAGAGCTATATCATTAAAGAAAACTTGATTTTATTCAATAAAATATGGAATAAAAAAATAGTTAAAAAATGAAATAAATAAATAAAAGAATTGCAGTAAAATTGAGGAAATCGGTAAAACCGAGAAAAATTGGTTATCGCAATCAGGTTTGTGATTATTTGAGATAATACCAATTATCACAGGAGCTAAAGTAATAAAAAAAGAAGTAAATCAAAAAGAATGAGATGTATATCATGAATGTGAAATGATCATTCTGAAAACATGAAATATAAATATGCAATTAGGGCAACTGCCCCTCTACAAGATTATTCAAATTTAAATTAAAATCAATTAATGTTTTAATCTTTATAAATAAAAATTGGACATTGTAGTAATATTTTTGAAGTTAAATACATTTTTTTTTCATAGGCAGCATAAATTAGTAATTTATGCCCTCTGAAGATTCAGTAATGCGATCTCTAATTACAAAAAATATGACTTCATTTGAAAGCTATTTTTCAGAACCGCACAGGTATGTTATATGAATCTAAGATTAGTTTTTATAAACACATACATATAAATCAGTATCGAAATATTAGTGCTAAATTCCAATTTCAACAATAAATTTCAATCTATAAAATAAATTACAAAAACTAATTTATATAAAAAAAATACTAATATATGTAGCACACTTGCACATTACATAGTTAGCAATCAAACAATTATTTTAAACATTTGGATATAATGGCTAATTTAACCACTTTACAAATTTAATTCCACATAAAAAAATAACTAGTTGGCCCAAAATTATCATTTAGAAAATGAATTTTTTTTCCAGAAACAGAGTTGAGATAAGTCAAATAAGGGGCAATAGATACAAAACAAGCCATGCCTTTTGAGCAACATTCAGCAACCAATGACATGTGTTTTCGAGAAAGACGATCAACAACTCAAGTAATTTTGAAGCTTTAGAAGGATGTGTAATAAGAATGACACATACTGCCTTTCGGGGCATCACACCCTCGACCAATGGGCGTGGATTGCGGCTGACTCTATACTCTTTGTGATGATACTGTGTGGCAACTTGTTCACAGTCTATATCCTGCGTAGTTCACGACTGATATCAAATCGATTCGTACTCAGCCTCGCTTGCACGGATATGCTGGTTGGTCTGACTTTACCATACCACATGGCATTTACAATATTTCCACAGCTCTCGGTCACTAAGGCCACATGTATTCTCAAGTAATTTTTATTATATTATATATTTTATAAATTATACAATTGCTATTTGGACTTGGACTTAGATAAGTTATAAATTTTTAAAACTATTTTTCAGGTTTGTATTTGTTTTGATGGCCTGTTGTTGCTCAATTCTAAATGTGACAGCCATAGCTTTCGATCGCTACCTTGCAATTATTCACCCATTCAAGTATGAGACCTTAATGACAAGAAGGTGGGTAATGATCATTTGCCACGTTTCATCATACAATACAATCATTTCATATTACAATTCAAATTTTCAGAGTGGTGCGAAGAATACTCTTTGGAGCAGGAGTATTTGCATTGGGAATCAGTACCGTTCCTATTTACTGGAACAGTTGGGAGGATGCAACAGTCTGCGAGCTAGGACAGGTATATTTAATATCCATTACATTGACATTGAAACTAAGATGAAATATTGTCAGTTTACACATCAAGGCTAAACATTTTAAAAAATAACTCAAATTACAGATAAGAACATAGAAAGTAACAATTTATTAGTATAGTTCCAAATATACTTTACCAATCCTAATAATGACAAATTAATTCTTAAGGACATGAATCAACAATGTAATTAATTAATGATTCAATTCTGACGAATTTATTGATAACTCTTTAACCATGATTTAATAAATGAAAATCCTTGTTCGGAATTGTATAATGAAAATCAAATTATTTACTTTTTTCAATCAATTTCTGTTTTATTGATAATTCAAAAGAGAATTTTAAGAAGTAAACACATTGATAGGGAAAACAATTAAATGGATTATAATACATAAAATAAGCAAATTTTGGGGATTTTATATAATTATGTGATTTTTAATTTAAATTCAACAAACTTTTTTTTTTTTAATTTATAAAGGTGCTACCGAGATATTACATGACTGCCATTCTTCTTCCTGCATTCTTAATCATTTGGGCAGCCATGGTTGCTATCTACGCAAGGATATGGCATGAAGCTGTAGTACAAGCAGAAAAACTACGGAAAACAAATGTGAGCCAACAATGTAGACCATCTTTTCAGGTAATCAAAATTTATTTCAAATTTCAAGATCTAGCTCTTATGAGATATTTTCAAACCGCTATTAATAATAAAAATCTTAATATTCGGCAGGTTGTACTCTTGGTAATGGGCTGCTTTACAATATGTTGGATGCCGTTCCTCATTGTTTCGTGCGCCCAAGCAGTAGGTTTTCGGGACAGAATCTCATCTACCGTCTACAAAGCACTTCTTTGCCTCGCTCTAAGCAGCTCTGCTCTTAATCCTATCATATATGCATGGAAGAATGCAGAGTTCAAAGAAGCAGTGCAAGCAGTCCTAAGGTGCAAAGTGAAACAGAACACTTCGAATGTTGTGACGGCTTCGGGGACAAAGGGATCGACACACCCTCAAACTAGTGTATAAAAGAGTAATACAGCATTTCTTCATTATTAAGTCAGTATTAAAAGATAAAAATCTATCAATTGAAAATAAACTTCTTTTTATTTGTATAGACAGTAATACAAATTTTTTATGGATGAAAAAAAATTGATTTTCAGAAATACAGACTGCAGAAAAATAAAAAACTTGTCATTACATTAATAACAAAAGTTGGAATAATTGAAGAGTTGGAGAATAGATGTTTGATAAGTATTATAATAAATGATTCCTTTAATATCGCCACAAATAGTTTAGCTGGTTATATAAATATTTGACAGAAAAATAGAAGTATTACCATATGTTTTTAGTGTCAGACTTCCGGAATCCAAAAAAGAAAAAGAAAAATTCAAATAATTTAATAAAAAATACTGTAGTAGTTATTTTAATGTATAAAAACGAATCAGCCAACTTGGTTTCTATGCAAACATAACTATAGTTTATTGTAAAACATCGATATTATATAGTATTCTATTCATATAAAGTAGCAAACAATAAATAAGCAAAAATTATCTTTACTACATAATTTTTTTTTCAATTCCACAGAACATATCTTGGAAAAAATAAATAATCTAACAACAAATATTTCTTCATTCATAATTACATGAATTTTTATTGTTATACAAAATTAATTACAACATATATTTAATTGTGACAGACCATTACTAAAAATAACAAAATAAAGGTTAACTACAAAACAAGAATCTGGAAAACCATTACGCTCATTGTATAAATAAATATTCCCATATTCTTGTTTTATAGTTAACACTTATCTTGTTATTATTAGTAACAATAAATGTATATTGTAATAATTGGAAAATTTGGGTAATTAGCTTTATATTGTACAAAAATTGTATGAAATGATAAATGATGCTGTATATTATTTGATATGATAAGTCAAATATTTTTTAAGTATAGAGATAGATTTCCTAGATATTTTAATTTATTAAAAGAATGATAATTCAGAAGGCGCTTAAGATAATTTTTGCTCATTTAATGGATTCATATTATATTATATTTTAACCCACTATCCATAATTCATAAATCAATTACATTAGATTTTATAAAAACTTTCACTTCATTACTAAGTATTAAACAATTGAAAGAGTGTATAAGCAAGGTCCTTTTTCAATAAGACCATTTGACAATTTGGAAAATCTGTAATGCAATTATGACCAATCGATTTTCTTCAAATGTTTCTTCAGCTTGATGGGAATTTGAATTCTTCTCTCTCACGTATTCCCCAAAGCATTGTAAAATTGATAAGTTACTAAAGAAATTGAAACATAAGTTTTTCAACTTGACTATTAGGCATTCGTACTATAATAAAGAGCATATTATAAATTTCTCGTAAAGGCTATAGCTCAAAGACTACGAGTATAATTGTTATACAGAAATCTCAAATCTTTCCTATTGTATTACAAATATCAATTTACTTATAAACTCCAAAGACTTTTATCTTATCCATTTAAAGAATTAAATTTTTAAAGAATTTCTGTTTCAAGTAAAATAATAATTTTCTAAAAAAAAGTTTTAAATTATTCCACTTCAACTTGCTTGAAAGTAAACATCTATAAAGTACCATTTCATAGATAACTATTAAGGTTTCATAACTAAATAGTCCAAATATAAGGTGAATTAAATAGTTTATATAAGATGTGAACAGTACTCCTTAAGGTTCCGGAGGGAAAAGACTATCTTATTTAATTACAATATAGTTAGATCGTTCCATAGAATTATTTTATTCTCTATAGCAATAGTATAGTCTCCATGAATGAATGAATGAACAAATAAAGTCTTTTATTAAAACAAAATTAACAGGATTTACTTGATTAAAATAATTTTTTATTACAGGTGCTATATACAATATTTATAACTTTATACAGTCGATAAATCAAAGTTTTTCTATTCCCCTTGAATCTGCCAATCTTTTCTACGTTATTTTTACCTCTACATATCGAAGGATTGGTTTAGACCTTGATATATCGAATTTTCCAAGATTCCTTAGCTTACACCGCACCTCTACATATCGAAGTAAATTTGTTAAATATGAACCATTTAGCCTGAATAGCTCATCCTGAGAAGCATTGTCATTCTCAGAACAGCCTTTTTCTCAAGTAATCCTGTAACCCCCCCACTCACATTTGTTTCCAGTTTGTTTCAGTTTCTGCTAACACTTGTGCAATAGGTTTCGCCTTCTGTCGTACTACGTTAAGTATTGGATGATGCATTGGATAAAGTGTCGTTTCGTTTTCAGGTATACAAACTACAATTTCCGATTTTTTTCAAAGCTCAGCCTATTTTTTTTTTTCACAAATTCAATATGTATCTGTTTTTTTAGTCTATTGTTTTATTGTTAAATAATGACGAGTATGGTTTTTATTCTAATTACGTATTTTTTTTTTTCTAACTGCTTTTAGTTATACTTGTCATAAAAATTCTTCATTTCAATTTTCAAAAATAGCTATATTAAGCAATGTAATTGGCGTAAATTGTATTGTTTTATATTATAATATTTTAATATTTTAATAAAATAGGTACATTTTTTCTATATTACATTGAGTATATACATATTTTATTATGAACCTCTACCTCTATATATCGAAGTCAGTCAGAAATCACCTCAATAAATTGAACCTCGCTATATAATTCGATAATTCGAAGTTTTCTCGTTCCCCCTGAGTTTCGATATACCGAGGTTCGACTGTATAATATTATGATTTTTATTTTTTTGCCATAGTCTCCATAAACCATAGTAAAAAATGTGGTGGTATAAATTATTGTAATGGAAAAACCATAAAAAATAAAATAAACAAGGAATTTTAATACCTTTAGAGTTTCATATATTATCTTTTCCATTATTAACAGCTTATTTGGTTAATTGAAAACCACAAGAGTAAGGTTTTACTAAAATAGATTAAAGTTTTTAATTTCCAACAAATCATTTTATACAGTGGTTAATTCCATTAAAATAATTGTGCTTATTATGCCAAGAGATAATTATAAAAACTGTATATTAATATTATTTAAATAGCACTTCTAAAAATAGATTACTTTCTAGATAAAGAATAGTTACTGAAGATACCAGTTAAAATCACATGCATTCAATTACAACTAACTTTAAAGTGTCATTATAAAAAAAAAAAATTTAACAAAAATTGAAATCTTATAAAATATTTTGCACATTATCTTATAAGAACATATATAATATGGAACTGATACAGATGTGATATGATTTGTAGTTATCTGTGATTTTTTTTCCTTAATAGAATTTTTATAATAATTTTTAAGGATTAGTTCAATTTTTTTTAATGATTGTTAAAGATGTAAACTGTTTTGTATATATTTTTAGAGACAGCTGTGATTCCCTTTCCACTGTCTATTTCTTTTGTATTTCTTAGCTAGTTAATAAAACTTATTTCATAAAACATAAATGTTGCTATTTGTACGTTAAATTATTTTATATGATTGAAAACAAATTGTATGTAAGTTTTTAAATGAATGAAGTATTATTATAGTAAAATACTGAATATGAATATCAAACCTTTATTAATTATGTAGATGATAATTGGAAAACATCAAAATAAATTTCATCGTGGATAACAGATAAATAAATCAAACTTGTAAAAGAAATTTTAAAATTTAAAATGTTACTATTGTAAGATATTATGTATAGAATAATTAATGATAGTATATATAATGTAAAAATGTAATGTACAGAAAAAAGATGTTACTTCCCACAAATTTCTTCCTCCCGTTTCCGACTAACTGAACAAAAGTATTAGAAAAGTAGGAGGCATAAGAAAACTTAGCTAATATCTATAATTCCCAACAGGCTGATAAAAAAAAAAGTGGGCGTTGAAAAGGGACACAACCAAGTGTGTCATTTCATCATTTCTATTGTTAATGATAATGATGAAGGGATTTTATTTTACTAAGAGAGCTTTAGAAGTTCTTGAACACTTACAGGTCATTGAATTTCAAGGTTCTATTTGTGATTTATGGGTAAATTACTTTGTAATACCAGAATCCTGAATACATAACACTTCAAGATTGCTGGCCAAAATTAGTCTAGAAACAAGATTGTAGGTTGAGTTTCAATTTTAAGAAAATTAAACTCTCAAAACGAAAAATAGACTGATCCATCTTCACACATAGTGAAGCACATAATGATTAATAAATATTCGGGCGTTAAATCAGAAGCAATTATATTGATTATTTTCACAGGGCGGCCACTGTCTCATATATTACCACAACAAATGACTTTTGTCCATGAGGCATTATATCCTCAGATCATATGGCCTTTCATAAATATCAGCAGGTATTAGTTGACCATAAGTTGTAATGTTAACTGCAAGATATAGAGTAAAAAAAAATCATTTTTCTTTTCTTTTTGTCACATAATGATTGGGTTAAATAATAAAGAATAATATCAGAGATGGCTGAATTTAGAATGTATTATTCACTCAGAAATAAGCCTTTCTGAAAGAATAACATTTTTTATATTTTGTGTACCATCTCTCTAGCTGGAGTGTATATAATGTGACAAATAGAAGAATATGAGAAATATCTGTTCGCATTTAATACTTGACAGTTAAAACAACAATATTATTTTTATATTGCAACTGTTATTGTGTTTAAAGCAGTGTATAAATTGCTATTATGTTTACTCTCTTAATTTAACCCATTTAAATTCACTGTAAGTACTTCGGAACTAACATATAAATATTCCTGAATGATGGATCTCAATATCAGCTGTTAATAACTAATGTCTAAACTTCAACATGTCCCAAAAGGTATTCAACTCAAAAATTAAATAAGTTTACTAAACCCAAAATTACAATCCGCGCATCCTCTTCTGTTATTTAATAAGTACAGCAGCACCCACCCACCTAGTATAACAAATCTTTTGTTCCTATGTCAAACATTAAAATTAGAACCAGAGATGTCACCAGAGACAATAAATTTGGAGTTGCGAAGCCTAACTTAATTCTCTACTTTTATAAAGAGAAAAAATAAGTCAATAGGAAAATAAACGAGATCTCAGGATGAATGAAAATGTACAAGATTGTCGCAATCAAATGCTAAGACGTGGGCGTACAATTCCAATCTAAAATGAATTACTCCCAAATAACAGCAAGGCAAGGGAGGAAAGAGAAGAAGAAAAAAACTGTTACACTTACTTTCACAAAACTTTAAAATATGTAGATATCTGCTATATTAGACATTTATTTTTCAAAAAATTACTTCATTTATTTTTTTTTATAACTTTTTCCCTGTTTTTTTTCTCTCTGTTATGTAAAATAAAACTACCTGTAGAGCTCTGACCTGAAAATTGAGGAAAATAAAGATGTTTCTACATTGATGGTATGTTTTTTCAACTCATAAGTCAATTACAAGACATGGATTTTTGTTTAACCAACAAAGAACAGGTCAGAAACTTAAAACTTTTTTCCAATTTCTATTTTTTCAAATACAGGCCTTTTTTTTAAGAAACTTAAAACTTTTTTCCAATTTCTATTTTTTCAAATACAGGCCTTTTTTTTAAAGTTTTATTTTCTTATACCCTTTCATTCAATCATGCAAATTAATTCATTAGTTCATTGTTATTTTTTAGTAGTAAACTTTTACTGCTATACAAGCAGTGAAGATCTAGTTTCCAAGTAAAAATAAGCACCCCTGTGATGCGACAAGATACAAGATGCGAAACAACTCGATTTTGATCAGAAACATATTAAAATAAAAAACTACAGTCTAACTTTTATTAATTTTGAAGTTACTTGCTTATTGTTTTGCTGTTTGTGTTTCTTCTTTGCTATGAAAATTTTGTTGAGAGATAAACTACACTCATGCAAATCAATTTATAGTTGCCAAGAATCAAGACTTACAGGTTCAGTCAGTGAAAATCAGTGAAAATTTTCCTTTTCAATTTTAATTTTTCATATTTTGAAGTAAAATTTTTAATAGATTTACACCCAAGTTGTAGTGAATGAAAATACTGCAATCGAAAAACAATTGAAGCTGTTTCATTTTTTGTGCATTTTAGTACCGTTAATGAATAGTTTCGAGTAATAGTTTAATTTTATCAGAACATGAAATAAAATGCTCCTATTTCGTAAGGAATTATTTGCTTTCACCAAGTATTTTGATGAGGGCTAGCTTTTATATACCAGTACTGTAGAAGTTTTAACCTCATGAGTAAAAAATCTAGTTTCTATGAGCTGGCTGACAAAGATATAGGCAATATTAAAATACAGTATGATAATTTCATGACAATGACTATGTGAGGTAAAAGATAAAAAAATTTGAAGATAATAATATAATTCAACATTCATCAGCATTATTTCTATGATCACAGTTATAATTTTCATTTATATAAATTCTATTAAACCCTAATTTATTTATTTTATTAAACCCTAATTTATCAAGAAATGGGACAAGCAAGGTAAACAGCCAATATGATTGGAAAACTTCTGGTTAATAAACTCGCTGTACAAAGATCTATTTTCATACTTTGAATAACTAGAAATTAATAAAATTTAATAGTTCTTAAATAATTCCAAATTTTCACAGAATGTGATGAACAATAAATTTAAATTTTAGTTATTTATTTATTTTTAAGAAATAGTTATATATCCGTAACTGTATGGGTAGGGGGTACTGACCCATTATACCTTATTTCTTTATTAAGCCAACTTCTATTGTACCTCATAGATTGTTCTGTCCAATCTAAAGGTTCCTTCATTATTGTACGAGGGTGGTTTGAAAAGTTCTCGGAATCACCGCTAGAGCAACGAGGTTCCCGCGAAATAATCACACATCCTTTGTGAGTGAACACATGATGTGAGTGGTAGTGACGAATCTTTGTTGTTGTTTTTTGTGTAGTGATTTGTGACAATGGAAAAAACTGAGATTCGAACAGTGATTAAGTACTTTGTAAAGAAAGGTATGAAAGCAAAGGTAATTCATGCCGACTTTCAGAACACACTGGGGGACTCTGCTCCTACATATTCAACTGTTGCCAAGTGGACCAGCGAGTTTCAATTTGGTCGGGAGAGCTTAGATGATGATCTGCATACTGGACGGCCAAAAAGTGCTACGACCCCAGAATTTATCGCAAAAGTGCACCATAAAAAGGTCATTGTTGACTGAAAGTAAGAGAGATTGCTGAAGCTGTAGGGATGTCATCTGAACGGGTAAAAATCGGAGTCATCTGCAAACCTTCTAGACCAACTACAGGAAAAGATACGCGAAAAAAGGCCTGCTTTGGAAAGGAAAAAAGTCATATTTCATCAGGACAAGGCCCGCCCGAACACAAGCTATTGCCATGGCAAAACTTCATGAACTGAGGTACGAATTGTTGCCACATCCACCTTATTCACCTGATTTGGCACCATCAGACTGTCATCTCTTCCCCAAGCTGAAAATTTTCCTAGATGGACGGAGATTTCCTACAACGGAAGAACTGACAGCCGAATCGGAGAGGTATTTTGCAGGCCTGGAGGAATCTCATCTTCGAGATGGGATCAAGATTGGAACATCGCTGGACCAAATGCATTAGTCTGCAGGGAGACTATGTTGAAAAATAAAAGCAGTTCCACCGAGGAAAGACACTCCTTTCTAGTACATTCTGAGAACTTTTCAAACCACCCTCGAATATAGCTTAAACAATATTATAGTTTAATTGACACCTGATCATTTCTTTGGGTTCTTCACCTAAAATCAACTGAAAATTCATCAATTAATGGGAGAAGGAGAAGCCATAGCCATTAATAACAAGAAACAATCTTCACAATATCAACATTTCAACTATCATATTGTTTATGCTAAAAAGTTTAAGACAAAGGACATTCGAGAATCGACAGATCAGCCCTAATTGTTTAATAAGAGACAATCAGGAAAGAAATATAGTATATTATTTCCTGAAAATAAATAACCAATACAATATTAAAATGTACAAAATAAATAAATACTATCAAAGTAAAATAGACTTACCTCAACACCCGTCACACCAAGTGCAGCTTTTAAGTTCGGAGTCAAGCGGAATGGCACTTTCTCTGGAACTCGAAGAGTTTTTCCTTTTTCAAAGCAAACATTATAGTCAATGTGAACTACCTATGAATAAAATGGAATGATTAATACAAATTTAAATTTGCTTTTAAATATTACGTTCAAAGTATCACTTATTACAGTTAAGGATAATGATAATACACTAGAGTTGATGTACAACACTATTGACATTTCATAAAAAAATATTCTTAGTTATTATGGTTAGTTTACCTCTCCAGTCTTCAGATTCACTAATACATTATCAAGATGTCTGTCTCCTAGCCCAATGATGTAACCAATCATTGACATTACAGCCAGTGATGATGAGTAAAGTTTAGTAATTTGCCACCAATCAGATGAATTGACACTGTGGCACCAAAGTTCTCTGTCAACAAAGGAAACAGATTTAAAAAATCTAAACTAGGTAAAAAATAATTAAATAAATTAAAAACTATTTAAAAACATTAAATTTATGGGTGACTTGACAGTATATCAAGAAAAACTAATGTTCTTGTTTAATTGAGATTTTTTATCTGCAAAATTTCTTATTAGCTTCCCAGTTTTTTATTATTATATCTGATAATCACACAAGGTAACAGGGATGATTTAATATATTATTCAAAAGCAAGGTCTCAAATTGTTAGCCTGAGATTTCACACTGACCCCTCCACAAAGTCCCAATGACCCACTAATTACAATTGAAATGCTCAGAGTTTCTTAAATGGTTGTAAAATTCATTGTTGTTTTAAGTTATTTAACTCACATTAAATTGTTCAATTAAATCAAAACTAAGTGACATATTGGTGGATCTTGTGAGCCATATTTCGAAGCCTCTGTTCAATCGGTTCAATTCTAAAGGAAATCTTTCCCTTTAAAATTGAGTAAATGTTTAAGATGTGTTTTGGCCCAAATTTATCCAAGAAATCATAAGTAATTATTGGAGAGCACCAAATTATTTTGGTTTATTAAAGTACTATTATTTTATACCAGATATAAATATAAATTTGTTATAAATAAAATGTATGTAAATATTATTACTATCAGTATCTTTACATAACTCTTAATATCCCAGTTACTCGAGGTATTATGGTATATTTATTGAAAAAAACTGATAAATGATTAGTCTCTTCGATAAGTATGCAATGAAGTATCATTACATACTTACCAAAGAAAATTAAAGTTAGATATTAAAGAATAAACCTAGCTCACTTTGAAAGGAGGTAGTTGGGGGTAGACTGCATCAATTCCAAGAGGCATTTCTTCAGCGCTGAAAGGGGCCATTTATTTCTCTGCAGAGGGTCAATACTTTGTATGCCTACTTCCTTCAGGATAGGTCCGAGTTTGTAGTAGAACAGTTCAGATGGTCTCATAATACTCACAATGCCTGCTCAATGTTGAAAACGTTTAAAAAAACCTTACCAAAACATAAAATTAGATATCTAAAGACTACAGTAAATTGTTGAAAGATTTTTAAATTCTATTGTATAGTAATGTTTAGTGACAGCGACAATTTTGTCGACAAATGAGCTGATTTTTAATTCAACAGTGGCATGATTTAATTGCTTCTTGATGAGTAAAAAGAGATTCGACAAGCGCATTGCTTGAGCACGGCCATAAGCTTTTAAATGATCCTTTGCCAATGCCTCTTTTGGGGGTGACCTTTTGCCAACCCAAATTTATAAGGATCTGGATGAATTTATAAGGGCACAATTCATAAGAATCTTAAAGTCTTCAGTGGGCAGGCCATATTGTGAGAATGGATAATGGCTCGCAAAACCAAAAAACTATTATTTGGATACTTCAATGGAAAGAGAAAGTGAGGGAGGCCATCACAGAGACATGGTCGAAAACGATGATCAGAAACTAGTTGATACTAGAGCATGGCAGACCTTGGCGCAATACAGAGAGGAACAGAGGGGACAACTTGACACGGCAGAGACCTGTATCGTGTTATAGTGTCAGTGAATGATGATTCCCAAAAATTGAAGAAATTTGGTATCAACATCAAATAGCTGAAGTAAATGTTTAAAAAATTAATATTTAATTGTTCTTTCGACCCTAATAGCAAATAATTCTTTCTAGGATAATTCTAAGATGGTGCTGAATGGAGCAATAATATTATGTGCACGACAATTCCTTTAAAAGAGTCAGAAACAAATGGGTATTAGGTAACAATTAAATAATGAGCAAATTAAGTAGTCAAATATTTAGATAAAACTTAAAACTGAGTTCAAGTTTCTACTATACTTTATAACTAACGCCTCGGTCTCTATTAATCACATTCTTGGATGACAAGCTAAGAATATTTTACAAGTAACCAAAAGTTTAAAAATTGAAAATATCACTTCATACACAATTTAATCACTATTTTACACACCTTGGTCATTGGATGTTGCTTCCCTGTGTTGCCACTTCTTGTAAAGAGTAAAGATAGGAGTAACATTTTCAACCCAACTTATCAGGCCAGAGCGAGGACCAAGCGGTATTACCGAGTAGTGCCTTGCCTTAAGGCGCTCTTCTCTCAGCATTGAGTTAGCGATAGATAGTAGCTGCATGATTCTTTCGTCCAAATGTAAATCTTCCAGTCCTTTGAATAAGTATGTATACCTGCATACCAACAGAACTAAGATCAATAATTTATTAGGAAATACAACACTGTTTATAATAAAACAAGTCATTTCTGGAAAATTACTTTTGCTCCCAAACTACTGTAGGTAAGGAGGCAGTAAACTCAAACAGAAAGGAATACAATTTGTCATGAAAATTGAAAATTTCAAATGAGTTTTGTTTTAGACATCAAAGAAGTTATAGAGAGTGTGTGTGTGTGTGTGTGTGCAAGGGCGGATCCAGGATTTTTTCCTGGGGGGCACAACGGGCAGACAGGCAAGAAAATTGGAAGGTTTCAAAGGTTTATTAAAATATCTAAACAATAGTTTCACTCATGTTATTTCTGTTATTTTATTCATATATTTTAACAACTATCATCACATGATTTGCCTATAAGTATGTACTTTAATGGATTCTCCCCTCCCCCTGTGTGCGTGTGTGTTTGTGTCTTTCCATACAGAGTCAAAACAGAGCCAGGACCAAGACTGCTTAGACAGAGGCCAGACTGTGTCCAGCCAGGACCAAGACTGTGCTTAGACAGAGGCCAGACTGTGTCCAGCCAGGACCAAGACTGTGCTCAGACAGAGGCCAGACTGTGTCCAGCCAGGACCAAGACTGGGCTCAGACAGAGGCCAGACTGTGTCCTGCCAGAACCCAGACAGAGCCAAGCACAAAACTTTTAACAAATAAAAGAGCCCATGCTATTGGGAAAATTAAACTTACTAAAACTTTAAAATATAATATTCTCAATCATGTAAGCTTAGTAACTAACAGCATATTACTTACTGCTTTCCATCTGAGCCATTGAAGACTAACTTCTTGGGTTTGGTCTTTGTCGGTAGCACTGCAACATTATTTTCTATTGTTTGTATAGTCACAGGATCCCTGAGGCCCGGCATTGCTATCACTGATTGCTCAAGAGAAGCCAAAGGAGGTGAAATATCAGCCATTGACAATGGCGGAGCAGATCTAGAAGACACCACAAGGCTACTTTGTTGAAGCTTTGTCTGAAGGGATTTCAAAGCATTCCAAGACTCTGATGGTAATCGTGGATTCGAAGGCTCACGTAATCTTTTTAAAACATCTTCAATCTCCTTACCTTCAATAATCAAAATATCACTTCAGATAAATTTCATGAACAGATATATTTATAAAATCACTAAATCATTGAAATCATGATGTAAAATCTTAAAGATATAAATACTAACCAAATTTTTCTTGAAACTTTCGTTCATGAGGTGTTTCGGGTGTTACAGATGTTATTGCATGCAGCTGTTCCAGAACAAATAGTAACTAGAAAGAAAATTCAAACATATTTTAATTGATTTCATTAAAGGTATAAGTAACATAAATAGATTTTGAAAATAATAAAAATCCATAACTCAATTGATAGTCAATTGATGATCATTAATGGTTTTGTTAGTTTTAACCAATGTATTTTAATTAAAAAAATATCTATGATTATTATTCAAACATTTCAGAATTGAAATAGCTCAGCTACTAAGAACCTAAATTTCAAATATATATTAGAACTTACAAAGAATTTCCTTTATTCTCAGTTGTAACTAAAAATAAAGGTGTTAAAACTATAAAGAAAATTGTTTATTATTCTAAGGGAAGAAAGAATCCCGTAACTAAGATCATCATGTTCTATATATTTCATGGCTAACCAAAATTTGTCATAAAACTCGTGGAGAATGCAAATTGAGACTTGTGATCAAATCAAAGCAGCAATAATTTTAACAGCTTCAAGAATTTTCGGCACACATGTATTTTTAGTTTCAGATTATTTCTTCATTTTTTTTAAATATTTTATAAATGAAATTCAATTATTTAATTATATAATTTTGATATCCAAAAAAAGAAAGAAAGAAATAACTATAAATATCATTTATGAGATGAAAATAGTTGACTGGATGATCTTATGTAAAGGAGATAGTTGGGGGGTGCAGTCAATAAGAACACAGAATAAGTGAAGTACTTATATTATGTGCCGACGTTTCGACCTACAGTGTAGGTCATCTTCAGGGCTAACAGAGAAACAAACAGAACAAAAAATGTAAAAAAATAAAAATTGTACAGTAACAATAATAGTGACAAATAATGTAGAAAAATACAAAGTGGCAGATATGAAGATAGAAGATAAAGAATATTAAAAAGGAGCCAGATTATAATAAAATAAAGATATAGACAGATTTAAAAAATTAATGATAATGAAAAGGCATTAAACTAGTGGCAGATATAATAAAGATAAAGACAAATATAACAAAATTATTGAAATAGTGACAGATATAATTATTGAAAATGTGACGTTTTCACCTATTTTAACTTTTCATATTCTATTCCTATCAACTATATTTTCAAAACAGTCATTGTACACTGTTGTTATTGTACAATAGTATTTCTATTATTCACATTTGTTATTGTACATATAGTTCCATACTTTTCTGTAACTTGGTAACATCATCAAGTCCGTTATCATACATTTTATACCTTTATTTTACTAGTTTTTCTGTATTCTTCATATTCCAACCTTTCTTTATATGTAAATATCCTCATTTTTGTTTCTTTTGTTTAACTCCTCCTTTTGATTTTCCTTTATATTATTATTTTGTACTGTACTATCCATTCTGTACATTTATTTTCTATTTTTTATTTTATATGCGTTATTTATTATTTATCATTTCTGCTCATTTTCTTTAATTTTATTAAATCTGTCTTACTTTATTATATCTGCCATTATTTTCATTTTCTTTTCATTATCAATATCTTTGTTATATCTGTCTTTATCTTAATTTTATTATATTATATCACATTTTCAATAATTATATCTGTCACTATTTCAATAATTTTGTTATATTTGTCTTTATCTTTATTATATCTGCCACTAGTTTAATGCCTTTTCATTATCATTAATTTTTTAAATCTGTCTATATCTTTATTTTATTATAATCTGGCTCCTTTTTAATATTCTTTATCTTCTATCTTCATATCTGCCACTTTGTATTTTTCTACATTATTTGTCACTATTATTGTTACTGTACAATTTTTATTTTTTTACATTTTTTGTTCTGTTTGTTTCTCTGTTAGCCCTGAAGATGACCTACACTGTAGGTCGAAACGTCGGCACATAATATAAGTACTTCACTTATTCTGTGTTCTTATTGACTGCACCCCCCAACTATCTCCTTTACATACATATAAATATCATTCTTTATTGTTATTTGAAATAAGGAGTAGTATTACTAATGAATCAAATGAAAAATAAAATATGATCTGATAAATTAACTCACAGGTTTGAGTATGAGCCTATGTTTCTCAGCAACAAGGTGATCCCTTACTCCTTGGGGTAGGTGACTGTTGGAGTCGGTCAGCTTCACCTCAGCCTGAAGCTGCATGAATCTTCTCGAGATGTCTGCCTGGTGTTGATTGAGGGCACCCAACCACAGTTCATCCCACAGCAAGGTAATCCTCCTCAGCTCGCTCACCAGCATCTTCACTTGAGCGATTTGTTCTCCATACTATGAAACACGTTATCAGCATAGGAATATCACAATTTTTTGCTAACAAATTATAAGCTTTTCATTATACTATAAATATATATATATATATATATATATATATATATATATATATATATATATATATAAATTGTAATCTGAATTTCAATACTGTCCAGCAAAACTGAATAAAGTGTCTAACTTTATTTTTTCATGCCCGAACGAATGGTTACCATTCCAAAGAGCTACAGATATTGGAAAAAAAATTTCAGTTAAAATGTATCATAATCTATAAAAAGAAAAGATATTAGCAACACAATTAGACAATGTAGGTCCTTATTTTATGAACTACAAATAAAAATATAAATATTTAAATCAAGAATGAAACAATAAACCTCAGGAATGCAGAAATAGATAAGAGAGGCAGTCAAATGAAAGATATAATATGAAAAAAAAATTAATCAGCAGTACTTGCATACATTTCCTAACACCCTCACTATCAGAAAATTAATGCTTCCAAAATTTTTTTAATTGGTACCTTATCTTAAATCAGAAGCCCTATACCATAAGAAAATAAAAGATTATTCATTTTAAGAGCTCCCTCTCCTAATCATACTGAAAGTTATATACAAAAAAAACTAGCCTTAGCTGTATTCGACCATAACTAGTTTCATTTGCACTATCTTCCAATTGTTACAGAGAAGTAAATGCTGCTTAGTTATCAGAAATTTTAACACAAAAAAAATTGGTGTTTTGTATAAAAATTAAAGTAAACTGAATGAGAAACCACCAAAATTGGTTGTCATTATGAAACTTTCATAACAGCCAGAGCAATCTTTTGGATCTTGGACTAAATCAATTTTTTCTCCCAGTAATATTTTTACAACTTGTTAAAGCATACTTCAACTTTAGAAAGTCCTGTGGCTGATTTCATGACAAATAATATTTTAAAAGATATATTTTGCAATGATTATGTGAGATCAAAGAAGAGAAGCTACCTTCTTTGAAAGAGTGTCAAGGATTCCAATAAAACTGTTTTCTAAACATGCAGCCCTTTCGTTTGAATTCTTTAAATCATCATCGTTCGTTTCATCATCATCATCATTTTCATCTTCTTCTTCCTCATCTTCATCTCCATCTTCACATTCATGATCGAATTTCTTACTGACTCGAAATAATTCTGTAAATTGTAATCATAAGACAAAATAAAAATAAAAATTTAAAACTGATTAAATTAACTAAACCACAGAACAATTATCAATTAAATTAAGTATATTTTTTAAACAACCCTTGTTTATGATGAAGCTGCCCTCTCTACATAAACAATATCATCCTCATTAGTTCTTATTATTAATAATATTTTGAACAAATTTTATTCATAAAATGATTGTTATTTATAAATAAACATGAATACAATATTATATTGGGTAAATTTTTTTAATGTATTAAAAAATGAAAATATAAATCAGTGTATATCGAAAGTTTGAAAAATATTGATGTAGAAGTTGAGGTTATTAATCTTTCGAAAATTAATATTAAGAAATATAAATCAAAAAATATAGAATAAATAAATATTGAAAATTATACTTGTAGTAGGCATGTCCTTGATGGTTGATGCTCCAGTATGAGAACCTACCACAGCTGGAAAAATTATGAGATGAGGTGAATCTAAACCAATTCTAGAAAGCAGCTCAGATACTCGTTTACGAACGTACGGTTCTGGATGGTTGAGCCGAGAGAAAAGCTGTGGAACGATAGCGGTCCATGGTGAGTTTGGAGAGCCACTAAGGCCTGCCTCAACGACACCCTGCACCTCCGCAGCATGCTTCACTATAAGTCTCAACAATCTCAGGGTTGCTGTCACAATTTTATTATTTTCCTGAAAGTAGCAATACTTCCTTTTAATTATAATTAGTTAATTGTTTAATATAATATTAACCTCTTCTATTAATTTGGAACTAAATATCATGCTATGTAGTAGTCATCATAAAATAGAAAATTTCTGCCAAACAAAGACTGTTTTAGACATGATGAAATGGAAATTCCAGAGAATAGAAAAAAAAATATCATACCAACCATAAATTGAAGATTTTTTTGCTTTGTTTTGAGATTTAAATCATCTAATTTGTATCATAGGTCATAAGGAGAATAAAAATAAAATCCAATATCAACAATAAATAGGAAGATTGTCCAGTTTCTAAAAGATAATAATGTAGAAATTTTTATAAAACAGTAGACCAGTGATTATCCGATTATACGAAGTAATGCCGTTGAGAGTGGTTCAGATAATGAAAATAAAAAGAAAATGTCAAACTATCTCCATTTTTGTATAAAAAATAATCTTCATTTTATTGTGTAGTATACAATACAGTACACAAGTTAAACAAACAAACATCATTAAAAATTAACGTACATAGCAAGATTTATCAAGGTTGTGATACAAAGAAAGTTATAATATTAGATTGTTTCAATGTTGACTTCCTCTAGATGGCAGCTAAGTCTTTAATTCTTTTATGTATATGCTTTCTAGGAACTATAACTATTATGTAATACTTACTACTATAAATAAAGAATTAGAGGCTTAGCTGCCACAAAGAGGAAGTAAATATTGAAGCAGTCTAAATTTATCTAGAATATATTTATAAAAGTTATTCACATTTGTAACTAAAATTTTTTAAATGATTGAATTCCTTACCTCATGGTATTCAGAAATTTCTATATACTTGAAGTATGCATAAGCAGACAATCGAAAATGATTATAAACTTGTAAATGCGCCTTCCTCCAGACTGCCAATAACTTTTCAATTTGTTCTTCATTTACCACACCAAGCTCTTTCAACTGCTTTTCAACAACTTCCCCAGACATAGCATCACCCTAAAAACATTTTAATTTTCTATAAAAATAAAACGCTCTGATATAAAATTAAAAAATAGTGAAAATTAAACATTAAATTATATTAATAATATTCATATTAAAATATAATTAAAATAATTCAAATTCAAATTACCTCAATATCTTCAGAATCTTTCCGAACATTGCTCATGGTCAAAATAGACAAAACTTTGATATGATCAATTCCAGAAGGAAGGCTTGCCTAAAATAATCACTGAATTAATAAAATATATCAATGTATTGTAACGTCTCAAGTGCAACTGAAAGTTATTATCTTAATTAGTTAAAACAATTTTAAAGTAAATAGCATTAAACATACTCAGTAAGTCATGATAATATTTTAAATTAAATAATTTAATTAAATGGAAAAAGGACTAAAAAAAGGATTCTGGACTAAAAAAAAGACTGACCCGGACAGCAGTGATGTCCTCCGGAGGAAGCCCTTCATGAACCCTACCAAGGCAATTTAAAGCACAAGTATACGACCAGCTCGCTAATCGCTCCCACGACTTGCACATCGAAGGGTAGGTAAGAATCGACAATCTCAAAAGCCGTCCAACTAAGGAATCCTCAACTGATATAGCCCCGTTTGATGTAATGGGGCAGCCTGAAATTAAACAAAATTTTTCTATATCAATACTTAAACAATAAATCTTTTCAACATTAATTTCAGCAGTAAATGAAAACACTAGACATAGCTTTGCTATAATCAATGCATCATTTAAAGGAGCCAAGAAAGTTCCATCTAATGCTTATTACATACTGGAAGTTTTACTCAATATATATTTCCATGTACAAGTATTTCTATAGAAAAGATTTAATTTTTCGTGATCCCAATACTTTTCCTGACTCTGTACTGCATATTCTATTTTACACAAAGTAAATGTTTCGTCAAATAATATTTAAAAAATTTCAAAGATACAGCAATAGTTAAGTGAGAAAAACAAAGAAAACAATTTGTATAAGAAAATAATTAAAATAGTAAAGCCTTTGATTAAAAAAAAATATGAAAACACTCCGTGTGTTAAAAAAAATGGGAAATATTAAAATAAAACACTAAACCTATATTATTGATTATAATAGATTAAATAATAATTTTTGGTACTTGTGATTTAGCAGGTTGCCATGGACTGTCATCAACCATTGTTTTAGCCCAACTATTATAATTCTAATACTAATACTACCTATCTGATTATTCTTATTAATGGAAATTGAAATATACAAAATGTGATAATAAAATGCAAATTCTAGACTCCTTTAGCTAAGCTCCTTTTTTTATACTTTTGACCAAAACATCTCCATTTCATCATTTTTTCAAAACCAACTTGATGACCTTTTTAACACAACTTCATCTTTGTCTGGAATTTATTCCCAACTTATGGAAGTATTTCACAACTTCTTCTTCCGAAGATGACAATTCCTTAAGTCTTATCCTATTCATTTTAAGTAGACAAAAACACCAAATTAAATTTAATAGGCAATAAAAAATTTAAATAGACCAAAATTAATAAATTACCAAACAAAATTAATAAGACAAAAAAAATACGGAATCAATTTAATAACGCACACAAAAATAACTCAAATGAGACACATGATAAGAAGAGGTAACTCAAGATAAGGAGGTAGCTTTTATGGCGACCTGCTAAATCACAAGGACCTAATGTTTAACTAAGCCAACAGTGAAAAATTTTATAATGTAGTATTTATATACTATACAATAACATTTCTGCAATCAAAAAGATTTATGGATAAAAAATAAATAAATTAATCTTTAAAAAAAAGATGTTGAAAATAATAACAAACCTAGATAACAGTTCTTATTACAATATTCATCTTAATTTAAATATTAACTTTCAAGATTATTTTTTAAAAAACACATATATTTATTACAAGATAGATCAGCGATGAATGAAGGTATTTCACGAGCAGCCTCTAACTCCAGCAGTTCTTGTAGATAAGAATTTATGAAGGTTGATGAAGGTACTTCACAAATCCAAGAAGACAATTTTCTAAGCATGCTAGCACTGATATAGCGATAGTCAACAGAATTTTTTCCAGACAATCCAAGAGCCGTGAAGGAGCAAAGTTCTATGCCCTTCTCTTTTATTCCAGTACTGCAATAAAGAAGAAGATTCCAGCGATTAATGAAATAACATGATTCTCTTATTTAAGATATTTAATATAAATATAATACATAATAAAAATAAAAATTTAAGATGAAAATAATATTCAGCTCCTCAAGTATTAACAAGTGTTAACTATTCAAAATTACAATAAAAGCACTGGTCCAAAACAAATACCTGATCAAAAGATTTGTCAATTCTCTCAAAGCATTTGTGTTCTCAATCGTCCATTGTTTCTCACCATCACCCCAAGTCTCCATATAACTATTTGTGAGTTCTATTAAAGACTTATTGCATTTATTGCTTCTAAGACCTAGGAGGTAGAGGTGTTCCTTTAAAGTCTTGTCTGCAAATTTATAATTGCCTTCCTTGCGAGCAACCTTAGCCACCTGCACGAAAAACAGAATCTGGGCCATTAGATAATTTACTTTAGATTCATTATATTGTGAAATTTCAATAATGAAAAAAACCCACTAATAAATGGTAATGGTAGGCCTACTATTAGATTAAAAAAAATTAATAAAATAAATATAAAACTAAGAATTAACCTCAAGAGTAAATAGCTGCATACTCTGACTTTTAGTTATTTTATTCTGTATTTTGTCAAGTGTAAGGCACCACCACAGAGCCTGCTCCATTACTGGTGATTTTATATTACTTTTCCATATCTTGTATTCACATCCATATATCTGAAAAACATATACCAAAATCAAGTTAGTTCGGGACGATAACTAGTTTAAATTATATACTTAAAAAAAATTAATCAACTTGCAGGTGAATCAATCAAATTTTGCTTCAGCTCTAACGAGCGGGCTATATACTTGATGAGGGTGGCTTTGTGCAAAACCTCTGAAGGAGCATCTTTAACACAATCTTCCATTATAGTTTCAGCCACAGCTTTGTAATTTTTAATGGTGTCCAAACAGCATGAACTGAAATCAACAATTTTTTAAAAATCAATATCTTTCTTTATGATTGCATAATATCATGAAGTTCTAATTACTCTTTCTCAACCTACTTTCGAAAATGTTGAATTATATTTTGACCAAACTTTTCTTTTTTATGTTTAAAGGGAATAGTCCAGGATCCCTGGTACACTTTTGCACTTGATTACTATCAAGCTGAATCTTCGTGAATAGCTTTGTATCGATGAGACGCCCAATAATTTCCTTTGCGAAAATTCTCGATTGTGGTAGCTAACAGAGGTAGCAAGGATAAAATATGTCGATTTGATGATTCTCAAAAATTTATTACTAACTGGATTTTTGTTATTAAATCTCAAGATAATTATCTAAGTTATTTGAAAAAAAATATATCCTACAAAATGTATGGTTTGATCAAAGAGTCCCCCCCTCCAACATGTATCGATAACGAGGTCATCAAAAATGATTACTAACCAGCTGATTTTTTGTTTTTTACTTAGTTAATATTTATATAATTTAATAGTCATATTGTCTTACAAATTGCGTGGTACGTTATCCCGGTCCTATGCTCAGAAATTGTTAATACCACAAGACCATTTTTCTCATTACTAACTGTAGGACAACACAGTCTTAGGTTAGCCTTCGAGCAGAGAGGATCTAGAAGCTTTAGCACCGAGGACAGATAAGAGGCTTTATTTTTATATTATATATTTCTCACTTTATTTTTTCTTTAAAATAGGTTTACATTACTCATTTTATTTATAAATTAAAAAAAGGGAATAATGTCAGAAAATAGCGATGGTCGAGACGATATCCCCCCCGATAAAAACCAGTTAGAAATAACAAATGCAATTCTTGATAATAATTTATTACATAATTCAGTTAATAACAATTCAGTTCATGATCCAAACATTAATTTCAGTGTTAACGAAATTGAAATGGTTTCAGTGGAAAATAACAACGAGAATAGTAGTTCTAATAATACAAACAGTTCGACAGTGAAAATAGCAGGAAGCATAATTAAATCAAAAATAATAAATAAAAATGTAACAACCCGTCTATACGAAGAAAATGACTTAGGGCCTTACTATGTTTTTATAGAGAGTAATTCCGTCGAAGGGGCAGGTATTAGCCGTATTCACCCTATGACAATAGGAAAACTATTAAATCAATCCATTCCTGAAATTTACAACAACATCATATCAATTAACAGGACAGGACGAAATAGAATAAAAGTCGAAACCAGGTTGGGATTACATGCAAATGCACTGGTTACATCCGAAATACTAAAATCAAAAAACTTTTTAGCCTACATTCCGCAATTTATGTTGGAGAGAAAAGGTGTGATTAGGGGTATTGATGTAAATCTTACCGAAGAGGATATATTACAACATATTAAAACGTTATACTCCGAATCGGTTAAAGTCATTGGGGTTAGGAGGTTCAAAAAGAAAATATTTAATAAAGATCTACAAAAATATGAGTTTAAGCCGACAGGCACGGTACTGATAAATTTCAGAGGTCAGGTACTTCCCAACTATGTTAGTATTCACCACGTTAGGTGCGAGGTACAAAAATATGTCCAACCGGTGATACAATGTCAAAATTGTCTCCGATTCGGTCACACGACATCACAGTGTAAAAATTCAACTCCCAGATGCTCAGATTGTGGCGATAAACATTCAAAAAAGGAATGTACCCCCGGGACCTTATTAAAGTGCATTCATTGTAAGGGGAATCATTCCTCTTTGGCTAAAAACATATGTCCGGAATTTAACAATCAAAAAAAGATTAAAGAACTAATGTCTACACAAAACATGACCTTTTTAGAAGCAAAAGATTATCTGGAAGGAAAATCATTTAGCTGGGCTGTTTTAAGAAAAACAACAGAATCGTTTCCAACATTGGAACAATCAAAAAGTAGGAATTTATTTAATAAAACTAATTCATCCGTTAGTAATAAAATTAATGTCAATAAAAGGCTCCGGGTTTCAAGCCCAGAAAAAAGACCGAATAACAGTCTCTTAGCACAGGCGAGTGAGATAACAAATAGTTATAGAGCACCTTTGTACCCAACAGTCCCTGTGTTTACAAACACAAACCTTTCAACAGACAAACCGACCGAAACTCTTTATAATAAACCAACCATTGTTCAACAAGTTTCAGAAGTTGTTTATTCTATACTAAATACAATAATATCCAACAAAAATATTACAATTAGTGAAGAAGAAATCAGAGATATGATTAAAGACAGAAGCGAAAGCATACAAATATAATAATTAATTCGCACACAAAATAACATAATAGACTCTTTAAACTATTAATCTTATTAAATATTAATTAAAAAATTATCACTTTCTAATTCAATGACCTTAAATATAAAAATAATGCAATGGAATGCTAGATCAGCAATTTGTAATAAAAATAGTTTAGAGTCATTCCTCTTTACCGAAGACATTGATATCGCCTTAATATCAGAAACTTGGTTTAAACCCAATAGGTATATTAATATTCCAGGATACAATGTAATAAGGGAGGACAGATCAGATGGCTATGGAGGTGTAGCAATTATAATTAAATCTAATTTATACTTCAAACAAATTTTAAATTTTCCAAAAATCAATAACCTAGAAGCGGTAGCAATTAGTATAACAATAGCCAATAAAATAAAACTTAATCTGGCCTCATTATATGTTGCCCCTAAACACTTAATCACCAAATCGGATTGGGAAAAATTTTTAAATAATTTTGATAGTCCTCTTCTCATAGGTGGAGACCTGAACGCCCACCACTATCAATGGGGGTGTGATAATAGTGATAACAAAGGTGATAATTTAATGTCAGCCGTGGAAAATTCAAATTTGATATGTTTAAACAATGGCGCGCCAACTTTCGTAAATAATGTATATCAGTCAAATAATATTTGTTTAGACATTACATTTGCCTCGGTAAACATTGCTAATATAATAGATTGGAAGCTACACGATGATCCGTTGGGGTCTAATCACCTACCCATTATCATGAACATATCCTATCGCGTTGATAACAATAAACCACCTACTCTCCTTCAATCTAAAAGAAAATGGTTAATTAATTCAACAAATTGGGATGAATTCGAAACTGTAGCTATAGATAATTACTCCGTCCTATCAGATAACGCAACCTATGAAGATTTTATAAATTATTTAAACGAAACCAGTACTAAAACTATTCCACAATATAAATCAAGATATAATAAAAAATTTAGTAGAAAATGGTGGGATAAAGAATGCACATATTTTCTTCAAAACAGAAAAAACGCCTTCAAAACCTATAAAAAATGTATGTCAATAGATAATTTCAAAAATTATCAAAAAGCAGACGCTATGTTCAAAAATATTACTCGAAATAAACAAAAGCAATCGTGGCAAACATTTTGTGCAAGCATTAATAAAAATACCCCCATAAAAGAGATATGGCAAAGGTTGAAAAATTTAAACAAGCGCAAAACAAATAACGAATTCTCTATTACCACCGGTGAATGGTGCGAGGAATTTATAGATCTTTTAGCCCCGCCATTAGCTAGCATACCCCTTCAACATGAAAGTGAAGAACCCACGAACATGGAAAACAATATCAATAAGGGCAGCGACACAAATATTAACAACATAGCCGGTGAGAACATCTCAAGTAATAATTGTAATATTGAAAATAGCCATAAAATTTTATCTAAATTCTCGCTATCGGAACTTTCAAACGCACTAAAAAATAGCAATAATACGGCTCCAGGTTTGGATAACATCCATTACATAATGTTGAACAAACTGCCACTTGAATCCAAAAGTCGATTATTACATATAATGAATAATATTTGGGAAACTAACTCAGTCCCAGATGCATGGAGAGATTATTGTGTTATTCCGATCCTTAAACCAGGAAAAGACCCAAAATTAGCTACCTCCTATCGACCTATCTCTCTCAGCTCATGTGTTCTAAAAACCTTTGAAAGAATGATAAAATGTAGATTAGAATGGTGGTTAGAATTTAATAAAAAATTACCCGAATATCAATATGGTTTTCGAAAAGGGAAATCCACCTTAGACAGTCTTTTGGCATTACACACTGACATTAATATAGCATTTACTAACGAGAAAAAACAATAGCCCTATTTCTTGATATAACAAAAGCATATGATACCGTTCCGATCCACATCCTTGCTAAAAAAATGAATAAGATAGGCATACCACACAAGATTATAAAATTAATAATCAATCTAATAGAAAATAGAAAAATATATTTAAGAGTAAATAATACTATAATTTCAACCAGGAATGCTAAAGTCGGACTACCACAGGGAGGAATTTTAAGCTGTATCCTATTTACATTATATTTTTCTGATTTAAGAGATTATATACCAGATGAAGTTTCGATTCTACAGTTTGCTGACGATATATGTTTATATACTACACACAAAAACACAATTAGTGGCATAGAAGCATTAAATGAAGCGGTAAAAGGTTTTAAAAGATGGCAGTTAGATAACGGTATGGAAATTTCATCAGCGAAATCGGTGGTTTGCCCATTTAGTAGAGAACACGCCTTCCCATTGGGAGAACAAGTTGTTTTGGGTGGAATTACTTTTCCTTGTGCGCCTAATGTCAGATTCTTAGGAATGTATTTTGACAGAAAATTAAACTGGAATAAACACCTATTAGAAATCATTAAAAGATCTGAGAAAATGATTAATACACTCAGAATGATAAGTATCAATTCCAGATGGGGAGCTGACCCAAACATATCTTTATTATTTTATAGATCTACGATAAGGGCAATTTTTGATTATGGAGCAGTCATATACGGTGAAGCCCCAGATTCATCATTAAAAAAACTAGACGTAATCCAAAACCGTTGTATAAGAATTTGTCTAGGCTTTCTCAAATCAACCCCTGTAGATGTCATGCTAAATGAGGCCGTAGAAATGCCACTAAAAATCAGAAGAGAACTTTTAACGAGTAAAACCCTTTTTAAAATTAAAGCGAGGAATCCCATATGCTACAATAAAATTGTAAAATTATGTACTTTAATATTAACTAAGGCATACTGGCAGAAAAAGAAATGCACTCCAATTATCTTCAATAGTTTTTTAAAATATAAAAAAATGCTAGACCAGGTTCATCCGTCAAACAGATTACCACAATTCTCTGTTAACTTCGAAACGTTATTCCAAAAATTTCACATAATATTAAATAAAAAAATTAACTCCCTATCGCATATGGCAATATGTCAGGAAATTAAAGACTTTCTTTTAGACAAATTCCCAGATCACATCCATATCTACACAGACGGGTCTAAAATTAATAATACTTCAGGCAGTGCAATTTACATTCCAAAATATGAATATAGAGCTAAATTCAAACTACCTTCAGGTTGTTCATCATTCACTTCAGAACTCTATGCAATTTTGGAAGCCTTAAAATATAGTAATCAATCAAATAAAAGTAAATTCGTAATACTATCAGATAGCCTAAGTGCCTTACAATTAATAAACAACTTCAGAAACAGTAACAGTAACAATATGTTAATTGATATTATAAAATTACATAGTTCATGTATAAAAAATTACAAACAGGTTACATTCCTATGGGTTAAAGCTCATATAGGGGTCAAAGGAAACGAAGAGGTTGATAAATTAGCCAAAGACGCTACGAACACCGGCGAACAGGTAAAAATGTCGGTCCCATTTACAGATTTTTATTTAACAATAAAAGAAGATTGTCATAACACATGGCAGCATCAATATTCACTTTCTACTACAGGACAGTATTATAAATCCATATTTCCTAGTATCTCAATTTAAATAAACAGGAAATAAAAACGTATTGTAGATTACGGTCGAATCATGGTTTATGTAACAGCTATTTACACCGTATCGGAATTTCGGAATCGGCCGCATGTCAAAACTGCAAAAATCGAGAAACTCTGCACCATATCATTATGGAATGTAAGTCATATACACCTCATAGAAAAAAACTTCTACAAGATCTTATCTAAAAAATAACATTTCATACAAAGAAATAATATCACTAAGTAAAAAAGATGAGATAAGCTCCATATTGAATTATTTTAAATCAATAAAAAAATTTATTTAAAACATAAATATGTAAATATTTTCTTCATTCTTACTTATTAATCTGGCTGTATGGATGTGTCCAATGCCATCGAAAGGAGAAGGAAAAAAAAAAAAAAACTGTAGGACAAAAATATTACATTATAGGTTAGTGTGTTCTCTGCCCAAATGAAACAATGTCTTACAAGAAAACAGGTATGTATCACTAGTCCGACAAGAATTGTCATTTTTTCGTTTTTCTATTTTTAGTTTCGCGTGGTCAACTGAAAAAAGTTTGCACGCTTATGGACATTAACGTGGTATACCTAATAGGCAGTAAGCAATGCTCAGCGACTTAGTAGCAAATTACAGAAAATAAATTGATTTTTAATTTCACAAATTTCTAATATGTATTCAATTGGAGCACCGTGGTACGCTATCACGCAATTTGTAGGACAATGTGACTGTTAAATTATATAAATATTAACTGAGTTAAAAAAAAATCAGCTGGCTAATAATCATTTTTGATGACCTCGTTGTCGATACATGTTGGAAGGGGGACTCTTTGATCAAACCATACATTCTGTAGGATAAATATTTTTTAAAAAATTTAGATAATTATATTTAGAATATGCTTTGATATATATATATATATATATATATATATATATATATATATATATATATATAAAATATGATAATTATTTAGATAATTATCTTGAGATTTAACAAAAAAAAAACCCCATGTGTTAAGGCCGGATAGCTCATTAGAATTATAAAGAGTACATTTATTAATCGTAAACAAAACAAGTAATTTGTAAAAGAAAAGAAAAATTTTCCTTTTATTTTAATTTTCACCTTTTGTAAATATAATATGTAATATAAATATTTATTTTTCATATCGCTATTATTTTATTGCTGTAATTTTGTTCATAATAACTTAACTTCATAATAAAATAACTTATTGTAGTAGTCAATAGAAAATAGTTTATTTTATTTATAAGTTAACGTAAAAAAAAATGACACATGCCGATGGTAGATTCGATCGGCTATTTATTTCGTCTTTATCAAGCCAGACAGTGTTGGCCAGTGTATATTATAAACAATAGTACAATTGGTATTGTGGACTTGAGAACTAGACTGATTCGCTGCCCTGCTACATTTGGGAATTAGTTCAGTATAGTATTGGACCGGGATAACGTACCACACAATTTGTAGGACAATATCACTGTTAAATTATATAAAACAAAGGAAATTGTTGGGCGTCTCATCAAAAGAAACTATTCACGAAGATTCAGCTTGATAGTAATCAAATGCAAAAATGTACCAGGGATCCTGGACTAGAAGCGAGAGGTACTTGTTGCATGAACTGAGCTAAGACCAGCGACGATTACCAAATGAAGATCATTCACAACATTTTGGAAAAAAAAAAAAAAAAAAAGTCAATATCAAAAGATATGTTATACCATTATAATAGTCGCAGTTATGGCAAAATGGCTTATCTGACAATTTTGCTATTTAGTGCTTTTTAGGAGGCAATTTTAAAATGTAGTTTTCTATTCACTTAGCAATGCCATAAATACCAAACTGAATACGTCAATAAAATTAAAAGAATCACCTTCTGTAAAAATATGCCTACATATAAATTATTAATCACTAAATAACAAGTTATATTTAGGTATATTATTTCTACATCATTTCTGAAATCAAACGTTCTCAGTTCCACAGATGTTCAAACCACACATTTGACAATGCATCAAAAATGTATGATAAATATAATGTATGTGATGATTTAATTTTTACATTGTGAAAGTATTTTATCTCAAAATTGACAAAAAATAAGATGATACATTCCGATCAGCACCAAAAGGAAATAAACAGCACTATAGCTATAGCTATAGTAATAAAATGAGAATTGAGGGGCTAGCTACCATTTCTACTTACTATTGCTGTCTCAAGAATCACTGCCACAGTTCATAATTTTAACAAATGCCGAAGAAAGGTTTTGCCATTAATGAAAATTAGTGTCTGGGAAAATGTGTTAAAGTAAAATTAAATGAAAAATATAAACAATATTTCAGCCTATCAATTTTTTAAAGATTGAAATAACCATAGCAGTCATTATTTACGTTTTAGATGTTGTACCATTAAAATAAATCTTTAAGCGATTCAAACATTCAGAAATCAATTTTGATTACTAAAGGCATTGATTTACCCATCTGTTGTGAATTCATAACAAATATATCATGATAATTATTCAATTTTCCTATCAGTAAATGTCCATATTAATTAATTTAAGATCAAATATATGCACCTTCAATTATTAAAATAAATTGTCATATACTTTTTATCATCATGCCTGATATTCTTTATTGAAAATACTACAATAAGCCATCTCTCTGTAGAAGTTGGTTGTTCGTGTGTTGTTATTAATCAAATATAACATGAGAAAAGTTATAAAATGAAATAAAATTAGGTACCATTCAAATTTAACTACAAAAAATGAAATTAACAAGTCTGATTTCGTCTTTATGACTTCTTGTAAGCAAGCATATTACAGTGACTGATTCCTCTAAACTAATTAATTTATTTAAATTACTATACTTATTAATTATTAGAATTAGAATGGCAAACAAGAATAAAAAGGATTTATTAAATATTAAATTAATTAAAATGAACAGAAACAACAACAATTATTTTTAATAATAGATGAAAATAATTATACTTTTAGAATGTACCTTAAGTTTTTGATTTTTATACTAACATTTAAAATATAAAACAAACAAATTTGGTAAAGTAAATTACCGAAATGAAGCAAGCTACATACTTACTTTAATGAGCTTGGTTCTGTATCAGTCATGTTGATGCCAATGTTCATTAATGAGAAATTCATTTCATTCAATATATTACAGTAGTCCCAACTTGGCCGGCTCTCAATTGAACTTTTGCTAGGGCACTTCCAATTGAGGAGTTCTTTAGCAGCAGCAAAATCACCTTCATCAAAAAGATGTATAGATTTCACATTCTGAGGCTGTATAAACTTCTAAAAAAAAATAATGAAAAAATAATAATGGCTGAATCCTGATTGTTTATTCTCCAAAAAAAAAGAAAAAAGTTGAGATAACAAATTTAATACTTTAATAATGTTGCGGTCGCAGAGAGAGAGAGAGAGAGAGGGGGAGAGAGGGAGAGAGAGAGAGAGAGAGAGAGAGAGAGAGAGAGAGAGAGAGAGAGAGAGAGAGAGAGAGAGAGAGAGAGTGAGAGAGTGAGTGAGTGAGTGAGTGAGTGAGTGAGTGAGTGAGTGAGTGAGTGAGTGAGTGAGTGAGTGAGTGAGTGAGTGAGTGAGTGAGTGAGTGAGTGAGTGAGTGAGTGAGTGAGAGAGAGAGAGAGAGAGAGAGAGAGAGAGAGAGAGAGAGAGAGAGAGAGAGAGAGAGAGAGAGAGAGAGAGAGAGAGAGAGAGAGAGAGATGGGCGCGGGGAATTGGCGATTCCAGGAAGAGAATAAAGTCCCTTGTCGGCAAAGATGAAAGATACCTTTTCCCGAAAGTACCAGACCCTTTTCGTATGTTCGAGATCTTCCGCCTTCGTGTCGGCCTTGCTATTTAAATACTCTCTCGGCACGAGTACAGATAGAGTGTTAAAGCACGCGATACGGTGAAGATCTGAATCAGTGATAAGCCAGTGTAATTAGTCAGTTTGTGAGTGTAATTGTGTGTCAGTTTGTTATATTCAGAGATTCTTATGGTCGGTAGACTTTAATTAGTGAACTGTAAGTGTTAATTAGTAGTAATTAATTAGTTAAGTACCAGTTGTAATTTTATGTGATTTGTAGAAGGTTATGTAAATAGTTAAGCTATTTAGTAATAATAATATCTTATATTATTGTAATAATTAAATAGAAGTTAGGCCTAGATTATAAATATCTAAAATATTGTTATTGTAAATTTATTTCAGTTAATAATTTATTTGTTAGTAATTTATTTGTTAGTAATTTAATTGTTAATAGTTTAATTGTATTCTTTTATCACTTTTGTAAATAAATATTAGTATCTTTAATTAAGGAGTGTTTAAGTCATTTTTAATACCCAGTAGCCCGTAACAATAATAAAAGTGGCCATTGAGGAACTCCAGACAATCACATAAAACCTACCATCATATAAAAAAAGAGAAAATATATTCACTAGTATTAAAAATGAAAATAATGGTACTAAACAACTTATTACTATTAAAACACAGTTTTGACATTATGTAAATGTGATATTTTTAAAAATATTGAATTAACTTTTTGTTCAGGTAGTTAATGTAATTATTAAAGATGTTTTTTTAATTATAAGTATGTAAGTATATATTTTAAAATAAGAAGTAAATAAAATAAAAAACGTATACAAATAATAAGCAGAACTAGTTAAGTAGAAGAACAACTTAATGATTTCATTTTTCAAAATTCAACTTTAACAGATTTTTAACTTTAATATAATTTTCATTTAGCATACATTAAATATTTCAAACAGGTACCAACATATCTTTGAGAAGAACTGCCATTTTCATTTCCCAAGAAAGAAGGTTCTTTCTCTTTCCAATCAGCTAATTCTTCCCAACTATTCAAAGCAATGTAGCATTCAGTTATCTGAAAATAAATATAACTCAACAGAAGAAATAATAAAAGTGATGATAATAACTATTAAATTATTTAATGACTCTATGGAAGACATACTAAAAAAAAATAACATGTAGCTTTCCCATAACAGATAATCATGAAATATAATACTGTTACCTAAATAATTTAATGAGATATTTAAAATATTTTCTCATTTCAATGTGCTATAAACAATAGAGAAAAAATACGAGAGCAGATAAATTAATATCATATACAACAAAATATTTACAGACCTGGTCAGCAACAAACGCCCTCATACTATGAAGAGTTGTCTTTGGTCTTTTGTCTGTCTCTCCGTTCTGTTTTTCCTCAAACGCCATAGAAAGATTTTCTTTTAATTGCTGTTTATATCCAACAATAGCAGCTTCATACCTGCCAAATTAATTAATATTTGCCAGAATAACTCTAGTCTATAGTATAGTTAAGAGGAAGAGTAAGTTTTCTTAAGGTAGTTTATGCTGCTATGAGAGATACTACATTGGTTAATATACCTCCTTCCAGCTTGATCCATCAATGGAATCAGTACTTCATTCTTCACATTTGCTTTTTCCTTTGCCCAGGCATACAGGCCTTCGACAGCTTCTTTTTCACCCATATTGGCCAATGCCCGACCAACATTTATCAATGTAGATTCGAATTCTACAGTCTGTATAATGTAAATAATGTTGAGAAAAAGAATAAATAAATCTATTAAACAAGTATAGCATATAATCATAATAGCTAATAGTTATAAAATTGATTCTCATTAACAAACCTGAACTGATCCATTGTCCAACAATGTTTGGAGGAAAGCATAGCCATGCCTCACAGCAGCTGATGCCAAACCACAATGTATGCACACCACCATTAGAGCAAATCTTATCCTTGACATCCATTCGCAACATGAATTGCGATTTGTTGAGAAAAATGTTGATACAGGCTAAAAAGAAATACATTTTAGAAATTTTAGAAATTATATACTATTATATATTATTATACATAGATGTATGTATAAGTCCAATAAATTATAATAAATAAATAATTAAAAATAAATAATAATAATAAATAAAGAAAAAAATAACGATCCACTTTATTTTTAAGAATTTTATTAGAAAAAACAAAACAAGAGAAGATACTTTTTTGTATTATTTTCAATATTCCTTTAAAGCATCCTGGATTTACCTCATTATAACAATTAAATACTTTTTAAATATCTACTATTCAGTCAATATAATTCAACATAATTCCCCTTCAAGCAAAAGTAGCATTGTTTTGAGTAATTTTCCAATTTTTAGTTTTGCCTGATTATCATACATAAATTGGTAGGCTGTATATAAAAATACAAAAATTGGGTAAAAAAAAAAATAATTTGATCCCCTTTCTGCCTACTGAGACCTTATTTTAGCACAATTAAGGAATAAGATCATTACCAATTAAGAACTTGACTCACCTTTGTACTCGGAGGAAATGCAAGAGCTGTTCCTTCAGCTGCATTGTACATAGATTTTTCAAGCTGCTCGATGAACTGTACCAAGAGCCTAGCTCTACCACCGCTGACAGGGCTTTTACTGCATATTGTATGAGATATTGATTCCTTTCCAAGATCTCTTATCATATCTATTAGATTCAGGTAATTAACAAAGGACTAGTAGCATAGAGAAAAATATTTAAAAATATTGTCATTTAAATTATAGTTACTTCATATAAATTAGAATACATAACTTGAACATCAATTGGCATGGTCATTTTACAGAGAGCCGAGAGGTGATCGATCACCCCACCATATAATGATTTCCAGAAGCAGAAGCAGATTATACACACCACCAGTCCTATATGAATCTAATATCTCTATTCACTAATGAAAAAGATAAACTGTCATATCATCAGGCATACTGATGGTGAGATGGGCAGGGCATTAGATTCAGAACCAAGAAAAGTTCAGAAAATAATCAAGATAACTTGTCTGTAGAGCACCAATAAACTCGAGAAATTGAATTTTTTTTATAATTTTTATTAATTGTTTTAATTTTTAAATATTTTTATTTTGAAGAGAAAAGATTTGTCCCGGCCAGGATCCAAACCCGGGTCCTCCGCCTCACCATGGCAGAGCTCTTACCATTTGAGCTACCAGGGATCGGTGAAGAGAACAGATTTGTCCTAAGAGGGAGGCAACCCCTGATAGCTCAAATGGTAAGAGTGCTGCCATGGTAAGGTGGACGACCCGTGTTTGAATCCCGGCCGGGAACAAATCTTTTCTCTTCAAAATAAAAATATTGAAACAATTTTAATTTGCATACATTCAGTATATTTATTTGTATACCATAGTAAAATAAATGATACTTCTCATTTTTTCATCTGATATTTGATTTTTGTTTAAAATTATTTTTAAAAAGTGAAAGTATTTTTATCTGATGTTTTTTGTAAGGTAAGGTTAAGGTGCTCCCCTCCTTCAGTATGCTATAGAAATATCATAGCCCGCCTAAAACATTTTTCCAGCCTGCAAGATTCATTGCCCTTTTACAAGATATATATATATTTATTTTAAAATGGCTTAACTAGTGAAAACCAATTAAAATATGCATCATTTGTGCATCCATATATTCAAAAATTATCAGTAAAAATTATAATGATTGCAATGAGCATCTAGTATCATTATTATATTATCTATGTTTACATGTAAGGAGAAGAGTAAACACAATAATTATAACTCATTATATTTCAATTTTTCACTCCAAAAAAAGTCTATAGTGGATCTAAATCAAATATGATATATAATTTTTTAGATGCCTCACAGAGTTATATAATTTCAAAGTGGCCCACAGCATCATTGGGGTTAGCCGCTGCTACACTAGGTCATTCTTAGCATGTTTGTTCATATATATTACCAAAACTGAATTTTGAGAGATAAAACCAGATACTTACATTATTTATAACACAAATAAACTACTAACACTTATAAATAAATAACATTAAATTAAATAATAAAAAATTATTACTTTCAAAAGCAGTGAAAGTCTCTAAAGGCCTGCCTAGACATGTCCTAAGCTTGTTATCTATACATAAGCGAACAGCTTCAAAAGCTGCCCATTCGCTAAGAGCTGCCTGGTTGCCAATGATGGCTGATCCATTCTCATAATCCATTTCAAGAACTGGAGAACATCTTATCATCATTTCTATCATCCACTCCAGATTACTGGAAAAAAAAAAAAATAAAATAAAGATATCTGATTCAGTTAATTCAGAACACATGTCATTTTAATATGGCCTTTCATTAACTTAGGAAAATAAATAAATTTTATAAATTAAAATAAAGTAATACTACTTGTTTGTTTGTTTGTTCATTTAGCGTCACTTTACGCTGCTATGGCTAATCGGACGATGCTACAGTGGGAGCCCTAAATTTTGCCTATCCAGGTTTTATTAGGATAGGGATTTTTAACGAGTACCTGAGATCGTAGAAGCTCGGGACCCCCATTTAACGTCCCTTCCGAAGGAGGGCATGACCAAGGATTTTTTACTCCCTTTAAAAAATCCTAGGGCTACCTGCCAGGCAACGAACCCGCGATCTTGGGTTTAGTAGTTTGTAATGCTAACCCTACTAGACCACAGGTCGCCCCTAAAAACTAACTGACTGAACTAAAATTGAAATTTTAATTTTAACGCTTTTGTAATCAGCAATATAATAATCACTTAACAAAATTATATTTTAAACTTATGATAAATAAATCTAATGTGAATTTATTACAAATAATATAAGTGCTTATCAATTACAAATAAATAAATGTTTATCGGTATCAATATAGTAGAAATATTGTGCAGGTGGGCAGCAACATAGTACCTAGAAAGTCAAGTCCTTACGAAACTCTGAGCTCCTATTGTTTACAATGCACACTTCAATATATTTCTACCAACAATATTGGGTCTTGGATATTGGCAGCGCCAACAAAGTCCGATATACCTCACCTTTATATTATGTGTTTTAAACTAATAGCACATATTAAATTTATTACCAAACAGATGACTAATTACCTTCTAAATTATTCTAAACAACTATGATATAAATCTTTAAATTATTGTTTCCACAGTAGAGAGCGAAAAATAATCTATCTTTTATAACAATAAATTTGATATCCTACGATTAAAACAAATAAACAAAACAACTGCTATCACCAAATTATCCGGCCTTGAAACAAATATAAAATCTACAGTCAAGTAACAAGACTGTCACATTTATAAGGCACATATATAAAAATTAAGAGAAAACCTGTCCCAACCGTTTCCAGTTCAATCAGCAGTTTAGGCAAACCATTTCCAGCTCAATAAGCAGTTTAGGCAAAGTTAAATTTTACTTTTTAAAAGCATTGAAAATACTAATAATATTTTACAAATAAATAAATTCACAAAAGGATAGAATAATTTAATAAATCTTATTTTACTTCACAGAATTTTTGGAATAGCTCCATAACTGTAATAAAAGTTAAGGTGATGGTAGCAGAGGAAACATCAAGATAAATGAAATGATGCATGAATAAATGTTTACCAACAAAAATTTATCAGACCTACAAATAACAAGCAACAATCATATACACAAATATGTTTGTTGTATGAATATTATAACTATGTAGCGTAATATCACAATAAACCAATCACTTTTAAGAATGGAATTACCATTTTATAAATTTTGATAGACATTTCTTCAACATAAGAATGCCATTTTGTACTTTTAAATTAAATATCAGTAGTACAAAAAGAATTAAATCACAGAAGGAATAAAAATGACCCTTCCTTGTAATAGAGGGGGCAGGACAGAAAATGAATCTGTGAATCAATCAAACAAAGAGCAAATATATGCTTGCAAATTCCCTACAGCCACCATCATCTACTTTAACTTTTGGAGGGTACATATTAGTTCTATATACCTAGGATCATTAGTATGTGCACATAACAAGCCAAGCCTTGGGGTACAGAGGCGAACCACTGCAGCAAACAGGTATTATTTTATATAAACAGGTATATTTTTATATTGCCTAATTTTTAATCAATAACTAATAACATCATAAAACAACTTTCTTCTCAAATAATTTAAATAAATATCCATCAACCCAGTAAGATGCATGAATATTTGATGTATTTTAAGCTACTAACCTCTCTCCTATACCACCCAAGAGATAGGAAATAAATTTCTTAAAATGATAAACCGTCAATTCTCCTGTATCACCTCCACACATTTCCTCATATTGTTTCACCAAAAGAGCTCTCAAAGCTGAAGTTGGTTCCTGAAAGTAAGTTAAGTTGATTAAAATTATTTTAAAATTGGAAAGGGGAAAAAAAGTTGAATATACTTACAGAAGCTGAACCATTAATTGAAAAAGTTGTTACTAGACAAGGAAGTAGGTCCATGAATTGATGGTACGCTGTTTTTGATTCAGTATTAATAGAATTCAAGTTATAGACACTGAGTTCCATGAATATTTTCATCACAGATTGCTATAAAAATAATAGAAGTTTATTATATTTTTTTTAAAGATCCTTATAATTACAATAAATAGTTAAATGTTACTACTGATCCCACTAATAAAGAGTCAAATGTTACTACTGATCCCACTATCAGTTAACAATATGCAACCGTCATAAGGCAGGCACTACTATCAGTACCTATATTTGATAATTGAGCAACTAGATTTTTAAATCTGGGACAATCAAATAAAATATGGTAATTTCTATTCAGACTTGAAGCAGTAGAGTAATCAAAATAAACAAAAAATTGTAATATTATGTGTAATATATTATATATGTGTATGTGTATACACACTTCTCCCAATTAAGGTCTTACAGCAAATAAAAAATAATTAATAAAGAAATTAATAAGCAACCAACAACCTACCGGCCAAAGCCCATGATATGAAATGACCAATTTCTTCAAGCATTCAATAGCACAGAGGCTAACGTTCTTCCTATTGTCCATAGCAGCGGTGCATGCTGCTTTAACCAAATCAATCACTTCATTAGTTTCTCTCAGCATTGTGTGATATCTCTTACCAAGGAGAAGTAAATCTACTGCCCATTTAATAACTAGGATTTTGTTACCTTCGTCCATATCCTATTAACAAAGTAATACACATTAAATAAGATCAGAAAATCAAGTTGGAAGTAAATAATTTATATTCCTCTGGTCTAAAGTTCATTATGATTTAAAATTTGTAATTCAATTTTATAAGCCGAAAAGCCATTAGAATAACAGTATTGTTTGAGAAGGTGATAATTATTGTCTTATCTGGTACTCATCTTAAAAGGTTATTATAATATGCTAAACAGTTGTGTTTAAAGATATTAATGAAAAGACAGATCTTTATCCACTACTTTCCTGTATATTTATATATTTTTGTTATGTTGTTGAAACAGTAAACCCCACTTAATCGAGATACTTCAAGCCACAATAAATTAGAATTCTTTTAAACAACTTTAACTGGTCCATCATAATTATAATTATAATTAGGGAGTTAATAAAAAAATAATTAATATGAGTTCATGGTTGCAACATAAAATCCAATAGAAGATAAAAAATGTTAGGTAATATTACAATTTATTTCTGATTTGTAAAGCACTTAATATTTGAAAGTTTATTAATGTAGTTATTGATATGTTTGATACTATTGTTCCTGTAAAGTTGAGTTTGTTAAACTTTTCACTCTAAGCAATTGAAAAAATTATTTCAAAAATAATTTTTCTTTTAAAAGACCTAAGCCCTTCTAGTATGGGATAAATCAATGAAATAAAGAATGCATCATTAACAGAGGTCTATGCTGCCCAGTTGTCAATAATTACGTGAACAAGTTCCTAAATCCTCAAATAATATTTTGGGACTGATAAGGAATGACAGATCCCTTAAAATTATTAAAAATAACTTTGGACTTAATTTATTGATTAAATAGTGATGAATTAAATCAATATCATAATAATTGAAACTTTTACCTCTACAAGATTTTTAATAAGAAGATTGATGACAGTAATTAGATAATTAGTTGTAGGTGATGTTTCATAGCCATTTGTCGTCCTCACACTGAGAATGTCCGCAAGATTTAGACGACCAGATGAACAGTTCACTAAGCCATTGCTTATGATAAAATAATCATTACTGAAAAAAGTTATTCAAAATAATTATAAAAATAAATTAAAACAACTGTATTCAAAATAAATTAAATGGAGTGAGTAACAATTAAAATTTAAAATTTGTTATTTGTCTCACAACAGATTTGACAGGCCATTTAAATTAATTCAAGAAAAAATAAGGCATAAATCTAGATCTTGTGATGATCTGAACAGTGCGATTTTAATTCTTACCTTGGTCAGTCAGTTTAATGACCCCTGGGTCACTTAATATTTATATTAGAAGGTAAGATAAAAAACCATCACAGATAGATCAGTATTCATAACTACTTTCATTTATAAATCAATATTTATCTCTTTATCAGTGAATAAGAACTACCTTCAGAAATGATGGGTTATTAATGATAGTTATCATGATGATGCTTATTATATATAAGGAATCAATTATTTTTATTAGCTGTAAGGAGTAGATTTCTGCTGACAAACTATATGACATGTGCTGTTATGGAGTTGAAGATGACATGTACAATATGGCCAAGAAAATTGATATTATGATACAAGAATAATAAGACTATTTACTTGTTTTTATTTTATTTCATCTGATCGGAAAGAAAATTAATAATGATTCTTCAGTAAACCTAAGTCAGACAAAAGCCCGAGTCAAAACAAGAGAGAGAAACTGGAGGATACAAGCTCCTACTTCCTCTCTTGATTAAATTTCTCACAACTGAAAAGTTCTATTCATTGATGAAATAAAATATAGAGATTTTTTAAGAGAATCTTCAATACTTTAAGTAATAAGATGAAAACAAGAAATTTAAACTGTTACTTTAATAAAAGAAAATTTAATTATATTATTTTTTTCCATTCTTACCATATAATTAATTAAGCACTATATTTTTATACAGAAATAGTTATTGATAAAAGGATAAGAAATATTAACTTACGCTGCACAATGAGATTTCAAAAGAAAAAGGTATGAGTAATGTAACATAGGGTACTTCAATGGAGTTAAGACTTTCGGAATTTCTTCGGCAAAAATATGAAATATGGTGGGTTTGAGACTGATCAAGGTTTCAGGATTATCTGAAACAACTGAAACAAAGATTAAAAGCAATTATTGATCAATATGTCCTAACAGCATGAGCAGGCTACATAGTATCACATAATTCAAAACCTTAGATTGATTTCATTTAATTTTAAGAATTCAAAGAAGCATAATAATGTTTTTTTATTTTTAAAGAGAAAAGATAGGCCCTCGACCGGGATTCGAACCTGAAACCTTAGTCTTTCCCTGGCAGCGCTTTACCATTTGAGCCACTAAGGCCGCCTGCCGGCAGAGGACAAATTTTTTCTCTTATCCGATCCCATGTCCTCGTGTTCTCGCAATTTTTGCGATGAATACACTAAAACGAAGTTCTTTGAACATTAATTTAATTTTAGAATCTTATTGACTTACGTCATATTACTTTTTATAATTATAAAAAAGCATAATAATGATTTGTCACAAAATGAATACTTGATAAATATTCAAAATCTCACAATTCTGATTAAATAAAATACTTGAATTTGAAACTGCGGAAAATAAACAAAAAATATTTATATATTAAACTTTGTCTTGAAAATGATAGTGAAAATATATGGAAGGACTAAAGCAAACTATAGCAGAAGAAATATAATTCACTTTTAATTGTATGTCTAAAACCTAAATGATTACAGGCACATACCTACACATTATCATAAAATAAAAAAAATTGTTCTCAGAGTAAATAAACATAATTTACACAAACTAAAGTATTCGGCTGATTCCTCAATAATATAATATTTAAAATGTAACTTAAAAATAATAGAAAAAAACCTACCTAATGGACCAAGTGCCTGAAAAATAAAAAACAAAACGTGCTCAGCCTCTTGTTCAGAGTAAACAGTCGCAGCATGGAGATTATTTTCAACAGAAATAAATGGAACAAGATCAGGCTTGATAGAGCGAAGTGCCGCCTCCATATCTGCCATTATGTGTCTGTAAGAAATAGCACATTTAAATTAAAAATAGAACATATATGTGGTAAACATTAATTAAACGAATATTGTCATTAACTGTAGTCATTAACTTAAGTATAATATAAATGGCATATCATACGTAAAATTCCTCTTATTTTTAATAATTTTTATTTTGAAGAGAAAAGATTTGTCCTGGCCGGGATACAAACTCAGGTCGTCCGCATCTCTAGTGCAGTGCTCTAACCATCTGAGCTACCTGGGGTGGTAACCAAGCCAAACAAATCCATTCTCTTCACCGATCCTATATCCCCGTGTTCTTGCAACTTTTGCGATGTATACACAGAGAAGAATGTTCATTGAACATTACTTTAATTAGGATCTTGTTGACTTACGTCAATTTTATGTTTATAATTTATTTTTATTTATTGTTCTTTTGATGGTGATTATTTTTAAATATTTTTATTTTGAAGACAATAAGCTGGTTCAAGAATGGTTTAGATTAACAATCCGAACTGATAAATGTTTTTTCAATTTTTTTTTTTTTTTGTTATAACCTAAATGTGTTTGATTTAAACACTGAATCCAGCAAGCAGCGGTGAAATCACGGTTTCGAAATTTTTGAAGATAAGAATTTTGTTATTTTGAAGATAAAAAGTTTGTTACTTGCGCCATGGTTTAGTGTTATTATTAAATCAAAATTATTAACTTCATTGATTTATTGAAAATATTAAATTAAAGTGTGAAGTGTTTCACAGTGTTAATAACAATTACATGTTGTACAAATTTGTAAAGTGCAATATTGAAGTGAGTATAGATCAAGAATCAATCTTAACATGATACTTTAAATAAAATAAAATAGAAAAGAATAAAAATATTTTTTTTATCTTCTATATACTGGACCTATTATGAAAATTTTTGTGTGTTCATGTGGGTTCAAGAATTGTTTAGAATCACAATTTGATTCTATAGATAATATTTTTTCAATTAATTAATCTCCCTCTGAAACATTTGAACAGGACGGCGTCTGTCGGGTCCATTATAGTTCTCCAGTAATCTCATCCTTTTTCAGAACGAATAGTCTATGCAATACTTTATTTTTCAACAGCTTAATGTTGTTCATCCTTCAATGTTAGTGGCCATATTTCACATCCATAAAGAACAGTTGGAAGTATAATAGTTTTATAAATTCTAATTAATAACTTTTGAGACAACAGAACGAGCTTTTAAGTGGTAATAACCAGAAGTATACTTTTTTAAGACTATCTGAAAGTCTTTAAAAAAAATATACTTCTTACTACGATGCACTGGAGAGAGCTCTCGACTCCTGCCCCAATTACGGTATGAAGATCATTTCAGGGGATCTGAAAGCCAAGGTGGGGCAAGAAGAAGTCTATTTCCCGAGGATAGCAATGATAATGGATTAAGGCTAATTAACCTCGCTGCCTCCAAAGACACGGTCATCGGAACCATGTTGTTTCCCCACAAATGTATCCATAAAGGTACTTGGAACTCTCCAGATGGAAATACTGTGAACCAAATAGACCACATAGATGACCAATGGAGAAAGACCACTCAACAGTGGCTGAAGTTGTCGAAAACATTTTAGGAGCAATAGAAAGAACAACCAAGTCACCATGGTTTGATGAGGAATGCTCATACACAACTGAGGCCAAAAATATAGCATACAGAGCTATGCCGGCGAGAAGGCCTATGCGAACAGCTGAGGAATATAGAAGGATGAGAAGTTTAGAAAAATGACTTCATAAAAGTAAAAAGTGGATATGGAAAAGAAAAGAGATAAATGCTGCCGAAATGTTTAAAGCAAGCGGTGAGGTAAGAAAGTTCTATGCACTATTCAAAGTTCTATGCAGTCAATTGTAGCAGCAAACCTTTCAAACCAACCCACGCAACGTTTAAAGACCCTGAAGGAAACATCCTTACTGAAAAGGTGACCTGTTTAAGCCAGTGGAAGGACCACTTCACGCACATTTATGGAGGAGATAGAGAAGAGGTGCATGAAGACAACCAGCAAGCACTGCTAGACGAGGATGTTGAGACACCAAATGATAAAGAAGTGTCAGATACTATAGAGAAGCTCAAGAACCACAAATCACCAGGAATAGAAGACATATCAGCAGACCTTCTGAAGTATCGTGGAGAAAGCCCAGTGAAGGCCCTCCACAACCTCATCTGGATCAAGAAAGTTTTCCCCGGGAATGGAGAAAAACACTAGTATATCCTATATTCAAAAAGGGAGATCCCTTTGAATGTAGCAATTACAGAGGCATATCTCTTCTCCCCAATGCTTATAAACATCCTCTACCAACGCTGAAAGAGAAATACCAAAGCGGATTCAGAAGAGGCAAATCCACAGTGGATCACGTGTTCCGCCTAAGGACAATATTGAAAAGGGGGAGTGAATATCGTATCACAACACATCACCTATTTTTTTATCTAAAGGCGGCCTATGATAGTGTTAATAGGAAAGGTCTCTACAGTTTATTAGGCCAATTCAACATCCCTACTAGTCTCGTAAGTCTGATCAGAATGACCATGATCATCCAAATAGAAAACGATCGAAGCGCGGGTTTCTCATCAAGAAGAGGTATAAATCAAGGCGACGCACTCTCCTGTCTTTGTTTAACCTGGCTCTAGAAAAGGCAATTAAAGACTCCAGGATCTAGACAATGGGAACCATCATAAATAGATTGGTGCAGCTCCTTGCCTATGCAGACGACATCGAAATTATAGGAAGATCTAAGCAGGTGGTTGAAGAAGTGTTACTCTCCCTGCCAGAGGCAGCAAGAAAACTTGGTCTGGTGGTTAACCAAGACAAGACCAAATATATGGTAGCTGAAGAGTACCCAAGACACCCTGGAGACAAGCTGGAATTCGGAACTTACCTCTTTGAGTGGGTCTCAGAATTCACTTATCTTGAATCCCAAGTCTTACGTACTAATGCCATTGGAGTAGAAACCAAGAGAGGAAGACTGTCAGCAAACTGTTGCTATTTCAGGCTAAGACAACACCTAGCAAGTAGGGTTATAACTAGGAAAACAAAAATTATTGTACACAAAACCTTTATTCGCCCAGTGCTTACATATGGAGTGGAAACATGGACAATGGCAAAAGATGTGTACTGCAATTTCTTCGACTTCGAGTGCAGGGTTCTCCGAAGAATATTTGGGCTGGTCTGTGTTGATGGAAGACGGAGGCAAAGGAAAAATGAGGAGATGCACTCATCTCTATGGTGAGCCTGACGTGGTCAGTATTATCAAGCCCATCCAGATGGGCTGGACATGTGACAAGAATGAGCCAGGAGGAAATCCCAAAGCGTTTACTGACGGAGGTCATACATGGACAGAGGAGAATCGGCCGACCACGACTCCGGTGGATTGACTGTGTGGCTAAAGATACCAGAAATCTGGGTGTCAACAACACTCAACAGGAACTATTGGCGGAGGCTGATTGAGGGAGCCTGGACCGTCAACGCGTTATACCGAACCAATAATAATAATAATATAATACTTTTTTTAAATAGTTTAATACTTAGTAATACTTTAAAATAAGATTATTTTTGAACTAGTTCTATTTTCATTTTTTTTTTATGTTATATTTAAAATAATTAATAATATACTTACTCATAAGATTGAATCAAACAAGTTAACTCTTTCTGTTGTAATAATGATTGATAAATTAGTAAGACATCATTCTGGAGAACACCACTCCTCATAGATAATACTATAGAGCGGGGTTGAAGAATGGAATCAATAAGTTTAATAGTGGTCGTCTCACTGAGTACATCCAATACCTAAAATAGTATTAATAAAATATTAATCAAACTTACTGATAATGTTACTTTTATCTTTTCATCTAACTCATCCACTTAGGGAACATTCACTTACTTCAACTATCTAATCAAAAACACTAACAGCTAGCTAAAAAATTCAAATAAGATTCATCTTATCAAGTATTTGACTTGGATAAGATGAAGATACATACATTTTATCATATTTTCTCTTCTTTCTTATATAACATACTTTAAGTAATAATATGAACTTCAATACAAAACATATAAATCAGAGGATAAAATGCATATTTTATTCACCCCGAGAAATCTGACTAACAAGTGTTTCATTGTAAATATAAGCTCCATACAAATATCATTATTATTAACAACTAGTTACTAACTATTACCTGAACAAAACGTTTGCACAAATTGTAATTTAAATGCATTAGTAGATCAGCAAATTATGAATTATTTTGAATTTAATACATCTTTTTTGTAAAATAGCAACAAAATAAAAACTAAACTTTATTATGGGGCAGACCTTGTTAGTTTAATTTTATTGTAAATTAAGAAAAGAAAAAAAGAATGAGTTAATGAATTTAACAGAAGAATAGTAACTAACTTCCAAAAAGTGGTAAATGAAAATACTCAGATGCCATTATTCAAAATTTTTAATTATGCTCTAGCTAAAAAAGAGATCTATACTATCTTATCCTTTAATAAAGATTTTTTTTGGCATCACCTATTCTAGCCCTGAAGATGATCAAAGAACTTGGACTGAAAAGTTGACTAATAAGCCTAACTATATAAATATGTTGTTGTTTAGAGGCTTAAACCCTAGAGTCATCAATTAGGGTAGATTTTTATAATTATTTAGCTTTACAAAAAAAAAATAAAAGGAGGAAAGGAAATAAAATAATCAGAAAAATAGCAAATGCATCAAGAGTAGGGACAACGGATGATCAAATGTTGGTTAAAAATTTACAGTTTATAATGAATTTCAGATCTGTTGTCTGTAAGTGCTTCTCTAACATCGAGTGGTATTTTGAGCTAATTTAGTATATTTTTATAGAAGCAGCATTCCTCAAGTATATGTCTGATTGAAAGATTTTTATTACATCTAGGGCATATCAGAGGTGCATCCCTTGTAATGAGATGTGCGTGAGTAAGCCAGGTGTGTCCTATTCTAAGGGGAGTAATAACCACCTCTTCATGGCGTATAATACGATTAGATTTAGTCCAAGGCTTTACTTCCCTTTTTATATATTTCAACTTACTGGCTGGACTTTCATCTCACATTGCTTGCCACCTTATTCTTTAAGGGGGCGAGCAAGTTCTTGGCCTTAGGTTAGAATAGCTAGGTTGGGCTTGGGTTAGAATAGCTGTACCTCTACCTGGGAGAGTTAGAGCTGTTGGAGCAGCTTTGTCAGCCATCTCATTCCCGACAATACCCACCTGTCACGGGGTTCAGATAAAGAATATTTTTTTGCTTATGTGATTTAGCATTACTAGATATTAGTGAATGCGTTGGATTATAGGGTTGTGAGAGTACGTGAGAGTACATATGAGTACATATTGTTCAATCCCTGGAGGACACTAATTGAATCGGAAATTATTACTATATTGTCGGTTTGTATATTTGTCATGGAGAAATGTAGAACAGATGCTATGGCATTTAGTTCGGCGGTATAGACATTGCAGAGGTGGTTTAGTTTTTTTTATGGGTTGAATTGGGCTTAATAAAGGCAGATCCAGTTGAGCTGTCAGACTTTGAGCCATCTGTATATATTGCAGTGTGGTGTGGTAAAGATTGTATCAGTTCACAGAACATTTTTCAATATTGTGCGGTCGGGGTGTCTTGTTTACAGAACTTAGACAGCTGCAGAAATACTTTGGGTGATCTGCAAGTCCAGGGTGGTGAATATGTATCTATTTAATTATGGAGTGATATGTCTTTAAGGAAAGCGATTAAATGAGATTCTTTCTGCGAGAGGGAGAGTCGAGTTTGGTTTGTTATGGAAAGCAGAAGTAAACTTAGGTTTAAATATATATTTATGAGTGGGATGATCAGTTTGTAAGTATAGTTTGGAAACATAATTTATAACCAATTTCTGTCTTCTAAATAAAAAGGGAGGAATACCGGCTTCGTTGCACAGGCTAAAGATGGGACTTGTTCGAAAAGCACCTGTCGATATCCTAATTCCGGCGTCGATATTAAGATTTGTGGGTGGGCGGAAGCGTAGATAAAGGATCCATAATCAAGCTTCGAATAAACTAGGCCCAGTAGAGTTTCAGCAATGTAGCCCTGTCTGAACCCCAAGTAGTACCACTGAGAATACGTAATATATTTAATTTTTTTAGGGCTGATGTTTTGATTGTAGTTATATGACGTTCCCAGGTTAATTTTCTGTCAAATGTAAGTCCTAAATATTTGTGCTGGTCATTGAACGGTAGTAATTCATTTGCTAAATACAAGGCTGGGGAAGGCAGAGTATTTCTTTTCTAGCTGAATAAGAGGAATTTTTCTGGTGAGAATTGCAGACCTATAGCTTGGGACCAGTCGCTTAGTCTATTGAGAGATTCTTGTAGTTTGTATTCTTTATGTGTGAAATGTCATGAGATTGGTAAACAATGGCTAAATCGCCCGCAAATAATAATGATTTTACCCCTCTTGGGAGGTTCAAGACTAGATTATTGATAATCTAGGCCAGTGAGAGTGTGGTTTAATTGGTTAAGTGAGAATGGTGGTTAAGCCAAAAGTGGCCAGTGAGAAGAGTGTTGGGCTTATTACAGAATCCTGAGGGACACCGCTGTTCTGGTTATGGTTCTCAGAAAGTTCAAAGCCCACCCTAACACTGAAGTGACGATTAGTCAGAAACTAATAAATATAAGTGAACATTTGCCCTTTATACCAATTGATACTAGTTTTTGCAGGATAGCTGAGTGATCAATATTATCAAACGTTTTTACCATAGCCGAAGAATAATAATCTAAAAGCCATTGCTGAGTGTTACTGGGTAAGTTTTTTAACATTTCATAGTGGATCTTGTCAGGACCGGATGATGATCCTTTAACTGTGTTTAGAACATCTTTTAGTTCCCAAATTGTAAATTTTTGGTTATAAGGTAACGCGGAGTACCGGTATCAGAAGAACCCCATAAGGGATTATGACCGTTGAAGTCCCCAATATATCTGTGGCACCTGTCCATAGTGGGCTAAGTCGAATTTGGTGAATTTCAAGCTATCTACTTAAAATCATAATTTTTTTCTCTTTCCTTGGGCCTAACACCTTAAGTGTTCCATCCATTGCAATGAAGGATATTCCTTTGTGACTCGTGGGCTGATACTCCAATCTTAAAATAAGTTCAGAAAAATTACGATTCTAATTAGATAGCTTGAAATTCACAAAATTCGACTTAGCCCACTATGCACAGGTGACACAGATATAATACTGTGCCAGGCAGTTGGTTGTAGATATCTAAAAGAGACTATTATAAAGTATCTATTGTACTGTCTTGTGGTGGTAGATAAATATTGCAAATTGTAAAAGTGAATTCTAGCGGCTATGACTTGAAGGTGTGAATTGATTATAATGGGTTCTGAGTAAACTGATTTGTGAACAGCTAATAATAAGCCATGATAACTATGATTGGGGTCGGGGCTATCTTTTCTGTATTTACTATTGTACTATTTTTTTTTTTTGTCTTCCTCTTTCATTTGTGTGGATTTTAAACCCTTCATCGTCTGTTTTCACGATGTCCTGGTCAGTTGAAATGGAATGAGACGATGTTATGTTGATTTCAGGACTTTTGTCGGAGAGGACCTCAGGAAGAAGAGGGCTGGGGACAGGAAATTGACACCTATCTTCAGCGGAAGTTGGGATGGGAATGAGGGGAGGTCCCCCAATGAGAGAGGTGAGAGGTGGGATGGCTCGGTACCGACCAAAGCCGAAATATACCAAACAGTTTGTTTAGGATTATCTTTTTTTGGCAAGGTAACCCTAGGATTATTTTTATGCATAGGATATGCAAAGTCAAAGTCTACTTGTATACCTACATCTTTTTTATTTGAACTTTTTGTTATTGAGGCAAAATATTTTTGAAATACGGTGGGATTTATGGTTTTTAAGATTTTTTTTGCTTCAGTTAAATTTACTTTTTCATTCATTTGTATAGCCTTTATCTCTTTATGTAATAGAAAGTTGGGCATTTTCTGTCTAGAACATTATTTTCTCCTTTACTATTAACACATTTGGTGGCTTTTTCACATTTTATATTGTCGGTATGTCGAATTTCGCCGCATTTTGCACAAATTGATTCTTTTTTGCAATCTTTTGTTACGTGGGAAAATCTGAGGCAATTATAGCAACGTACAGGATTAGGAATGTATGGTTGAACGTTTACCGTCAAAAATCCTATTTTTATGGTTTCAGGAGGCTTAGGAATAGTAAATGTTAAAATATACGTATGTGCATATTTTTCAACTCCATCTTTCTTAATTTTAATTCTTATAACGTCTGTGATAAGATCTTTTAATTCTTGTTTAATTTCTTCTATTGTTGCATATTGCAAGTCAAAACATCTAATGACGCCCCTCGAATAATTCAGGAACCTATGTTGAGTGGCCTGAACCTCAAATTGTTCCCCAAAGTTTGTCATTGCTAATAGTTTTTCAGTCTGTTTTGAATTAGACGTTTCAACTAACAAATTTCCATCTCTTAATTTCTTTTTGTTTTTTGTTTGACCAATAGTATTGTTATTAACTTATACATTTTTAAAGTTATTTTCATCTGTTCCCGAAATAACAATATATGGGGGCATTATTTTAACCCTATCATCGGGTAGGATAGATATTTTATCAGGAGGTGATTTCATTCTACCTCTTTTTCTAGGCCTAGGATGAGGGCTAGGTGAGTCTGTCCCATTCATGATATTTTATTTATAACAAAACAAGAAAGGAAGAAAAAAGAGAAAATAAATAAAAAACATGTCTACCTTATTTCCTCTGGTAGAAATAAAAAATATAATAAATTAAATGTCTATTTTCTCTGATAAATAAAATCTTACTAATATTATAAATGTGAAAGTTTGTATGTTTGTCTCTCTTTCACGCAAAAACTACTAGACGGATTTGGATGAAACTTGAAAGTAATATAGGTTATACATCAGAATAACACATAGGCTATAGCAAGGGCGGATTTAGAGGGGGGCACACGGGGGTATGTGTCCCCCCCAACTGTTTTTCAGGTACTGTGGAGAATCCATTATAGGACATAAATAAAGGCAAATCACATGATAATAGTTGTTAAAATAACAGAAAGAACTTGAGTGAAACTATTTGTTTTGATATCCTACTAATGTTGCTAATATTATAAATGTTATAGTTTGGATGTTTGTCTCTCTTTCACGCAAAAACTACTGGACGGATTTGGATGAAAATTATTGAGTAAAATAGGTTATACATCATAAGCTACAGCAAGGGCAGATTTATGTGGGGGCAGATTTATGTGTGCCCCCCCCCCCCCGTTATAGTACATAATTAAAGGCAAATCAGGAACTTAGCATCTTGAAATATGTGGATAGGTCCTTTGTATGGTTTAAGAAAGAAATTTGGATAATTCAACCCTAAGGGTTTCCCCTTTAATATAATAAGGGTTCAAAGGTTGTATATAATCCGTCAGTTTTTAAGTCAGACATTTGAAATTTTGGATGTACGAGTAACTTATATTTTAAAAAAATAATTAAATTATTTATTTTAAATGATCTTTCACGAAACTTTATGTGGCAGACCAAATTCCACGCGAGCGAAGCCGCGGGCATAAGCTAGTATATAATATATAAAGAATAAAAAAATAAAAAGTGAATATAAAAAACCGAATGAAATTATAAATATGGTCTACAATCTTATCTGTATAATCCTTAGGACAGGAGCTCTTCTCTCTTCGAGGACACAACAACTGAATAAGCTTAAAGTAATAAAGTTTATTAACTTAAAAATTATTTTTCAGTATCTACCGGATAGTTGGCAAACTACTATTTGACATTACCATCACAGTCAGTCATTATATCTATTAATTTTATTTATTAACTAGACTAACTAGATAAAAACTGAATTTAAACAGGTAAGTATAGTTTACTTGTCTGTTAGGTTTTTATGTCTTTATTTACAATTAGAAAAAGACATCCTACAGGTTATGAACGTTAATTAAACAGTAAAAAGGTCAAAATTCATTTTTTAGGTCTGCTTTGAAATAAAACCCAATCCTCCAGGCAACATTAATCTTCTGATTTGGGAATGTCAAAGTTATTAGAGACTGCGAATAATTTTATTGACACAAAAATGGTCATAGATGAATCCACATCTCAGAACTGTGAATAAAATGATGGTCTATAATACCAAACCAATGCCTCTTCTTAATAGGTTTTTAAACCAAACCAACTGCACCAAATAAAGTATATAAATATGGTACAACAAATAAAGTATTACCTTAACAATTAGGCGGATGAGGGAAAGTACAGAACCCCTTGACAAGGAGTTGCATCTCTCCATCAAGGAGTAGATGTAAATATGCACAGGATCAGACACGGACAAAGCCTCAGTTTTCAAAAAGCTCAATATCATTGTGGCGCATTTATTTCCTGAAACAAATAAAAGCTATTACAGTTTATTGTTTGTTTCTTTATGAAAACTAGTAGAGTTTATTGCGAGTACAATACAAGTTATGCTATTACAGAAAGTTAAAAATAGAATAAACTTGGCTACTCGTGGTTTTACAGTGAAGACATTTACAGGCACATTTTTTTTATCTAAGGCTACAACTACTCTACGAATCTCTATTCATCACAAGTGCCTTTTATAGTCTGTGGTAGGATTCATTTTCATCTCCTAAGTAAGAAAGATGTAAGGTTTGGCTGTTCATCTTTTTCCTGGTTAAAGTAGAATCAGTCCACTGGTCCCAATTCAATTGATGGAGCTTAGATAGCTCTGACCTCAACTCAAATCTTGAACAGCTGTCTGGAGATAGTGGCCCTAGGTTGTGTACTATATATGATCTAGTGTTAGTGTAGAATCCTAATCTGCCAATTAAGATAATAAAAGTTTGAAGATGCCCTCTGAAGAGCCTGGATCAAATATTCTGCTTCTGTCGAGAAATGCCACCCTTACATCTTCCTCTAAAGTGACCTACGTACTCCATGTGGTGATTTGTTCTCTCCTGTAGAGATTTCTACTAGCTTCACCTTGATGGTTTGTCCCAGCTAGCAGTTTTTCATATCCCTTCTCTCCTTTGACTTTTCTCGAGGACATCTCCATTGTTTAGAGCTGACTTTATTTAGGATCGATGACTAATGAGACGGAAGATTAGAAAAGAATCAGCAGAAATATTGACCTAGATTGACGTGCTCATATTTTTTGTCACCTCGATGACCAAATGGATCATTTGTTCAAGTCATTGGCACTTCACAGTCAAAAAAGCTGTTTTCATTCGACCAGAGACTTAAATGCTTGAAATCCTGGACCTGCTTCAATGTTGAAGCTGATCAGCACTTCTAGCATGATGTATACATAGAATTTCGGGTCCTGCATATCTCATTTAACTAGTAATTTTCTTAATTTATAGCCATAAAGCAAAGAGAAATCAAAATGTATAAGTCTTACCAGCAATTATCAATTCATTGTAGAGTTCTGGTTCCAAAGTCTGAAGAACAATCTCCATAACTTTTGCAAGTGATTCGATAAGAAACGCATAAGAAACATTGGGTGTTTTCTCTGGACTCATGTTGGATCCAGCACCTTTAAAAACTGATGAGTAAACTCTGAAAAATAAACAAAATATGAGTATATCAATGATAATTTATTTCCTAGTAGTAGTGAATAAATACTGACACTGAATCTTAAAAAAACAAAATAAATATTCTTGAAATCGTTGGAGAAAAAGTAATTTTTGGTTTTTCCCAATAGATGACTTTAAAGTCATCATCTCAATGAATATTTCTAGTATTACATATTCAATGTAGCCATATTGTAACAAGATTGAAAGGTTACAGTTCAAAGAAAATTCTAGACACATAGATAGTGTTAGGTTACTCAGTCAAAAGTTATTGTGCTTCAAAAATGAAGATTCCAGAAGGTCATTTATGACATATTTTGCCTTTTTTACGTCTGGATATATAATCAATATATTAAGATATTTGATTCATACATTGATAAATTAAGATTAATCAAATACTTACTCTATAAAGGCAGTTATTTTCCGAACCATAATAGCTGTTTTGGCAGGTTCTGTTTCAGTACTCCTCAGACACCTAAGGAAATCATCTTTAATATTTTCAGCATCTTCCAAAAACTGATGAAGCAGGGTTATCGTGAATCCCATATCAACAAACCAATACGGGGTCATACGCTTCAAACAATTAGCAGCACATTTAAGCACTTCATGAGGTTGGCTCACGTCAATGTGCCAACCAACTATGATATCTATGATATCCTGCAATAAACAAAAAAGGGAGTGGGAGAGATGAGTTACTTCAAGACTAAATCTTCTTGTATAATAAATAAAAATATAATAGTTTGTATTGCTTAATCAATAACAAATATACTAAATATTTAGAATAATAAAATTTGAAACATAAAACTAAGATGATGAAAAAATAGAATATTGGCTAAGTTAAACAGATTATAACTATTTGTACAAGTTGCATTTTCACAGTCAAATTTTAAGTGGATAGTTGTAATCAAATTCTACAATCAGATGGACGACAAAACCTTAAAATAGTATATTTGCACTTCTTTTATTCAAAGTAATTTAATTAAAAACTATAATCACCATTACCATAATTTTTAAAAGATATATCTTATCAAAACTAAAGCCTTTTTATTCCAATTTTTAGTCCATTAAAAATTTTTTTTAAAAAAAGATATAGCTAACTGGTTCAGGACAATAGGAGAAAACTTTAATGACAGATAACTATTTATATTTAACAAAAATAAGTGAAAAACAACCCTTGAGAAAATCACTTTTCTTGACTATCTTAAATTTCTTAAGTATGAACTGCTTATTTTAATGAACTTATTAAGATTAACTGACTGGTTCTCTGAGCTAAATAAACTCATTCTAGATCTGTTTGACTAAATCACTTCAATTTATTATCAGATCTGATATATTCATGTATGGTAATTCAACCTTTCTAATAACTACACATGAAAGGCTGTAACAGTAAAAGTTTAGTTCCTCCAGAATAATTACTCATGAAGATTACAAATCAATAAAGATCAATAAAAAAATTTCTTTTATTATGAGAACAGATAATTGATATATGAGGATTATACAAGTGGCATTTCTTATTCATTGAGCCCTTGTATTGACTTAAATAAAAAAGTTCTAGTATTTATTTCCATAGGTATAGTTATCAATTTTTTCTTAAATCATATTTAGGAGTGTTATTAATATACAAGTATGTTTAATGTTGTTTATCTTTTAAAATATTGACTTAATATTGTGTGAAGATAATACGAGTCCACACAGCTTCCATACTGGTTTCTTCACACAATCGGTCCTAGTTAAAATCACCAGTGATTTACATACCGACGTGGACAAAAAAAAACTAAGTGTACTGATACCACTCGACTTTTCTAAAGCTTTTGATCCAATGAACGATTCCATCCTTTTATCTAAGTTAAAATCATCATCCTTCCCCAACAGTTCCATACTCTGGTCCCAAGCTTTCCTCTCGGATAGGACTCAAGCTGTTTCCATCCCAAATCAACCCCTATTCTCTTTTTCTAAACACAGAAGTAGCACAGGGTTCTAGTATTTCCACACTTCAACTGTTACTTTAATGACTTTCCTAAATCAATACACCACTGTTCCCACCACCAATACGCCGATGACTCCCAAATCTATTTGTCCTTTTCTCCCTCTGACATATTAGTGGCATTTGTCAGTATTCAGGATGAACTATATTTAATAAGTACTCCCGAGAATGTACGCTCGAGGATAGATTGAGGCGAATCATGACAAGTTAAAGTGGCTCCTTTAATGCTTCTATTAAAATTTCTAGGAAATTCTATTTCCTAGACTCGTTCTTATACCAAACCATCAACTCACAACATCTCTCTTGCATCTATAGTCTCCTACAATTCAAATCTTTTATCTAATCCCAGGGCACAAGATCTCACCTTTCCAACCTTATACATGTTCCCAATGAACCAAATCATTTGAGTGTTCCTTTCTATTATATCATTGAGTAGTGATCTATTACTGTCAATTTTCCTTACTTATAATGAATATGTTTTATAATGTTATGTACTTTTGTTTATTTATTTTTTCTCTGAGCTTAATTCTTGTTATTTTAGATTTTTATTCTATTTTTTTTTCTTTGCCAGAATTTTAATTTGTATTTACTTTCAAGTACTTTTATATAAATATTGTATCATTCTTATAATGTAGGCCAGATATACATTCAATTAATTTTGTACACATTTGTTATTCTTAAGGAACCTGGACCCAAAAATAAAATTATTTTTATATTATGATACAAAATCGCATGAGAAAAAAAATTTGATTTCGATCGGAGAAAAGTAATTTTTTTTATGGAATATCCTTAATTAAAGTGTCATATTTTAAAGTTAAGACCAAGAAAAAATAGAAAATAATGTTTGATGTAATAACAACAGAAACAAAATATACACATCAAAATAGGAAAATTTTAACATGGAATAAACTGGAACCCTAACTTCCTTATAATAATTAATCGTAATCAATGTTCCACAGAATATATTCAATGACAAATTTTCCTTGCTTTTTATTCTCCATGTAATTAAATTCAACTTCTTATTAAATTCTGACATAGTAAAAAAAGAATAGAAACTAATTTACAAACATTTATGTCCTTTAAGAACAAAAAAAATCACAATCAGTCTAACCTCAGGATCATATTTCTTTAGTTACCAAGATTTAAAGAAATGTTCACAAAATATTAGATCCAATGAATTTTATATAAACTTAAAGCTAAAGCATAAATGATATAATGTGTTAAAACATTACAAACTGTCACAATGATAACAAAAAACAAAAATTACACATACACAAACAAAAAAAAACACATGCAAAGGAAAATCCCAATCTTACGTGAAAAAAATCGGCATTAAAAGTGGATGGATAACGCCCAATGAGAGCTAAAGTGAGTTCTGCAGTAACAACAAAAATATCTCCAACATCGCTCGTTTCCATTACACTTCGTATATTGGTTATAAGATGCTATAAGAAAGGAAAAATTAATTAAACAATGCAATTATTATAAAAAATATAAATATTAAACATCTTTTAATGCATTTTAATCTATTGGGTTGTCCCAAAAATTAAGCAGGATTTTATTTTTTTCTTTAAATAACCCTTCCAAATCAAATAGTTAATGTTAATGTTTGTTGGATTTTTGACTTTTATAAATGTAAACACTTAATAATCCTCTTGCAAACAAAAATATGTGTTTATCTGTGTAACATTATGCTATTTGGAAATAACTGAGTCTTCAGTAACAAGTCAAAGTGTGATTTTTGTATAATTTTGTTTTACGAATTCAAATTCGGAACATGGCCCAAATGGCCAGAAATATCAACAGTCTGGGGGGGCAAGGCAGTATAAGTGAGTGAACTCTTCAACGGTGGTTCCAGAGATTTCGATAGGGAGACTTGATCCTTGAAGACAAAGGAGGCCGTGAAAGGAGTTCGGTCAACTTTCAAGCTTTTTCACCTTCTCAATCGCCTTGAAATGGTCATCGACGGTTGATTTGGTGACTTCAAGATTCCCTGCCAGTTCTGGAACAGTTGTTTTGGGATTTTCTTCCACCAGAGCTTAGAGAACACCATAAAGATCAGAATTTCTTCCACGGCTTTCTTTGTCTTCAAGGCTCAAATATCTCTCAGAATCTCTGGAACCACCCTTGAACAGTACACTCACTTAACACGTTGCCGCAAATGACGCCTTTAACCGTCCAACCTTATCGCCCTTTTATGCTTTTTTTCATGCTTTACCGCTTTGAAACATTTGGACATCTAGAGACAAATGACGGTCGTTCACGACAGCGATAACGTTCTGGCAGTCATAAACATTTTTTTTTTAAATGTGTTTCTGAGGACGAGCGTCAAATTAAAAGTATGCGGCAACGTGTTAAACTGTCTTTGCCCCCACTTAGTCGATTTTTCTGGCTGTTAGGGCCCCATTCCGGCCAAGTTTGAATTTTTTTTTAAACAAAATTGTGCTAAAATCACGCTGTGACATCTTATTAAAGGCTGAATTATTTCCAAGCAGCAAAATGTTACAGAAGTAAACAAACATTTTTGTTTGAAATAGGATTAATAAATGTTTATATTTATCAAAGTCAAAAGCCATTAAACACACACAATTTACTATTTGGAAGGATATTTTAAAGGAATCATAAAATCCTGCATTATTTTATGGAAAACCCAATACATCTTACCATTTATTGAGCACTGCACTGCATATCATTTGATTAATTTTTTTTTTTACATTTCCTAAGCTAAATAAGAGTTTTGAAGAAGTTTAATGGTTAAAAATTGTGTAAAAGGAATCCAACTGCCATTAAATTATGTTTTGTTTTCAAAAACAAAAAATAGTATCTTAATTAATTATGGATTCAATTATTTTAAATTGAAATTCTCAGAGGAACCCAGAATTCCCCAATAAAATTTCAAATTGACTAAGCAGAAGAACACTAGACTTTTTTATATTCCTTGAAGAGCAATTTATTCTTAAATTCATCAATAATCATGATTCAAATATCTACTAAACAGTCATTTAAATTCAAGTTTTAAATGGTTCTCTTCTTCATAATACAGTGAATCCTCTCTCACGTAACAACTACACTGTGACTGCATAATAATAAAACATAAATTTTATTAAATGGTATATCAATAAAAAAAAGTAAAAACAAAGTAAACACATTGTTTTTTTAATAGTACATATGAATGAAACTTGTGGGAATAGGTCCCTATCTCCGAAGCATTTCTTCAACTTCCAGAGTACATATTTTCTATTGGGATATGATTAATGTATGTCTCAGCGGTTAAGCATTTACAACAGTCATCTATAGAATAAAAACAATTTTAAATAAATTTCCATTTTGTAGAAAGGAATTCATTAACATTTGAACATCCTTGTTTTGAAACCATTAGCTATAAATGCAGGTAATAATAAATCATTTATTTATAGCACAAATCCCTAAATGTTAATTCTATTGAATAAGTAGTTTATATCCTTAAATCCAACTTTCAAGAGAATTAACCTCAGGATAAAAAACAGAATGACAAGTGAGATGAGTTAGGACTTGCTGCTGAATACTAATGTGCACGTATCTAAGAATTAACAGTCTTAAAAAAAGCACTGATTGGATGGACAGCAGTAAATTAGAATGAAACTAAATTATAGAACATCATAAACCATTTCTCATTAACGCATTTATGATTTGTTGCTAACTGAAATATATATTTTAAAATATAAAGACAAGCACAAATGTCTTAAAAATTGCTTTTTTATTTTCAAAATTATTACAAGGAGAAGCAACAAAGAAACCAATTGTTACTCGTGTTATTTTAAAAGAACAAAAAATATTAAGCTGATTTTATTTCAAGCACTATCAAGCACCATTACATGAATAAAAAAAAATTTAAAAAAATCAAACCATATTAACAGAAGTTAAAATATTTTTATTACCTGAGCATAATCTTCTAATTTTGGGTTAGTGCGATCCAAGTAAATAAGCTGTAAAAAAAACTAAAAATTAAAAAAGAGAGCAAATAAAATGAAAGAAAAGTATTAATTGAAACGAAACTAACCTCAAATAAAGATTTCATGAGCAGTATTTTATAGGAATCTTTATTTTCAGAAGAATATCGGTTGAAAATCCAATCTAAATACCTAAAATAAATAACAAAATATAAGTCAAAATGCCATTAATTTGTATTTCACAATTAACATCCAGAAATTATACTTTTTAAAATCTCTTTCTAAATTGAATCCAACGTGGCCGATGCACTTAGCTGCCAATAGCTTACAATTGCTCGTGACACCAGAACGAAAGAGATCATATAATGATTCCAAAATCATCTCAAGAGACCTGCGAATATAGGCAGCATTATCTGGCAGGGCCAATGCATCCTAAAACAAGAGTCGAAACTTAGTGAATTGCTTAATGAAAACAAACTACAAAAAACAAACAAATGTTCCTTTATTGGTCAGAGTAAATAAAAATATTTGTTCTTAAAAAAAAATAAACAATCAAATTATTAACTGAAAATACAAATAATTATTAAGAGTTACAAACAAAAAATAAAACCTATTTCAAAGTTAGCAGCTCAAGGGGCATATTAAAACAAGCTGACTCAATGAACTTATGCCTGGTGAAAAAAAAGAAACATCATCAAGAAGGCCTCCATTGATTTCAATTTGAAATGTAGCAGCAGAACTTTGTGTATGATATTGTAGTAGGTAATCCCTTAAGGGTGGTAGTCAGCTAACATTGTCTACTATGTTAATGCATAAATATGACCATGTAAATGTTTGTTCTTTTGTACATATGATTCATTTAAAATTTTATTCATTTAATTTAAATTTAAATATCTAAAAGCTGCCTTTCTCTCAGTCTCCGAAACAAAATGTAAGGAAAACTTGGAGTGAAAAGTAATTTTCACTTACTATATCTATTATAAAGATATTTTAAGAGCGACTGATTTTACTCACATAAATATTCAATTAAGAGAGGATCTTGGGTAGGTTGAAATATTCTAGGAATCATATTTCTTTTTTTTTTGTACAAAAATTTCACAATTTTCATACTTTCATCAACAATGGGCTTAGCTGGTTACCGCTCTGAAGTATTCCTCTGAGATCGTTTTTATTTTATTAAAACCTCCCTATACCTTTGCTGCCAGGGTGTTACAAGGATCCATGACATTGACTAAAAATGAGGATGTACGTTAAATCCTTGCAGCAAACAAATGATTTCCGCTATTACATTCTGAGTGCAAAGACACCATTATTTAACTTTTTGCTATTAAGTGTTGAGACATTTTAAACGCCAATTCCACCAAATATCTTGGAAAGATCTTTTTTCTGCTACTTTACTTTTTGCAGTTAAGTAATGAGATAATTTAAATCCCAACTCTTCGGAATATCTTTGATAACTCTTGTCACTTTGGTATATCTTTTCGCTTGTATACTGTTAGACGGTTGCGTAGTACGTTTATTAGGGGCTTTGTTGACTGGAAATGAAGTAACTCGACAGAGAAAATGTTACAGTTATGTTCCACTCCTCAAAACTAAGCACATGCTGATATAACATCCTGACAAGATGGATCTTCATTGATTTAAAATCGGATTCCCATTGTCCTACGTAATGGCATAAATGGTTGAATGAATTTCAATTTTGCTCTACATAAAAATAATGAACAATACTTTGTTGTATTTTGATACCATTTAAATGTGCCCAGATCTTTGGATCGTCTGCTTTCCCCTCCCCAAAAAATTAGTTGTATTATCAGACCAGAGACAAGAAAGAAACCCACGTTACGTTAAGCAACAAATTTCTCCAAAAGGTATAAAGATGTTTGTTGTAACATCTGAAACAACCTTGAAGTGAAATTCTGTGGTGTTCGTACAAAGAAATAAGAAAATATAGGCCTTTTTATGGGACTGTCTAAAATAGACAGTCTCTAGAAATATTTTATTAGGGGGTGGACCAGCAAAGTCTATGCCCACATTTATGAATAGTCTCCTTTGTGCAAAATGAATAACCTGTAAGCTCTGAATCAGGGGGATAAAGTTAGTAGATTATGAATGATGGTATTCAAGACAGTGTTGAACTCTGTATTAAATTTGATTTTGAATTGATTCGTCATAATTGAGGTCTAATGTGTAGATGCATTTATGAAAATAGTAGATTTTTATTGTAGCTACACTAGTCATTGGGGCCAATATATGTATTCTAACATATTCATCATTGTCTAAAGAACCCAAGTAAATCGCAGTAGCATTTCCACAAGAAGTGTCAGCGAATCCAATGATATAGAAATTCTCAAAGCGTTAGTTTAAACATTTTTGCAGTCAATGTAATTAGTTCAGCTAATGTAAATTTAATATTATGAAAATCTTCCAACCCTCTGTTTATCTAGATTCAGAAGCAAGACCTTCAAGACTGGTGATAACCTGTACCACTACAAACCATGAAGGGTTTCGGGTTCAGTACATGGTAGAAACTTTCCCCAAAAAAGAGGCTGTGTAATCCCCAAGAGTGCCTGCAGATCCCACAAGATTCCTCCATGACTGTTAACAGATTAAATATTTTATGTTGTTACACCTGGATTTAAACCTAGGACCTAAAACACAGCAATTCTCTTTACTCTATGAGCTACCACGCTACCTCCAAGACTTTAGTTGGTAACAAATTAAAAATAATTACTGTAATGACGATCCATAGAGGAATTTATAGGCTATTACTTAAATCAGTGGGAAGGTCAAGGTAAATTTACATGGCTGATAATCTAAAAATAAAAAATATTAATACAAAAGATGTATCTTAGACTTTACTCCTTTTCTTTTTAGACTACATACTGTTTTATAATGAGAAATTATATTAAAATAAATCAGACTCAATGAATATATGAAAAATTACTGTAATTATCCTCACTTAACTGAATACAATAGTATTCAGTTAAGTGAGGTAATAAGTAATAGTAGTAATAGCATAGTAAAATACTACAGAGTAGTTTTTAGGTTCTCAGGAGAAATTAATTTTGAGAAAAGAGGTATCAAAAGACCGGAAATTTCATGCATAGTAGCAAATTATTACTCCAATTCTAAAACTCCAACTAGGGCTTACAAACAATAAAAGTGATGAAAAAACAGAGAGGTTTCGAATTTCCAATGATATTGAACAGACCTGAAGTGTTTAGTATATTTTAACATGAACATCTAGATCCTTCTACATTCATGTATCTGTATGTAGTAAGCCCTACAACAATTTTTAATAACACACAATCTAAGTTTTAGATGGGCCTTATGCAATCCACATAAACTAAAAGCATAAAAAGCTTTTTAATAAGCATGGATTTATAGTGAACATAGGTTATTACTTAAAGAACAAATGGATAAGGGGCGACCTTGTTCCTTGAAAATGTTTGCAGTAAGTATGTTGTAAGATTTTTAATTTCTATGAATGATGGAGTTGATTATGATTTCTTTCTTATTTCTATCATTAGAATTGATAGATTTACAAGATGAGCAAACTTATTATTTATCAAGTATAACGGTTACTTCAAGACTAAATTTGAACTTAGTAACATCATCAAATGTGTTTGTTTATAACCTTTCTAGATAATATGGTTTGTATGAATAAAAATGTTTCCCTGATATCTCCTAAAGATCTTCATGATATAGGAATAAGAAAGATAAACAATTATAAGGGTAAACTAATAGAAATTTAATTTATATTTCTTTCATTACCTCACCTACCAGATTGTAACATATATAAGTAACCTGTTATCATCCTAATCATCATTGGTAACCTCCTGATACAAAACTGTATCATAAGCTCACCCAACTTATAAAATTAACATCTAATAATAAATGTAATTTTACCTGCAAATTTTTGCTCAGATTTACAAACTTATTCTCATCATCTTCTCTAGCTAGTCGTCGTAAAATAGTAGATATTCGTGAATCTTCTGGTAAAGGAGGGTTAGTACTATGATCTGAAAGGAAAACAGCAATTTATAATCATAAAACTGAGAGCTATATAATTGAAATAAAGCTCTGGTTAAATGAATAGGTAGATAGATGATTTTAGGAACAAAACCTTGATAATTTACACTCGGTATAAAAATATACTAACATTAGTTAAATATACAATTAAAAATTCTTAATCTTTTATTTTTCCTGATTCTTACCCCTCACAATTCGCATAAAAGCTAATATCTTAATACTATCCATATCTCTCAAGATAATAACAGCAGTCTTCAATAATAAAATAAACATATAACATTATCAGGTGAAATCCAAGTAATGAGAAACACATATATTTACTAAGACGCATATAAATCACTTGGTCAGTTATTAATATAAAAACTTTCTAAGCAAATTGATTACACAAAACCTCAGCAAACAAATTTCAATCAACAGCTTATCTAAAAGTTTATAGATTAGAATTAGCACCATGAATAAATTAAAAAAGAAAAAGGAATCTTGTTTGCAGAAAACAATATCCAGGGCAGGTGATAAATAACATAATAGAAAAAGGTGAATCAATAACATGTACATATAATTACTATCCACTTGCCTAAGGAATCATGATATCTGCTGCGGTTATTATACCCAATGTCATCCCTATCTTTCCGAGATCCAGCACCCCTGCCACGATATCCTCTCCTTTCTTCAAATCGACCCCTACTAACAATATAATCATCTTTGGATCTTGTTCTAGGCTTGATCCTCGATTCATTCTTTCGACTAATAACAATTCTTGAATAGTGGTTCTTACGCATCAAGTTCTTCCCTTCTCCATCCTTATCACTATCAATTTTGGAAGGTACCTTAATCGAGGTTTCTCCCTCATTAGTCTGTTTTGAGCCAGTCTCTCTGATGGCCTTAACAGACTTGAGGCTGTCAGACTCGCTGTTAGTCAACATTACCTATGCCTAACATCTCTATGTGAAGTAAAAACAAAATATTTTAGCAACTTCACGATAACCACATTGCCAGAGGGTAAATTTATGCCTATACTTTCAGTTGTTCGATAAATAACCGTTACACACCGTTAAACAACAATAATAGATCATAAATTCAAAAAGTAACAGAACCGCAACTGACTGCGATGAGGTACACACACGGTCCACAAGATAAACGACGACCATTTATGAATCTATGCCACCCTAATCACCTGTTACTTGGCTCTTCCCGCCGAAGATATGAATTTTATTTTATAACGATAATAAATCCAAAAACTCATTAAATTAACATTTAGTACATTATGCCATAATATTTTCATATAATTCAACAATGACTAAGTCTGCAAAATTTTTAATCATCCGGTCACAAATTTATTCAAAAATTTTGAACATTATCTGCTCTAAATTAAATTTCTATGTAATCAATAAGTTTTACATGATCTGAGAATTAAGAGAAACCATATAATATCCGCTGACAGTTACAGAGATTTAGGGCTTCTATGACAAAAACAAAAATCAATTAGGTATGTGAAGTTGTTTCTCAAATTTGTCTGGTTTTAAGGCACCGTACGAAACAAAATAAATCTTATTCGTAAAATTATATTTGAACAGTACTCAGGAAGGATTTTTCTGGCATGTTCATATACCTTTCACAGTATGATATGATACAGATATGATACTTTATTCTTAAACAGTACTCAGGATATTCAACGAAGAATTATTCAGTTTAACTCAAGCCGTTGGTAGGAATAATAAGATTAATATTTAACACTTTTATAAATGTTAAGAGTATAGAATATAATACTTTGTGAAGAGTATAGAATACTAGCTTATGCCCGCGGCTTCGCTCGCGTGGAATTTGGTCTGCCACATAAAGTTTCGTGAAAGATCATTTTAAATAAATAATTTAATTATTTTTAAAAAATGTAAGTTACTCGTAAATCTCAGTAAGTTTCAGATGTCTAACTTCAAAACTGACGGATTCTATACAATCTTTGAGTCCCTATTACATTAAAGGGGAAACCCTTGAAGTGGAATTATCCAATTTTTTTTCTTAAACTATACAAAGAACCTATCTACAAATTTCAAGATGCTGTTCCTGATTTGCCTTTAATAATGTACTATAACGGGGGGAGGGGGCACATGCCCCCGTGCCCCCACATAAATCTTTCCTTGCTGTAGCCTATGGTGTATAACCTATTTTACTTAATAAGTTTCATCCAAATCCGTTCAGTAGTTTTTGCGTGAAAGAGAGACAAACATACAAACTTTATAATATTAGTAGGATATCAAAACAATAGTTTCACTCATGTTCTTTCTGTTGTTTTAACCACTATTATCATCTGATTTGCCTTTAATTATGTACTATAATGGATTCTCCACAGTACCGATAAAACTGTCGAGGGAGCACGTGCCCCCGTTCGCCCCCCCCCCTAAACCCGCGCTTGCTATAGCCTACGTGTTATTCTGATGTAGAATCTATATTACTATAGAGTTTCATCCAAATCCGTTCAGTAGTCTTTGCTTGAAAGAGAGACAAACTTACAAACTTCGCATTTATAATATTAGTAAGATAATACTTTGTGAAGAGTATAGAAGAAAAGAAACCGCTAATATTTGGGACTGGTGTTACCTGAAAGGATGGACAATAAAATAACCCACAACTTAAAATAGAAAAAGATTTGTGCTAATGTAAAGCTAGAAATTGCTAGAATATAAGTTTGGCGGAGTGAAGAAGTTAATGATTATAAGGCTACTTTTTCTTTAGTACCTCGCATTTAGAGGAATGTGATTGATATGTGCCGATTTTACCCTTTCAAATGAATTTGCATTGCATTTATTTTTAATTACTTAAGGTATTTGTTGTTTCTAAATCATGTATTCATTCAATAATTTGTACAGTCGCTTAAAGAAGTGCTGTTTTAGTATAACAGCTTGGAATAGCATTTTTTTAGGACACCAAGAGTGACAAATGTGCCTTCTGGCAGACAAGTGGCTAAGGGTAGTGGAAATCCAGCATCACTTAATTTTCCAGCAGGAGAATTAACCGAAGCATTGAGTCAATAAAACTAAAATTTGATCAATATTTAATGCTCGTCAAGTAATACACACTCCCTGGAATATAATTGAAAATTAATGACACTTTATGGAACAAAATGTTCGAAAACATCATATAACCGGAAGGCGACCTACAAGTATCTTTTAGAACAAGAATGAGAACAAATGGACGGCCTCGGTGCAGAAAGAAACAAGTCAGTATTTTGATTTTTTTTTTTATTTAAATCAAGTCCACAAATTTAATTAAATTTTCGATTAAATTACGTAACTTTAATTAGTTCATCAATCACTACTTGTATAATAACATTTTATATATATATGAATACCTGCAATTTATTTTTCAAAGGAAATTGTAGAAACATTTTTTTATTATTTCCTGAAAAGTGGAGTTTATGACTTGCTACTTTCTGCATCGAGGCCGTCCAAATAAATCCCGAATTAATTAAAAACCTTGTTGACTCTGTAGTGACATCGAATCGAGTGTTAAGATCCTTACAATCACTACAAAATCTTAACTCAATTCCTGGACCTTTACAAGCGGTTAATGATGCTAACGGATATATAGTAATGAAGAAAATTTGTGACATGCAAATACTTTTTTCTCGGATTTTATTTTAAGAGTTCAGTTTCATTTCACTAAGTAAGAAGTTTATCAGTATGTATTTATTCAGTTCCAAATATACCTTTTAATTTTTGAGGCTTATCGTATTTTTTTATTACCCAAATTCACAATTAAATAAATAAAAAAAAATCATTGTGCAAATACTTTTACCCCCTGCGTATTTATCCATTTCTTCATGGTCACAACACACCAGGACTAAAACGCTGATATTTGAGTTGCGTCACTAAAGAAATGCAAGTGCGATATACTCGATAATGTGCCAATATTCATGAATATCAGCGCATTTATTTTAACGTCGTTCTTAGATAAAGTGGCTCAAGATTTTAAGATTCTCATTTCTTAATAAAGTAATTTATTGTAAATATGACATGTTGCTAACAGCCCTGACTTAAAAAACTTAAAGGATTTGGTATATTTTTGTAGCACAATATAAAAAATATAAACAATGTGATTTTTTAAAAATATATTGAATGATTCATACACCCAAGCCAACAAAACTGGTGATGACAAGAAACGATCTCCCTACTTTAGCAGAGGAGTGGGTGGCGACCTGAATGTTTACTCGCCTTCCTACTTCCTTTATCTGCTTCTTCCTTCAAGGTCCTAACAGTCATAACGAGTAGAACTAACTTCGATATTATCCCTTTAAGAAATAACGAATTCTTCATCAACATAGTCTGATATTCTAAAAGACATTAAAACAAGAGTTATATGTTTATGATGTTTTGATTGAAAGAAGGATTTATTGGTATTACGGGCGAGACTAGCTATGAACATGATTTATCTGTTTCCTGTCAGCAAGGAATCTATGTCGTCACTCCTAGTCTATTTTTTTTATTTGCCTGCATTTTTTCTGTTTCGCATTATCAGTTCACAGCTATTACCTTGTGAAAACCATAAATTTTCCACTTTAAAAGGGACTAGGTACTGTTAGTTATGTTGTTAATGACAACACATGAAACTTGATGTTCATTAGAAAGATAATGTAATTGTTTGGACTCTATACAGAAGGGATAAGGAAAGTCCTATGAGCATAGTACTCCTATAAACAAATATTATGAAGATTATATGCATACAATTAACTTCAGTGTAATTGTATATATTGAATGAATGCAAGAGTATAACTATTTGGAAATAATCATTTTGATTTTACAATAATACAAACAATAATTACAAGCGTTTTTATGTTTTAGAAACATATTTAACCTTCTGCGCAAATTCTGAAATGCTTAATTAAAAAAACATATACGAATTGCATACGTTTTTCATAATTAATTGTAGTAGTACTTGGCCAGAACGGCAGGGTCTACTGTAATTACAAGCCTTCTCTCTAATTTCTATATTTTCTATTTCTGGCGTGTTCATACACATTTCACTGTGAGGAACGATATGATACTTCATTATTTTTAATATATTAACAATAAATAAATTCTATAGAAGTCATTTATACTTTAAATAAATCAAAAATTAATTTCTGTATAGTCTACCATTTTTTATTACATTAGGCAGAAAGATTATATAAATATTCAATAAAATAAACAAAAAAGTTTTTATAGTTTTACTTCATAAATAAATATGAATGACATCTTGATTGGTAGATTAATAGACTATAGACCAGGGGGCAAATATTCAGTGTCGGCAGTTATTCAATTAAATTAAAATGTTCATGTTAAATTATCTTTTCACTTACTGACTACTGCTATATAGTAAAATGGTGCCTCTCCCACTTTCCTCAGAAAAGGAGGGAGAAAATCATAAATCCCTCTAAAATATTAGTCTTTTGTATACCAAGGAGTCTGCCTTGCTGATTACTTTGGATGGATGTAAACCAAATTTCTAATATTTTGAGGTAAACTATATAGAGAATTCATTATTTTCATTCTCTGTTTTTTTCATTTTGCTTTTTTACATTAGGTTTTATGCATTTTTGTGTTTAGAATCTTTTTATTTATTTTTATTAACACTGATGAAAACACTAATTTTTATTAAGAAGTTTATGACCATATATGTTTTCAGTTTGATCAATACATAAAAATAGTTTTTTTATTTATTTATTTATTTTCTCTTTTAAAGAGAAAAGATAGGCCCTCGACCCAAAAAAAAAAAATTTATAACTCGTAAAAAATGACCAATAATTATAAAAAATCATAAAAATAGTTGTTATAACCAAGGGATCTAGTAAGAAAATAAACTCTCTCTCTCTCTCATGTTCATTTTTTACTTGCTCTCGATCGACTTTCTTTACTTTAAGTCAACTTTTTTACTTGCTCTTAAACCACTTTCCTTTGCTTTCAGTATACTCTTTACTTGCTCTCAGTCCACTCCCCATTGCTTTCAGGCTGCTCTTTTTTTATTTGCTCTCAGTCCGCTTTAAATCTATTCTTTACTTGCTCTCAGTCTACATCCCATTGCTCTTAGTCAACTTTCATTTCTTTCAGTCCACTTTCCTTTCCTTTCCTTTCAGTTTACTCTTTACTTGCTGTTAGTCAACTTTCCTTTGCTTTCAGATCACTCTTCACTTTGTTCTCAGTCCATTTTCTCTGCTTTCAATCTACTTCCCATTGCTCTTAGTCCACTCTTTACTTGCTCTCCTTTCAGTCAACTTTCTACCTGCTCTCTGTCCACTTTCCTTTCGTGTAAGTCCACTTTCTTGCCACTTTTTACCAGCCCTCAGCCCCACTTCTCTTTGCTTTCAGTCCGCTTTTTTAACTTGCTACAAGTACACTTTCTGTTGCACTTAGTCCACTCTTCTTTGCTCTCAGTCAACTTTCTACTTGCTCTTAGTCCACTTTCTTTCCATTTTTTACCAACTCTGAGCCCCACTTCTCTTTGCTTTCAGTCCATTTTCTACTTGCTCTCATATGTATAGAAGGGTGTGAAACATGGGCTCTCACCGGTTCCCTAGAGAGGAAGTAGAATTAAGAGATAACATCCTCTGCATAACCAGAGCAATAAGATGGAATCAGTGTAAAAACTCATTGAGAATAAGGATCAATAAGGAATTGTTTATGGAAACTGGATAGTTTATATCTTGTGACCTGAAGGCAAGTATGTTAAGATGAGCGGGGCATGTAGCTCTAATTAATGTCAGGACGCCTCTACACAACTGAGAATGCCACAGTAGTTAGCAAGGGACCACATAGGAGAGCAAAGACCAGAGGGATAGACAGGATCAGCAAAGATGCTCTAGAGATTCATGTAGTAAACTGGAAATTAATGGCCAAAGATAGACAGAGGTGAAGAAGACTCTACAAACCTAGTAGATCTTTGGCCACCTTTACCAGTCTTGTACTGGGTATATATATAATAAATAAATATATAAATATATATATAATAAATAATAAATATATATATATATATATATATATATATATATATGTATATATATATATATATATATATATATATATATATATATATATATATATATATATATACACATATAAAGAACTATATTTTTATTATAATTCCATAACATCCAATTGGATATCCATAATATTTTATCAGTTTTTTTGCACAACTTTGACAGGGAATGAAATAATTATATTTAAAATTTATGAAAATTTAATTTCTTTCATATGATAAAATGTATAAATTCTAATTAAAAATTAAAAAATGCTACTTCATTCATGTAACTTAAGTTTATTTTATAAATTTAAAAATTAGCATACATAAATCAGTCTCAACATTACATAAATTTAAGATGATATAACAATAATCCACTAAGAAGAGTAGAATAATTAGAAAAAAAGAAGTAATAAATAAATAAAAGTTTAAATACATATATCTAGATCATACTTTAACTATGCTTGTATACTCATAGTACACTTGGAATAAATAGTGGCAACCAACATAACATTTAATAATAATGCATAATCAAATTGAACACTTTAATTAATATAGGCTTATATATAAGACTAGTCATATTTAATATAAAATGTTATAAAACTTGCTATTACAAATATGTATACCATTTTCTTTACTACATATATTTACATACATACATTTATATTGGTAAACAATGAAGTTAAACCTTAATAAGAACATTTGTACTATAAAGATAATATAAAATTATAAATACAATCTATACATTTTAACTATAAATGACTATATACAGAGCTTGCAATAAATAAATCTTAATAGTTGTAACAAAGAGGATATCGTAAAAGCTTCCAATATGGAATCAAATAAATTTAATTAATCAATTATAAAATATTTACATGCAATGTCAACAGAACAACATAAAATAACTAAGTAGAGAGCTATTATGAAAAGAGATCAATAGTCAAGATGAAATCAATAAATGTTATACACTTGTTTCCTTCTTATCATCATCTGAAGACTTGATATCAACATAGGTCGGTTCTTGCATTTTTAAATGGACGATTTCATTCTTGTAGTTCATGAGTACCTGAGGATTATATCTACGGGAAGGGTAAGGCGAAATATCTGGAGCAACTGTTGCATATAAATGCGAACTACGGCTTGAATGATCAGAAGTTAAATCTCTAGTACAATCGGTAACGGAATGAGCTTCAGATACCAAACAAGAGCAACAGTCAGATCCGACAGAAGCGTACTTCACTGAACTATCACCTCTTTCAGCTCCAATCACAAGCCTCTCTAAAGGTCTAGTCCCATGGAGAATATTTACATTTGCCGATTGCGGGGATGGAATCTCCACATGGATATTAGTATTGTTGACTTTTGAACCTAAAAGAAATAATTCGGCATTATCCTGAGATATTGGTGTAGCACCATCACCGCTTCTTCTAGTTCCTAGATTATTTTGTTTCCTTCTTTGCTTCTTGAAAAATTTACGAGCTACTATGCTTTGGTGGGGATTATAAAAAGTATTGGGTTCATTAATGACATTATTATGATACTGTCTACGGTGTAGATCTATTAAATTTGTTTTATGAGAAGCCTCTCCTTGAGGTTCCGGTCGTGGACTAGTAGATTTTCTTCCTACACTTGAACTAATACTATTCCTTGGATTCATTATTGGTGGTGTGACAGGCTGAAGGTCTGTAATATTTCGAGATCTCTTAATATGCTTGAGAGTGAACCAAACTGAACGGACATCACTTCTTGAAAAGCAATAGAAAAAAATCACAAAGGCACCTAAAATAATAATAAATAGAGCATATACAATACTTAGCACTGTTTCTTCATAGGGGAAATGGAAAGGTTGAATCACTGACAATGTAGCCAAGGCCCACACCATTGTAAATAAAGATATCACTATCAAAAAAGCCTTTAATTGAACATATGGGGGGTGTTCCAAATCCTCGATTTGGCTACTTGGTGTTGCAATACTGTGTAAGCTGGCATGCTCTGCCGGAGCGGCCACAGTCTCCAAAAGTTCAAGATCAGTGGCCTGTGTTCCCTCAGATAGTTGAGCATTAGAATCTTTCTCAACTGCAGCTGATCGCACCTACAAATAATCAACAGTTAATAAATGGGAAAAATAAATTGCAGGCTATTAACATCACCATCAATAAAAAATATATTAATTTCAAATTGAATGCCAATCATTTTCTACCCATTATTATTAACATAATCAATGTCTTGTATGCGGTGTAATAAAATGCAGTCGTAAATTTATCTAGTAGAAAAAAGTAGCGGAAACATAAAAGCAACTTATACAAAAAAACGTTCTTGAGTTCTCTGCAATCCTAGAATTAAAAAACACAAACTGAATGAATAAAAACAAAGGATGAGAAATAGTTTAAATGTATCATCTCTGATGATGTATCTCTAATCAATCAATTTAAAAGTAATATTAGTGTCTAAATGCTTGCTAAATATTTTAAAAAACAGAAAAAACAAAGAAACAACGGAAAAAGAAAAAACAAAAAAAGGCTATTGGGACCCACACCTCCCTCCCAAAAAAGTTACTTTATTTTATCTTACTTTACAAAATTAAAGGAACTGATGTTTCATAATTGTGATCAGAGGTGCTCAAAGTACACTATCAACTAGTTCCCTGGTGAGGTCTTTGAGTGAGGACTGCTTCAGGAGATTTATAGTGATAGTTGAAAATTAAAGACATGTTATAGATAGGAAAAGGTAATACACAATAGGTGGGATAAAATTTGTTGTGAACAAGGTCAAATGCTTTAATTTACATATTGCGGTGTTGCAAGAGATTGGCTGACTGCCAGAGAGTTTGCTCTCATAAATAAAGAAAAATCAAATAATCTTTCAGTGTTTTATAATAATTATTTTGAAATAATAAACCATAAATTAATGTTTATAAACATACCATTAAAGCCCTTGTAAAAATAAAAACTGCAATAGCTCCAACAGGTACTATGACAGGTGTAAATCCAGGACCTGGGCCTAGCGAACAGTAATGAGGATTTGCATAGCCAGATGGATTGACAGCTCCAGAAAGACCAACAAGAAGTCCAGGGACACCCCATCCCACCAAATATAATCCCAAAGCTGGATGAGGTGTTGGTGGTGCATTTTCTTCTGGAACCACTTCTGGTTTTGAGCCAACACGATGCATACAACTAAAAACAAAATAACATTTTAAAAAATCGTAAACAAAAAGTAGACAAAGAATGAAAAAATGAAGCTCCGGTATTACAAAAAATGGTTTATGAAAATAAAAAATAAATGTACTGTCCCTCTGAAACTATAATAAATGCTTTATTGAGTAGTGAAGCATGCATAAACTATTTGGAATTTCTTCTTCCGGGATGGACCGTGTCATGTCGGAGCTTCTTCAGGGATAGTCAGTTAATTAAGAGCGGGTGGTAGGTGTCGGTGTATTTATACCTGAGGGGTGTGGACTTGATCAAAGTCGGCCTTCCCATTGGCTGGCCTACTTGTACTACTTGTATTGTACTGGTTGTGTTGTGTTTGGGTGTGTTCGGTGGGGTGGGTTTTATCTGTGTGTATATAGTAAGGTAATGTGTGGTTATTTTGATCCAATTTTTGCTAAGTTTATAGCCATCTTCCTTATTGAAATTGTTGGGTTTGGAAGCCTATGTGAAAATTTGGAATTTATTTTTTTATCAGCAGCAAAGGATGAATCTAGACAATTACAATTTTATTAATTATGATAGCATTGAGGGGTTGGCAGAAGGGATCACTAGATCCTTTTGATGGACTAATCCCCCAACATAACAGTAAGGCTTAAAATACAGTTGAATTGTAGCATGGAAAAACAAATATTCCCATTCAAATACTCTGAAACTACAAATATTCTAAAAAATACACCAATTATAATGAACAACCAAAAAGGATCCACTTCTACTACTGGAACTGTATACATATATTTAAAGATACAGCTCATTAAAATGATTTTGAAGAATCGACAAAATATAAATGAAGTAGAAGTCAAAACACTCAAAATAGTTTAAATTATATTCATCAAAAACATTTTTTAATGGCCAAATAACTGACCTTTTTTTTTTTTATTATAATGCAATTGGGAAAAACCACAATGCAAAGCCTTATGTTTGCATCAACGATCATTTGTTGGGATGTATTGCACCTTTTACTTCGAGATGTGATTCACATAACCCTTTTTTGTTTTTGTGTCTTGATAATGCCTGAATAGGCGAAACGTCGACTGGTAAGTGGGTGTATTACTGGATTTGAAACATAAGGCTTTGCATTGTGGTTTTTCCTAATTGCATTATAATAAATAATAGTGTTTCTTTTTGAGTTTTTGACTCTATTTTTTGACCTTTTTTTTTTTCATTAATTGAATCAAAACCTCAGCTATATCTTATTTAGTTGTATACATGTTCCTGTTAGAACTCAAGACTGCTTAGAATATTTTTGTCACTTTTTTCAAGTTTTATCCAAGAATTCATATTACACTATGTATAAAACTTATCTAGAAAATATTGTATTTTTCTTGCATATGTAATCACAAGATTGATTACGTTATTGATCATTAATCATTAAGTATGTTATTAAAAAGGTGACACACACCCAAAAAGGTTTGAAATTTAATATAAACATTAAAATATCAGTGGTCGTATATGCGGACGATTTGGTACTGAAGATATGGAAACTCTAAAGCTAAATACAGAAACGTTGATGAATGCAAGTAAAAAAATAGGGCTGGAAATAAATTCGGGTAAGACTACTTACATGGTCAGTAACACAAAAATGGGATATTGTTTAAGGAAGGGATAAGTTAATAATAAGAAATGCTTGTTATTTTGGGTCTCGACATTAGTAAGCACGCGTCTTTTATCCCAAAATCTAAAAATCAGAACTAATAAAACCATCATTCTACCAACTCTTCTTTATAGATGTGAAATGTAGTCGCTAACAGTGAAGAATGAACAATATCTTAAAGCATTCAAAAATAGGTGTTAAGTAGAATATTCTGTCCAAAAAGAGTATGAGACCACTGGATAATTTAGGAGATTACAAAGCATGTAATTGTGAAGCATGCAACCGGTTAACATTATTCAAGTCTTAGCGTCATGAAGATTAAAATAGGCCTGTAAAGTTGTTGGGTTTAGTAACGAACAAATCCTAAAATGTTAATAAGCCCAGTTCGACTGGGCAGCATCTGAGAGGTAAACGAAGGGTGGTGTGAGTGATCTGGCTGATTTGGGTTAGTGAAGTGATTCTTGGACGGAAGTGTGTAAGCAGAGATGGGTGATATCGGCATCGAACCTTCGGGTTTGCTAAGCCTTGTTATTGGGTCGTAATGGATGAAATATCAGCTTCGTTTATTAACAGTTTTCTTTTCATTAGGGATTAGATTATTTGTGCACAAACAATGTTATATATACCGTTTGAAAGATCATTTAATCCTTTTTCATAATCAGTCTTACTTTTCCTTTTGAAAGTGAAGCAACGTTTTAAAAATAAATAATAATAAAATTATGTCTTCTGCGGAAATTCGTATAATTTTTCTCTACGAATTTAAACTTGGCCATAGCGTCACGGAGGTATTCCGAAACATTAATATTGAGAACAATGAGCGAAAGAACAATTTTCCGTTGGTTAAAAAATTTCGGTCTGGGGATTATGACCTTACCAACAAAGAACGTGATAGGCCGAAGACTAAGCTGGACAAAAAAATTTGAAAGAGCTGGTCGAACCGGCCCCTTCCCAAACCACTCATGAATTAGGTTCACAACTTGGAACAAGTGCCATGGCTGTTTCCAGGCACCGTAAGGAGCTTGGTAAGACAAAACCTTGGGTACCACATGAATTAACCGAGGCCCAGCAGCTCACCCCATTTTTTTTTTTTTAGGGACTGAATATAGAAGTACTTCTTCACCAACCATATTCTCCGAACCTTTCTCCAACTTATTTTTACTTTTTCAGTTGTTTGCATAAATTTTTAAGAAATAAAAAATTTGACAACGAAAATGTCCTGAAATTGGCCTTCCAAGACTTCGCTTCTTCCTTTAAACCTAATTTCTACGGAGCGGGGATAGAAATGCTTGTTTCATATTGGGAGAAGTGTATTATAGAAATAAAAGTATTGTTTAATAATATTTTTGCTAATAATTTAAATTTACACCTTCAATGACATTTCATATGTTACAACCCAATATTATATTATTACCTAATCAAAAAAATATAAAATTAATGAAATATTTGCTTCCTATCTCTAAATAGTTTTATAGTAAATGAATGGAGTAATAACACAACTCAAATGTAAAAGGGAAACAGTGTTAAAAAAGTCTTTCAGTATATAAATTTTTTGTAAGTAAATATGCATAGTGTCTAAGTTTAACATAAATTTGAAAAAAAAACAACACTAAAACAAAAAATACAAACATGATTATTTACTTTATAGAGACTGCCATCCAAAATAATGAACATAGAGTTAAGTAATGCAGCATTAATCCTACAGCCTGGCAGAATCGAAGGTTTTCAGTCTGGTATATACCAACACTAGAAAAAATATATATTAAAATAATATATTTCAAAGTCCAATCTGAATTAAATAAAAGACATCCTATATTGATTATGATGTTTTACAAGCATAGCCACTTTGGTTAACAAGTTTACATCAAAGCTGATAATTTGAAAATAACACAAAAAGCTTCAATACCTGAAAACGATAGAGAGAAAAGAGATGGCAAGCCAGGTATTGGCTAAGGCATGCTTCATCCTTCCCGACATCTGAATAGATGAATAACAAACTGCGTACGTAAAAGCAGCAACGACCAAACATGTGCATCCAACGAAGGTACCAACAAATATCCCAGGGCAAGAAGGCCTTGACTTAGATTGTTCTAGTCTGAAATCAATACGAATAAATGAATAACTAAAAATATCCTTTTGTTTGTTTAATAAGGTATAATTTGGATATTTAAATTAAACAGAATTTGTAAAAAGTTCTACAGAAGATAAATAAAAATTATCCATAATTAACTAAGAGTATAAAATATACATTAGGGCAAACTGTGTAGTCTAAAAAAAAAAATACATGTATACATACACACACAAAACAATTCTAATATGAGATACATGAACTGTTATTTATGAAAGTGGAATAAGTGAATTTGGATCTAAAATAATTGTTTATTCTTTTTAATACTTGTTATGATTATTATTTCATAATTATATTTTGAAAATGCAGCGATTGGAAGCAATCTATATCAGTGTTAACTATAAGGTTAATGGAAAACTACAGGTTATAAAAATTCAAAATAAGATGGACTTTTTGGGAAAAAGCACAAAGCTATATGTTTCTTACCTTGGATACGAAGAGGAGTGAATTGATGAAGCGAGGGCAAAGTAGCCTAGAGAGGTACAGTGGAGAACGAGGAGGTCGTGCAATATATCAGCAGGGCGGCATGGTCTAACTGCCCACTGCCCTGTCGTCTCACTCCACCAAACTGGTGTAGCTCCTTCTCTTAGTCCTCCAAGCATCACAACTACTGGTTCGGTAAGATCGTCCACTTCCAAACCGACTAAAATGATCAAATATAATAACATTTTACTTATAAAAAAAAAAAAAAGGTACTTCTGGCTTTTTAGGATCCATTCCAGACGAGTTTGAACATGTAAAACAAAATAATGCTATGACATTTTAGTAAAGGCTAAATTATTTCCAAGCTCTAAAATGTAACAAAGGTAAATAAATATTTTTTTTTTTTTAAAGAGAATTAATAAGTGTTTACATTTATAAAAGTCTAAGTCCAACAAACATAAATGATTTACTTTTTGAAGGGGTATTTTAAAGAAAAACTAAAATCCTGCATTATTTTTCGGAGAACCCAATAGTAAAATCTTGGCTATTCGTAATTAAATTTCAGAATACTAGGTTGTCCTTTTAGAGCCCAACACATTTCGAATTAATGAGCTCACATTTTAAGAAGCCCTTTGAAATGTATAATGCTCTGCTAGTTCTATCCAGAACCAATAAACTGAATTTAATGTGAAATTTTTAAATTTCGAGTGCAAAGTGCTTGCCAATTTCAAACAAGGTAGAAAGGATATATTATCCTGCAAGCCAACAACCTATTTTAGCTTGAATAAATTTTAGGTCACCCAGGCCAGAAATAAACTTGCACTACTTTGGACTCAATGTTGCCACCAGGATCAAGTCCAACACCTCCTAATTTTGCTATGGAAACATTAAGTACTTACCCAACTTGGCACCGACAACAGGGGAAGAGATGACCCTGCTTGAGTTATAAGTCATAGGAAATAAGTTTGTATTATCAAACATTCCTACTATTAACCTCTGTACTGTTGCTGGCTTTCCTTGTCTTTCCAATTGATGGAACAACGATGCTGGTATCTGTATAGAAGCCTCCAAGATCTAAGAGAAAAAACATTTAATATTATATTCAGCCGGACAAAATATAGAGATTTAAAAGATAGCTATAATATATACCTTATCATGAGCATGTAAAACACCACTTTTGTTACTTTTGGAACAATGACAAATTCTGCCACCAGGTTTTTTTTCTCGAGTGTTCCACCAACTACAAGTCAAACCCGAAAAACTTTCTCTATAAGCTTTCTCAATTTTAAATTCATCAATGGCCATATTCCACTAAAAAAAAAAAAAAATAATATATATATATATATATATATATATATATATATATATATATATATATATATATATATATATATAGAATAGAATAGAAAAATAATTTTATTCTGGGACAAGGTCCCTTAAGAATAACAATATTGTACAGAAATTAATAGAAATATTTCTGGCCAAACGGCTACGTTATTGGAATAATACAATTAAATATGAACTAAAATGTATGTTCTCATAGCAAAAAAAAAAAATATATATACATGAGACAACAAAAAAAATAATAGAAAAAAAATTAGAATAAATAGAAATTGGCTAATGGAAAAAATAATAAAGTAGATAAGAACATCTAATAATATGAATAATAGTATCATAATGAGTGTGGCACTTTCACACATACATACATAAAACATTCACATATTAATTATTTACATATTAAAAATAAAATATATTAAAATAATATATATACATATTATGTACACATATATATACATATACACAAACACACACACACACACACACACACACACACACACACACACACACACACACACACACACACACACACACACACACACACACACACACACACACACACACACACACACACAAACAAACAAAAAATAAAATAATAGGATATAAATTTACAATAAACTGAAATTGGCTAATGGAAAAATAAAAAAGTAGATAAGAACATCTAATAACATGAATAACAGTATCATAATGAGTGTGGAATATTTACAGTATTTACTCAATCTATTATGTTGAATATAGCTTATTTATTTTATTGATTAGAGAGCATCTGCTTGGGAATTAAGGAGATGTAGGAATAGTTTGGATTTGAATGTGGATAAAGAAGACACATGATGGATATCAGGTGGGAGTGAGTTCCAAAGAGAGGTAGACCGAGCTAGGAAGGACCGCTCAAAAGTTTTGGTTCTGTGGGAACGGGAATAAAGGTCGGAAAGGCGGGATCTTGTGGTCTATGATTGAATAGAGGATTTGAACTGTAGGAGATTATAGATATAATATGGATGTTGTGAGTTGATAGCTTGGTATAAGAAAGAACCTAGGAAATAGCATCTACGGATAGAAGGGAGAAGCAACTTTAATTCATCATAGAGGTAATACACATGAGACTTCCTCGGGGCGTCGAAGACAAACTGAAGAGCGCTGTTCATAATTCGTCTTAGTCTTTCCTCGAGTTTGTTTGAGAGCCCACCATAAGACACACTGCTATAGTCAAAGTGTTGAAAGATGAAAGAAGTGATGAGGAGCTTACGGATAGGTAGTGTTAAAAGATGCTGGGAGCGATGGAATAACTTTATGGAGCTTATTGATCGACAGGAAGTTTGGGCAATGTGGGGTTTCCAGGAAAGAGTTTGGTCGAAAACGATACCGAGATTTTTAACACTGAAAGTAAGAGGGTGATTATTTAAGATTAGTAGGGGAAGAGAGTTGATGGATTTAAGGAGGGTGTTGGAACCAATTAGAATGGCCTGAGTTTTAGCAGCATTTAACATCAGTCTATTCAGATCATATATATGTGTGTATATAAAATAAGCATTTTATTCTTGTTAAAAAGTAAATGCAAAAACAAATTACCGATTAATTAACAAAAAAACAAAACAAATATTTAAAAAAATTTAAAACAAACAAAAACTTAAAAACAAAACAAACAAAAAATTTAAAAAAATTGTTTCAATAGTTTACTTTAAATATATTACGTCAAAACTAAACATAAATGCGCTACATACCTTACAAGATTGTAATGATGTATGAGGTATTATAGTTTCTATAGCCTCTAAAAGTTTCGAACAAGATTTGTCCTCTAATTGTGCCAATGACAATAATTCTTTGTCTAAGTCCATTATAAAACTAATTAAATCAAACAGAAGAGTACCCAACTAAAATAAGTTATAAAAATATTAAACGGTATCACTTTTTTTCAAAGTAACAGAAAGTATCCCTAAAAAAAATAAACTAATTACGTTTTTTTCTTCATCTATGAATTCCAAATACTTCCTAATTGTTTGAGTAACAAATACTATATCCATTGTATCAGTCAAAAAATGTCTATTTTCAATAGTGTAATTGTTAAATCTTTTGGCGCTTTCTAATATTGTATCTCTTGCCTTGGTTAAATTCATCTAAAAAACAAGAACAGTGGTATAAACATTTTATAGAAATTATTTGTTCAAATAGAGTTAAAGATAACTAATAAGGAGTTTTTTAAAAATCAATGACCGAATTTAATAAAAAGTAAAGAAGTAACATTGAAAAAAAGAATAAAAAATAAATTACCTGAGCAAACTGTTGCAATATCCTAGTAGTTTCACTTGTGTAAGAGCAGACGGAAGTATTAAGATTATGCCAGTTGCCATTCAGAGTACAATTGTACCTGGCTATGCCTAACCCTATTTCAGCCTGGCAAGGAAGTTCCACAACATGGCCAGCAACAGTTTTAGGCCAAACATAACGGCCCTTGTTGTCCTCGGTCACTAAAAATTCAATTAGATTTCATAATTAATTTAAATTTTACCATAAAATTGGGACGCCTAAAAATAATGTTTTAGATTTTCTCCTACTAAACATAATACCTAATATACCTTTATTTACTGAAAGATACTATAAGGGAGTTTTCCATAAATGTATAGATAAAACATAAATACATGAACAAACATGTATTTTTAGAATTTAATCTATGCATCAATCCTTTTAAAGTTGATAAAATAAAACAAAACAGTTATCTTTCTGCCTTTACTATAATAAACAGTAAAATTATAGCACAGTACAGTTGTGATACATAGATTTTTCCAATCAGTTAACTATGCTATATGTCTTAAGGTTCGGAAGTTACATGTTGTTTTTGGTTTTGTATAATAAACACTCCAAATTTGTGAACTGTTACTAGGATAAAGGGTTGAAAATCTGATTCAATGGAATCTTGTTTTAAAATATATAGTTCATTGATTTTCAAGAATTCTCTGTTTAGAAAGATGGACTGGATGTTCTTTCAAAATTAATAAATGTTTTCCCTAAAGAGTTAATTCACACATGTCCATGGCATGTCAGGTTAGTGATGCACTGGTGAAAAATGGTATTCCATTTGTGAAACATAACATTACATACTCAAAATCAGGGAAAATGTCTCCACTCATGTCCATTGTAGTTATAAATCAGACTTCAACTGTGGACCCTCACCCACTAATTCTGAGACCATCATCTAACCTCACCCATCTAAGTTACCCAGATTTTCATAAATGGAAAGCTGTCGCTCCACTAACAATCTTCAGACATATGTGAATGAACCCAAAAGAATTAAAAATGTATATTTAGAAAATTATTTTTATTATGTTCCATCAAAAAAATTTCAAGCAAGTGACCAATCTATTTATTAATCAATCATATTGAATTTAATCAGTATTCAAATTAAGCAGAATCAAAGTCTGACAATTTAGTAAACAACCAGCGGCAGCAACCGCTAGGAGGTTCCTAGGTTTTAAGGAATTCAAAGAAGGCTGAGTATAAAACACAATAACAACTCCGAAAGAATGCAAAATATTACAATAAGCACTAACTAGCTACGCTGAAGACAAAGGGTAAGTGAAATGAGACAGGTAATGGGGGATAGGCATGGCTTTCATATGCGCAGCCGGTCTTTTTGTGTAAGTCATTTACTAAATTGTCAGACTACTACTTGATTGATATTTAATCATGACATCAGTAACTAATAGAGATACTTGTGGCTTAGCCAGTTTCCATGAAACATACCTCCTTATCTTATATCACCATTTCTTAGAATTTTATTATTAAATTTTGTATATATCAATTTTCATTAATATCAGAATTATAAGTGTTCAGGTTACAAACAATGGTGGATTGGACAAACAGTCTCTGGAGACCGGCTAAATCACAAGTACCCAATTAGTCTTCAAATAATCAATTGAACAATTTAAAATAATTTAATGTGAGACTTACCGACAGGTTTGCAGTATTTGGTTGAATTTGAGATAACTATGACAGATACGGTACTCGAATGGTTTCCTTCATTAGAGAATAATTCGCAGTTCCATTCACCAGTATGATTATTTTCTAATTTATCAATAATTAGTGAACTGAAAACATTATTAATTATTAAAATAGCATAAAATATATGCAAATATAATAAAATTTAATCAAATAGCACAGTATGAAAAAGTTAAAGAGAACATTGGTAATGACATAATGCAATTTTCTTTTTAAAACCATGGCAATAATGGTAACAGACAACAGATAACATGTTTTATTCTCCTAAAATGGTGGAATTTTTATTATAATTACCTAAGAATTGTCTTCCTACAATCTAACATGATGTGATGCAGGGAAAAATACTCCATAAAAAAAATGAATAAATTAATCAATCTCAGAGAAAGGTTGCTCTATGAAAGTATATAACCAAGTGACAGGAAACTACATAACCAATTAACTACATAAACCAAGCTGGCCCAAGAGAAATGCTAAAATATTCATTATTGAGGAGGTCTCCATAGAAACAGATGGAAATCCAAACAGCGTTGCTATAAAAAGGATGAAAGGATGAAAAGGAACAGGATTCAAAGTAAGAGATAGCTATGAATTGATTTTTGCCCTATTAATAACAAACTATGCAAAACAAGGGTGAAAGATATATTCTTAAATTACATATTCATAGATATGTATTCCCGAGTGAATATTATTTTCTTTACCTGTTTAGTTATAATTTATAACTAACCTAATGATAATGATAATTTTTATTTTAGTAATAATATCTTACTCTTAATTTCAAACTTTCCAATTCAAGAGTTGAAGAGAGTGAATATTATTTTCTTTACCTGTTCAGTTATAATTTATAACTAACGTAATGATATTAACAATTTTTTATTTTAGTAATAATATCTCACTCTTAGTTTCAAACTTTCCAATTCAAGAGTTAGTGAGTTTAAAATTGTTTACCTTACCCTAAGAGAATATACAATTATATTTTTAAATATCTAAATTTGTGTGTATAATAATTCTTTGGGTCACAACTTGCATTATAAGCTTTATAAAAGAACAGTTGTTTAAACAGTACAAGATATGTTTTATAAAAATAAACAGAATACTTGAAAATTAAATTACCTTTCGATAATTCCAGAAGAATCTGTATTAACGATATTCAACTGTTTATTTTCAACATGAACTGAATTAGTGAAAACCATTTCTGGAAGTAAACCAGCCCAATACCAAACAACTTTTGATTCATGGCTTCCCCATCCAGAACGACAATCCATGCGCAGCGAGTCCCCTTCAAAGACAACCTAAAACATGAAGAATATCATGCATAGTTAAATAAGCTTTAGTAAATAAGACATATACATATTATAAAACAAAGTCCTCTGCCACTTCTATGTCTGTTTGCGATAAATAACTACTGCACGGATTTTCATACTGTTTTCACCAACAGATAGAGTGATTCATGAGGAATGTTTATGAAAAAATTGAAGCATATTTAACTAAAGGGTTAAACAGTATTTTTTGTGCTGATTACAAACAAAATAGTGAAAAAATTCCATCACCCCTAGGTAAGTCACAAATTTCACCTGAAAATTTTAGGGTCTAAACTTAAAGAAAGACATATGTTAGCCTCCAGTGTTTCATTTTCATGGTACCGATTTAGAGAAAAGGAATTTGTCCCTTTTTTACACAAGAGGGTGACCTAGTTTTCTGCAATGATGTACCTGGAGTCATGAAAATGTTCAAAATCACGTATGAACCAGAGGAATGCAGACTTCATCAATTCATCAAAAAGGAGATTGAAAGCTGTACTTCTTCACAATGGTAACCGATTATGCTTCTGTGCCTGTTGGACACTCAGTCAATTTGAAAGAATGCTATGAAAATCTTGAGTTTGTTCTTAATTAGCTTGACTACTCTGACCATAAATGGACCATTTATGGGGGTTTGAAAGTTATTTCCATGTCACTAGCTCAAAAAAGTGGTTACACAAAGTTTCCATGTTTCCTCTGTGAATGGAATATGACAGGAAACAACAGAAAGGCTCTTATTCCTGGAGTTAAAAATGTTGAAAGACAAAGTTTAGTGGATCCTAAAAAGATCTTACTTCCACCACTTCATATCAAATTGGGGCTAATGAAACAGTTTGTGAAAGCATTACCCAAAGAAGGAGAGTGTTTCAAGTATCGTAAACAGTTTCCTGGTATATACGATGCTAAGCTGAAAGAGGGAGTCATTGTTGGGTCTGACATCTGAAAACTATCAAAAGATGAAAGCTTTGTCACTAAATTGGAAAAGGAAGAAAAAAATGCCTGGAATTCATTTAAACTTGTTGTAACAGGCTTTCTTGGAAACAAAAAAGATCCAAACTACAAAACTTTGGTTGCTGCATTGTTACAAAACTACAAAATGTTGGGCTGCAACATGAGTGTCAAAAGTTCCTTCACTCACATCAGGACTGCTTTCCAGAAAATCTTGGGGCTGTAAGTGAGGAACAAGGAGAATGTTTCCATCAAGATATAAAAGAAATGGAGCGCAGATACCAAGGTCGATGGAATGTCAACATGATGGCAGACTACTGTTGGATGTTAAAATGGGAAAATTAACAAGAACACAGCTGAATAAGTACCAAAAGAAGCTTTGATAGAAAAAGAAACCGTTTTTACAAAGACTTATAATAACTTTACAACACATGTGCATTACTTTTATGCTCATTTTAGCTAGGCGTCGTTTTTTTTTCTTTTACTTCATATTAAAATAATAAAAACAAATCCAAAATTTTCCGTTTTTAGTACTTTTTCCAAAAGCTTCAACTTTATTTTGTAGGCAAGCCTTACGTGATAGAAAAAAAAACAATGACATTTTTGAAATCAGCGCAAAAAACTACATAAAGATCAGTTAACTAAATCAAAACAATTTTTAAAAAAGTGTAATTTGTCAAGGTTTTTTGTTAATTGGTTGGAATATAACAATAATATTTTAAAGATAAAAGATATGCACCCGGCCATATATTTTAATTAAATTAAATTTTATTATTAAATTTTTATCTTTTAATTAAATATTTTTAAAAATCAAAACAGTTGACCAAAAATTATAACAATAATAGTTGGAAAAAGTCAAGCCGACTGCTAGTTGTCATCGAATACGCTGCTTAATCCCTTTGAGATGTAACAAACGTAGTAGACAGCCTTGGTCAGCGAAATCAGCGAAACGTCGGGAAAGAAATCGACTGCATGGTCGAAACCAGAAGAAACACCTGATGAATGGATTAAAAATATTGGTGGTGGTAATTTAAGAGAGCATTTAGCTTAATAAATCAATTAACTTTAACAAATCTAAATTTGAAAAGACTTTCTTTTCTGTAGATAACTATTTAATTGTTAAAATTATCATTTTATCTATTCCTCTCTTAAAAAACTCAATAATTGGTAATCAAATACCTGATCATGATCTGGTGAAATTTCTATGATAGGCGAGTTTTCTTGCCGCACACACTGAGCTGAAGATTGAAACTTTTTAATGGGCTGGTCTCTTAAGCTTGAAGGTTCAGAACATTTAGTATTTAATGATAATTTAACATTAGAGTTTGCTGCCCAAGAGCCGATCCACCATAAATCGCAATCACAAACCAAAGGATTTAAAGAAAGATCTCTGAAAACAGAAAATCAAGATTTACAAATTTAACACCTTCACTGCAACATCCGGTCATGCGGGGACCGATGCTTGTCTTAAGACGACTCAAAACAAATTGAAATAATAAAAATCAGGTTATAGCATGATTGGAAAATTACAGGCAGAATTGAATAGAAATAATTTATCGGTTGCCGAGGACCAATACTGCATCAGAGGAAAGTTCTGCTATCGGTCCCCGGGGACCGGTAACGCATAGTAAAAGAAATCACTATTTTCATTATCGCGGTGAAGGTGTTAAATAAGTTAAAATAAATATTAATAAATATCAAACACCAACAAAAATAAAACATAAAATTCGATTTTGAGATAACTTCTAATGTTTAAACATTAGAATTTTTTCATGGTCAATATTGGGAAAAGTGAATGAACATTATCTTCTTATTTCCCTATTTTTTTTAAGAAAAAAAATTGAGCTTGTTTGACTGTTTTGGGAGAAAAGGTAAATAATGACTTCATAATTGGAATCAAAACTATTATGTAAAGACTCAATAAGTAAGTTCAGTTTACTTCATTATTCATTAGCACATTATTTTTAATGACAAGATCTTAAAACTTATAAATGAAAAAAGTTTCTTGCTTAAGTAATAACTGGATATACCGATATTATTTGATGTTTAGAGAAAGTTTTGACATAAACCACAAACATAAATTGGACATTGTTTTTATTTGACCAAATATTTAAGTGATGTGAACTTCAACTACAATGAAAATGACTAGGTAACATGTTGTATTATAACTAATATTATAATATAAAATCATATGTGTTTTCAAACTATTGATATAATATAAACATCAATAACTAACATTTACATTATGCTGAGAATTACTTTACTTTTTATGGAAGAAATAATGGTCTGGATTGTGGTCAAATTTTATATATTATGTTAATATTAATAAATAATTTTTTTATTTTAATTTAATTCATTGATATTTACAACCATAATAATATTACAAGTAAATCTGCTAATATGTACAATATGACATGAAAAACACTTGTGGAGAAACTACCCATCGGTAGCACTCCAATAAAGTTCTATAGTAGATGGTCTTGAGGCCATCTTCTTTTCAGACGCCTCGGAAGGTTATCAGGAATAGTATGGGAAGCAAGTTGAGAGGCTGGCGGATTCAAGTGTGTATGGAGCTTGTCATGGAAGGATAGGTATCTAGTTTGGGCGAAATCAGTAACATATGGGATATTGAGATCATGATGGATGAGTTTGTTTGTGACATAATAAGGAGCAATGAGGATTTTATGAAGGATTTTGGATTGTAAGGATTGGATACGAGATGGATTGGATGGTTTAGTAGAGCCCCAAAGCTCAACTCCGTATGTCCAAATAGTTCTGATAACTGTCATGTAAATGAGTCTTTTGTAATTAATTGGGAGCTTAGAGCGTTTGTCCAGTAAATGTTGAAGTAGGCGAAAACGACAAGCAGTTTTTTGTTTTTTTAGTCTTGTATAAGGATACCAAGTGAGAAGTTTGTCCAGATGGAGTCCTAGGTAACATATCTGTTCAACAGGGTGCAGTGGAATGTTATTAAAGGATACAGTAGGGCAGGAATTCATAGCTTTACGACGAAGGGTGAAGGTAATTTGATGGGTTTTGTTAGGATTTATTTAAATTCTCCAATTTTGACACTATTCTTGAAGGTTTGAGATATGGTATTGAAGAGATTAGGATGCAACATATGGATCCTTGTTTACTGATAACACACAAGTGCATCAGCGTACGTAGTGAGGACAGTGCTTGGATGGGTTGGGATGTCAGCTGTATATATCGTGTATAGGATGGGACCCAGGATGCTACCTTGAGGAACAATAAATAAATTGAAAAAATATTAATATAGTATATATAAAATAATATATAACATAAAAAGTATATAAAATAAAATAATTTATATAGCTATTGAAAAGAATTAAAACTATTCATTGGTAACTAACAATTCGATCCTACAGTTCTTCATCAGCACTGAGCATTTGCAAATGCCAACGACAAATTTTAATTTAAAAAAAAAACAAAAATATATAGATAATTTATTTAAATTGATGAGGAAATGGTTTTCAACATCACTTATAGTAAGGTAATTTAATTTTAATTATATGTATTATTTATTTTTTTAAGTACTTACAGTTGTTTTAATGAAACTAATGAATCAAATGCGCCTTCTTTAATGTGTCTAATATAATTTTGTGCAAGTTTCCTGAAACATAAAATGATTACTTTAAATGATCTTATAAACATAATAACTCATACAACAAATTCTATAAGTTACTAACAATTTTTCCAGGTTGATAAGTCCCTCAAAGGTTTCTTTACCAATGTAATGAATTTGGTTGTTAGAGAGATCACTAGAAAAAAAAAAAATAATGATGATAATATATAATAACTCTTGCATAAGGAATGAAATACATACTTAGATATTTTAATCATAACACATAATTTATATAAGGTTAGGTAGCGGTGCTAGTAGATGGCCATGCATCAGTAGTTGGCCATCTACTAGCACCGCTACCTTTGGTATATCCTTGAAAGGACTCTCGAATTGGATATAAATATCTTTCTTTCACCCTCAAATCACTTCCAATGATATAAATAGTTGCCACGACATAGATGCTATACAACTCGATCTGTATTATGTTGTAGGTAATCATCTTTCTTCCTTTTCCTCCTGTTCCTCCTGTTCTCAGAGCTATAAATCAGTACGAGCCTAATAAGAGTTAAGTACAGATCTAATAAGAACTGGGTACTGAAGTAGAAATATGAGCAGTGCATCAGTTTTTTTGAAAAGAAAATGTACAGACAATTTTATGGAAAGGGGAGGAAGAAAATGAAGAATCTAGTATAGTTATGAGTTATACTCTTTGTATAAAGATATCTCAATTGCAAAATTTATTAAAATAAACCAATTGTGATTTTCCTGGCATAGCAAGGCTGGGCATATAGCAAGGATGGATGAAAGTTAAATTCCAGGAAGACTCTTATAGTGCCACCCCCTTGCTTTAAGCAAGACTGAAAGGACCTAACAAAGATGGGAAAATCAGGCTGACAAGATAGGGAACCAGAAATGTTCTGTATCAGGACTTAGGCAAGCCAAATGTGATGCCATTTCTTAATAAAATTGTTTTATTAATACTGCTGTTTAAAGCATTCACTTGAAGTATGTAACTAATTTAAAATTAGGTATATAGTTTGTGACTACTGAGATGATAATTTTTAATATTTCCTTAGTTATATTTATAAATGAAGATTTGCAATGAATAAAGAATTATAAAATAAGGTGATACATACAGCTTTTTGAGAGATGATAAGTTCAAGAATGCACCATCGTCAATCCTGGCAATTTGATTTTTGTTCAAATGCCTAAAATAAAGTAAAATAAACTAAATATTATACATTTTAATTATCTATTTAAAACATTGATAGAAATAATAAGTTTACAGCTTTTGAAGATCCTGCATCCAAAGCATTGTATAAGGCAATACGGTAATATTGTTAGAAGACAGATCTCTATAACAATGGTAAATAACGATGTTATAAATATCTATAAAACATATAACACATATAGCCTAAATATAAAATTAAAACTTACAGAGTAACTAAATCAGAGAGATTTCCAAATTGGTTTAACTGAATTTCATCAATGCTAGAAATAACAGTTTCACCTCCACCACACTTGGCTTTGAATCGCTCCTGATCGGTTGAATGATCCTTCGCATGAGATTCTGTACAAATACACTTTAAGGGACAAGAAACATCATAACTACTGGAGTAAGAAAACATTATCAGGAAGCCTAATAACTTCATGGAGTAACAATAACTATACAAAAGTTTCAATGCCATAGTTAACAATATTAAAAATCAATTTAAAACATTGGAAAAAAATCATGAAATGAAATTGCTATGACAAACATATAGACACAATATAAGTTTAAACATAAATATGCATCTTGAGCTATCATATTTTGTCAATCATGGAATAAGATCATTCAGAACAAAATATCAATTATGATACGATATACGATACAATTGTGAATAAAGAACATTTTAATTTACAACTAAAATTGCTATAAACCAACCAATACATTTCAAATAAAACAAGTGTTTATCAAACCGTCAGTGATACCTACATAAACATAATAATTCAACTTTTCTTGTGGATATGTTCATAAGGTGATGGGAACGATGTTATAAAATATACAAATAATGTAATTGTAAATAATTATTTTTTTTTAATATATATTTGACACATTTTGTGTTTCTTACTATTTACAATTAGAAATTTCTGTATCCAGAGCTTCGAGAAGCCAAACCCATCGCAAAGGATAAAGTTGTATATAAGATGTTTCCTTATATGTACCGATTAAAAATTGTATGACTTTGATTATCATAACAACATTGATATCAAATTTATTTATTTATTATTTATTGCTTTTGCCAAACCGTTCTCTTCGTTATCATCTAAATAAAGGAATTTAACAATCGTTTTTATCTGGTAGAAGAAAATTGACTATCACAAAACACCCAAGAATTTGTCATATGAACCATAATATGTACTTGTTTGTTCATTTAAGGTCACATTATGCTGCTATGGCTAATCGGACTATGCTACAGTTGGAGCTTGTAGTTCCCTATCTAAATTGTAAATGCATTTTTAACGAGTACCTGGCATCATGCAGGCTCGGGACTCCCATTTAACGTACCTTCCGAAGGGGGGCATAACCAAGGAATTTGCTCATTAAAAATCCTTGGGCCACCAACCGAACTACGAACCCGCGTTCTAGAGCTTAGTAGTTTGTTATGTTACCCACTAAATCACAGGTCGCCCCAACCATAATACTTGACTGTGCTTATCAGAGACCTTAAATTAGTCTATGTTTCAACCAAGAAAGCACAATGCATCTTGGTAGAGCAAATTAGATCAAGGGAACTACTAAAAGCTTTCTCTTTACAATTAATATACTGTCCATCTCAAATACTTGATAGTGGGTTTATATTGCCGTCAGAAGTGTTCAAACATTTTTTTGAGAGAAGAAAGATGCCCATCAGACGAAATAAAGAGAAAATAGTATTTTAAAAGAAATATCAGGTCATGATTCACCGCTAATTAACTTTTCGTCCTATTTGATGAGCTGTTTGAGAATTTACTCAATAATTGTATTCAAGTAGCATTTGGTAGAGTTCTTCGCCATCTTCTATAATTAGTGAAACCATATAGCAACTACAAACTTCGCTTTTTTTTCTTTATTTATATTTTCACACCAGTCTAAAACATTGTGATTCAGTGGTTTGCCGGTCTAAATCGCTTTAAAATAAATCATAGAAAATCTCTCATCCACCACCTTTTTAGCCTCCTCTTGATGCTGTCGAACACGTAGGTAATGACAACTCTCATGTTTCGTGAAATCGATAGTGGTGAATCTTTATGCATTTGCTGAAACCAGGCATTTGTAAATCAGTATGTAAAGTTGTATTACTGTTCTGTCCGTTGAAAACCCTCCACCGGTTTGTGTTTGCGAAGATTACATGCGCCATTGTGCAGCAGTAGTTGACACGAACGCCATGGGAGTGGTAGTGCCTTTGTTCGGTGTACATAAACTTACCTTGTAGTTGTCTTTGTGCTTATTATAATGCTATTCAATGCAGCTATGCTATAATATCAAATGGGTGCTTTATTTCAATATATAACAGTTACATACCAAGATGCTTGCGTAATAAGTATAAATATTTTCATAATTGATTTTATTTTTATATGATATAATTTTTTTAAATATTTTCGTAGGAAAATTTGCAGTTCCGAAAATTTGATAGGTGTAAAGACGCTACTGAGTTGAACAAAGTTGTCTGACCGCGTCATCTCTAATTAAACATGATTAGGAGGGTTAACAGTGTATTCGTTTATCGACAGTCATCGGATCGGTGCGGCTTGTAGTGGACAACATGGAGTGGACGAAAGAAAAAATTTCGTATTTTAGTGACTATTACTATAATTCCCCCAAATTATGGAATGATAAAATCGCAGAATACTAAGATAAAACAACTAGCGGGTAAATAGTACGGTGATGGAGGTAAAAATAATTAGTTTATTTATTTAAATTTACTTGCTTACTTACTAATGGGCGCTACAGTCCTTGTAGGACCTGGGCCTCTGCCACCACTCTACTCCACTCCTCACGGACCACTGCCAGGTTCTTCCAATTTCCGATACCCATTATTCTCAAGTCCTCCTCCAAATCACCGATCCATCGGTTCCTGGGTCTCCCTTTCTTTCTTTTACCTCCTGGTGTACCACTCAGCATAATTTTTGTAAATCTGCAGGGACTCATTCTCTCAACATGACCTAGCCATCTGATTCTGCTCTTCTTAATACCTGTGATGATATCTGGCTCACCATATAGTTCCTCTAGCACGGCATTGCTTCTAATTCTCCATATATGCTGTTCTCTGACCCCTCTGAAAATCCTTATAAGGACTTTTCTCTCCCAGACCAGCAGGGCTTTCCTGTTTTCCTTGGTTAGAGTCTGTGTCTCGCTGCCATACACAACAATTGGTCTAATAACCGTTTTGTATATAAATCTTTGCTTTCCTGGAAAAACTTCTGTGTCGGAGTGCCTTTTGCAGGGCATAAAAACACCTCGTATTTGATTGATCTATTTAATTTATTTAAATAGGCAAATATAATTATGTGGTGAGGGATTAAAAAAAATAAATAAAAAATTTGCAATTCCGCATTCATAGCGAGCTCAAAAAACTTCAGCAAAAAAAGAATGTCTTATCTCCTTGGAAAAATAGGAATTGGTTTGCGTATGAGCTGATTTTTTTTGTTGACGTTGATGTACCCAAATTAACATATTCAACTAGTGGCAGTGATAAAGTGGACTTTGAGGAGAGTTTATTTAAATATATACTATCTATCTATCTACGTGGTGCTACAACCCTGGGTGGGTCCTGGCCTCCTCAATGAGGCGCCGCCATTCGGCCCGATTTTGTGCTGCCGCTCGCCAGCTTCTGATCTATATCATACTCCGTGCGTCCACTGCCACTCCATCAACCCATCGAAGCCTTGGCTTACAAGTCCGTCGTGTACTGTGAAGGGCGGTGTCCACTACTTTTCTAGGAATTTCTTTCACTTCAATCCTTGCGACATGGCTGAAGCGGCGTCCACGAGTTTCCCAAAGGCTTCTACCAATTCCGATCGGGTTCTGGCAACGATATCCAGGTTGTGAGCGTATCCCAATATCTGTACAGTACGGGGTAAATATCGTGTGGCCTGTCTGGATTCCTGAATCCCGTACAACTTTCTCCAGTGCAAGATTAAAAAAGAGACAGACCAGTCCAATCCCCTGTGTCAAACCTTTACTAGAGGGAAATGTATTTAAATGTATGCACATACACAAATTATAGTTTTAATATTATAATTTATTTTATTGTTCTATGATATAATTTTTTTAATATTTTATTTGAAAAGAAAAGATATGACCAGGACCGGGACTCGAACCCGGGTCTCCCACCTATCCGTGGTGGGGCTTAACCATTTCAGCCACCCTGGTTCGCTTCTCGGTTCGAGTCCCTGTCCTGGTCATATCTTTTCTTTTCCAATAATATAGTTTTAATATTTTGAAACTATGTTTCAAACTATTTGATCCGATTGAAAATATCTCATAAATTTATTCCTGACTTCTTATGCTTCAAAAGTTGCCTTTCTTCCTCATGTGACAAATCTTATAGACCAGTACCCCTTTGGACGACTGCCGCCATGTTACAGGAATAATATTTCCATCTTGTGCTTTGTTATCTAATGTACCTTGAGGACAATATAAAGGTCGCAATGTTTTACTCCTTCTAAATAAATGATGTCGGTAAAATGCTTGCATGACAATTTACAATTAGGTTGTACGACTATCCTCCGTCAAACACCTTGAGGTTTCCTCCTTGCTTATCTAGGCCACATGACTAGCCCATCATAATCTATATAGTTTGATAACACTAACCACGTGGTTAGTCTTGACGTGGCGATCAGACACGTCAAGAAACGTCAGACTCACTATAGAGATCGTATACTTCCTCATTTTTCCTTCGCCTCCATCTTCCATCAACAAAGACCGTCCCAAATATTCTTCGGAGGACCCTGCGTTCGAAGAAAAGCAAATTTCGGTTTATGTATGCATATTTTGCCATGGTCCATGTTTTCGCACCGGGCGAATCAGGGTTTTGTATAGGATGATTTTTGTTTTCCTAGTTATTACTTGCTAGGCGTTGTTTCAGCCTGAAATAGCAACGGTTTGCGGACAATATTCTTCTGCTGGTTTCCATCGGATGGCGTTGGTGCACGAGACTTGGGATCCAAGATAAATGAATTTTCTCACCCATTCTAAGAGGTAAGTTTCGAATTCCACCTTATCTCAAGGGTGTTTTGGGGGCTCTCCAGCTACCATGTATTTGGTCTTGTCTTGGTTAAACACTACACCAAGTTTTCTTACAGCCTCTACCAGATAGAGAAAGACTTCAACCGTCTGCGAAGGCCTTTGCTCTTTAGCTGTACCGATCTATTTATAATGGTTCCCATTGTCTAGACCTGGGAGTCTCTAATTGCTTTATCTAGAGCCAGGTTATCCAACAGACAAGAGAATACGTCGCCCTGATGTACACCTCTTCTTGATAGGGAAACCTTTGCCGCGATCTATTTATTTGGATGACACGTTCATCCAAACCTAAAGTCATTCTGATCAGACTTATGAGACTAGCGGGGTTGTTGAATTGGCCTAATGCCCTGTAGACCTTCTTTATCAACACAATAATATGCTGCCTTTAGGTAAAAAAATATAAGATGCCTTGTGATAGGATATTCATGTCCCCTTTTCAATATTGTCCTTAGGCAGAACAACTGATCCATTGTGGATTTGCCTCTTCTGAAACCGCTTTGGTAGGGGCCTATTTCTCTTTCTGCAAAAGGAAGCAAACATTGGCAGAGGATGTTGCTGTGATGAATGCATGGTGGGTATCCCAGGACTCTCAGAGCAGTTTGACTCCAGAAGAGGGGTGATGCATTGGCATGCCTGCTCTTTAATCTTGCACTGGAACACCCGGCAAGGAAAAGGAATCTGGTATAAAGACGACTGGCACTATTTTCAACAGAACTGTCCAGATCCTGTCTTTGCCGATGACATGGTGGGAAGATCCTGATAGGCGATCAATGATGCATTCATGGCTCTTAGAAGCTCCATCAAGGAGACCATGCTTGGAAATCAATGAATAAAAGACCAAATTCATGATATCTGGTCAGATTGTTAACCAAAGGGAAAAGATCTCCATAAGAACTAGTTTGGAAAAGGTGGAAGAATTTTTATATCTTGGCTCACAGGTTAACGTGAACAACGGCATTGCAGTAGAAATAAGAAGAGTAGTATTTTCAAATAGAAGTTTCTTTGGGTTAAGACACCTTTTTAGAAGTCATCATCACACATGGAATACAATGAAATCATTGTCTAAGACACTGATCCGCCTTTCTTGATATAAGGATCAGAGACTTGGAAGTCTCAAAATCAGTTGAACAAGGCTCCTTGTGTTTCAGAGGAAAATTTAATATTGAATCTATGGTCTAGTGAAAGTAGGTGAGAACTGGTAACTGAGGAATAACTTGGAGCTCTACACTGATAGGAGAACTGGACATCTTTCTAGGATGCATGATGAAAGTGTTAAAAAAAAAAAAAATTATGACTGAATAACTACATGGATTGAGAAGCATCGAGACACCAAAACTGCGATGGAGAGATGGATTTGTAAAGGATAATCTGCTTGGTGGGCGGAATTATATTGTTGTTGCACAATATAGAGAGGGATGGCGAAAGCTGCTTGAAGAGGCCCTGACTAAATAACTGGGTTTAAAAATTTGTTGCACCACTTATGATGATAGATTTCATTCCACTCATGTTATTTTACCTTCATCAATTTTTTATACTTTATGGGTATTATTTTTTTTTCCTTTTTCAGCCCTGATGACAGCCTAAACATAGGAACAAAAGAAAGAAGCTTTAGAAGAGTGTAAAATGTTTAGGGGATGCAGTAAATAAATATTTTACACTAAACAAGTTAACCTATTTTGTGTAAAATATTTATTGACTTCACCCCATGACCATTTTACGTTCTTCTAAGGTATACCCATTCAGCCATTTCCACATCAATATAAATAAGGTTTACATAATTCGTTTAAAATTTACTCCTCTGACCATTTTCAAAATAGAGGAAGATGGTGTTTTTTGGATATTATTACTGTCACTGATGGAAGAAATGTGAAAACCGAAATTCATATGGGTGGCTAAATATGATTTTGTTAGTAGGATCAGTTTGTTACACATGGAAATTTTAAAAATATTATGGAATAGTAAAGAAATTTAAAGATAGCGGCAGGTACTACCTATTACTCCCTGTTGTCTTCTATGCTTAGAATATTGAGCAATATTGTACCTGAAAATCCAATTTAGGATAGGATTTCCGCATACTAAACAAAAACATAACAGGTTTGAATTCATGAACAATGAGCTGTCCAGGAACATATTCATAACAATGAATCCCAGTGCAAACATAAGAATGAGTGTACAATATGGAACAAATTAAATATGTGCCAGTTGCATTATGGTTTAATAAACATTATATGTTATTAACACACTTATTTGTTTAGAGTATTACTGAATAATCACAAAAACCCTAAGTCCAAGTTCTCTAAATAAACCAGGTAAAATGAAAATTTATAAAAAGGATAAAATTAGTTCAAAAGAAAAAAAATATATAATTAGATACCTATTTATTTAGAATTAAAACAAGTCATTAGATCAGAATAAATGATATTAAAAAAATCTGTACAACATAACCTGTCACTTTATGTGACAAGAGTCGAGGTCTAGTACTGATAAATAGTAGGTATAAAGGTATAGGTATAAAGGAACCGACAAAATGAACAACTAGATATTTCTGTATCAACGTCCAATTGCAGAATCCAGAATTTGTATGGAAGTTAATATAAAAAGTACCTCTTACAATACACTTTGAACGAGATTTGAGTATCAGATACTTTTTTTTATAACAAATAAATTAGGAAAAATCATGATTTAAATATCCATTTTACTCTATTCCACGAGGTCCATCGATAGGCATAGTATGAAGGACTTCGTCTAATAATTGTAGTGCTCTGTGCAAATGAACCTAAAAAAAAAAAAAATAATAAATTTATAACTAACATAGTTATTTAAAGTATTCTGTTCCAGACTTTCTTGAAAAAATAATCACCTATTTTAACTTTAATATTGAATATTTCGGTCTTGTATATTCATATTAGTTTTACTAACTTCTTAAATAATACCTGGTCATCCAAAATGTTAAATAGCATTTGAATGGAATTAAAATTAAGTGGAATTAAGTTCAAATTGAACTATCCTGTAGCATGCTAATTGTTTTTCTCATATTTGAGGAATTTTATGGATTATATTTGAGAAAATGACTTTAACTTTTTAGATGATAGCAAACTATTTCTTCACTTTACTCTCCCTTTTTCCAACACAAAAATTACCAAAATCTTTAATATTATCGTTGATTTCTATCACAATGTGGGAACATTTTTGAGATCTTGACCTTAAGATTCTAAAGCTTCAAACCAATTCTTAATCTCTAGAAAAAAATGATTTTTAAAGAACGGGTTTTTCAATTTATGTAAATCAATATTTCCAGAAGTAATAAAGTTTTATACTGTAACAAACCGAGTAAGGTTAAAATAGATTTATTAAATGTTAAATTGTTAAGGCTCTCATCTATGGCCGAGATGTGCTGTGTGAACGATTCCCAAGTCCAATCCTGGAATCGAGGCGGGGTATTACTAGGGGATTCTCCACTTCTATACCGACGCTAATCAAATATTTAATTAAATTATTTTATTTAATAATTATTGGTCAATTTTTTTTATTTTTAAATATTTTTATTTTTAAAGAGAAAAGATAAGCCCTCGGCCGAGATTCGAACCCGGATCCTCTGTCTTTCCGTGACAGCGCCCTACCATTTGAGCAACCAAGGCCGCCTGCCGGCAGAGGACAAATCTTTTCTCTTATCCGATTCCATGTCCTCGTGTTCTCGCAATTTTTGCGATGAATACACTAGAATGAATGTTCTTTGAACATTAATTTAATTTTTAGGATCTTATTGACTTACGTCATTTACTATTTATATTTTTTTATAATTATTGGACAATTTTTTCATTTTTAAATATTTTTATTTTTAAAGAGAAAAGATAGGCCCTCGGCCTGGATTCGAACCAGGATCCTCTGTCTTTCCGTGACAGCATCCTACCATTTGAGTAAAATTATATTTTACTTCAAGAATGTTTTATAAGTTTGTCCACCAGTAGCAGCACCTCCCGGGCCCAGGGGTAAAAATGTTTATGCTAGCTCAAATGAGCCGTTAAATTCCCGATCGTTTTCCCCCATAAGTCAGAGTTGAAGACTGGTATTAGTGAGAAGTATCGAGACCTGATCAAGAAGCCAGATGGAAGGTATGAATTTTTCTTTATACTGTAGTCAGACCCGTATTCTGGGTGAAGCCAGATGGTAGTTCAGTTGTTGATAGAGCCATTCAATTCTGACAATCAAATATTTCATTTTTCATCATTCGTTCGTCACGTTTTGATCACAAAACAGATGGGAGATCTTTTATGTAATTTGTAATTATTCTTAGTGCTTATTGGTGTGCTAGTGCTTAGTGGTTGTTGGATCATGTTTTAAATTGAAATTATTATTTCATTAGTGTTTTGGTGATTATGATTATGGATGGAGAATCTGGTATATGATTTTAGTTTGTATGCTATTATTTAGTATTATGATTATTGATGGAAAATTACTGGAGTCAGAAAAGGTACCCTTGACTGTCCCATCTTTTCTACTCGACCTTTTTAGGTGTCCATAGGGTCCGAGAGAAGTGCCGCAGGTAACAATTTTTTTACATATCTAGTCCATGTCGAGGTTTCGCGATTCTTAATTCACGATCTGGTCCCCCTATAAGATATAATATTAATTACACTATTTGGCTACCTGATCAATTTGATTGTGAGTCTAGGAATATCTCAGTGTACTTTGAATGTAGTTAGGTTTTAACAAAAGGATAATGTTTAAACATTTTGATTATTCGTAACATTAAACATTTTGATTATTCGGTTTTTTCAGATAGCAAATTTGTCAAAACCTTCTTTAGCAATTGCCTAATAAATCTTCCCTTCTCGACTTAATGCTCTTATCCACTAATATAATATGTATATGGTTTTTAATTTTATTTTATGGAGTAGTTTATTACTTTACAGCAATAGTTTTTTATATTGTAGTTCTATTATATTTTAGTTATAGTTACATTGTCACTATATGGTAAGAGAATGTCTCTTGATCACTCAGATTTTAACCTAAAGCCCTTATAATTTGGCCACATATTACCTTTTACTGAAAAATTTAAATAAATTTTACTTTGTTACATCAATGTTTTTCTTTAATTTGTTTGTAGTGTCAAATACTACAGTTATAGTACTTATTAAAAAAGAATCCGAAAGATATAAACTTATTCAAATACACAAAGGTACATTTGATATAAATAAACTTGATATATTTACTCACTTCAATCCAACATGGAGTATCCTTTATTGAACTTCGAGGGTAATCAGGGCCCCATCCTTTAACAAAACTTAAACGTAATATGCACAGTCTTCTTAAGTCATCAACTCCAATACAAGCTGCAGAGCTTAAACCTAAATATTAATATTTCATTAATAAAAACAAACTCACTATTATATAAAATGCTTTTAGTGATCACTCTGCAATATATTATTTTAAATATAAGATGGAATAATAAAAATTGAGCTTAAATCACGAAGAATGCCTTTTGTGAAAAAATAAATAAAAAAGGTCTATGAAAGATAGAAATAGTTACAGCAAATTGAAAACTTAAATTCAGTTCACTTTAAATCAAATAAAAAATCAGAGCTATTATATTATATTAAGTGATTACTTTAGAACCCCTAATCACTAGTAAAACAAAAAAAAATTATTTAAGTGATTAATTTTTTTAATCTGGCCACCAATATATAAAAGACTAATATTTAGGTCACTCACTTGTAATTTATTACTGCCTAATTAAATAAAAATGATAAGGCTCACATACATATATGGCACTTTAATTAAGATGAAAACAAGGAACTCAAATTTAGTATATTATAAACAAAAATAAAATTCAACTCACTAATCGCTGGAGCAATTCCGCCGACACTGTGTGGTCCTGGAATGTGGCCAGCAACGGCTGCTGCTTGAGCTGCTGCGGCTGCTTGTGCAGTAGCTGCTTGATGTTGCATTTGGGTATGACACTGCCTCAAATCAAATACCTAGCCAACAGAAACACCAAATAATACTGAGAATATAATCAGTGACACAGACACTTTGCATAGCCCCTTTAAAAACAAATTGTATGCACTCAAGTATTACATATCAAATATTATTCAAGTACAAACTAACCATTCAAGAGGCATTTAAAAGCGAACATTTTATTATATACTAGCTTATGGCCGCGGCTTCGCTCGCGTGGAATTTGGTCTGCCACATAGAGTTTCGTGAAAGATCATTTTAAATAAATAATTTAATTATTTTTTAAAATATAAGTTACTCGTACATCCAAAATTTCAGATGTCTAACTTCAAAACTTACGGATTCTATACAACCTTTGAACCCCTATTATATTAAAAGGGAAACCCTTGGAGTGGAATTATCAAAATTTCTTTTTTAAACTATACAAAGAACCTATCTACAAATTTCAAGATGCTAAGTTTCTGATTTGCCTCTAATTATGTACTATAACGGGGGGGGGGGGAGGGGCACATGCCTCCATATAAATCTTCCCTTGCTCTAGCCTATAATGTATAACCTACTTTACTTAATAAGTTTCATACAAATCCGTTCAGTAGTTTTTGCGTGAATGAGTAACAAACATAAATACAAACTTTCGCATTTATAATATTAGTAGGATATCAAAACAATAGTTTCACTCATGTTCTTTCTGTTGTTTCAACAACTATTATCATCTGATTTTCCTTTGAATATGTACTATAATGGATTCTCCACAGTACCTAAAAAACTGTCGGGCGGGGCACTGCCCCTGTGCGCCCCCCCCTAAATCCAAGCTTGCTATAACCTATGTATTATTCTGAAGTATAACCTATATTACTGTAAAGTTTCATCCAAATCCGTTCAGTAGTTTTTGCGTGAAAGAGAGACAAACATACAAACTTTCACATTTATAATATTAGTAAGAAGATTTATAGGTATCATAGCAAAAGTAATGAAAATATTTTATTAATAGAAATTAAAGATAACCTCACACTGCATAAGGGGTATGAGAGAAATGATTATGATAATAATGGAAAATTACCCTTAAAATTCCCTTTAAACTGTGATTTTAAGGGCAAAGATTTAAAAACTTATGTTTTTAACAAAGAATGACAAATCAGCGAATTACATTTGCATACATTTATTTGGCCATCAGAAAAAATTTCCTGTTTTATTAATTTTGTATCTGAAATTCTTTTAAAGATACTTTAAAAGTATCTTTTAAGAAAACAAGAATTTAATCTTCTTTCTCTTCAGTATAAATAGTTACATATTTTAATATGTGCTTTGACTTATTGTGTAAATTGTTAAATCTAAATATTAAAATGAACAATTTTAAGAGAAAGCAACATACAATATAACTGAGGTATTTTGAAGGGCAAGAAAATATGAAAGCGCACTTAGCAGGATTTTTGTTTTACAAGAATACTAATGAGTATACCACTCTTATTAATTGACAATTAATAAACAATTCTTCTTTCATATTAAATATAAAGAAAGTAAGTAATTTCTTTAAAAAAAAAAAATTCACAAATATTTTCAGTAATCAGTCAGTGAAATCAGGCAAGCAAGGGACATTGCTCTAAGAACTTTTCTCACTATATTCTTATGTGAAACATTGGTCAAATTATGTATTATATCTTTAGGGTTATGTAAGAAAACATTATAGTTATGATTACCTTATGATTGTTTGAAATGTTTTAAGTCTCTGATTGTAAATTACTTATTCACTTAACGCCACGTGAGTTCTAAACTTAGCTTACAGTCTGAAAATTTTGAAAACAACCTTTTTCAAAACCGAATGAGGGGATGGGGAGGTGTGGTGAGAAGGAAGTTCCCTCACCTGACTGAGGGTCCCCACCATCACAGGGTTATATAACTCTAAAAATCTCAAAAAGAGTAAAAAAAAAAAGATGAGCATAAAACATAATATTAAGTCCTAAATGAAGGCTGATCGCAAAACAATAAGAATAACTCTAACAGAATGGAAAGATATAACAGTTGAAGCAAGCTAGGTCGTGGTGAGGGCAAAGGGCAGGTGAAGGGGGAAAAGGGCTTAGCTTTCCCTCTTCGCAGCCCAGGTGAGAATTTTAGGCAGACTGCTTACTAAATTAAGAAAACCTAAATTAAGGTTTTAGGTAAATAAATATAGTTGGCCAAAACAATCTGATACAGAAGGCCTGATTCAGGACAATCTGATTCAAGAGGTAATGCCTGAGGTTAATTAATTAATCTTCAAAAGATGATTAGTCATACTTTTATGCTTTAAATTTTATTTAATTTAAAATTAGTTATCTAAGGGAAAAAAATGAGAAGAAAAAAAATACCAATCAACAAATCTGACTTTGATATACGCAGTTGGGTAAATTTTGTGAACAGCATCTCCGGGTGACCTTCCTGCTTCCCGATCAAGGTAGTAAGACTGGACAAAGACAGAGTGGTCAGAGAGGCACCTCAGCCAAACATCACCTTCTCCTCTTAAATCGAGTTGAACACCTTTGCCGATATGTAACCTGTAAGTTCAAGAAATCCTTATAACATTTATCAGACATTTTGGATTAAATTTTCTGAATTATTGATTTTGATGGAGGTGTTAAGAGATAAAAACTAAAAAACTGTACATCAACAATAGAAAAATATTAAAAAAGATAACAAATTCACAATTACTTATAGACCGATTGAATAAGAGTATAACTATTAATTAATTATTAATAGTTATACTCTTTATTAATTATTAAGAATAACTATTTGTTACACTAAAAAAGAATTCATAAATAAATATAGTAATAATTCCATTACCTTGCTCGTTCACTCTGTTCTGTACGATGCACATTACTAAGTGCACCAAGGCAAAATCTATTTGCTCCTGAAGGATCAACATAGCCATCGACAGTAACACTTGGAGAATTAGAGTTAGCTTTAAAAGTCTCTCCGACTTGAGTATCCAGTTCAAAGTAAGCAATAGAGCACCATTGCTCAGGGGCTGGCTGACTGGAAAGTAAACCGACTGCCAAATCCACTCCATGACTCCCTTGATAAAAAATATATTATATTAGGATATAAAAAAAATAAGCACAACATAAAATATATTTAAGGAAATATTGGTGTCTTAATAATTTTAATTTTTATCAATGAAAAAATAAATAAAGTTTTAAGCCAAAACAACTTCACTTTATTACATTTAATTTATCCCTCCTCCTAATTTAATAAAATTTTCTTGAAGTTGAACACTCAAATTAAAAAAATCCATTTCCATATAATTTTTTTCTATCAGTAATGCAAACAGCTTTTCTCTTTGTATGATGGGCAGGTCCCACTAACTATCCTACTAACTTTACCCTTGGTTTTTATGAGTTTTTTTTTATTTAAAAATTTTCAATGTTTTAAAGTTTTAAGCAGAAATATATGTGTTGGGACAACAGTTGAAAGCTAATTCTTTATCATTAAAAAAATTTAGTTTTCATTGAAAATAATAAATTTGAAAATTCTATTGCTTACAGTATGTATTTTGAAGTGGTTGGTGTGGAGGTGGTTGCATACTTTGAGTGTAGGTAAGTGTGTAACCACTCCATCCCGCTTGCTGGGTTGGACTTGAATAACCTTCACTTGAAGTTGGCCCAGGGCTTTGAGAATTTGTTGTTCTAACACTATCACTCACTGAAATCAATAGCAAAAGAAGTTAAGTAAAAAAAAGTCAAGCTACATAATATCTTCCAATACTAATACAAATTTTTCAATCAGCCATAGAAGTACTTAATTTTGGCAAAACAAAATAAATAACTTGTTAAATTAGCAAATATAATATATTTACATAATTTTTTTTTTAAATACTCTATTGAATTATTACAATCCGCCACTTGTGAGCAATAAGTAATACTGCTAAGTAGGTATAAAATCATTCCATAAAAACAGAACAAAAATAAAATAAAAAAATGTGATATAATACATGTGGTATAAAAAAAAATAAATAAATGCGAAGATGTAATAAAAATAATGTCTAAAAGTAAAATAATTGCTTCCATTCATACCATAATTACACTATTTACAATTTGCCTGGGGTCCCCGTACTAAGCTTCTTCCCGAGGAATCAGAGCAAACCAGGAGTCCGGAAAGCCCCTGCCGCCTTTCCCAGCCACATCACTGGCATCAAAGGCCAATGGAAGCTGATTAAGGGCGCATGACTACACACACAGAGGTCGTGAGTGGAGAATCTGGAAAGTGCCAGTACTCCAAATAACATTATTACAACAGGTCTCGGGGCCATTGACGGTTTAGACGGCGGAGTGGGTTATATGGATGTGGGGAACTGGATAATGACTGAGCCAGGGAATTGGGATGACAGGCAAGGTTTTGGTGAAAGTTTGAAATTTTAATAGGGATGAGTTTGAGGACTAAAGGAATGTTGAGATCATTATGGAGGGTTTTGTTGGAGACATAGTCAGGAGATATTATACAGCATTGACTATAGTTTTCAGGACTTTGGATTGAAATGTCTGATATTCGATTTTTTTTTGCAGTTCCCCCACAGTTCCAGTCCTAGGCCCAAATAGGTTTGATGATCATCTTGTATATTAGGAGTTTATTGTCTATTGAAAGATGGGAGGTCCTACATAGTAATCTAAAAACACAGTATAGTTGAATCGTCTGGTCAGTTCGTTTTTTGAGTCTGGTATGAGGTTTCCATGTAAGTCTTCTGTCTAGGAGGAAGAATAATGTTACTCTGATGATTTCATTGAATTGGACAGGACATGCTCCCCAGCGAAGTGCAAAAGTCACTTGTTTGCATTTTTCCTCGTTGACTTTGATCCGCCATTGGTTACACCAAATCTACATTTAAAAAAAGAAAGTAACAATTATATACTTTGTTACTATTATTTAATAATTATAATTGGGTACTTGTGTATTAAGGCCATCCCACCAATAGCTGCATAAAGAGCAATCTTCTTCGCATGCGCAAGGAGTTATCTTTTATAACAGTTATCTTGGATAACGTTTTTAAATATATTTATTGGGGTTATAATTTTAAATTTTTTAAATAATCGTCAACAATTAAAAATCAAAATAATTCGTTTAAAAACAAAGCAGTCAATCGGATTTCAGTGGTTAGGGGTAAAATAGGGATGGAAAATATTTCGCTCCTGAAAAAATAAAATTGCATCTTCTTCTGTCTGTTTTTGGCAAATCCAAAATACGCATTTTCGTAGCACTAAAAACCAACAAACAACAAGGAATCTGTTATAAATATAAAACTGTTATAAAAGATAACTGCGTGTACATGCGAACAAGATTGCTCTTTACGCAGCTACTGGTGCAGTGGCGTTAATACACGAGTACCTATAATTGTTTTTAAAAAATAAAAATTCATTTAAATACTACACCTGTTCCTATTTAGATTTAGGTGTTATTATTTTTTCTTTCCCTTAAGCTGCACCTACAACAATAACCTATTTATAATATATAATTTTTTTTTTCTTTCACTACCTCTTTTGTGCCATTTAGCATGGAGGAGCCTCAATCCATTCTTCCCGGTGCCGACAACTCCTCTTCATTTGAGCCAGACCAGAGTTTTTTCTCTTTTAGCACCTATTCTTTGGATATAATCCTCATAGAGGATTCTCGGGCGTCCACAGGGTCTTCTGCCTATCGGGCAGGCTTCCATAACCTTTCTAGGAAGCCATTCTTGGTCCATATGACAGACATGGCCGAACGATTTGAGCTGTCTTTTTTAGATGGAGGCCTTCAGTCCTGCTACCTGCATATCCCCTATGTACAAATATCCCTTATGTTTATATTTCGCACTCGGTCCCTCCTTGTTTTACCGACCATTCTGGGAAGGTATTTCATTTGTCCGGCTGTCGTGCTTGTCAAGCATGACCCAACTTTCACTCCTGTATGTAAGTGTTGGGAGGTATATTGCTTTAAATAGGTGAAGTTTCGTTGCTTTCCCTACATTTCGGTGGGCAACTATGCTATTACAGATCTGATAATATATCTGATGTAATATAGAACTAAATAATGTAATTAGAAAAATCTAAAATAAAGAATGAATTTTGGAATTGTTTAAAATGTATTTATTAACAAAAGTATTTTGTCTGGGCAAGCAGGTAGAGAATTGTAATGACCTTAAGATTGGGAATTCTTTAAGTTGAGCTTTACCATCTTTAAAAGTGTTGAAAGATAATTGTGAGATTTTATAATTGGTAAAAGATAAATAAACTGTTTGTTTAAATAATTGATGCCACTTTAAGCTACTACAGCTAATCGAATGATGCTACAGTCCTTTAATTTTGCCTATCCAGATATAATTAGGATAGGGATCTTATATCCCTGATACCGCACAGGCTGGTAACCACAATTTTAAGTCCCCCCAATCCCCAAGAAGGATGGCATAACTAAGGAAAAATTACAAAATGTCTTATATGTAAGTTTCTAAAATTAGAACAATGTTAGCTTTGCACATAAACCCTTAAGTAAATGTAGAATTGGAAGAATAAATTTCAATCAAGTTCAGTAACCAATCATTCTGGAGAATAGTTTTATGAACTGTTAATTTTTATACATACTATTTATGATTTATAATCAGAAAAATCATAAATTGTATAAAGAACTATTATGCAAACAATTCTAAAAATATATACATTTCATATAAACAAACAAAATTAAATGTTATTTTGATGGCGAGGAGAGGACTAATCTTTTCTCTTCAAAACAAAAATAAAATTACAGGGTTGTACTTAGATACTAAATATAATTTATGAATTTTATTAACGTACCAACTGGACTTTCAGGAGTATCTATCGGAGGTTGTGAGATAGGTGAATAAAATGAATGGTTCGACTGGGGTTCGGAAGGAGATACGAGAGGAGAAGCAGTACTAGTCACCAAATTACTACCACCTCCTGAATTACTGTTTCCTGTAACATTAAATAATTTAAAGGAATAGTATAATGTCTTTAAAAGACAAGTGAATGAAGGTCCATTGTAGTCTGAATAATAGATCACCAACTGCAAACAAGGATAAAACAATACATAAAAAAAATATTTTTTAGATAGACTTCTCAAAAATAAATCTAAATACATGCATACCGGTCAGCATCAAGTCTGTTGGACACTCCAACCTTTCTCATGTTCTTAGCTACCGCGTCCTTCCACCTTCCCTTTGGCCTTCCACATGGTCTTACTCCGTCTGCCGTTCCCTAGTATAGTTGCTTGGCTGCTCTGCTATCATCCATCATGATTGAATGTCCATACCATTTCAAACACTGAATCCGCAAGAAACGAAAAACTCGGAGGTTGTCATATAAGTCATAGATATCTATGTTCTTTCTCAAGCGGTACGCACCATTTTCTCTGATTGGTCCTAGGATGTGTCTCAGCACTTTTCTCTCAAATCTGTCAATCTTTTCAGCCTGGCTTTTGCCTAGGGTCCAGGTTGCACAAGCGTAGGTTAGCACAGTTCGAATGATGGTCTAGTACAGGATCATTTTGGTACCCTGACATAACAATTTACTGCAGAGGAAATGTCAAGTATGCTTTGTTAGCCCCTAATATACGGGTTTGAATCTCCCCCCTTCGTCAGTCCGATCATTTACAATGGAGCCAAGGTATTTAAAGCTGGACGTGCACTGGAACGTATACAAAAAAAAATCTTACGCGTAAAGGGCAAACCAAAAAAGATTGGGAACCTCTGGAATAGACTAAAAAATACTAAGTGATAACAAACATTGCAGGTTCTGTGAAATCACTTAAAGGCATATGCTATTCTAATATTTCATTCAATTTATAATTTAACCTTCTGTTCATTTATTTGATTTCATACTTTTCATTACTATCATTTCTGCCCAAAGAACCATTACATTTTCTTTGGTTTTCATATTGTTATTCTTTTTGTTGTTTTTTTCTCAGCTCTGATAATGGCCTAAAAATTAAACTGAAATGTTGGAAACAAAAATGTTTTTGTGTATAATTCATTGACTGCATACCCCGACTATTTTCAGGATTAATCGAGATAAATAGGGTCAACCATTTCCTGATTAATACTTCATTCATTTAGATAATGCACCCCACCTCATTTGATGACTAAGAAGTGATAGTCTGAGATGGATTTTAGGATTTGCTGAAAAAAAGGAGACTTTAGAGAATGAGTGTTGAATTACTTGATTTTAGTTCTTAAAACTACTTGAGTTTTAAATAGTGTTTAATTATTTGATTTTAGTTATTAAAACTACTTGAGTTTTAAATATTAAAAAATACAATAAAGTTAGAAGTATTGTTTAGAAACATTAAAAGAAAGAATGCACAAAGTTTCTATTCAGAGGTTGAGGATACCACACCACAGAATTTAAAAAAGGAAAGTTTACAAAAGGAACAAGAGATTCCAGAAAGGTAATATCTGAGATCTGTTAACGACTAACAAAGCTCAGTCGTTTGTTATTATAAAATAGCAAGATGGTTCAAAAACAGTTGATGTGATAACTCATCTAAATGTTCTTAAAATATAAATAAAACAATTTCAAATAATAGTATACAAAACAGTAGTTAGTGATAATTTAAAATAAATAGTAATTGTGCATCTTCAAAATAATTTATTTTTCAGGTCCTATCACCACACAATATCAAAATATTAAGCTAAAATATTGTTCAAGCAATATAAAGAAATACAGTAAATGGACAGCCAGAAATAAGCATATCTAATGAAACAGAAATAACATATAGCATATAAATAAAAAAAATAAATAAAAAAACTCACTATGTAAATTTTGCTGAGGCGAAGCCTGTTGGCTCCAGGCAGACCTCGGTGGTTCAACCATTCCTCTTGATGGTTGCCTTCCTTCCAACTTATTGCTGAGATAACTTCCTCCTTCACCACCAACACTAACTATTCCTACGTGATTCCCATCAACCACCACAAAACACAAGTGCAGAAAAAAAAATAATAATGCAAATTTCTAAGTAAAATAAAAAAGAATAAAAAGAGCAAATTAAACTGTCAAGTGATAAAGTAAAGAAAGCTTAAAATAAATAAATACTACTAGGTAAACAGTGCTTCTAATTTTCTAAAAACCAACACACAGCATTTCCATTCCCAAGAGAAATTAACTATCTCTACAAAATAATTCATTTAACCCAGGCAAAGTTTAAATAAAAAAAGAAAATTATATTAAAACCACTGTAGAGCTTATGAAGGTGCAATTTCACTCAGTACATTAGACGTTAAGGTATACAAAGATTTAAGAAACAATAAATAATAACACCCAAGAAATCGATAGGCCACTCAATTACATGAAATAGTATGATAAAAATCTAAAATTTACATTTTTTTAGAAAGGAACACAACTTTTTTAATTTCATATTTAGTATCCTTTGGGGGAGCAGAGTGGCTCAGTGGTAGAGCTCTGAGTTGGCGTGCTGAAGGTCCTGGATCAAATCCCGCTATCTGGCAGACTTTTATTTAATCTGTTAGAGGCAATGTATGAATCCTACAGGATCTAGGAAACTCCTGGGGCTCACCCAGCCACTGTAAAGTGGGTACCCAAAATAAGGGGGGATCTGGCTGTTTAATGTGATCTACGACAAATCACCTCCCTGCACAACCGTTGTCCAAGAAAGAGTACAGTCTCTACCATGTACTGAACCCCAGACTCTTCATGGGTTGTCGTGGTACAGGTTTTTTTTTTCTGCATTCTGTGATATTAAGTTATCATGATAATGGCTACAGAAACCTACATAGTACTCAAAACAGGCTTTTTAATATTAGATAATGTAAGGAATTATTGTTTTCCGAAATATATAAAGTAATAATACTGACAAGGAACAAAGGAGAACTGTAAAAGGCCTCAATAAGCATACCATGAATAGGCTGAGGATGGAACTGAATAGGCTGTGGAGCATGATGCTGTACTGTAACTTGATCGTCAACTTCAACTGTTCCTGATGCAACGCTATACTCATCCTTCACTGTTCGACTAGGTCCCGACTGTAGGCTCAAACCAGATAAATCTAGTAGCAAAAATCATGAAAATTTTATTTATAAACATATTAGAAAACAGATTTCTAAAATAAAATACCACCTATCATTTAGAAAGATTAATAAATGCAATTAGTTTACTATAATATTATGAATTGAACAAGATAAAATTGTACAAAGCAGCCATAAAATTACTGGTAAAGATATTGATTGTAAAACAAGTAATTTGCTGTCTTAAAACCACAAATGATTATATTAATAATTTACTTCTATATTTTCAGCGATAAAATTAAGCAGAAGTATTAATAATTCTGACTACTATGAAATGTTCAAGAATTATTAAATGTGATAAGGATAGTATACTGAATCATTTAAATCAATCTTGAACTTAGATTATAATACATATTTAACAATCCAGGTACATAGTCATAATCTTATCCCACCCTCACGAAACTAAGGCCATATCTGGTGTAAAAATAAGGATTTTGTACAATAATATAAATTAGCAAAAAATTGTTCATCTGAATCAAAGTATAATTAATGAATATTTTTATGTTGAAGAGAAAAGATTTGCCCTGACCGGGATTGGACCCGGGTCGTCCGTCTCTCTGACAGCGCTCTTAACATTTGAGCTACCAGGGGGTCGCTTCACAGTCAGAGCAAATCTGTTCTTTTCATCGATCCCATACCCCATGTTCTCGCAATTTTTGCGATTTATACACGAGGAAGAATGTTCATTGATTTATTTATACAATTAATAAAAAATATATATAATTAATGAAGTTCTACTGGTAAGAATTCATAATTACATTAATAATTATACTCAACCGTCACCAGTTGGAGGATCAGAACTTATTCTTTTGCTGGTACTCAAAGCACTGGATGAACATGGAAAAATAGGACTTAAGGTAAGTGGTAATTTAAAAACTCACTTTTCATTGACATGAAATCGACGAGAGAAGGTAGAATTATGGAATGGGGGCTTACTGTAATTGAAATTTTTATTCCCATTTTGTAATGTTATGTTAATGCAAGTACTTGTTGGTTTTGGTTAATGCGGATTAAATACACATACAATTTTTTTTATCAAAAAACTTTTTTCTGCCCTTGTTGGCAGCTTAGTTTGTTCACACGGACAAGATAACCCTGCATTTTTATAAATAAACCATTCCCGTGAAATTGTAATTTGCAAAAAAAAATACATTTTATTTCACATTTATTTACAACAAGGCCTAATTTTTCATCAGTATCTTCAAAAAATGTATATTTCATTTAGTAGATTTGAAAGTCAATGCTGCCAAAACCAAACATTCGATTGGAGGAAAGCTGCTTGGTCAGATCATTTGATCTAAGGAAAGTACCAATTCTTTCAAAATGGTTTTATTATTATTACGTTTTAATTCATAATGCTCAATTTTTACTTTTGAAAATTTATTGAGTAATGATTACACAAATAAGACTTGATCAAGAATGATAAATAAATGTAACTGTAAATATCATATATTTTGTAAAAAAGAAAATTCACAAAAGCATTTAATACTTATTTCCTGTTAAATATAAAAATATTCTGATCAGAAGATTTGATATATAGATTGATATGCTATCTCTTTTATATTCTTGATGATTGTGATTTTCACTTTCATTAATTGAATAAAAAAAACATAGAGTTGTAAACAGCATTAAATATTTCAGAATTTCATGACCAATGAAATTTTTTTAAGGAATTACGTACCTATGCCAGGGGATACTACTCTTTCATAATGGTAAGGGTTAACACAGACAGAATCACATTTGAGATCAAAAGCATACTGGCAATATTTAACATGTTTCAGCTCATTCTTATGAAGGTCTGGCCATCGCCATATCCTAGCATATATCACATGAGGAAAACCTTTTCTCCCTGCAACCTATAAAAACAAACACTTTTAGAAAAAATGTAATAACAATAAGATCTAAAGTTGATTTACTTAACTAACCTGAAGTCGACCATCTAATGTTCTCTGTATTGTAACACATTTACTGTGATGTGAACCATTTGTGGTGATGGCTGTGATTAGACTATCTAGTTCATCTCTTTTTTCCTATTTTTTTTTTAAAGATCAAAAACTATTAAAATTGTACTACTACACAGCACAATCAGTCTAGGAATAGAGAGTAATCATTTACTAACCTTCAATTTCTTAACTAAACTTTCTATAGCTCTCTTTGCGAACCCTTCTGATTCACCTCCTTGTCGATGACACATCAGACTATGGACAATGCTTAAACAAGCATCTGCAGAGGTAGGTGTACTTGTATTCATAGCAGTCATTTCCTTCTTAGTATAATAATTTTCAAGTGACTAAAGTACATCTACAATAAACCTGAAGAATAATAAAAGTGCTTTGGGGAACTAATCTACAGCATGGATGCCAGTCCAGATAGGCATCTTCGGTTTATCAGCATCACTCGATTCCATATTTACCTTTAAAAGGCAGATTACAGCCAAATTGGTGTTGAGCACCACACAATACAAACATAATGTTAAGGTTAAGACAATAACAAATGTACGAGCGTTCCTGAATCACAAATACAAAACAATATTACTCAGTGTTGAACTATCTCTACCGACACTGAGTATATGAGTACATTTAAATTATATAACCTCGTTTTATATGAAATTCATCTGTAAAAAATAACAATAATTAATTATATAAACTTATTAAGCATAAAACACCAATCAATTGTAAAAAAAAAAAAATGAAAATGATTCTAAGTTATCACCAAAGATTATCCTAAAAAATTATAAATATGTCAACCTTTGGGATCTGGAGACCTCCCTGTGGCTTACTCAGCTTACACTAAGTGGATAACCTCGGTCAGAGGTGCCCAACCCTGTCTACTGTTACTCCAAGATACTTAGAAGCGATATTTTAGGGGATCGCCCAGTCTTGTATGCAGAGATAAAACAGGGGAATCGAAAAACCATGTATTCCTCTTTTTTGTATTAATTTCCAGGCCCCAGATTTGTACTCTACAAAGAGCCTTTTCATAATAACTTCCACGCCGAATTCGTCTGTTGATATGACAACTTGATCATCTGCAAATTGAAGGGTAACCATTATCTCTTTTCAAACCTCAACTGTCATCCCTCGAAATCTTTGTTACCACGATTTTATAACCTGTTCCTGATAAATATTGAATAGTATTGTGGATAGGCTGCACCACTGCTTTAATGCTTTTGTGATTCGGAAAGGCTCTGAGACTCTTCTTTCTATCTTTACCCTTGATTCCGCTCCAATATATAAAACTTTTCCGGCTTAAATAAGGTCTCTACTTATATTCACTAGCTCCAAGGTTTCCCACAGTTTCTTCTGAGGAACACTGTCATAAGCGTTTTGTGCGTCAACAAATGTCAAATGAATTTTGGGGTCTCATTATATCCTTTTTTGCACAACTAGAGACAGGATGAAAATGTGGTCACTATACGATCTTCCACTTCTAAAGCCCGCTTGTTCCTCCCTCACCTGATCAGAAAACTTATTATTATTTTAATAAAATTGTAATTCGACATGCTTAAAATTTAATTCCTATTAAATAAAAAATTACTTTTAATTTAACAACTAAAAATAGGCACATTTAATATCCCTCTAACTTTCAGGATGATTGCAAAGAAAAGGAGAATAGCCTGCCACCTGTTATCGGAGTCCTTAGACTGCCCGACTGCTCCGAGAAAACCATGGTCTGAATCAGAATTATAACTATCATCGTCACTTTTATCAACAGCACCAACTTTGCCGCTAGCACAGCTTTTAAAAGCTCTAGAATAATGTCCTCTGCCTCAACAAAGGTAACAAGTAGCATTCCTGGCCGTACAACGTTCTCTCGGGTGCGTTTTTGGAATCCCACACCAGGAGCACTCTTTATTTCTCTTTGGTGGTTGCTGATTCTGAGTAGTATTATTATTTCTCGAAATATGCCCTCTTCTGGTACCAGGCTGACTCCGATTAACTTTATTTACAGATTCACCAGTAACGTTTTTATAACGAGTTCCAACTTTTCCCACTGAAGAGCTTGAATATAAATTCTTATGTTTTTTTTTACTTTTTCGTACTGTTTACAGAATTGAATTTTTCACTTAGGCCACCATCACTAACTCCAGACACAATGCGGTCTCTGATCATTTCCTTCTTCAAAATGCCATAACCGCAGGTCTCTACTAGAGTATACATTATATTTGTTAAGAAATCTTCAAAGTTTACCACAGGATTTTTGACACACTGATTAAATTATGCCCGCTCATATACTATATTCTTCTTTGGGATGAAATGACCATCAAATTTTTCTAATATTAAATCAAAATTTGTTTGATCAGCAGCAGACAAATTGGAGGTTAGTAATATATTGTCTGCTGCATCCCCCATTAAATATATTAAGGCATTTACCTACTCTTCGTCCGTTTTATTCCCTAAACCTGCCGCGGTTAAATACCGTTTGAATCTGCGCTTCCAGTTCGGCCACTTATCCGGTTCCTTAAAATTAAATTGTTCTATTTGAGGTACGATACCGACCGGAGTACCAACATAATTTCTTGATTCATGTCTTAAACTCGGAATAACTAGTCCATTTATCATGAAATAACTAGGGGCGACCTGTGGTCTAGTGGTTAGCATAACCAACAAAACCGAAGATCGCGGGTTCGTAGCCCGGCAGGTGGCCCTAGGATTTTCTAAAGGGAGTAAAAAATCCTTGGTTATGCCGTCCTTGGGAAGGGACGTCCCGAACCTGTACGGTGCCAGGTACTCGTTAAAAATCCCTATCCTAATAAAACCTGGATGGGAAAAATTTAGGGCTCCCACTGTAGCATCGTCCGATTAGCCATCACTCACTCACTCCTTGGCACTACGGTCCTACAAGGATCTGGGCCTCATCCACCACTGCCTGCCACTCACTTCAGTCCCCGGCAAGTCTTCTCCAATGTCTGATTCCCAGCTGGTGAAGATCGGCCTCCACATCATCTAACCATCTCGTATGGGTCCTTCCTTTGGGTCTTTTACCACTGAGCTTCCCAAACAACAGTCTTCTGGGCCCTGTTGTCTCCGGCATCCTCATCACATGGCCCAACCATCTCAATCTAGCTCTATTTACGAAGGAAACCAATTCTGGCTCTCCATGAAGTTGTCGGAGTTCTGCATTGTTACGGATCCTCCATGTTCCCTGGTCGTTGATGGGTCCATAAATCCGGCGCAGTATTTTCCTCTTCCAGACATTCACCATTCTCTCTGCTTTTTTACTCAGGGCCCAACTTTCACAACCATATGTCGCTATTGGCCTGAAAATGGTTTTACACAAGGTGATCTTGGCCCTTTTTGACATTTGCCCAGTTTTAAGAGTCTTTTGTATTGCATAGTAACAACAATTACCAGCGGCAAGTCTTGCTTTTATATCTTCCTCTGTCTGGTTGTTGTCTGTTACTATTGCGCCCAGGTATTTAAAATTCTGAGTTTGCTTAAAGGTGAACTCCATAAACGGGGCTTGTTCTTCTACCTCTACGTTCCTTCTTGAGCTACACATGTACATGGTCTTGGCCTCGTTTATATGCAAACCCATTTTTTCTCCTGCTTGGTGAAATTTCTGGAAGGCTCCTGAGAGTGCTGCTTTAGTCCTGCCAGTTAGGACATCATCCGCATAGGCTAAATGTTGCGTCATCCTATTGCATATTGCTCCACCTGGGTTTGTTCGGATCGCACGCGCTGCTGTTTCGAGGGCTAAATTGAAGAGCAATGGCGACAGTGGATCACTTTGTCTCAGACCATCAACCACCACGAATTCCTCAGAGAGCATGTTCTTTATTTTAACTTGGCATCTCGTGTTTGTGAGGGTCATCCTTATAAGGCGAACAAGTTTTCCTGGAAGTCCTAGCTCCAGCATGGCATGTAACAGTTTGCTACGATTTATGCTATCGTAGGTTCTATCGTAGGTCGATTTATGCTGTCGTAAGTTGACAAAGAGATGATGCAGGTCAACATTATATTCGTAGCCTTTCTCCAATACCTGTCGTAGAGCGAATATCTGGTCATTTGTTGATCGGCCCGGCCTAAACCCACATTGGTAGTCCCCAATTGTTAACTCAGACCACACTAACAGCCTTCTGTTTAACCGTTAGAGTGCCGATCGTCGATTTTCGTTGAATCGAATGTTCCCGAAAAGTGCCGATCGTCGATTGCGCAGTTCCGAGAAGGGTTGTTGTAAAAAACAATTCAAAATATTTTAAAGGCTCGGAATCACGTAAAGGAGCATGTCGAAGACCAGGTTCAGCAAAAAAATGGATAGATTCGTTGGAGAAATCTGTTTCGGATGGTAACTCAGTAAAAATACTTTTGATGCTCTCCTCTCGCATTGATACATCATTATCAGATGAATGATCATCATCAGATGAATTAATTCGCATTCTACGATTAGAGAACATTGGTATCACATCACTATCTTCAAGTTCATCATTACTTTGGTCAGTATAATCATCACTCGAACTATCACAAGTTTCGGACGAGAAACTTCGCGAAGTATTTGACAGCGACATTTTACGTATAAGAATCGTTGAATATCAATAAAATAAAATATTATTTGCAAAAAAATATCTACTTCAAAGAATAACACGAGTTAGGTTTACAGTGTGAAGAAAAAACACGGCCGGTAAATGCGCACTGTACGCGGGAGCGTGTGTGGGAAGTGACGCCTGCACAATCGACGATCGGCACTTTTCGGGAACATTCGATTCGACGAAAATCGAAGATCGGCACTCTAACGGTTAAAAGTATTGCAAATACCTTGTACGCAGTGCTGAGTAATGCAATACCCCTGTAATTATTGCAGTCGGTTTTGTTACCTTTTTTGTGAATCGGTACAATAGTCGCCAGGTTCCATTCGTCTGGGATCTTTTATTCCGTCCAAACATCCCATATTAGCTGATACAGTTCTTCCCGAAGTTTCTCACCACCACATTTCAGGAGTTCATCATTCAACATCCTCCACCTCATCTTTCTCTGGGGGCTCTTCAACTTCTCCATCTCTTCTCTCTGCATTGCCGAACATTTCATCAGCGATATCTGTACCTAGTACATGACAGTCCTTACCTGAATTCAAGAGATTGCTGAAATGCTGCCTTCACCTTTCCAATACTGCGGAAGGATCCGCTGTGAACTCTCCATTTTCCTGTCTGCATATATTTGTTCTGGCCTGAAACCCCTTCTTTAGTTCTTGGATACCCTTGTAGAACTTTCTGGTTTGCTTCGTTTCATGTTGTTCCTGCAGATTCTTTATTTGGTCATTTTCACAAGCCCTTTTTCTTTTTGTCACATATTCCTCTCTGCTTGCTCTTGTTTTTCGATAAAGCATTTTTAATCTGGCCTCATTTCTCGCTTTAATGACTTTGACACATTCCTTATCAAACCAACTGTTTCTTGCCGGGGTTTCATATTTCCCTAGGGCCTCTTCTACCGCACTTTTCACTGCCTTTTCGAGAATATCTTATTTCTTATGTAGACATTCCTGAGTTCCACCCTCTTCTCTCAAAATGCTGCTCACTTTTTCTCTGAAGAGATCTGCCACATCTTCCTCTTTCAGCCTTTCAGTTGCATATCTTACCGTTTTACAGCTACTCTGAATCGATAATTTACTTTAACTAGAAAGTGATCAGAGTCACAATCAGCACCTCGGCAAGATCGTACATTTGTCACGTCTGAGAAATGTCTTCTGTCAATCATCACATGATCAAACTGATTTTTAACAGATCCATCTGGGGATATCCATGTTTCTTTGTATATATCCTTTCTAGGGAACATAGTACTTTTTACAACCATTCCCTTTTCTGCTGCAAAATCAATTACTTTTAACCTATTTTCATTGCTTATTTCGTGTTTACTGTGACCGCCTGTTACTGATCTGTATTGGGTCTCTATTCCAATTTTTGCATTCATGTCTCCAATTATCATCTTTACATCATACTTTGGGGCCTGATCATACGTTGCTGATAGGAGTCCATAAAACACGTCCTTCTCTTCTTCACTTCCGTCTTCTGTTGGCGCATGCGCACTAATAAACTCACAGACGGAGTTGTACGTTGAACGTCTTGGTGGTGAGGTGCTGTCTCAGTTTTGGAGCCTGTTTGGACTGTTAAATGCGGGATGTATTGCACCTTCTTCTTCGAGATGTGATGTATAAAACCGTTTCATGTGTCTTGATAATGTCTGAATAGGCGAAACGTCGACCGAAAAGTATGTGTTTTACTGGATAATTTTGAAACATAAGGCTTTGCATTGTGGTTTTTCCAATTGCATTATAACGACTACATCTAACTAAGAGACTAATATCTTATATATTATAAACTAACTAATACATATCCTCACTGCTCTCTACCACTTCTAATCTCAGAGGTAGAATATGTAAAACAAGAGGGGAGGTAAAAGAAGTTTACATTGCTGACAACACGGAGGCATTGATGAAACTTCCTTGTTACAAAAAACTATTTTATTAAACAATTTACTTTATGTCATCGACTGATGACCAGACCCTCATCACGTTAAAAGTCTTCTGAAAATTAACATGTATATTTACCTTAACACAATAATGTAGATAGAGCTCTAAGTTTAGTGAATATGTTTATTTAACTATAGTAACAAGCTGCTAAATTACGATTTTTTTTTTGTTAAAGTAAAAATGACATATTAAATTAAAATATTAATCTAATAACTATATGGATCTACATTGTTTAGGATGATTGATTTTATATTAAAGGCCTTCTACACGGTCGGGACCAACCGCCAAACATCGTGACCTTGGTCGGGTTGATGTAAAAATAGACAGTGTAGAAGTCGGTTGACAACCAATATTTGGTTGTGCCCGTCCGTGATTGATCCCGACCGTCTGGAACGCTGTTGGCCGACCACAGTGTTTAGATTTTTTTCTTGGATTATTGTAAACAACCTAGAAATCTAATATTTGTTTATGCCTGGCACACTTCATCTCATCATTATTAGAGTCCAAAGTAATGAATCCATAAAAATATAGTAGAATATAGAAATACAGAAGTTATATATAGAAATACACACACTTATTTTCAAAATAATCATAGTTTTTTGTTTCTTTGAGTTCTTAAATTATTTTGTTGTCTTGTTTTCCATAAAACTTGTATATACGTAAATATTAATAGTTATCTTTCTTTATAATTATTGTTATGCTAACGTATTCATATTTTTTCTTACATTTAAGTCATTATAGCGTGCTAACTCCTAATTTATATTCATTAATTGTTTATTTTCAATTATTAATTAAATTGTCCCGATGGTTGGTCCCAACTGTGTAGGACGAATACATAATATGGCTGACCCGACCAAGGTCACGATGGTTGGCGGTTGGTCTTTTATGAGTACACTAATTTAACAAAAATAATAAATTCAACAGCCAATAAATAATATCCAGTATTTTTGTAACTGTGACATGTACACATCTTTTTATTTTTATTAATATATTTTTTAATACCTAACAACAATAACTAATAATAAAGATTTGATTGAAAACTATGCTATGAAAATAATTATACTACTTATTTAATAATAATATTTTACAATAAATAATTCAAATACTCTTTTAAGTTTCCACAAAAAACTCAGTTATTGCTTCTGGTTTAGACCGTGTCGGTGAATTTTCTGCCAACGTTTCGCCAGGAATGCTGCTGACTCCCTCAAGGCTTAATTGAGACTGAAGATGATCTTTTTTCAGTAAAACTCTCCGAGATTTATTTCAATTATTTACAATTATAACTATACTTAACTATAATACTTTATATAAACAAAAACCTTTTCTTACCTTTGGATACTTTAAAGCATTACAACTTGACTGAGCCCGCTGAAGGCGGTTTATACTCGAGCCGGCACATGGCTGCAAGCTTTACACAATACTAAACGGGGAGGGACCGTTAAGCGGGACTAAAGGTGAACAGCTGACTCGCGGCTTTATATAGGAGCCACTCGGGTCCAATCGTGATTCATCGGGTCCTTCCGTTAGTCGATCGGGCTTTTCCATGTCCGGGGGTGGAGTCGGCTCTTCCATGACAGAATGGTTGGTTTTTGGTTGCTCGGGCTCTGATTGGCTGGATATCTTCCTTTATTCTTTATCAGTATCTTCCTTTCTGTGGCCTTGCTACATTTCTTAACAACTCTGATTTTGTCAAATTCTATAGCGTGGTTCGTAGTAGTGAAATGTTCTGCCAAAGCCGATGTTTTGCTGTCCATTTTTTTCACGCTTTTAATGTGTTCTGTCAGTTTTGTAGATACCAGCCTTCCCGTTTGCCCAATGTATTCCTTACCACAGGAGCATGGAATGCTATATATCCGAGGCGTCCTTAGTCCCAAATTGTCCTTCGCATTCGGCAAAACCTGACCTATCTTCCTGTCTGTGGTGTATATCGTTCCTATATTAAACTTCTGGAGGAGGCCTGGGATATATAGCATTCCATTCTCCTTTGGTAAGGAATACATTGGGTGAACGGGAAGGCTGATATCTACAAGACTGACAGAACACATTAAAAGCGTGAAAAAAAAATGGACAGCAAAACATCGGCTTTGGCAGAACATTTCACTACTACGAACAGCGCTATAGAATTTGACAAAATCAGAGTAGTTAAGAAACGCAGCAAGACCACAGAAAGGAAGATACTGGAAGCAATAGAAATAGTTAAAAACCTGAATAACTTCAACAGGGAAGACGGGTACAAATTAAGTAAACTATGGCTCCCTAACATAGCACAGAATAAGGAACAACAAATCAACCCAGCAGCAACAATCAAGCCGAATTCCAGCCAATCAGAGCTCGAGCAACCAAAAACCAACCAATCACAGTCATGGAAGAGCCGACTCCGCCCCCGAACACGGAAAAGCCCGATCGACTAACGGAAGGACCCGAGTGGCTCCTATATAAAGCCGCGGGTCAGCTGATCACCCGAAAAAAAAAAAGATCACCGTCAGTCTGCCTTGAGGAAGTCAGAGCAAGCCTGGCGAAACGTTGGCAGAAAATTCACTGACACGGTCTACACCAGAAGAAACAACTGAAGTTTTTGGAATAAATAATTTATTCAAATTTGCCTTTTTGAAATATTATGAGATTTGCACCCAAGGAGAGGTATTATCGAAGGCTGAGGAACAGGGTAGATGGCAGGGCGAAGCTGGTACTAGCGGTCTCTTCTGAGATCTGGCCCCTCATGAAGGCGAAAGGGAGTCTCTTCGTCGACTGGGCCTCTGGTCGTGATTGAGTCCGTCCTGCGCTGCACTTGGAAGAAGAGGAGGAGTCTGTGCGCGGCATTTTTAGACGTGAAGAAGATTTTTGATAGTGTCAGTCGTGCTCCTATTCATCGGATCCTCCAGGAGTACGGAGCTATGTTGTTAAGTATACTCCATATAATATATTATCCTATTCTGAGAATGGTATGTCCCACATATGTTGCCGTGGTAGGGCTTCAGAGGAAATAAGGCCTTGTCGCAGCGTGCGACAGGATGACCCGCTGTCCTCGATGAAGTGCAACATTTGAAAGAATGTAGACTCGAGAATGTGGGACTGGTAGCAAAGTAGAAGGAACAAAAAACCCTAGTGTGATCAATTCTGACATTCCTGCGGGATTTAAAGACGCGGAAATCTGCAGTGCATAAGGTCCCCAGAAATTTTCGGGTATAAAGGTGGGTGACTTCGGAATCGTTGAGGTTGTCACATAGAACGGGACCGAAGCACAGGGTGGATGACAGGACGAACCTGGTGCTGGCGGTCTCTCCTGAGGTCTGGAAAATCATGAAGGCGAAATGGCGCCTCTTCGGCCTTAGTGAGAGAGGTTTCATAGATAAGAGATGGACGTATGAGGGCTTAGCTTCAGCGAAGCGGAAGTTGAGGGCTCGCGGATACCAGTGCTGGCTCACTTCATGCCCTCTAGGTCGCCCGACTCCGTCAAGGGAGCTAGGACCAAGCTCTAGTGTTGGGAAATTTTAGAAGAAGGGGTAGGTGGTGATAGGAATGGTTCGAGGGAAGAGGATAATATTAGAAGTACGGGTGCAGGTAGGAGAATTATCACCGCGGCTGTTTGTCGACTGGTGGAAGATGTTAAGTCTTCCTCCCTTTAGGCGTTTGCCTGAGGTGTCGTTTTCCTTGTTGAAGAGGTTCTGATCGGGACTCCTGTCAGTGCCTGTTTGGCCACTCTAATCTCTGATTGGTTGCCCATAGGGAATCCGGCGGACGTTGGTGGGGCTGCTCGATTTACTTTACCCTCCATAGGATTGAGAGATTTTGGCCGGAGAAACGCCGGACTCAGTGTGGTAGGAAATAGGAGTGGTGGAAAAAGGACAAAAAAGCTGCCACTCAGGTAATTCTGAGCTCACAATAGCTACTCCATACTCCGCAAGCCCTTCGAGATTACTAGGTTCCAATAATTGAGGCTCTGGATTTACCAGTAATATTGACCTCAAAATATCACTAAAACTCCCTGAAATACAAAACGATGCTGTCCACCCGTTTAGAAACCAAAGATAACAAGCTGCTTGGACTGTATCCTCACCCCACAATATTCCTAAAAACCTTAACAAAAATCTTCTACCACAACACTTTCCAAGGACGGATCCAGGATTTGTTTCTTAGGGGCACAACGGGCAGACGGGAAAAAAAATCAACAATAACTTACAAATAAACTTGTAGTATCTACAGAAAGATTTCAAAGGTTTATTAAAATATCAAAACAATAGTTTCATTCATGTTCTTTCTGTTATTTTAACTATGGTCATGTGATTTGCCTGTAAGTAACTACTATAATGGATACTCCATAGTACACAAAAAACTGTCTGGGAGGGGAGGCACGTACCCTCCCCCTCCCTGAATCCGCCCTTGACGCTTTCTATACCTCATCCAAACTAATCGTTTTCACATACAGAATTTTATGGCAGAGTAAAAGATGTCCCTCTGATTAGTGCAATTACAATACAATTATTATTGTAAAGTGGTAAAAAAAGTCCGCTTTCAGATCCCAGGCAATCGATTCCTATCTCTCATCCAATTCTATAAATGATAACTCCCTCTGGAACATAAAAAAAAAACTGTAACAGTAAAAACAATCCTGAAACCAAACAGGACGTTAGAAATGACCCTCTTCTACAAGATGACGGCTGTACAGCGTTGATGACCATAGCTGTTTTTTGCCCCTAAGCAACAGCAAACAAAGAAGATGACCGCTCATGGGCTGCATCTGATATAGAAAAAGTTGATCAATCACCTTTCCAACACGTTCACCCCACATCCTGAACTAGATCCCAACCAAACAATTCCAATCTTCACCATAGGCTAATATTCAGTCTGGCCAGAGACACCCACCTGTACACTAGTCTTTCCAAGTCCAGTTTGAAGTTCATTGTTCTTCTTTATACTATTTTTTTTTTACGAAACGTTGGCACACATTAAATATAAGTCTTGTACTTATTTGGTGGTTTTTTGACTGCACCCCCCCCCCAACTATATCCGTTCTCTATTTTTTTTTTATTGCTTTCTTTTTATGATAAATATTATATTATTGATTATTATTTTTAGAAGGTTATACTATAAGTATACTCCACGAATTTTGAGAGAAAAGGTTATTGAAACGATTTGTCAATTTAAAGAACTGCGACCTTGAACATTTCTGCTGCTCCTGATCCTTAATCTAAATGGCAACTCCTTTAAAATATTTCTCTCTGTTATTCATCTTCCTCAAGATCCTTTCCAGTTTCTCCCAATAGAATAAGCTCTTATTTTTTGGCTACGTCAGTTAATACTTTAAAATTGACCTGACTTTTCACTAACGCCATCTTTCAACCCGACAACTTTTAGTTCTCAGACATTTCACCCACCAACATTATTTCCTCATTAATGAAATCCCACTCCAACTCCACAGAATTTTATGGGATTGCCGTCAAACTTCTAAAGTTATGCCTTTTCGATATTCTACGTGTCCTACTCTTCATTTATATATTTTCATTACAAAACGCAGTATTCCCTACCTCTTGGAAAAAACTGTAGTTCATCCTACAAAGAAAACCTCTGAACCTATACCTATCTCTCAAATCTCTCCAATCTTTCTATACCTCTCGAAAGAATAGCCCGATCAAAATGACTAATTACCTTAAACAGTCCAAACTTCTAGATCCATTTCAATCAGGTTACCATCCCGGTTTCTCCATACAATCGACCCTTACCTAAATCACCAATGACATACATACCGCTACGGATGACAAAAAAACACTGTGCTAATCCTACTGGACTTTTCTAAAGTCTTTGATTCCTTGGACCATTCTATGTTTTTCAGTAAACTAAAATCATTGTCTTTTTCTAACAGTTCTATTCAATGGTTCCAATCTTTCCTCTCAGACAGATCTCAAGCAGTTTCCATACCTAATCAATACCTTTCCACTTTCCTCACTCTGTCCTCAGGAGTGTCACAGGGCTCAAGCATCTCTTTTCTTTTTTTCAATTGCTATACCAATGATCTTCCTAAATCTGTTCACCACTGTTCCTACCATCTATATGCTGACGACCTCTAGATCAATTTGTCCTTTCCTCCTTCTGAGCTATTAATTGCATTCACCAGTTTTCAGGAAGATCCAGATAGAATCAGCACCTGGGCAAATCTGAACATAATAAACTGAAACTGAACGCAATAAAAACTCAGGCCATTTTAAATTCCTCCTTACATCCTTCCACACCCTCCCCACATTAATCCTATACGATCACCCTATCACGTTCAGCTCCTCTGTCAAAAACTTGGGCATTTCTATTGACCAAAACCTTTCCTGGAAACCCCACATCACCCAAATATCCCAATGGCCAATTAGTTCCTTTAAGTTATTCTATTGTTGTCAATATCTCCTTACACAGCCTTCCCATAAGCTCCTCGTATCATCTCTCATCTTCCCCCACTTTAACTACTGTAGCATGGTATACAGAGGCCTTTCTAAAATTTGTCATTGGTACTCCAAGGCGATCTCGTGTATCCCACCTTTATGATGAGTTAAAGTGGCTCTTTTCCCCTTCTGAAGCCAATACTTCCTCAGTTCATTCTTATACCAATCCATTAAGTCTCACACCCTTCATATACCAGGTCTGCAAGTTTAAAATGTCGTTTATTTCTTAAAATATAATTTAATATACAAAAAAAAGTATAATATATTTTATTCAAAGTACTGGCCCTCGCTTTCTACACATTTTGTCCATCTCTCAGGCAATTTATGGATACCATTCCAAAAGAATGCTTCATCTTTATTTGAAATCCATTCATCGAGCCATTTTCTTACATCCTCCAAATTGTTAAAGTGTTGCTCAGCCAATGAGTGTCCCTTCGATGAGAATAGGTGATAATCAGAAGGCGCCAGGTCAGGTGAATATGGCGGGTGGGGTAGGAGTTCCCAACCAAGCGAAGAAATCGTTTCCTTAGTCAATCTGGCTGAATGTGCAGGAGCGTTATCATGCTGAAGAATGACTTTGGCGTGCCTGTGAGCCCATTCTGGGCGTTTTTCGATCAATGCGTGACTCAAATTGATCATTTGTTGTCGGTAGCGGTCGGTATTGACTGTTTCGCCGGGTTTGAGAAGCTCGTAGTAGACTACTCCCTTCTGATCCCACCACACACACAGCATTGTCTTCTTCCCAAAACGATCCGGTCTTGCACTCGATGTGGATGGTTGTCCTGGCGTTACCCATGATTTTATTCGTTTGGGATTCTGAAAATAAATCCATTTTTCATCGCCAGTTACAACTCGATGCAAAAAACCCTTTCTTTCGTGGCGTAAAAGCAGCATTTCGCACACAATTTTTCGTTTTTCCATCTGTCGTTCGTCCAATTCATGTGGAACCCATTTTCCAACCTTTTGAATTTTTCCCATAGCTCTCAGGCGATCGGAAATGGCTTGTCTAGTGACATTCAACTGTTCTGCCATCATTTGTTGGGTTTGGGTATTGTCTTCGTCTAATAAAGATTGCAATTCGACGTCCTCAAACTTTTTTGGTCGATTTTCTCGTTTTTTATCAGTAACATCAAAATCACCACGTTTGAAACTTTGAAACCAACGTTCACATGTCTTGAAGGTTGGAGCAAGATCGCCATAAGCCTCAACAAGAATTCGATGACATTCAGATGCCTTTTTCTTTTGATTGAATAAGAAAATCATGACATGCCGCAAATGCTCTTTATTTGGCTTAAAATTAGACATTTTTAACACCAAAGAAAGGTATGATACGTCCACGTAAACGACTTAAAAACAACTGACTTTTGTAAACAAATGACTAACAAACAAAATAGCGTTTAGAGATAAGCAAATCCTTCAATAGGCTAAGAGCGCATTCTATTGGAATTAAAACGACATTTTAAACTTGCAGACCTGGTATAGTCTCCTCCAATTCAAAGCCTCATTCCAGCACCATAAAACAAGATATCGCCTTTCCAATTTCTATATTCGTTCTCACAGAACCAAAGTATGAGTGTTCCTTTCTCGCCCACTCCACCACTGTGTGGAACTCAATCCCTCCTATCATCCATCATGCTCCCTCACTATTGTTTTTTAAATTCATGCTTTTCCAACATCTCCTAGCTTCCCAAAAAGATCTCTCTAATCAGGTTAATCATTTGCTTAGAATGAAATGTATTGAATAATTTATTATGTTCTTTCTTCTTCTTCTTTATCATCCCCTTTAGGGCCTCACAGCATGGAAGTGCCCCAATCCAAGACTGCCAAGCTTTTCAATCTCCAGCCAGCGCTTTCATCCCTTTCAGAGACCTTCCCTTCCTTTCATCAATCCTTGAGATGTGGTCCACCCATTTTATTCTAGGTCTTCCTCGAGGATGGCCTCCAGTAGCCCTGGCTTCAAAAAACTTCTTTGGGTCCCGGTTCTCATCCATTCTGCCAAGATGAATCCCATCTTCAACTGTCTTCTCTTCCACTTTCCACTTCAGTGCAGGCACTCCCAAATCTCCCCTTATCCTCTCATTCCTAACTCTGTCCCTCCTTATTTTGCCTGCCATTCTCTGGATGTATTTCATTCTGCAGCTGTAACCCTACTCCAGTGCTTGTCCATCGGAACTCTCCACCTCTCAGTTCCATAAATAAGGGTAGGTTGGTAGATGGACTTGAAGATATGTAATTTTACACTATTTTCCAATTCCCTTTTCCCCACCAATGTGTTGCATAGCTGGTAGTATATGCTATTAGCTTTCTTAATCCTGTTTGAGAGCTCTTGGTCCATTTTCCCATTTCTGCTGAGCACTATCCCTAGATAGGTATACTCCTGAGCTGTCTCCAAGGTTTCTCCTATGCAGTAAATCAAAACCTCCTCTTCTTCATGCCTGATGTGCATCACCTTGCTTTTTCCAACATTCAATGTCATACTCTTCCTTTCCAGCTCAGCCTCCCACTCCGTAACCGTCTGCTGTAGATTTTTCTTGAAATCGGCAATAAGGACAATATCATCTGCGAAAACCATAACTTGCACTAGGATTGTCTCCATGTTCCACTTTTCCACGACCATCCATGTTGTCCTCCGCTTGCAGATTTTCAATATTTCGTCCATAAAAGTGATTAAAAGATGAAGACTAAGGTGTCTCCCTGTCCAACGCCCCTTCTTACGGCAAAAGCCTCAGACATTCTTCCATTAATTCTGATTACGCCTTTGGAGTCATGTTAAGTGCTTTATTATGGTTATGGCATTTATTAATGCTGAGGGCACATTTTTAGTGGCTAGAGCTGTCACTATATTTCTTCTCTAGGCATTGAATCAAATGCTGCCTTTGTGTTCAGGAACACTAGGTACAAGCTCTTTCCCCTTGTCTTCTCAATAATCGTCTTCAGTGAGATGTGGTCCTGTGTTTGTCGGTGAGGTCTAAAACCTGCTTGTTTCTCTTCCTATTTGTCTTCTATGATTGATCGAATTTCCAGTATTCCTCTCCAAAATTTTTCCATCTCCAATAATCATTCGCCCTGATTCGTCCTTAACATTTCGAATGGGTTTGGTCGCCTTTCCCTTCATTGATTTCTTTCTCTTCCAAAAAATCTTGATATTTTCCCTGTAATCATTTTGCTTACTTCTACCGAATTTTTCTCAGCTTTTAATCTTCGCCACTCCGACAACCATTTTCACTTCCCTTCTTCTTCTAACGTAGAGCTCAAAGATGGTGGCAGATTTGATTTTACAATACTCCTTACAGGCTGTCTTCTTCCTAATCACTGCAGCTTTCACTATATCACACCACCACTCAGACCTTTTACCTTTGGTACAGTTTACCTTCGCTCTGTATACACTTTCAGCAGTCTCTAGAATTGCATGCTTCAATGCTGATCAGATATTGTTAATATTCCTTTCCATATTGACATTTATAAGTTTTAGATCCAGAAGTTCTGCATATTCCTTTTTCTTTTCTGGATCCTGCAGTTTTGCAATGTCAATCCTCCTGTATACTTTGGGCCTTTTCTTTCTAGGTCGTAGAATCTGGGTGTCTCCAGTCAAAAGTGAACCTATTTCAGCACCTCTTATAACTTTTACATTGGTGAATTATTTCCTTATTCCCTTACTGTAGACAATCTATAATGCTGTTCACTCTCATTTCTTCAGCTAAGAAGGTTATTTTGTGCACTGTTGTATGTGGGAAGAAAGAATTTCCAATGAGGAGGTCGTAATCAATACAGAAGTCGATGAGCCTTTGTCTATTTCCATTTTTGGTGTGTTCTCCTATATGTAGCCCCATAAAACCATGAGCATTTGTATTGCACCGTCCTTATGTTGAAATCACCCATTAGGATAATTCCTCTGTTACTGTTTTGACCTCTAATGACTTCTCTCTCTAGATCAGCATAAAATTGCTCTTTGTCAAGAACGTTTGCGTCCTACATTGAGGCATATACTTGAATAAGAGCAATGTTTCGTTTGTTATAATTCTTGTGGATATGGTCTGCCAATCGTTTACTAAAGTGAATAGGCTTCTTTCATGATAATCGCCATACCTTTCTTGGCTTTGAACCCACTTCACAAATTCCTAGGAGGTCCACCCTGAAGGTCTCCATCTCATCCACTAGCTCAACGTCTTTGCCAGTCCAAGTCTTGATACTCCACGTTCCAAGTCTAATATCCCTTTTAGCGTCGCATCGTAACCGCTTAGACTGTCCAAATCCGAGGCCATTCAATGTTCTCTGAATCAGTTAAACTCTCTTGCGGGTGATTGGCCCAGCAAGAGAGGCCCCCGTATCCTGAGGACAACTGGCCTCCTGAATAATTATGTCCCCTCAGGAGGAAGGGTGGCCGGGCTCTCCCCCCCAGCACTGGGTACCTCTTGGTCCACAGGTCTTTATTCTATATATATTCAGACCACTCCTCCTAAGAGGGATCCTCTACCTGCCACTCAAGGGACGCGCTCCCTAGCAGACAGACTCTGCCGAGAGTATTACATTGTTCAGTTGTTTTAATTTTATTTTTTAAGAAGATATACATCATGTAAAGGAATTATTGCATGCTAGCTCATGCATTTAACAGTTGTTATTGATTTATCTATTCAGTTTAATTACTTAGTATCTTGTTAGGATTCGTAGTTTTTATTCACTTATTATTATTATTTTTTTATTGTTTTCTGTCACTTTTTATACGCTTCTGGCCAGATATACATTATGTATCTTTTTCTGTTCATATTTGTTATGCTAAAGGGACTTAGTCCAAGAATAAAGTTACTTTTCTATTATGGTGTACAGCCTTCCCAATGTGTTGTTTGATTTTCTAGCCTAAATATGCTGATTCATATGTAGCTGACAACTATACAATGTCTCTTATCTGTAAGATGCACCAAGAGATCTTATTTCTTTAATCCTCGTAAGAATTTCTCTTCTTCTCCAATATTCGAGTTTGGTGCTTTGGCCTTTCTTAAAACTATTGAGACTCTGCCATGGAATTCTTAAGCAATATTTTCTTCTAGTTTACTAGTTTCTAGCTAGTTATCGTCTAGTTTACTTCTTGTATATCGCTTATGATCTTTTCAACTGGTATTCTTTTTGGAGCAGTTGTACATTTCCATCATTATAACAAAAAAGAACTCTAAACTGAAAATGAACACATGGAAAGCATAGTTGCTGAGGAATTTTAGTATTGACTGTTAGGAGCAAAAGATTGCTTCTGATTTTTGGAATGAAGAATTACACTGTGCTGTCCAATTAAAGAAGAAAGCATGTGAAGAAATCTGAAAACCTAAATCAATATCACCTAGCCAGACTCACCTCTCAAAGGAGCAGTCCATCAAGCAAAAGAGCATCATGGGAGAAGTTAAGAAATAGTCTCAATAAAAATCATCATGGCAGTAATTAGTAATTCTGGTGCAAAGTAAAGACATTAAGCGAGAAAAGAAGTAAGCCTGAGAGAAAAGTCACTTAAGATCTTCTGACTCTCCATTCACTTTTCTTCTTTTATCTATCAGTGGACAGAGTTTTTATTTCATACAATGTTCTGCCTATTTCTTTCTATTGGAAGAAATTGAGGACCAAAGCTGCCCAATCAACCTTGCATCTTCTTCTTAAGTTCCAATTCCTGTAATTGGCTGGTCTGATGGTAAATAATTAAATTAGTATTTATTTAGTTTTTACCCACTACACCATAGAAGAGTAATGTGTTTAGCCTGACCCTTTGTAAGTGTGTGACTAAAGAGATTTGCTGAATATATAGTATCCTTCTTGTCAATGCATTAAATAACACCTAAATCCAGTCATTATGGGACATCTGGACAGCAACTTTCTTTGTTATTACAGTTCAAATCTATAAACACATAGAATATGAAAAAGTAATATAAGTAAAAGCAACAAATAAAATACAAAATTTCAATATTGCATAATTTTGTTTTACTTTGAACCAGCATTCCCTTGCTTAAGCAGAATGTGTAGATATTTTCTCTCTGGAATGTTAATTGTGCCCTTACTCTTACCAGGTCTGCAAGTTTAAAATGTCGTTTATTTCTTAAAATATAATTTAATTTAAAAAAAAAAGTATAATATATTTTATTCAAAGTACTGGCCCTCGCTTTCTACACATTTTGTCCATCTCTCGGGCAATTTATGGATACCATTCCAAAAGAATGCTTCATCTTTATTTGAAATCCATTCATCGAGCCATTTTCTTACATCCTCCAAATTGTTAAAGTGTTGCTCAGCCAATGAGTGTCCCATCGATGAGAATAGGTGATAATCAGAAGGCGCCAGGTCAGGTGAATACGGCGGGTGGGGTAGGAGTTCCCAACCAAGCGAAGAAATCGTTTCCTTAGTCAATCTGGCTGAATGTGCAGGAGCGTTATCATGCTGAAGAATGACTTTGGCGTGCCTGTGAGCCCATTCTGGGCGTTTTTCGATCAATGCGTGACTCAAATTGATCATTTGTTGTCGGTAGCGGTCGGTATTGACTGTTTCGCCGGGTTTGAGAAGCTCGTAGTAGACTACTCCCTTCTGATCCCACCACACACACAGCATTGTCTTCTTCCCAAAACGATCCGGTCTTGCACTCGATGTGGATGGTTGTCCTGGCGTTACCCATGATTTTATTCGTTTGGGATTCTGAAAATAAATCCATTTTTCATCGCCAGTTACAACTCGATGCAAAAAACCCTTTCTTTCGTGGCGTAAAAGCAGCATTTCGCACACAATTTTTCGTTTTTCCATCTGTCGTTCGTCCAATTCATGTGGAACCCATTTTCCAACCTTTTGAATTTTTCCTATAGCTCTCAGGCGATTGGAAATGGCTTGTCTAGTGACATTCAACTGTTCTGCCATCATTTGTTGGGTTTGGGTATTGTCTTCGTCTAATAAAGATTGCAATTCGACGTCCTCAAACTTTTTTGGTCGATTTTCTCGTTTTTTATCAGTAACATCAAAATCACCACGTTTGAAACTTTGAAACCAACGTTCACATGTCTTGACGGTTGGAGCAAGATCGCCATAAGTCTCAACAAGAATTCGATGACATTCAGATGCCTTTTTCTTTTGATTGAATAAGAAAATCATGACATGCCGCAAATGCTCTTTATTTGGCTTAAAATTAGACATTTTTAACACCAAAGAAAGGTATGATACGTCCACGTAAATGACTTAAAAACAACTGACTTTTGTAAACAAATGACTAACAAACAAAATAGCGTTTAGAGATAAGCAAATCCTTCAATAGGCTAAGAGCGCATTCTATTGGAATTAAAACGACATTTTAAACTTGCAGACCTGGTAGTATTTTAGTGATTATTAATTAAACAGGAACTTTCATGTATTTTTTTTTTGCACTAGGATGGGTTTTATGTGAAAATATAACTCTTTGTACCAAGGGTTATTGTTCACTGCCTCTCCTGATGCCTATGTAAAGGGAATAAATGTCTTTGGGAAATTCTAAAGCATGTCAGCTACACTCATCGGGCAGTAAATTTTTTAACTCTGCTGTAATTTTTTTCACTTTGCAATTTTTTTTCTAGTCTGTTGCCCCTTTTGAAGATTTTTGATATTATTTCTTTTGTTCTTTTCTTTTGTTTTTTGTTCTACTTTAAAAACCTTCTTTAAAAGACTCTACTTCAAAAACCTACTAAAAATATATATATATATATATATATATATATATATATATATATATATATATACCTAATGCGCTGAAATTAGTCCATGAGTATATTTACCTACCGAGTGACTTTTGATTTTAGAAGTTATCGACACTTGATAGAATAATGTCATTTTTAAGCTTGTTGTAAACAGAGATGTCCTGCAAAAGATCTTAAAGCACTTTCAGCTGATTTGGGTTACCAGTTCTATCATCAAATTACTTAAATTCACTTTTATCATTCGATTTTATCTGTTGGCAAACTAACCCAAAAAAAATTAATTATATCAGATTATAAAAGAAAACACAATCCTGAGAAAATCTACAAATTTTAAAAATATAATTTTTTTATAAATAATTATAACACTATATATTGGTAAAGAAGTATGCAAGTTCTGAGAATTCCAGAGAATTTCATGTTTTTACACTTTTGAAAAAAAAAAAACATGTTTTTAGCATTATTGAATTGTTCTAAGTTATAAGCAAATCAACTGAAAAAAAAGAAAACAATAAATTAATGTTTTTTTCAGGTGTTCTGAATAGAATGATTCAACACTGTTCTCTAATTAGATAACATGTATTCTACACCACAAAATATATCCAAACAAAAATTTAACAAATCATTGAAAAATAAATGTCAAGATAAAAAGTGTCTGGTAAACAAATTATTATGGGAATGTTAGTAGACCTTCAGAAATACTAGATTATAGCCAATTTAATTATCAATTTAAAAACTTATTATGTTTCATATTATTTATTCTGGACTTTCTTATACAAAAATAATGGAAAATTACAAAAATAAATATATTTTTTATGTTCCAAGGTGAATTGTAACAAGCAGATTACTTTGAGTCATATGAAATTTGTTAAACCATTTTTTAATGTTTGACTGACGTACCTTTCAAGTTATTGTTAATTATTTAAAATATAGTTTAGTTCCAACCAGTTTCTTTTAAGCATGATGCTACATCAGCATGGTAGTATGAAATTCCCAGCATACTTGAAGACTGGAGGGAATGTAAATATGAGCATTGACTCCTTACCATCTGAGGTCTATAATGTATTAGGATTCTAAAAATGAATTGATATTCAAAAGTAAAAAAGAAGAAAAAAATAAAGAAATTTTAAATTCTTGAAAGTAGTGCTGGTAGCTCACTTTGTTGCACTTATTTCTTAGGATTTCCTCTTGTCATATAACAAAATATAGTTCACTTAAAATGGCAGAAAAATATTTTTAGAGTAAATAAGAAAAAAAATGGTATACAATGTACAATCTTTTATTATAATTATTTCCCTACCTTCTTCAGTTAATACTAAATTTAGCCTCAGGAGGAACCAATCATGATTATTCTGTGGCTGCTGCCCCTAAGATTATAATGAACATAACAAATCATTGTAGTTTATATATGTATATATGAAACTTAAAAAAAAATTTTTTTATTCATTTCTCGACATAATCTCCAGAAATTTTAATACATTTGTCAGATTGGTGTTCAAATTTAAATGAACCATCTCTGAAGTGCGACTTGTCAAGGTCCTCAAAATAGCAGTTTACCACATCAATTACCTTGTCCTCCAAGAAATTGTATGAGGTTAGGGAAAAGGTGGTAGCCACTGTATTGCAATTAAATGTCCATTAGTTTGCGGAATAAGTTTACTAGTATTGTCACCAAGCAATAACCACTTGTTCTACTGCTTTTTTTATTTTACCTTTAATATGTTTACTCTTTAAGATAAAATTGATTGTAGCCAATTTATTTCTCTAGAAGCATTGAAATTACTAATACTTTATTAGAATTAATTCATATTAATTTTACCATTACAATATATATTTTATTGGTAATATTCATTTGAGTTAAATTTTTAGTAAAGAGTTTATTGACTATATGTTTTATATTTTTACTAGTTTTATCAAAAATAAATAAGCTTTAAACAATTTTATTTGAAAATAAAAACACACAGCTTAAGTAAGAAAATAAAACTTCGGTACATTTATGAATGTTTTTCTTACTAGGTTCCTCTCTACAAATTTTATTTTAAACTAAAACATGATAAAAAAATGTTTATAATGTAGAGAAAGTTCATTGGGAATTCATTGTAAAAATGTATAAAGCCCTATCATTCATAGGCCAGCGGCCAGGTACCAAAAAAGGGCTTTAGGACCAATTTTCAAAGGGGCTAAAGAGCTGCTTATGGGTTCAAATTGTAGCGAATTTAATCTACATTAAAAATGGTCACCCATGTATTTTTATCAAAAACGCACCGATTATGAGATAAAAGCCAAAACCTGAACTAACACCGAAAATTTAGAGGTTTTTTTGGCCATTTGGCCAAGTTTTCCCATCCATTTTTTTGGTTGCAAACTTGGATTTTCACTACTCAGACATGCCCTTACAACATATCAAAAATGCAGCTCTCTTCATTTTTTTGCGATCTTCAAACACCTGGCCGCAGGCCTATCATGAGCTTTATGAAAGTTAAATCATGTTGCAGTATATAAAAAAAAAACAGTAAGTTTCAATATTATAACTTTCAAAAGGTATTGTTATTTAAATGTATTTCTGTTTAAAAAGTATTTAATCACTTTAAAAATAATTGTGATATTGAGAAAGAAGAGAAGAATTATTTCGGCACCTGTGATTGCGTTAATGTTAATGATCATTCTGGTGAAATAAATTGGATAAAAAAGGAAGATTTACCAATGTCATTTATGAATTAAAACTCATTCCGGAAAAATTTATTATGATTTTTCAATTTATTCTATTCTTCGGCGTCGATTGCTGGGCTGGCTATGAATAAGTTCATCCAACAATTGTAATGCTCTGTGTAAATGAATCTGAAAAAATGTCTTTGTTTAGTTATAAAAAAATTGTTACATTTTTTTTTATAATTTCCTACTTGATTTATTCGTAACAAAAGTTACTTTAAGAAACCATGGTATACTTAAAAATGAACATTGAGACTTCAAGAAATACTATTTAAGACTTTGAGAAATCATATTTAAAGCCAATGCACTTCAGTTAAAACAAAAAATAAATAAGAAGGGGAAAATTTTAACAGCTAATTGATTATACATAAAATAGGCATTTTAATAATTGCGCAATTAAAGCATGCTTCTAAAATTATTAGAAAAAAACTCAAGTAAGTAGTGATGAAAAAGTTCAAGAACTAGGCTGCTGAAAGAAAGGTCACAGACTTATTTTGGGGATTTTGGAGAGAAGGAAAAATGAAAAAAAAAAGAATTCTTTTTCAACAAAGGGGACATAAAAAAGAACAAACTAGTAAAAAAAATAATAATAAATCATAAGATTTAAAAAACCCTAATATTAATATTATAAATATTAAAACAATATTAACAAATTTGCAGTAGTTAAGTTGTGAAATAATTAAAAATTAAGTGCCAATGATGCATTACTACTTAGTTACCTAAAAATTTTAATTGTTTATGAAGAATATCTATTAATAACTCTGGAACTGGATGTTCAGGATGTGAACGTGGAAAGAGAACTTAAAGGAAAGATGTAACATATCTAGAACTCTTAAATATTAGTTAGCCAAATAGAACAACTAAGTCACTTATAGAGGTATGCCTTCTGATATTTTCTCTAATTACAACTATTAAAATTCATTTTGAACTCATCGTTACTTACTTCAACCCAACATGGAGTCTGCTTTATACACCTTCTTGGGTAATCAGGACCCCATCCTTTAACTAAACTTATGCGTAACATGCATGGTTTTCGTAAATCATCAACTCTGATACAAGGAGCAGAGCTTAAACCTAAACATTAATATTTCATAAATAAAAACAAACTCACTATTATATAAAATGTTTTTAATGATCACTGTGTACTATTCAAGCAGCAGAGCTTTATCTATAATAAAATAAATATATCTTAACATTAACAAGAAAAATATTTTTAACCTATAATAAGTTATAAAGAGTTAGTTTGAACCAGGTGATTTCAGAAACTGATAAATTCTTATTGTAATTGATAGACTGTTTATTGAGAAAGCCTCTAGCTTTAATATGCTACTACCTTACATGTTGTCATTGAAATTTCTCACCAGTGGAAGTAAGCTGACCATATAAACTTTTTAATAATACTGCAAAAATTAATTTCCTAAATAAAATGGGAGGCTAAAGAGATAAAAAGTATGAAAACCTGAAATCTTACAAAACAAAAAACCTGTAAAATAATTTTTAAACCTGAGATTGGAACTAACCCTATAAATTATACACCATATATACAGGAAAGCTGTACAGGATAGCCTCAGCACTTCAATTTCGAATTTTGATAATATCAAGAACCTTTGTCACAATGATGGACGCATTGAATTCATTGAAAAATCTTAGCCTTGATCTGAGCACAGGAACTATTGAGAATGAGTTCACAGGCATTCAACCTAACAAAAATTTACCAAGTTAATTAAAAAAAACTTTGAAATTCAGTTAAACCATGAGATACATTAAATCCAACTGAAAAGAGGATCACTATAATCAGGCTGAAAATAGAAAACAAGCTTGGCATATTCATTCTTCATCGCCAAAAAGCCATATCTAAATGAAGACACTGATAGAATGCTCACAATAGCATCTCAAGCAAAATCTTTTTACAATTCAAGCTTAAACAGACCAGGACTCGCTCAAAGTGTAGAGAAATGGTATATTAAATAAAATAAAAGGTTTTTTTTCCCAAGATAAATTAAAAAACAAAACACAGGTGTTGATGACCTTAAAATTGTGTCCTTTACGACCCTTTAAAAGCTACTGCAAATAATAACAAAATACTTGGGTATTTATAAGAGCATAAGTTAAGTTACAATTAGGTGATTATTACAGTGTTACGTACATAAATATTGGTTTGTCTGGAAAATAATACAGGAGTTTATGTCTTTTTTAAAAAATACCCCTCTAAATAGCGAAGTTTTATATTTGTTGGAATTTTGACGTTCATAAATGTAAAACTTACTACTCCTCTTTCAAACTAAAATGTTGCTTTACCTCTGTAACATTTTACTACTTGGAAATAGTTTAGTCTTTAATAAAATGTCAGAACGTGATTTTCACATTTTTTTGTATTACGAGTTCAAAATTGGCTGAAACGGGGCCTGACCGGCAAGAAATATCAACAAAGTCAGTATAAGTGAGTGCGTTCGATGGTGGTTCCAGAGATTCCAAGAGAGGGAGATTTGAGCCTTGAAGACAAAGAAAGACATGGAATAAGTTCTTTTCATAAATTTAATCGTTGATAGCGTCAATCAAACATTTAAGAATTCATCTTGCACCCTTGTTCAATAACCTCAGCGTGCATAATTACAGAACAGTATGTTCAGATGTTATATCTCCTATAAAAATCATAAAAGCACCAGGGAGATAAAAGTTTACAAAAACCTTTTTTTAATGAAGTAGGTGATTAGTTTTTTTTTGTTAAATGCTAATGAAGAAACAAAAACTATAAAATATGGAATTTAATAAATCATCGATCAAAGATTAAAAAGGCCCTCTTTCAATCCCAAACAAACAATACATAATTTTATAAATAAAATTGACAAGAAAATTGTAGTTTTAACAATACATAATTTATTTATATATATGGAGCAACAACTCATAGCTGAGTCAAGACCTTATTTATCAGCTTATCTAAAATTTCTAATTAAAAATAATATATAGTTGGATAATATAATGTGTCCATGTCCTATGCGGCGATCATCCACTCCCGCACTCTTAGCAATTTAGGAGCATCCTAGGCAAACCCATATCGCCACTTCATCCTGGATCTTTTTTTATGCCAGACCCATAAATTTCCGTGAGAGAGGTTTTCTTTGGGATTGAATTCTTCATCGAAATTATTGAATTCATTCTTGCCAGGTGTCCAGCCCATGTTAATCTTCTGAGTATCATAGGATAAATCTAGCTATGCCGGGCTCCTTGAAAAGAGTATAAAATTCCAGATTGGTTCTCTGTCACCATACTTGGCTCGTTAAAGAGCATAAGCAATTCCTGAGTGGTTCTCCATCACCATGCTTGGCTCTGCCTTATTCTGCCATAAATCGATTGAAAGATCCTTCTTTTAGAGAAGGATTAGAGACGATTCATCTAATTTGCTCACACACACAAACAAGTTTAAAAGTTTAAATAAAACTATTTTCAAGGATTTCTTGGAAATTGAGCTTGTTGGGGCGAGCAACACCAAAAGACATTAATCTAGAATCCCTTGTCATATGCCGGTCACTTTGAACACATTAGAGAAAAATAAAAAGTATAGTTAAAGAAAATTATAATATTATTAAAGGGAAAAAGTTTTAAAACGAGAAATGTTATAACTTGAAAAATAGAACTTATAATTAATTATTTCTGCAGGCCTGTCATTTTACTAAAACAAAATTTAACATAGCAAATTAATTATTGATTTAAAATTTAAAAAAAGAAAAAAAAATCTATAAAGCTAAAGAGAGTGTATGTTATGAAAGAGGCATTCTAAGAAAATAGAGATACTTATTACGTGACGGTCTGTTCTCTCAGGTTTTTGTGTTGCATATAATTAGCCCCACTTTACCTTCAGATCATTCCATGGTTAAAACCACATACTGTTCATTGCCTGCCATTTCTGGAGTATTTGTATTCTTCATATATAAATATGAATAGTACAAATTAATTTCAATTTTGTAATTTTTTTTTTGGTGTAAAATAGCATATAACTTGACGTATTGTAAGTTTAATAGCTGATTTTCACATTGCAATTTTACCCTGATAGCATGCATTTTACCCTGCAATTTTTTTTCCACGTTGAAAAAAGTATCATCTCATGAGGGGTGCTGGTGTGTCTGTGTGCTTTTGTAAGCTTTTCTTGTGTGTTAGATCCAAACTCGAGCCATCCATTCAAAATGGACCAAATTAGTTATTAGTCTGTAATATATATATATAAAAAATTTCAAATTATCGAGAGATTCAAATTAGCGAGTTTAAAATTATCAAGAATTGACTGTACATATATATATACACACAGTCGATTCTTGATAATTTGAAACTCGCTAATTTGAAATTTTTTCCTGGTCCCTTGAAAAATACTCGATAAATTGAAAAAAATCAGTATAAATTCGCCCCCTCGGTAATTTGAAGTTGAAGAAATAGTATCTTGCCCGTCAACATGCAATGATTTGAAGTCCGGGCTACCCTACTCTCTATAATTTGAGGCATTTATCATGCACAGACCTGTCCTTTGTTTACATACATGCACAGACCCTCCGATTTTTTACATAAATGAGTGAGTTTGCAGTTCTACCTTCAAACGTTAAAGTGAGTCTTTCTCTGTTATCTCTTTTTCTGTTCTGAAATGATTATGTGATTTGTGTTATTGATAGACTGAAGTCGCTCACTCAGCAGAACATTACGGACTTCTTTTCAAAATGAACATTTGTGAATAATTGTACAATAGAGAATAAAAGAGAAATTGTACTAATGTTTAAAATAATAAATCACGAATTTGGATCAAACTCTTGTATACTTCATTTTATTCCTCCCTCCCTCTTGGTTATTTAAACTCCTGCTATTTTTTTTATTTTTTATTTATGGCATTGGATACTTCCATCCATACAGCCCGCTATGTTTTTACTTGGTTAACTGTTAAGTTAGATACCAACAGCACGCAGTTTATCCCAGATGGTTACGGCCTGTTTTTCCCATGCGGTCACCCATCCAAGTGTGCTAACCACACCCAATGTTGCTTAACTTCGGTGATCTGACGGGAACCGGTGTGTTCAATGTGGTATAGCCGTTGGCACCTGTTATTTTGAACTTTTGGTAATTTGAAATTTTTCTCTGGCCTCTTGCATTGTCCTAATATTAGTAAACAGTCCCTCCATTGGGTTACCATGAGGAGAACAAATTAAAAAATGTATATATGAGATGAAAATAGTTGACTGGATGATCTAATGTAAAGCCCAACTATCTCCTTTACATAAAATATATATATATATATATATATATATATATATAGAATAGAATAAAAAAGTAACTTTATTCTGGGACTATGTCCCTTTAGAATAACAAATATGAACAGAAAAAGAAACATAATGTTTATCTGGCCAGAAGGCTAAGTATCACAAATCATAAAGCGTGTAAAACATGACAAAAAACAATTTAAAAAGAAATATTTAAACAAAAATAATAATAAGTAAATGAACAGTACAAGTCTTCACAAGATATTAAGCAATTTAAAGAGAATTTATAAATCCATAGCTTTTGTTAAATGCATGAGCTAGCATGCCATAAAATCTTTACATGATGTACAGCTTCTTACAAGACAAAATTAAAAGAAATAAATAGCACAACGATGATTCTATACATTACAATCAAAGCTAATGACTAACCTGCTTAGAGAGCATCTTTTTGGGAAGCTATGAGATGTTGGAAAAATGACGATAGTGAGGGACTATGACGGATATTAGGAGGGATTGAGTTCCACAGTGTGGTGTAGTGGGCAAGAAAGGAGCGTTCGAATGCTTTGGTTCGGTGGGAACGAATATAGGGATCGGAAAGGCGAGATCTTGTTTTGTGGTGCTGGAATGAGGATTTGAATTGGAGGAGGGTGTAAATATATGAAGGGTGTTGAGAGTAAATAGATTGGTATAAGAATGTACAGAGGAAATATTGCCTTCGGAAGGGAGGGAAGAGCCACTTTAACTCATCATAACGGTGGGACACGCGCGATCGCCTTGGAGTGCCAAGCACAAACCTTAGACAGCAATTCATTATTCTCTTTAGTCTGTCTTCAAGCATTTTAGAAAGGCCCCAAATACCACGCTACAATAGTCAAAGTGGGGGAAGATGAGAGAAGATACGAGAAGCTTACGTGAAGATTGTGTAAGGAGATGACGAGAACGATGGAATAACTACAGGGAACTAATTGACCGTCGGGATATCTGGGCAATGTGGGATTTCCAAGAAAGGTTTTGGTCGATGGTGATGCCTAGGCTTTTTACAGAGGAGGGGAACGTGATAGGATGATCCTTTAGGATTAATGTTGGGAGGGTGTGGATGGATGTAAGGAGGGAATTAGAACCTAAAACAATGGCCTGAGTTTTCATTGCGTTTAATTCCAGTTTGTTCAGCTTTGCCCAGGCACTGATCCTATCTAGGTTTTCCTGAATACTGGCGAACACAATTAATAGCTCAGGAGGAAAGGATAAGTATATTTGGAAGTCGTCAGCATATAGATGGTGGGAACAGTGGTGAACAGATTTCGGAAGATCATTGATATAGCAGTTAAACAGAAGAGGAGAGATGCTTGAGCCCTGTGCCACACCTGAGGAAAGAGTGAGGAAAGTGGAAAGGGGATGATTAGGTATGGAAATCTAGATCTATCAGAAAGGAAAGATTGGAACCAACGGATAGAACTGTTAGAAAAGGATAGTGATTTGAGTTTACTGAAAAGGATAGAATGGTTTAAAGAATCAAAAGCTTTAGAAGAGTCAAGGAGGACAAGCACTGTTAGTTTTTTTTCGTCCATAGCGGTTTGTATGTCGTTGGTGATTTTGGTAAGTGTAGATTGTGTGGAGAAACCGGGACGGAAACCTGATTGAAGTGGGTCGAGGAGGTTGGACTGTTCGAGGAAATTTGACATTTGTGACTGGGCTATTCTTTCTAGAGGCTTGAAAAGAAGTGAGAGAGGCTTGGAGAGAGTTGAGATTGGGCGGTAGTCTTTGAGTGAAACAGGGTTAGAGGATTTGTTGATAGGGTGGACTATAGCTTTTTTCCAAGAGGTAGGGAATACTGTGTTTTGCAGTGAAAAATTGTATAGCAAGAGTAGAACAGGTATAATATCGATAAGACAGGATTTTACCAATTTGACAGGAATCCCATCAAAGCCTACGGAGCTGGAGTGAGATTTCAGAACAGAGGAAATAATGCTGTTGGGTGAAATGTCAGCGAAGTAAAAATTGTCAGGGTTGAAAGATGGCGTTGGGGAAAATCCGGGAGAGGATGAATTAGATGTATTAACTGAGGTGGACAAAAAATACGAGTTTATTTCTTTTATTTATTAGGAGAGGCTGGAAAGGATCTAGGGAAAGATGAATTAAGGAGAGAAAGCTTTCGAAGGAGATGCCATTTGGATTTAGAATCGGAAGCAGATGAAAGGGCTTTGTGGAAGTATTTGGTTTTTGCCTGTCTAATTGCGGAGAGCTCTGAACGCTTGATAGTCATCAGTTAACCTTGTGCTAAAGCGTCTTCGGGCCGCTTCACGCTTCCTTTGAAGATCTTTAATTTTTTGACACATCCAGGGATATATTTGAGATTGGAAATAAGTATGTCAACCATGGAATCTATAGTGGCACAAGAATAAATCTCTCTCCAATCCAAGGTTTCAAGCAAGGGTAAAATGTTCTCTGGAGTGAGAGCACCTAGGTTTCAGAATGTTATGGTTTTAGGTGGTGTAACTGGAGTTTCGATTTTGTATGAAATTTGGATAAGATCATGAGAGGACAGAAATGGAACGGGTAATTGAGAGGAAGAAAGGAGGTTCTGCCGTGAATCAATGACAAACAGGTCTAACCAGGTGTCAGATAGAAAGGTGTGATGGGTGGGAGACAATGGAACAATGGAAAGGTGTAGAGAGTAAAAGAGATTTTCCAGGTATAGTCGATCGTAGGATTGGATTAGGAGATTGGTATTAAAATCACCGGAGATTATGATGTGGTTATAGAGAGGAATATAGTTGTAAAGGGTAGATTCAAAGATAGAATCAAAAGGAACCAAAGGAGGGCGATATACTACGACATACATGAGAGGGTTTGGGTTAAAAGAGATTTCGACAAAAAGGAATTCAGTGTGAGGATAACAGGTTGCAGCAGAGAAATCAAGGATACGTGATTTTAGGGAGTTGTATACATCAAGACCTACTCCTCCACCAGTCCGGTCTACCCGGTCGTGGCGGAGGAATGAATAGTCTGGCAGGGATATTGCAGAGGTGGGGATGTGGGGTCTTAGCCATGTTTCAGAAACTCCAATGGTATGATAAAAGTTTTGGTTGAAATATTGAAGGAACTCATCAAAATGGGGAGGTAAAGATTGGGTGTTGACGTGACAGGAGGTCAGGACACTGGACATGATGGTGAAGTAGGAGAGATGACCCAAGTATTAGAGGAGAAGATGCTGTGAATAATTAATTTCAGCAGAAAGATTAAGTAAGAAGCTATGCAATATTCCAGATAGTTAAAGAAATGCAAGAAAAGATAAAAAACAGATAAAAAATAAACAGTAAAGAAATGATAATACAGTTAAAATATGTAAAAAGAGAAAGTAATGAATAGATAATGAGAAGAGTAAAGTAATAAGTAAGTAAAGTAATTAAGAGAAGAGTAAAGTGTATAAAAAAAGAAGATGGGATAGATACTTAAACATGAACAAACTTAAAAACATTGAATTCAACATCCTAAGAAATAAAAATGTAGTCCAGTAAATAAAATTTAATAGTATAGAGAGGACATAAGCAAAATCTAAAATTCCGTGGTGAGCGCCAGAGGTTGTCATTGAGTTAGCTGGAAAACAAAACACTAGTAGTCACCCGAAGATGTCTAGATCCTGGGCCTGATCTATGAAGACCACATGGTGACCATCATCTTTTCTACAGTGCACTCTGCCCACGGAAAACCACAAATACTTTATCTTTACCGCTCCCTTCTTCTGACGGGCTAACCAGTAGAGGTGCCTGTTTGTTGTTGTCATCTCCTCGCTAAGAGAGATACGGTGACAGTCATTCTCCTGCCAACCTATATCTCGCGTGGAGAAATCTCTTTTTACTTTCCTTTTATATACCAAATCATCCCTAACTGATTGTTTCACGAAGCGTGCGATGATTGGTGGGGATCGCGGATCACCATTTCTGGCTCTCGTTGCACTGTGTCCAGGTCCTCAGTATTTAATTTTATACCTAAGCTGGCCCCGACACTGGTTAATAGGGCAGACAGGGTTTCCACGGCTCGGACTGGGATCCCTCGGATCTATAGGGACCTAGATAATAGGCCCTGCTCGCTTTTGTTCAATCTTACTTCAAGGTACCCTACCCGGGCCTTTAGGGCTTTATTTTCGGTCAGTATATCTTCAATAAATTTCGTTTGCCCTTCTAAGTGATTTTCTATTTTTATTAGTCTATCATTCAGCTCACCTGTGATATTTTTGATTTCCAGCTTGACGTTATCATCAATTTGTTTTACAGCCGTTAAAACATCTGATAATGACAGATCGGCTTTTTGATTCAGGTTAAATTTTTCTCCCGTCGCCGTACTTTTTTTCGCTTGTTCACATTTTGCACATGCCCACTGATTCATTTTGCCTGACTTAAGGGCATCTAGATCCTTATCAGTAAACTTAACACACCGGCCGTGATATATAAGGTTACATTTGGCACAACTCATACTGTTTTTGTCCTCACAGATAATGACGCTATTGCAAATAGTGCACTGAACCATTATGAAAAACTAATTGTGTTAGTGAATGTAAATAACTCACGAATGCTTATAAGGTTATGGTACTGCCTAATGCTGTTGGTATTAGGACTGATCCTTCGCCGTCTTCAAGGTCGCTGAACTTGACTTGACAGATCAATTGAAAAACCTCTCTGTGTATCATGTGAATATATATAGAACAATATACTATAAATAATAGTATTGATAAATGTAGAGAAAAAAAAAGCACAAATCTAGTTGAGGCTAGATAAATTGCTTTGAATCATTTATACTCCACACTGGTGATTGGCCCAGTAATGGAGGCCCCTTGCCCAGAGACAACAGGCTGCCGGCTATACTCCCAACTTTGAGCCTTCCCAGGAGAGGTGATCCTGGGGTGTGTACTGTCTTTGTTCTTAGTGTTAGTGTTTATAAATAGTACATTGTTCTGTTATGTATAATTGCGCTGTGTACTGAACTCAGGAGACCGGGGGATTGTAATCCCCACTAGTGGGACACGTCCACTAGCCCTTGCGGGATTTGTTTAAATGCCAACAGCACCCGGTTTTCCCAGACGATCACCCATCCAATACATACTAACCACGCCCGACATTGCTTAACTTTGGTGATCAGACGAGAATTGGTGTGTTCAACGTGGTATGGCCGTTGGCATTATTTTTCTCTTGGTGTATTATTTTAGGTTTATCAAATTTAGATGTATATTTTGTTTTTCGAAAATGTGTCTAGTGAGAGCTGTTTGATCTGGTTTATTAGGGTTTTTTATTATTGAATTACAGCTATATTTGTGTTAGTACACTCTACCTTTTAAGTATTGTTCTGATGTTCCGAAATAGGATTAACTTCATTTATCTTCACATTATATTTCGCATACGACATTTGATTTCAGCTCTAATTTATCCAACTCTTTGGTTTCAGTAAATAGTCTTGACACTTTGGCTGGGAATTGGGAAATTTACAAGAAGATCAATCTGTATTGTTATAGACAAAAGCAACTATTACATTCTATGCAATTTCTCATTGGCCTTAGTGCGATTTGGAGTCCTGGTGTGAGAGGAAGACGCTGAGGATGGCAGTCGCCAAGACTCAGGCCGTTCTATTGCGTGGAAGAACGGATAGGGCTCACCCTATCACATTCAAAGTAAACGAGGAAATGATCAGGGCAAGTGAGGTGGTCACTTACCTCGGAGTAAGGATAGGAAGGAACCTGGACGTGACCCCTCACTTGGACCACCTGGCGACGAGGGTGAGCCAGACGATGAACGGCCTCAGTCGCATTGGCGGAGCCTTTTGGGGCCTCAGGAACCCAGTCAGCATGACGATCTACAAAGGAGTCACTCTGGGTATCCTGAGGTACACGTCCCCTTCTGGAGCGTAAACCTCCCACAGTGGCAAAGAAGGAAGCTGGCAACGGCACAGAGAATGGTTCTGCTGCGAGTGACCAGGGCGTACAGGACAACGTCCCACGAGGCAGTGCAGATCCTGGCAGGAGGTATGCCTGTAGACCTCCTGCTGGGTGAAGATGCTACTAAGCATGATGTGAAGAGAAGAGACTTGGCAGGAGAGAATCCGGGCGAACCTGAACAGATGGAAGGACGAATTCAGGAAGGACTCACTGACGGAGTGGAATGGACGGTGGGTGACATCCGAAAAAGGGAGCACCCTTAGGAAGTACTTCCCCACCGTCAAGTCGAGACTAAAGGCCAACTGGGTCCTTCCTGATTACTGGATGTCGCAGATCATCACGCGGCATGGGGGTTTAGATGGAAGCTAAGCCAGCACGGATATGATCTGGACCCCAACTGCCCCAGCTGTGGAGTTCCGGAAACTGCCGAGCATGCAGTGGCATCATGCACCGCATACGACGCCCTGCGTGCGAGGTTATCCATGAAAATAGGCATCTACATAGTTACCGAGGATGTGCTTCCTGAACTTGTGGGGAGGAGAACTATTTAAGTTTCAGGGAATACGTGTACAGATGGAAGGAGGCCGTCGGCCCGGCCCACTTCATGCTTACACGGAGAGGACGGGCTCCGGGAAGACCGCCGGACTAACGCTTGGAGGACTCCGAGGAGGACGAAGGATAGGTGTGAAGGAAGAAGAGGAGGAAAAGGATAAGGTGTAGCCCTAAGGTGCACAACCGTGCACCCGGCTACACCGTAGTTTCAGTTTGGTTTATACTGATAAAGAAAACAAAACAGAATAAAATATCCGATTTGTACCTCCAGTGGTGAACCCCCACTGGATGTGACCCTGTATGCCTCACAGGCAGGGAAGGGGAGGAAAAAAAAAGTGCGATTAGGAGTAAAATGCTACTTAACTTGGACAGGGACTTTCTCGGAACATTCACAGCAGCATATAAGGGTCACTGCAGCCTCAATAACCACATGTTTAAACGTGGGCTAGTTAGTGATCCGCTGTGCCAATCACGTCATATTGAGGACGTTTCGCCCTATCATGTTATCTGCCTTTGTAGGTTTGTCAGCCTCTGGTTCTCAACTTTGGGCTGGATCCCGTCACTGGCCCCAGGCAGTGTGAACTATCCAGTCAAACAAATATTCTCAACTTCCTTGAAGATCATGTTTTAAACAAAATCATTACACAGCGCCAACTCTGGTCGTAATGCATCACTAAAAAAAATAAATAAATAAGGCTTGGCCAACCCGAAAGCTCAATGCCAGTACCACTTATCTCTGAATGGTGTTTGAAACTTTTGTCCACTGACTACTGCTTAAACCTAAATCCGTTAGATCACAATCCCTCACAAAAGTTGAGTATTTCTGGGAACATCTATATAAATTTAGTGGTTATTTGGGATAAAAATAATAAAAGAAAGAGACTAAATAACTTACTTATTCCTGAAGTAATTTCTCCTTCTCCCTTGGGTCCTCGAGTGTAGCCAACAATTACTGATGCTTCAGTTTCTTCAGCTGCTGGAGCAGCTTCTATTTGATTTTTCATTTTGGTATGGTAGTGCATTAAGTCAAAAACCTAAGAAAAAGTAAAAAAAAAAAAATAATCAAAAAGGAACCTGTCTGTGGGAGCAAGAACTGGAGGATCAGAAGCAATGAAATGCACGAAGAAATGTTCTGAGAACTGAGATATTGTGTCCTTACAAAGAACAAGTTGAAATGAAACCAGGCAATGCATCCAGAATGCAAAAAGGATTCTGAAAGCAGGCTTAGCCCATACAATCATGACATATTTTTTATTAAAAAATCAAATTAAATTTTAATTAGTTTTAAAATTATGACAATATTAAATTTAAAATTAATAATCTAGCGGGAAAAATATGTCAATCAATGAACTTACTTTAACATAAGCAGATGGATAAATCTTATGAACTGCACCTCCTCCATGTATTCCTGCTACATGATCAAGGTAGTGGGACCGAACAAAGACAGATTTTTCAGCGAGACACCTCAACCAAACATCTCCTTCTCCCATTAAATCGAGTTGAACACCTCTACCAATGAACAGCCTATGAATTTTAAAAATCCATTGTATTTGTGTTGTTTAATTTTATTAAATATTTCCTTCATTAATACTAATGGAAAGAAACCAACAGAAAAAGTTAAAAAAACAAAATTAATGCTACCAATTCTGAACTTTGAAGTTGTAACTTGTTTTAGTGAGATAAAGGTGAAGTTTTATCTATCCTTATTGTTATATCTTGGCTTTTGGAAAGGTAGTTACTGATATCTTCATTTCTGGCATGGTTAACACAATGCCTAACTAAATTTTCATGTTAATTTTAAACTTCAAGAATAAGAAATATAATGCTTGACTTTAATAATAACAAAATCCAATTTTTTTTTTCTTAATATTTACAATGAAAGCAAACAACTAATTATCTATTCTAATATCTTTCTAATACATTTTTTTTATTTAGCATTGTTTTTACACTAAGAAAAACTTAATAATTATGTCATATAACAGTTCAATTACCTAGCAAGTTGAGTTTCTTCTGTACGGTTCACATTGCTAATTGCTCCAAGGCAAAACCTGTTCATTCTTAATGGATCCATATAACCATCGATGATAACAGAACGTACAGCAGAAGAAACCTTGAAAGGATCCCCTACTTGCGCATCAAGTTCAAAGTATGTGATGGTGCTCCAATATTGAGGAATCGGTGCACTCGACAGGAATTCTCTTGGTTCCATTTCATGTCTCAATCGTGGAAGGTCCCCTAGATACAATTTATCTTAATCTTACAATATAATGAATATGGAGGAAAAATATTCTAATGCAAAGATTCTTGAAGGATCTGTACATTTTAACAATTAAGGATAGTTCAGGAAAGTCATATAGATACAATTATGCTCAAATATGTTTTATAGTCTACACATGCATTTTAAATTCTGTTCAATAATGTTTCGATGGTTAAAAACACTACTAAAAATGTTGGAACGCTCAAATATTTTGGACCGTGGGAACGACTGTAGAGATCGGAAAGGCAAGATGTTGTTTCATTGTGCTGGACTGAGGATTTGAAAAGGAGGAGACTGTAAAAGAAGAAAGGGAAACGTCTCATTTCAAATATAATGATCACCCATTTGGGTGATCATTATGTATGTGCATATATATATATATATATATATATATATATATATATATATATATATATAAGAAGGTATAGCCAAAAATTAAAATTATAGAATCTTAATTTAATTATATTGTCTATTTGCAGTTGGTAGTCGGTTCCTTGTTGTGAAAAATATCGGAAAAAGAAAACTGAATGATTATACGTATGGTGTAGGGTTTTTCATTATTCAATTTATGATCATAATCATAAGGATTTAATAATTACATTACTTACAGTATACTTTTTGTTGAGGTGATCGTTGAAGTAGTGGTTCCCTATTTTGATTGAATGTAGGAGTGGGATCCCTTGATCTAGCTCCATGGATAGATCTCATATAGACATCTCCTGGAGTTAGTCTGGAGCTAGAATTAGTACCTGTTGAACTAGTGCCCGGAGAAAGAATATCACTTGCTAAAACGAACATTAACAAACTAATTAATCTTAAAGGAACACAAAAATGATCTATTAAATATTTGTCATTGTTAAACTTGAAGAAGAGAATACGACTAAAACCACTCAGGTTTGCCCTGCTGAAATTAGTAATTAGTGATGGTTCCATTGTGCAAAATATTTGTTTATGCAATTGAAACTTTTGTTTTAATGCTCAACACATAGATTAGATGATATATATATATATATATATATATATATATACATATATATCACAAAGGTATAGCCAAAAATTAATAATAAAGAATCTTGTTGTCTATTTGCAGTTGATAGTCGCTTCCTCAATGTGAAAGATGTCGGAAAAGGAAAACTGAATGATGATATGTATAGTGTAGGGTTTTTTCATTATTCAATTTATGATCATAAACATTATGATTTAATAATTACATCACTTACAGTATACTTGTTGTTGAGGTGATCGTTGAAGTGCTGGTTCCCTACTTTGATTGAACGTAGGAGTGGGATCCCTTGATCTAACTCCAAGGATAGATCTCATATAGGCATCTCCGGGAGTTAGTCTGGAGCTAGAATTAGTACCTGTTGAACTAGTGCCCGGAGAAAGAATATCACTCGCTAAAACGAACATTAACAAACTAATTAATCTTAAAGGAACACAAAAATGATCTATTAAATATTTTTCATTGTTAAACTTGAAGAAGAGAATATATATATATATATATATATATATATATATATATATATATATATATATATATATCAAGAAGGTATAGCCAAAAATTAATAATAAAGAATCTTGTTGTCTATTTGCAGTTGATAGTCGCTTCCTCAATGTGAAAGATGTCGGAAAAGGAAAACTGAATGATGATATGTATAGTGTAGGGTTTTTTCATTATTCAATTTATGATCATAAACATTATGATTTAATAATTACATCACTTACAGTATACTTGTTGTTGAGGTGATCGTTGAAGTGCTGGTTCCCTACTTTGATTGAACGTAGGAGTGGGATCCCTTGATCTAGCTCCAAGGATAGATCTCATATAGGCATCTCTGGGAGTTAGTCTGGAGCTAGAATTAGTACCTGTTGAACTAGTGCCCGGAGAAAGAATATCACTCGCTAAAACGAACATTAACAAACTAATTAATCTTAAAGGAACACAAAAATGATCTATTAAAATATATATATATATATATATATATATATATATATATATATATATATTGTTGAGGTTCAAAATATATCAAAGTTATTATCGATATTTGGCGGACCAATATTAAGTGGCCGTGAATTTATAAGTAAATAAAAATTATTCTAAATTTTAATAAAGCGTATTTAAAAATTTTAATACTGATTGCTTATTAAACACAATTTTTATATATATATCTGTAACTGATTTTCAAATCATACAAATGGCATTGCACACTAAGGACAAGGCAAAGCTCCCGCCATCTTTCAAGCATTCTGCAGCGTGGGGTACTTAGGAGAAGACCTTCCCAGGTTTGTGAACTCTCTTCAAGAACGCCCTGAGTGAAGACTTAAGTTACATGACTTGAAGATTGGATGTCCTGAAGGTAGAATCTCTACAAGCATTTTCTACCATTGAGAGTCTGCTGTAAGGATCAGTTTTCAAGTGTCAAGAGAAGCATCGGTGTCACTCAGGCGTCACTGTTATTGGTGAAGAAGTTTGAAGACAATTGGATGAGATAAATGTGAGTGGTTATTATATAGAAATTGTGTTTTAATTTAAATTGTTACAACTAATCCCAAATTGTAATGATAATTGGCCCACGGAGATTAAAGATCTCAGTTTTGTTTTGCTCTTATAATAAATACATTTTGTAATAAAATTAAAATTCTTAACAATATATATATATATATATATATATATATATATATATATATATATATATATATATATATATATATATATATATCAAGAAGGTATAGCCAAAAATTAATAATAAAGAATCTTTCTGTCTATTTGCAGTTGATAATCGCTTCCTCAATGTGAAAGATGTCGGAAAAGGAAAACTGAATGATGATATGTATAGTGTAGGGTTTTTTCATTATTCAATTTATGATCATAAACATTATGATTTAATAATTACATCACTTACAGTATACTTGTTGTTGAGGTGATCGTTGAAGTGCTGGTTCCCTATTTTGATTGGACGTAGTAGTGGGATCCCTTGTTCTAGCTCCATGGATAGATCTCATATAGACATCTCCTGGAGTTAGTCTGGAGCTAGAATTAGTACCTGTTGAACTAGTGCCCGGAGAAAGAATATCACTCGCTAAAACGAACATTAACAAACTAATTAATCTTAAAGGAACACAAAAATGATCTATTAAATATTTTTCATTGTTAAACTTGAAGAAGAGAATATATATATATATATATATATATATATATATATATATATATATATATATATATATATATATATATATATCAAGAAGGTATAGCAAAAAATCAATAATAAAGAATCTTGTTGTCTATTTGCAGTTGATAGTCGCTTCCTCAATGTGAAAGATGTAGGAAAAGGAAAACTGAATGAAGATATGTATGGTGTAGGGTTTTTCATTATTCAATTTGTGATCATTAACATTATGATTTAATAATTACATCACTTACAGTATACTTGTTGTTTAGGAGATCGTTGAAGTCCTGGTTCCCTACTTTGATTGAACGTAGGAGTGGGATCCCTAGGTCTAGCTCCAAGGATAGATCTCATATAGACATCTCCTGGAGTTAGTCTGGAGCTAGAATTAATATCAGTTGAACTAGTGCTCGGAGAAAGAACATCACTCGCTAAAATAAACATTAAAAAAAAATTAATCATAAATGAACACAAAAATGATCTATTAAATATTTGTCATTGTTAAACTTGAAGAAGAGAATACGACTAAAACCACTCAGGTTTGCCCTGCTGAAATTAATCATTATTGTTGGTTCCATTGTGCAAAATATTTGTTTATTCAATTGAAACTTTTGTTTTAATGCTCAACACATAGATTAGATGATTTTTATATATATATATATATATATATATATATATATATATATATATATATATATATATATATATATATCAAGAAGGTATAGCCAAAAATCAATAATAAAGAATCTTGTTGTCTATTTGCAGTTGATAGTCGCTTCCTTGATGTGAAAGATGTAGGAAAAGGAAAACTGAATGAAGATATGTATGGTGTAGGGTTTTTCATTATTCGATTTATGATCATTAACATTATGATATAATAATTACATCACTTACAGTATACTTGTTGTTGAGGTGATCTTTGAAGTAGTGGTTCCCTATTTTGATTGGACGTAGTAGTGGGATCCCTTATTCTAGCTCCATGGATAGATCTCATATAGACATCTCCTGGAGTTAGTCTGGAGCTAGAATTAGTACCTGTTGAACTAGTGCCCGGAGAAAGAATATCACTCGCTAAAACGAACATTAACAAACTAATTAATCTTAAAGGAACACAAAAATGATCTATTAAATATTTTTCATTGTTAAACTTGAAGAAGAGAATATATATATATATATATATCAAGAAGGTATAGCCAAAAATCAATAATAAAGAATCTTGTTGTCTATTTGCAGTTGATAGTCGCTTCCTCAATGTGAAAGATGTCGGAAAAGGAAAACTGAATGATGATATGTATAGTGCAGGGTTTTTTCATTATTCAATTTATGATCATAAACATTATGATTTAATAATTACATCACTTACAGTATACTTGTTGTTGAGGTGATCGTTGAAGTGCTGGTTCCCTACTTTGATTGAACGTAGGAGTGGGATCCCTAGGTCTAGCTCCAAGGATAGATCTCATATAGACATCTCCTGGAGTTAGTCTGGAGCTAGAATTAATATCAGTTGAACTAGTGCTCGGAGAAAGAACATCACTCGCTAAAATAAACATTAAAAAAAAATTAATCATAAATGAACACAAAAATGAGCTATTAAATATTTGTCATTGTTAAACTTGAAGAAGAGAATACGACTAAAACCACTCAGGTTAGCCCTGCTGAAATTAGTAATTAGTGATGGTTCCATTGTGCAAAATATTTGTTTATTCAATTGAAACTTTTGTTTCAATGCTCAACACATAGATTAGATGATTTAGTTATATATTCAGTCTGGCCAGGGACACCAACCAGTGTACATCTCTCTCTTTAATTCTTTCATGTTATTAGTGCCGTGTTATTAATTCAGTTTTCAATCATTAATATCAGGATAACCATACTATATATATACATATATATATATATATATATATATATATATATATATATATATATATATATATATATGTATATATCGTATATACGTGAATATATATACATATATATTTTTGCAGGCGGTAAAGTGTAGTGAAGGGACATTGGAAATTATTGCGATTCCACGTATAAACAGTTCGAGCCACAACAATAGGCTATCTCTTAAGCCCAACAGAATTAAAACCAGTTGCGTAACAACAACTCTCTCCGTAAGTTACTATTTATTTATTTACTTAGGCACAATGGCTGTTTGCTCCAAATGCAACAACATCATCGCTCGTGATGATAAAAATAATGTATGTTGCTCAAAATGCAATTTAATTTTTCATGGGCGGTGCTGCAGTCTCAGCGATAAGGAGATAGAGGGCCTAAAATCCTCAAAAACACAATGGCTGTGCACTAAGTGTGAGCAGGCCAATAAAAACTCAGAAGCTGGGGAAAAACAAATTTCCGATAAAATAACACAACCCTCACTCATGGAAATATTAGCGGCAATAAAACATTCCGATCATAATGTCCAGGGGGAGATAAAAAAGATCAAGGTTGAAATGAATGAGAGACTAACATCTATCGAAAAACACCTAGAGGGACAAAATAAATATATTGAGGAGATCTTAGCGGAAAATAAAGTGCTCAAGGCACGAGTGGGGAATTTGGAGGTACGCCTAAACAAAAGTGGATACGTGGGATTCCCATACGAGCCGGAGAGACCCCTTCTGATCTAGTTGCAAGCATCGGTGCAGGCCTGGGATTAAAACTAAATATCGAGGACGTGGACACGGTGCAGCGTCGTAGGGCGAAAAATGACGACCCCCGACCCCCACAAATCATCGCACGCTTCACAAGGCAATCAGTGAGGGATGACCTGATACAAAAAAGAAAAGTCAAGCGAGATTTCTCCACCCGAGATATAGGTTGGCAGGAAAACGACTGCCACCGCATCTATCTAAGCGAGGAAATGACAGGAACTATAAGGCACCTCTACTGGCTTGCACGTCAGAAGAGGGCAGCGGGGAAAATAAAATAATTCTGGTTCTCTGGTGGTCTACATCGATCAAGCTCATGACCTGGATATATTCGAATGACTACTGAAGACCGGTATGCCTTCAAGCCTCACGAATAACCATGACTCTCACAACGGCGCTCACGGGTTCATTTTGAATTACTCCCACAAACTCAAATGTTCTATAAAAAATTTATTTTTTCCAAAGTATTATATTGCGAAATTAACTTTTCTTCCTCACATAAAACTAATTTTCATTTTTTCTTTTATCTTTTATCTTTTTTTTGTTGTCTGTTATTTAATTTATTTTATTATCTATGTATCATTTTTCCTTTCGCTATTCTTTAATTTCAATATCCCTTCATTAGCATCAAGATTTATAGCGGTTTTTAGTAATAACTCGCCTCGGATAATCTTTTCTCCGCATTTTCAAACTCTTCAATTAGCTCTGCCAATAAAATTTAATCCTCATAGCTTCCTCTCCTTGAATACTAAGAGCTTCTCTTCTGCTTCCCCATCATGTCTAATGTCCTAATGTCACATTAACTCCCAATCCTTGCCCGCTCACTTTGATGAATTTCAGCTATATTTTACCCAAAATTTTTTCCACACCATTGGAATCTCAGAAACATGGCTAAAACCCTATATCCCGTCCTCCACTGTTTCCTTACCTGACTATTCCTTCCTCCGCCACGACCGAGTTGACCTGACTGGGGGAGGTGTAGGTCTTTACGTCCATAATTCCTATAATTTTTTCCTTTTTTTAAACTGGATTTATTTGAATTTCATCTTCAAGAAAAAAAAAAATCGGCTTCCAGTCAACTACTTTATTGTTTTATAAGACAAAACGTTTCGACACTATGGTGTCATTTTCAATTATTTATTTTTCTGCATTCCTTAACTGGAAAGTCAATATTTTTTAAAAATAATTTTTAAGGAGATCTTTAGTCCTCCATAGTCAAACTTATATTGCCTTCATTACCATTGACCAAAACCTTTCCTGGAAACCACATGTCACCCAAATATCCCGATGAATAATTAGTTCTCTAAAATTATTCCATCGTTCTCGGCATCTCCTTACACAACCTACTCGGAAGCTGCTCGTATCATCCCTCATCTTCCCCCACTTCGACTACTGTAGTGTGGTATACGGGGGCCTCTCGAAAATGCTTGAGAGCCGCTTAAAAAGAATAAGATTTGTCCCTGGTACTCCGAGGCGATCCCGGGTGTCACATCACTATGATGAGTTAAAGTGGCTCTTCCCTCCCATCCGTAGACAATATTTCCTTAGCGTTTTTCTATACCAATCCATCAACTCGCAACACCCTTCATATATCTATAGTCTCCTCCCATTCAAATCCTCTGTCCAGCACCACAAAACAAGATCTCGCCTTTCCGATTTCTACATTCCTTCACACAGAAATAAGGCATTCGAGTGCTCCTTCCTCGCCCGCTCCACCACTGTGTGGAATTCAACCCCTCCTTTCATTCGCCATTCCTCTTCACTAGCTTCATTTAAATCCCTGCTTTTCCATCATCTCTTGGCATCTCAAAAAGTCGCTCTCCAAGCAGGTCAAACGTCCGCTTGAATATATCAGTATTGTAAACTCGATCCCGCTACCCTTTTGTTTTGTTTATTTTTCCAACAACAAAGATGATACCGACTTTTTAAATACATTATCGCATGCTATGCTAATCAATTATTTTAGTTAGCAATTTCGTCATTAACTACTGTATTAATATTATTAATCATTATTTTGTTAATATAAATATATTTATTTTCGACAATTAGTTAAAAAGCAGTCAAGTTCTTCGTACTTTATTTATTTATTTTCTTATCTATTTCTATCTTTACAATGTTTTGTCACACTTGATTATTTCATGATTTGTGTTATTATGTAGCCTTCTGGCCAGATGAATTTTATGTTTTTTTTATTTGTTCATTATTGTTATTCTAAAGGGACTTGGTCCCAGAATAAAGTTTATTTTCTATTCTATTCTATTATATATATATATATAAATATGTGTGTGTAAAGAAAATGTATTTCTTTAATTTGAATTAGCGCGCCGCGCCAATATAGATAATGCAGGTGTTGAAGAGAATGATACTGAAGTTATCAGCAGGAAGGTTACGAGTGTGTGTTAGGCAAGCAGTGAAAAGCTCGAAGTGTTTTTTTTATTATTTGTTATTATAAAACAAACAGAATCGACAGGAGAATAAACATTGAAAGTCGTTTCTTTGTTTTACAGGTATGAATTTAGATTTTATTTGTAAACCCGTAAACTAATTATCAATTAAAAGAAAATAAACTTTGTTTTACAGAGCAACACAACCTTGTTTCAATTGATTTCTATCGTTCCTAAGAACCATTATATGTATATATATATATATATATATATATATATATATATATATATATATATATATATATATATATATAGATGATATATATATATATATCACAAAGGTATAGCCAAAAATTAATAATATAGAATCTTACTGTCTATTTGCAGTTGATAGTCGCTTCCTCGATGTGAAAGATGTCGGAAAAGGAAAACTGAATGAAGATATGTATGGTGTAGGGTTTTTCATTATTCAATTTATGATCATAAACATTAAGATTTAATAATTACATCACTTACAGTATACTTGTTGTTGAGGTGATCTTTGAAGTAGTGGTTCCCTATTTTGATTGAATGTAGGAGTGGGATCCCTTGATCTAGCTCCATGGATAGATCTCATATAGACATCTCCTGGAGTTAGTCTGGAGCTAGAAACAGTACCTGTTGAACTAGTACCCGGAGAAAGAATATCACTCGCTAAAACGAACATTAACAAACTAATTAATCTTAAAGGAACACAAAAATGATCTATTAAATATTTGTCATTGTTAAACTTGAAGAAGAGAATACGACTAAAACCACTCAGGTTTGCCCTGCTGAAATTAGTAATTATTGTTGGTTCCATTGTGCAAAATATTTGTTTATGCAATTGAAACTTTTGTTTCAATGCTCTACACATAGATTAGATGATTTATATATATATATATCACTAAGGTAAAGCCAAAAATTAATAATATAGAATCTTATTGTCTATTTGCAGTTGATAGTCGCTTCCTCGATATGAAAGATGTTGGAAAAGGAAAACTGAATGATGATATGTATGGTGTAGGGTTTTTTATTATTCAATTTAAGGTCATAAACATTATAATTTAATAATAACATTACTTACAGTATACTTGTTGTTGAGGTGATCGTTGAAGTAGTGGTTCCCTATTTCGAATGAACATAGGAGTGGGATCCCTTGATTTAGCTCCATGGATAGATCTCATATAGGCATCTCCGGGAGTTAGTCTGGAGCTAGAATTAGTAACTGTTGAACTAGTGCCTGGAGAAAGAACATCACACCCTAAAACGAACATAAACAAACTAATTAATCTTAAAGGAACACAAAATGATTCTACAAATAAATTAGCTGTTAAAAATACCATGTTAGCAAACTAAATCTCATTTGTTTTTGGAGAACGGAGGTAATTGGGGAGCCCCAACTATCTCCGTTCTCCATTTTATCATCCAGTCAACTATTTTCCTCTCATACACTCATTTGTTTTTGATGAGGTGATTACATCAATTAATTAATTGCTCTACAACCAATCCAAAAACCAATAACAAAATTTGGGTATACAAGCAGGCATTACAGTAGTTCTGATTGCATCCTCTAAATATAGAATTTGATTTTCTCTATGGCCAAAAGATCAGAGTTTGTTAAACTAATTCGGAAGTAAGATGCGTATGTTGCTGCAGAGAATTGTTTGCCTCAATTCAGATTTGTTTATGGTAATTTTCATTACTTTCTTATGTTATAATTTTTGGAACAAAGAAGCTGTGTTAATTACAATTGTAATCAACAGCACCCATCAAAACTACCAATTGGCTTATTAAAAACTAGGTCAAAGCAGTTTTAATAGATTTAAACAATTGAATTAAATTAAATTTCATCTGATCTATATCTTGTTTCATACATAAAACATAATTAAGTTATTGAATCTATCTGTAACTCAATAACAAGAATTATTGAAAAACATGACTTTTGTAGTTTAGGCTCTATTTTCATAAGAGCACTCCTATAAAAAAATGTTTATTACAATGAAAGCATTTATTAAATTATACTGAACTTTTAAATCAGAAGTATCTCTGAAACATCAGCTGACTTATTTTGATGAGCAGGAATTATTTTGGGTCAAAATGCATTAAAAAATAGACAAGACTTCAGAGAATCTAAAAAATGTATATTAAATCATTTTAGACACAATCAAATTAATCATTGTTCTGATCAAATTTTTTTTTTGAAAAGAAAAAATTTGGTTAAGGAAAAGAGCAGTGAGTATTTTCTCCTTAAAGTTAACAACAAATAATCGATACACAATTAGTTAAACTAAGAAAGCAGAGGGAAAATCAAATGTGTACAGTTATACCAATCAGACACAATCTTTGCTCCTCAAAAAGATTTTTCTCACTCCAGTCTTAATTTATGTAGGCAGAGAGTGGTTTGGAGAGAGATTGGTTCAGATGCCCTTCGGACAAACTACTTTAGATCAGCCTCTTCCTAAGTGAAATTAGCAATGATAATTGTGAACCTTAGATTCAGAGATGGCACATCAAGAAGAAGTAGAAGACTTATCCTTCCTTGAGCATTCCACTTTAAAGCTCTGGCTATAAGATTTTTCATTTGTCCTATACGTCCTACATAATTACAAATAATCAGAGCATAAAAATAACTTAGTTTTTAAAACACATTCGTCGATCCTCATTAAAACTAACTACATTACTATGACTAGTAAAATTTAAAGCCAGGCTGGGCATTATTTTCTTTATAAAAGTATGTATCTCCACACAAATAAACATAAAATTTAAAAATATAATTTATAAATTCCTTACCGCCTTCCTTTTTAATTGTTTCAACCAGTGCTTGTGACACAGATGTATGAAATTCTTGTTCGACGGTTTCATGTACAGTAGAAGATACTGAGGGAGAGGAGATACTAATTACTGGTACATTACTAAGGTCTGAGCCATTATTGGTCGCCGAAGAGCAATCATTTTTTGAATTACTCTTTTCTGAAATATTGAATAATTTAAAATAACAGCTAATAATTTTTTTTTATCAAAATAACCAAAAATTTTCTGAATAAATAATTACTTATTCAATATAGCAATATATAATTAGCTTTTCAATGGGGATACTGTAATATACCTGAATAAAAAAAATACATATAATAAAAATAATACTCATCTATTGATTAAAATGATAAAAATAATGCCTGCTAAGAAAATAAAAATGATGATTTGCTAAATATTTTAAAATAATATTAAAAATGTAATTTTTTATAATTGTTGTCTTTTTTACATTCTTCATCATTGATATATAAAAAATTAATCATATCAAATTTTCCAAATATGTTCTGCAATAGATCTTTATGTTTCTGAGTATAACAGTATATTTACAGGTAAGGGAAACAATTTTATCCAATCAGCTATGTTGGTATCTGTACAATAGTTTACTTGCTATTTTAGGCACACAAGGCTATTTTAGAATATCTATGCTATGTTTTTCTATCATTCATTCATTCATCTATGCTATGGTATAGATATATACATCAAAAACCAATCATTTTTAATAATTTTATAATCTTATCCTCAGATTTCTCCCACCAAGTATAATTTTAACATTTGTAATAACAAATTTGGTTGAACGGCACATCTCGTCTTAATTATAATTTCAGAGGTGGATTTGATTTCAATTTTACTTTTGACTTTCAGGCCAGGGTCGAAGGAGTTATAATTTAAAAATATATATTATAAATGAACATGCAGCAATATTCCTATTATAAAATAGAAACATGGGAAATAAATAATGTGAACAAAATAATATAAATGAAAACTTACTACAAACATCTTCTTGTGGCGAGGCCGGCTCACTCCGGAAGGAAGTTGGCTGTTCCACCATTATCTTCAGGGGATGTCTTTCTTTCTGATTTATGTTAATATAATTTCCCTCCTTACCATTAACAATACCTGATGCTGCATATTCCCATCAACCACAAAACACGAGCAAAATTAAAATTAGTAAACAAAAATAATTTAAAAGAACAAATTAAAAACTTGGGTAATAAATTACAAAAAAAGAAGTAAATCTTTATAAACTTTAGATTGATTAGTAGCAAGACTGTTAGACGAACAAAGAAAAAAAGTGGCAATTTGATCGCTTATTCTTAACTAATAAGATGCCTAAATTGCCTTTGATGATCTTTACTGTCCAATGTCCAAATCAACCTCAGTAAAACAATTAAACACCTAGGAATTACTCTGTTCCACAAACTATAATAGCATTCTCATGTAGACAAAATAATAGACAGAGCACTCAAGTGCCTGTAAACTGGTAAAATGGTGGTAGGTATTAGAAAGCTAAACATACATAGTTCTATATTCAACCATGATTTGGTAGTACAAAACTAATGAAGGTAAATCAAGAATATAACAGGAGTAAATATAAATATTAGCCTATTTATCAATCACAAATATCATGGATACTACTCCGTCTGATGCAGTGTATCATCCCTTAAAGTAATATATGAAATGCTTGAAATGCTTTATGGCTCAATGGGTTACCAATAATTTCCTACTTCTTCTGGGCTGGAGCAAAAGGGTTGGAAAAAGAGGTCATGTGTAGCCATCCTTCTGTTTCAAAACTGGTCCCACAGCACTACTGGAAGGTAGCAGAGAGTACTATGCAAAATGAAAGAATTGAGTGTTCGAAAAGTTTTGCTATTCCTATATGTATCAGCATCAGTCTTATATATTAATAGTTTGTTCACTAAAATAGAGCCAAAAACTCAAAAAGAAACACTATTATTTATTATAATGCAATTGGGAAAAACCACAATGCAAAGCCTTATGTTTCAAAAATACACCCACTTACCAGTCGACGTTTCGCCTATTCGGGCATTATCAAGACACAAAAACAAAAAAGGGTTATGTGAATCACATCTCGAAGAAAAAGGTGCAATACATCCCAACGATCATCAGCCTAAACAGGCTCCAAACATGAGACAGCACCCCACCACCAAGACGTTCAACATACAACTGTACAGTTGGGCTGATGATTGTTGGGATGTATTGCACCTTTTTCTTCGAGATGTGATTCACATAACCCTTTTTTGTTTTTGTGTCTTGATAATGCCCGAATAGGCGAAACGTCGACTGGTAAGTGGGTGTATTTTTGAAACGTAAGGCTTTGCATTGTGGTTTTTCCCAATTGCATTATAATTAATAGTTTGTTATCGATTGAATGATAAGATATTCTGCTCCTTTGTCTGACCAGATCATTGATTATGCTCTTTACTTTCAAGTCTGGTATATAGATTCCATGTTGTCTTTTGTCTATAAAAAAGCTAAGAGACCAGAGTGTCTGAAAAAAAATGGTATAGTGTTAAATCCATTGGCAGACAGGATGTCCGTTGAAGGCTGAATGTACAATGCATTAAGTTTGATTCTTTATTTTGGCTGTTCCAATCGTTACACCACTATTCTATCAGGGAGAAACACTTTTGCATAAATAAGGAAGCTTTATTCGGATCAAAATGAGATAATCATTAGTAAATTTTGCAGGAAGGTGTTGGAAATGGTTGGAGTGTCAGAGGTGAATAGAAGAGATGAAAGAAAAATATATAACATTCTACTTTGACAGACTGGTGGCGATTGAGGCATTTATTTAATAACCTTACTATTTGCTCAAGAATTGTGGAAGCTTACAATGCAGCCCTAACAACTTGGCTAAACATGATAAAGTCAACGCGAAATGGGCAGCATATAAGATAATGAAGAACTAAATAAATATTAAAATTTGATTATACTGTACAAACAACAATAAAACCTTATTTTCATAGTTTTTATTGCTGGGAGAATGAGTAAACTAGCATAACCAAACTAAATAAGTTCTGAAATAAAATTTTATACTGTAGCTATGACGTTTTAAATCTGGATCAACATTATGATCATTGTTCACAGTACTACTAGGTCTTGGTTGCAGGGTCAATTTTTCAAAATCTAGCAACATAAAGTAAATAATAAACATTTCACCAATAACCATTTTATAGAAGAAATTTAAAATAAAACACAATCACTAATGAGTTCAAATAATTTTTTTTTTCGTATTGATAAGAAAATGGTTTACTGGGGTTGAAGTCAATAAATTTTACATTAACAAGAAAAACTTATTTTATTTTGCCAGTGTTTCGGCCTAATTCTTAAGCTACTACCATGCTGAGAATAAAACAAAACAGAACTATATCAACAATGCAATGGAATGAATAAATTTGGCAAGGGTGAGAGAATGATAAATTTACCATGAAAATTTTGTTTTGTTTTTGTAATAGGAATGCAGCAGGTTGGCAAGAACATCAGATCAACTACCACCTTCTCACTATTTGACCTACTTCAAAAGAAAACATAACAAAATATTTCAATAATGAATGAGCTTCAACGGAAGAGTGGTTTATAAAAGTTTTTTATATGGGTTTGACAAGTAAATTTCATCCTTTGTTTTCTTTATATTCTATATCATTTGCATGTTAGGAATTTATTTGCATGTCACTTAGGGTAAAATACTTTTTACAGCCATTTTTGTGTAGATAAAAGAGGTTTGTAATTTTAATATTAATGTAATATTAAAATAATAAATCATGTGATAGCTCTCTCAAAGTACCGGAAAGAAGTGAGAAATGCCTTAGGTCGCATCCTCAATGATGGAAAGATACCAACCTACACCTCCTAGTGGTAGAGAGCGGACAACGCTTATGGCGGCTAACATTGATGGGGACTGAATGATTACCAGGATAAAGAATACCTCCACCAAGAGCCAACGGCCTCTCAGAAGGGCGGATGAGCAGGGCATCGCATAGGGCATCCTTATTATATTAAGATGAAGGATAGAGTTGGTCAGGGAGTGCAGTCAATAATAACACTAAAATAAATTAACCTTATTTTAGTGTTATTATTGACTGCACCCCCTGACCAACTCTTCATTATATTATACATTATATTATCATCCTTCATTATAATCTTCCAGTCAACTATTTTCTCCTCTAACTATTATTAAATTAAATTATGACTGCATTAGGTATAGTTCCCTTAGATGACTAGAAGTGAACTAATAGTCTAAATTTTTACCTAAGTAAAACATTAATTATTTTAATAATTCCAACTTTTAAGTTGAATAGAAAACAATTAGTCAGCCGCTAAGATAAGTTTGTGGAAAAGCTTTTGCCTACACTGATATTCCCTTCACATTATAAAGTTGTCCCTCAACTTCTTATATTATATTTTTTGAGAAATCTTTATGAATTATTTAAATTTTGAAAACAAACTAGAAGACAATATAGGTAATAACTTTAGTAATAAACCTAATAATAAATTATTTACAAGTCACTAGATAAATATGAACTTTTATATCAGTAATTAAAATACCATTTACAAGTAAACATAGATATACGCACATATTCAATACTACATTAATGTGTTGTTAAATAAAATGTTGAAAACCAAATCATTTTCTAAAAATAAATCAAGCATACCTATCTATTACTCTTTCATAGTAATAAGGTTTAACACAGACATAATCACACTTGAGACTTCATGTATATTTGATAAATTTAGTATGTTTCAGATCATTCTTATAAAGGTCTGGCCATCGCCATATCCTAGCACATATCACACGTGGAAGACATTTCCTCTCTGCACACTGGGTTAGGTGGACAAAAGTCATGATTATAATTCTAAAATATTTTATGGAATAATGTAAACAATTCTTCAAAGCATGGTAATATTTGTTTATGTCTGACACACAACACTGCGTGAGTAACAGGGTCCAAAGTCGTATTCATTGCAGTAACATAAATCAGTTTTATTCAAATTTCAACCACACAAAATTAAAGTGTTACTAATTGTTTATTAGTGAATTATATGAATCAATTTTTGAACATCGATATTATATGTACTAATAAGCGCTAATTTGTTCCAATAAATAAATCTTTTGATAATCAAAGTATATTAAATTTTTAAAAAGCTGAATATTTTTCTTCATTTAGAAATTTTCAAGTGATGATAATGAACAGTACTCATTTGTATCCAGGCTTAATTTATTGTTCTATATTTAATAGCAGCATGTCTCCCATTAATTATAAACGCGTTATATTGCACGCTGGAGCACATTTTTATTTTTTACAGTACTTATTCTAGTATCCCTATAAGAAGGGATTTTTGTACTTGTTACAACTCAACTTTTTTTCTTTTACAATTCCTTTCAACCAAATTTCATTTTGGAAACCTTACAGAGGACTGAAAGGAAAATTAACTGTTCCTCTTACATTTCTGATATGGCGGGAAAATCAAAGCAGCGTTTTTGTTGGTAAATTTTTTAAGGACATCAGATTTGTAGTTCAACGAAATGTGCCGCGTAATTTCAAGTTTCCAGTAATGTAAGGACAGTTATTACGCGAACTTTTTAAATAACAAGCGAGGTGACTTTTCAAAATTAATCTGCGAGTAAGTTATTTAAATGAAATGATTAGCCTCCTAAGAAGTAAAATGCTGGAATCGGCTTCCTGCCGAACATTACTAATTGCTTACTTCTTTTATAAGTATTCCGTGTGCGCTTATCCCTTTGGCATGATTTTCTTATCTCTTATGTAGGATGCTCTATCTAGTTTTTCAAAGTCTTATTCGGCTTTTCTTTTTCTGAGCATGAGGGTGATTGGGCTAATTAGGTGTGCCCAACTGGGATGGAGGGGCTGCCTCCTCAGAGCCTCCTCGCTTGCTCCCTCATTCGTAGCGGCTACCTAGGGAAGGAGTCCTCAACCTTTTTTGTCCCTGTTGTTGCCCACCCCAGCTCAAATAAAACTCCTACTATGCTCCCTTCACACAATAAATTGTATGGGCATAAGAAAAAAAAAAGTTTTACATGGAAAAAAAAACATTTAGTTTTATCTTCACAAGATACAATATTATAAATTTCAATTTAAAGTAAAAAAAGTACTGGTAAGAGAGAAATAACTAAAATTAATTCAGAATTTTTAATTTTCAACTGGTCTCGCGCCCCACAGATTGAAGGGAATTGCAGGGAACCACTGCCGAAGGGTGTGCATTGTAGGTGAACTTTGTAGTGCAAGAGCGTTGTGATGTGTGCAGTGTTAGTATATGTATATCAATGTGTATTTTATCCTAACTAAGAGGGCAATTAGCTGTCTGCGTTTTAATAATACCTACCTTACGCCAAAACAACCAACCCTACCTTTAGATAATAAATACTTTATAATAAACTAGCAGCGAAACCCGGAGTTACTCGGGTTAAAATACATTATATGTTTAATGGCATAAAAAATATATGAGGATACATTTTTTAACATAGATATAGATTTTTATTTTCGATATTGGGAGACTTATTCGGCCATTAAACATGCGGTGTATATAGAGTAAACTAATTAACGAATTGAAATAATTTTAAGAAAAAGCTTAATAAATGAAGAATTTATGTTTTATTTACATATTTACATATGATATTACATGTTACATTATATATTGACATATATTATACATTTACATTTTTTATTTTAGTATCATATTTTGTTTTGAATTTATTTTTATAACACTTGTTTATACACTACATTTATAGTTTTGCTGTTCGGACTGTAACTAAACAAATTTCGAGATGATCCTACTCGTGAGCATGCGGCATATAATTGACCGTGTGCAAAGCATGGTTCCCTTAAGTCAACTCCACAGTACTGGAATGTTTGGCCCTGTGCTTTGTTAATAGTCATGCTGTCAGCCAACTTCACCGGGAACTGTAAGCGTTTAAAAGTAAAGGGCAATCCATTTGATATAAAGGTATCCGTGGTATAAATACTATCTTTCCTTTTTCTTTACCAGTCATTATACTGGCTTCGATGACGTTATTTTGTAGCTGTTTGATGCAGAGTCTCGTACCATTACACAGTCTCGGTGAGTTCAGATTTCGTAATAAAATAACTGGTGAACCAATTTTTAATTTAAGACAGTGTAATGGTATTCCTGGAACATTGAATGAATTTAAAAATTCAGTAGGAAAATTGACGCTTTCTAGCTCATCAGTCACTGTATCAATTGACATGTAAATTTTCTCTTCCGCAGGAATCAATTCCTGGATGATGTTGTTGATGTCGTTGTCAATGTCGTTCTTCGTGGCTAGAATAATTCGGTCGCGTAACCATTCTGAATTGGTATAATTTTCAACAATATTTGGATATACTTCATTAATAAGTTGTTCAGGTGTTTCAACAACATTACATAACTCATTAGTTAATGTTATTTGGCCAGTATTTTCGTTTATTGGATAGGTCCCTTCTCCTATTTGTAAAAGTTTTTCAGAAAATTCTTGTGCCTTTTCATCTCCTGAAATCTTCGCCCTCATGTTCGGTGTTAATTTGATTATTTTTACGTGTTCCCATATGGACAACTTCTTTAAGCAAGCATTAATTTCATCTACCGGTGTTGATTTGGGAATGACAGGAAGCGTTTGACGAAAATCACCTGATAGTATTAACAACACACCTCCCATTATATTCTTGTTGCCCCGTAATCTTGAAGTGTTCTATTGAGTACTTCTAGTGATTTTCTATGGGCCTTTGTGCTTTCGTCCCATATAATGGCTTTGCATTGTTTCGATATTTGTCCATGAGCTGATGATTTTTTTCGATATTTTGGAATTTTCTAGATCAATCTAGACATTTTTAAAACTTTCTAGGACATTCCAGATCAGTTATAAATGTTTCACACATTTTGTGTTTGTGAAACTTTCAAGACCATTTCAGAAATTTTGAGATCTTTTCAGGACAGAAATATATGTTTTCGCATCTTCGCTCGCGTGGAATTTTGTCTGCCACATGAAATTTCGTGACAGATCATTTTATAAATAATTTAATATTTTGTTTAACTATAAGTTACTCGTACTTCCAAAATTTCAGATGTCTAACTTCAAAACTGACGGATTCCATACCATCTTTGAACCCCTATTATATTAAAGGGGAAACCCTTGAGGGTGGAATTATCCAAATTTCCTTTATCCGGAATCCTGATTTGCCTTTATTTATGTACTAAAATGGATTCTCCACAGAACACAAAAAACTGTCTGGGAACATGTGCCCCTGTGGCCCCCATAAATACGCCCTTGCAGTAGCCTATGTGTTATTCTGATGTCTAACCTGTAAAGTTTCATTTAAATCCGTTCAGTAGTTTTTGCGTGAAAGAGAGACAAATATACAAACTTTTGCATTTATAATATTAGTAGGATAGTAGGATATCAAAACAATAGGCTCACTCATGTTCTTTCTGTTATTTTATCAACTATCATTATGTGATTTGCCTTTAATTATGTACTATAATGGATTCTCCACAGTACCTAAAAAACTGTCGGGGGGGGGGGCTTGCCCCCATGCTCCCCCCATAAATCCGCCCTTGCTGTAGCCTATGCGGTATTCATATGTATAACCTATATTACTGTAAAGTTTCATCCAACTCCGTTCAGTAGTTCTTGCGTGAAAGAGAGACAAATATACGAACTTTCGCATTTATAATATTAGTAGTATAGTAAGATATCAAAACAATAGTTTCACTCATGTTCTTTTTGTTATTTTAACAACTATTATCATGTGATTTGCCTTTTATTATGTAATATAATAGATTCTCCACAGTACCTAAAAAACTGTTGGGGGGCCCTTGGCCCCGTCCCTCCCCATAAATCCACCCACCGCGACCAAACTCCCTTACCACCTGGAGACCAAGGGGTATTTATCAAACCAAAGGGAAGTTGATTGGGGTTGATGGTGATAGAGAAAACTGTGTCTTCACGTACGGACAAAGCATTTTATAATATATATTAGATTAGATTAGATTGTGTAAAACGTCTATTGTTAGGTAAGCATTTTTCAAAGCTGGAACGAGTACCACAACAATGGAACACAGTGATCACTTGTTCATGTTAAGACAAGAAAGGGACGTGTTTGTTCAAGTATCAGCAGATCAACAAAAGCAAACTTGATAAATAAAATCAATTTTTATATACATGTACCATCAATATTGTTTCTATACTAAGGTCCAACATTTATAAAAACATTAGAATTAGGCCTACACAACTTAAATTATTCAACATTAATGAAATAAAAAGTTTTGTAATACTTCCGTGATGTATTTTTAACATATCTCCTGATCCCATCATGGTCCCACTGAAAATTTTATGGTGTACTCACAAAATTATACATAAAAACTATATAAATTTGAAAAAAACACCAACTCAAAAAGTTTTCAAAAACGATTTTTTTTAGTTTTACTATTGTTTCTCTTGTGTTCAAGTTGGGTATCACATTAAAGCCCATTATACCATCTTTAAGATGGGCACTCTCAGCTCTCTAGCACTAATAGTTATTGCAGATTTTAGATTTTAGCGCACGTTAAAAAACACGGCATTTTGTGATTTTTAAACATTTGTAACTAAGAAACTATCAGGGATAAATTTTTTGAAAATTATATTTGAGTTCAGGATGTCAGAGAGTATAAATAAACCAAGTTTCAACCAAATCTGAAATGACCAAGTTGAAAACTTTTTTTTATTGACTGATTTGACATGGAATGACCCTCTATCCTAAACTGTAAATATGGAGTTCTCTACCAAAATCTCACTGTAGAGGGTGTTGCTGCCTTTACAATAGTCGGCAGAGTGCTAATTATCTTATACCTATATTAGTGAACCTAGGGTCTCACGTTATAGGTTTAAGACAGATGGGGCTCAAAAAACTGAATTAATCAGGAGGCATGAGGGCATTTCAAGATATATCCTGTGTAGAAAATACATTATAAAAAAAAAGGAACTCATCAGGAAGTTCCTCCAGGGGTAAATTAAATAATTGAAATGCCACAAGCCTTCATAGCAACTTCTCATTAAATTATAATATTGTTCTTGATGTAAAACTGTTAGTTCTATTGAATTTAAAACCCTCATCCTTTTCCACCTTGAAATCCTGGTCAATGTGGTTTGTTTCATTAATATCACTTAAAATCTCAAAATTAATGTTATCTGAATAAGTTACTAAACTAGTGCCATCAAACCACTAAAATGTTTAAGGTTCTAAAATAATAAATTGATATAGGTTGATTTCTTTGTTTGATGGCTTCTTTAATTTTACTAGCTAAAGTGTCTTTTTCTTAAAACACAATTTAACTGTCTGTTTTAATCAATTGCTTTTATCCATAATTTATAAAAACATTGCTTCATGGTTTTCAAATACCATAGATCCTTTATGGGTTATGACAGGAAGTGGAATTATAATTTCTGAAAATGATTCAAAATAAAACATTGTCGGCTGGAGAAAACAAAATTCACTTGTGATGGGATATTATCGGAAGTGCAGTAGTGAAATATGATAGGAATAAAGTAGTTTGGTAAAAGAAAATATAACATGACAAATAGCTGAAGTATTTTTTTTTTTGCCATTGAAAGGGAAACAAGGAAATGCTTCTTTGAAAGAATCCAAAACCATACAGCTGACACTTTAACATTATGATAATTTAACATAGCTCTGCAGGTCTAATAGAACCAGAGTTATGTCCTATTATGTATAAAATGACCGGAATCTTATCTTTATGTACAAAAATCTCCTGTCACGATGTTTGTCCGGGCAAATCTCCGAAACTACTGGACCGATATTAATGAAATTTGGCCCAGATACGTAACATTGTGCAACTTAAAATATAGGCTATATTTTATTTCGATTAACGACCGAAAACCATGAAATTTTCGATTTTTTTTTTAGTTTTTTGACTTCATCTTTAAACGTAATAGTCCTTTGTTAAAGAAGATTTAATTTGCTACAATTTGAGCCCATCCGCAGCTCTGTAGGTCTAATAGAACCAGAGTTGAGTCCTATTATGTATAAAATGACCGGAATCTTATCGATATGTACAAAAATCTCCTGTCACGATGTTTGTCCGGGCAAATTTCCGAAACTACTGGACTGATTTTAATCAAATTTGGCCCAGATACGTAACATTGTTCAACTTAAAATATAGGCTATATTTTATTTCGATTAATGACCAAAAACCATGAAATTTTCGGAATTTTTTACTTTATCTTTATACGTAATAGACCTTTGTTAAGGAAGAGTTAATTTGCTACAATTTGAGCCCAACCGCAGCTCTGTAGGTCTAATAGAACCAGAGTTAAGTCCTATTATGTATAAAATGACCGGAATCTTATCGATGTGTACAAAAATCTTCTGTCACGATGTTTGTCCGGGCAAATCTCCGAAACTACTGGACCGATTTTAATGAAATTTGGGCCAGATTTCATTGTAACATTGTCCATCTTAAAATATAATACCACATTGCAAGTGAACATAATTGCATAGATGCCAGTTATATATACTAGTGGTCAAGCGACACTAGAACTAATAATTACTGTCTGGAAAAATATTTTGCAGTGTGTTAAAAATAATAACATATTTCTCTTGGGGTGTAAAAAATCTTCAGTCCAAAAATCATTGTTTTTCATCAATTTATTAACCGTTTCGACCTGCATGGTCATTTTCAATATACACCGATCTCATTAGTATACACTTTAATATATAGGTATACAAGGTATACACTTTTTATGCAAAAACATAAATAAGAAAAAATTCAATATTACAAATAATTACATAAAAACAACAAATATAGATTCAAGCAGTTACAAATTTACAAGTACTATAAAATTTTGGACTGACGATTTTCTACACCCCAAGAGAAATATATAATTAGAGCCCAGTACCCTTGAACCTAATTTAAATAATAACATTAAAGATTCTTTAGCAAATGGTATCTACCATACTGATAAAAGGCCTGGAATAAACTTGTAGTTATATCAACCAACAAAAAGAAAGGAAGGATGGCTTCAGGAAAGGAAAATCAATTGTATATAAAATCGTTAGCATTCATACTACTACAGATATACAAAGAAAGGACATAAATATTTAGGATAGCATAAGAAAAGAGTTGCATAGTAAGTCCAGAGTTACTAATCTTTAAAAGAGAGGGATATGAATAGGATGTCCTTGATATAAAGCAGCAGCATGACTTCATACCTAGGTAGCTTAAATAAGGCTGACCATGAGGCCATGGTAAGACTCTTCTTACTGTTCAAATCATTCTCATTCTTGGCATGCAATTTGATGTCGTCCATGTAAAGAGAATCGCTAACTGTTGTTTCCTGAGCAAGGTGATAACCTGTGCCTGATAAATTAATTAAGAAACTGGATTGATCACCAAGCAGAACCAAACAGGAGTCAGAGAATAACCTTGGAAGATTGCTCTACATATAGAGCAATTATAATTACTATCTTTCTTTTTCTTGCCTTCTCCCGGAGAATGCACCTACCCAAACATAAGTCAAGGGCTAGAAAAATTAATTTGAAATATTCATCACTTTTCGTTTCTAAAAACACTGCTTTCTTCATTTGTTCCAGAATATTACTATTTAGGTCAAATACTTTTATACTGTTCACCGTCCATTTTTGGGTATGATTGAAAGCAAAGCTTTCACTTAATCAAGCTTATAAATAAATTTATAGTAAACTTGTAAGCTTATAAATTTATTTATAAGCTTACAAGTTCATTTATTATTATACTCTTTCTTCTCCCAATTGAAATAGTTTCAAACACTTGGAGAAAAAGTTCTAATTTAATTTTTTATATAAAACTGAAAAAAATGTATATTCAATTTTAAATGTAAAGTACAGAAAAACTGTGAATGATTTTTGGGCTGATCCAAGCATTATTTTTTTTAATCATAGTCATGCTGTAACATGTATCATGCGCCAAGGACCAAGCTGTTTTGCACCTTTAAAACGTCAACATCCAACATACAACCCAATTTACAACAATCATGGTTTGGTTCACCAAAATTATTTTTAAGAACATTATATTTAACTAATGGGTTTAACAGTATTTTTTGTGGTGATGACAGAAAAAATTCTATCACCCCTAGATAAGTCACAAATTTCACCTGAAAATTTTAGGGTCTAGGCTTAAGAAAGACATATGTTAGCCTCCCATATCATTTTCATGGTACCGATTTGGAGAAAAGGAATTTGTCCCTTTTTTTACACAGGAGGGTGACCTATAGTAGCTTTCTGCAACAATGTACCTGGAATTATGAAATGCTCAAATCATGTTTGAACCAGAGGAATGGAGACTTTTCATCGATTCATCAAAAAGGAGTTTGAAAGCTGTACTTCTTCACAATGGTAACCGATTTACTTCTGTACTGTTGGACATTCAGTCCATTTGAAAGAATGCTATGAAAATCTTGAGTTTGTTCTTAAAAAGCTAGGCTACTCTGTCCATAAATGTACCATTTGCGGGGATTTGAAAGTTATTTCCATGTTACAAGGTCAACAAAGTGGTCACGCAATGTTTCCATGTTTCCTCTGTGAATGGGATAGCCGTGACAGGCAACAACACTATGTCAAGCAGACGTGCAGAAATGTTGAAAGACAAAGTTTAGTGGATCCTAAAAAGATCTTACTTCCACCACTTCATTTCATATTGGGATTAATGAAAGAGTTTGTGAAAGCATTACCCAATGAAGGAGAGTGTTTCAAGTATCTTTGTGAACAGTTTCCTGGTATATCCAATGCTAAGCTGAAAGAGGAGGTATTTGTTGGGCCTGAAATCAGAAAACTTTTAAAAGATGAAAACTTTGTCACTAAAATGGAAATGGGAGAAAAAAATGCCTGGAATTTATTTAAACTTGTAACAGGTTTTCTTGGAAACAAAAAGACCCAAAATACAAAACTTTGGTTGCTGAACTGTTACAAAACTACAAAATGATGGGCTGCAACATGAGTGTCAAAGTTCATTTCCTTCACTCACATCTGGACTACTTTTTGGAAAATCTTGTAAGTGAGGAACAAGGAGAGCGTTTCCATCAAAATATAAAAGAAATGGAGTGCAGATACCAGTGTCGATGGAATGTCAACATGATAGCACACTACTGCTGGATGTTAAAAAGGGAAAATTCAAAAACACAGCCGAAAAACTACCAAAAGAAGCTTTGATGGAAAATTTTACAAAGAATTAAAATAACTTGACAACACATGTGCATCACTTTTATGCTCATTTTAGCCAGGTATCGTTATTGTTTTTTCTGCTATTACTTCATGTTAAAATAATAAAAACAAATCCAAAATTTTCCATTTTTTGTAATTTTTCCAAAAACTTCAACTTTATTTTTTAGGCAAGCCTAATGTGATAGAAAAAAAAACAATGTCATTTTTTAAATCAGCGCAAACAACTATATAAAGATCAGGTAACTAAATCAAAACAATTTTTAAAAAAGCTTTTTAAAATTTGATGTATAAACGTTTTGTAGACTGTGACCTGTGTAATCTATGCTGTAGTTATTTGGGAGCTCATTTAAGTAATTACTACTTTGCAACATGGGTAGCGTCATAGCACCTTCACTCCTGAACATACTGTACATATTTCAAATAGATAGGATAAATATTTGAAGCATTCAGGATCAAATGTGGATAACTCCTTAATTTAAAAAAAAATATTTTTTCATTAGTTTAGTCAGTCCAGCAATTTTGTCAAACACTTTGCTGCCTAAATTCGCATGGCTTAGTTTTAGTCCAATTCTGAACCAATTCGAGAGCATTAGATAGTTTGACTAAACTAGCCGAAAATGAGTAAAAGTTAATTTTTGAAATGTAAACTTTGTTTCTGGATTACAATGACATATTGTAATTAAGAATAAATTAATTTTAGTTAATATTAAATTATAAAACTTATTGGCAACTTGTAAAAAAGTATCAAATATTTTTTATTAGATAAATATAATTATTAATAATAAATTTTTGAATAAACATAGTCATTCTTTGAAATTACAATAATACATTGTACAATTTTCAGATCTTAAATAATGAGATCAAGATTTACTAATGAACAAATAAGTTTACATAAATATACACAATAATATACATACATAGATAATATTATAAATACAGAAGAGTAGCGATATCATTTCTAATTACATAAAATAGCTTAAGGTACTGAAGAAATAACAATATACATGTTTTTTGTGTCTGGTCAAAGAACGTAATTTTTCATCATATTATACCTAAATAGAGTGGAATATGACCTTACTATTGAAGAATGTTTGGTTTTGTGGTGGGGAGCTTGTTTACTCTCGAGAGGGAAAACATTTTTTACTGCAATGACTGCTCATTTTTGATTTATTTTAAGTGAATTCTGAGTTTATTTTGTTTTGAATACAAGAAGTTTAAAGTGTTTTGTGTTTGAAATATTTTATTTGTGTTACAATTCAAATTGATTACAATATGAATACTTTAGATATTTATGTCTATTTAAAATATACTAAAAGCATATTCCTGGCTTCAAAAGCAAATATTTTGAGGAACCCTGTTCATTTTTCTCAATGTTAAGGTCTAACCAAGCAAACACAATCTTTTTCAACCCAGACACAAAAAATAAGTTCAATTTCATTGTCTAGTGTAATCAATAATAGGCAGTTTTGTATTCAAAGAATAAATAAAATCAAAGATTTACAATAAGTATAAAAATAAAAAAAACAATTATTGCTCCATGAGGTTTATTTCTTCAGTTACCCTAATAAACAATTAGTCATGGCAGCTTTTCAAATAAAATAATTTAATTATATTTAAATCTATATACTTGACAAGAAGTGTTGTATAAGGTTTAGTTTTACAGAAGAAAATGAGGTTTCTACTTATATTTCAAACATTTTTTTCCCTAAGAATGCACAAACCAGATAAAATATATACAATTTTTCACTGCTTGTCTTGTTTACATTAAAAATGTATGTAATTCTGGTGGATCTTTCGTCTGAATTCAAGACCTTTCTTCAAAATATGCAGCAAGACTTGTGTCCTGTAATATCCTAATAGAAAAATTACTATTAGTCAAAAGATATTACATTAAATAAAGGATATTCCTTCATGAATCACTCACAATTAAAATATGTTAATTTTTTACAAATTCAACAAGAAATAAATATATAGAATTACAAAGACTTTATTAAAAGCACGAGCCTTTTGGTACTTCATTTATATAAAAACAATGGGTAGCCAAATTAATAGCCACTTGCCACTTGATTTAAAAAAAAAATGTATTTATTGAAATTTACAACTGTATATTGAATACATGAAGTAAATATAGTGAAAGATAAATAATTTACTGAGATAAAAACAAGTAGAGAAACTACCCAGAGGTAGTACTCGAATAAAAAGTTCAACTTAGAAGGTCACAAGGCCATCTTCTTTTCAGAGGCCTCGGAGGATTATCAGGAATTGAAGAGGTTATTAGGTTTGAAACTAGTGGGTTTGAGTGGAAATGAAGTTTGCCATGAAAAGATTGATATCGGATTCGGGCCAAATCAGCAACAAATGGGACATTAAGGTCATTATGGATTACTTTGTTCATAACAAAGTAAGGAGCATTGAGGATTTTAGATTGTAATGATTGAATACAAGAGGAATTTGATGGCTTAATGGAGCCCCAAAGCTCTATTCCGTAAGTCTAGGTGGGTCTTATGATTGTAATGTATATGAGTCTTTTGCGAGCTGTTTCTTGGCGTTTCAGTTTAGTATGAGAATTCCACATGGGGATAAAAAAAGTTTAAAAAGCATCTGTGAACAGAATCAAGCTTTGCATGGGGGATCTATTAATTTGTGCCACCTTCTGTACATAAAATTGAATTAATACAAATGATATTAATAAACTAAAATTTAAAAATTACTTCATAAAAGCACCAATCTTCAAATCATTAGAAACTTCTGAAGCTACTTATTTACTGAAGTACATTTAAGATTTCGACATTTCCTTCTCCTAAAAATGACAATTTATTTACCCTCACTATTACGTACATTTCATTAATAACTACTAATTACAAAAAAGGCGTTAATAATTATTTAACCATATATATAGGCCATTTTTCAAATTTATTTTTTAAAAATGAAATACTCTATCAAATATAATAAATATATAATTGCTAATATGAGAGGAAAATAGTTGACGTATGATAAAATGGAGAACCGGAGATAGTTGGGGAGTGCAGTCAATAAAACACCAAATAAGTACTAGATCTATATTTAGTAAGTGCCGACGTTTCGACCTACAGTATAGGTCATCTTCAGGGCGATTTGGAGAGAGAAGCCGCTGGGTGCACCGGCTAACCAGCAATCAATTAATCTTCTCAAGCTCCTCTCTCCAAATCGCCCTGAAGATGACCTACACTGTAGGTCGAAACATCGGCACTTACTAAATATAAGTCTAGTACTTATTTGGTGTTTTATTGACTGCACCCCCCCAACTATCTCCGTTCTCTATAATTGCTAATATTATAATTTATTTTATTGTTATATGATATCATTTTTTAAATATTTTATTTGAAAAGAAAAGATATGACCAGGATCGGGACTCGAACCCGGGTCTCCACCTGTCCGTGGAGGTGCTTTAACCATCTGAGCCATCCTGGTTCGCTTAATAAGTAAATTATAATAATATTTAATGACTTAAGTCGACAAGATCCAAAAATAAAAGTAATGTTCAATTAACATTCTCCCCATGTATACATCGCAAATTACGAGAACACGGAGATATAGGATCAGTGAAAAGAAGAGATATGACTGACCGAGAAGCGAACCAGGATGGTTAAAGCACCACCACGGACAGGTGGGAGACCCGGCTTCGAGTTCCGGTCCTGGTCATATCTTTTCTTTTCAAATAAAATATTTAAAAAAATATATAATTGCTATTATTTGCTTGGAATTTCTAAAAAAAAATGTTGTATGAATTCATATTAAAACAGGTCATATGAAGTGGGGTATGAGTTGACAGTACAGCTCCCAAAAGACTGCTAGAGGTTCGAGTTTAGAGATTTTGTTTGGTTAATAATACATATATTAAAGTGATCTTGTAAATTATTGTTTTCAGGTCTCTGGAAAATATTGTAATCTTATGACACTAAATGCGTTGCTTAATTACTACGTGTGATATATAATCGAAGCTTCATAAGTTCTTAGAATTGAAAATGTTTCTAGTCTGCCTAATAAAATTTATAAGGATTTAATTTATCCTTACCTATATTTACCTTATATTTTAAAATAAATAATATTTTTAATAAAGAAAATGAAAATAATTAATACAAAAACGAAACAATATCTACCTGATTCAACTGAATATATAAGCCATTCCCGAAACGAATTGAAAAAATTCATCAAAAAAATCACACAATAAAATTCACCGAAATTGATCCGACCGTTCAGGAGGAAATCAATGACATACACGAGAACAAAAGAATTTTACATATAAAGATAAAGAAAATATATTAATTATTTCTCAATATTGAGCTATACGAATTTGCACAACATATAATTATTAATAACACTACAAAAAGCTTCACATATGAACTTAATATTTTTGATTAATTTATTAATTTCAATTTAAAAACAACACTAAGCTAGGATGCAATGCGCGAAAGGGTAAAAGACTTCTTATCTTCACAATTTCCACAATGCCATCAGCCAGACGCAATGCAAATTAAACACATTGAGGTTATAAACAATAAAATAAGTTAACAAACCAAAAAACTATACATATCAGATCAAAATGTGAACTTAATCTAATGATAATTATAATAATTAATGAAATTAATAACTTAATCAGATCAAAATGTGAATCTAAGCCATACTAACCAGTTTCCATTATAATATATTATTTTAATTAATAACAGAATATTCATTATACCCGATATCCAAAGAGTAGATGTCTAGATGAGGGAGAAGGAAGTACAAATAATAATCAACGCCTTATTTAGTCTGTTAACACAGCTTTCAAGAGTATTTCCAATTCTTGAGTAAATAAAAAAATTCTTGAAGCTCTGTAACAATAAATAAAATACGATACAGTAATAAGAAAAGTAACATAAGAGATAGATGATTAACTGATTTATTTTTAACACTCTTTAACAATAACCTTACTATGCTGTATATCCTAAGTCATAGATTTTCAAACCATGGTCCGCATCCCATCATATTCTCGAAACAATATCGATATTAGCTTTTTGTTCTAATCCTTTGCGCTTACATACAGGCTACTCATCCAACAGAAATCCTACATACGACTCTATAAGTTTGATTTTAGGTATCGATCTGTGCAATGCTGTTTTAGCAGTAATTAATAAGGTACTTTTTTTCAAAAATCTCTCTATATTATACATCTTGCTCCGCAATTTATACGCATTAGTAGAGAGTCGATTTATCGATGGTTCACACTCTAAGGGTTAAGACTCTCTTTTGCTCTTAGTTAACTAGTTATTAACATTACTAAGTAATAATAAGTCAACATTTAGATGTCTAATGGTTCACATTTTTTTAAAGTATTTCAATGCTGTTTGAGGTTGGAGGGTTATGAATTAATATTGCATAATTTACAGTTAAAATTTTTGGGAGGGTGCAATAATTTTATTCAATACCATACTCTTTTCCTCTTCTATCGCTGTGCAGAGTGAGGATCCTGCTTATAGAGCTTGGACAAAATCTCTTTCCCCAGTCCTCTTCTTTGGTTCCAGTCGATTCCTCTACTCCTGAAAGCATCCCTAATGCTGTCTTCCCAGGATATGCAAGGCCTTCCTCTGAGCCTTTTTCCTTTCATGTGGGTCTAGTAGGTCTTCCTGGCGATTCTCTCTAGTTCCATCCTAAGTAGATGTCTGAGCCACCTTAGTGATGGCATGTGATTTCATTTTCCGGATTTGTTTCTTTTGTTACACATGGATGAGTGGGAGGTAGAATAAAGGTTTCTGAATAATATCCAGCAAACATTTCAGCAATTACCTCAGTGTTGTCCGTAAGTTTACCATCATAGAGTAAGGTGTATCGAGTGGCTGAGTAATTTTTATAAATTTTTCTTATCTCATACGAGGCTAGAGGGGGTGGATGAGTTTATGGTTTTGACGAATTGTTTCCATGATTCGGATTTACTATTGTTTATAGTTCTTCTGCATATGGCTCTTTGTTTTTTATACTCGGTTAGATTTGTTACAGTGGCATTTTTCTGAAACTTCCTGTATGCTCTTCTACGGTTTCTTATAGCAGTTTTGCATTGTTCGTTGAACCAGGGAACAGAGGGTCTTTTAGTATTGTTTTTAGTTTTAGGAATCGCAAGTTTTGCTACTTGTAGTACGGTATCTATAAAAAGTTAACATCCTATTTCAATACTTATTTCAGACGGATGCTTTTCAGGTGGTTCAACGATTGATGAGAAGAGCGTCCAATCTGCTTTTTCGACTATCCACTGAGGTTTACTGTTTCTGTTCTGGTTGCAATTTTCGAATTTTATGCGGAGAGGGAAGTGATCGCTACCGTATAGGTCAGGTAATACTGTCCATTCAATGATATTGTATAGTGAGGGGCTGTACATGGAAAGGTCGAGAGATGAGTAGGTGCCGTAGGTGGATTATAAGTATGTGGGTTCACCTGTATTGAGGAGTAGAACGTTTGATAGGTCTATGAATGTTTCTATCATTCTTCCTCTCATATTTAGGTCTTTGGAACCCCACATTGGGCTGTGGCCATTAAAATCTCCGACAAGAAGAACAGGTTGGGGTAGCTTATTGTAGATATTTAAAATTTCTTCTGTTTGTATAAGTCAGTCCTGGGGTAGGTAATGTTGCAGATTGAGAAAGTAAAGCCAAAGTGAATAGTCACGGCTATAAATTGGAGGTTTGATTTAATTTCTATTTTTTTGGAATACACGGAATTATTAACGGCAATGAGGACTCCTCTACATGCATGATCATCGTTCGGACTGTCAGTACGATAAATGGCAAAGTCTTTTAACGAGATTTTGTCTCTTTTTTTAAGGTGCGTTTCTTGGAAGCATATACAGAATGGATTTTCATCTTTTATAAATATTTTTAAGTCAATAAAATGCGTTTTTAAACAATTACAATTCCACTGTATAAAGGCCATTTTTAGTTTTTAAAGGTGAGAAAGAATAAATAAATAAATAAAAGATTTGGAGGTCCAATCCGTTTTAAATTTCAAATAAAATAAAGTAAAGGAGTGGTAATATATTATATTGATAGTAAATGAGTGAATAAACCCAGAATAAGTCTTACCCACACATGCATTCGCACACGCACATATAGACCGGTATATATGAATACTCACATACAAAAAAATAAAATTTAATAAATAGATTAAAAATAGAGAGAAAATGAAAATTAATGAAGAATACACACACAAAAAAATAAATAAATAAAAAAAAATGTAACAAATGAAGATGGGGGAAAAAAAAAGGCAAATATACATGCATACCCATATGTACACATACAAATATACATGCACACACTCTAATATATTTGCCAGGAATATATAAATACAAACCCAACCATATCCATACACATACACATATGAACATCCATACACGCAAGCACTGGTATGTGTGTATACACTCACGCTCATATACACAGATATACCGGAGATGTAAATATATTCTCTCATTTTCGGACGTATAAAATAGTAAAGAAATGTAGGTACAGATATAAGCTTGTATTCATATGAAATATGTGAAATTATATTCATATAGTTGGTTGATCTGCATAAGTACGTAGTACATTGTATCGTATGAGGCTATTTTCATAAATACAGATGGATATATACTCGCTAAGAAAACGAGTAATAATAATAATAGGTATGGGCTATAGTTTTCAGAGCTGATATTAAATAGCTTATTGGTGTTCAACATCATAAACAGAGCAGAGATAAAAGTGAATAGGATAAACAGGGTTTGTAGTCTATAAGCTATAGTTTTGTCAGTCGGATTAGTATTATTGTTGCTACTAAGTTTATTATGGCTGTGTACGCTGTTATATAAACGATAATTATTGTTTAAGTACATATTTACAGGTGAATTAGGTTGTAGTTGTTGTTGTTTATTTCATTATACATAATGTTATAAATAGGTTTCGCACGTATCATTATTATTTTTTTCTAGCTTTGCGGCTGACCTGTTTTTTTATTATTTACTGTAGTAAATTCTCCTTCTGGGTCAACTTCTGAACATTGGGCATCCATGAGCTTAGACTCGATTGATAAGGAGAACGGGTCATCTCCAGGCCGGGAAGCAGCGGGAAGAGGAGTGGGGGTATCGCAGCGCTTACTAGATCGTGATTGGGATCTTGAAGCTCTGGGTGGCGCAGGAGTATTTTCCTGCACATTAGGTGAGGTTAAAGGGTTTAGGGTGAGGGAAACTAAAGGTTCTGAGGGAGGAGGGGTATGGATGTAGGGACTGGTAGGGGTAGGGAAGTAGGAACTGGGGGGGGAGGGTAAGGAGATAGGGAATGGGTGGGGGAGGGGGATAGTAACTGAAGAGTGAGTTGGATCGTAATTATTAGTATTATTATTTTTATGGTTAATCATGTTTTCTCCAAAATTAAAAATACTGTCTGTTTGTTTAGCTATATCTTTTTTTCGATATTATTTAATTTTTGTTTTGTTTTTCAGAATAACTTCTGTTGAATAGCACAGGATTTTGTTCTTTGTAGACTTTTTTAGCTTCATTTAAAGAAAATTTATTTGTTACTTGGGTGGCTTTTATTTCCTTTTGAATTTTGAAGATTTGACATGTGCGATCTAGTGCGTTGTGAGGGCCATCGCAATTCGCGCATTTAGCCGACAGGATGCATTTAATATTTTCTCGGTGTTTTGCCTGTCCACAATTTATATATTTGGCCTCTTGTTTACATTGGTTAGTAGGATGGGAAAATCCCAGACAGTTAAAGAAGCGCATGGGATTAGGGACGTATTGTTGAACTTTAACTTTCAAAAATCCTATGTCCATATAATCCGGATTAGTAGGAGTCAGAAACGTAACCACGTAGGTGTTTGTTAAAATTTCATTACCATTTTTTTAAATTTTTATTCTCATTATATCTTTAATTGTAGTTGATAATTCTTTTTTAATTTTATCGATCTCTAGAAATTGGAGATCATAGCAACGAATAACTCCCTTGCTGTAGTTCAGGGTGTTACTCTAATAGGGAATTGACCACTAAAAGTTTCACATTTTAGTAATTTTTCTGAATGCTTACCATTAGTAGTTTCTATGAGTATAGAGCCATCTCTCAATTTTTTTACATTTTTTAATTCACCCACATGTCCTGACAGAAATTTACTAATTAGAAATGGTGAAACCATTTTGAAGTCTTTATTATCGGTTCTTTGAACGATTAAAAAAGAAGGGCTAATTTGGATCGGTGTTGCGTAATTTTTTTCGTTTAACTGTTTAAGACAGGCACAAGGCCGTTTTCTTTTAACTTTGGGGCTACTGAGATCTATCGGATCTCCCATTGAAGTCTAATTAACAACCAAGTATAAACCAGAAAAATACAAATAAGAAAGGAAAAAAGAAAAGAAATTGTAAGTTCTTATCTTAGCTAGCCGGTGGTCTTCTCTCTTCTAATACCAAACACAGACTTGCACCACTGGATGTTACGCCAACCCCGTCTGCAAAGAAGTAGACGATTCGCGTATGGTGGCGGTAAAACAAGCACTTCTTGGTTTTAGTATTGAGTCTAATCTTCCCAGTTAAATTTCGACACTTTTTGAGGATAATAACACAGAAATTAACTTGCAAATTAAATATTTTTTTTAGCACACATAAACAAACATTTAGTTAAGAATTTATATTTTCTATGGATAATTAATTAAAAGTCGATGTTAATTATATTTTTATTTTATTACAAAATTTAAGTTATCACACTTAACAGTTTGTTATCTTACAATATTTTATTGAACATGAAATCTTTTATCTCTGTGGGTCAATGATAATTAATTAAAACTTGGGATAATTAAAGCACAATTTTTATAGTATACTGACTATCACATGTATCTCATCCAATCTGTATCCTACAACTCCTTCACAAAACAGCTTCCGAATCACAACATCATACAACTTCTCTTGACAAATTGAAACTCCTTGAAACAGACTGCCAATGGTATAGTAGAATAACTTGGAGAGATCCTATCTCCAGGACTCCCAATAGTCAAGTAAAATGAATTAGAGGTCCTCACTCTGCGACCTTCACACTGAGAGTGAATAACTCATGATGTCCTCTTCGCTGGACGTTTTTGTAGAGAGTGGGCTGAAATATCTGTGGAGGTCCTGTCCACTGGACTGTGGAATAACTGGAATAATTTGGGAAGTGCTTTCACTGGCACCTCCACACGCCGAGTGGGAAAAATATGGTGGGAGCTTGCCGGTAGTGGGCGGCAATGCCATTTGTACAATTTGGAAATCAGTTACACATACATAAAAATTGTGTTTATTGGACAAATCAGTATATTAGTTTGTTAAATAAGTAATTAATAAAATTTAGAATCATTTTTATTTACTTAATTTCCTCATAAATTCACATAAACTTAATAGTGGTCCGCTATTGATACGTCAAATATCGATAATTACTTTGATTTATTATTTAACACATTTTGAACCTCAACTATATATATATATATATCGTTGACTTATGTCAATTTTATATATATATATATATAAATATATATATATATATATATATATATATATATATATTATATATACCTAATATATATCAGGTATCTATAATATACTATAAAAATTGTGCTTTAATTATCCCAAATATATATCGGTCTCAGAGTATCCCTCGTTGAGTGCAGTGCTTCTAGTGTTTCCTCTATCATTTTTCGTCTCAATTTCCATTTATTAACTTATACGAGGGGTGTCCGTAAAATAAGTTTCCCTGTTGTGGCATGGCCGTGCAAGTTGCGGCAGGTCCCTTAGACGGCACCAGCGTGTCGCTTGGACTCCCCCCTCCACATCCCAACCCCGGTCAACTCGCTGCCACCATCAGTTCGGCCTTGACAGCCTTGAAAGATGGAGCTCCCAATCGCTTCCCCCGCCAGGTGTGAAATACGATCCGTGATCCGTTTTTTGTGTGCTAAAGCCAATTCGGCGACCGAAATTCATTCCCAACTTACGGAAGTGTATGGTGAAACATGCATGAGTGTCCAGATGGTGCGCAAATGGTGCAAAGAGTTTAAAGAAGGGTGCACAGAAATCATCCAATACCTACCCTACAGCCCCGATCTGGCCCCAAGTGATTACCATCTGTTCCCAAGCCTGAAAAAACACCTAGGCGGAACGAATTTTAGAACAAGAGAGGAATTGGAAGAAGAGGTCATGAAGTTCTTCAACAGCGCGGCGGCGGACCTCTATGACCAGGGCATCAAAAAAATGGTGACACGGATGCAGAAGTGCATCGATGTCAACGGGGACTACGTAGAAAAATAGTTTAATGTTCAAGATTTCTAATGATGTAATATATAATGGTAATAAAACATTTTTTTCACTTTTAAAAAAATAGGGAAACTTATTTTACAGACATCCCTCGTAAGTGAAACAGTATCAATCCATTATTAATTTATTAATAGCAGGTAACGTGTTAAAGAATTATTAGTGACATTAAATTTCATAAACAATTAAGGAATTCAACAATATTGAAGTAGTGAGAGTTGTTACTGGTGCTAATCCTACTAGTCTCCCAGTAAGTAAACAATCAGTTTGAAATTATTCCTAGCCATTTCCTTTTAAATTTACTTGATTATATATATTTTTTTTCATCTCTTCATTTTTTAAGATGGTTACTTGCAAAATTTGTAATAAATCAGCAGGCCGTGATGAGAAGGCAAGAGTAGCTTGCGTTACGTGCCTTCAGTCTTATCATATCAAGTGTGCGAAAATCGATTATATGAACTCAGAAATTGCTAAAATATGGAAGTGCCCTGAGTGTTTATTAGCGACTTATACAATGCCGGTATCCGAACCTAATTTATTGTTGAATATGCCGAGATCACTCACGGAGGAGTTCAAAGAGATGAAGGCTAAAATGAAATCCTTAGAAGAGTTGAAACAAATAAAAGAAACAATTCAAAAGCAGTCAGAGCTATCTTTCGAAAATAATGACAGACCACATAAAATTAAAAACCTATTAGAAGAGCAAAACAAACAACTGGAAAGAGTAATGCTAGAGAACAAATTTTTAAAAGAAAAAGTGTCAGTACTAAAGGGTCGCCTTAACCACGCCGAGCAGTACCAATTAAAAAACACTATTGAAATTAGGGGCATCCCAGAAAAGCAAGGAGAGACCACTAAAGGTATAATACTAAGCGCCGGGGCAGCCCTGGGCGTTAAACTGTGCTCCGAAGATCTGGACCACGTCGTACGGCTCAGGGCAAGACAAGAAGGAACTCCTGGCCCCATCATCGCCAGATTCGTGCGACAAGCCCTAAGGGACGAATTGGTTGGTCAGAGGAAAATAAAAAGGGACTTTTCCACTCGACACCTAAGCTGGGGTGATAATGAGGCACACCTCGTCTACGTCAGAGAAGCAATGACTCCTACCAAAAAGCATCTTAACTGGCTAGCCAGGCAAAAGCAGCTATCTGCAAAAATTAAGTATGTTTGGTTCAGTGGAGGGCGAGTCAGATGTAGACAATTGGACGGTTACCCAGCAGTGACAATTAGCAAGCCAAGTGATCTTGACGTTTTCAGCTGAATGTCGTCCAATAGTTACCTTAACTTTTCACTTTTATATAGATTTGTATTCATTTATAGTTATTTTTCATTCAGGTAGAGAAGAAGTGCTTCTATATTTGAAATTTATTTTTTATTTAAGCAGTTTCCTTTTTTTTACAACAGTTATTTATTTTTACGAATTTCTTTAATTTCATTTTTCTCCGAAAAGACAATTTTCATATCACTCAAAACTATCTTCACATCATTCACTCATTATGATCATTATTTAATTTATTCTTTACCCGAAAAGTTTTCATTTTCTATCCCTCAATCCGTATTCCGTTTCCCTGTCATTTCTTTCTCTCGTCCTTAGTAATGACTAATTTACTGAACTGTTGTCACATTAACACACAATCCCTTATTTCACATATTGATGAGTTTCAGAAATATTTCCAAGATAACTTTTACCATGTCACAGCGGTCTCCGAAACTTGGCTCAAACCTATCATTCTTCCCTCTCAATTGTTCCTTCCTAACTATTCTCTCATACGTCATGACAGATCTGACCACAGGGGAGGTGGAGTTGGTATATATATCCATGAAAGCCTTAAAACTAAAATCTTTCTTCAATCTTCCGCTTCTAGCTTTCCTTACCTAGAATACATATTTGTTGAAATCTCAACTTTCTCCTCTCCTCTTCTATATCCCATAGTATACCGACCCGGTGTCCTATCGCAATTTGGATCTCCTTTCCTTCGAATCACTTCAATCCGATTTAAGTTCCATCAACTGGGACGTAATTTACTCCTATAGTTCCATCGATCAGATGGTTTCCACCTTGACTTCCAATCTGTAATTAAACATCCATGCTCCTTTAAAAACCCTAACCTTACGCTGTCCAACGGCATCTTCGCTAACCCCGGAAATAAAAGAAATGATGAAGAAAAGAGAAGCAGCTAGGAGAAAATTTCATCGCACACGTCTATCAGTAAACTATGCAGGTTTCAAACTACTTCGCAATGAAACATAATCTGTAATACGTCGTGCAAAATCAAACCACATCCAATTCATCCTCTCCAATGCAACCGATCCCAAATCCAAATGGAAAATACTCCGACAATTATCGCCAACAATATCCAGTAAACTCTGTTCCTCTTCAATCACGCCAGACAATCTCAATAACCACTTCGTACCCAACACATCTACTAAATCCTCATCCGCTACCGATATTGATCATATAAACTTTAACCCTGATAACTTCTTTTTCTCCCATGTATCATTTGACGAACTATTAAACGCCATTTTGAAATCGCGCACCAGTGACTATGGTCCCGACAATATTCCTTTAAAGCCACTAAAATCCTGCCTTCCTGTCATAATGCCCGTATTACATCATATTTATAATTTCTCGTTACAAAACTCCGTATTTCCCACGCCTTGGAAAACCGCGTTAGTGCGCCCGCTAAATAAAGTTGAAAATCCCTCCTCTCCAAATGACTTCTGCCCTATCTCCCTTCTCTCTAACCTCTCAAAAACATTAGAACGCCTAGCCCAAAACCAAATTTCAAATTTTCTAGAAGAACGTTCCCTCATTAACCTTCTCCAATCCGGCTTTCGACCAGGCTATTCAACTCAATCCGCTCTCCTCAAAATCACCCATGATCTCCATACAGCAATTGAACAACAAAAATTAACAATTCTGATCCTTTTAGACTTTTCCAAAACCTTCGACACAGTAGACCACAATATCCTTCTCGCCAAGCTACAAAACTTACCTCTATCCAGCAGTGCTCTAGGTTGGTTCAAGTCTTTCCTCTCAGATCGCTCCCAATATGTTCTGGTCCCCGATCAACATCCTTCCATAACCCTTCCGTTATCCTGTGGTGTCCACCGGGTTCATCACTATCCCCCACCCTATTTACCATTTACATAATCCAATCCTCTTTCTAAACAATAATCCTATCAAATTCTACCCAACTGTCAAAAACCTTGGAATTACTTTTGACCAAACCCTTTCCTGGAAAAACCATATCTCTGAAATTTCTCGTTGTACCTTCTCCACCTTAAAGCGTCTCAATTACCTTCGTCACCTGTTCCCTTTTGAAATCCGTAAACTCCTAGTTTCTTCCTTAATTTTCCCCCATTTTGACTATTGTTGTACAGTGTATGGGGGGTATCTCTGGGGATCTCGAAGCAAAATTAAAACGGTTGCTTAACTGCTTCGTTCAATTCATCTTTGGGATCCCAAGAGATGCTTCGGTGACCCGATATTACGAAGAATTGAAATGGCTCTACCCTTCCTACCGCCGTAAGTACGTCTTAGCATCTTTCCTTTACCAAGTTATCAAATCCCGCCGACCATCTTACATTTTCGATCTCCTTCAATTCAAAACCACAGTCCTCTCCTGCAACACCCGTTCTCGGCTCTCTGATCTATATACAGCATCCCAACGAACAGCAGCTTTTGACAGAGCTTTCCTTATCCGATCCTCCTCCCTTTGGAACTCTATACCTTCTTCCATTCGTCGTTCCAATAATCTTCCAACCTTCACATCCCGTATATTCCAGCACCTATTATCCCTACAATTACCAAAAAATCGAAAATAGTAGGGGATCAGTTTTGACTTAATGTTCTCTTTATTCGATGAATGAATGATGTTTTTTTTTATGCACATATGTGTGTGTTATTTTGTATTCATATATATGAGTATGTAGAATTTAAACCACGTACATATGTATTATTAATGTCATATAAATAGATATTAAAAAAGACAAAAAGGGATTTCTTTTCTTCTAATATGTTTTTAAAATACTGTTATTGTAGGTAATTCATATTTTTTATTTGTTAATTTTTTTTTTATTCGTTCTCACTTATTAAATTAATTGTAATAATTAATTAAATGTAATTATTTTACACTCTAAGACATAATAGCTTACAATGCCTGTATTGTTATTCTATAGGGACTCGTCCCAGAATAAATAAAGACATTATTATTATTATTAGAGTTTGTGTTTATACTTCGAAGAGTGAAGATCTACGTTCAGAGCTCCTGAGGATTAACTACAAGCGATAAGTCACATTTAGTTTATTTTTTCCGTTTTAAATTATTTTTCTTTCCTTAAAGTATTTGTTTTACCTCTAAATAGAAGGGTTTTTTTATTTTTTATTTTATTTCATTTTTTCTAACGAAATGGCGGAATCTCCGCCTGTAAAAAAGAAAAAAGTGAGATATAGAAATGTTATTTCTAATAATGAAGGAAACTCTTTAAAAACTAGTGTCAAATTCTTAATTATTAAAAGAAATGAAGCGGATGATGAGGGAAATTCTCTAGACTTCAAAAAAGTATCACCGTTTTTTATCAGTAAGAGCCTAAAATCTATAATCGGTGAAGCTAAAACAGTCAAAAAATTGAGAGATGGGACTCTTTTAGTCGAAACTATGTCAGCAATTCAAACGGAAAAACTTATAAAATCTAAAACCCTATTAAACCTCCCCGTTATTGTCGAGCCACATGCTAAATTGAACACCAGTAAAGGAATAATATGGTGTGCAGACCTTCACAATTGTTCGATCGACGAAATAAAAGACAAACTAAAAACTCAGAATGTAGTAGATGTTAAAAGATTGACGTTTTACAAAAATAATGAGCAACAAAAAAGTAATAACTACCTGTTAACCTTTAACAGCCCCACCATACCCAACGAAATTAAAGTAGGTTTCTATAACATAAATGTGAGACAATTCATTCCAAACCCCACCCGCTGTTATATTTGTTTGAAATTCGGTCATACTAAAAATGTATGCAAAAAAGAGCCGCTTTGCAGACTCTGTGGCCAAAATAAGCATGAAGGAACAGAATGTGTTAGCCCTATAAAGTGTGTTAATTGTAACGAGCAGCATGATTCTTTCTCCAAAAAATGTCCAGTGTTTCAAAAAGAAAAAGAAATTAAAGGCATTCAGGAGGCCGAAAAGATAACATACTTCGCAGCTAAAAATAAATTCGAATCGTTACATCCCTTGTCAACACGTATAACCTTTTCTAATATAGTTAAAAATACTAAAAGTGTTAGTGTTCAAACAGATAATATAAATGACAATGTTAACATCTTTAAGAAGCCGTTAGTGCCTGAATGCAATAAAACCTCTTTATCTATTGCCCGTTCGGAAACGATTAAACCGGACCGGGCCCCCACTCCCATTCCCTATTCCCACCACCTCCCTACGTCAGCTGGGCCATCAGCTGGCTCCATTCCTCTTCCAACTCCTTTCATATCAACTTCTCCTCCAGCTGACCATAACCTTCCTTCCCTACCCACCAAACCGACTTCTTCCCTGGCTCCGGAACCGGCCAAAATTACGGAAGCTGAGTCCACTATCCCTAAATCTCCCGCGGAACTCCCACTTTTATCTTCGGATAAAACTAGTTGTGACGGAACCACCTCATGTCGCAGGAACTTCGACGACATGCAAGGTGATTGGACACTAGTAAAAGACAGACGATCAAGAAGCAGATCGCGTAATAAGTCACAAAACCGAGCGCTTAGTAAGGAAAAAATGGAAACAAATTAAATAAAATAATTAGTATTGACCATATATTATTTGTTTATTTTTATATCTGTTTATTTATTTATTTTTTCTTTCTTTAGTATTTTTGTTTTCATATCTTAACCATTTTAACAACTTAATTTCATCTCTACCTGTTACCTATTCTTATTTCATTATTTATTCCAATATATTTATTTACATTCATACTTAAAACATGCCACTCACAACAAATATCATTCAATGGAATTGCAATGGTATAACTGGTAAAAATGAAGAGTTGAAATTAATCATTAAAAAATACTAACCAGTAGCTGTATGCCTACAAGAAAGTAAGTTGCTTCCTCACAAAAAATTTAATCTCAAGGAATATAATATTTATAGAAGGGATTTTGAAAACAGTAATATAGCTTGTGGTGGTGTACTGACCGCGGTCCACAAAAATGTTGTATCCGAGCTGGTCCAAGTAGAAACTTCCCTCCAGGCGGTAGTGGTTAAGGTCTTCCTCAAATTCCCTGTCTACTTGTGTAACATGTACCTACCTCCAGATAATTTTTCAGAAAATAGTTTATTAAATCTTTTCAAACATTTACCATCTCCGTACATTTGTGTAAGCGACGTCAACGCCCACCACACTTCCTGGGGCTCCTCTCATTGCACAACTCGGGGAAATCACATTAGGAGAATCATCGATACCACCGACTCAGTCATCCTAAATACGGGAGAGTCAACTTATTTAAGCCCGGCTTACACCTTTTCCTCCATCGATATAACCTGGTGCTCTTCAAGCATCTTTCCGCATTTATGTTGGCAGGTTGCACAAGACCAGTACTCTAGTGACCACTTTCCGATAGTAATCTCTCTCCCTAACGATAACCCCATAAAATCTAAACATCCTAGATGGATCATGGAAAAATCTGACTGGTTTGCGTTTCAAAAAAAACTAAACAAATGAATCAGAACTACTATCAGCTAGCGGCAGCGACGAGAAAACCCATTTGATAACAACAGCGATTCTGGAAGCAGCAGGCCTTTCAATCCCAAAGACCTCCAACAAAACGAGATCACGCAAAAATGTACCGTGATATGATGAAGAATGTAAGGCCGTTATTAAAAGAAGAAGAAAAGCCCTGAAAATATTTCAAAAGGAACCCACTTCTAACAACCTAATAGAATATAAGAAGAGCCGTTCACTCTCCAGAAGAATAATCAAGAGTAAAAAGAAAGCATCCTAGGAAAATTTTTAGATAATATCACAACTAATACTCCCCCAAGCACATTCTGGAAAAAGATACAGGGTATTACAGGAATATATAAAGAAAATCAGGTGGCTCTCCTAATCGGTGAACAAGTAGAACAAAAGGAGGAATTGTTAGCTGAGCGTTTTGCGGAATTTTATTCAGGCCTATACTCCTCGAAAACACATCATCCACTCGATAACTCCGAACAAAATACAAACGCGAATCAAGCAGAAAAAGAGTATAACCTTCCTTTCACCAAAACCGAATTGCGAGCCTCCATAAAGGATCTAAAACCTTCCGCACCGGGAATAGATGACATTCACAACGAGATGTTAAAACATTTACCAACACAGGTTCTGGATACTCTTCTGACCCTATATAACCACATATGGCGCTCGGGGGACTTTCCGAACGTCTGGAGAAGATCTGTAATTATTCCAATCCTCAAAAATGGAAAAAATAAGCTATTTCCACCAAGTTACAGGTCTATTTCACTTATAAGTTGTATGTCGAAACTGCTTGAAAAAATGGTGTACAAACGGCTGATATGGATCTTGGAAGAAAATAAATTACTATCGAAGGAACAATGTGGGTTCAGAAAAGGACGCTCTACCTTAGACCATCATGTTACCATGGAATATGAAATAATGAAATGCTTCGTTGAAAAAAAAGAATGCATAGGCATTTTTTTCGACATTGAAAAAGCTTACGATAATTTAAATCCGACGCTTGTACTGCATCAGTTGAAGGAATGGGGATTCGAGGGTCGCATTCTCACCCTGATAGGAAACTTTCTACGGCACCGCACGTTCCAAGTCAGGATAGGGAATTATTTATCCTCGGTTAAAACAATGTCAAACGGAATACCTCAGGGTAGTGTATTAAGTTGCGCCTTATTTGCTATTGCCATCAACAAAATCACTAGTGTTATTCCAAAACCCATAAAATCGTATTTATTCGTAGACGACCTAGCCTTACTACTTCCGTTCAGCAATCGAAATCAGGTCACGAAATCTTTACAGATGTGTTTAACAAATTTAGAATCATGGTCAAGACAATCTGGATTATATTTCTCAGTTGATAAAACAAAATGCATGCTCTTCTCAAGACGGAGAACACCAACATCTCCCCCAGACTTATTTTATAGAGGCGCAAACTTAAATTTCGAATCCAAAGTCAAGTTCCTGGAATTATTACTTAACTGCAAACTAGACTGGAAGGAACACATTAAATGGCTGAAGGAAGAATGTGGAAAACGGCTAAACGTGCTCAAAGTCCTGGCAGGAAGCTCATGGGGAGCAGACAGAAAAAGTATGCTGAGAGTATACACTTCTTTAGTCAGATCGAAACTGGATTACGGCAGTTTTATATATGCTTCAGCCAGTCCCAAATTGCTGACTGCTTTAGATTCAGTCCACCACGCGGGCATCCGTCTGGCTACTGGTGCCTTCAGAACTAGCCCAGTGAACAGTCTTTGTGTAGAAGCAGGTATAGCTCCGCTGGCTGTTAGGAGACATCAACTGGCCTGCGGATATATCGCTAAACTAAAATTTAATGAAGAAAATCCAGCATGGAAACCAGTTTTTCAACCTAGAAGCAGGAGATTTAACGATGTCCGAAGATTACCCACCCCACTCGGAATAAGAGTAGGAAGACACATAGAAGAAATCAGATCCTTGCAAACCTCAGTCAATGAACATTATTACCCTCCATGGACCCTCAAACTACCTACAATAGATCTAACTCTTTCCAAATTTAAAAAATCTAGCACCCCAGATTATGCATATATATCAGAATATCTAAGCATAAAAGACAAATACAGAAATAGCAAATATTTGTATACAGACGGTTCAAAAACACACTCCAATGTAGGATGTTCCTTTACCATAGGCTCAAAGACAATTAAATATAAGCTCCCTTCCATATCGAGCAACTTTACAGCGGAATGCTATGCTATCAGTGCAGCACTCTACCATATCATGCAGTGTAATGAAGAAAACTTTTTAATATTCACCGATTCACTTTCCGCAATATCAGAACTAAGCAACATACATACAGACAATCAAATACTTAAGAAAGCGCAGAACTATTCAACAATGATAAAAAGTCAGGGCCAGAATGTAATAATAGCATGGATACCATCCCATGTTGGAATTAAAGGCAACGAGGCAGCAGATCTAGCAGCAAAGGAAGCAGCCATGTCAACTCTAGATGAAATAAGAGTCTACACTCCATCAGATCTCGGAAACAGCCTGAAATCCCTAGCAAAGAAGACCTGGGACCAGCTCTGGGAAAGTGTAGAGGACGGCAACAAATTAAAAGGCATCAAAAAAGGAAAGTTCTAACCGTACCAACAGAAGAGAGGAAGTTGTCCTAGCAAGATTTAGAATAGGTCACACCCGATTAACCCACGGATACCTCATAGATAAAGAAGCTCCACCTAAATGCACATCCTGCAAAGTACAGCTATCCATCGCTCACATTCTAGTAGATTGCCCGCGTTACTCAGCTTACTTTGAAAACTGCAAAATAGAAAGAAGACTCCACTGGATGTTGCAAAATAATGTTTTGAGCGTAAACAAAGTAATTGACTTTCTAAAAAAATATAACCTATATAGCAAAATTTAAAATTAAAAAATAAGCCAAAACAAACATAACCTAAAGGACACGAATGACCTCTGTAGTTGAGTGTCCAAAAACCACAAAACCTAACCTAACCTATTATTATTATTAATAATATATATATACCTATTTTCTTGTATATGCACAAGAAAATATATGAAAAATTCAGAATAATATTAATATAACATTAATTACCAATCTGTGTAAATGAAGTCATATCCAGGAATGATCATTTCAATTTTCAATTTTCTATTTTACTCTATTCCTCGAGGTCCATCTATAGGCATAGTATGAAGAACTTCATCCAATAATTGTAGCGCTCTGTGCAAATGAACCTAAATATTTTTTACATTTAATACAAATCCAGATATTAGTAATAGTACCTAAAATAGATAATTCTTATTTTGAAATCATCAACTTTGTTTAGTCCCATAAAATAAATTGAACAAAAAATCAAGCCACAAGCTTCTGCCATACCAGTGGTTGACTAAATAAAGAAGCGAAAGAGCCAACTGTTTTAAGGGACTCATGAGCCCTAAAATAATATCTTCAAACAATAATTCATGCAATAAACAACTAATGAAAATAAATCAAGATACTGAATAAATTCTCTTCATTTTATAACTTATTAGACATGGAATAGTAATAAGCATATAACTTATTAAATAATGAGTATTAAACATATACTGACATAAAAAATGAAGAGAAGGATTACAAAACAATAATGAATTTTGTAAACTTCTCTCTTATCTTCAATGGTATAAAATGAATATGTTATTCAGAACAGAGTTATCTCCAGATCTTATTAAAGCCATTTTAAAAGCTACTCTCTTATTACTATTAGTATACATAAAGTAATGTACTCATTGCTCTAAGTATTGTTATGTATTTTTACTAGATATGTAATATATCAACAGCAACAAAACCTATGTACTTAACTTATGAAAACAAATACATACAATTACTGAGAAAATAGCACATACAATTCTTTAGAGATGTAATAAAAATAGAAAAGCAACTTTCTTGGTATTCAATTTTTACTAGACTAAAAAAGAAAAAGAGATGATAAATCCTATGATGATAAGGTTTGGGGCAAGTATGTAACGAACTTTTATTTTAAATTAATCGATATTTCGAGCAAAACGCTAATTTGTTTTTCTATACAGCTGCTTTTTAGTACTTATATTACTTTGAGAACATTAGAGCAAAAAGTCCCTTAATCTCATGAAACATAACTAAAATAAGATAATAGATCATTGAGTAGGAAAATAAAGTAGCATTTTTAACAAAATATTTCCTAATTTAAACATTGTTGCTTGTCAAATTTTATCACCTAGCCTTTTAATTAAAGAAATTTATATAAATCAGATTAAGGCCTATCATAATTTTATCTTAAAGAATAGTTACTCACTTCAATCCAGCATGGAGTGGCTTTAATTGAGCTTCGTGGGTAATCAGGGCCCCATCCTTTAATGAAACTTAAACGTAAAATGCACAGCCTCCTCAAATCATCAACTCCAATACATGCAGAAGAGCTTAAACCTAGATTAAACACATTAAACATGATAGATTTTTATACTAATTGCAATATGCAATATAATGACTATTAGACCCAGTACTATTCTGATAACTATTAATAAGTTTGAAAAAAAATATAATAATAATTGGAGTTCCTAAGAATTGGAAGAGATACGAGGGGTGATCAAAAAGTTCCAGGACTGATTTTTTATTAATTTATTTAAAAAATCTACAGGCTATTGGACGTCGTCCCCTTCAAAGTACTCTCCTTGGGAAGCTATACATTTTTCCCAACGATGTTTCCACTGTGTGAAGGACTTTGAGAAATCATCTTGTGAAATGGTGTGTAGCTGCTCCAGCGATTTTTTTTTAATGTCATCTACGGACTCAAATCTCTTTCCCTTCATGGGTCTCTTAAGTGTTGGAAACAAGAAAAAGTCTGCAGGGGCAAGGTCAGGTGAATATGGAGGCTGGGGAATGACCGTCATTCCATTTTTGGTGCAGTAGTCGCGAATGAGCAGTGCGGAATGAACAGGCGCATTGTCATGATGCAGCACCCACTCACCGCTCCGCCACAACTCTGGTCTCTTCCTCCTTATTGCCTCGCGTAAATTTCTCAGGGTTTGAAGATAACGAAAGCGGTTAATGGTCTCACCTCGTGGAAGAAATTCATGGTAAACAACACCCTTCCAGTCGAAAAAAACAGTAAGCATGACCTTGACGTTTGATTTGACCTGACGTGCTTTTTTGGGGGTTGGGGAGGATTTTGTCTTCCATTGTGATGACTGGACCTTCGTTTCCACGTCGTAGCCATAAACCCACGTTTCATCTCCAGTAATGACTTGTTTTAAGAAGTTTTCATTGGCATTTGCCATTTCAAGAAGTTCCTGACAAACTTGAACTCTGTGTTCTTTCTGCTGCTCAGTCAACAGTCTCGGAACAAACTTTGCAGCCACCCTTCTCATCTGCAAATTTTCTGTTAAAATCTGTAGTAACTAATGTAAACCATCTCACGAATGGTTAGTCGACGATTAGAACGCACGAGACTGTTCAATCTTGCAACATGATCGTCGTCAGTCGAAGTTGATGGGCGCCCTGAACGAGAATCATCTTCACACGATGTCCGGCCTTCCTTGAACCTTTTGTACCACTCATGACACCTTGACCGACTCAGACATTCATCACCGAAAGCCACTTGCAACATTTGAAAAGTTTCAGTAAACATTTTACCCAACTTCACACAAAACTTTACGCAAACGCGTTGCTCTTCCTTTACATTCATTTCACAAAATCGCCGAACACAAAAAACTTTTTTTTTACGAAAACAGCAGTAACTTTGCAATGAAGAAGGTTATCAACAAACTGAATAAACAGCTGAGCTCAGGAAGAGTCACGCTAAACAATGCTGCCAACCGCACTGCTCTATGACACTCCATTGCCGCGCAATCTCAACAGTCCTGGAACTTTTTGATCACCCCTCGTACTATGTAAAATAAGTATTTTCATGTCAAAAACATTTAAATGTTAGCAGCAGTGTAATATATTTGTATAGAGCTTGTTTTGTGCATATTTTTATGGCTCAAACCGAAATATAGAAGTTAAAAACTCACAGCAATAACAACTAAGACTGAAATGATACTATGTCAACTGAACTAATATTACTAAGTCAAGACCTTCCAGGAACAGGGTCAAGAAGTTTTAATAAGAATCAATCAACTCACTAACTGCTGGAGCGATTCCGCCGACACTGTGAGGTCCTGGAATGTGGCCAGCAACGGCTGCTGCCTGAGCTGCTGCGGCTGCTTGTGCAGTAGCAGCTTGGTGTTGCATTTGGGTATGACACTGCCTCAAATCAAATACCTGATAAAAAAAAATTAATTAATGGTAATATAAATGACACCACAAAAGAGGCAATGTAACTATCTCATTTTAAAAAAATGTTAATATTTGTAAATTTTATTCATAATTTGCTGATAAACCTCTTTATCTCAATAAAATTTCACTCTAAGGCTAACTAATAATAACTAAAAATCAACAAAGAAATATAATATAAAACAAAAAATTGCAAAATTTCCTATTTGTCTTCATTTAATATTAGCAACTGCTAGAAGGGAGAAAAAGTCTGACCTTAATATACGCAGATGGGTAAATTTTGTGAACAGCATCTCCAGGTGACCTTCCTGCTTCCCGATCAAGGTAGTAAGACTGGACAAAGACAGAGTGGTCGGAGAGGCACCTCAGCCACACATCACCTTCTCCTCTTAAATCAAGTTGGACGCCTTTACCTATGTGCAACCTGTGAATTTTTAATCACTTTGAAATAAATTACTAATAATAAAATTCTTATTTCTTAAATACGGATAAACATATACACCTATGTATGCATGTTAACATATATACTAAAGAACTGAGTAAAAAAAAAAAGTAGGCAAAGGTAATGTTGCAAAACATCTACAATTCACTTTGATCAGATCTGACATAAAATAAATGTATTAGTAAATACTGAGCAAATTATTATTGAAACAGAGTGTTTATAATCTAATAATTAAAGTGTTGTTTAAAAATATATTTAAGATAACAGCACAAGTTCATGATATTTTAAAATGCATTACTGATTCAGGACAGTAATTTTTGCTTGCATTGAAATAAGGATAGTATAAACAAATGTTTTTGTGCTTCAATTTTTATACAGATATGTTAGTTTTAACAAAATAACAGGAGGGGAACTCTTATCATTAATTCCCGACCAACCAACACCACTCCCTCATTATTCTTTCCCTAAGTAGGAGTTTGCTTTGATAGATCTTCGACCAGATTACTTGATAGTGAATCTATGGCAAGGATTTATGTATTCAACTAGATAACAGCACACTTTGGTAATGGACCAGCACCAAGTGCAGAGGTGATACATCAGGTAGAAAAAAGTATTTGATACAGTAAAATTTCATGCAGTCAGAAGAATTCATAGGAAGACCATGATGACATCATTTAATGTCATAGCACCAGGTTAATCACATGGATCCCCAGATTACTTAATTAATATGGGTCCTCAGATAAGAATAAACAACTAAACATTGAATTGAAATTTAAAAAATCAACTCAAACCCCACAGTATACTACTTTTGTTTCTGAAAATGAAGCCAGGCTTACATTGACTGAGATTTTTAAAGGGTCTATTCAAGTGGTCTGTGTTCATACTACCACTAGATATTGGACATTCTTCTAATATCAATTTCCCTTATTCGATGCACAATTGACATATCCCATCAAATCTTAAAATTTTATGCTTGAGAGAAATTTGTATTTATCATAACATTTCCATATATAATAATACATAAAAAAAAAAAAAAAGGCATTTCAATAACCTAGTCCGTTCACTCTGTTCAGTACGATGCACATTACTAAGTGCTCCAAGGCAAAATCTATTTGCTCCTTCAGGATCAACGTAGCCATCGACAGTAACACAAGATGAAGTAGAGGAAACTTTGAAAGTCTCCCCGACTTGTGTATCGAGTTCAAAGTAAGCAATGGAACACCAATGCTCAGGCGCTGGCTGGCTGGATAGTAAACCTCCGACTGCCATTTCGGATCCCACTCCAAGATTCCCTAGAAATAACAACGAAATATATAACCAACTGAGTCACATAAATAATAATTAATGTTATTTATTTTATACACTAAAACTTGATCAAAATAATTTAAATTTTTTTCTATTCCAAAAAGACGCAATTAAAAGTTATAAATCATTCTAAATGAAATCCTAGATCAATTTCATTCACACATTGTATAGAGACTTTAGAGAGGTTACAATTATATTATTTTCAATCATGTTCAAGTAGTTTTTATTCACTTAAACCAAAAACATCTGATCTAGCCAAGGCTAATTGAATCAATTTAATAAATCCAAGCACAAACAGTGTGTTTTTTAAAGCATTTTCGCTCGTATATCATCAATTTTGTTTAAAAAAATGTTATAAAAGGATGGTACGGAGAGATGAATGCAGTGTAACAGATTTTTTAATTAGTCTAATAATAAGGTTTTTAGAGCAGACTAGATTCTAATTTGTGATTGAAGTAAGCTACTGAAAGATTCTATATCTATTGATCATAAAAAATTCAATTGCTTACAGTACATATTTTGAAGAGTTTGGTGAGGTGGGGGTTGCATACTCTGTGTGTAAGAAAGAGTGTAACTGCTCCATGCTGGTTGCTGAGTAGGGCTAGCGTAACCCTCACTTTGTGCTGGCCCAGAGCTTTGAGGGCTAGTCCTTTGTACATTAGCACTATCATTCACTGAAAAAAACAAAATGATAAAAAGTGTAGTTAATAAAGTTATATGTGGAACTTTATAAATCTATGTCACAACAAAATCTAGAATGATTTTGAAGTTAATACTAAATATACACACACTGTGGGAGAAGGGGTAGACTTTTTATTTAAAGGATACTTGATGGCTTTTTCACAGCTGAGTTCCTAAGAGAGATCAGATAAAAAGGAAAACTGGAAGGATTTCTAGTATACATAATTTTACAGCCTGTACTAGTTGCATTAGTATTTCATTATAGTGGATAAAAGGTCTAAGGGAGAAAAATAAAATTTGTCATGGTCGAATAGAATGGCAAGGCTAAAGCAGGATGAGGAGAGTGGAGAGGTCAAGGAACCAGATAGAACATGTGAATTTAATTCATTAGATGGATTTGAGAAATGATTGTGAGTGAGGAGATCTCTCGGGTTCCAAAGGGATGTTGGAAAAGGAGTAGCTATGTCGATTTGAAATCAGGATACAGCCATCAAGTAGTCTTCATTGACTAGGTTCAGGATCTGGATGTCTTTTATTGTCAGCACTATTGCAACACACAAAAGTTTGGCACACTCATAGGATTTTATGGAGTATTCTCATTTTTAGCTCTGATGTTATCTAATTACCTATACTTTTAACATATCTATATCTACTTAGAAGCTTTATATTACTTATAATGCTCATAGAAAAACATAACAGTATAATGCTAAGTAAAACTAAAGAAAATTAAATATAAAAACATGGAAAAAATTATTTATTTGGTTGCTGACTTACATTCTTACTCAAATTACTAACTTGGTTCATAATTACTTACCACTTGGACTTTCAGGAGTATCTTGTATTGAAGGTTGTGACATAAGTGAATAAAATCCTGACTGGGAAGCCTGAGATTCAGAGGGAGATACAAGAGGAGAAGCAGCACTAGTAACCAAAGAATTGCTACCTCCTGCATTATTGTTCCCTGCAATAATATTTCATTAAAATATAGAAAAGAACAAACAAATCCACTGAAAATTAGCCTTCATAGAAGTATATAAAGTGTGATGTCATTTTCTAAAACATGATAGTATAGCCATACATGCACATGAGTGTGCACATTCACCCAAGCATGCACACACAGATGGTTGAAAAAATATAAGTAACTTAATGGTCAGTCTAGCCATAGATGCCCACCTGTCTACATCGCTCTCTCCTTATCCTGCTTGAAGTTCAGTGTTCTTCTTTGTGCTATTTTTTGTATTGCTTTCTTTTCATGATAAATATTATACTATCGATTATTATTTTTAGTATATTATACCGTAAGTATACTCATATTGAGAGAAAAGGTTATTGAAACAATTTGCTAATTTAAAGTGCTGTGACCTTGACAACGGCGAAGGATTTGCTTCTAATACCAACAGCATCAGGTTGTAGTTGAAACAAATAAACAATCGTTTAGTTATATTTATTTAATGGTTCAGAGCACTGTTTGTAACAGCGTCATCACCCGTCATGACAAAAACAATATTTCCTGCTCTAAATGCAGTCTTATATTTCACAGGTGGTGCTTTAATTTCACTGATAAAGTTTTAGAGGCCCTTTAATCGGCCAAAAAAAATCGGTGGTTAAGCACAAAATAAGACCAGGGCCAAATCAGGGGATCTTGAAGTCCAGTTAAATAAAAGCGAACAGGGCCAATATCTAGGTCCATAGAGATCCCAGCTTGAGCCAGGGAGACCTCCCCCCTTCTTCTCCATTAACTAGTATCTATCGGTGCAGGCCTAGGAATCAAATTAAGTGTGGAGAACCTAGACGCAGAGCAGCGTCGAAGAGCCAGGAAGGATAACCAGTGACCCCCACCAGTCATTGCATGCTTTGTAAAGCAATCAGTTAGGGATGACATATTGCAAAAGAGGAAAAAAAAAAAGACTTTTCCACGCATGCTATTAGTTGGCAGGAAATTGACTGCCACCGTATTATCCTATTATCTCAGCGGGGAAAGGTCAGGCACGAATAGGCACCACTACTAGTTGGCTCTTTAGAAGAAGACAGAAGGGAAAATTAAATGTGATTTTTTCCGGGGGCAGAGTACGATGTAGAAAAAAATATGGTTACCAGGTAGTCTTCATAGATAGGGCTCAAGATTCCAGAGTTTTGTCAAGTTGTTGTTACCCGCAAGCTGCATGACAATCTTTGGCACTCACCACGAATTTTGGATATGGCTTACATTTTCACTGTATTTCTCAATTTTATTTACCTGTCTATATTTTTATTTATTTTAAGCAAAAGTTTCCAGAAATCAATGTTATTTTTTTACATTGTTAAATATGTGTCTCTTCTTCTTTTTTTTATTTTATTACTTTACTTACTTGTTTTTAGTATTAATACTCTTATTCGTTTTTTGTTATATTGTGCATTCCATAATTATATGGATATTATAACACTTACTATTTTGTGGATACTATTTCACTTAAATTATCTGCCAAAATTAATTTTTCACAGCATCTTCTCCTCAAATACTGTGATCTTCTCTCCTACTTCACCATCATGTCCAGTGTCCTAACCTCCTGTCACATAAACATTCAATCCTTGCCCGCCCATTTTGACATATTACATCAACATTTTACCCAAAAACTTTTACTATACCTTGGAATTTCCAAAACATGGCTAAAACTCTACATCCCAACCTCTGCTATATCCTTACCAGACTATTCATTCCTCCGCCATGACCGGGTAGACTGGACTGGTGGTAGATCTTTATATCCACAACTCTCTAAAATCTCATATCCTTGATTCCTCACCTGCTACCGATTATTCTCAAACAGAATTCCTTTTTGTTGAAATTTAATACAACTCAAACCCTCTCCTGTATGTCGTAGTAAACCGTTCTCCTTAGGTCCCTCTTGATTCTACCTTTGAATCGATCCTTTACAACTACATTCCTCTCTACAACCACATCATAATCTCCAATGATTTTAATACCAATCCAATGATAGGATATATCTTGAAAATCTCTTTTACTCTCTACACCTCTCCATTGTTTCATTTTCTCCCACCCATCACACTCTCCTATCTGAAACCTGGTTAGACTTGTTTGTCATTGATTCATAGCAGAAACTCATTTCCTCCTCTCAATTACCCGTTCCATTTCTGTCCTCTCATGATCTTATCCAAATTTCATACAATATCCAAACTCCAGATATAATACCTAAAACCATAATCTATCGCAACCTAGATGCACTCACACCAAAGAACATTTCACCTTCCCTTGAAACCTTGGATTGGAGGGAGACTTATTTTTGTGCCACTATTGATTCCATGGTCAATATACTTACTTCCTCCAATTTCAAATATATTTTTAATACCCATGCCCCACTGAAAACCTCTACCTTCCATCACCATCCTGCTCCCTGGATGTGTCAAAAAATTAAAGACCTTCAAAGGAAGCGTGATGCTGCCCGAAAATGCTTTAGACGTACAAGGCTAACTGATTACTATCAAGCGTTCAGGGTTCTCCGCAATTTGACAGTCTACAATCAGGAAGGAAAAACCAAATATTGTCCATATGTTCTTTTACCGGGATGGACTGTGTGATGTTGGTTTTGTTTGCCAAGCTTTCGCTCATCGTGTTGTGAGCTTCCTCAGGGCTAGTCAGTAAATGAAGAGCGGATGGTAGAGTCAGTGTGTATATACCTTAGGGGTGGGGGGTGGTCTCGGTCGAAGTCTGCCTTCCCATTGGCTCGCTTGTGTCGAGTCCGTGGGCTTTGTTGTGTTCGGGTGGGTTCGTTTGTGTTCGGTATTGTCGTATGTGTTTGGATGATGGGTTGATGTGTTGGTCTTTTGTTTTATGGCAGGATACCAGTTTTTGCTAAGTTTGTAACCGTCTTCCTTATTGAAATTATTGGGTTCTTTAATAATTTCAATGGCCTCTCTTATGGTGCGGAGGTGATAATTATTTTCATTAACCAGTGTGGTTGTGTTTTCGAAAGGTATGTGGTGGTTGGTGTTGTAGAAGTGTTCTGCTACAGCCGATTTTTCCGTCTTGAAGTTTTTGACACTAGATATGTGTTCTTTTAACCGTCTTTCGATGGTCCTACCGGTTTGTCCAATGTAGACCTTGCCACAGGAACAGGGTATGCTATAGATGCCTGGGGTACGTAGTCCTAATTTGTCTTTGGGTTTAGGTAGGATGTGAGCTATTGTTTTGTCTGTGGAGAATGTGGTCTTGATGTCATGGTTGTTTAGAATCCTGGCGATCTTTTCTGAGGTACCTTTGATGTAAGGAATGGTTGTCTGGGTTTTGGGTTCGTTATCGGTTTCTTTATTGTCTTGTTTTTTGAGTTTTCTCTTGCGTTCTACCCGTTTAATAGTTTCTTTGTCGTATCCGTTTTTCAGGAAGGCTGTTCTCAAGTGCCTCTTCTCTTTAGGGAGCTGTGACGGTTCAGCTATCATTTCAGCTCTGTTGAGTAGAGTGTTGATGATTCCTTCCTTCTGAGACGGATGGTAGTGTGATGTGGCATGGAGGTATCTGTCTGTATGTGTAGGTTTACGGTAGACGGTGTGTCCAAGATGGCTTCCTTTCTTCTCGACCAGGACATCCAGGAAGGGAAGTTTTCCATCCTTCTCCAGCTCCATGATGAATTGTATGTTAGGGTGGATGCTGTTTAGATGGAGTAAGAATCTGTCCAGTGCATCTTTTGCATCTCCATTGAACAGGACTTCGACGTCAAGTCGCTCTTCACCAAGGTCCCTGCCGATGAAGCCTTGAACCTTATGAAAAATCTTCTGAGCGAAGAAGAGTACCGACTGACGGAGATATGCATGAAGGAAACATATTTCCTGTTCAATGGACAGTATTATAAACAAATGGAAGGCACAGCCATGGGATCTTCATTGAGCTCACCGGCAGCGGACCTGTACATGGAACACTTCGAACAGAAGGCACTCTCCACCGCAACTCAAAAACCTGAATATTGGTTCAGATACGTAGACGACACCTTCGCCATCTGGAAGCACGGAAAAGATGCACTGGACAGATTCTTACTCCACCTAAACAGCATCCACCCTAACATACAATTCACCATGGAGCTGGAGAAGGATGGAAAACTTCCCTTTCTGGATGTCCTGGTCGAGAAGAAAGGAAGCCATCTTGGACACACCGTCTACCGTAAACCTACACATACAGACAGATACCTCCATGCCACATCACACTACCATCCGTCTCAGAAGGAAGGAATCATCAACACTCTACTCAACAGAGCTGAAATGATAGCTGAACCGTCACAGCTCCCTAAAGAGAAGAGGCACTTGAGAACAGCCTTCCTGAAAAACGGATACGACAAAGAAACTATTAAACGGGTAGAATGCAAGAGAAAACTCAAAAAACAAGACAATAAAGAAACCGATAACGAACCCAAAACCCAGACAACCATTCCTTACATCAAAGGTACCTCAGAAAAGATCGCCAGGATTCTAAACAACCATGACATCAAGACCACATTCTCCACAGACAAAACAATAGCTCACATCCTACCTAAACCCAAAGACAAATTAGGACTACGTACCCCAGGCATCTATAGCATACTCTGTTCCTGTGGCAAGGTCTACATTGGACAAACCGGTAGGACCATCGAAAGACGGTTAAAAGAACACATATCTAGTGTCAAAAACTTCAAGACGGAAAAATCGGCTGTAGCAGAACACTTCTACAACACCAACCACCACATACCTTTCGAAAACACAACCACACTGGTTAATGAAAATAATTATCACCTCCGCACCATAAGAGAGGCCATTGAAATTATTAAAGAACCCAATAATTTCAATAAGGAAGACGGTTACAAACTTAGCAAAAACTGGTATCCTGCCATAAAACAAAAGACCAACACATCAACCCATCATCCAAACACATACGACAATACCGAACCCACCCGAACACAACAAAGCCCACGGACTCGACACAAGCGAGCCAATGGGAAGGCAGACTTCGACCGAGACCACCCCCCACCCCTAAGGTATATACACACTGACTCTACCATCCGCTCTTCATTTACTGACTAGCCCTGAGGAAGCTCACAACACGATGAGCGAAAGCTTGGCAAACAAAACCAACATCACACGGTCCATCCCGGAAAAAGAACATATGGACAATACCGCAGACCGTGGAAGCCTACGTGAACACAAAAACCAAATACTTCCACGAAGCCCTTTCATCTGCTCCCGATTCTAAATCTAAATGGCATCTCCTTCGAAAGCTTTCTCCCCTTAATTTATCTTCTTCTAGATACTTTCCAGCCTCTCCTGATGAAATATACTCGTATTTCAGTTAATACTTCAAATTCATCCTCTCACGTATTTTTCTTAATGCCATCTTTCAACTCCAACAACTTTTACTTGGCTGACATTTCACCCAACAACATTATTTCCTCTGTTCTAAAATCCCATTCCAACTCCGCAGGCTTTGATGGGATTCCTGTCAAACAGCAAAAATCATGCCTTATCGATACTATACCTTTCCTACTCTTTCTATACAATTTTTCGCTGCAAAACGCAGTATTCCCTACCTCTTGGAAAAAAAGCTATAGTCCACCTCATCAACAAATCCTCTAACCTTTCCAAGCCTCTAGGAAGAATAGCCCAGTCACAAATGTCAAATTTCCTGGAACAGTCCAACCTCCTCGATCCACTTCAATCAGGTTTCTGTCCCGGTTTCTCCACACAATCTGCACTTACCAAAATCACCAATGACATTCATACCACTATGGGCGACAAAAAACCAACAGTGCTTATCCTTCTTGACTTTTCTAAAGCTTTTGATTCCTTGGACCATTCTATCCTTTTCAGTAAACTAAAATCAGTGTCCTTTTCTAACAGTTCTATCCGATGGTTCCAATCTTTCCTCTCTGACAGATCTCAAGCAGTTTCCATACCTAGTCAGCCCCTTTCCACTTTCCTCACTCTGTCCTCAGGTGTGGCATAGGGCTCAAGCATCTCTCCTTTTCTTTTCAACTGCTACATCAATGATCTTCCTAAATCCGTTCACCACTGTTCCCACCATCTATATGCTGACGACTTCCAAATCTATTTGTCCTTTCCTCCTTCGAGCAGAAATTACTGGCTCAAAAACTCAGGCCATTATTTTAGGTTCCAATTCCTCCTTACATCCTTCCACACCCTCCCAACATTAATCCCAAACGATCGCCCTATCATGTTCAGCTCCTCTGTGAAAAACTTAGGCATTACCATTGACCAAAACCTTTCTTGGAAATCCCACATCCCCCGGGTATCCCGATGGTCAATTAGTTCCCTGAAGTTATTCCATCATTCTCGACATGTCCTTACACAATCTTCCCGTAAGCTACTCGTATTTTCCCTCATCTTCCCCCCATTTGACTATTGTAGTGTGGTAAATGCTCGAAGACAGATTAAAGAGAATAATGAATTGCTCTCTAAAATTTGTGCTTGGTACTCCAAGGCGATTGCGCGTTTCCCACCTTTATGATGAATTAAAGTGGCTCTTCCCTCCCTTCCGAAGACAATATATCCTCTGTTCATTCTTATACCAATCCATTCACTCTCAACACCCTTCATATATCTACAGTCTCCTCCAATTCAAATCCTCAGTTCAACACCATAAAACGAGATCCCGCCTTTCCGATCTCTATATATGATCCCACAAAACTAAACCATTCGAAACTTCCTTTCTCGTCCGCTCCACCACCGTGTGGAACTCAATCCCTCCTAACAACCATCGTCATTTAAATCCTAGCTTTTCTAATATCTCCTAGCTTCCCAAAAAGATGGTCTCTAAGCAAGTTAGCTATTTGCTTAGGATGTAATGTATAGAATAATTCATTGTGTTATTTAGTTGTTTTAATTTTGGTTTTTAAGAAGATGTAAATCATGTAAAGAAATTATTGCATACTAGGTCATACATTTAACAAAAGTCATAGATTTAAGTATTCTCTTTAATGCTTAATATCTTGTCAAGATTCATAGTGTTTATTTCTTATTATTATTTTTTGTTTAAATATTTAGTTTTAAATTGTTTTCCGTCACTTTTTACACTCTTTCTGATTGTAAATTTTAAATTTCATGTAGACTTAGTTAGAATAAATTATTTATGTATAAATTTAATTTCTCTCGGAATACATCTCCTATTTACTTATATGAAGTCCCGACTTTCGAGACCAACATTTAGCAACAATGATAACATTTAGCCTTCTGGCCAGATAAATATTATGTTTCTTTTTCTGTTCATATTTGTTATTCTAAAGGAACTTAGTCCCAGACTAAAGTTACTTTTTCTATTCTATTCTGTTCTCTACCTCTTGGGAAAAAGCTATTGTCCATCCTGTAAAAAAAAACCTCTAACCCTATATCTCCCAAAGACTACCGCCCAATCTCAGTTCTCTCCAACCTTTACAAACCTCTCGAAAGAATAGTCCAGTAACAAATGTCAAATTTCCTCAAACAGTCCAAACTCCTTAATCCACTTCAATCAGGTTTCCATCCCGGATTCTCCACACAATCTGCCCTTACCAAAATCACCAATGACTTGCATACTGCTATGGACAACAAAAACTAAATGAGCTAATCCTACAGGACTTAATTAAAGCCTTTGATTCCTTGGACTATTCTATCCTTTTCACTAAACTAAAATTATTGTCTTTTTCTAACAGTTCTATAAAATGGTTCTAATCTTCCCTCTCAGACAGAAGGGAGATCAGTCAGATTCGACCAAGAAAATTCAGTGCTTCTCAAGTTGCTTGATATGCAAACTCGTTACCCACAATGCTAATGTGACTAGGGATATATTTGAAATGAATAGATCTAATCTTGTATAAGAGTGCTATCAGACAAGATTGGATTCTTCTAACAAATTTGCTAATGGTTCAGATACATATCATTCAAATTCTCTAAGGAGCGGAACGAAAATCACAATATGACAACAGTCTTCGGGCTATTGATATGCAGAAATGTAGGTTTGGAGCTATTGGATGTGGATCTATTCAGCAGTGACAATAGATGATAATTTATATATCTTAAATTAATGGTTGAGTCGAATGTCAAAAAAGATGAAACCTTTCATTTTTCTGACTTGGTTCCATAGGTGTTGAATGAAAAAGGTTTTGGATTGATCTGGAGAATGAGAGGCAACTGTTCTAAATATTCTGAAGGGGTGGTACCATTTTTAGGAAAATTTAAAGATTTATTTTAAAAATGGAAAGATTTAGCATTGTTTAGGTAGTTAAGGGTCTAAGATAGATTCTGGATTTTTTAAGTCTGGAGTCACCAGTTATTCAACATAATAACCCCTCAAAAAAAAAAAAAAATTAATATACTTATCTCAAATGAAGAGGAGGTAATAAACATTTAAAACTCACTATGTAAATTTTGCTGTGGTGAAGCCTGTTGGCTCCATGCAGACCTCGTTGGTTTAACCATTCCTCTTGATGGTTGCCTTCCATCAAACTTATTGTTGTGGTAACTTGCTCCTTCACCACCAACACTAACTGATCCTACACGATGGCCATCAACCACAAAACAAGTGCAATAACGAAAATAAAGCAAATTACAAATAAAATAATGCTAATAACAAATAAAAGAAAATAATGCTAATTACAAACAAAAAAAAAAAATTAAAAAATGAAGGATTAGAAAACAAGAAGTTTTAATGCAAGCTTAATAAACAAATAGTGAAAAGAAATAAACAGTCAACAAAAAAACTGATAAATTATAAATGCTTGGAACACTAAACAGTGCTTAATAATACTAAAACCTTATTATCATATGTGTAAAGCCAGAGTTGTATAAGTGCAAAGTTAAATAAAACATACCATGACTAGGTTGAGGATGGAACTGAACAGGCTGCGGAGCATGATGCTTTACTGTAACTTGATCGTCAACTTGAACCGTTCCTGATACAACGCTATACTCATCCTTCACTGATCGACTAGGCCCTGATTGTAGGGTCAAACCAGATAAATCTAGTAGAAAAAACACATACTTAAATAAATACCTAATACCTTGGGGATTGATAGGAAAACCCTGACTATCCTGGGTGATAACACTATAAATATAGACAAAGTGATAACCTTTCTTAAACAAAACAATATGTTCAGTAAAATATAATAATTATAGGTTAAATGGAAATAAAAGTTACAACCAAAAGAATAATAATGAAATAAATAGTGAACCAACAGAAGAAAGACGCTGATGAATGGATAAATATTGAACCAAAAGAAGAAAGACCCTGATGACCATAGATGTTGTGCATTTATAAGCAATAAAACCTAACCTAATAGCAATAATAATTAAACAAAAATATAATTGAATAACAAAATTCTATTTAGATTAATTAACTGCATTCACAATCAAATAACAAGCATGTGGCTTAAGAAGAGAAATTAGATACCTTTAATAAACACCATTTGTTAAAAATAGTCAACTTTAAAGTAACTATCAACTATACCAACCACAATTGAATATATTGCAGTAGTGTGATGGGCCACAAAAACCAAAATGAAATAACACGGTTTAATTTCTGGAGACGGTATGCAACAGAAACTAACCTTGCAGTGAGTACACATTACCTCACTTACCCAGTATTGTACCACTGGTAACTCTAGTTTTAACAAATCATATCCAACTAATAACCAATCTGGGTATTCTCAATATCACCAGGTAACAAATATATCCAAAAAAGGACGAGATAAAAGGAATATAAGAGGATACAAAATGCAGAATGCTACACTATGCATCTAAATAATAAAATTTAAGTCATAGTGCAGCAGAGATTGAAATTGGGCTTGTAAAGTTCTTGGGCTTACTAAGAAACATACCCCTAAAAAGTTAATAAGCGCTCATCTGACTGGTAAGCATCTGAAGATTAGATTGAAGCATAGGTAGGAGGTTTGCATTAAGGTTTATCTTACAGTTTAGGGTTTTCACGACTAAAAAAAAAATGAGTTCTTTTCTTTGACTAAAATTAATTTACCTGTTTTAAAAATTAGTTACCAAACCATAATTAAATTACTTTCATACTCTTTTAATTTCAACTAATTTAACAATAATAAATCATAAAGTTACAAGTGCAGATAATCGACATTATATATATAGCTCTGGTAGATAAGCGGTTAAGTCTAATTTTCTACAATATGAGATTCTTGTACTTGAGTAAGCGGAATCTAGTTATTTTCATAGTGAATAAGGGGGTAAGTATGGCATTGGCTTGAAAAGGAGTTATAGTTTATATTACAACACCATTTCAAGCCAAAAACTACGAGAAAGATACGATTCCAGCTATCTGAAAGCAATTAACTCTCTCTAGACAAAATCCGACTAAACCACTTATTACTAGGGCTGTAGATATTTAAAGTACACTTTTCACTAACATGATCATGCTAAAATCTGTACCAATTTTCAATGTTTTATAAAACCATATTTAACATACCTATTCCAGGAGAAACAACTCTTTCATAATGGTATGGGTTAACACAAACTGAATCACACTTGAGATCAAAAGCATATTGGCAATATTTAACATGTTTCAATTCATTTTTATGAAGATCAGGCCATCGCCAAATTCTAGCATATATCACATGAGGAAAACCTTTCCTACCTGCAACCTGAAACAACCATTTTTATTAATATATAGAATAAAGACATTATATAATTAATTGCTATACTAACCTGAAGTCTACCATCTAATGTTCTCTGAATTGTTACACATTTACTATGATGTGAACCATTTGTCGTGATGGCTGTAATCAAACTATCGAGCTCATCTCTTTTTTCCTGGACATAAAGAGGAATTGAATATAGAAGCAACTAATGATTGAATTATATATAAGTGATAATAATAACTTACTATAGAATCAGTAACTAACCTTCAATTTTTTTACCAAACTTTCAATAGCTCTCTTAGCAAATCCTTCTGATTCACCTCCTTGTCGATGACACATAAGACTATGGACAATACTTAAACAAGCATCTGCAGAGGTAGGTGTACTAGTAACAGTCATTTCCTCTGTAGTAAAATGTTTATAGACTGACTAAAATGTATCTACATTGAACTGGGCAAATCATACATATAGTTTGTGAAACTGAATAATATAAAAACCAATCCAGAAATAAATCTTCCGTTAATCAGAATCTGACACTACATTTTGGCTAAAACCTAAACGTTTTAGAACAAATGAATACAAAAGTTGAATGGCCAACAATTTACAACCCACAAATTACTAAACAAATACCAGCAGAATACCAAATTTAATGGCGAAATTTCATAACACTATTTACCATAACACCAACAACACAGTATAAGAAAGGTTTCCTAATAGCTTTCTTGCTTTCCAACAGTGCTGAAGATTACGTCACTTGGGAGAATATTTCCTTGCTTCTTTTGTTTACTACGTTAAACTATTGTATTTCAATTACGTGATTTTGGTTTTCATTACATTGAGAAAATATATAAATAAATCAATCCTTGTTAATTGTCGTATCACAACCAATTAAATTAAATTATTAATAACAAAAAACACTTGTTAACAGTTTCTATTTATTTAAAGTTAACAGTTTTTATTTATTTCTGGCCAAAAATCTTATATAGTTACTCAAATTTGAGAAGGGGCAACCTGTGGTCTAATGGTTAGCATAACAACCTACTAAGCTCTAGGTCGCGGATTCGTAGCCCGGCAGGTGACCCTAGGATTTTTTAAAGTGAGTAAAAAATCCATGGTTTTGCCGTCCTTCGGAAGGGACGCTGTATAGGGATCCCGAGTCTGTACGATGTCAGATACTCGTTAAAATTTCCTATCGTCATTAATCTGAATAGGCAAAATTTAGAGCCCACACTGTAGCATCGCCCGATTAACTATAGCAGCATGTAGTGACTCTTTTAAAGGAACAAACTAACAACATTTGAGAAAATGAATATTTTCCCTTGAGTAGAGTGCGCCATATGAGTTATGTTAGATAAGATGTGAGGAAATTCCAATTTATTCCTCTTTTCGTTTCAGTTCCTTATTCATCTGATCCTCTACGATCTTTGGATTTTTAACGTGTTCGCTTAAATCATTTTGGATCAACAACGTGGTATTTGTGCTTTACATGAATGATACTTTTAGCCCATTCTGTTTAAATTCATGTATCCTTTCCAGGAATCTGATACAAATACAATACTCAGGTAAATCCTCTTTCGATTCATTCTGATAATGTGATTTGTCCTTAACTGATTCCAAAACACATTCGTTTCTCGGCAAAAATACTTCCGAAAACCCATTGTTGTGTTTAAGTACAAATATATTCCCTTTTCGTAAACAAACATTTGTCCTTTTCCACAAATTTACAGTCCCCCGAATATAAGTTTGATTTTTTTCAGTTTCCATATACACGCTTAAGGAAGGTAATTACTCCAATCAAACTATTTATCATTTCATGAATGCATAAAGTGTTCCATCTAAATTATCCTCTGATATAGATTTTATTTTATTTGTCTTGTATTAACTACAAGGGTATATCTTTACTTCCTTGTGCTTACAAGATATTGTCAATTGTCTTGTTCAACCGGCTACTTCCATATGCTGAGATAGAGGTTGGGAAATACCAATATGGATTTCGAAGAGGTCAATGACTGACCAGATATTTACACTCCGGATGCTGTTGGAAAAGACCAGAGAATACAAGGTGACGACACAGCATATATTTGTTGACTTCTTACAAGCCTAGGACTCGGTCAACAGAGTGTTGTATATAGAGCAATGCTTGAGATGAATCTTCCACCGAAGCTAGTGTCCGACCAGTTCTCACATTTGCCTCAGAAAACTGGACCCTGAGCCAAGTACACTATTCTCACTATTGAGAAGAGAATATACGGTCCAGTTTTGGTGGATGGAGACTGGCGGCGTCGGTCCAACAATGAACTAAGACTACATTATAAGGACCTGGATGTAGTACAGTTTAAAAAAGTTAGCAAGACTGAGGTGGACCGAACATGTGATTAGAATGAGACAGGATGAAATCCCAGCCAAAGTCCTCAAGGAGCGAATGTATGTTGTGAGAAGAACAAGCCGACCACGACTTCGGTGGGAGGACTGCGTAGCTTCGGACGCCTGGACCGTATTGGATGTCCGCAATTGGAGAGTAGCAGCACTTGACAGATAAAACTGGCGGTCGATGCTGGAGCAGGCCAAGACTCGACTACAAGGGTCGTAGCGCCGAATAATAATAATAATAGATTTTTTAAAGTGAAACTTTTATTCTATCGCCCCAAAATTTTTCGCCCATATATCAGCATGTCGTGTTACAGCTGGAGAAGGGGTAAAGTGAAAGGCGCATGACAGGACAGCCTAGACCAATATGGTGGCGCCCAGTCAGCTGACCGTGTTGCATTTATATTCTCACTTATTCCTGCAAGTGCTCCGCGATATTTGATTGTTTTGATCTGTGTATTAATGTAAATTCATTTATTTACTTTATCGTAAATGTTTTAATGTTCATTAACTTTAAATAAATAAAAACGATTTGTTTACTAATAGCAAATCTCTTCAAAGACTATCAAATCCTTTTATCAGTGTGTATTAATTTTAATTTTGACATATAATAATATATTTAATTATTTTTATACTCTAAGGCATAATAGCTTACAACACCTGTATTGTTATTCTAAAGGGATTTGTCGCAGAATAAATAAACACATTATTATTATTATTATCTTGTTCTTTTTCTCGGCTTCTACCAGTAATTATATACTCCGTACTCTAATACGCAAATTGAAATTAAATTATATAATTGAATATTTTGTCTACTATTGATTTCCCATTATCATTTCCATTTTTCAATAATTAAGTTAAGATTAAAAACGCAATTTAATACCCTAAATCGAATAATTTTCCAATTTTTTTAGTTAAATGCCTAAACCGAAAAAAAGTTTCACTTGCATCGTGGTTTCATAAAACAACTATTTTTATTAAACAAATTTAATTTAATTTAAATATAAAATTAATCGGCGAATTCTTATCCTAAAAGGAAGTTTTTACCTCTGACTACCAAAATACCACACTAATACAGGAAGGTACTATGCCTATACATTGCTTAAAGGCTGGGAGCTTACGATGCAGTGGATACCAAGTCATGCAGGGTTAATAGGTAACGAACGGATAGACCAACTTGCCAAGCAAGGCGCAGCACTACCTCTAACCATCCCTAACCTGACAACCCCGCTTCGCTAACCTCAGCCAAGGATAAGAGCGAAAAATGTTCAGGAATTTTTTCTCGGCAGGGCGAGCGAAAATCTTCATGCAAAAGAAGAGTCGATTCGATGTGGTCCAATCGACGGCGAAAACAAAACTATACTGTACTAATTCCCGTTGCAGTAGGGCAGTGAATTAGTAAAGTTCAAATCCGCAATAACAACTCTGAGAGTTACAGCTAACGATGCGCATGTAGAGAAGATCGTGCCAATACTGTCCCGCTTGGTATAGCCGGCGCGGACTAAAGCCGGTCGACAACCTTTTGTTTTTCTCACTTCACTTTTATAACATATGTTTTAAAAATTATGACAGATATCAGACTTATAACTAAACAAATACCTATTTATCTATTAAACAATTATTATGAATATTATTATAAATTATTGTATACAATTAAGAAACAAACGCTTAAATTATTATATTAAAATAATAATGAAAAAATAAATAAAATTAAAGTAATCTTTCTTTTACAAAATATTTGCCCGCTTCTTTTTTATTAAAATAAAAACTCTTCCATAAGACCATTAATCTATCCGGCCTTAACAGAAGCTATACACGGAACCTACTCTACAAAGCTAGCAGAGGGAAAAAATGGGAGTGCCTTGCACATGAGCAGCTCCCTCGAGATCTTCCGATAGGCGAAGCTGTTGCGAGGTTCAGACTCATCACAGGCCATGATTACCTCCAGGCACATCTTAACAAAATGGGTATCGCAGAATCCAATAATTGCCCCATTTGTCTTTCTGGTGTAATGGATGGTGCGCACTTACGACATTGCAGTGGTCTTAAGGATATTCCACACAACGATGCCTATGCATATCTTTACTGGGAGGCTCGGCGGCGTATGGCAGAAATGCTGGCGTTAGATAGATAAATAAAAAAAAATACATTTTTGCAAATTGAAATTATGACTTTTTCTAATTGAAAGCTTAAGAAGTTAAATCTGTGCATTTTTAAAGGTACAAATAGATGGTTATATTAATAATATATAGTAATGAGTATATAATAAACCGGAAACACTAAACTTGGCTTCTAATAGTGTTAATTTCATTAAAATAGTTTGGTATTGTCGCATTGTTATTGTAAATAAATTATTATTAATATTATAGGTCCTTCAAGAACCCGGGGCTCCACCACCACATCCATCCAATCCCTACGATCTTGCGCTGTTTTCCTCCAATCTTGTACACCCAGCAGCTTTAAGTCCTCCTCGCAACATCCAGCATTCTAACCCGAAAGCCTCCTCTGCTTCATTTTGGCTTTCTTTATCAACGCCACCATGTCAGGCTCCCCATACAGCTCCATCAACTCCTCATTCCTTATTCTTCTCCATGCCCCATTTTCGGCCACTCTGCCCCATATTCTTCTTAATATTTTTCTTTTCCATTATTTGTTTCCGATGTAAATAAATGCTGGTATCAAAATGTTGTCATAGTTTAAATAATGGTATATTTTTAAAAATAATGCGTGGTACGCGTATGAAATTGTATAAAAATGTCTTATTTTTATAATGACGATTAGTAATACACTAAATCGAGGAGACGGTCGGGTTGATGGTCAGCATTAGTACTACTGTTGGAACTTTTCTTAAATTCCAACGTTTCGACCCACGTTATAGTTCTTCATGAGGATTAGACAAACCTCTGAGCAGTAGTAGGAGGACAGAAAGTACATACCCTTTTTTATGATTAAATTTTAGCCTACCCAAAACTATATTAGATCGCGTAGGCGTGTGGATTTAGTTTAACCCTAGGTCATACGTTGGCGGTTCGAAGCGAACGCGATTGCGAAGTGAAGTGATGCGGAGACACGCGAATTCAACAAAATGCGGTGGGCACCGCTTCGCATTCGCGCCAAGATAGCTCACGCAAGACATCGCCTAATAGTAGAGAGGTTTCTTTGAAATTGCTATCCATCAATATCAATGCTCACTTTATTAAATATTTAAGTGCCTCGAAGAAATCCTTAAAATTAAAATACATCGGTACTTCAGAGAGCAATATTAAAAAGATTCATTCATTGCTGGGCTCAATACAGCCTTGAAGAACAATGGCTTCATCCATTCCCCTGGAGACACTGAGCGCCTCTAGCAGTTTACACCAATTGTCCTTAAGTCACTCTCCACATCATAGATCCACATGAGACAGGACCTCAATCTTATTTAATCATTCATTGTTCTTGGGTCCATCCTCTTCAAATTTCCTAACAATCAGTGAACTGAGCTGGATGACTCTCATTATATCAGGTTCATCCTGTAGGTCCCTTAATTTTTTGTTGAACTGGATAGGTTCAAACATATTACACTGGGCTTTCCACTCCTGAAGGCTCCTTATGCAATTTTTTTCAGGAACCAGGTCACAAATCAATAAGTCATAATTGGTCTCATGTTTTTTTTTTTAATATGAGACATTTAGCCTTTTTGACCAGGCTTTTACAATACTACAATTTTTATAACCTGAACAGACATCTACTTCCTGGATATTTCAATCAAAATGCCCAGACCTACAAATTTTACTTTTTTTATTTTACACCCACATTGGAGCACTTAAATCAATGCATGTACATTACAGTCTTTAAAATATCAGCTGATGCTTTTGTGTCCTCTTCTGTTCAAAAAGCTTCCCCCTTCTTTCAGACATGGATGCCCTCTCTTCATTGTTTCCGTGAAACTATTTTTAATTTAAGTCTCATATCCCTACTCCTAAGAATCTCCTCTTTTCCATCTACAATTTGTCACATTGTTAAATTTAACTTATTTAAATCACCCTAGACCTCTAAGAACCAGTTGTTCTTACTTTGTTTTTTATCCAAAAGTAGTTGAAAACTGCTTTACCAATCTGGTCTTTGGCAATCTTGAAATGCGATTGAAAAAGACAATTCTTCTTTTGTGCATTGTATCTACTATTGATTCATTTTCCGGATAGACCACTCCATTAGGCAGCAATCTCCATTTTCTGTCTATTTAATGTTTTTTATTGATGATTGTCCTCATGATTATCTTATAAATTTTTGTAGTTTACTTTTTTATTTTATTATAAATTTTTAGAACTTCGATAATCATTGAATATTATGTTTATCATAACATGATGTAATATTATAAAATGAGAGGTATGAAATAAATTTACTTGCTGAAAGAATTACTTTATATTTTGTTCAAATATTTATTGAAGAGAACAAATATTTTAATCAACAATAGTAATTGGCATTGGATGCTTGCATTTACTATGATTTTCAAAAAATAATAAAAGGAGAAAAAATGTATCCTAATTTTTCAATTACGTAAGTAGTATAAACAAGAGTAAATTGCATTAGTAACAGTAAAATATAAATAGAATGTTTTTCTGTAGTACTTATAAACAATCAAGTCTTCATAATTAAAATTAATGTTCGCTATTTTACTACAGTTACAAAAATGGGAGACAAAAATAAAGAAGGAAAAAAACTAGAATAACAACTACACAAACATTTTTTTTTTCAAATGCTACAATGTTTTGTACAACACACATACAGATCTTAAATAATGAGATCAAGATTTTACATGAAACTACAGAATTAGGTATAAACCTTAACATAAACAAGTATGTATGTCTATATATATAATTTTTATATACATACATTATAAAATTGGTATGAAGAATAATACTTACAGACACTGAAGAGATCATAAGAAATATTAAGTTTTTAACATCTACATAAAAATTAAATGTCTACAATAACTATAAAATTACAGAAATATTATTGCTGAATGAGGAGATATATTTCTTCAGATACAAATCTTAATAATTGGTCAAGGCAGTAATTTAATTACTTCTATACTTGATTACAAACAGGGTTCAATGACGAAGGAAAATCAACAACTAGTTTTTGGTTTTTCTTTTCCTAGTATATTTATATATATAAATATATACATATACTGGATAAAATATCTACAATTTTCAAACTAGTTCACATGTTTGTATCGAGAACAAATTGATCTTGTTCAATAGGCTTTTTCATCCAAACACCCAGACCTGCTTTTAAAAATGCAGCTGACATGTGATCCTTGGCATCCTGAAGACAAAGTAATATTAGTTAAATGTATTAAAGTAATGGGGATAAGAAATACTTAAAAAATTGCAAGAATCATTTTCAAAACTTACCAATAATTTTATATCTACGGTCAAAACTAAATAAATTGGCACTAAAATGTATTTTGAAATAAAATTATATCAACTGCAAACACTTTGGAATATTTATTGCTAATTCTAAATTATTAGACTTTTTTTGGGTAGGCACCAATTTGTAAAGCTCTTGAGTAAGCAGAAGGTGACAGCTGTGATCTACTTAAAGGGACAATAATGGTGTATACAATCTTTGTTTTAAGAATATTGAATCAATGGCGATCTCGAAACATCAGTCACATATATGTCTATGTTTATTGACTGAACCTCAAGATCCTAAAAAAACATGAACAAGTCAAAACTCAACTATCTGGAGGGTGGAGAATTGGCAAGGATTATCCTTTGAAGACAATTCATAAATGAAGCAGGTAAAGATATTAAAAATGATTCAGGAACAGACTCTGATGTTGTTTTGGAAAAATATAACACTATTACATGGACAATAATTTGTCAGGCAAAAGAAATTAACAATTCATCAGCAATTTTGGCAGTAGTAATGGAATGACTTAGACTTTCTAGGCCCCAAAAGCAAATAGGAATGAGATTTTATTTATAGTCTATGATTCATATTGATAGTGTAATCGACCCTGCCTCAAGAGAGAAAAAGAAGTTAGTGGTAATCGCATAACCTTACTAAAAGTAAAGTTGGTAATGACCGAAACCAAAAATTCTACTTAACCGTTTACTGACCATTGTTCCCATTTGGGAACATAGATTTCAGAATTTTTAACAATATTTCTGCTTTACCAAATGCATTATCAATTTAATTACAATTAAATAAAACATTAAATTGTATGAAAATATTTTTTCTTTTTAAAAAGAGTGACCGAAATCGACTCCACAAATTTTTGAAATCGTAGTTTTTTGTAGCAATCGGTCAATTTTTCTCATTTTCCCGCTAATTTTTTAAAAACTACGATAATGAATCCATTAATTTTTATATATTATTAGGAATGTATCACAAACAATTTAAAACTAAATTTATCACAATAAGTTGATTTCCTAAATTGACTTATATATTGATTAGACCCCTCAAACAAGCCATTGTACCCAATTGGTAACATTAAAAAAAAAATGTACAAAAACAATTTTTTTTTGTAATGATCAATAAAATGTTTAAATATAAAAATAAGAAAGGGAATACTAAGAAAAAAAATTAAAAAATTCAATGGGAAACGAGTTTAGTCTTTAAAGGGTTAAATATTAGTAAAATGTAGAGCTTATGAGAATAAAAGTGAGTAGGGTGATTTCCTTTCTTTGATATAGCAGTAGATAAAAAATTAGCAATAGGTATTCACATTTATATGTGTATAAATATATGATTGAAAACTTAATCAAATACATTAAAATGATTGGTAAAAGTAAAATAAAAATTTACTTTATAATCCATCGCAGCATTTTTCGCATCAATATAAACTTCTGGGACGGTCTTCAAAGTTATATTTGTTCGAGATGGTAAATTTAAGTTCAAAAGTCCATAAAATTTTCCGAATAGCCGTTGTTTACATAATCTTGAAATGCTACCACTCAGAGTTTTTCCTGTTATAGCATTTACAATTTCGACAGTTTCTTCTCCTGAAAATGAAAACTTATTAGTTTTAACTCTTTATAATGTTTTTTCTTAATAAAAATATTTTATTTAGTAACCATGGAAAGAGCTGTCAACATTGATATTTTTAATATTGACGATTCACTGATTATAAGGGGAAATATATTACTAAATAGAAAAATTTATAACTGAGAGATCTACCTTCATCTTAACCAAGGCACCAGAAGGTAACAATTATTTTTTAGAAATTATAATTTTAAGAGGTAAATTGTAACTTTTAGTTGTATAAATTTCCATTAATGATTAGATTAATTGAGCAAATATATTTATGGATAGTTGATTAGAAAAAGGAGATGAGACCAAACTGGGAGACCAATAATCTTCAAGATTAAATGTGGTTGAGAAAGCATTAAACCAGGAGGAAAAACACAGAATCATATCTCAAATTGGCTTTCAACTCAGTCCCAAGAGAGGAGATATGGGCTGCCCTCAGATACAAGAACATACCACGGAATTTGGTAGAGGCTATAAAATCTACTTAAAAGGAGCCTAAAGGAATCATTAGGCTCATTGGATTGGAGTCAGGCCATTTTGGTATAGCAAGAGGGGCCAAACAAGGAGACAGTTTGAGCTCTTTGTTGTTCCCTCTGTTCATGGATGAGGTGGCATTCATCTGTAGAAGAACTGAGAGAACGTTTCTGGGGCGGAGAAGTCTGTATCCAGTTGTAGTCCAGTTTCTTCTCTATGCGGACGATGCAGTGCTGATTGCTGACTCAGTCAGAAAGCTACAACAAGAGGTGACGGAATGATGTGAAAAACTCCAACAAAAAGGAATGACAATCAATACCAACTAAAGTAAAATCCTGCAAGTGGGTAGGCGGCAGGAAGAAGTTCAAATATACTGCGATGAAGAAGAAATGGAAGTGGTGACTGACATCACTTATCTCGACACAGTAGTAGACAGGTCTTATTATCTATATCCTTATTATTTTTAATATCCTTATTATCCTGATATATTATCGAATTCTACCCAATCATCAGAAACCTTGGATATTTTTGACCAAACCCTCCCCTGGAAAAACCATATCTCTGAAATCTCCCATCATACCTTTTAAACCTTAAAGCGCCTGAATCACCTTCGTCACCTGCTACCATTTGAAACCCGTAGACTTTTAGCTACTTCCTTAATTTTCCCTCATTTGGACTATAGCTGTACAGTATATGGAGATGCCACTGAAGATCTAGATGCAAAACCAAAAGGGTTGATAAATTGCTTTGTTCGTTTCATCTTTGGGACTCCGAGAGACGCCCGTACCACCTGATATTACGAAGAGTTGAAGTGGCTTTACCCTTCCTATCGCCGTAAGTACTTCCTATCTTCCTTTCTTTACCAATCCCGCCGAACATCATACATCTCCGATCTCCTTAAATTCAAAATCCTGGTCCACTCCCGTAACACCCGTTCTCGGCTCTCAGACCTATATACAGCATCCCACCGAACAACTGCTTTTGATAGAGCTTTCCTTATCCGATCCTCGTTCCTTTGGAACTCTATACCTTCTTCCATTCGTCATTTCAATAATCTTTCAACCTTCAAATCTCGTATATTCAATCACCCATACAATTCCCAAAAAATCAGAAACAACATACTATGTTTTAAATTAAAATTTTTTAACTGATAAATGAATGATGTGTTTTTATTTATATATAAGTATATTTATATCATTATTTATATATATTTATACTATTGACGCCTCACTCATCCAGTTAGGTATATTTAAAAACAAGTTATATTAGTTGATATTGTTCATATTTTTGTTTCATTTTCTGATTTTTTTAGAATAGTTTCTACTTGACATTGTAATTTGCATACGTATGTAATTATCTATTGTTCCTCTCTATATAATTATTGTAATCTTATTTCTGTTTTTTTTTATTTCTTGTACTCTGTTTCCTTTTTTAAATTTTATCACTGGAGGTTATTTGCAACTTTTTTTTCTCTCATTAATTCTTTCTCATTTAATAAGACATAATAATACCCTCTATTAAAATACTCTAAGACATACTCTTACCCATAATCAAATACATACCCTGTATATAAACCTGTATTGTTATTCTAAAGGGACTTGTCCCAGAATAAATAAAGAATTTATTATTATAATTAAAAGTATAGTTGGCCTACGACAAATTGTGAAATGATAAAACAAAATATCATAAAAAGTAGTTATGCTAAAATAGAATAAAATTATTTTAATCCAAGATGATACAGTAACTTTTTGGAACAAACATTTCCACTTGTAGATAGAGAGGAAAATAATTGACTGGAAGATCAAATGAAGGAAATAGGTAGTCAAAATAACAATAAATAAGAAAAAACTTATTTATTATAAGTGCTGACGTTTTGGCCAACAATGTAGGCCATCTTCCAGGCTAAGAAGTAAAAACAGAAAAATAACTATAAGAACATTGCGGTACTTGGAATTATAGAATAATATATAGAGTATAGAAAAGTGGAGAAATATAGCATAGGATAGTTTATAAAAATAATTAAGAATAACAAAATGACAAAATTTGTGAACAGAAAAGTGATAAAGTAAGATACAAAATGAAAAATACATACAAAGTTACAAATGTAAAACTGGTGAGACATACAAGCGTGGAAAACTAGTAATACAGGTAATGGTATAAAATGTATGAAAATAACATATAGGAAAGTTATAAATATATGAATACATATTAATACAAAGTAAGATGTAAAGGTATAAATATAGAAGAAATTAATAGAGGGTAATGTATGTAATTTAAGTAATTTTACATGTATAAATGTAATTTACATAATTTTACATGTATATATGTAATTTACATGTATGTATGTAATTTTTATAAACTATCCTATGCTATATTTCTCCACTTTTCTATACTCTATATATTATTCTATAATTTCTAATACTGCCGTGTTCTTATAGTTATTTTTTTGTTTTTCCTTCTTAGCCCTGAAGATGGCCTACATTATAGGCCGAAATGTCGGTACTTATAATAAATAAGTTTTTTCTTATTAAGTGTTATTTTGACTGCTCCCCCTGACTAATTATATCCTTCATTTCCACTTGTACTTTATCATGAAAAGGACCCAGGCCTAGCTAATAAGTTTCAGTACATGCATCGTTTGTTGTCAGAGTTATCATGTGAAAATGAACAATTTAATTTTCACAAGTTATTTTCTTTCCTGAATTTTTAAAATGTACTGATTCATAAAGGAAGAAGTATCATGAGTTCAATTACATAGATACATATATCTATGTAAATTATAAGAATATACCTGATATCCAATTTACAGCATGGTTAGGTGCTTTCCCTGGATGCCTCGATTCAGGAGATGTAGTAGTATTCATCAAAACTTTATTCAATCTGTATGGTGGAGGAAGGCCTTCGAGAGTATTTTCAATTCTCGAATATAATGCCCTACAATATTCATAATAAATTAAAACAAACCAGTAGCATTTAATTGAAGTTGACATTGTATTGAAATATTAAATAAATAAAAATATTCTATAACAAATATAAATTCATAAAATCAAAGTTTTAATCCTTAATTAGACAATTTATGATACAAAATACATTGCCTGATTAAGGGTTAATTCAAAATTAAAATAATTATAAATTATAAAATTATTTTATAATAATATTTCAGATATTACCTGCGTAGGTGAGTGGGATGGAAGAGGGACCCAATAACAACACTATGAAGATATATTGGTTCGACAAAATGTGATAAAAGTGATCCCTGGATTCCTACTACATTCCACTTACCCAGCTTATCGGAACAGGACATAGTAAGCAAACGTTCACCCTGCAAATAAAATCAATATATAAAATTCAATTGTTATTTTAAATACTCAGAATTTTATTGATTCATGTCATTGAACAGTTTTAAAATTTTATAAAAAAAAAGAATTAATCACGATAAAACCTACATTATTCTTTAATTTAGCATAAAATAAAAAATGATAAGCATATAATAAAAAAGTTTTCATTATAAGTTATTATTTCGAGGCCCTCTGATGTTTTGTAACATTGAATTGTGAAAATATCAAATCATAAGCTTTGATAGCTAAGAGAGAGCATTATCATAAATTAATTTTTGTCAATATTTCAAATTCCCAGATTAATTTCCCTCAGCTACCTACATTCATCCTAGTTCTGAGGGCTCATGATTGGCCAACAAAAATCCACTCAAAGCTCCTGAGCCATCCTGTAATTGGCTACCGATTAAAGGGATGCAACAATTTTCAAGAAGTTTGTTATTATTCACAGAAAGCATATTGTCCATTTTGTAAATTAATCAGATGTCAGTTCATCGCTTCCTGGTTCAATGTTGGTAGACTATAACATTTCTTAAGGTAAAAAAATAGCATTGTTTATGTATAACTAGACAGATCTTTAATCATGGAAGAGGTTATATCCCCAAATTAACTCTATCTTAAAGTAAATTTAAAAATGACACCTGGTTTCCCACAATAATTGAAAAAAAAAATGTAACCTGTATAACACCATCCCATGTTTGTACTGGTTCAAAAGATTTTACTGGAATAGTGCCTTCCCCTGATTCAATTTTCGTTCTAAGCTGCCCTCTAGACTGCCTATTTGGATGTCGATCAACTGTTTCATCGCCAGAGCCTTCCATGTCATGAGGTGAAAATATCCTAAAATAATAAAGTTATTTTTAATATTTTTTTAAAAATTATGATGATTAATACTACTTTAGAGTAAAAAATCTGGTAGAAAATTATCAAAAAATATAGTTTCGGAGAGAGTCCCGGTTTGTTTTAATTCAATTTAATTATTCTGATTTAGTACATCTAAAATAATGATAAAGGTATTGTTGTAAAATGATAATTTTCTTATTCAAATAAAATACCATTAACTTTGATTATTAGAATTTTCAATTGATTTTGGACTCCAAAAATTAACCCTTTAAAAGGGCACAAATCCTCTTTAACCACTTTAGTACGAGCATTGACTACAGTCGACAGCCAGAGATGAGCGCATACAGCCAGTATGCCAGTTTCTCTCTCATAGCCCTAAAGATGACCTACACTGTAGGTCGAAACGTCGGCACATAAATATAAGTCTAGTACTTATTTAGTGTTTTTTTTTTTTTTTTTGACTGCACCCCCCAACTATCTCCGTTCTACATATTTATACTTTAGTTCTGCTATTGCAGTACGTAAGTTAAGTTAAGCATTTTTACACCTCTACAAATATTATAGAGGACACTTTTCTATAGACAATCATGTCAATTAAAATATTGTAACTTAACCCAGTGCAGATATATTTGAATTATGTCACCATTAGAATTATTTCCTCATTTTCAAAAATTCATATCTTTGTTCACAGACAAATGCCAGTGATGGGATTTGTATAGTACTTTGATATCATATAGATATACAAAATGTGAAAAAATAAACTTTTTAAATTTTCTAATTTTAAAACAATATCCCAGACCCGGGTTAAGAACAGAAAATTTCATTTAAATTTTTTCATTACTAACAATGTGCATATATTGTCACATACATAGTTACTGTGTAAATATATATTTTTTAAATATTTTGTAATTAATAAAAAAATAAACAACAAATTTTCAAATGAAATTATGAACATCAAAAGGATAGAAATAAATATATTTTGATTATAAGAAAAAAACATAAAAAAGTAAATTTATAGGGCATGATAAAAGGATATACAAAACTTAGTTTTTTCTTTTGGTAAATTCCTTTCACTGTTTACAAAACTATGTATATCTATAGTTTGATTATTATGATGTGACAAAAAAAATTAAAAAATTTTCAATTAGGTAGTACATTAGCTACAGTAATATGATAAGAGATTTGAGACAAAGTTCTTTTATAATACCAAAGGGGAAAATTAAGAATCAATTGGGAAACAAGCTTAGAAAATATTACAATTGCAAGGATGTAGAGGTCATAATGGAAGCAATGATTTCTAGTTTGGGGTAGTTCTGCAACATATTGGATCTTCTGATAACGAAAATTGTACTTGATAGGAATTTAATGGTTCAGTAAAGCCTTACCTTAATAATAATATAAAGTGATTTTACCTTGCGTCACCACATGGTGATGTGCTAATATATAAATGAAATCTTATATCCTCTTTTAATTTGAATGTCTTGAAATCAGTGTCGTAAACAAATATTGAATCACTCGCAGTAGCTGAAAAATATTCATTAGAAATAATATTAGTTGTCAGAATCCACAGTCAGTAAGGATAAATTAATATATATATATACATATTTTTATTCATATATGTACTATTTTTTCCAGTAAAACTCTGTAACCCATCAAGAACTAAACTATAATGAGGAAACAGAAAACAGACTATATATCCTAAATCTGTTTGAATACACGTATGTTTGCATTGAACCAATCAAAGAGCCAGAAACTCACTGAAGAAATCTTGAAGTGAAGGCCTTGTAGAAACGTCTCACTATAGAAACAAGAAGAGCTAATATTGTAGACACCACAATAACTCTGAAAATATCAAACACTTGTAGGCATATCTACATTCACTGACAATAAACAAAAAACCACTTCCGACAAACTAAGTGATCATATTGACACGCCACGTACATAAAAGGAACCTGTAGTACAGTAACAAATCACTGAAAGAGCACAACTGAAGACAAGTAGATTCTGGTATACATTAATAGGCATCATTGGCCAGCTTTTATGTTACTAGGCAATGCTGTCCTAAGAAACACTAAATTAAAACCATTGAATTTAATGGCACCAACCATTAAAAATTAAAACACACCACATTAATTTCCTCTAAAATAAGTAAACATGTTAACAAACCAAATAAATAAAATAAACTGAATCTAATAAAATTATGATATATACATTACACATGAAAATACTTTATTAACTAAAATTTTTCCAATTTTAAAAATATATTGCACAATAAATACTATATTTTATCTATTAAATATCATTGTTTCAAAAAAAAATTAGTATAACCAAAAATTTATTGATCTGGATTTAAAATATGATTTAAATTTATCATATATTGGATCCCTTATTAGGCATGCTAAATTAAGTTGGACATTTGTTGTATTGCAATAGATACATGTTAAAATACCACATCAAAGCAAAGTTGTAAGATTTGCAGATATTGTACTTTGGCTTTGGAATAGTATTTATCAACTTTAATAAGTTAGACAAATTTAAAACAAAATTGATCTGATTTTGTAAGCAATACATATTATTTGCTTCATTATCTGAGAAACAAAATTATTATACTTCATTATGTTATGATTTTTAACTAATTCAATAATTTTAATAATTACTAAGCAGATTACTTACACGGATCTCCGTGGAGAGCCAACTGGTTATACAAATATCTGAGCAGGCCACGGCGTGATATTATTTCAGCATGTGAATCGTTGAGAACTGCGCCCTTGACTGAGATATATTCTCCGGAAATACATTTAGTTCCTGTTGCAACTGAGATCAACTGGCCTTTGGTGCAGTCGGGTGATGTAGTCATCACTACACCAGCTAAAACTTTCCTTCTTGCATACTCCTCCATTCCCTTCATAACTTTATGGTACTCATTAACGACCAATCTAAAAAAAAAAAATGAAAAGTAATAAAAAAATTTACCGATTTATAAATTTGTATGCGTTGAATAATGTTCAATATCATTAAGATTAATATATAATATAAATTCCATTAAAACCTTAGATATTGATTTACAGTAATCAGACCAAAATTACCAAAAAGCGTTACCTGGCTTTAGTTAACTAAATTTAAAACAAATATAAACTTGAAACATTAAGTTTAAAGTAATAGTATTGTTTAAGAGTGAAATTATTTAGAAATGTTAATCAAGTAACATTAAAGAAATACACATATCATTAGGGTTCCCACAATCCTCTTACTTAGCAGGTTATCTTGTGCTATTCATAATTTGTTAGCAATAACAAGTAGATGAAAACTAATTATATCGGCTCAGTGTAGACATGATTCTATGACATTGGCAGTATTAATATCATAAATAGCCACCATATGGTTTCGAAGCTCGTAGTTTTCAAAATATATTAGGCATTTCGTTATTACTTATTTCAGTAAAATTAAAAATTATCATTTAATGGAAAACGAGAAGAATGGAAATGATAAGTTGAATAATATTAGTTGGCCTTAGATGTATGAGGAATAAAATGGTCCAGGTGGAGATCAGAAAAGTTCTCTTAGTAAGAAGAGCTGTTTATTTTAAATTCAAACAGTTCTTCTCACTCAGAGAAATTTAAATTTTTCTGATAAGATAAAACAAAATTACACCATAATACCACAACTGTATTTAAAAAGAGACAGGACTTCCATTGAGAGTCATAATCATTCTTAATTGAACGTTATAACAATATAGCAGGTCCAACAAGATTGTGAATATGCCTAATATGTACAGAGGAAGGAAACTTCTTAATTTGTTTTGATTATAGTCCAGAATGTCATTCATAGCTCAAGAAAGAAAAAAACCTTCTTATCTAGCAATATTACTTCAGACAACTATCTTGTTTGTTTAATACATTCATACCTCGATATATACAATTTAGATATGTTCTTAAAAAGTTGGCTGCAAAGCGAAAGATGGCTATTGACTATTGTGATAAAAATTTCAATTTTTTAACAATTCAATTATATGAGCAAAAGTAGTTTACAGTTTTATTTTAAGAAATGAAATGATCCCAAACATGAAAATTAGAGGTTAAAAATTATTACTGTAACTTTAATTTCATAAAATATAAAATAAATTCTAACTGAATCTCTAGAATCAATGAATGTCCCAGCAGTATTTCCTTACACAAAAAAGGGCTGACTATATTTACTATATTTACTATAATTATTAAATTTGTTAAATATATAACACAAATACAGCCTTTTTAATATATATGAATAAAATATAATTAACCATAACGCAATCGGAAAACAAACAAGAATAAACAGTGACACTAAAGCGACAACACAGTGAAACAAAGGCAGTTGTGCTTATTAGTGCCGCTTAAAGAGAGAACCTAAAATTAAACAAAAGTTTGCTAACAGTACTTACATTTATTTATTTTTTATGACTTATTACTATTAATATTGTGGGCTGCAGATTTTTAAAGTGTATAAATCGAGAAAGGCTGTTTTTATGAAATGCCCAATATAGAGCGGCCATATAGGGAAGTTTGGATGTAAACCATCATTAGATTTTCATTAACATTATCACATACACTCTTAAATTGCTACAGCCAATATTTTGAATCAATTTATCAAATATTTTTTCTGATTACGACCGTGTCATCAAATGCTTTGCCGTTTTGTTAAGACATGATGCTAGCTTCCTCAGGGCTTAATCTGGGACTGAAAATGTCCTTCTATGCTTCGGTTTTTATAACTATTCGAACCTGGGGGCATAGAAGGGAATAAAATAGCCAAAATTTTAAATAAGTTCAAAATAAGGACGTTACACTGCTGAAAGAAAAGTAAGTCATGTTCTGCATCGTGCAAAAGAAGACTTAGGTCTCAAGATGCCAGGAAATTACAGCATTCCATGTTCCTGTGGGGAGGATTACTTTGGACAAAGGGGAAGACTTACAGAACAATTTAGAAGCGTAAAGAAGATGGATAGCAAGACATCAGCATTGCTGAATATTTTGTGTATATTAATCATGCTACTGGGTTTGATAAAATTATAGAGGGTAAAAAACTGTAATAACACAACAGAAAGAAAGATATTAAGCAATCAAAATAATGAAGCACCCCAAACAAAGAAAATGGATATAAATTAAGTAAATTATGACTTCCTAACATACCAGTGGTAACAAAGAAACATAATACCTGAAAGAGAAGATGGACCAATCAGAGGCCAGTCAGTCGAGGCCCACTCAATCCGAGACCACCCAGTCAAAGCCCAGCCAAACAGATAACTGAGAGAATAGGAGACCACCCAGTCAAAGCCCAGCCCAACAGATAATTGAGAGAATAGAAGTATGGATAGAACCGAAGAGGTATAAATACTGAAGGATAGAAGGACATTTTCAGTCTAAGATTAAGCCCTGGGGAAGCAGAAGCATGTCTAGCGAAACATTGGCAAATTCTTTGATGACACGGTCAAAACCAGAAGAGATATTTGATGAATGGATTCAAAACATTATAATAATTGGGTGAATTAATTTTAACTTGATGACTTAAGAAATATAATTAATTATCAAGAACATAGCAAGAGAAAGGTTCTTCCTCAAATTATTTACCAGTCTCTATAGAATATAATAGCAACTTAGAGAAGATAATTTAATAGCAATTAGAGAAAAAAAAAAGTCTGTCATTTTTTATAAAGCATTCTTAATCTTATTTCGGGAGAATTTAAACTGGAAACTCAAACGAGTATGAATTGGATGCTTGGAAGCAATGTTGTGCCAACACCTGAGTAATGAAGTATCACTTACAATGACTCTATAACAGTTACAGTTTTTGGCCCTCTCACCATCTTTTTATGTCACCACCTTGGGACGTAGCCTGTCTGGTACCATGCTCTAAGATCCTATTTCTCCTACAACAGTCATCTTCTTTTAAGGTTATTTATAGATCCAGTCACAATATTTTCAGAATATCAATCACCATCTTTGCAGCACACAAAAGATGTACAAAACTTTCCCTTGTGGTAGTGGGGAACAAACCATGGTTTTTGAAACATTAATACAGTTCTTGGTTCATATGTCTTTCCCATTCAGACAATAGGTGTGCAATATGACTTATCTCTATGATTATACATACTTTTTGATAATAAAGTCAACCATGAATTACAGTTGTTACGCTACTCCTTTCCACAATGTAGTATAAACAGTTCTGCTTATATCTGAAACTGAAATGCCAGAGATTGTTCTTGTTCAATACAGCAATGACCTTTCATATGATTCAAATCCAATTATTAGTTCTAATCCTTCTATAACAGTTCAAATATAAATCCGAATTAAGTAATGGAAGAGATGAAGAACTACTACACTGTGAGTGTATCCCCACAGTATTTGTTTTGTTTTCTTGATAGAGATCTACTACATGAATTTGAATTATTCTGAAAAAAAAAATGACCTTCCTATTTTCACTTATTTGTTTAATTTCTAGTAATCATTAGAGATAATTCATTAAGATTGTGAATGTGACAGAGAAAACTACAAAATTCAAGACTCTAAGGAAAACATAGGCGAATAACTAAATATGGAGTTAAAAGTAATTAATTTTGAAATCTCAAATTCTCAGGCCACCTTTTCCATTATTCTTTTTAACAAAACAATGTAATTCAAAGCTACATTGTAGCTAAATCTATTTGAGAAGGGCTGCCAGAGAATTTCACAATAAAAATATAGATTGAAAAGGTGAATAATTAATAGTTTTATCATTTGCCTATCAACCATAATCATAAAGTACTTCATTAATTGAAATACATTTTTAACAGACCTGTCTTTATATATTACAGTAAAAGAGGAGAGTAGAAAATGTAGCTTTGGGACCAAAATAAAATAAATAAAACAAACAAACTTTAAATCAATAATGATACTAACTCTGCTATATTGTTTGCTGCAATCAACTGAATAGGAGATGTTATAGGTGGTAAAATGCTGGGAGGACCTCCTCCAGAAGGCGGTGCAAGCAAAACCGAGCTGTGAAGCAGATTGCCATACTTTTGAAGAAGTACAGCTCTAGCAGCTGCAGCTTTGGCCGATTTCTTATTGCTTCCTATAAACAAATTAAGACATTGTACATCATACAATTTTCATATTTATTGTAAATAATTCTACATATCCTAGTAAATTGAAATGCTATTAAGATCCGATATAAGTACAAATAAATAGTAGATAAAATATAGAAGCTACTTAATATAAACATTGCTAAAATATAAGTAAGTAATAAACAGTTCAAACTACTATTACAATTAACAATAATTTCAATATTTTTCATTTTTATAATCTACAGAACCATAACTTTGATACCTATTCTACATGTTAATTAGCTGGGATTAATATAAAAACTAATACAAAACAGAGAAGAAATAAACTATTGAATTAAGCCAGTTAAGTACAACAAGAATAAGGTAAATAAAACTGAAGCTGAGGAAACTCTAAGAACCTAGTTGAAATAAACAGCACAAAACTGAATCAGAATATTTTATTAAAAACATTGTCAAGCTGATTGTAATGGGATCCAAAATATTTCAGTATTTTTTATTTCATATATATCAATGAGAAACCTTGTAAGACCGAAAAGAAATTGACTAAAGGGGTCAAAGTGATCCAGCGAAGTACAAGAAAATAAAAGCCTAGACTTCTTTATGAAGCACTTATTGTACTAGTGTTTCATATACCTATCAATTAAATTTATATATATATATATATATATATATATATATATATAAATTTAATTGATAGGTATAGATATAGATAAATATATATATATATATATATATATATATTAATAGGAGTTTCCACTAAAATTGGGTTTCCTTAACCTAATGATTGGATGGCTTCCTTCCATAATCTAAGGTACATTCTTCCCGTAGACCATGATCCATCATGGATTCCTCCACTTCGTTATCCCAGGTCTTTCTCGTCTTCTTGTTCCCTTAATTTTCCATTGGTGGACTACTTTGGGTAGTCTTCGTTCAGGCATTCTTCTCAAGTGTCCATACCCTTTCAGGCTTTTTTTCTCAATATTCCCGCCGCTCGTCTCCAGTAGTCCATTTCTGTGGTTAGGAGTTTTTTTCTGAGATAGCTTTTCAACGTCCAAGTTTCTGATGTCTAGAAGATGACCCGCGTCCCGGTCACCCATTGGAAGCTGTCACTTATGAAACAATCCAACTTGTGGAATCTGAATTTCTCTCTGACCAGCGACTGAAAACCAAGGAAATAGCAGCGAGGTTGGGGCTTTCAAAAACAAGTGTTTTGAGGATCATCAAAAAATATTTGTTTATGAACAAGGTTAGTGCAAGATGAGTTCCAAAAATTCTTTCAGCTGCTCAAAAACAGGAACGAGTTCACTGCTGCAATGAATTTTTACGCGAGTATAATGGCGACCCAAAGAATTTGGGAAGCTCTGGGAAGCTCCAAGCAGCAGTGGAAGAACATTTTTTTAACAAAGGAGAAAATTATTTTTTTCATGACATAGAAATGTTGACTAAGTGTTGTATTAAGTGTGTTGAACTTAAAGGAGAATATATTGAAAAACAGTAAGACCAGTTTTTTTCTTTCACCTTTCCTTCTATCTCAGGCCTCAAACTTTTGGACCTTACTACGTATCTCAATTATGGAGCCAATATATTAATATGCCTAAGTATTTTTAGAACCCCTTCTCTGGGTTCAGTTCTATATCCTCATAATTGGCTGTCATGTGTTCCGTTTTCTCAGCATTAATAACTAGCCCCCATTGCTGGTATTCCTCATTTAATTTTCTTAACATATATCCAGCAAATTCTGTGTCTTAAGCAATTATAACCTGGTCATCCGTGAAGGATAGTTTATAAAGGAACACATTTTCTTTCAACTGAATCCCCATGGGTTCGCATTTCCTTCTCCATGCTTTCAGACGAATATCAAGATTAATAATAAACAGAGAAGGAGAAGCAGAACATCCCTAGAGCAAATCTTTGCTGGTTAGGAAAGGCTCAGATAGATATGGTCCAATTTTGACCTGGCAGGTGTTTCCTTTGTATATTTCCTTTATTACGCTTATCAGACCTATATTAAAGTTTGCATTTTGGAGGGCTTGCCATAATAGTCCTCGAGGGACATCATACGCTTTCTCCAGTTGATGTTTCTCCAACTATTGCCTTTGGATGAATATATGATCTCCCCATTGTAAATCCAAATTGATCTTCTGAACCTTTAATCCCATGTCTAATTCATGTCTTATAAGTTCAATTAAATATTAATACTACTACATGATTTTAATAAATAAATAACTTTAAAAATAACTAGTACAACCACTTAAAACTAAAAAATGATCAAAGAAATATCTCCATTTAATTAAAAGAGGTAAATGAAATTAAATGTAATGTAGAAGAGAAGGAAATAGGTCACTACCCCAAAAATTAAATAGTTGGAACTACGTATGAGGTATAAATACTTATCTAATGATCACCTTATCAATCAAGTTTAAGTTTACAAACAACAAATGGATGAATAATTTTCGAGGTTTATTCATTTTTGTACAGTTTATATCAATTCCAATACTATTTATTTTAACTGTTAAAATTATACTACACTATCTGATATCAATAAAATAACATAAAAGCTTAGCAATATTTTAGACTAAGCTAAATTACATATAATGCACGGCTTAAAGCAAAATACAGTTTACTTACTGTCTTAGTAATGAAAGTTTTTTTTCGTCAGTCAGCATGCCTATAGCACAAAATCTGTCAAAAAAAAAATCAAATTCAAGTTTATAACTTCCGATTCAAATACAATTTATCAGAAAAAGTCCAGTCACGCAGTGCTTCAATAATTCGATGATCTTTTGATATATTGTATACAGGTATTCTATGGTTTAGCATAAAAGCTATCCATCTACTTCAAAAAGCTTGTGGAAAATTCAGGACACTCCCCAAAACATGTTCAGTCTATTTTTTAATTTTTTACTTCTGACTCACAGCTCTTTTGCTTAAAAGTAACCACTAGAGTTAAAATGCATGACATCCTCAAAGATTTGTGATTATAAAATACTTTACTAGATCAAACGCGCGCTGAAAATAATCTTAGATTGAATATTTCAAAATTTTTTGGAAAACAAAATACTGAAAAAGGATTATCCATCTTTCATCTTTCAACATTTCAATAATATGCAGAATTTAATGCTGTTAGAATTCAACTTATAAATACTTAATCATAGTAGTAATAGAGTCTCTAAATTAATTAATTTAATAGAATCCTGTAGTCCTGCAGCCCAAGCTTGTACAATCAAAAGGTTTGTCAAAAGAGCAATAACACTAATTTAATCTATAGTAAATTATATCACATATCATAAATTATTGTACAATATAATTGATTGTATTGATATAATGTCATTTCGCGTTGATTGGAATAATTTTTAATCTTAGACCTAAGCAAAGTGAAACCAATAAAAATCAGATTTTAGTTCCTTAAAAAAAATAAAATGAATAATAGCAAAAAAAAGGGGAGCTTTGGACAAAATGTAATTACAAATTTACAACATGAAATGTTTTCCTATAAGAGTATTTATATTTTTCAGAACAAATATATCAGACTTAGATAAAATGATAAGTCCTAAAAAAAAATCACTAATTTATTTATATTTTGATTGAATTAGATGACACAAAGAAGTAAATAACGTTCTTATTTGTGTAAAATTCATCGACTGCACCGAACCACTTTGAACATTAATTAGATTTTGGTTTTTCTATGACAATAATGGTATAATATAAACAAATGTCCAGTAAATGTTGAAGTAGGCGAAAACGTCAACAGTTTCTTGTCTTTGCAGTCTTGTATGAGGATTAAATTAAATTAAAAATACAAAATAAATTAGTACAGTGATAACATTTTATGTTTATTTTATAGATATGCTTCGAGGGGCATTCAAAAGCGAGCAGATAGAAAAAAAGTCAATAGATTCAGTAGTTGAAATTGACGATGCCGTGCACTTTCCCACAGAATTTTTGAATACTTTAAATCCATCTGGTCTGCCAGCACATAAACTTTTACTTAAAGTTGGGGCACCTGTAATGCTAATCCGAAATTTAAAACCTCCAAAATTGTGCAATGGGACTAGACTGCAGGTAAAAGTTTTGCAAGAAAATATAGAAGCTACTGTAATTACGGGATGTGGTCAAGGGGAAACTGTTTTTATCTAATACCATCCAGGTATACATTTCAGTTCAAGAGATTACATTTTTGGATATTACATGGTGGATTTCAATCGAAAACACATTGAAAGTTCTGTAATTGTGCCATTTAATATTTAACAAAGACATTTTATTAAGTTGATCATAAATCGATCAACAAAGGGATAAAAACTGGATGGCTGGCTGAATTCACAAATGCTTTAAGTCATTGTGAATAATTTCGAGTATAGCTTTAATTTAAGTTGAAGTAGGTAGTTAGTTAATCCAATCTCCGTTTAAACTCAACTTAAGTTAGTGGGCTAAGTAGTGGGCAAGCGCTAGTTTTTGTATATTTTTATTACTCATCTTCTTTATACCTTTGTTTTTTATTTCTCTAACTAAATAAATAATGTGGACTGAAAAATCATCATGATAGTTTTTATGATATCTTTGATGTATTTTTGGTAAACCACATCCACCCAGCCTGGCAGTCTTCTCCACGATTATTAATATAGTAAACTATATAAAGTAGCTTATTTAATTTTAATTTTTTATAATTATAATTTTTTAAATATTTTTATTTTGAATAGAAAAGATTTATCCAGTACCGGAACTCGAATCAGGGACGTCTGCATTTCCGTTGCAGTGATCTGGCACTTGAGCTATCCTGGCACGTACGTTGGTCAAACAAATCCTTTCTCTTCCCCGATCCTATATTCCCATGTCCTCGCTATTTGCGATGTATACAAGGTATAGAATGTTCATTGAACATTACTTTAATTAGGATCTTGTTGAAAGGATTTGTCTGACCGAGGTACGTGCCAAGATAGCTCAAGTGGCAGAACACGGCAACGGAAATACAGACGACCCGGGTTTGAATCCCGGTCCTGGTCAAATCTTTTCTCTTCCAAATAAAAATATTTAAAAACATGTTAAGACCGTGGAAAGAATCCCAACGAAAAGCCATTAGTCTTCAAACTAAAAACAGAAATTGAAATTATCTGCCCAATATTTCGCCTATTCAGGCATCCTCAGGGTAGATAGAGAAAAAAAAACAAAAATGAATAATGCACCCAAGAAGCATCCCATCACCTCCAAGGCTCAAACGCAACTGATGAATCACAAGGAAGGTTACTCCCCAGCTGGGTAAGGTTATATAAAAACAGCTGATAAATACTGGAGAATTTGAAAATTCAACATACACTCATCAAACTACAAAACGCACAACAGGAAAAAATAAATAATTGTAAACAACACCAAAAGATAAGACAAAAACCATATGAAAAAATGAAAGTGATTGCAATGAAAAGAAGATCAATATTATCAAGACCAGTGGATTTATGGCTATTCCACAAAATATATGAATATTGAAAAATGAAAAGAGACCTTTCATAAATGTTAAAACCGTGGAAAGAATCCCAATGAAAAGCCATTAGTCTCCAAACTAAAAACAGAAATTGAAATTATCTATATTATATGATATTATTAGATAGAAGATGAATTCTTTAGGGCTAGCCTTAAGGCCGCTACACACGGTCAGTTTGATGTGTTCATTTCTAACTGCAACTTCTAACTGAACGCAACATTCGCATCCACATGCCCACTTCGGTGCGTCAGTTCAATATGATACCCCTTGGAAGCTCCAAGCTCCCAGCACAGCTGGTCGTAGTACCACAATTTTGGTTGGTAAACGTCATCCGCACCCATACTGCTCACCAACCTCCCTACTTTTTTTAATTCCTTCTGAAAGGCACTTCTTAAACTGTTGATTTTCCTCGTTACTACCGATTTTTTTGCGAGGGGATCGATCTCTTTAACCTTTTTAAAAAGAATTTTATATGATTCCTCTCATTTTGTTTTTTATGATGGTCCTTTGAAGTTACTTTCCAAAACACTCCTCCCCTCTTAACAGTTCTATAAATTCTAAAACAAAATCTTTGCCCCAACTAACCATATTATCACCAAGTAGTATAACCACACAAAACGAAGGAATATAAACGAGGTCTGGAAAAGCGATTGAAAGGATGATGTCTATCCAAATGACACCTGTACGCATGCTCAGATAACCAATGTGACCAACTGAACTGACACGACGGTACACAAGCTCACTTCGGACTGTCGTCAGTTCGGTATGTCACACCGAAATGATGAATTTTCATCAGTCCATCGGTTCACTTTTTCGATGTGACCTCACATCAATTTAGCCTACACACGGTCAGTTCGGAGTGTCACTTCGATGTGAATATACCAAACTGACTGTGTGTAGCAGCGGCCTTTAGATATAGTAAGATAGGGGCCCCATCACACAGTCCTTTGTTTAACAATCGTCCAATGCTCTTTCAGGTTTAATTCCAGGATATGGCTATTACTTATCAATTTCTTTAGGGAAATCAGAAGGTTTGGCATGGAGGAAACATAGGTATTAATAGGTTTTTGTTAAGTAAGAAAAAACAATGCCCAGCATCCTTATTACATATACCCCTAACAATTCAAATCTCTTCATAGGAAACAAGACACTGCCCTTCTGACTTCTATAACCTTTATCACAGAAATAGATTTGAGTAATCCTTCATGGCCTCAAGGTCCTCCTCTATCTTCCTCAATTCTACCTTGTCAAATATCGGCTGCACTCCTTTTCTCTTTTTTCAACTTCTCACTTCCCTAGCAAACGCCATACAGTTTTGTAACTTATGAATTTTCATCACCAGTCACATATATTTTTTCATCCCTCTCATACTTTATATGTAGTTTAATTTATTTGCCTCATTTATTAGTAGATATTATTACAAAATTTTACATTTTTGTTTGTCTACTTTTGTAAAATTTGTGATGTATACTGTTAGGCAGTGAATTTGTATAATTATCTCTTTTTGATGTTCAGATTTTTTATTCTTAAATGACCTAATCCCATGATACAGTTTCTTTTTCCATTTATTATCTTATTCTCTCTTTATTTATTTCTAGAAAGAATGAACTATCACCTATCATTTGTTATTTTTTTTAAATTTTACCAACCATCTTCGAATAATCTGGCCACTATGAGTGGAAGAAATTTAGTAGAACAAAAACAATTTTATGAGTAATAAATTTATAGAAACGAAAAATCTTAGGAAGAATAGGTGGGACGGGACAGGTTATAAATTAATTTTAATAATACTACCAAACATTCATTTACCTGAGCCTTTATATACTTCGTTATTTATATGCACAGCATATATAAACGGACAAAGAGACTTTTGAGAAGATTCTTGAATGCACTCATACTTTAATCCAGGCATTAGTTCGTTTAAAGCCATTACAGGATTCATACCTCCTGTCATTGCTTTGGCCACATACATTTCGATCCGTGCCTTTTTTTGTCCTAAGGAGAGGTTAGAATCTGTAAAAAAATTAACAATTAAAATTTATCATTACTTCAAATGAACTATTAACTGTGTGCAATGATTATTAATTGATACATATTGATCGATAACGAGGTCATCAAAAATGATTACTAACCAGCTGATTTTTTTTTTTACTTAGTTAATATTTATATAATTTAACAGTCATATTGTCCTACAAATTGCGTGGTACGTTATCCTTAAATTTTGGAGAATCATCTAATCGACATATTTTATCCTTGCTACCTCTGTTAGCTACCACAATTGAGAATTTTCGCAAAGGAAATTGTTGGGCTTCTCATCAAGACGAAGCTATTTATGAAGATTCAGCTTGATAGTAATCAAGTGCAAAAATGTACCAGGGATCCTGGACTAAAAGTGTGTGTCCTAATTATTTTCTGGAATATAGGCACCCTTAATAATAATTTTCAAATGCTCGCCTGCTTGGATTTATCTATATCACATCATTATTTCTTAAAGGATATTAAAATTTTTAAAAAACTTCCATTTGTATTTTTTACAGGCAGACAGCTGAAGTAGCTGGTAATATCATTTTTTTCTGAGAAATTAGATAAACTTCATCGCTAGGGTTGAATAACTTGGTTCAATATTTCCATTTATAATTTTAGGTTAGAATTCGCTCCAAATTAAACTTTTATAAATACATATACTTATATATATATTATATGGATAACAGTAGGCACCTCAATATCGATTAACAGGCTTGCAGTAGTGAGAGTTTCTCATTTATTTTAATATAATTACTACTCTTATAGATGTGGGCTATTGCTTCACTGGTTACTCATGAACTTACTGATACCCCCTAATTGGAAAACGATTAGCAGGAGATTTCTATCTTTCTTAGAGTTGGTCTTGTTTTACCGGCATTACTTCAGTCCACTTTGTCAGTATGTTTTGATTCCACTTTCTCTGGAGTGAATTTCCACTAATTAATCTTATTTCTCAATTGATCTTTATCCAGACATGTTTACACAAAATAAATTTTTGCTTTGGTTTAATCTTTCTTAACTTCGATTACCTAGGGTTTTGATGTTTTAATATGATGTTTCGTTAGATAAGTAATCTATGTAGCAGTCCATAGAACATCAGTCATCTCTTTCTAATATTAATTTCAATGTTTAATATTTTTTAATTTTTTATAATTATAGGTCAATTTTTTGAGTTTTAAATATTTTTATTTTTAAAGAGAAAAGATTTAATATTTTTTCTGTTGTTTCGATGATTTGCAATAACCACCTAGTTTATGCCGTGACCTTAATTTTTTTCTAATTACCCTTCTCTCTTCTTTCTTGTAGCTTTAGTTTTCGATTCAATGAAAGTGTTTCACTTGCATATGTAATTATTGGTTTAATTACATAGTCATAGAGTCTAATTTTAATGTTTCTTGAAAGACATTTTTTGTTATATAGATTTTGAACAAGTACACATGCTTTCTTGATTTTTTGTAATAAGTATCTTTGTGCTATTTGCTCAAGTCATTAATTTCACCAAAGTATTTGAAATGTTTGACTCAGTTAATTTTATCTCAGTTTGTTTTGAATTTCGGAATGTCTGCCACCGAACATAGGAATCAAGTTTTCTGAAAGGAAATTAGTAAGCGAACCTTTTCTGCACATTAATTAGGTGCTTTAATTTGTTTTTAATTGCTTTTTCTTCATTGTTGATTAGAATCACTAAGTCATCCACATACTCTAAATAAGAAATGTTCAATATAATTCGACTTTTACATAATTTGATTGGTTTTTAGTAGTTTTGTTGTTTTAGTTCTACCTCCTATTTATACTTCCCATAGATTGTGAGTTCTAATTGTTCGTGTGCTCTCTTCAGAAGATACATGGATAAAATGCTGTAAGTGACTGGTAAAAATGAAATGTATTAGTTTCCTTTTGACATGATTGATATGACTTTTTATTTGATAGATTGCCCTATCAAACAAAAGGTCATAGTAATACATCAATACCTGAGGTAATTGAAGTTAAGAAAGATTTGAGTAAAGCAAAAATTTGTAATGGATGCTTGAGAGACTCTAAGAACAAGATTTGAACTCACAACCTTATGGTTTGTAGGTGAAACAGGCATTGATATATGAGACCACTTTTAAGATAGCTGATTTAAAGAAGTTTACTATAGATATTAAAGAAATATGCCATAGCATAAGCCAATTTCTTTTTAATGTCTTTAGTATACTGATATACTAAAAATCAAATAAATATATATAAAAAAAACTTGTTTGCTGGAAAAGAGATCTAGTACATACCTTTCGATTCTAGTGAAACAGGCGAGTCCTCGGCAAAGTCAATATTTTCATTATTGGCTGGAGGAGTCAAAAGATTCGGACAAAGAGTAAGAAGGGCAGCTTCAGCCGCTCTTTGTTTAGCCTGTTTTTTGGCATTGCCACTGCCATTGAATAAGATTCCATCAACCTATAATGGAAAGAAAAGTGTAATTTCAAAACAAATGGAAGATCTACCAAACAATGTATCGAGGAGAGTGAAAAAAACTTTTTGAAGACCAATTTAAAACCCCAATTCAAAATCAGTGTATATATTAAATATATACACTGATTTTGAATTGGGGTTTTATAGATGACTTTATTGGAAACATCATTTATTTATCAATAAAATGCTGTAGATTGAAAACCAAAAATTTTTTTTTCACACTTGATACTTTGCATTTGTATTTGTATCATATCTCCTCTTGCAATATATACCTATTTCTGCAACTAGACAACGAAATTCAACTTTTTTTTTGTGTCTGGGTTGAAAGTGATTGTGTTTGCTTGGTTAGACCTTAACATTGAGAAACATGAACAGGGTTCCTCAAAATGTTTGCTTTTGAAGCCGGGAGTATGCTTTTAGTATATTTTTAATAGACATAAACATTTAAAATATTCATATTGTAATCAATTTGAATTGTAACACAAATACAATATTTCAAACAGAAAACACTTTAAACTTCTTGTATTCAAAACAAAATAAACTCAGAATTCACTTAAAAAAAATAAAAAATGAGCAGTCATAATGGTCAAAAATGAGTTTTCCCACTCGAACGCCTCAGGGATGTGGAACTCTCTCGAATGAGACTCCACCCGCAGTCTCCCATTATTTTCTCGTTATACTGACCCTAATATCTTTTCTCGAACTTCATGATGTCCTGATGGACGCGTTCCCCATGTTCTTCCAAGTATGCTCCCAGGTTGCGGTTGAAGTGATCGGTATGGGCATCAATAATGTGTATTTTAAGAGACGTTCGGCATCCCATTCTTCCAAAATTTTCGATTAAATTTCTAACAAGAATTTCGTAATTGTCTTAATAATAATAACAAGCCTCTCACTACTGAGACAAAGCTGTCCCATGCTTTTTTCTTCTGTGATTTTCTACTGTGAGTTTTTTGGTAAATTCATTTAAGTAATTTTTGGGGGGAATTCATTAGAGGAAATCAACTTTTTGATCTCTGGTCCAACGACCACACCTGCAGTGACCTTTGCTGCAGAAAGCTCGGGAAACAGGGGCAAGAATGCGACTGAGTCCTTATCTAGTAGCTTCACAAACTGCTTGAAGAGGCCTAATTTGATATGCAACAGTGGCATTAGAATTTTCTCGGGATCCACTTACAGAGGCGCTTTGACATTGTAGGCCAGTATCTTCTCCTGTAGTGCTCTGCAGTGTTTCTAATGTCCCAGAGGCAGAGGTAGCAAGGGAATATTGGTGAAACCACCCTGAAGACCCATCCAAAAAGCCACCATTTTGAAATCTCCGATGACTTCCCAGCCGTGCTCTTCGTATTTCAAAAACTGCAGCAGTCTTATAACGTTGAAGTAGTCCTCTTTAAGATGGACAGAGTGCACCAGAGGAATGGATGGGAGCACGTTACTATTATGAAGCAAGACAGCTTTAATGCTTTTAGATGAACTGTCAATGAACAGACGCCACTCTTGAACATTACAATGTATTCTAATAGCTTCGAACAATCCAGGCACATCTGTACAATAGCAACTTGCAGAGTGAAAAAAAATGCAAATGAAGAATGTCCCTTCCTTTAATAAATGACCCAGACACTTTTGTCCAACAAGTTCCACTCCTTGAGCCTAGACATCAAAATTTCGGACTTTTGAAGATCTCTGGCCAGTCATTGATTTCTTGTTGATTTGGAAAGTGCGGTATCCCTCCTTTGTCATCATCAGTTTCCGGTTCAAAACAACTGCCTTCACTGCCTCTCGAATCGCTTGAAGAAGAAAGACACTCAGTTTCCATATGCTCCGGATGAGATGGAGTCGGTATAGGAAACTCCGGTGTAAGTGGCTGAGGAGCTGTGGAGGATGGGATGTCCAGCTCCATAAACTGGAAATCTGCACCTCTCCGCCCCTTAACCGTGTCATATAAGCAGAAATAACAGGTACTCACGTGGTCAGTCGGTTCCCTCCAAACCCCTGGTTGTGCTAACTTCATGACAAGCTTCTTCCCTCTATACCATCCTTCTAAGTTTTTTTTACAGTTCCCACAGGTGAAATGTGGGGCCCAAACTTTGCCCTAAACTTCTGGCTGATTACAGGGATTCCAAAATTTGATTATATGCCCTACAAATCTGAGGGTTAGATTTTAGGGCATATTTTGAATCCCTCACTTTGATAAAAATGCCGCATACAAAACAAAAACTGTCTGCTGCATGCTTGCAACACCGTCCCATTGTCCCTGATTTCGACATCACTCGCGAATGTTTCACAACTAAATGAATAGATGGCGGCTCGAGAATGTATTTTTAAGTTTAAACCAAGTGATAATACCTTAAATAAAGGACAATGTTCACTTTCAAAATATAAACAAGGCTCAGACCGTTGTTAAAAAATTCACCAGCAATGTGCTCTAAACTGCCCTTATAATATTAAATGAAAGAAAAAATATTTATTTAATTACTGATCTCCTTTTAATATTTCGGCCAACGAGAAAGTAGTAGAATAATCAGCTGTCTTGACTTAGCAGAGAGGGAAAATGAGATGGCGTTACAACCATATCAATTAACAACCATATTAACAAGAATTGAGGATTCCAAATTAGAGTAAACAAGCTCCCCGCCACAAAAGCAAACATTTTTCAATAGTAAGGTCATATTCCACTCTATTTTGGCATAATATGATGAAAAATTACGGTCTTTGACCAGACACAAAAAACGAGTTGTATAGTGTAATCAATGACTATGAAAGGTCTGATTTAACAATGAAACTTCCCAGCCAAGCTTGCTCAATTTTTGTCTATTCTCTAAATATATGAGTGGTCACTAAAGATACTATTGCTCAATTTCAGTTATTTATTTTGAATTACCCGCTTCAATCCAGATGATGGTTGATAGTTGGGTCGAATTAATGGTTAGGTCAGGTTCGAGCAGTTCATGATGAACAATGCCTTTCCAATCCAACCAAACACTCAGCATTACTTTCCTTGGCTTCAAGAGTATGTAACCATTTGTGAAGCCATGATCTTTTTTGCGTATTCATCTCCTTTACAAATGGAAACTCGGCTCATTAAATTTTTCACTGTTATTCATGTGGAACGTAGGTATAACACTTCTTTTGGTAAACAGTGTTATGTAAATGGTTAAAAATTATTTTATGGTTGATGTTTAATTCAGTAGAATGAAGTATGTCGGTCTACCAAAACTTTTTCAACAATTGGCTGACAAGGGCAAGGTTTATCCTTTACATCAAAATTTTCAAAATGAAAACAATAAATTAATTTTGGCCCAAGCTTTCACATAAGTACTCTTCATTATAAATACCGCACACTCAAGGACTCATCACCATAAACACCACCGAATTTTCGATGGATCTGCAATGCATCTTTCCTTTTTTGAAAGTAAAAAGCTAAATATAACAAAAGTGACTTTCTGGAATCTATTTTCAAAGAATAAGTGCAACAGTATCAGATAACATATAAAGGCAAAATAGTCAGGATAGCAACTAATTATTGATTTATTTATAAAAGAAACAGAAAATTTGATTAAAAAATGAAATATATCCACAAGAAGGTAGAATTTTGGCTTTGTATCAATAATACGATGATAATGAACTTAGAAATGAAAATCATCAAAAGAAAGTAAACAATTCTAATGTTATTAAATATTGTTTCAGTCTTTTGAGCTCATAATGACTGATTCAAACATTAATGGGAAGGCAATTCACTATAAAATAAGACCCAGCTAAATAAAGCATCGATTCAAATGATCCAAGAGAGCTGGTTAAATCTGCTGTAAAAATTTGAGTTGAATTTACTAACCAGATTCAGACTGATAAATAAACTATAAGGAGAACTATAATTATTTCCAAATATTTTTATTTTGAAGAGAAAATATATGCCCAGGGCCTGGATTCGAACCCTCCCATGTTTCCGTCAAGGTGCTCTACCAACTGAGCTATCCTGGTTTGCATCTTGGTCGGACAAATCCATTCTCTTCACTGATCCCATATCCATGTGTTCTCGGAATTTGCGATGTATACACGGAGAAGAAAGTGTCACAGGTTTGGAGCCTGTTTGGGCTGTTGATCGTTGGGGTAAATTATACATAAATAAATATCTTGATAAGGCTTCCAAAACTAAATTAACTGCTTATGCCCCGCAGCATCCTAGAATATATGGATTAATTAAATTGCATAAAGAAAACAAATCTCTTAGACCGATTGTAAATAACATTAGGGGGCCTTCTTGTAAAATAGAAAAATTCTTTAAACCATTCTTAGATAACCTGTACAATAATAACCCATTCGATATCAAAAATGCATTTGATGCTAAAAATAAGATTAAAATGTCTCAGGTTTGGAGCCTGTTTGGGCTGTTGATCGTTGGGATATATTGCACCTTTTTCTTTGTCGACCATTAAGTGTGTATATTACTGGAGACATTTGAAACATAAGGCTTTGCATTGTGGTTTTTCGCAATTGCATTATAATGAAAGATTTTTTTTTTTTTTTTACAAAAAAATGTATACAGTACATTTAAATTATTTTAAAAAGGTATTTGCTCACTTAAGAATACCATTGATAAGGTTATAAACATATGCTGAGGCTTCAAAGGCTACAATTCCTAGCAAGAAGGGAGAACTGAAAAATCTGTTGTTTTTTAAAAAACATAAATAAAAACTATATTTTTTATTCCAATTTTTAATTCAAAAGCAATTTTTCAACAAATATTATAAAAATCTCTTTATTCTTAGCAAATATATTAAAAATGTATTGATATATTAATCTTAATAAATGAGCATTTAAATTTTAAATAAATAAACAATTTCCAAAACAAAAACTGATAAGGGTTTACTTTAGAAAGGAAATACTAGAATCCAAATTACAACCCATATTCCTCTCAATATCAATGATTTGTGGATGCATGATATCATTTCTGACTAGAGTAAAAACTGACAATAATTAATTTATTTAGTTGTTTGGTCTAGTTACACCATTTCCACCCCTAATTGTAAAATATTCTGTTTTTATGTCAATTTTCGAACCATTAATCATGAATGTAAGAGTATAAAAAGTGCTATTGTAAAATAGTGCATCGAAATTCATATGTAAATGATTGGCACAAGGTTAGTAAAAGTTTGGCTACCTCTGTCATTAATTATTCAAAACAAACTGATGATGTGAATAAACATTGAACGTTATTTCATAGATACCTAAGAATAACTTACTTCGACGGTGGCAAGGAAATTAGGGCAGTGAGGAGGCCCATCCGATAACACAATTTTGTAATTGAGGCCTGATCTTAATTCATTGAGTAGAGCTAATGGGGTCTGGGAAGCACTTAAGCACCCATCTTTTTTAAGTCTTTTGACTATGGGTCCAGCATCTGAAAAAAATACTACTTGTAATAAAATATACTCAGTGGTTTCCTTAAGAAATCAGATTAGTAAGTACATTGTAACTAAAAAGAAAAGGTTTGATGTATGTGGTTCAATATTTTTAATATAATAGGGTGTATAAAAAAAAAATGACCGTTTTATCAAATTCCAGAGTTCAAAAGTCTGTAAATATTTTAATGCTATTTATTATTTACCAACACTTAATAATCCCTTTAGAGCATTCTCTAAGCCTATTTATACTGGACTTCTTCAAAAAAAGCCTCAGTTTAGTTGTTTATTTCAATGAAGAAACATGACAGTGTCCTACGAAATTCTCATAATTTTAAGGCATTGCTGGAAAAAAAATTTCACAGCCGCTGAAGCAACTCATGAAATTATTAAATATGAAGGGGAAGGTGTCCTTGACGAGGGCACTGCACGTTGGTTTGAAAAATTCAGCAGTGGAGAAACGACGATGGAAAGAAAGAAGGGCTCTGGGTGACCATTAATGGATATTGATGAGTTTCTGAAGGAGGATGTTGAGTCAAATCTCTCTATAAGTACTCGCGAACTTGCCAGGGGGTGTGGTGTGCCGAAAGATACTGTTAGTCGCCATCATACAAATATTTGGTTAAAAAACAGTCTTTTTCTTTATACAACCCATTATTTATTGAATTATTTTAAAAAATATATCAAACAACCAGATTGCATTTTAAGCTAACAAATCTAATTCAGAAATTGAGGTTGCTAAATGAAATTAAAATAGCCTTTTATTATGCACAAATATTTATACATGTTTCATTATTTATTTAAAAGTTATTGTTTATATTTTCTTTCTTTTCCTTGCATAGACCTTCCCTTTTGGGAGTAATAGTCAGCACTTCCCAGGGTGACTGGCCCTATTGGGAGGTGAGTTCGACCCGACCCACTTCTTCTTTCAAATATCTCTGTCCCTCTCAGTTCTCCACCAGAGTGGTCCTGCCAAAATCTTGAACATGTCGTTCCACCTTTTCTTTGTTTTAGGTCATAAGGAGTCCATTCAGTGACGATTTTTTTCATTTGATGCTAAATCTAATTCTCTATGAGATTAGCTTTGATATATTTCCCAATGCAATGTTATTTCTTTATTAATAGAATCGTTTATTGTAGAAAATTTTTAAGTCCTTAAACCACATGAGAACCATTTTTCCCTGCAGAAATAAACACAGCCCTTCCAAACTGACAAGGAGGGAGCCTTCTCAATGGGTTATTGATTTTAATACACTTTTAAACTGGATAATACACTTTTCAAAATGTTCATTTCAATGGGTCCTGGGAGCCAAGAACAAAATAAATAAAAGATGCTTTAGTGAACTGCTTTATTTTATTTCTCGAGCATTGATGGTAATTTTCAAGAAAACTTTTATATGTTTAGGTATATTTACACATATACTTATATCAGTAATAGATGTTATTGGTTCCTCAGACACAGTGTTTTCCCGAAGCCTCAAAATAAGGGTATAGAAGATGATACTTTGTCCTGTTGTCATGCATGGCAGGAAGGTGTGGACTCTATTCAAGCAGCATGAGAAATTATTGAATACTTTGGAGAGAGAGATTCTTAGATGAGTATATGGCCCAATCAAGGAAGGAAATCGTTTGCAGCGATGTGCAAAGTTTCGGTGCAGGGACTTGACTGAGAGGATAGAGTACGAAGTACAGGTTCAATGTTCATGCAGTAGAGGGGAATGGAATAATTATTAATTCTATATATTCTTTTAGTGCATTTTCAAGGATATAAAAACGTATTTTATGTAGTAAAAACTAAGTGAATTAAAGAATGGTTAATTTAATAGGCATAAAATTATTTTGAAACAAACTCATTTCTAATATGGAGCAGTAAAAATTCGTTCATTACCTTATATTATAGTTGAATACTTTATTTTTTCTGTATATATTGTTTAACTTTAGTTTCAATAGTTAAATTTATAATTGCAGCGATGTGCGCAGTTACGGTGCCAAGACCCCACTAAGAGGCTAGGGTACGAAGTGCAGGTTCAATGTTCATGCAGTTGAGGGGAATAGGAGAATAATTAAATTTATATATTCTTTTAGTGCATTATGAATGTTGTAAAAAGGCAATTTATGAAGTAAAATCTAAGTAAATTAAAGAATGGTTATGAAAACTACGTATTACGAAAATTACATATTACGAGTATTACTACTATTATTACAGTATACAGTAGTAATGTACTACTATTAATACACGAGTATTACATGTTTATGTAAGTCAGCCACAATTATACAAAAAACAACCATATGTACAAAAAATTATAAAAAATAATGTATATTAATTATATTTCAATGATAAACAAAAAAACGAAAGAAAAAATATATACAAACTTGTTTTAAAAAAATATGTACAAAGCTATATTGAGGTAAAAGTAAAAAGTTAAGAAATATTATTTGGAATAAACTGGATAAAAGCATATTATTTTTAATTAATTATTACAACTCAATTATAATTAGATTAAACATGTAATAATTAAGTTACAAATGTAGGCAATTGGGTCATAAACATGGCAGATTGTAACGGAAGATGAAAGGCCAGGGAATAGAGGGAGAGAAGTGAATGCTGTGGGCGTTTGGATGACTCATCCTTACCTGGTAACTAAGCCCTCCCTCCTCAAAAATAATAATAATTACTATGCTTATAACTCAAGAACGCCTGGACTGATTTAGATTTTTCTTAGGTATTCTTCTGCTGTAGCCGGAGATCAGTCCTAAATGATTCGAATCATCGAAATTAGTCCAGGCGTTCTCGAGTTATTAGGTCAGTAACTAACGCCACTCTCTTTTATATATAGAAGATTAAAAATATTTACTGCTGAACATACCTGATAATGCTCTTTTGACTCCTGATATTTTAATATCCTTGTTGTTTTCAAATTTAATTGTTCTGTTAGAAACATTTGTTGTTTCCTGAAAATTTTAGTGGATGAAACAAAAAAATATAACAGTTACATTGAAATATGGTATACATCAAAATTGAGTGCAAACTTGATTCAAACTAAAACTAAAAATAGCCAAAGCAGACCATAACACAAATCAAAATAAGCATTTAAAGCCTAATTAATGTATTTGGCAAAAAATAATGTTGAGCATACGGTTAAGATTCATTTATATCGATGAGGTAATGGTTGACAGTAAATATTCTGAGCATGTAGAAAATGTTTGCAGTCTATTTAACACTAATAAAAGTCATATTTATTATGTCCCAACGTTTTGGCTTAACCTTTAGGCCATCAAAAAGTCTGAGAAAAAACATAATAATAACATCAGCAGTGCAGTGCCAAAGACAATAAAACAGCTTTTTATACAAAATATATATAAATGAAAAAGAATAAAATATACCGTACGAGATGGGGTAACTTTGGTAGAGGGTTGGTAACTTCGGAACAGAAGGTAAATTTTAGTTAGTGATGATTCCGTGATAGGTACATTGTGTTGGCTCAGTCAGCAAACACATGATTTTTGTAGGCCTTTTATGTGTTACTACATTGTGGCAGTATGTCAGGTGGATTAGCAGAAGAAATTGATGTTTCATGAGTTTGATGAGGAATCCGGCAGACTATATTAAAGCGGTTGTCAAAAGGTTTTAAAAATAATATTTTTCAAATCAAATTTAATAATAATATTTTTAAATAAAAGCAAAAATAATATTAAAATAAATTTAAAAAAAAATTGTTTAAATAATGTTAATTAATTATAATATATGTGGAAAAGAAAAGGATTAGAAATAATGAGGATGAAGGAGAAAAAATATACAACTGAAATAAAAATACACCAAAGGAATTTAAATTCAAGGCGCAACTAAATAAATATTAAACCAAACAGGAGTTTAAAAAAATTGGTTTTGAATTGAATCAACTTACTAATTTATATATTAACGCATTCGATTATTAAGACATTGTAATAAAATATAATAACTATATGTACTTTTTTTATCTTCATTCATATAACCTTAAGCAATCATTGCCGCCAACTTCCATACTTTTGACCACTAAGCTTTCAACAAGGCTTGGTGGTCAAAACATTGCCAATTATTGAGGAACTTATTTTTAATCTCCACCCAGAACATTTTCTCCTTTATGATAGTGACAATAGATAAAAAGAAAAAGAAAAGGAATTTTATCAAGTAAATAGTGACCCACCCCGGCTTTGCTCCGGTAATAAGGCATATTATGCCTACATAATTTGTCTGTATAATGTATTTTTTTATGATGTACCGGCCACTAAGGACCACGTGAATATCAATTGTTAAGCTTCTTTGGGAGTCTTGATTTTATTTCTTCCCATCTCATCTAATGTACTTCATTATAAAAATAAAAACAAAACTAAATATTTCTTTATATACGAATTTATTATTTTGCACGTTAGATAATTGCACGGGATTAGACAAGCAGCGTCTTCGGTGAAAACCATCGATATTCCAACCCATTTACACAAAACCTCGACAAATCATATACCTAAACCTTCCTGGTGATTCACTCTAACTATTGGTGAAAACCACATGAAAATCCGTGCAGTAGTTATTGAGTTTACCGAGGACTTTGTTTTATAAGCTTATTTGTGCACCACACCCCAACCATTTTTCACATTATTTCAAATTGATTTAATCTTTTCCTTGAAACCATTTTTCTTAGCAACAGAAATAATACATAGCACACAAAAACGTTAAGAAGATGCTAATCTTTCAAAGTCGGTGACCAACCCTTGGTCAGTTATTTTTCTCTTATTGGTTATACAGCCCACAAATAAAACTTATTAAATTGATATTTATAAATGCTGCCTCTTTTTATAAGTCTATCTATTAAAACAAGTTTACTAATTTTAATAGAAATTATGATACCTTTCTTTAGTCATTTAGGGCCCAGTTCTTCAATGACTCTAATCTCTTGAGTTTGGTTTTCGTTTGAGAGAGTTCCTCAAAAAAATTTTTCAATTTCAGACTCTCGTGCAGTATCTTTAACTAGAAGCTTGTTGAACTCTTCCTTACTTGCCCTGAGCTCTTTTAATTCCTTCTCTGAGAAAATGGCTTAAAATTCCCTTTTGGATATTCTAGATTCAGCTTCGAGAAGCCTCAGTTCACTCTCGAGGTTAGGGACTTTATCAGCTTCCATCTTGAGCAGTTCTCTTGAATTCACTTCAGATAAATTCGGTTTTTTCTCAATAAATTTTTATATTTCTGTAACTCAACTCAAAGAACCAAATCTTAAGCGAATTGAAGATCTTGAGAGCGAGTTACAGAAATATAACAATGTATTGAGAAAAAAACAGAACTGAACAAGAATTTATCTGAAGTAAATTCAAGAGAAGAACTGCTCAAGATGAAAGCTGATAAAGTCCCTAAGCTCGACAGTGAACTGAGGCTTCTCGAAGCTGAATCTAGAATATCCAAAATTTGAAGCCATTCTCTCAGAGAAGGAATTAAAAGAGCTCAGGGTAAGTAAGCCAGAGTTCAACAAGCTTCTAGTTAAAGATACTGCACGAGAGTCTGAATTGAAAAAAAATTTTGAGGAACTCTCTTAAACGAAAACCGAACTCAAGAGAGATTAGTCATTGAAGAACTGGGCCAATAACCTATTAGTAATATATAGAAATTTAGAAATAAATGTTGACAGTTTAAACAGCATGAAACGAATGAATCTTTATGTAATAAAACAGAAGATGTTACTATTGAAACAAAAGCTAATGCTTACTTTATTATCTGTTGATTATTGAAGATGATAATGTTTAATTTCATCATTTTTTTAAAATCTTGTATCAACTTATTGCAATAGATTAATAATGATTTTTTCAATTCATCGTCCGAAAACATGATGTAACAATATTGTAAAATGTTAAGTACATAACACAAAACACAATAAGAGGGACTAGAGCTTCCAAGGGGTAGCATTGAACTGACACACCGAAGTGAGCGTGAGGATGCGAATGTTTCGTTCAGTTCGGTGTGTCATTTAGAAATGATCACATCTAACTGACCGTGTGTCAGTTGCCTTAACACCTGTTATATTAAATAAAGATTCATTCGTTTCATGCTGTTTAAACTGTCAACATTTGTTTCTAAATTTCTATATATTACTAATAACATCTCATATACAGTTAAATGAAAGACTAAAAATATATTTATTTACAAAAGCCACAACCTTATCAACATTTTAAGACAATATTTAATCTAATATATATTACAAAATGCTTTGTGGCTAACATTCGTTTTAGCGAGGTGGCAACCATATATCTGTGGCACCTGTGTATAGTGGGCTAAGTCGAATTTTGTGAATTTCAAGCTATCTACTTAGAATTGTAATTTTTCTGAACTTATTTTAAGTTCAAGATTGGAGTATAAGCCCACGATTCACAAAGGAATATCCTTCATTGCAATGGACGGAACATTTAGCATGTTAGACACAAGGAAAGAGAAAAAAATTACGATTCTAAGTAGATAGCTTGAAATTCACAAAATTCGACTTAGCCCACTATGCACAGGTGCCACAGATATATCAATCGAAAGCTCTTTCGATTTGTAGTCGAATGACATAACTCCCAGCGTCCGCAAAGGTCAAATAAAAAAGCTACGCGTTAGGGGTGGTTACATAGGGTATCTAGCGTTTTGAAGGTTTTTAAGAAACCTTTTTATTTGACCTTTGCGGACGCGTAGATTTTTTATTTGACCTTTGCGGATGCTGGAAGTTATTTGGGGTGGTTAGGTGGTTTTTGGGTGGTTTGGTTAGGTGGTTTTCTTTAATGATTTTTCATGGTTTGGTTGGGTTAGGCTAAGTTTTTTTGGTGATTAGATGGTTAGGGGTGGTTACATAGGGTATCTAGCGTTTTGAACGTTTTTAAGAATCTATTTAATTTGACCTTTGCGGACGCGTAGCTTTTTTGTTTGACCTTTGCGGACGCTGGGAGTTATGTCATTCGACTACAAATAGAATGAGCTTTTGATTGATATAACTTTACCTGCTTTGTTAGTACGTAAATACAGTTTTCTCTATCACCACCAACCCCAATCAACTTCCCTTTGGGGTGGTAAATAATACTCCTTGGTCTCCAGGTGGTAGTAAGGGAGTTTGGTCGCGATGGGTGAAAGTGGGTGGTGAAAATCTTACTAATATTATAAATGTGAAAGTTTTTATGTTTGTCTCTCTTTCACGCAAAAACTACTGAACGGATTTGGATGAAACTTTGCAGTAATATAGGTTATACATCAGAATAACATATAGGCTATAGCAAGTGCGGATATAGGGGGGGGGGAAACGGGGGAACGTCCCCCTCTCCTCCCCCGACAGTTTTTTTTAGGTACTATGGAGAATCCATTATAGTACATAATTAAAGGCAAATCACATGATCATAATTGTTAAAATAACAGAAAGAACATGAGTGAAACTATTTGGTTTGATATCCTACTAATCTTATAAATGTGAAAGTTTGTATGTTTGTCTCTCTTTCACGCAAAAACTAGGGCACGGATTTGGATGAAACTTTACAGTAATATAGGTTATACATCAGAATAACACATAGGCTATAGCAAGCGCGGATATAGGGGGAGTACACGGGGGAACGTCCCCTCCCCCGAAATTTTTTTAGGTACTGTGGAGAATCCATTATAGTACATAATTAAAGGCAAATCACATGACAATAGTTGTTAAAATAACAGAAAGAACATGAGTGAACCTATTGTTTTGATATCCTACTAACATTATAAATAGGAAAGTTTGTATGTTTGTCTCTCTTTCATGCAAAAACTACTGAACGGATTCGGATGGAACTTTACAGTAATATAGGTTATAAATCAGAATAACACATAGGCTACAGCAAGGGCGGATTTAGGGGGTGCACAGGGGCACGTGCCCCCAGACAGTTTTTTAGGTACTGTGGAGAATCCATTATAATACATAATTAAAGACAAATCTAATCTACTCTTCCTACTAATATTATATATGCGAAAGATTTAGGGGGGACAGGGGGGCACGTGCCAGATAGTTTTTTGTGTTCTGTGGAGAATCCATTATAGTACATAATTAAAGGCAAAATTTTGAAATTAGCAGATAGGTTCTCTGTATAATTTAAGAAAGAAATTTGGATAATTGGAGACATCTGAAATTTTGGATGTACGAGTAACTTATAGTTAAAAAAAAAAATTAAATTATTTATAAAATGATCTGTCATGAAACTTCATGTGGCAGATCAAATTCCACGCGAGTGAAGCCGCGGGCAAAAGCTAGTTACATATATTTTTTAATTACACGCAGTTTTCAATAATATACAAATTCATTGGAAGATTATTCAGTTCATTAATATACAAATTCAGTGAAGGCTTTGATTATTAATTCCAAAATCTATTAAAAAACAAAATATGTACAGAAAATAAAGTTGTTTTAAGACATTCGAGCATAATTCAATTCGATTCTCTGAAATATCTTACAACTATATTATTAGCATTAAATTTAACTAACAATTTGCTTAAAACTTACACAATAAAAAGTCCGAAGTCTGATTTTTGATTTCAATTCATGCTTCTGATTTCTTCCTGTTTGTTTTGCTACCTTACTTGTTTTCATAGACTGTAAATATTGAATTTTAATTGATTGAAAAAAAATACTTGAACATTATTTAAATGAAAATGCGATGAATTCCGGAAAACATTTTGATTAGGCAGCATAAGTGACAACATATTACTAACAAATTAAAAAAATTAGACTTTAACAAATTTGGAACAAAATAAATATCGGAGTGGTATAAAATTTAATTTTGTGGAATAAAGCTTATAAAGGTTTTAACTGGCTTTTCCAGAAAGACATTTACAACCTTTTACAATTTTCATAATTTCAACTACACATCTCATTAAAAAATAAGTCGTAAATAAAACAGAACCTCATTATGAATCACTGTAACAATGAAGAAAACATACCCAACTCAAGAATTTAGAAATATCACATTTACTTTTTCTCTCTGAATATAAAAGTTTGAGAGGGACAATACCGTTATCATCTAAAATATTTATAGGTAAATCTTCCTCATGGTTGGTATTCCTCATAATTAACAAATTTGCACTCAATAACTACATATGGGTTAAAAAGATAACATATGATAAATAATTAGAATAAAAAAAAGAAGTCATTTTATTTTTTAGAATAATATTTGGTAATTATTCCACAGATTGAATTTAATATTTTCCAAAAATACCAATTATCAAGAGCTTTAGTATAGAAAAGATAATGTAATCATGGGAAATGTGTATACTTTGATAATCATTACACCCAAAAATGTATGTTTCAACAAACAGATGATCATCTATAGTTCGAAAGGTTAGTTTAAACTCTTATTTCTTGATGAGATGATAAACAAAATCTTCTCATTACCCAGAATTACATTCTCATTTCCATACTAAAGCTCATAACTTGTGACGCAACTCAAAGTGACAACCTGCAGAAAATACTTTATAATTAAATGAACTGCATAAAAGTGTCAATACCAATAACAATTGTTTCATTTCCAGCAAGACTTGCATTTCAGTGCTCCTTTAAGTGTAACACTAAGTAGATAAACCAAGCTATGAACAATGAAAGAGTCTTATAAGATTGAAGTTTGGGATGAGGTAAGAATGAAAACACATTAAAATCATACATGAGATAGTAAAAATGAGAAGTAGAAGAAGATTGATGTTTTAGATTAAGACTTTTTAAACATAATGAGTTCACAGTTGGTTTGTTAAGTGTCTTTGTTTTCTATTAATCAAAAGGTTTTGGATAATCTACCTTACTCTTATCTATAACTGTCATCTTAGGCAAATTTTAGTTTTGATGACCATGAAAATAGAAACAATTAAAAATTAAATCCTATATTTTACAGTTCTTTAAATCAAATACAAAAGCAAACATTTAGTTGAAAGCAAAAAAATTTAACAATTTATTAGACAAGTCTATTTTCTAATAGTACAAAATTTTCAGTGCCAACTATTTGTAGAAGCAAAAAATGTTATGGTAAAGAGCAATTAAAGGTTCATTCCATAAAAAAGAATGGTTACGACAGTATCATTCTACAAGATCCTCTTTTTTTTTAAATACATGTTAGACCCACTGAGAATCTTTTATAGGCACGATAACATTTTCCTACTCATTAGGCATAATGCTGAACACATCAAAACTGTATAACAGCCAATTCACTGATTGAGCTACACTACTGATAAACATAAAACAGATTTGATACCTTCAATTAGATTGCTAAATGAATTTAGATACTAGGATACTTGAATATGGAACCAAATTAAATTAAAAGAATTTACTAAGTAATATTAAAAAAAAGAGGAGTCAATGCAAAACAAGATTAAAAACCAAGAGGATTTTAGTTTTTTGTTTGATATAAGTAACAAAAAAAAACCAAGGGGATAGAACTATTAATAGGAGATGAATAATTAAAAAATTCTATCATTGATAACAAATACAACGTACCAATTTAATTTTTACTGGAGGTCTTGGAGAATTATCAGCTTCATCAATTGCACCCATGTTCTTAGTTGCAATATACATACATTAAAGAAACTATTAAACCTAAACAATTACAACTGTTTGGACTTTGGAATCCTAGAGATATACGATTATCGAGAACAGGAACAGAACTAGCAGTAAATAAATATCACACTAAGGTTATTTTTCTTAACGAATTAACAGCTGTTGTATGCAACTAGATCAATTCCTTACAATGGCTTTTATGAAGCTGCAGAGTATTGCAATCCTCGGCGAACTTTTATTTAAAATTGATCCTTCCAATAGACGTAAAAGAAAGTATAGCCTATGTCTAAATATTGGTTACAAACTAAACCATTTATTGAGGTTTACAGCAACACTTATTTTGAATCTGAGTGTTAATTATTTTATTTAAAAAAAAGTAATTAATTTAATACTGAGAATATCTCAATTTGAGAGAAAGAAAAGCAAACTGCGCACAAAACTGTAGCCCCCCACCGACTATCGTTATCAATTCATACTATTACTTTGGAATGAACCTCACATGTACTTATTTTAGTACTATCTTTTGTTTGTCGAAGAATAATTAAAGGTTGATTATATATTTTCAAACATTTTTTAAACGTACTATGCATAGCTTTGAAGTTCAAAAATTTCATTCTTTGGGGAAAAAAATTGTTGGAGCTGGTTTGAATTTTAGGTAATTTGCTAAAGTAATCAGTATCAGAAAGAAGAGCTACATATCAACCTTAAAGTTTATTTCAGGTCTGTAGTCAAAGAAAAGGGTTTATCTGTGCCATCAGAACCAGTTATATTTTTAAAACCAACTTCATCATTTTTATTAGAAGGACAGCGGATTCAGGTTACTTATTTAAAAATTAATTATTTAACTAAGCATTAATAGTCTAACATTTGGTTACAAGACAATTTTTATAATTTGGTGTAATTAGTTTTTGGAATTGTTTCAAATATGCAGTTGTTTGATTGTTATGTATATTCAGTTTGTATCCCTACATATCACTTCATTTACATTTAATTTGACCTACAGTTGTATTATTTTTTAAGGAAATTTATATAACCACTTTATTTCTAACCTTGTTAGTCTGAATTTAAATTTCCATTAATTAACAATTACGCAATTTTGTTTATGTTATTGGGATAGAATAGGTACATAAGTTACTTCGTACTGCTTTACTCTTTTAATATTATTTATAGGAAATGTTCGTAAATGAAATAAAATCCAATGAAGTGATATAGTTCATACGTTATATTAAATAAGGTTTCAAACACTCTGTGTTTTATTAAATATTCACAAATTTTTAACATTTGATATTAGGCAGCGGTTACTATAGTTACTGAAATGTGACGGGTGAACTTGTTCTAAAAATTGAAACCGTGGTGAATTATCTTGCTGCTATTTAGATTGCTTAGGGTATGCTCTGCCTTTGCAACATAGGATGGATACTTTAAAACAAAAGGTGATCACCTTAAGCCTTGTTGGGGAGAAGTGCAGCCTAATGTATGCTCACCCTTGGGACTGCACATAATATCTGTCAAAGTAAATTCAATCTCTATATAAGGGATATTCATTTTGAGAGGTGAATCTAGGAATATCTACAAGAAGCCTTCAGGAGATATATTTAAAATAGAAATGGTAAGATGAATATGGTGGAATACACCGATTTATGGGGATTTAAGCAAAACCGTTTGGTTGCTGCTGACACATTTTCACCTGTTTATACTTAAAATGTTTTTAGTATTTTTCTACAATCATCTGAATCAATAGTTTTATGTAACACCCATCATTTTGACAGGCTGTCTTACAGAAACAAATAAAAAATTGAACTTGAAAAGGTGAATGATAAAAGGATCTTTCCAGTTTTGTTTTTTTTAGGTTTGGTTGGCCTTTTTTTTCTGGTTATGAATTCAAAAATTTAAGATGTCTTAATGATAAATAAAGTTAGATCCGATAGCTTAGTTTTTTATTTGGTTTTAGTACATTCATTACAATTAACATTCATTATCCTGGTAATATTACAAAAAAATTAGTCTTTATAGATGTTTATGATCTACAAAGAAAATGTTAGAGAGGAAAATAGTTGACTGGATGATATAATGGAGAATGGAGATAGTTGGGGGGTGCAGACAAGAAAACACCTAATAAGTCCGGACGTATTTATATTTGTGCCGAAGTTCACCTAGCGGCCTCCCATTAACACTGAAGATGACCTACAAGGTAGGTCGAAACGTCGGCACAAATATAAATAAGTCCTGACTTATTTGTTGTATATTTGACTGCACCCCCAACTATCTCCATTCTCCTCTACAAAGAAAATGCTGTGTTTTCTTTATAATTAAATCCTTTTTTTTTTATATTTGAATCTTTTGGCATATCTTTAGATTATAATTATACTATTTTGGGTATATTTATTTATATTCATCTTTAATAGTGGTTATTAATAATTTAGCAATTTTTGTTAATGTTTTTACTTTTATTCATTGCTAATTATTTATTTATAATTGGTTTATAGGTAGAAAATAGAAAATTTTATTCTGGAAATAGGTCGCTTAAGAGTATTAAAAATAACAGAGTATGCTTAATTAAAATCAATCCACATATTCACTATGATCAATAAAAATATATATTACTGTTCTGGTTGTAAAAAGATAAGGTTGTAGTAAAGGGAAGCACTAAATATATAAAAGTAAGGAAGAAATAGTTGGGGGTGCAGTCAATAAAAACACCTTAATAAGTATATACTTATTTATTGTGTGCCGACGTTTCGGCCTACATTGTACACAGTGGGTAGACTTCTTCTTTTTCAATGTTTGCATTAAAATTAACCAGTAGACTTACTTCTGGCATGGTAAATCTTTTAGACACACAAGATATACATAAATAATAGGCTGTCATGTTATCAGTAACTTTATTGGGACCAATTGTCACAGTTAATGGTAGTACCTCGTATGGCTTTACTATGTTACCTTATCTTATATTGATTTTAGAAAGCCCTGTATTTTGAATAATTCATGCCATCTAACAAGTATGTTCATGGATAGAGATTTATTTATAGCTAAGTTAGTGATTTAATTCATGAGTGAATGGAGATAGTTGGGGGTGCAGTCAAATATACAACAAATAAGTCAGGACTTATTTATATTTGTGCCGACGTTTCGACCTACCTTGTAGGTCATCTTCAGTATTAATGGGAGGCCGCTAGGTGAACTTCGGCACAAATATAAATAAGTCCTGACTTATTTGTTGTATATTTGACTGCACCCCCAACTATCTCCATTCTCCTCTACAAAGAAAATGCTGTGTTTTCTTTATAATTAAATCCTTTTTTTTTTATATTTGAATCTTTTGGCATATCTTTAGATTATAATTATACTATTTTGGGTATATTTATTTATATTCATCTTTAATAGTGGTTATTAATAATTTAGCAATTTTTGTTAATGTTATTACTTTTATTCATTGCTAATTATTTATTTATAATTGGTTTATAGGTAGTGTATGTGTATGTGTATACATTGTACACAGTGGGTAGACTTCTTCTTTTTCAATGTTTGCATTAAAATTAACCAGTAGACTTACTTCTGGCATGGTAAATCTTTTAGACACACAAGATATACATAAATAATAGGCTCTCATGTTATCAGTATAACAAGTATGTTCATGGATAGAGATTTATTTATAGCTAAGTTAGTGATTTAATTCATGAATGAATGAATTATCTCTTCTTTATATTCTTCTTGTGCCTTTCAGCATCGAGGTACTGCATCAACCCTCATCAACAGGATCTCCATCTGTCTCTATCTCTCACCATAATCCTCAGATCCTGCATGCAAATGAATTATAAAAGATAAAATTCGAGATTCCTCACCTTTATTCTTTTCTTGGATTATTCAATCAACATTGCAGTTGCCGTTGGGATGCCATATTCTGGCTAGTCTATAGTCTATTTTGACTATGCCATAAATGCTTGTCCATTTCAGAATCTTTAAACAGCACATCAACGATGGTTTAACACAGGTTTTGATGGTTATTCCCAAAAAAGATGTGTCTTTAGAAGTTTTTCACCATTATTTAAAAAAACCTTTTTTACCCTTTTATTATTTCACATGTTAGTAGTTCTACTTGCTCATTTGCTTTTTTTTTTTTTTTTAAGACTTCCATTGCCATTCTGAGGCAAAGAATAATAAAATATCTTTACTGTATGTAGCTGTACAAATTCTGGATAAATTTCCGTTCCCTAGCTAATTTTTGCATATAATGTTAAAAGTTCCAACATTTATCTGGATGCTGTGATTAGGTGAGATGTTTATCAGAGAAGTCAAAGATGCCAATGGACCCATAAATGGTTAATAAGTAACCTTTTTAACATGATGTCTATTACTTTTGTTAATATCTTTGGTAGAACCAATTAAATTTTTAATTGGATAATATTTGGTTAATAATGGATAATATTGGTTTTTCATTGCTTGGGCTATGTGCTACACAGGAAGGTTGGCTCTTAAATATGAATTTTTGGGGCGACCCGTGGTCTAGTGGTTAGCATAACAGCCAACTAAACCGCGGGCGGGCTCGTGGCCCTAGAATTTTTTAAAGAGAGTAAAATATCCTTGGTTATGCTGTCCTTCGGAAGTGACTTTAAATAGGGGTCCCGAGCCTGTGCGATGTCAGATACTCGTTAAAAATCACTATTCTAATTAAACCTGGATAGGCAAAATTTAGAGCTACTGCTGTAACATTGTCCAATTAGCCCTAACAATATAAAGTGATGTTAAATAAAAAAACAATCAAACAAATTTGAATTTTTAGGGGCTGCTGTAATAAGTTTGTGTTGGTTTATAGTCTTGAACATGAATGAGCTTGTCTATCTGTGAACCATTATTTGTGATTCAAAAAAAAGTTTTATTTAATTTGTTTTTAACTTAAATGGTATATTAAGTAGGGAATAAAGTTAATAATTACATACTTAATAAAATATTAAGTAGTTCTTGAGTTTATTTCACTGAATTATTATTAATTCTAGTCTTTTATTTAATCTGTATAAACTTTTATCATTTTATCTTATTACTAATTTATTTTTTACTTAGATTCCTGCAGGATTTGAGGTGCATCATGAAGTAGAATTGGGTGTCATTATTAGACAAAAATGCAAAAATATCAAGCCAAATGCTGCAATCAATTATATTGGTGGTTATTGCTTAGCGTTAGATTTAACTGCTAAAAATTTGATGGTACATTACATTGATTTATTTTATTGATTCATGCATAGATAAAAAAATTGTTTGCATGTGCCTGAACATTGGTGGATACAGCTGTTTTATTAATATAATGTATATTTTTCATCCACTCTTCTTGTCATTGCCAAACAATAGTGAATTACTTAAAATGTTTGTATTGAATTCAAGAATTGAATGTAATTGGTTAGAAGAATATAGACCATGTAAATCATCAATAAATATAGTAAGAGTGTAAAGAGATAGGGTAGAGTTGATTGAACTAACCATAAACCAAAAGAATTATCTCTTTTTTAAAAATGGATGTTTCCAAAAATTTGTTTTGTGCCACTAAGTTATATGTAGCTATCTGACTAATTAACTGGTGCTGCTCTTTCTAACTAACTGATTTATATTCTATCCTATAATTTTTATTCATTAAAATTGTTATTCTTTACCTAGATATTGTTTATAATTTTAATGTTTTCTATTTCCAATTTCTGTGCTTGCTCATGATTATTCTAATTAAAAAGGATCTATTAAGGATTTTGCACCGTTTTCACATGAGTATAAGTTGGAAGCACTAATAATTTAATATAATTTATAATTAAAGTAATCATTTTAATTAAATTATAGTTAATAATTGGTTGGCTCATTAAAATAAGTTTTGCTTATTTTGTGTTATCTGTAATTCTAACAACTGACCAATTCAATCCATTATTAAAAAAGAGAAGATTCCTTGGTTGAATGCTGTGATTTAATTAATTTTGTTTGCATAAAATGAGCATTGCATAAGCCAACAGTACTAATAACATTAAATAATATTTAAAGTACCTATTATTTTAATAATTTTAATGATTATGAATTTTTCTGTTGAATACAAAGAAGTTAGGATGAATAGTGTTTTATTAGGATGAAAAGTGCATTATTTCAATGATCTGGAGAAGTTGTATAGTTATTGTGTAGTTAGTAACTTATTTTATATCTAAGTATTGAGAAGTGCTACATTTTTCTGACCCACAACACGCCAATGATAATTCAGTAATGGGAAATAGCTCCTGGTTCTGTCATCCTCCTAACATATCTTCGCTGTGCTATCACAAAATAAATTAACACATGGTTATATTTCTAACTCAAAGTGAGTTATGTTACATTAAGTGCCGATTTATCTCTTAAGTAAGTGCAAGTTGGTAGCTGTGGCCAATGTAAGGTAAATGTACCAGTAGTGGACACAGCTAAGGACGTTTTGACAGTTTTTTCTGTCTCCGCGGTTACCTCTGGCGGTGATGATATTTAATGTGTGGCCAAAGTAAGCTCAAACTATCCTTCTTCAAATTCGTAACCATGAAAGTTTTTGTTTTTGCCATTTTAAAATTTTTACATCAATTTTACTAAACTTTTTGTCAATAGTGGACATCTATAAGACTCAAATTTTTAATAGTGGACACTTCATGAATTTAGTAGTGGACATCAAAGTTTTTCTTTGAAAAAATTGGGATTTACTTATGTTTTAATTAATTTTACTTGTGTTTAATTTACTTATGTAATATAGAAAGAGGATATGATATTTTTAAAAAATAGATGAACATAAGAGCATTTATTTGTAGAAAAAAAATATATAAGAATGTCAATCCAAAAATAAAAAATGTACAAAATTGTTGAAAATAAGAACATATGACATAAAAATAATGACTTAAAAGGGCAGTACTTAAGTATTTTAAGAGGCTCATAATTACCAAGTTTCTTCAACAATTGAATGTGGAAACTGGTACCGTTCGCTCCCAGTGTTAGCTCCAAAGATCAAGGGTTTCGGTAGTTTTGTATCCACGTCTTTCACATCCAACGTTTTAATCTCCGTTTTATTAATTACAAAGACAGTCAATCGACAGTTCTAAATGGTGATGGTCATTGACAGATTGTTATGGTTGAATTTGAGGAGTACTCCGCGTTTTTCTTAAATTTCTTGTATTGAGAGGAGCTTCAGGGTTCCATGGTACCAGTCCACACTTACGGTATCCATTTTGCATGATTGAAGGCTCAATATTTTCATCTAGCACTTCTTTCAGGAGCCATGAAAAATCTTTCTTTTTCAGTTTTGGATTTTCCTCCTGGGCTCTTCTGCAGGTGTGAACTTTGTTTTTCCAGTGAAGTTTTAGTGAACGGAACAGAGCTACATCCATTGGTTGGATTAGATGGGTCGCATTTGGGTGGAGGGCTTTCAACACTATAACATTATCCTTGAAGGATTCACTAGTCTGTAAAGTCAGGTGGGATTGATGACCGTCAACGAATAGAATTAAAGGCAGAGGAATGATGGACCAACCAAGGGTGGAAAACATTTGTGACATATTGGTAAAATAGGTTGCCAGTCATCCACGCACTCTCAGATTTTCCTAATCCCCATTCTGGAGGTACGCTGGCGATAATATCCTGCGGGATTCTTTCATATTTGAAAACAATTAAGGGAGGTCCTAGCTGTCCGTCTGCGTTTGCATTCATAAGAACAGTGACACACTCTTTTTCGTTAGCATTCACGTGTTGATAAATAGTTTTGTCCCCTTTTATTGCCAATACTCTACCCCCTTTAGGGTTTAGGAAAATTGCAGATTCATCTGCGTTGAATATTCGGCTGGGTTCACTTAGAATATTATCTAAATTGTGGCTTTTTAAATAAGAATCAACTTCTGAAAACCATGCTTTCAGGTTTTCTTCGGTAATTGATGCCCTACTGGCTGTTAAATTTTATGGAGTTCTCATGGTCACACATGGATTTGTTAAAATGAAACGCTGGTACCAGGTACGCCCAGGACGATCATCAGTAAAACTATTTGGCCTTTTTAAGTCTTTTAACAGCTTTTGAACGCTGTCGAAAAGCTCCTCCTGGGTAACAGGAAAACCTGTTTCCCGAGAAGAATCTATCCACCTGACCAATATGGTCTCTTCTTCCTCTGAGAGGATTGCTGGAGGTCCCATTTTTTTAAATGCTTTAGTTTTACGTTCAACATACCAGGTCTGCAAGTTTAAAATGTCGTTTTAATTCCAATAGAATGCGCTCTTAGCCTATTGAAGGATTTGCTTATCTCTAAACGCTATTTTGTTTGTTAGTCATTTGTTTACAAAAGTCAGTTGTTTTTAAGTCGTTTACGTGGACGTATCATACCTTTCTTTGGTGTTAAAAATGTCTAATTTTAAGCCAAATAAAGAGCATTTGCGGCATGTCATGATTTTCTTATTCAATCAAAAGAAAAAGGCATCTGAATGTCATCGAATTCTTGTTGAGACTTATGGCGATCTTGCTCCAACCGTCAAGACATGTGAACGTTGGTTTCAAAGTTTCAAACGTGGTGATTTTGATGTTACTGATAAAAAACGAGAAAATCGACCAAAAAAGTTTGAGGACGTCGAATTGCAATCTTTATTAGACGAAGACAATACCCAAACCCAACAAATGATGGCAGAACAGTTGAATGTCACTAGACAAGCCATTTCCGATCGCCTGAGAGCTATGGGAAAAATTCAAAAGGTTGGAAAATGGATTCCATATGAATTGGACGAACGACAGATGGAAAAACGAAAAATTGTGTGCGAAATGCTGCTTTTACGCCACGAAAGAAAGGGTTTTTTGCATCGAGTTGTAACTGGCGATGAAAAATGGATTTATTTTCAGAATCCCAAACGAATAAAATCATGGGTAACGCCAGGACAACCATCCACATCGAGTGCAAGACCGGATCGTTTTGGGAAGAAGACAATGCTGTGTGTGTGGTGAGATCAGAAGGGAGTAGTCTACTACGAGCTTCTCAAACCCGGCGAAATAGTCAATACCGACCGCTACCGACAACAAATGATCAATTTGAGTCACACATTGATCGAAAAACGCCCAGAATGGGCTCACAGGCACGCCAAAGTCATTCTTCAGCATGATAACGCTCCTGCACATTCAGCCAGATTGACTAAGGAAACGATTTCTTCGCTTGGTTGGGAACTCCTACCCCACCCGCCGTATTCACCTGACCTGGCGCCTTCTGATTATCACCTATTCTCATGGATGGGACACTCATTGGCTGAGCAACACTTTAACAATTTGGAGGATGTAAGAAAATGGCTCGATGAATGGATTTCAAATAAAGATGAAGCATTCTTTTGGAATGGTATCCATAAATTGCCCGAGAGATGGACAAAATGTGTAGAAAGCGAGGGCCAGTACTTTGAATAAAATATATTATACTTTTTTTTGTAAATTAAATTATATTTTAAGAAATAAACGACATTTTAAACTTGCAGACCTGGTATCTCCTTAGGCTTGTTCGGGGGACGTTATGTTTTTTTGCTGCTAAGTAAGATAAAGCCATGCCCTCCAAAACTTCAGCCGCTGCGTCCTTCAATTGTTGTTCATCGTAAGCCCAAAACTGTTTTGCAGAAGGAGCCATGCCGACAATCTATAAGAAAGGACAGAATATTAAGGCCCTTTTAATGCTACCTTTTATAATGATCCTCATAATAATCCCATATTTATAAATAATGATCCTCATAATAATCCCATATTTATTTAAATTAGGTTTTATTAATTAAAATAAGTTGATTTAATAGTGGACATACGCCGGATTATTAGTGGACATGTGGTGTCCACTACTAGATATAGCTATAATGTAAACCCAGGATCAAAATCATAAGAATAAGAAAGCATTACATGTTCATTCAGAAGGTTCTCAAGTGAAAAAAAAATAAAATCCCAAAATTAGTAGTGGACAGGTCGTGTCCACTACTAAGATTACTTGAAATATTCGTTTCAGTAGTCGACATCTAACATTTCCCCTCCCGTAAAGCAAATATTGAAGATCAAACATCAAAACATGAATTTATACACTCTAATTAATCAGTAAATACTTGAGGGCATTAATAAAAAGCAAGTCTGGCCGTCAAAAAATTAATAAATTTGTACTCACCTTCTTAAAGAAATTGGCTAGAAGACAGCAGATAACAGCGTGCTCACTGGAGCGGCAATGTGCAGTGACTGATTGTTGGCTTCCAAGGCACCGTGATATCGTGGAATTTGCAAGAGTCGCCACCAAAGTGTGCAGAATACGATCTCTCTTGATTTGAAGCTGATTGAAGGCCTAGATATCTTGTTTTTTTAATTAAACTGCGCTGGTGTCCACTACCAGAGCAGTGTCCACTACCGGTACATTTACCTTATATCTTTAAAAATAAATTAATAGATAATAAAAATAAATTAGCTGGTATATGTAAACCACAGCTGTTTACTTAGGCTCACATAAGAGATGAAATCTTGATTGGATCCTTTTCAGCTGATATGCTGATAACAAATTTTTGTTGTTATTTGTTTGCAATATGGGTTAGTGATGTTAGTGTTACGGGCTACTGGGTATTAAAATGAATTAAACTATTAAAGATACTTATATTTATTAACAAAGTGACAAAAAGAATACAATTAAATTATTGAACTGATATAAATTTATAATAACAATATTCTACATATTTATTATCTAGGCCTAACTCCTATTTAATTATTACAATAATATAAGATATTACTAATTCTAAATAGCTTAACTATTTACATAAATTTGTACGAATACCATAAAATTACAAATACTACTTAACTAATTAACTACTACTAATTAACACTTACAGTTCACTAATTAAAGTCCACCGACCGTAAGAATCTCCAAATATAACAAACTGACACAGTAACAAACAGAAACAGTTTATTACACTCTCAAAACTGTCACAGTCCACTGACACAAGTTTATCACACTGGCCCGTTCAACACTCTGAATAGTTTATCACACTGACACTCACTTATTACTAGTTCATCACAGTGCCTGGTCTACTCTCTGACTGACTGCCGCTTTGCGGCATGGGGATATTTATATGAAGGTAGAAGATTCTAGAAAGAATGAGAGTAGGGGAGGCGGTTCTTGTATCTTCGAGAAGGTTCTAATCCAATCTTAACTTCTCCCGCAGACAGGTTTAAGACATTACTCCCTTATTTCCGTCCTTCTCTCTGTGACCGTAACATTAGTATGATGTAAGCTTGCAATGCATAATAGAATAATGCATATAGCCAGGAGGAATCAGTTTCAATTAACCATTTTTTTGTATACATATAAATATTTACACAATATAAATATATTATTTATATATTTCTAATTATATACTTGTCATTATTTATGTGTTCTCCTTCTATAATAACCCCATTAAAGGATAATTTCTTATTAATATACTTTAATATTACAACTTGATTGTAGCAAACCAAAAAAAAAAAATTAGACCTTTAATAACATAAAAAAATACAACCCAAACTAAGCAAAAATAAAATGTATCCAGCATTTATAAAGGTTATATTTTTATAATATTTAAACATTAGTGAATATTGTCAAAAAATAGTTTTATTGAATAGTTGATTTATATTTTCAACTTTACTCTATTTATAAATTATAGGATACTTCTAGAAGTAAAGGATTACCATGGACTATTGGAAAAGGTTTTGACACTGCTTGTCCAATAAGTTCTGCTATCTCTTCTGAATGCCTTTCTAACCCAGATGATGTGCGTCTATGGTTATCTGTTAATGATGTAATAAAACAAGATTGCAGAACCTCCGACATGATCTTTCCTATTTCAGATCTAATGTCATTTATTTCAAAGTACATGACATTAGAGCCATATGATCTGCTACTGACCGGTTCCCCTGCAGGTACAGGCCCAATCAATCGGGGAGATGTTATTCAAGGTGGCTTAGAAGATATTTTATGCATTAAATTTAATGTCAATTAATTAATTTTTTTCAAAATAAATATTTTGTTATTAGATTAGATCCCTGTTATGTTTTATTAATAGATTTTTCATGTAAGTAAATAAATATTTTTGCCAAAAACTAACACGTTTTGTATAATTTATTAACCTTCTATTGGACTACATATTCTTTACATTAAGGAAAACTTTCTTATGTAATAAGCTTTTAATCCATGTTAATTAATCTGAAATCTGTTATGGAATATTAGAATTCTCTAGTTTCATAAGAAATCATGAAATGCAAAGGATTTTACTATATTTAAAAAATAAAATTACCTAGCTCCATACTAGAATTTTCAGAGAATATCTAAATCTTATTTTATATTTGAAAAATTGTACAATAAATTAGAAAAAAAGGAGATATACTTGGTATAAATCATATTTAAAAATTCAACCAACAAATAAATTGCAAACCATCGATGGATTCAGCATAAAAATGATGAAAAATTATTAAAAGATAAACACACCCAAAATTTAAATTTGAATTAATTACACCATTTATTAATAGTAATAATTAGAATATAAATTTGAAGGTTCAAATTCTTAATGCTCTTATGATTTTTTAAACTTTTTTATTGAGATTTTAAAATATTTCCAAATATTTTATATTAAAAAGTAAGAATGTTTGTTGTCTAACAGTTCAAACAAAATGGAGAAAAAATATCTTAGAAAGGAATCACCTTTTTATCTCCACCCAAACCAATTTCTTCTCGATATTTTTATAGTCAACTAATAAATATTATAAAAAAAAATTATGTTAAAAATAAATTTGAATGAATTAAATGTCGAGGAGTTTAAATAACTTGGAGAGGGATCAACTTGAATGCTCTCAAGAAAAAAGCAATGGAGGTAAAAAAATTTAGCATTGTAGTAGCCTTCCAAGTACCCAAAAACATCTATAATAAAAAGTCCCTCTCTTTTTATTTTATCTTTATATTTGCATCCACACCTGCCAAATAAAACAATGACAATCAGCAGATTGGCTGACAGTAAAGTATAGTACAATCTCATGAGAGGCATGAAGAAGAACAGTACCCAGCGGTACCTCTCCCTTGGCTTGATTTAATTACCTATGACAACAAATCCCTCATCCCAGTCCTTTTTAATCTCCTCCTAGTGTTCTCTGGCATGAGAGTAGTGGCCATTTGTTTTATTAATGGGTTTGGATGTCCGTGTAGTTTTCCTTGAAAGCGTTTGTAGTATGTTCGTCAACAGTTGGTACATTTAAGACTGTATGTAGAGTTTTGTTATTCACTTGCCAGAGTGCTTCTGTGACAAGTCTGAGTACTTTTGATTGGAAAGTTTGTAGTAGTTTTCTGTGAGTCTGTTTAGCGATGCCATAAATTTGTAAAATATATGTCCAATCTGCAGTCCCTCTCTTAGAATTCAAAAATATGGCATTATGATATGGTGATGAAACCAGAAAACCTCTATGCAGCGGAAACACTAACCCATTAGAGCCTGATTGAAAGGCTGGAGATTAGAAAACGGAAAAGTTTAGGCCCTAAATTCTCAAATGACAAATTAGTCTACACATGAAATCAGACTTTATAAAATAACAGAAAAAATTTCCGATACAATGAGGAAAAGAAGGGTTAGTTTCTATTGACATATGGAATTTGGCCTGCAAATGAATGCCTAAAGAAAAGAATATTTGAATTCCTTAGAAATAAAAAACTAAATCGAAGTTGTTTAAATAAACACAAACTCCGGTTACTGAAGATATGCTTCTTAGAGAAAGAGAAGAGAATTTAGAAATGCCAAGAGGATGAGGTTTGAGGAAAGAAAGTGGACTATCTAAATCATCTATGAAGAAAGGAATAGATCATGTAGGATGAAAAATAGTGAGAAAGTCACAAAACATATATTAATGATTGGCCCAGAGTATACCAAAGTTAGAGGAAACTAAAAACAAAAAAAATTTATGTATTTTATTTGAAAAGAAAAGATATGACCAGGACCGGGACTTGAACCCGGGTCTCCCACCTCTCCGTAGTGGCGCCTTAACCATCTCGGCTATCCTGGCTCGCTTCTCGGCCAGTCATATCTCTTCTTTCAATGATCCTATATCTCCGTGCTCTCGCAATTTGCGATGTATACACGGGGAGAATGTTAATTGAACATTACTTTATTTTTGGATCTAGTTGACATTAAGTCATTAATATTATTATAATTTATTTTATTGTTATATGATATAATTTTTTAAATATTTTATTTAAAAAGAAAAAATATGACAAGGACTGGGACTCGAACCCGGATCTCCCACCTCTCCGTGGTGGCTCCTCAACCATCTCGGCTATCTTGGCTCGCTTCTCGGCCAGTCATCTTTTCCTTTCAAATAAAATATTTTAAAAATTATATCATAAAAATTTATTGTTATATGATATATTTTTTTAAATATTTTATTTGAAAAGAACAAATATGACCAGGACCGGGACTCGAACCCGGGTCTCCCACCTCTCCGTGGTTGCGCCTTAACCATCTCGGCTATCCTGGCTCACTTCTCGGTCAGTTTTTTTTTTTTTTTTTGTGTCTTGATAATGCCTGAATAGGCGATTATCAAGACACACGATAATGATAACATTTTTTATATTTACAATTATTATTTTTTTATATATTTATATTTATATATATTTTATATCAAACACACGATATGATAACATTTTTTTTAAGTATTAAAAAAATGTTATCATATAAAAATAAAATAAATTATAAAAATATTTATGAATAGAAATACTTCTGGTTAAATCAATGTAAGATAGTTTATTTAAGATACCAATGCAAGTTATAAAAAAACAAAACAAATAATAGCTAGTGGAGCCACTCGAGCTAAGAGTTCTGAAGTGATTCAATAAGTCCCTTAAATGTTTTCTGAGCTTTAAGGCTAATAGCTACAGTTTAAACAATTTGCTTAAAGTTCTGTCCTGATTAAAGTAATTATCTTACTTAGCTCTAGCAGTACAGTAGTGTGATTTGGCTGTGACGAGTTCTATTCAACAAAGCGGGTCTTACTTTGTGTTTAATTTAGTCTCAAGAGACACTAGTGCGGTTTGAGACTTCTCAGATGTAAAATGATCCAGAAAAGCAAAAATTTGAGGAAAAATCAGTGCTGGGTGCATTATTGATGGAATAAAACCATTCGCCCAGGGAAACTACGGCTGTTATTGTAATGCCTCTAAACACGTCTTAATAACGATGAGAGGTGGAGAGGGGAAGGGGATTGGGAGTTGCAAAAAATTTACCTTTCCTTTTAGGAACGAGTCATAAATGCCAAGGTGCTGAATTAAAAAAGTCTGAAAAGCAGACGGTGTCCTCTTCATTGAAGCCTTATTTAGTGGAATGTCTAAATGGGAAAAACATTGTAACTAAAATGACCTTCAAAAGAAGAACCAGACAGTAAGAGAGGAATGTCTCCCATTTATGGACAAGAGAAGAGCTTGAAGAGTATACAATTGCTAGAACAACCGATATATCACCTTTAGATAGCTGAGGAAAAAAGGAGAAGCCGAGCTGACCTGTACAAATTGCTCCGTAAAGGAGCTCCGTTTCATAGGGCCTAGAAAATGGCAGGTCATCAAAACTGTCCAGCTCACATCAAGAGAACCTAGGCTAGTTACGGTAAGATGACAGAATCAATCGATCTATATCATTCTTACGTTTTCTAGGACCAAGAGGTCGGTGTTGGGTGGACATGACTTTAGCCTGACCGAAACACATAAAGTTTAATGTGAAAACCACCTTCCTATTGATGTAAAAGATTTTTTTTTTGCATGTGTTATTAGTTATTTATAATTAAGAAGCCGTTTAGGAGCATAAAAGATCGTTTTAAGCAATTGTTACCGTTTAATGGAATTAGACACTTAAAACAATAATAATTAAAATTAAGATCCCGATCTCAATTTAAAAGGATCGGGTGGGTTTTATTGAATATATAATGAGGAGAAGGTCACGATCGTATTAATTTTAAACAATATATAATTAAAAAAGTAAGAACTCTAAAGAATACGAATTTTATAGTTGAATAAAAATCAGTTGTGACGAATTCCGCTGGGCAGCAGTAACTAATAATGTGGTAGTAATCTGGAGTCGTACCAAAAATGAATATAAAACGAAGTTAAAATTTTACTTGTTTTTTTTCCTTCTTTTCCTAATCTAAAAAAGGTATTACTTATAGTTTAAGTATCTTTATTATTTATGTCTTATTGAAATTTTAGGATCATTGTTGCATTTTTTTTATTAATAAAGAAGTACAATTTCTACTATACCTTTTGTATTTTAATTAACTTGTTTGAACTCTTGTTCACAATATATAGTATTTTTTTCTTATTTTAAATTGGTACCAATATTTTAACTTAATTTGTCGTGCTTCTTAATCTGACTTTCGTTCTTGACTGACCTGCTTTCTAAGTCCGTTTCTCCTTGTTGATTTCTAAACCAGGTTAGCTAATATGTTGTTTGTCCAAGTGTTCCTCATTCAAATGTGCGTGATTGCCATATCAGTTGAATTAAATTATGTGTTTAAGCCAGTGTAAAATAGAGTTAAATGTTGGAGTGATCATCGAATGTGCCATCCAGACTTCTTCAAAAAATAACTTTCGAATATTTTAATTAGTAGATGCCTTATTAGATAACCTACTTGATTGGTTTCCAGATTCTTTACTGTTGAAGTTACATCTGCCTACTGATATTCAAATTCTTTGCATCCCTTTAAGCCAAAGAAAAGCTTGTGATGTATTTTTAACTAGTTCACAGTAGCAGTGATAATATCTTTTACTCAGTTGACATGCCAAGGGCAGTATAATTTACATTTAAATGATAAGTTGTCTATGTACTAGTTTTGTCCCTAAAATGTTACGGCCCAAGTTGTTTTCATTTTCTAACTTCATGTTTTTACATAGAGCTGCTCAGGCAATAAATCCAATACAAGAAGAATCATTGAAGGAAAACTGTATGTTGGTCGATACTAATGATACAATAATTGGAAGTGCCACCAAGAGAGACTGTCACAAAGTTAAACCTGATGGTAGCATTCTCCTTCATCGTGCTTTTAGTGTGTTTTTATTTAACAGCAGTCAAGAATTATTATTGCAGAAAAGGTCTGATACAAAAATAACATTCCCTGGTTGTTTTACTAACACCTGTTGTAGTCATCCGTTATTTGACTTTGATGGAGAGAAAATTGAAGATAATGCTTTAGGTGTAAAGCTAGCAGCAATAAGGCGGCTGAATCATGAATTGGGAGTTCCCAAAGAAGAACTGGATACCCAAGATTTGAAATACTTGACAAGAATTATTTACAAATCAACAGGTGATGGAATTTGGGGGGAGCATGAAATTGATTACGTGCTTTTTATTTATAAAGATGTTTCTATCAAACCTAATCCTGAAGAAGTAAGTGAAGTTTGTTTCGTATCCCAAAAAAATTTCAATAACTTCATTTCGAATTTGAAAGATCCCATCACACCTTGGTTCCGTTTGATTTTGCAAAACCGTTTACATCTGTGGTGGGACAATATTAGTAACCTCGATGAATTTGTGGATCATAAAATTATTCACAAATTGTCATGACTTTGTTGATCTTAATATGTTTATGTGAATAAATATATGTGCACCATACCCTTCAATTTTCATCATGTTATGTGAAAAGATTAATAAAAAAAAAAATTGTATAGACTATCAAGATATCTTAATTATCTATTTTTATAAACACTTATTTTTGGATAACTTTATTTTCATTGAGGTTTAGAAAAAAACAATCTATGCTACAGGTATTAATATTTTCTTACATTCATGAATGAATGTAATTTATTCGTAAATATTGTAAAGTTGAATTTTAAATAAATGCATTAATATAACTCTTTAAGTGTTTAATTATTCATTAATTATGAAGTTATTACTGTTGGCTTTTTTAATTCTTCATAATAAATTTCATGTAATTATTCTTATATTTATAGCATTTATTATTATGAAAGACTACTAATTCAGCTTAAGATACAAATCTAATTTTAGTTGCTGTGAGTTGTTTGTATATACAAATCCTACAAAGTACTTATATATTAGCTTGGCAATTAATATTTTATGATTATGAGGATATTTACCAATTGTAGTTTCTAGTATTTAATTATTATATATCAACCTGGTACTATAATTAATCTCTTTTCTGAATAAGGACTTTCAAGAAAGTAATATTCAGAAAGTTCACAGCGAAGTGATAAATCTTTATTTCAATTGTCAAATTCTCTTTTATTATAATAGTAGTGAAAAAAACTGGGAGTGTTCATTTTACAGATTTTGACTTGGTAAAGTTTCTACTTAACTTACTTAATATAAGTTGAGTTTGGTAATTAGTCCAAATGACAGGTTGTTGTTTCAAGGTTAAAAACGTTTTAACTTTTCATTAAATAATCTGAATATTGATTGTATTTGGAAATAAAAATTGATATAGGAAATTATTATCGTGTATATTATACATATTAAATTAGAAAACTTACATATTTTGTGTAAGTTTTGACAAACACCATTACAAATAGGTAAATTTTTTGTTCTTAATGTTGCTTAAAGCATTTATTTGCACACGTTGAATTAGTTCATCGATTTACATAAAAAAATTAGTTAGCTGACCCTTGGCGATATTTTTGCTGCCAGTAAAGTGTTAACTGAGATAAAATCTGGTGGTTGAGCATGATCTCGGACAAATCACCTACCTTCACAACCACTGATAATGTTAATGTCTGTGTACTGTAGTACCTAATGGAAAAAATAATAGGTTTTAAAAAATAATTCAAATATTACTCTTTTCAGTTTTATTATAAACTCTCTGGTAAATTATTTACAATTCAGGAAAAAAAAGAAAACAAAAATCACAGATCTCTTATAAAATAAGCATCAATGTTGTTTTCACATAAAGGTATTTCTAAAGATGACATTTCACTTAGCATATCATTAAATGTCAAAGTACTTTTGTAAATTCTATCAGTTGCTTTCACTGGAAAAATATGACTCAAATTAACCTGTAACAAATATAAATAAAACATAAAGAACAGTTCTTAATTACTTTTTAAAATCTAGTTGGTTCACAAAAAATTATATTTGATTAAAGTTAAAATAAGTAAATATATAAATAAAATGTAGTTTAATAACCACTTAGGGTATAAATTATAGTCACAAGTATATATCATTTATCTAGACTTGACTATTAGTGATAATCCAGTTTTCCATGGCATTGAACATGAAAAACTTACAAGAATTAATTCGTGTGATACATAACCAGTCAAAGGTAAGCTTGGCGAAGTGACAAATCACAGGTGTAGTTCTTTTTTATATTCCATTTCGAAAATATATTCTGGCATACTAGCAGTAAGACCTATAAACAGGTTGGAAGAAAGAAAAGTATTGATAGAAGCCCAAACCGGTTTCAGAAAGGGTCGCTCAGTTGTTGACAATTTGTTTATTTTAAGCAATTTAACCGTTTAGCGACCGAATACGGCCGGGTCAGAGCGAGCTGGCTGGACTGAGTGGTAGAAAAGTCAACCATGCCCGCTGAACCGACTAATTTTTGACTCTGAAATCATGTTTTTTTATTTAATTCCTTATAGTTTCCCATCATCCTTTTTGATCCGGACTTGGAATGGTGAATGGACTAGCACTGGTGAATTTAAAAACATATTTTAAAAATTTTTTTTTTATAACTAAATTAATTTTAATTATTTAAAAAATTAAACAATTATATACTTCATTTTTTTGAAATGTCTAAATACAAATTTATACATGTACTTTATTTTTTTAAAATGTCTATATACAGATTTATGCAATTAAAAATTCTTTTGAGTGTGATAAATGCCGAAACACAACAGACACACTTTACGAAAAATAATATAGCCAAAAGTGAATTTGTACGACATCTGTTGTCAAGAAAAAGTATTTCAGCTTGTCATGCGGACACCTAGATGGCTCTAGGAACTGAACTACTATTGTAGCTCACGGTCTAGAAACGCCGGAGAAGCAAAACTATTATAATAGTCCATAGTCCATAGAGCCCACCTGACACTGGACTATTATAATAGTCCACGGCACGGCGCGCTCGGGCTATTATAGTAGTTCACGGTCGCTAAAGGGTTAATAGAGTACATGTAGAAATTAGGGAAAAATAAAATCTATTGTTTTTTTTATCTACTTCAAGGCAGCATTGACTCTGTGGACAGGAATGCGTTAATTTATAAAATGTACGAAATGGGTTTGTCAACTAAGTTCATTAATGCTATAAAAAGTCTTACGAAAACACGGATGCAGTGGTCTGGAAAAAAGATGGAGTTATGGAGTCATTCAAAACAGGGATGGGGGTCAAGCAGAGTTGTGTGCTGAGTCCCTACCTATTAACTCTTTTCATAAACGATTTAGCGAAGAATCTCAGGGAAGGAGTCACAGTGGGCATAAGAAAGTGTACATGTTGGCCTATGCAGACAATATTGTTCTAGTATCAGATAATATTATATTTAGAAATCTACTGTAAAACATGGAATTCGTTTGTAAATCTGGATAAATCAAAAATTATAGTATTTAAGAAAAAATATGCACGAAAAAAGAGAAATGGTTCCTAAATAATGAGCAAATTGAATGCGTGAAATCTTACAAATATCTAGGGGCAGTGATATGCAATAACTTAAAAATGAAATATGACATTAAAGAAAAAGTAAGCAAGGCAAAAGTAGGGATTAATATGATGCGGAGAGAACTGTTGAGTAATCCACAAGTGCCATTAGAGTCAAAATTCAAAGTATTCCAGTCTACAATTAATATGATGTGGAGAGAACTGTTGAGTAGTCCAAAAGTGCCATTAGAGTCAAAATTCAAAGTATTCCAGTCTACAATTAATATGATGTGGAGAGAACTGTTGAGTAATCCACAAGTGCCATTAGAGTCAAAATTCAAAGTATTCCAGTCTACAATTAATATGATGTGGAGAGAACTGTTGAGTAATCCACAAGTACCATTAGAGTCAAAATTCAAAGTATTCCAGTCTACAATTAATATGATGTGGAGAGAACTGTTGAGTAGTCCAAAAGTGCCATTAGAGTCAAAATTCAAAGTATTCCAGTCTACAATTAATATGATGTGGAGAGAACTGTTGAGTAATCCACAAGTGCCATTAGAGTCAAAATTCAAAGTGTTCCAGTCTACAATTAATATGATGTGGAGAGAACTGTTGAGTAATCCACAAGTGCCATTAGAGTCAAAATTCAAAGTATTCCAGTCTACAATTAAAAATGTCATAACCTTATAAAGTTTGGGGCCACAAATACTATGAGGAGATCGAAAAAGTAGAACGATATTTCATTAAAAAAAATTTTAAATTACCGGTTAATACAACAAATTACTTTGTATACCTAGAAATGATTAGAAAATTAGTCCACTTGTATACACTAAAACTGCAATTTAATTATATTTTAAAAATATTAGATGTACAGTTATAGCAGGATAAATAATAAAACAAAATATATCATGGTTTAAAGAGTGGGGGGATGTGGCCAACAAAATAAATTATAAATTAGATTAAACTTTAAACCCTGAGGGTACTTGGGAGGGAGAAATGTCCAAAATGTTAGAACTGTACAATGGTTATTTTATCCAAGTTTGCCAAGCAAAACCATCAGAGAGCACACACCACAGCCTCGATAGCTCTTTAGATAAAACAATAGATTACCTTAACCATTTGAAAGTAGCAAAAAGAAATTAGCTTAGTTATGAAATGTAGAGGGGAACTTCTGAATCTAAATTACGAACCATTTGATTTACAAAATATATATTATTCTATTCTTTCTGTGTAATTTGAACAAAATTAAAAATAGTTTTCACTTCCTGGCAGTATGTCCCGTCTAAAAATCATATAGAAAAAAATACTTAAAACATGAGCTGATCTCAAAACAAAAACTAATATATATTCGGAATGGGGAGAATTTAATAGGTTTATATACATAATTTTGTAAGAAATGCAGGTCAATATAGAAAATTTTTAATAATTACTGTCAAAAGGAAATTTTATTTATTTTTAGTTTTGTTATTATTTATTAGTTCAATCAAACTCTCAGCAGACTGTATAAAGTAACATGCCATGGTTGCTAAAGTTGTAAATAAAATTAAAAAGAAAACCACTGTAAATAATTTATTAATAATAGAGCATTTATATCTACTACTAAAACCAGTCCTAGAAGAAATGTCCTGTGTTGTATATGATATTAAGCTGTGTCAGTCAACAGGAGAAGGAAAGGAAATTATTTAAGGTTCATTAGATAAATGAAAGTAATTATAAAAAATGAGTCTAAAATTAAAACAAATGTGTATAAAATTAGTCACACTCACATTAAATCTAAAATCTAGATATTTATTAGTTCCTAATTAAGTAGTAATAAAAAAATATATATATTCATTCATGGTTATTGCAAAAACATATAAAGTAAAATAAGATCAAGATCCACTACTCTTCATCAAATGTAGTGGAATTGCTCTTCTAAAATTAATTATTGCATAAATAAAAAACAAAATATTTAGAAACCCTTTTAGGGATTACTTTTAAATATTTACTTATAAAATTAAATGAAGATTATAAGAAATTACAAAAGCCTCTTTTTTAACACTAATAAAATGAAAATGGGTTCAGCAGGTTTAATCTCTTTCATAGAACTATCACACACTTAACATAAATAAATATAAAACATATTTTCTTTATTAATCTTAATGCCATTCATTTATGTTAATGAATTCATAAAAAACATGCCATAGAAAGTAAATAAAAAAAAATGGATAAAAAAATTAAATATAACAATTTTCATCTATATAATAACAAGAATAAAGATGAAAATAGCTTGAAGACTTGAGGTTTTTTTCTTTTTACAAAAATACTAAACAAAACTTTTTTTATTTATTAAGAAAAGTAGATTTTGGATAAAAATGTTGGCTATACTTTTTCTTTTATTAGAACTCTGTAGGTCAAAGATTAACTGTAATAACATTTTCAAACTTTTATAGAAGAATAGCAGATTCAGCTTACCCTGCGTTGCTTGTTGATATTTATATTTTATGGATTATATATTTTATTGATATTTTGGCTTATTTACCAATAATGTAATCAAATCTAAACTAGTAGAATCAGACTTATGATAGTTTACACTTTTTTCTTTAATTTTTTTCATTGGATTAGAGTAGTACATATTTCAGACCTAGTCAAGTACTAAATACACACTTATATAAAGAGATCATTATGGTTGATCTGTTACTTAATTTAGACTTAGAAAAAAATAAATCTATAATTACCTTATTGGTTTCTACATATTGAGATTGGAAACATTTGTCAATCGAAGTTGATTGGAGTAAGACACCGAAACCTCCTGGTAGAACTAGAGATGTTATCAGATGTATGTTAGGAGGAAGGGATAAAATTGGAGCGACATATTCTTTATTGCCCAGGCTCCACTTCTCATCAAAAGATAACAACTTCTGAACTGGATACAACAGTTTCTGCAAACTGACGTAGGCATTTGCACTTAATCGACCCCATTGGGAATCTATTTCCTGTTATCAAGGTAATTTGTTAGTTTTTATTTAAAATAATTTTTTTTACAAAGAATAGGAGCAGAAAATAACATTGAATTGGTTAAGTTATTGAATAATACCACAATGTAAAAAAAAAAATATAATAGATTATAACAGATACTAATCATCTGCCATTAATTATTTTTTATGATAAAAATATGCCAATGGAGCATATTGTTAGTTTCATTTTGTTTAGTGACTGGATAGTGTGAATATAATTAACAAATTTTAATGATTTAACGAAATCATTTTCTAAAAATGACTATTTTCATGGTTTTAAAGAAATTAAATAAAGTATTGATGTAACTATTTTAGAAAAAAAAAACTCACCCCACATCCCTGTGACTTAGCTTCTACAAGAAGTTTGAAAATAGATAAAGTTGGGCGGTTGTCAGTTACTGGCTGATCCAAACCTCTATTATCATCTTGCAGTAATTTTCTATCTTGCATTATCTAAAAATAAAGATTGTATTGATATATGTAATCATTAAAATAAACATACTTGTCCCACCCATTTTATAATGCAGCATTGATTCACAAGACATTCCTAAATAAGATCATAACTTCCAACTTTTCCAATTAAGAGCACCCAGTGTATTAGAAACTGAGTGAGCACCAGGAGGGTCTGTAAGTCCCAAATGGTCCATCAATGGATGTTAATAGATTAGATAATTTATCCCCCACGGCCGGATTTGAACCCGGGACCCTCAGCACTGCAAATCAACGCTCTACACACTGAGCTACCCCTCTCTCCCCCCCCCATGTAAATTATTGGTCTTATATTTAAATATTAAATTTAATCAATTACCTCAATTTGGCCTTCATTAAGTGATGAGACCCCTAATGGCTGTGCAGATAAAATAGTAAGCCTCACATTTTTATCTTGGATGTATGCCGCACTGGGCATCGGATAATAATTACCTTGCAATGGTAATTTGCTCAATCTTTTTCTTTTGATCATCTGTAAAAAAAAAATACATGAATCTAATATATCAGGCAACAAGTTGGAGAATATTACAGAAGGAAAGATTAATGTTCATGTCCATCCATTTATAATTATAGAACAGATAACTAACAAATAATTAGTTTTTTGTTTGTTTCAAAAACTCTCCAAAATTTGGAAAGAATTTGAAATAATAGTAGAGGTTATTACCGGGAGAGATAGATTTATTCTTGCCAGGTGTTATTTCGATATTACTAGGGACATCAAAATTGATTTCAATAAGATTAATAGATTTGTGAAACCTTGTACAATATAGCAATTGGGACTGATTCGAACAGTAGATTGTGGTACGATAAAATATTTAATAAAAGGGGATTACTTTTGGAAGAGTTAATCATAATTAAAGAGTTATTAATAATAAACATAAAGTCAAATATTCCTACTTTTGAAGGGCATCAATAGAGCATTTTGATTTAATTCTTTCCAGAAGAAAACAAAAACTGGACCATTTCTAACGAAACTAATCTTACGGATCACAACTGTATTTTATTTAAAATTTAAAGTAATAGGTATTTTGCAAATACAAATATGACAATAAAATATTTAACTGCAAATTCCGATTGAAACAAATTTGAGAATAACTTATTAACTCAACTTGAAAAGGAATTTATACCGGGTTCTGAAAACAAATACACAACTGAAGAACTATAAAACAATATTACTGAATCTCTACAGTATATGAGTTCGAATTTAATATTCAGAAAGATGACGATAATTAAAACATCCAATATAATATAATATTTAAAAAGTCAAGTAACAACTTCTGCAAAAAAAAAAAAAAACATTATAAGCCAGTTCCATGGTCGAATGATGAACTGTGTAAAAGAATGAACAAGCTCAGGAAACAATATCAGAAAATTAAAAATAACCAGGAACTTAGCAATAAAGCTAGAGACAGTTATCTGGAGAGTTGTCAGCTTTACCACAAAATTAATAAACACTCCAAAATGGAATTGGAAATCACATTACAATAACGCTATGGGACTGGACATACAAATGGGTTTTTGTTCATCTAGAAATCCAGCCGATAAAATCATTCTTATACAGCAAATTACATTTCAAAAGAGATAGCTGTTGCCAAAAAAAAAAATCTGCTTTAGACTGGTTACAACGTAACTGGATTTTCATAAATAAAAATGCAATTATAAAATTGGATTTTAATTTACAATTACAATTACCCATCAATGAACAATTACCCTCTTCCTTGGAAAAATCGAAACCAGATCCTGGGCCCACTGCCAAGGCTACTTTACCTGTGTTTCTCAACAGGGTATGGCAAAGGAGCTTCCATGACAATTGGAGAAAAGCGAGATTGTACCAATTCTTTCTTTAAAGGTATTTATGCTTCCTACATAGCTAATAGTAGAATATTGTTTGAAAGAATAGTATAGGAAGATTTAAATAATAATAAATCAATATGGAACAATTTATAAATAAACAAAATTGTTTTTACCTGTAATCCATTGAGATCAGTATAAAATTCAAGTCCACTCTGAATATTACTAGAAAATCTCATTGCTAACTCATAATTTTCTTCTATAGATGCTATGTTCACAAGATTCCTAATCTCGATACCCAAATCATCTGGACCTGTTCCAATAAAAAAAAAATTAATTTCACCAAGATAAAAGTATTTCATATAAAATATTATAGTTAACAAACTGCCAACATATTGTAAGAAAAGTGGATATTATTAAATTAATAAAAATGCTAATGATGGAACAGATATCTAAATCTTTTTTAAAAGATAAAAGTGCATGAAATTACTTGTCTCATACTACTAATTCTTGTAAGGCAAAATAAATCTTTCATTCATCTTTCTTTATAAATAAAATTAGAAAGGAAATATGACAAAGCCTATGGAAGAAATGTTTATCATTTTTATAATATTTGCTGACAGCTGTTAATGTAATATGACATACTTGACAAATATACGGTCACCTGTGGTCTAGTGGTTAGCGTAATAAACTACTAAGCCCAAACTACGAAGGCTAACGGGGACGTCCTTCGGACGTTAAACGGGGATCCCGAGCCTGAACGATGTCAAGTACTCGTTAAAAATACCTATCCTAATTAAACCTGGATAGGCAGAATTTAGAGCTCCCAGTGTAGCATCGTCCGATTAGCCATAGCAGCATACAGTGACATTAAATGAACAAACAACAACTACTTGACAAATATTTAGGCCTTTATTAATATTAAAACTGTCTATTTATGGAATAAGGGTCTTTACGAGGTCCACCATCCTCACCACAGCTAGCTCTTTTTAAAACAAGAAGTCACAGATATGTGCAAATTTTCACTTTGGATAAGTAAAATAACTAATATTGAACAGACAAGTATAAAAATCCATGAGCTGAAGTTTTTTAATCACTATTAATGTGTATAGTGATCTGCATGTGTATCAGTGATCTGCATGAATATTGTTTCATCAATATTCATGCAGATCACTGATATTGATAATTTGAATAAAAAATCTATAACCTTTGCATATTAATGTTAAACATTAAAGTGCTATGGATACACATATGTCAGGCAAAAGCAATAAGTGGGGGCTATGAGCGCACATATGGATCTATTGAAAGTCACCAACAGGCACTATGGACATTTATATGCATTATGATTATGCATGAAATTATGATTAAAATATTACATACAACATTATGTAAGACAGATATATACGTAAAATTTTTGCTATGGCATTAAAGAAAAATGTATTACGAAACAATAAGGTTTTTAAAAAAAATATTAAAAGCAAGACAAAATATTAAAGAGTTGAAATTAGCTTAAATATCACAATCTAAATTTTATGGTATGTATTATTGATAGATTGTTCGTAATCGCCCGAGACCTTTAATAGCTATGAAGTCACTTCAGATTTTTTTGCAGCAACAATATAAATTTTACTCATTTTCATGTGTGATTGACGATTAAAAATTAATTTCATAATTTCATTATATTGCATATAAAATATGCAAAAGAAATACTATAAGAATTTATTTCTTGAACCTTGAACTTTTAATCAAGCATTAGAGCTGTCACGAGTGAAAAGAATTCAGTCCATAGCGATGGTAAGTGCTAAGTGCACGCTGTCTCTTAGGACTATAGTTAAGGGTTAATATTACACATGATCTTGAGTTTGGTTGTATAAACATATTTATCTTTTAATCATGTATGAGTAACATGTATCATATCACAAAGCCATATAATGCTTATAATTACTATATTTGCTTAACAATGAATATTTTTAAAAATATTATTTGAAAAGAAAAGATATGGCCAGAACCGGGACTCGAACCCAGGTTTTTCACCTCTCCATGGTGGCGCCTTAACCATCTCGGCTATCCTGGCTCGCTTCTCGGCCAGTCATATCTCTTCTTTCAATGATCCTATATCACCGTGTTCTCGCAATTTGCGATGTATACACGGGGAGAATGTTAATTGAACATTACTTTATTTTTGGATCTGGTTGACTTTAAGCCAATCAATATTATTATAATTTATTTAATTGTTATATGATATAACCAACAAAACGTGCCAGGGTGGCCGAGATGGTTGAGGCGTCACCATGGAGAGGTGAAAAACCCGAGTTCGAGTCCCGGTCCTGGCCATATCTTTTCTTTTCAAATAAAATATTTAAAAAAATTATATCATATAACAATTAAATAAATTATAATAATATTAATGACTTAAAGTCAACAAGATCCAAAAATTAAGTAATTTTCAATTAACATTCTCCCCGTGTATTCATCGCAAATTGCGATAACACCGTGATATAGGATCGTTGAAAAGAATTGACAGGGACGTTGAAAAGAATTGAGATGGTTGAGGCGCCACCACGGAGAGGTGAAAAACCCGGGTTCGAGTCCCAGTCCTGGCCATATCTTGTCTTTTCAAATAAAATATTTTAAAAAATTATATCATTTAACAATTTAATTAATTATAATTTTATTTTATTTGTTGAAATTTAAGTGGTTGTCTTAACATTGTGTCACTATAGCATAAAATATGAAAACTAACCAATGATATTTATTCTATTTAAGAATATAATAAAATAATAAATACCACCACTATTATATAGTATAACAGAATGTTCAATGTTTGGGAACTTTACAATAACTTCAGACTTCATTTTGCCTTCAATTATAACTACTTTTGGATCTGTTATTTTTATAATTTCTGCATCACCGTTTGGTAAAAACAAATATGCACCACTCTTATCACGACCATGTGTTGTGGAGTAACTAATAAATAAATTAAATCAATGAATAATTATTTTTTACAAAGTAATAAGAATAAATACAAAATTAGTTCCATACTTACTGAATAAAATCCAGATGCACAGGAATAGTAATATTGTTACCATTTTTTTTAATTGTGATTGCCTTTAATAAGCCATTTTTGCTAAATGCGACAGATAAGTTGTTGTTTTGAAGAGAGAAATCTCTTGAATTTACTATTTGTTTACTTTCCCAATCTTCATCATCCATGTCAAGAGCAGGAAAATCGAAAAAGCTCATTTTTGCATAATTATTCCTGGAATAGAATTTCCTTTAGTCATTAAATACTTTACATGAATAGAAAAATCTTTTATAAAATAATATGAATAAAAAAATCTTTTAAAAATATTTCATGAAATATATCACATTTCTATTGACAATATTTTCTTGACTATAGGGGTGAAATCTCTTCAGGAGCACATGTATATGACATCCATATATATATATATATATATATATATATATATATATATATATATATATATATATATATGATGAAACCTCTGAATAGGGAACTTTCATAGAGACTCATTTTTCATTGTTTAATAAAAGGTGTCCTCAATAAGAGATTTTAAAACACATTATTGTAAGTAAACAAACGAATAAAGATAGCTAATATTTATTAAATTCCGATTTAACAACTTTTAGAAAAAGGTTTTATTAAGAATGAATGCCTATGTGTTTACATCCATTTAATTTTAAAAAAATTAATTTGATTACATAATACATATCAAAGAAATGTAAATCTGATGATTCACAGGAAACAAAGAAAAAGTAAAGTAAAAAAACATTCCTAAAGAAGCTGTTTTTGGAACTACTTGCTAACCACAATAATAATTTAATTCATAGGCCTTTCAAATGTTTTGGAAAGCATTTGCCTTAAATAATAAAAACTAAATTACCAACTAAAATAGTATCATATGTCACAATCTAAACAAATATTTTTTATAACTTGAATGCGTCATAGATGGATTATTCCATCTGAGAGTTTAAGGAAATTCGTTTTAAATTTCATTGGAAATAAACACTAATAAAAGTTGCTTGTTATCGGTTTTGTGTAAAGGAGATAGTTGGGGGGTGCAGTCAATAAGAACACAGAATAAGTGATGAACTTATATTATGTGCCGACGTTTCGACCTACAGTGTAGGTCATCTTCAGGGCGATTTTGGAGAGCGTGGCCGTTAGATTTAACGGCTGGCGGGTACTCACGGGTATTCATAACAATAGCTAAAGCTATTGTTATCGGTTTTGTTTTATTGAAGCCTTGAGCTCTAACCGGGGGAGAATCATTCACAATTCTTTGGGTAATGATGGGTATACATAGATACCTATATAACAATGACCCATGAACTGTCTTAGAATTCAGTACATATTAAGGATATATTATTTTTTTTTACCAAAAGTATTCAAACATTCAGATTCATTCTTTTTACTCAAGACAATTTAGATAGGTACATGATTTAAAAAATTTGAGTGCAATCCAGAACGATACAAAGATCCTAAAGTTCATCCAGTACCGATGGCAGAAAAAAAATTTAGTTGCTGCAGCAAAATTTGAATCCAGATCTGGGAGATAGAAAACCACTGCCTTACCCGTTGAGTTACCCCATTTCTTGAGTTTATAAAAAAAAAAAAATAGAGGATGACAAGATTGATCAAAAACAAAAAAAGAAGAGCGAAGAATAAGAAGAAACAAACATACAAAATAAAAATATTTATGAACTTAATAAATACCTGTCATCTGTTGTTATTTCAACTGAAAAATAAGATAAAGAGAGGGGCTTAAGATCAGCAAGAAAAGATAATTGATAACAACCTGAGTTGCTAGGTAATGAACATAAACGACTTATTTGATAAGCAATTATCTCGCCTTTTGCATTACGAACCTGCAAAAAAAAGGAAAGAAATTTTGAAATATAAATATGATTCCAAATCAGTCTTAAAATATATTTTTGGGTATATATTGACATATTTGAAAATTCAACCAAAATTTAATGTGCTGTGGATGGTGAGAATGTATTTGATAGGTTCACTGGAATTGTTTACATAAAATGAAAAGACAAATATGATCAGAATTTCCAATTTAACATATCAAATAAGAAATGTTTTCAAATAATTTTTTTAGGTCCAAAGCCGAAGTGGCTTTCCTGTAACTTCATTTGATTTCTTTACATAAGTATTATTATTTTATTCATGAGAACATTCCTATGTTCTAGAATGTAAACTTATATACAACTATTTCCTCATTAGAATAAGAATATGATTGAGTTATATAATATTGAGTTCTATCATTATAGTTAATGAGGAACAACGCCAAATCTTAATTAATTTTTGCTTTTGTATTTTCGATAACAAATATTTTTAACCAACCAAAAAAAGAAATTGTCATGCCCCACCCCAGAAAATTTGGTTTTTCATTTTCGAGATTATTGTATTGATTTTTTTAAAAATTGACACAAAAAGTGATATACCATTGCTGAATAGTTCTTAGAACTCAACATTTCCATCAGCCATTTTGTCCCTGAATAACAGCTGATTAAAAGTTTTATAAATATACCTCATGAAAAAATAGGGTATTTTGAATTATTATACATAAGGAAAATAATACAATAAGAAAGATGTAATTCAAATAATTTTTATATTATGCATCACTTTCACTACATTTAGCTGATAATTGCTCATAATATAGCAAGACAAGTAAGATAACACATGGCTTACATGATACATGATCTAGTAACACAAATTTTAAATGCGCAAATTTCTAATTACTAAAATATATTTCTCAACTTACTTGAACCAATTTATTTTCCACTTTTATTGAAATCACTTCAATTCTGCTAGAAGTTAATGGATTAAATACATAAACTTTCCTTGATCGAATCCCAGATGGGAAAGTAAGTACAATACCTTCGGCTAAATTGTAGGGCACTTTTTGATGTTCATCAATACTAAAAAAGATCTCCTTACCAGTATATTCAGTCTCCTGAAATTGCAATAAATTCATTTAGGGATAACTCACTAGCTATAAACAGGTGATACAAGATACCTATATACAAGATACAGAGATTTGAGCTGTAATGTAAAACGATATAACTGCCAAATCCCAACTTAACAAAAATAAACAGATTTTATTGTAATTAACATCCAATGATATTTTTTGTTTTTAATTGCTAAAGCTATTTTTTGTCCACTTTAGAGTAAGTGATATACTTCCAAGTAGAAAAAATTAAAAGTTAATTGGGAATATTCAGTAATGTGCGATTTCTCATTTTACCTCGAACTGCCTATCATAGCAGACAATCTTTGGTAAATGATAATTTTTTTTATTTGAGCATAAATATAATAGTTTTATGAGCATTTTTGAAATAGAGGTCTATTGTTGGATTATGGAAGGTACTTATTATGGAAGTACTATCAATGTCTAAATATCACCCTCAAATACAATTTATTTTAACATTTTGTATTTTGAAAAATATTTTATAATATAGAATTTAAGATATGAATGAAGGTTAAATAAAAATGTCAACTGCAACCATTTCAGAATTTCAACTATGTTTAGTTACCTTTCTATTATTCAGTAACGCGTATGCAGACAGCTGAATAACATGTTGACATTTATGGATAGAGTTGAGCATTCTGAAAAAAAAAATATATATGTGGTGAATACAGATGAAATTAATGTACATGTAAAAAAAACACAATGAAAATGCACTAATAAAAATTTATTTACCGAGCAGCATAATCTTGTATAACATGATCTTTTGCTGTTCCGGTAATGCCATCGTGATGTTGGAATAAAGATAAATTAGATCTAGCATCTGTTAGATTCAAATTTAAATCATGAACAATCTTCAACTGACTATTATCTCTGGCTAATAGACTCAATAATACTTCAGCACTCCTAAAAACAAAAAATGAAAACACAAATCAGTGTGTACTCCGGATTATTTCACTTTGAGAAGATCCAAAAATATATTAACAGTAAACTTTTTTGAACATGATGAATGATAATCTGAATTAATTAAATACAAACTAATTATTAACATAGTTAATGGATGCTGCCTTCTAGATACAAGATATGCTAGAAATTATAAGGCTTCCGATTTTGTATCACTTGGTTCATAAAGTTTTTTTTTAATAGTGAATTAAGGAAGAAAGGAAGGGCAAGAAGAAAATATTGCAATAAAAAAATATATGTGAAATATAGGAAGCTTTATTACTGCTAATATTTTTTATTTGAGTCATCATAACGTTAGGAAAAATCAGACAGGAAAAATATTAATTTGGAATGGTTAAATTTTCAAAATATATTGTTGGAACAAAATTAATTAAAAGATTCATGCAATCACAAATTAAACAAAACAAAAGAAAAACATTTGTAGAAAATAATAGAAAATAAAAGAAGATGGGTGTTTAATGAATGTAGCCTATAAAAGTACACAAAATTCTACAATTTTAATATTGTTTCATACTCATATTAATAGGATCTATGACACGTATGTAGAGAGTTTAACTGAATATTATAAGCATTGAATTATTATGGGAAAAATTGTGAGATGGACACTCTCCTCCAGATTTTTTTAATATAAAGGAAACCAATTTTAAAACTAAGCTAAAAATATTGTAGCGGAGAATGGAGATAGTTGGGGGGTGCAGTAAAAAAAACACCAAATAAGTCAAGAATTATTTTTATTTGTGCCGACGTTTCGACCTACTTTGTAGGTCATCTTCAGGGCTAATGGGAGAGTCGGCTAGGTTAACTGTGTAACTGTGAACTGTATAAATAATAAGTATGAACTGTGTAACTTTTCTAACTGCATCCCCCAACTATCTCCATTCTCCATTATATCATCCAGTCAACTATTTTCCTCCCTAAAAATATTGTATATTTCGACAAATTAGACAGGCTGAAGTACAGGTTGAAAAATAATGTCATAAAATGTTTACTTCATCTTGAAAATGTTATATATATAATATCAACATTATATATAATACTTCTGAAATTATTTTGTGTTATCGCAGTTTTTTTGGGATGGGCGGAGTTATCTTATGTTAAGTTATTCAGAATCGACATTGTGAAAACAGAACTTGCCTAAGATATGACATGAGAACACGATCCATTCTCTTATAGAAAGGACGTGAAGTGAAATAACCACTCCAATAATGATTTTCACGATCTGCATAAGTGAAAAAATCTCCTGAAAGTGTCGGAAATTCATTGAATGCTTTTTCTTCATGAAGTGCATTGAAGTAATCGCTCAATGTTCCGAATTGCGCCTGTGTACAACAAAAATATTTGAAAATATTTTTGGAAAGTTAAAATAAACAAAATGTTATAAATATTTCATTTTACACAGAGAAATAGAACAAAGAAAATTTTAAAACAGAAGAGCACTATGCGGCATTTGAAAAAAACAAGAACACAATAAAGCATTTTAATAATGTTAGAGCTAAATGAGGCATTTCAAAATTATAAAAGCATAATTAGGTATTTAAAAATTATAAGATTGCACAAAGCAAAAATTTTGGATCAAAGGTTGTGTACTAAGTCTTAATCTGAAAACACATTTGATTTTTCCTTGTAAGAAAAAAATATTTATAATAAAAAATGATAACACAGTTAAATAATAAATGATTAATTTCTTGAAAAATAAGACAATTCATTTTATTTAAATTTGTAGACTTCTTTTTTCAAGCATAAAAAGCCCAACAAATTAGTCATTGGTAATCAAATTAAACAAGATTTTGACAAAAGGTGTAATTGACATACAGTAATATCCAATGATATTTGCTTTTCCATTATTTTTTAATTTACTCTAGAAGTAAGAATTATAATAAAATTTAGTTTGAAAAAAAATATGGGACTAAAACAATGTTTAAATTTATAATCTAAACAGGGCTAACTTATTGACCATTTGGCGTAAAATTTATCTCAACATTTAATGTTACAAGGAAATTATGAATATGATTATTCTCCTTCATTTAAACAACACAAAATTGGCAAATAAATAGGCACTTACATGAGCATTTAAGTGAGGGTTTCCATTGATGTAGTCAAATATTTTCTGATAATTTTGATATTGTTGATCCCATTCAGTAGAATGATCATACCTAAAGTCATCACCTAATGGAATGAACAGAACATCTGTTGCATACAGCTGTGCTTTTTTCTTATACTGATCAAGAAGGAGTTCTGATCTAAAAATTTAGTTGAAAAAAATCAATTTTCTTCCATTCTACACATACTTCTAAGAAAGTTTCACTCAGGGTTTAACAGTATCTTACTATCAGCTACAGATATAGCTAATTTTCTGTAGATTTAGCCAAATAAATTGCATGTATTCATTAAATTTTTGTTCTTCATAAATGTATGAGCTATTATATTTTTTAAACTATGTTATGATACAAAATAATTTTCCAACTGTAAACCATTTTTGAAATAAGCAAATTTTTCTTGAAAATGGCTTCGAATAGTATAATGTAGTGAATGTATGTGCTACAGGTTTTATGCTGAACATCAATCGGTTTACCACATTTTAGCAGCATTCTGCAATATTATATTTCATTAAAAGTTCTTTAATTTCGAATGTAAGTATTTCGATTGTAAAATACTATGAAATGGTGAAACAATAATCTTACACAAAACTATCTAATAATCTCAAATAAAGAAAAAAAAATGCAGCTATTTAAAAAAGGCATTTTTTCATAACAGATAAATCATTAACAGAACAAAATGTGTGATTCCCAAAAAAAATCATCAAATTTTTATAGATTAATAGAAATCTGTTTTGAAATAGATTAATTTAAAAAAATACATACACTATGCCATTATATTACTTAAATAATTAAACCAATCAAAACTGAAAAGATGGTAAGGTGAAGAAATTCTCACCTTTGCGCAACATTTTCTGCAGTAATTTTTTGAGGAGGTACATGCCATGGACATGATAAACCATATCCTGGTAGGCGTTTAAAATCAAACTGACAACAAACTTTGGGATCTGGCCCACATGTATGAGGAACATCGTAGCTATAGAAAGGCATCATATGTGTCATCAATTCTGTCCAGCCACTGCCATCTAAATTTACAAAAACAGTATATGTACATGAGTATATACAATATATACAATATATATATATATATATATATATATATATATATATATATATATATATATGTATAACTAATATAAATAAATAAAACGTTAGTTTTTAATAAATAGTTCCACGATTAAAGGAATTATTTTTTTACCTACATTGACCATTTTCTTCTCTAAATAAATTAAAGGTATTTTTATTTTAAAGAGAACAGACGTTAGTTTTAAATAAATAGTTTACGATTAAAGGAATTATTTTTTTACCTACACTGACCATTTTCTTCTCTAAATAAATTAAAGGTATTTTTATTTTTAAGAGAAAAGATATGCCCCCGGCCGGGATTCGAACCCGGATACTCTGTCTCTCCGTGACAGTGCTCTAATCATTTAACCCACTGGAGTTGCCTGCCGGCAGAGGACAAATCTTTTCTCTTATCCGATCCTATGTCCCCGTGTTCTCACTATTTTTTGCGATGTATACATGAGAATGAATGTTCTTTGAACATTACTTTAATTTTAGGATCTTGTTGACTTACTATTTATAATTTTTTATAAGTTTTGATTTTTAAATATTTATTTCTTTTATAAATAAATAGGCATATCTTTTCTCTTTAAAATAAAAATATTTAAAAATCAAAATAGTTGACCAAAAATTATAAATAGTAATATGACGTAAGTCAACAAGATCCTAAAATTACAGTTGACCAAAAATTATAATAAATTAATGGTAGTTTTTCCAAAAGTAATAATAAAAGATATGCTATTTTAAATTACATATTTGTTCTATTAAGAACTAAGATTCCAATGAGGTAATGATAATATAACACAGAAATAAACGGTAAGTTATTCATACATCTTAAATTTTAAAAGTATAAAAACAAAGATAACTTATTCACATACCCCAAAGCTGCCTCCACCTGAATTCCAATTGTTTATGCTGAGCTAGGTATTTCTTTACAGCATAATGAGTTCTTTGGACAGCTAAGGCTTTGAAACCAGATTTTTTTAAGATAAACGGAAACGTTGGAGAAAGGCCAAATGGATCAATAGACCAACTGTGTCTGCAAACAAACATATGGAGAGTGGATTAAACTTAATTTAATAATGCCTAATGTTTATGTTTAATAAAAGTTGTGTGGAAGAGTTTCATATTTTTATCAATCCGAAGAAAGTACAGTAACTTATAGGTTGAGATTCATTTAGTTTTTTAGCCATTGATTATGCTTAGCTTAAAAAATAGGGGGTGACCTGTGGTCTAGTGGTTAGCGTAACAAACTACTAAGCCCAAGATCGTGGATTCGTAGCCCGGCAGGGGGCCCTAGGATTTTTTAAAGAGAGTAAAAAATCCTTAGTAACGCCTTCCTTCGGAAGGGACGTTAAATGGGGGTCCCGAGCCTATACAATGTCAGGTACTCTTAAAAATCCCTATCCTAATTAAACCTGGATAGGCAGAATTTAGAGCTCCCAATGTTGTATCGTCCGACTAGCCATAGCAGCAAAAAGTGACTTTAAATGAACAAACAACAATAGTTTAAAAAATAATTAAATAGAAACCAACAAATTGTATTCCTATATTAAATTTAATTAAATAGAAACAACTTATAATTGTATTCCCAGCTAAAGCGAAATAGGGATTCAATACAGCTTTGAATGGCCAGGTGCTTCGGTCAATATTTGGATGCCCCCCCCCTTACCGAAAATCCTAACCCCTAATATTTGGATGAGAGATCACATGACTCCCAAAAGAGAAAAGAAGAAAACATTCCTCCCCCAGGTAAAATCTTTCATTCTTTTGAAGGTATAACTCAATAAATTTTGTTTTGTTTTAAACAAGTTTGGACCCTACTAATTAGCTCACCCTTTGTCCTTATCCTTATGACCTAGTTTGGTTTTACTGTTATATCTTGCGTTGTGTTGTTTTGCGTTCAACCTAGCTAACCTTAGACTTCCTAAGGCTAATCTTTGATCTCTTCTCTGTCTTGTTCTAAGGTCCTCCAAGCTCTGGATCCAACATTGCTACCTGCTTCTCTCTCGACCTTGTCTGCCCATCCAAGTCATCTAGTCCAAGTCTGCCCATGTTTCCTTTTACCATCAACGTACTCTAAAAGCAGTCTATTCAGAGGAAGGTCGTCCTCTACCCACATGTCAAGCCCATCTTAGCCTAGCTATTTTTATGCTGCACCTTGTCTGGCTCCTGATACATTTGATATACCTCTGCATTTTGCCTTACTGCTTCAATTTTCCTTTCAAAGAGCAGTATTATATTTATTTTTTGTTTACTCTTTATCGGATTTTTAGTGTTATTTGACCATGGAATGGCAACAACCCTCAGTCGGGTGGGCGAATTCCCTTCTTCCTACCATCCCCTCCAACAGTTTTGAAAAAGGACATTTTATAAAGTGTAACTATACAGAAACGTAGAAGTAGAACTATACAGCAAAAGCAAAGTTTATCAAACTAAAGGTAATTTATAATACCAACATTATTCTTCAATGTCTGTAAGATGGTCAATAATTAAACTACTATTAAAAAAATATGTGAACCTTACCGTGGTTTGTAGCCCAGATGGTTTAATAGCCATTGGTGACCATGCAACAATTGTTCTATGACAGAATAATAATGAGCGTTAGCTTCATCTGACATTACCCAGCCACCAGTAACGAATTCCAACTGTCCACGTGACAATAACCTGAAAATATTTTATAGTTTAATGAAGTAAGGTAATTTTAAAAAGTAGCAATACATGAATCTATCTTTTCAGATTTAAAATTTGCTTTCCAAAAAGAAGTACAATGTAACTTCCAATTTCAAGTAATCTGGTCTCATGGGTAGAAAATGTTGAACTACTTACAGCTAGAAAGAAATTTGATTGTGAGCCAGCAAAACAATTCAAGAGGTAAACAACAATCTCTTCTAAACAACGATCGACTACAAAACAATCTCTTCCCTACAAGGTTGGCTTGGAGAGCACTAATGAAACATATCTAGGCAGATATAATTAGGTGATGTCCTTTTTAAGTGAAGGGATTACAGCTTAAAAGATAAAGGCCGGGATGTGAAGATTGGAGATACAGCAACGACAGACACAAAGAATGAGTGAAGTTAGTAAGAAGACAAATCATTACTGCTTACTCATAAACTAGTCTTGAACATACAGTTATTTGGAACAAATATACTTTGTCTTAGAAAGGATCTTAATGGCAGAATTAAATTACTGATGCATTAAATATTTATATCTAATTGAAATGTATCTTCTAAAGTTATGTTCAGTTTATGTGAGGAATAGTCATATTACTTAATATCAATAGCTGAACATATAATTCTTCTGTCCATATAATTCTTGGGGCTTAGTAATATATTGTAGCTTTAAAATTTTTAATCATTAAATAAATAAACTATTCTTCCCTTCATATATTTTTCTTCCTTTATCTTGGGATGTAGTTCATGAATGAATAGGAGAAGACTTGTACAGTAACGGGAGCTTGATAAATGCAGTATGAAATCAAGCCCTTATCATGATGATTATCATAATCCTTCCTTCTTCTACCAATATGTGGTGTGAGGATCCTGTTTATAGAACCTGGACAAAATATCTTTTTCTTGAGCCGACTCTCTCCTTTGGTTCCAGTCCATACCTCTCCTCCTCCTGAAAACGCTGCCCTCCCAGGAGATGTGAGACCTTCCTCTGGACCTTTATTCCTTCGTAACAGTCTCGTAAGTCTTCCTGGCGATTCTCTCAGGGTCCATCTTGTGTTCCTCCAGAATAGTCTCAGCTGGTTTAACATTGAGATTATCCTGTATGGTTACGTTTTGTATCCTATCTCTCCGAGTTTTCCTTACTACTTTTCACAGGTACTTCATTTCCATTGCCTATATCTGACTCCTGTACTTTGAGGTGAAATTCCATGATTCCATGGATGAGTAAGATAGAACAGGAAAGAAGGTCGATTTATAGACAGCCTGTTTAGTCTGACTGTTCACCTCTCTTATTCCCAGGAAAATCCGTTGGATCATATTGAACATCTTCACTGCTGCTCAGCTTCATTGGACCATTTCTTTTTTTATCACTGCTAAATCATCTGGGCACCATGAAGATGACAAAGTTGAAATTTGGTAAAGAGTGATTCAGTAGTTTTAGCAGTTAGTGGTTACAGATAAAAACGGGCCCCCTTTTATATAATAGTATGATGATGAATAAAAGGGTGTTGATATTCAGTTATTTTAGGTTTAGGTCAAAAGGAAGGCAGAGATTTTTGAAACTATCACAGCAGATGATTTACATCCAATCAAAAGGCAAACTATTGCCTAAGTGAAAAAGTTGCAACTGAATAGACTTTGTCAAAATAGGTAGAATAGATAATGATTAAATGTCGATTCCTCTTGTTACAATATCTATGATGTATGAATGAAATATATGGTATGTAATGAATGATATATATTGTTTTCAATGCAGAAATAAAGAAATTTTTAAGTTTGATCAGCTGTTATTTATAGAATAATAACCTTTTGATATAAATATTTTAAATTATCTAAAGTTATAATGTATTTTAATTATCAGGACTCACAATTTAACATTATCTTTAGTTTTCTGAGGGATCTCAGACCACCACAGAGAAAAAAATGAAATCTCAGCCCATATGAACTTCCTTCTTTCATCCTCCAACAATTTAGTAACCATATTATTCAATATTGATCTTGTTTGAGAAATGTAATAGTCTTCAAATGTTTTTTTCCATCCTAAAAATTGTATTCCTTCATAATATAATCATTTACTACTTCAACTAAATATTCCAACTATAAGTATTTATTGATAAGTTAACCTGGGTCATTGTGAGAATGTGGACAAACAAATATTTTCAATTTCTTATTACTATTCCACTGTCTTTCATCGTAGACTACATTCCAGCCTTGTTTCCAAACACCTCCATCAACATTATCAAATGGAATTTTATCGTAAACATGTCTCATCTAAAAAAAGTATATTGAGATTTGTTTTAAGGTCAGGAAATATTTTTAAAAAATAGAGATAGTATACAAGCATAAATAAATTTACAGAATTTGTGTACAGAAAGGTGATAATGCAAAGAAATACAAACAGAAAGAAAAATAAGAAGGTAAAAAGTAAGATACAATATGAAAAATCAAGAAAAAGGTACAAATGTAAAAATGGTGAGATTGAAAAGATACTTTTAAATCTCACCACCTTACTTTTTACCTTCTCATTTTTCAATCTGTTTGTATTTCTTTACATTATCACCTTTCTGTACACATATTCTGCCATTTTTTTATTCATATATATCCTTTGTAATCTGTCCATCGCTAATTTTCTTTATTTTTCTACAACTCTATCTGTTATTATATCCTTTCTTGGTACTGCAATATTTTTTTATAGTTATTTTTGTTTTTCTTTCTTAGCCCTGAAGATGGCCTACAACGTATGCTATACAACATGAACAAGTTTTGCTTATTTGGTGTTATTATTGACTGCACCCCCAGACTAATTGTATCCTTCATTAATAAAATTTAAACATCTAGAGATCAAAACAAAAAAAGGACAAACAATAGTAATTTATTCATAAAAACAAATAAATATATTGAGTTAATTATCATATAGGTGATAGTGGATAGTATACAGATTTAATATAAAATCATGGGGTCATTACGTGTCAAATCAACCAATAAAAAAAGTTTAAAACTTGACCATTTCAGATTTGGCTGAAACTTGGTTTATTTATAATCTCTGACATCCTGAACTCAAATATAATTTTCAAAAAATTGTATCCCTGATAGTTTTTAGTTATAAATTTTAAAAAATCACAAAATGCCACGTTTTTAAAGTGTGCTAAAATCTGTAATAACTTTGGTTCTATTAGTGCTAGAGAGCTGAGAGATGGCTCATTTTAAAGAGGGTTTAATGTGCTTTAATTTGATATCCAATTTGAACACACTCGTTTTTGAAAAAAAATTTGGTGTTTTTTAATTCTTGTAAATTTATATATGTTTTTATATATAATTTTGTGAGTATACCATAAAAATTTCAGAGTGGGACCGTGATGGGATCGGGAGATATGTTAAAAATACATCTCTGAAGTATCACAAAAATTTTTATTTCAATTTAATGTTGAATAATTTAAGTTATGTAGGCCTAATTCTAATGTTTTTATAAATGTTGGACCTTAGTATAGAAACAATATTGATGGTACATGTATATAAAAATTTATTTTGTTTATCAAGCTTGCTTTTGTTGATCTGATACTTGAACAGACATGTCCCTTTTATGTCCTAACATGAACAAGTGATGACTGTACTCCATTGTTGTGCTACTCGTTTCAGTCTGTCTGTTGCTTTCAGAGAGTGAACAAGTGTTAAAAAAGATTAAAATGTTTCAAATTAGTAAGATAGAATTGTGTTTTTAAGTTTGATGAACTGATTTTAAGGTAACTCTTTTTACAATTACACATTAAAAACTGCAGAATATTTTAAGTGATAGTTAGTATGGTGTTTCTAACTTTTATTAAGCTGTTGTAAATATAGAAGAAGCAGGTTCATCAAAACTTAATGTATATTGTTGTAATCTATTTAAACGTGCAGGCCATGACTATCACAAAAAAATTTAAGAATTGTGAATGAAAATATTTTAAAACGTCATGAAGGAATAGCTGCAGGTGATAAAATATGTGACAGTTGTCGCAAACCAGTTTTGCAGTTACCATTACAGAAACCAGAAACTGAACCGGAGGAAACTAATTTTAGAGAAGAATTATTAGTATCCACTAGGTACTGAAAAAGAACATGCATTTGAAAGTTTGAATGAAAGCCTGGGTTTGATTGATGAAACACCAGTAAAAAAGAAAAGACTGAGTGAAAAGAGATATCCTGAAAATAAATTAAAAAAAGTTACAGAGGCATTCAAACTAAAATACTTGGTTTAAGCCCTGACAATCCAATCGTGCCCAACTATGACAGCGAGATAATTAATCAGTTGAAGGAAAAATTCAATAGTACAAGAGATAAAATTTTGACAACCCTTCCTTCCTAAAAGATGTTAAAAGCCTTGAAACAAATTGAGAACAAATTTGGAGTGAGTAATTTTATTGCAAGAAAAGCTAAAAATCTTGTCAAAGAAAAAGGTGTAATGTCTTCCCCGGATCCGAAATCTGGGAAAACACAGCTCAGAAACTGCAGATATAGTCCACAAATTGTATGAGTGTGGTAAAGTGAGTCAACAGATGCCATGTAAAAAGGACTTTGTTTCTGTTAAAGTGGATGGCAAACGAAATCATGTACAAAAATTTTTAATTTTTAATACATTACGCGAATGTTTTGCACTTTTCGTAGAACGCTATCCTGAATAGAAAATTTGGTTTTCTAAATTCTGCGAACTTCGACCAAAGCACTGTGTTCTTCCAGAGTCTGCAGGTACACATTCAGTACGTGTAAGTACTGTGAATCAAAATGCAAAGTTGATGATGGCACAATGTAAACTTCCAGAATTAGTAAATCGAGAAATGCCAATTAAAACTTATAATGACTTAACTAATGGTATTGTTTGTGAAAATCCTACAGAAAAATGTTATTTCAGGCAATGTATACTGTGCCCAGATACTAACAATCTAAAGTTTTTGTTTGAGGATGCTTTTGAGCGAAAAAGTATTGAACATGTAACATACAAAAAATGGGTACAGGTAGAAAATAAGACAGAAAATATTCCATCAAATGAATGTATTGTTGTATGTACCTTCGCTGAGAATTATTCATTTGTGCTCCAAGATACTGCTCAAGGCTTTCATTGGAACAATGCATAAGCAACAATACATCTTTTTGTCATTTATTTCAAGGAAGAAGAAACTTTGTAACACCTAAGTTTAGTAATCATATCTGACTGTATGGCTCATGACACAGTTACTGTGCATTTATTCCAGCTACTTTTGATAAATTACCTAAAGGAAAAACTACCTCATGAAATTGAGAAGATTCACTATTTTTCCGATGGGACTGCATCATATAAGAATAAAACAAATGTAAGGACAGAGTTAGTTGGGGGTGCAGTCAAATGAAACACCAAATAAGTGAATACCTATTTATTGTGTGCCGAAGTTTCGACCTACTTTGTAGGTCATCTTCAGGGCAAATATGAGGAGCGGCTATAAGGAAAGGTAACTGGCAACTCAAAACCTTCCAAAAGGAAAGGTAACTTCAGTTGCCAGTTACCTGAAGATGACCTACAAAGTAGGTCGAAACATCGGCACACAATAAATAGGTATTCACTTACTTGGTGTTTCATTTGACTGCACCCCCAACTATCTCTATCCTTACATTAGAAGTTCCAGTCAACTAATTTCTTCTCTAATAAGAATAATACTAACTTTTTTAACCTCTGTCACCACACAACAGATTTTTCTATTAAAGCAGAATGGAACTTTTTTGCACCGTCACATGAAAAGTAAGCCTCCGAATGGTGTTTAATGAACAAATTATGACTCCTCGCCAACTCTATGACTGGGCTAAAGAAAATATAACTAATATTAGTTTTACTTATTCAACTAAAGAAGATTACGAACATGAGAAAACACTTATAAAACAAGATTGGAAGAAGCCAAAACAGTGAAAGGAACACAACAGTTTCACCACTACAAACCAAAAAATCCAACCAGAGTTTTGGTAAAAACTTACTCCTTTTCAAATTACACCAAAGAAGAAGTGGTTTCAGAAAATGATGTTGACAGTGAATTAGAGTTGGATGAAATTGTTGGTTTTTTCACATGTTTGTACGACAAGGAATGGTGGTTAGGATGTGTCATCGATACAGAAAACGAATACATTAAAATAAGTTTTCTGGAACCCCATGGTCCATCGCCTTCATTTAAATACCCTATGGTGCCAGACATTTTATTAGTAAATAAGACAGATGTCTTAACCAAAGTAGATTCCACAACCCAAACTGGAAGAGTGTACCATCTTACTGAGGTGGAAAGCACTAAGGCAACGAAGAAACTCCAATCGAAAAAGTAAAAAATAAAGAAAAATCTTTGTGTTTCATTTCCAAAGTTATGCTTCATATAGCCTATGTATCAGAACCAGGCTATTAGCACTATCTAAATTAATCTAATGATTTAATAATAAAATAAATTATGTAAATATTTAAATATATATAAATAAGCAATCGAAGAGCTATGACGTCAAATTATGGTATTTACCTGTACATCCACTTCTGGTAAATCTATTGGTGCAGCACACGATAAAAGAGTATCCTTGCCCTAAACAAAACAACTTATGTATCAATAATAAAAACAAGTAATTACTGAGCATGAAATATTTGAAATAGTTTGTCCTCGACCGGCATGAGCCTTGGATAGCTCAATTGGCAGAGAGATGTCACGGTGAGACAAAGGTTCCGGGTTCAAATCCCGGTCGAGGGCCTATCTTTTCTCTTTAAAAAATCAAAATATTAATAATTTTAATGAATAAAATCAAAAACTTGGCTTTACCGAAACATTGATCTTGATTTCAATTGTATGAGCCTGCTTTGTTTCCTGGTGTCCATATGACAGTCGAGAATGAAAAGGTTTGGGTCGCCTCACCTTCAAAATATAGGAAATTTTAATTAAGGGGATTTAACAAACAGGAAAATTAATAAAAGCTGATAGATTTCTTACAGATTTTTGCTCATTTGTCAAAGTGCTATCAAGCAGTAGGTAAAGACCAATGCAAACCATGACAAGAAGTGTAGTACCCACTACTGCAAGCCTTTTTATTCTCATCTTTTTTTCCCATATAATTTATCAACTGTTACAATACTATTATTTACCACACACAATGTAATATTAAATAAAACCAATTAACAACAAATCCATGAGACATGAAAGTCCATTAGAGGGCACCTACTAAACAACAATTAAACTAAAGTGGAATAAATCTTGTCACGCGATAGTCTTACTTATTTAATTAATTAATAATATTTGCGCCATCGATGATCAGCATCAAATTTATTCCTAGATAATTACAAAAAAATTATCATATCTTTCAATAGTGATAACACGTAGGTAGCATATTTCAAACATTAGGATAACAGCGCTTTCTATTGATTGATAATGTAACTAACCAATAAGAAGAATATCCAGAACTTTGCTTTCAAAATTATGAGAAATATTCAAAAAAATTATAACTATCTATCTGTTTAGGATAATAGAATTAATTAATAGCAGACGTTTTCAGTCAGATTACAAAATATTTTTTCATAGAAGTCATTAATATATGATGTATGATTTCTTCAATTATACATAAGAAGAAGAAAATGGTCCGGGTGGTCAGAAACAATTCTCTTAAATATGGAGAACTATTTATTTTAAAGGCAACGTATCAGCCTTATATTTCATATATAATGTACGATTATAAATTCAACTAATATTATTCGAGACGAATTCAATGATATTTAATTAATGTGGCAACCAATTGAATACTTCTTTATTTATTTTTACCTTCTATTGAACCGCAAATTCTATCTACGAAAATATGTAATGCGACATTAAATATATAGCCTGTCAATTAACAATTAATCACAATAAGTTCCCTTTTTTTAAATTTTAATACTTTTTTCGGAGGAATTGAAAAGTAGAATAGGAGAAAAAGAAAGCCCATCATTAAGTTCCAAATCAGACGGGAATTGAAGAAATTATGCGGAAAAAATAATAAAAGATAAAAACCTAGTCTGAAAAGCGAAAAAATAAATGTGGGAAGCTCGGTACTCTAAGGCGACTGTTTATTAACTGAAAACCGAAATGGACTGCAGGAGGAAATGATCGAATCTTCGTGACGTATTGAGAAACCAGTTGAAAGATATCCTCAAGAAAGGTAAAAACAAGTCCCCTGGATCAGATGAAATCAATAAGGAACTGCTTGATGTGGGCAAGCCATCGTGACCATTTTAACCCGACAATTCAATAAAATTCTTCAAGAAAAGGCATACCGGAGGAGATGAAAATAGGCCGCATGCTCTTCTATCGCTGGCCATTGTTATCTAGCGGTTCACTCCCTACCCTCTTGGCATCACCTGCTACGGAAGCCATCCATCTCAGTCTTGGCCTACCAATCACTTGGCGACCCTGCAACTGTTTTGTCATTAGCATCCTTGAAGCGACATTTATTTCCATTCTGGTGACATGACCTGCGCACCGAAGACGATTTAATTTTATCACTGTAATGATATCTATATCGCTGAGTCGACCATAAATTTCATCTTTGTCCTCTGTCGTAATTTCCTTTTAATATTAATGGCACCAAAGATTCGTTGAAGTTCTTTTCTTTCGAAAATTCGAAACTTTGTATCTTCCGACTTTGTGGTAGTCCAAGTTTCAGAACCATATGTAAACATAGGGCGAATAAGTGTCTTATACAGAATTAATTTAGTTCGTCTCGAGATCAATTTCCTCGATATGATACTTCTCATTGCTAAGTTGTATGTTTTGGCAGACACTTACGGTCCAAGGTTCAATGGTGTATGTATGGAATGAAACTGTTGCCCCTAGTTGCATGAGTGTTTCTTTAGAGACCCATAATTACTCTTGTTCTCGTTTATAAACAAGCCTTAAAAATTTGACTAATTGACCAGAGCTGAAAATGACTAATGCAAGCAATCAATAGAGCGGCCTAATATCCATACCATTTGCAAAAATGCGGAGTTGTAGTGGTTGATCAGTGGTTTTGGTGCCACGGTTTATTAACGTCTTTTCCAGGACTATGTTAAAGAGCGGGAGCGTCACCTTGTTGGACCTGTCTTTCTGAACTTAAAGATTCCGACAAATTTCCCCGATTTCGTATCATGATTTCACATCTGTCATTATCATCCAGTGATAAAGAGGTTGTGGGTCTTTATACGATATACTCTGCATCTTTCCAACATTATACGAAGATAAAAAAATTGATCCGTTGTAATTCTTCCTCCAATAAATCCGCATTGATAAGAGCCATCCTCTCGCTCCACAAATGGAAGGAGTCGCAGGAAGAGGATATCCGGAAAGATTTTGTTCAAGGAAGCAGTGAGATTCCTCGATAATCAGAACATTTAAATGGGCTACCTTTCTTGTCTATTGGGCATGTCAAAGTTTTGTACCAGTCAGAGGGCCCAGATTGAAACGATTGTTTTATGAAGTGTCTTTATCAATTGCTGTTCAACATTTTAAAAAAAATCACTGGCAATCCATCGTGGCCTGGTGTTTTATTGTTCTGCAGCGTGTTAATAGTATAAATAACATATGTTAGTTGTTTGGTAGAATTGTCTGCTGTTATTACTGATTCGATATTCTCTAGATCCTCCAACTCAAGGTTGTTAAATGTCCTTTTCTTTCTTTTGTGTAGTAGCTTCTCTATACTCCTTTTATCTCTATACTCCTCTACCGTTTTCCTAGTGCGGCTATTAATTATCACCTTATATGCAGACTTTTTCACATTGGTAGCTATACTGCACTCTTCATCAAACCATGGAGACTTTATTTTGCTATCTCATATTTCCTCAGGGTGTTTTAGTAAGACAAGAGACACATGCTTTCCATTCTTCTCTTATACCATCAATGCTGGTAAAGTCCTGATTACATAATTGCTGACCTAAGGGTTCTATGTATCTTTGCTGATTGTCAGTTTCTTTTAGCTTATGAATATTAAAGAACTTTGGTTTACAGATTTATTTATTTTTTATTACACTTAGAAATTCTTAACGTGAAATGTGTTACACTATGAAATTGGTCGGAATCTACATCTCTGAAATACACAGTTATCAATGACGTTGCTTATGAGTAAAGACCGGATTCCCGTGCAACTTTTTATTGTTTTCTCAGAATTCAGTGAAAATTCGACTCTATCCGAATCGAGGAAAGGAGATTAAAATAATATAAATTTTATATTGCACGAAATTGCACATTTTGGTGGTTACTGTACAAATTTGCACATTTTAGGTTTTCAGGGCACAAATTTGCAAATTTTAGGTTTTCAGTGCACCAAAACGACTTTTTAATATTTCGTTAAAAATATTGAAGTTTTTAAAATTTTGTTTATAGAGAATATCGTGATTTATTTTTAAATCATCAACAATAATATTTACCTACTTAATTTTCCAAGAAAGAAAAAAATGACTCATAATTTCCAAATATTTCTTCGAACTCGTTAAGGAAATGGTATAATGTTGAACAAGGTTTCCTTTGTATTAACTTTCTTAGAAGTTCTAACTTGATTTTGACTTCCAACCTAATCTTTTATTTTCATTTCATTCTAAAGTTAATTTTAGTTCGGTAAACAAGTACAATAGTGAAAATGCCTAAAGTGACAGCCAGCCAGTCTTCAAAAATTTGAATAAAACCATACCCAGAATTGAAATCAGACGGGAAGACAATTTTTTGTTCGTGCAATAAATCAATTGGTTCCGATCGAAAATCTTAAGTGGATGCTCATTGCAACTAAAGTAAGTACATTCCATCTTTTCATAAGTAGCCCATGATAGCATTTGACTATTCCCATAAGGACTATAAAGTTGCAGTTTAATTGTTAGAATTCTACGCCCGGAGATTGAACCCAAATCATACCTCATTTCATGCAAGCAGCTTTCAAAAGCGAACTACGAGACTCTCTCGGTTTGTGAACGACAATTTAGTAATTTTTTTCTGTCAAACATCCTACCAAGATAAAATTATTTTATTTGTTAGCGATGCCGCTCCGTATATGGTAAAAGCTAGGGAAGCATTAAAAGTTTTTTATTCAAATATGGTGCATGTAACTTGTGTAGCGCATGGTTTAAACCGCGTAGCTGAAAAAGTGAGGGAAATTTTCCTAAATGTCTACAAAATTGTTAATAATGGGAAAAAATATATATTTTTAAAAGCTCCTACGGCGTGACAGCTTATAGAAATAGTACGGATTGCCTCCTTCCCCCAGAACCTGTGGTAACTAGATGGGGAACGTGGATTGAAGCAGCCCTATTTTATTCAGATCATTTTAATAATTTTAAAGAGTTTGTTTCTACCCTTGAAGATGACACAGTATCTGTAAAAACTGTTTTAAATTTAACATCTGTTGCATCAGATCTATCATTTATAAGATCCCATTTATCGGTTCTACCTTCGCAAATAAAAAAAGCTTGACTTAACGTTGACATTACAGATTAATATTATAGAGAATGCTGGAGATGAATTAGAAAAAAAACGAAAAGGGAAAAACAATTTTTGATAATTTTTTTTTTTTTCGAAAATTTGGCTTTAAGACTTTATTATCAAAGTCCTATATTGTCAGTATGTATTATTATTTGGTTAACTGTTAAGTTAGATGCCAACAGCACGCGGATTTCCCCAGATGGTTACCGCCTGTTTTTCCCAGGCGGTCACCCATCCAAGTGCTAACCACGCCCGACGTTGCTTAACTTCGGTGATCTGACGGGAACCGGTGTGTTCAACGTGGTATGGCCGTTGGCCTTTGATAAATTTAAATTAGTTATAAAAAAAAACACGGTTTAAAAATTTTTACAAATTTACAACAAAGCACTCAACGAAGACACAGATGTGGAGCTGGATCAAGTAATATAGAGTAACTACAAAAGATGTCCCACCACAAGTGTTAATGTGGAGCGCATGTTTTCACAGTTGAAACACATATTAGATGACCGACGATATAACTTTACGGAACATAATCTGGAAATGTACATGATTGTAAATTTAGATAAAATTTTATAAATTTCTATTGGATAAATTAATATAGTTAGTAGAAAATAACGAAAAATTATGTTTTACTATATATATATATTGTTAATTATCATAACTAGCAAACTAGCTTTTGTAGTTTTTATAAGCACATATGTTTATTACATATATTCCTTATATAAATTTTTTAACTTAATATTTGATTTGCTTAATTACCCATCACCTCTTCACACAGTAGAAGGTTGAATTAAACATTTGTCAGAGAATTTTGTTTTTATTGCACTTTTTTGCACGTTTGGCTAATTTTCATTGCAAGTTTTTAAATTTTTTACTGCACGAAATCCAGCCTTTACTAATGAGTTTTGTGAAATCCAAGTTCTTTTGTGGATGAAAGGAATGTATGTGAATGAGGAAATAGTGTACTTGCAACGACAAGATTTTTTTTTATAGCTTGCAAAGTTTGTGAAACTTTTTCTGTTTTCAATGCTGGCCGCATTCATATCGCCTACATTGATTTTGTTGCTCCCATTTTTTCGTAGAACTTCTCTTTTTATTTGTCTTCAGGATCTTCAGTGGATGCCTGAATATTGATCATACTCACATTATAATACTGTTTCTTGACTCTGATCATGCATGCTTATCATTCATATCTTCCCATATTTGAACTACTCCTTCCTGCAGTTCCCTAGTTACTTCATTGCAATCTGCATTAAATAATCCTTTCCATCAGTACCTAGTTATCATTATCGTTGTATATGATTTTTGAGTTTTCCCAAGATGTCTTCAGTGCTCTTTGCATCGAAAGGAATACTTTCCATGTGTTTACTAGTAATTGTGGTTGGTTATATAGAATTGTTTGGATTCATTTTATTTCTTGTCTTTTCAGTCTCCTCATCTTCATCCCATAATACCTTTCTCCTTTTACTTCTAATTTCCTTGAATGCACATTGACCTTTTAAAACTATACTTTTTCAGCTAAATACGTATCAATCCCTTTAGTTGTTTGTCGTCAAACCAATAATAAAGAGTACATCTTATATTTTCTTAACCAACTTCCGTTGTGATATGTATCATTCATGCCTTGACATGCCTTTAATTGCTTTCACTTGTTGATGTAACTTTATTAACTGGCTTGCTCATTATTTTCTGTTAAAACTTCTAAGAAGCATTATTCTACAGTTTATTTTGGAGCAGTTGTTCATTTTATTCTTCGATAGTGTTTTATCAATAGCTTGTTATCAGAATTAATGTAACTTCATCACCAGGATCTTCAATCATTTACAGTTTCACATCCAGCACAGGCAGGGCTCCCAAGGTAGAGCAGTGGGCTTCAAACGATTACGGAAAACATGAAATATCTCTGAGAAAGGAGAAGAGTGGTCCTTGAGGTCTTTTGACACTGTAAATTTGTCTAAAATATTTGTCATTTTTTGTATTGGGAAGTAATAGTTAAAACTTTTTCTCTTTGTTTGACACCTATATCCTTTTTAACTGTTTGAAACCTTCTGAGATGAGGTTATATTCTTTTGACAGCAAACCATATATTTAAAATGAAATTACAATTTAGTGTTGATTGTTTTTAAAATTATGTTTCAGAGCGTTCATCTGATCATTTAATTCTAATATTTCAATTTTAATAATTTAATTAGTTTTTACTTTACTGATTATTGGGACTAATTTTAATATGAGTTCTAAAAAAATTACATCAGAGGTTCCACTGGTGTTCAAGAATAGTTTAAATTGGAATATTTTGAATTGGTCTGTGGATGAGTGGAATTCTTTTTTAAACGATTCTTCAATTAAATACCCATTTAGAGTCGGTTCAATGCTGTGTTCTATGGTATTTTTATTTATTATCATTTTTTTAGACTTTGTCAAATAGTAAAATTTATGGTATCAACTCCGCAGGTTGTTCCTTCGAGTTTAATTCACAAGTTTTGATTTTTCATTCTTTTCCTTTTTAATATTCTCAAAAATAAAATTAATTGTGAGTTTTATTCTTAAAAAAAGGGTGTAATCATGGAAATGTGAATATTGTTGTAATAACTTCATCAAGAAATTAATGTTTCAACTAATATTTCAACCTATAGAGATGATATATGTTTATTGCAACGTTAAAATGCTTTCTTGATGAAATGATTACCGAAATATTCACATTTGCCGTGATTACACTCTTTTTTTATCATATTAAAAGTCACCATTATTTTTATTTCCTAGAATATTAAAAAGGAAATGAAAGAAAAGTTAAAACTTGTTGTGACTTGACCGCTAAGTTATTACCTACCGAACTGATACAGAATTTATTAATATTTTTGTTATTACCAACTATTTTTGTTGTTTTATTATTATTCATACTTGGATCTTATAATTAGCTATAATCACCACTGAATAATTGAATTGATGAAATTCCATGTTAATTTCTATTTTATGTTATTGGATTACAATGTAAGTTTGATAATGTTTAATTTGAATTTACTGCAGTGATTTTGTGATTTATAATTATGTGATTGTGTGATATTTAAAATTATTATTATTATTCCTATTTAATGGCACTACAACCCACGGGTCAAAGCCTCCTGCAACCGACGCCACCTGTCATCACTGTTTCAGTCCGGCTATACATTGTGCAGGTTCCGTAATAGTGTTTGTTTAAGGGGAATGGGTTATCAGCCCACTTCGCCTGAGTCAGATGGAGGGGCTGCCTCCTCAAAGCGCCCTGACACACTTCCCCATCCGGAAGTTGGGTTCCCGGGGGGCTGTTAAACCCCAATAGCACTGCACTAGTCTAGCCCCAGCGACGAAGCTTATCATTAACAAACTATAATCTTAAGAATACTCTTGTAAATAAGTTACCTTATAAATGATATGCAGTAAATAATTTACCTAATAAATTTTAAGTTTGTCTTGAAAAAATTGATATTGGATTCGGGCCAAATCAGCAACAAATGGGACATTAAGGTCATTATGATTACTTTGTTCATAACAAAGTAAGGCGCATTGAGGATTTGGTTATTACCGTCAAAAAGCAATGAACTTGTTTGTTTGTTCATTTAACGTCACTTTATGCAGCTATGGCTAATCGGACGATGCTACAGTGGGAGCTCCTCTAAATTTTGCCTATCCAGGTTTAATTAGGATAGGGATTTTAAACGAGTACCTGACATTGTACAGGCTCGGGACCCCCGTTTAATGTCCCTTCCGAAGGACGGCGTAACTAAGGATTTTTTACTCCCTTAAAGAAATCCTAGGGCCACCTGCCGGGCTACGAACCCGCGATCTTGGGTTTAGTAGTTTGTTACGCTAACCACTAGACCACAGGTGACCTGGCAATGAACTTAAGCAGCTATTTGCAGGAATGAAATATTTTGGTATTTTGTAAAAGTTGAAGCATATCAGTATAATCTGTATTTTATTAAATATATAGGAACTCTTGGTTTTATTATTTTATTTGATATGTTTTTATGGCTACTATTAATTTTTCTCTTAGGAACCTCAATGGGAAAGAAATTGTGAAGTTGCAGAAATGACTTTCTCTGACTTTTTCGAAAAGTTTAATGATAAGAACAACTTAAGGAATTGGTGGTATTTCGACTATAAACATATACATGAGTGGTTAAGTAGAAAAGCAGATAAGATGGTCAGTTTGATTAATTTATTATTTTAATAGTTTACAGCTGTAAGAATTTTATGCATATATAATTCTCAGGATATTAACTGGAAGGATTTTGGTCATCCTGAAATTACAGCCAAAGGCTCTACCCTTTGGATAGGTACAAAAGGTGCACATACACCTTGCCATGTTGATACCTATGGTTGTAATTTAGTTGCTCAGCTATATGGAAAGTAAGTCTTTTATTTTTTTGTGTAAGACTTTTTTCAATTATATTATGTTCACTACCAAATTTTTTAAGCTTAATTCTTTGTAACTAAGACCTTTTTTCTTTAACAACATTTTTTTTTTTTTTTTATGAGAAAGAGATGGTTTTTATTCCCTCCTTCAGAAACTAACAATCTCAAACCTACAAGGATACCATATGAAGAATCCAGCATTTACAGCCAGCTAAATTTTTCCTGTGCTTGTAGTGATTTTTCAGGTATGATTTGACATATACATACTACTAAATAAGAAATGCTATACAATTAAATAATTTTCCAATATAATCCATGAAGGGTCTTATGTTTAGTAGTTGGTAGTGGCTGCACTGTTTCTGTGCTGATGGTTAGAAAGGGAGGTTATTCAGCAGATATTACATTCAACTACCAGGTTTTACCTTTATTTAGGTTATGCATTTTATTTAGGCTGATTGAGTCCCAGGAGGGTCTCTAGATCTGCCATGATCCCAAACTCTGGACCTTTCAATTATTATTCAATTTCCTTAACATATTTGAGCTACTGAGTTCCATACGGTATGAAATAATTTAATAAAATAAATTAGAAAATCAAGTTGGCTGACAAACAATCGGGTTCAAGGCTTATGATTACTAAATCTTCACATTTTTTGTCCAGTTTTGAGAATATGGTAGAAATGTAGCTGCAGGTGGTCCACCATAACATCTAAATTTTGAAAGTGGTCTATGAGAAAAAAAGTCCGGAAACCTCTGGACTAGATCCATGTTTTTCCCAGAAGCCGATTAAACCTTAGGATAACTATTATTGAGCTTGTGAACTTGTTTGGTCATCCCAAATTTACATACATATGTATAATCCAACTATCCGCTACTTTTCAATTTAAATCAAAAAAGTTAAAAATACTTAGTAGTAGGTCAACAAATAAATATCGAAGAGAATATTATTTTCTGTTTTATGATGAAAAACTATGGTAAATAGTAATAGTAATTTTAATTATAGTAAGTAATTATATTCTCTGTTTTGAGTTTGAACAATTTAGATGTCCTGAAATTCCTCTGTCGGTTTATAATTACCATTATTTAAAAATGTTATATTAAATATTCTTTTTTTTTTTAGAGATTAAAGACATATACATGGTGGATCTAGAAGCTGGAGATGTTCTCTTTGTGCCATTTCATTGGTGGCATTATGTGGAAAATCTTTCCTCTGCCATAAGTGTTAATACATGGATCCCTTGTGTAAGATTGAATTTTTATTTATTTTTTTTACTTTACAATTATTATTTTGTAAAAAGTATTTGTTAGTATTCTGTGCAGTTTATAATAGTTTTTAGATCAAAAGAGCTACCTTGAAATTTATTTTCAACATCCTCCTCTGGTTTTTCATTTTACAAATATTTCTATCTCAATACTTTCTTGAATAATTAATTATTTGACACAAGTGACAATAATAGTCATTCAGTCTTCAAAAATGTTGAAGCGAACGATTTCCTAAATATATCTAAAATGGTTAATTTGTTCGATACCACCCACATATTCTATCTTTTGGTTATCGTTGAAATTTAAGTGATTAACTTCTTATATTTTCAGACAAGTTTTCAAAATACAACATAACTTTTTTCCTTAATTATTCTCACCTTTATCAAATTCCTGAACCATTCATTAATAGTTCAATAAACTACTACAATAGGTAGTACTGGCTCCTACTAACATTAATTCACTGGTTTTACTCTCCCATAGATTGTGGTGGTAAAGAAAACATTTTAATTCACCAGTAAATTATTTTTTAAGTCACCATTAGCCTAATGAACATATGGACTTTCCCATAGAATTCACCCAACTTTTTATTTTATTAAAAAAAAGAAACACCCTGCTTTTTTTGTATTCTAACCCTAAAACTAATTTCATGGAGGCAGTTCAAATTTTTTGGGTTGAAATTTGGACTCCATTTGGGTCATCAAAAGTGCTTTTTAACTTAGTTGTATTTTGAAAAGCTGCTGAATCTGGGTGCCTAATGATTTGGATTTTCTAACATGGGAATCCCATTGATGGGACTTCCCTCATTCTTCATGGAACTTCCCCAAGATGTCCCATTGATAGAATTTGGAGCATCCAATATCTATGTGCGAGGAACAGAATAGTTCCAATAACCAAACAGATTACTTGTTTCAATAATTGAATTGCTAATAGCAAAAAGGCACAATTAGTCCAACTTTTTTTGTTTTTAGAACTTTTAACTTTTAGCAGGGACAGAACACATTGTTTAATTCATAAAATACCTACATAAGGTAGCACAGTCTTGACAGCGCCTTCAAATTATGTTTACTGCAGATAGGGAACTAGTCCAGGACTAGATTCGTATGTTTATCTCTTGTAAAATTTAGATAAGTGGACTAGTTGCTTTTCTGTCGTTAGCAGTTTGTTACTTATTTGCACGTAATAGTGAATCTATAAATCGAGTATTTTTTATTTATTTTTAGGAACTTGATAATATCTGTCGTGTCGAAGAGTCATTAGTTAAATACTTTATATCTTCTGTGTGCAAAAATGTATCCTCTGAAGAGCTGAAACTTATTTTAAATCCAAATGAGGTACGTAATGCCGTAGTAAATTTTTGAATTGTAATCAAATTTATATTAACTTGAATTTGAATCTGTTTTTAATGTATATTTAATATAAGATGTATATTTAATTTCTTGACAAATTAATTTAATGAAAGCATGATAATCAAGTAAAATTTAATTGATTTAAATCCCCCATTATTTAAACTTTTATGGCGTCTCATAAGTCAAAACATATATATTTTTCCTTTTTCTTTTTGGTTAACAAATCACCAAAATATGATAAAGATGTGAAAGTTATAACTTGTGATTTGTATGATCTAATTGTATATTATTGAATAATTCTTTGTTGTATTTTATGTATTGTAGCAGGACAAACTGGTCCGGGCAGGGATTAAAATAAATTCTCAAATAGTTTCACAATATTTAAGAATTTATTTTGACCTTCATCCAGATCATTTTCTCCTCCATATAATTTTAAATTGTCATCTTGAACCATTTTTAAGTGGCAGATTTAAAGATGAAAAACTATCAATCACTGCTAGATTTGCTTTCATACTTTAATATTTTTTAATTTTTTCTTTATATCATTTAGCTGCATTATTTTTTAGTATAACTTTACTATGCAATTGCGACATTTATGCAATTCATGCTGATTGTCTGGTATTCATTAAAATTGTTAATAAAACATTAATTAAAATCATTTTTGTTATTTAGTTATATTGCTTTTCAATTGAGGTTTAATTTAAAACATCACTAATTTTGCATATCAAATAATAGCAGTAATAACCATGATGAATACTAATTCTTTAAATGAATAATTAATTGTACTAGTGTAGTGACAGCTGCAAGTTAAGAACTTTCACCTATTTTTTCAGTTTAATTTACCATCTTTTACTTTCTTAAGCTGCATAGACAAACTCTAGTTTTCATAATACAGCTTTATGGTATAAAGAGTAATGTAGCTCACTCAAGAGTTAAAATGTCACATTTTCATAAAAACTGAATTGATTACAATTTGTTTTGCTGCTGATAGATGAAATATAAACAAACGAGCTATAGTTATAAATTATCATAATTGATACTATAAATAAGTTATTTGATGTTTTAGGATGATGTACCTAACATGGAAGAAACAAAAAATCTCGAGGAATTGTCTTGGTGTTTAAATCAGTGCAATGAAATGGAACATAAAATAATTCATGACGATTCGTTGAACAATTATAAACTAACTAAAACTACATCTGATGTATTGGCTAAGTCTTTGAAATCAAAATGTAAAAACAACTTAGGGGTTGATATGAACCTAAATAATAATCCCATCCGAAATAATGTTATTAATGCTTTTTGCCATCCTGAGGTGATTACATTAATCAGAAAAAAATTGCATAGTTCTCATTTATTATAACATTCCTTTCTTTAATTTATTGAACATTTTATCATTTAAATGTACTCTTTCTATAACAATAAAAGTTATTTTGTTTTATTACTTGAGATATGCCTTTCTTTGTTCTTTTTCAATTTCCACTTATGATTAAATTTTAAATATTAATATTAAAGAAATACTGGTATATGAAAGTAATAGTGTATTAAGTATTCAATGACTAACTCTTGCCTCCAGTATATATATTCATTAGAGAACTTCATATATAGGAACACAAATAATGGTGAAAACTGATTTCATTCAGAAAGCTTGGCAACCTATCTTCGTCAAGTTTCCCAGACCTGCTAACCGTTACACTATTCAAGTTGCTGCAAAAGGTTAATTTGGTGTTAAAAAGTTATTAGCAACAATGTCAATTATTAGTGGGAAATTAACTGAAATGAATATTTTATAAATGCAGCTATATTTCTTTCATAATTTTTCAACAGTATAAAAATATAAATTAATAAGAACATTCAATATTAACAAATAGATTGTGGACTTTCTTGAAAATGTAGCTGTCTTTTAAATACTTAGTATTCTTCACCTCCTTCTTCTCCATCGTTGTCTCCAGAATCCATGCCAACTTCTTCATAATCTTTTTCCAAAGCTGCTAAATCTTCTCTGGCCTCAGAGAATTCACCTTCTTCCATTCCCTCACCGACATACCAATGTACAAAAGCCCTCTTGGCGTACATCAAATCAAATTTGTGGTCCAAGCGAGCCCAAGCCTCAGCAATGGCTGTTGTGTTGGACAACATGCAGACAGCACGCTGGACTTTAGCAAGATCACCTCCTGGTACAACAGTTGGAGGTTGGTAATTGATACCAACCTTGAAACCAGTGGGACACCAATCGACAAATTGGATTGTTCTCTTGGTTTTGATGGTAGCAATAGCAGCGTTAACGTCTTTTGGTACAACATCACCTCTGTATAACATACAACAAGCCATATATTTTCCATGACGGGGATCACATTTTACCATCTGGTTAGCAGGTTCGAAGCAGGCATTGGTGATCTCAGAAACCGAAAGTTGTTCATGGTAAGCTTTCTCAGAAGAAATCACTGGAGCGTAGGTTACAAGAGGGAAATGGATCCTGGGGTAGGGCACAAGATTAGTCTGGAACTCAGTCAGGTCAACATTGAGGGCACCGTCAAATCTAAGTGAGGCAGTGATAGAAGACACAATTTGGCCAATGAGTCGGTTAAGATTTGTGTAGGTCGGCCTTTCAATATCCAAGTTACGTCTGCAGATGTCGTAAATAGCTTCATTATCAACCATAAATGCACAGTCAGAATGTTCAAGAGTAGTGTGAGTTGTCAAAATGGAATTGTAGGGTTCTACAACAGCAGTGGAGACCTGTAATTACAATTTAAAAAAATTAGTTATTATAATAGGTAAAACAAAAGATATGTTAAAAGATTGGTTTAATTTAGTTAAAAACAAAACATATATGTATCTTACAAAATTAATAAATTTTACTATAAAATTATACCTGAGGAGCTGGGTAGATAGCGAATTCCAGTTTGCTTTTCTTGCCATAGTCAACAGAAAGCCTTTCCATGAGAAGAGAAGTAAATCCAGATCCAGTGCCACCACCGAATGAGTGGAAGATGAGGAACCCTTGAAGACCAGTGCATTGATCAGCCAATTTACGAATCCTGTCCAGAACGAGGTCGACTATTTCCTTTCCAATTGTGTAGTGGCCCCTAGCGTAGTTGTTTGCAGCGTCTTCTTTACCAGTGATAAGCTGTTCTGGGTGGAATAGATGCCTGTATGTGCCAGTTCGAACTTCATCTGCAAAATTAAAAAAATTAATTATTTGATTTCGATCTATAAGTGATATCTAATGAAAAACAAATGATCTATTATTTATTAATTATGCTTTAAAATTACAGGATCATCTATATAAGAATAAAGAGAAATCTACCTGTATAGTGATTATTCAGGTGATAGCAAGATGTCTTTTTATTCTTATACAACAATTTAATAATTAAATTCTTTTAAATTTTATTAGTTAAATTCATTGAGATATTAAAGAATTAAATTCTACTTGTTAAATTGAATTGATTTTAAACTTTATAAAATTTCAAAACAGTTATATCGTCCCTACCATTTTCAACTATCGAATGTGAAAAAAAAATGATATAAGAATATAAATGGTTTTCGTTTTCGACTTATAGCAGTTTCTGTAGGATAATTGATATAAAATTCATACAGGGACATCTATCAGTCACAAAAACAATGTAAAATGAATGTCATTGGTTTGATTATAGGCACGGGTTTGATTATTTTTATTGAACCTTGAAACTGCTTTTTTTTAATTCTCCTTAAAAGTACCGATTTTCACATTCGATAGTTGGAAATGGTAGGGACGATATAATTTCTTTGTAAGAAGTGTTTTTCATCACATTCTTTGTAATAATAAATTGGAACTTTTGCTTTGATATACACTTTATGTAAAATTTTTACTTAGTAGTTTTTGATTAATTTATATAAAGAATAAAAAAAGGAATTAGGGAATAGTAGGAAGATCTACTATCAGTAAAAACAGTCAGGATGTGTGTTAGCTTATAAACTTATATTTGATAAGATTTTTGTCTATATATTTATATTAATGTCCATTTTTCTCTGTTCCTGCATGCCCAAATTCTTAAACAAATAATTGTAAAAAACTTCATAAATAGATTTTTTTTAAATTATAAAACATATTACTGACACATTAGATTATTAAAATAGACGTACCAACTACTGTAGGCTCGAGATCAACAAATACAGCCCTTGGTACGTGTTTTCCAGAACCAGTTTCACTGAAGAAAGTGTTAAAACTGTCATCTCCACTGCCAATTGTTTTATCTGATGGCATTTGACCATCAGGCTGAATGCCATGCTCTAAGCAGTAGAGTTCCCAACAGGCATTACCAATTTGAACACCAGCTTGGCCAACGTGGACTGAGATACATTCCCTCTGAAAAATAAATTATATAATGAAGTATAGTCAAGAAAATTGTTATTTATGCAATTGTAAATTTATTGAAGTCAATTACTATTTTTTATTAAGAATAAAACAAGGAATTAGGGAATAGCTGGAGCACCTACTATCAGTAAGAAGAGTCATTGTGTGTGTTAGCTTATAAACTTATGTTTGATAAGATTTTTGTTTATATATTTTTATTTATTTATATATGACAGTAATACATGAAAAAAAACAAATTTTATCTGATAACCTCTTTAGAAAAGAAACTCCAAGGTTTAGTACATGGTAGACTGTGCTGTTTCTAAGCCAGCAGTTTTGCAAGGGAGGAGATTTTTCCCCCTCTAATAGAGGGTACCTACTTTATAGAGGCTGGATGGGTCTAAGACAGGCAACAGAATAAATAATTTATATGCTACATCTGGACTTGATTCCAGGATTTGTTGATCATATGGACAAAGGGTTATTTTAAAACTGCTTTTTTTTTTTCAAAATTTTTCTTGTAACTATCAAAATATTTCTCAGTATTTTAATATATTTTATGGTTAATATAATGCAATTCCTTAGAAGTAAGAAAACCTCTTTACATTCATTAAAATACTAAATAAATAGTATTTTTTATATAACCAGTGGCACACTTAGGATAATTATAAAATATGTCTCATAGAGATGACTCATGAAATACTCATACCATGCTAAGGCATGAAGTCATCATTTGAAGTGGAATAAAATCTCAGAATGAAAGTTATTAGAACAGTTGAGGGATACTAGTAACATTTATATATTTTAAATTTAATACTATATATAAATAGTAAACATATTTAATACGGACAAATAACTAGAAAAAAAAGTTTTTTTTGAGAATATAGCTATGTAATAAACTATTAATTTTCAAAATAAAAAATATATTAATACATAGAAATAAGGAATAAAAAAAAGATAGATTTTTTAAAGACTAAAATGATATTAAATAAATACACTATTCTGGAAAATAAATATTTTGTCTGTAAATTTGAAATTATGGTATATAAAATAATATAAATATATTATAAAAATATATAACATTTTATTTAATCTTTGATTAATTTATGTATTATAAACATAAAATAGTTTGTACAACTGTACAAAAATAATTCAGTGCAAACAATTTTAATGTTATTTATTGTTAAGATTAACCAGCAAATTAATCAATTAAATTTATTTCACCAACAATTGATACAAGCAATATTTTCGAAAAATTAGCTTTCGCTGTTTCTAAGAAGCATTGACCTCAAGATTTCATGAGGTCATTTTAAAATTAAATGCTCATTATATATACAAAAATCATTTTAACAGTCGTAAATTACGAGCGTGGATATTTAAAAAAAACATTATGGAGGAATGAATAAAAAAAAGTTATGACTAATCCTAACTAAACGTATTTTTCATGGACTGACAATGCTAAATCAAATACGTATGTAAATTTAAATATTTATAATTGAAATATATTTTGTATGCTATTAAATAAATAACAGAAACTTCACTAAGATGTTTCAGTAAGCACAACATAAATATTGAAGTAGTATCAATCATTACTGATGGCTATTTTTATTTTAAAGTTACTAAAAATTTGTGTAGTAGAATAAGACAATTTTGTTTTTAATACTGGAAAGATTCAACAGATTATTTTTTTAAAAAATGAGCTTGGTATTTAAAAGGATTACATGAATAAGTATTATTCAAACAAAAACGGTCTTCATCATTTCGATATTCAACTCGATACACCGACTTCCTTCCTCATGCATCATTATGAGATAAGCGAATAAGACAAAAGGAAATAACTAAAAAAAATTTTGTTTGCATAAATCGATATATTATTATAATCCATCGACGTTTTTCTTGGCTTGAAGTTATTCTTTTTAATAATTAATTAATTAAAGCAATCAGTTTTTTTTATTAGCCGGTTTAAATTAAGTTCATTGACCTTTACCTTAACCGTTTATAGTATAGACAATTAATAGTACATTACAATAATCGAACATTTTCACGATGTAATATTAATGAAAAAACCGAAACCGTATTGAAATTGTTTCTAACTGGAATTAAGTTCTTTCGTGATGGTATGGCCGACGACCGTTACAACGGTACGACGTGGAAGCTTTCACAAGCTTTACATTCTTAAGTACTCTACTCTAAATCTTCACTAATCACTCTAAAAATAAGTAAGAACACAATAAAATAAATCTTAAGACTTACCATTTTGATTAGTTGATAATATCAGAATTAAGAGAGAAGAGAGAGAGAAGTCGGATATAAACGTTCCTAGAAGATTGGACGACGGTAACCTCTGGAACAATGGACCGCCGACGAGGGGTCCCTCCGTCTTATAAATCCCCCTCTCCAACGGACATCTTGTATGTGACGTCATCTCCAGCTCCGTACAGAGGCGTTGCCCATGCCGACTGATTCCCTTTAAAGAAGCATGTACACTTAAAAAGGAATTTATTTAGTAACATCAGCTTTCATTTTAAAATCGATTAAATAGTGATCTAATCATCACTTATTACATCGATGATACTCATCAAAGTATCTATATCATCCCATCTCGAGAAAGCAGATCATCAGGTCATTTCCTTTTCAGGCACATGGTGTCATTATGGAGTCGAGTTTTTAAAAGAAGCCATCGTTTAATGAGTTCGCTGGCCCGCCACGACTGAGTTTATTCTAAACACAACGAGTAGGAATTTGGACGGGATGAAGATAACACTGTGTTTTATCCTCAATGGAAATAAATAATAATTTGTTTATAAATAATTGATAGACCTTATTTCATACAAAAGCACGGATGCTGATTCCCTTTTATGTAATCAGTACAAGATGTCTGTTAAATTTTAAAAATATTAATTTGGAAAAGGGTTGAATGGACGGGCGGTGCAATACATTTTACACAAAATAAGCTTAACCTATTTTATTTGTGCTGGCGTTTCAGCCTGATTTTTAGGACTGAGATTAAAAAAAACAAAATAACTATATAAACAGTGCAGTACGAACAAAAATTTAACAGTAACAGTAAACAGTAAACTATGTAACAGTAAACAGTAAATACTTGTATATCACACCTTGTTATGTTTATATTTTTTTCATTTTTTAACTTTCTGTTTACCATTTTTTTTTCTCTTTGTATTTTGTTTGCATTATCACCTTTCTGTTCATTTATTCTTCGATAATTTCTATCATATAATTCCTTCACTATTTCGTTCAACTTTTATATTACTATACATTATTATATTCTTGGTACTGTAATGTAATTTTATTGTTAGTTTGTTTTGTCTGTTTTCTCTCACAACTCTGAAGATGACCTACAAAGTAGGTCGAAACGTCGGCACACAATAAATAAGTATTTACTTATTTGGTGTTCATTTGATTGTATCCCCAACTAACTCTATCCTTGCATTAGAAGTTCCAGTCAACTAATTTCTTCAATGCAACAGGTTGTATAAACAGAAGCAAAAAGAAATCTAGAAGATGATAAAAACAAAGTAAAATAAAAATATATTAGTTATTCATCAAGTCTTTTTCTCTTATAGAATATATATTATTTTGCCATATCTTTAATCCATCCTCGTATATCGCCTAAGCAGTGTGAGAATTATTATTTATTAAAACACTGTTACTGATGACATATATACCGTGTATTTTAACCGTCTGCTCGGAACATCGGTATGTTTACCAATAATCTGTAATTCTTTGTTAAGAATAGCGACAATCCAACATACCAGGGGTAAAAATGCGGGTAAGCCGACAGAATGGATAAAAATCACGATGAGGGCAGGGGTTAATATATATTTAGAATATTATTTTTAATCGGTTCCACACAACAAATCGAAAATTAATCCGTTTTGCACCGATTTTTCGATTTTAATACAATTAATTATTATAATAATGATATTTTATTAAGGAAGATAAGTGTTTAAAGAAATATGAACAAAAATTGCATTGGTTGATAGATATTAATATAGCTAGAACTTCCTTTAAGTAATTTTAAATACAATGCTCATTAAAAAAAAAATGTATGTTTCCAGTATTAAAAAACAAAGTAATCTTACTCTACAGTACCATTTTTAATTACCAAAAAGAAATATAAATAAATAGCCATCAGTAATGATCGATTAATACTACTTAAATATTTATGTTCTAATTACTTCATTATATATTTTTATTATTTTCACAATTCATTTGGTAATATAAATCACATTCTAAGAGCATCATATCATATTTTAATTTCTATTATAATTATTATTCTTATCATTCTTTAATATCTAGCTTCATCGATAAACAGGATAGATTTTGTAATTTTTTTTTTATTCCAATTCAAACAGTTTGAAAGGGACAAATTTACATAATGCTTTTTTAAAAAATAAGATAATACATGTAACAACAGAATCTATTATTATAAATTAAAAGAATAATACGTTAAAAGAATGTTTTAATGTAATTAAAAATTGATGTTAAATTAGAAATAAAAATCGAACTATAATTTAAATTTGAATATTCTAATCATACAATATTTTAATAATGACAGGTATTATTTTTTTGTCGGTTTATAAACATTGTTACTAAAAATAAACAAAGTTATTGTTATAAAAAGTGATAACTTTGCGTGTCCTTTTGTAACTTAATTCTTCCACTCTTTTCTGCTTCGAAGAATTCATTAATATTTTTATTATTGATTTTAAAACTTTTATTCACCATAAATTATTTACGTAAATAAATTAATAACTACTGTTTATTTGGCATTTCGTGTTTAATAGAAGATTGAACCTTGTAACAATACATCTGTCATATTTTCCATTTTTTAATTATTGCGAATTTTTAAATATAAAAAAAAACAAATTTAGTCATTTTTATAATCAGGAGAGGACACATAGACAATTTTCAGAGAGGTCTATAATAAAAGTGCCAAAACTAAGATTTTTACTGTGAGAGTAAAGGCAATGTCAATTTCTCTGCACCTTTTTTCAACGCCCCGTCATCTAACAATCATAACTTAGTCATCTCCTCACTTTAACATTATTTAAATTAAATCGTATTCAATTAAAGGGCAGAAACAAATATTTTTACTTGACCTAAAAATAAAATTTCTTACGAAATTTGCCGTCCTTCTGATTCTACCATTTAAAAATGTTCTATAACCCTCCTTAGTTTAATAACTATTGTAATACTTATTTCGGCATTGATATACTTAAATACTGGACTGAATAAATAAATTTTGATTTTATATCTGTTGTAAAGCATAATATAACAACAGAAGCTCTAAAAGGTTATTGTATTTCGATTTAGTTTCAAATTGATAATTAGCGACGATAAATTGACAATCGATTTCTTTTAAGGTAAGCCAAATCATGCTATGCTCCTATTTAGTATATTTTAAGTTTGTCGAATTTTATTTATTTGTTATTTAAGTAGTCAATTGGAGAGGGGAAATTTCCTTTTCGATCCGCCATCGTTTATTTTAAACTGCTCCACTACAACCCATGAAAGGTATTTCGTTCAGTACATGGTAAAGACTGTACTGTTTCTAAGACGACGGAAGTGCATGCAGAAAAGTGATTTGTCCGAGACCACCGCCATGGTGTTCAACCGCTAGGTTTTCCTCCAATTAAGAGTACTGGGCTTAATCAGTGAGTTCCAACAGGATCCAACTACGGTTGTTAACATAATAAATAATTTATCTACTACAGTCGGATTTGAAATCTGGACCTTAAGCATAGCAATTCAGTGCTCTATCACTGAATCATCCCGCTCCCTAACATCGATTATAATATAATTATAATTTTTATTCCTCTATTCCTGTCGTCCTCTTTTCTTCCCTAGGGCAGTACTCAGAGATTGTTTTTGGCCATCGTTCCATACTCTTTCTAAGTGGCCATTATCAAAATTACATAATCATAATAATTACATAAAATAAAAATAGTTATAATAATACTTAAAATTGTAAACAACTAAATTATATTTTAGTTTATTGAAATTAAATATATTTTTATGAATGGATGACACAGCCTGGACGAAGGAGACAGGTCGGATAGAAGGGCTAACCAAGGCCTCCTAGGCCAACGCCTACGCCACCCACAGGCGACGTCTTGCACGTACTCACATTTAAACCCACGTAGTACGTTCAAGAGGTTTTCCTGGATTATTAAAGTGCTCAAACTATCAGTAGTCTCTTTAAGAAATTAAATTAAAATAAAAAATACATTATTATTAGTTAGAGATCGTTTGGACCAAGCTTTATGAACCTAATTTTGGTATAATAGTAGAATAATTTGTAATTATTACGGTAATTTATGATTAGTAAGGACCTCGTTGTTGAAGTAAATATAATAAAAAGACTGGATAATTTTAAATATTTGTGCTCTGTAAAGGAAAGAAATCAGAAACGTTGATAAAAGCAGGTAAGGAAATAGGACTGGAAGTAAATTTGGTAAGACTAAGTATATGGGTAGTAGCGGAACAGGCAGAAATGTTGTGGATACTGTTGTAGGAGGGAATAATTTCGAACTTGTGGAGAAGTTTAAGTACTTAGGGTCTCTGGTAGTTAGATAAAACAAAATTCAAGAGGAAATAGGCGGTAAATGGTTGTTATTATTCGGTCTCGACATTACTAAGCTCGTGTATTTTGTTCCGAAATCTAAAACTCAGAATTTATAAAACCATCGTTCTTCCAACTCTTCTTTACGGATAGGTTTTACGTAGAATAATCGGTCCAAAAAAGGATGAGAGCAGTGGGGAATATAGGAGGTTACATAACGCGGAATTGTGAAGTATGCGTCCGTTAAATATAAATAAAAAACCGGGAAGGGCTCGAGGATGAAGAAAGATCAGAAAAGGTTAGATGAAGTGGGACAGAGGATCAAAGGAAACTGCCAGTGAACGCATAAAGGAATCTTAGAGACAGAGAAAATTCCAGTACAGGAGAGGAAAGGAATAAAGTTATAACGTGATCCGAAGGGGTAAATACGAAATTTAAAAAAAAAATGAAGAAAAAAGTGACTTGCCACTGAGATGGATTATTGGAGGAGAGCTGTCAGGGTGTCAAGACTAGGGAGGAGGATTAATGTTGAAATCAGAGAGTGCACGCAAGCCCATTAACTACGCAAGCCCAGATGGTATGGCAAGCAAGATTGGGATGGTATGATAATCTCAATAGATGAAGGAAGAAAGATTGCCCAATCTAGTTTTCAATTGGAATGCTGAAGGGAGGAAGACCACGGAGAAGGTGGATAGGAGGAGTTGAGAGAAGCAGGAATGGTCACGGTTTAAGAGAAGAAGGTGTACAGTGCAGGAGGAAATGCGGAAATGAACTAAAAGAAAATTTTTGGTTGACTAAGATGGTTCATTGAAGTAAATCTCAATCTGAGGAAACATAGTTACACACAAAAATGTGGTAAAATAATTGAGAAGCGAAAAAAAAATGTCTTTAATTTTCATTTGAAACTTATAATAACATTGTTCCTACATTTCAGGGTTTTGTTATCAGGATTACACTGCAACTTTTTATATATAATACAAATTTAAATTAGTCATTTATGTAAAACAGTCCACGTATTATATTACTTAATCTTTTATTGAATATTGTAAAAACGATATAATACATCAACTGGTATAGTTCAATTATTAAACAGATTAAAAAACTCAATGAAAGTTATAAATTCCTGAAGTAGATCTCTGAACATTGAAAACATGTGAAAATATATGGTTAATTAAACATGAATAAAAAAAGGTAAGATTTTTCACTATTCACAATTAAAATCTTCCAATCCAAAAAATTGATTATAGAATTAAAGACATTTAAGTATCTGGTATCTACAATAACCGAAAAAAATAAAATTCAAGTTTGGTGGGTAATGCTTATGATTTACTTACCCGATATGAAATTTTCCAGAAACCTTACAAAATTTAGAAAACTATTATCCTTTCATCGGTATCCATCTCTCAAATTGCTGTCAATTACCTTGAAGGAAGAACAACCACTTAGGGTTTTAGAAAATAAATAAAATGACCAGAATGATGACTCTACTGGTGATATAAGAGGTTATTGTTTGCCTCCTGCTATTAATAACTTAGCAGCTATAAAAAAAAAAATACTAATTCAGAATACAAAAACAATGACTAAGCAAGGCTTGAGCTTATTTACAGATTTTTTTTTCTGTAAGGGTTTGATATTAGAAGGCGTGTTATCGTTTTTTAACAAGAATGTCTATAATGCTTTGTTTGCAAATAGTTCCAAAAGTTTATTAATCATATATTTTGTTATCAAATATCGAATAGGTTATCGATTGGGATACGAATATCGATCAGAAAATTATACCAATATTCTCATCTTCGTAGCAAGGGACAATGGCTGGGTGTGTGATGCAGGCCAGTGTTTTCATGAAAGCAACCTGTTGTTACTTTAATCCTCTGAGCATAAAAGCAGACCGGCGTGAAATTGCATACTATGCGGAAACGAAATTCTAGATCAAGTTGGTAGAGCATGGCGGATCTTACATTTTGTGAGTTTCTTTATTTCATTCTGAAGGTGACATTAAGTGCATTTTTTTTTTAGCGAGTACGCTCAGAATATTAACAAATGTAGCAAAAAATCAGTATAACGAAGACCTATGAAGAATCTTGGGTTTAATACTTGCTAGAGAATGTACTGTTTCTAGGATAACAGCTCTGCAATGAAGTAGTTTGTCCGAGATCACACTCAACCCCCAGGTTTTCTCCCTATTTTGGGTACCAACTTTATAGAGGCAACTCAGCGTTCTATGACTGAGCCAATTAAAAATAAATGTCCAAATATGAATAAAGTTTATGTGTGGTATGTACACACCCAAAGTACACGAGTATTTGTTGAACAAGCAATATTTCCTCACAGCCCTTGTTCATAACAATGTTTTCTCTCACAGCCCTGAAGATGACCTACACAGTAGGTCGAAACGTCGGCACACAATAAATAAGTATTCACTTACTTGGTGTTTCAATTGACTGCACCCCAACTATCTCTATCCTTATATTAGAAGTTCCAGTCAACTAATTTCTTCTCTAACTCAAATAGCAATATTTCCATTTAAATGCTATTAAAATACCTATGAATCCCTCCTGTGCAGTATAGTTTGTGGCAGATAAAATATGTTTTCTCCTTAAGACTCAGGCAGTCTCTATAAAGTACACTAATCAATTCCTTGCACAACTGTTAGTTTAGAAACTGTACAGTCCTTGCCATGTTCAGTACCTGACACCTTTTATTGGCTGAAGCTGTTCAACTTTTTTTTTCTAGGGCCTCCTATACTGATTCCAAATCAGTTTCCATTTTCCCTCCCTGTTCATAAATTTCCGAGTTATAGTCGTTTTAAAGCTCTAACCCTCCGCCATTTAAAAATGAAAGGGAAAAGAGTACTGTCGAATTCCTAAGACCATTCTGGTAACCTACGACTTCACAAGAAATACGGTTCAAGTTGTCTAGGTGAAACACAATGGACAGTATAAACCAGATTTTTTATTCTTTTGTTCGGTTCTGGGAATTCAGTCTGGGGATTCTAAAAGGCGTTGCTCTAGAAGTCAGGGGTTTTGGCTTCGTCGACAATAGTTCATTACTCCCAGCCGTTTGAGATCCTCCTCCATATCATCCATCCATCTTCTCCTAGGTCTCTTCTTCTGGTCTCATAAATTCTTTTTAGGAACATAGGTTTATTGTATAAGTCGCAGAGCTCATTTTGTGTTCTTATCCTCTATTCTCGAGCTACTTCGTTGAATAAAGGTTCAAGTATTTTTATAAGTAATTTCCTCTCGAAGACTCTTTATGTAACGTCCTCGCTTCAGCAGGATATGTAAGGCTAGGTCCTATTTACAGCCATAACCCAATTTGATAACAGTGATGATTTAAAACATTTTAAGTTTGCAAAAACCGCTCGATTATTGGCCATAATCCTTTTTTGCACTTCCATTTCATATCATTTTCATTAATAAATTCCCTTCCACCGCAGGATTATGAGTAACTCCTTAATTATCTGGAGCAATGCACATATGCTTGGTTTTCGAATGGTTTATTTCAAGGTCTACATCCTTACTCTAAGTATTGGATTGTTGATTATTTGATGATTAAAGTTATTTTGTAATTTAAGAGACATTTCTCTTGTGAATTTCATTTAATAATCCTTTTAAATTTAGCTGTGTGTATTTGAAGATAAGAGCTTAGGTTGACCTGCTTGTAGGAGGTGAGAGTGAGTCATTTAGTATGGAGCCCATCTATAGGCAAGGGGCAGAACTGGTGGGCTCACAACCCACTACCACAAGAGGTTTCTCCTACCATTTATGGTATTCTGCTCTGTCCGACCATATGGACCAGTTCCACTACTGCAACTCAGAAATAAGGCCTACATTTTTTATTTTTAAAAGTGAAATATATACATATTTTCACATCGTTGAAGGTTTTTAAGGTGTTCAATGTTCATGTCAATGAACCAATTCAAAATCTTGGCGATTCTATCCTAATCTGTAAAAAAATAAATAAATAATTAATAATAATAATAAAAATAATTTCCAAAGATTATGATAAATTATGGAAAAAAACACACAAAAAAAAACAACACAGAAATATCTAAAATAAATCTACATATGCTTGTATTATTACATTTTACTTATGTAACCTCTAGATGTCTGGTATCATTCCATTTATATCTATAATAAAACTAGTTTTTTCTAAATCCTTCATATTCCACCCCTTTTTTTATATTTTTTTTTCATATTTTAATCTTCTCATTTTGTATCTTTCTGTTTACCTCCTCATTTTTCTTTCCCTTTATATTATGTTTACATTTTATCCTTTCTGCACATTTATTTTCTGTATTTTATATTCGTATCCTTTAATTATTATATCTGTCACTATTTTAATTTCTGTTCATCATCTATAATTTTATTATTATCTGTCACTATTTTAATTTTATTTTATTCTGTAACCACTTTTATATTCGTTATCTTTAATCATCATATCTATTCACTATTTCATCATATCTAGTCACTATTTTAATTTCCACATTACTTGTACCACATTACTACATTACTGGTCACCATATTATTGTTACTGCAACGTTTCTTATATGTTTTTCTGTTTGTTTCTCTCTCTTAGTCCTGAAGATGGCCTACATTGTAGGCCGAAACGTCGGCACACAATAAATAAGTTACACTTATTAAGGTGTTTTTATTGGCTGCACCCCCAACTATTTCTTCCTTATATTAGAAGTTACAGTCAACCAATTCTTCTCTAACAGAAATATCTAAACATGTAAAAATAATCGTGTTTAATTATACAAAACCCATTCTGTCATTTTAGAAATATGGAAAGAAATACACTTTTATAGAAACTAGCCTTGTAACCGACTTATTATACTAATAGTGTCAAATTTTGCAAAATCTGAGAGTTTAACTATTTTTCGATTTTCTTAGTATTTAGGATAGAGGTAATTTTTGAAGTCACGGATGGTTCACAAATAAATAAAACATTGTTTGGCCACAAAAAATTGGTTTCTCCGGGTTCGAATCCAGCCGGGGGCATATCTTTTCTCTTCAAATAAAAATAGTTAAAAATTGTTACAATAAACAAAAAAATATTTTAAAAAAATTTAAAAAAAATTTATTCGCTAAACTAGTAAAATTTCCTTAGTAATACCAGTAAAAACTGTAGTTATGTGTAAAAAATATATTTATATTAATTTAACTATAGTAAATTATGCACAATAGTAAAAATTGCAATATTTATCGCTAAACTAACAGCAGCGTGTGTTAGTACTATTGGGAACAATATAAAATTTTATGATTGAACTTAAATAAAAAAGGTCTATCACCGAAGAAAATGCAAAAGAGAGTGACACAGAATGTTGATGGCAGCAAATTTCGAGCGGAAGTTTATTTTTAGGTCATGGAAAGGGATTTGATTTTACTTTTTGTTTGTTTTGACCATAATTCATTCAATTTAATAAGTTAATACTATTAGATGACGACATTTATTACTAAAAGTACTATCATGAAAGTAGTATTAGACTTTTATTTGAAGGGACGGAGATGAAACAAAAAGCGACAAACATAAGGACGCTGCCGTTTGGCAATTTTTATGTATTGACCCTGTTAGCTTCCGTTTTGAAAGAAAAATAAAATAAATGAAAAACGAATTTTATCTCCAGCCCACTGGCGGAATTTTATTTTAATCAACTAGGAGAATTTTCAATGGGGGGCCATGGGTCAATGTGAATTTGTTATCAATGTATACGATCCATATATGAATGAAGATACATAAAATATCAATTTTTAATTTAAGACAACTGAGGCCAGAAAACAATAAAATGGATAAAATAAGCTCCTTGATCAAAGCGGTAGCTATCTATATGTGAGAGAAAAACATAAAAGGGTTCGGAATCGCTGATTTTGGATGCACTCATTGAGAAAACATTCGATACAATGAATAATTTTGGTGTGTAAAACGTGTTTTTTTCTTGTTGAAAACCAACTAAAATTCAGGTCAATATCAACTAATGAAAACTCAAGGGGGGGCATGGACCCCATGCCCCCCTCGAATCCGCGAATGCTCCAGCTGGTACAAAACATGTGTTTTTGGCTCAATTACTTAGGACTAAAGAACGTCCTTACACTTAATCCATTACAAACTAGACTAAAAAGATGACAACTTAATTCGCTAAAATATTGTAGCCCAACATGTAGAAGAGATCATGATTAGGTTGGAGCCCCTGTCAACGTGTCCCATTGTTCAGTTGTTTTGGTTATGACAAGAACAGGCTACAGGGTATAGTATACAGTACAGTAGGGTACAGGCTATAGAGATGCTAGAATACCGATAGTATCTACGTTTTTACTATTCTAACTTTTGTTCTGTATCTACGTTGTTTATTTCTGAAAAAAATGTTGTTTATTTCTGTTAGTACGTTTGTGTTATTTTAATTTTTTTTCAAATTATGGATTCTTACATTCCATCTGGAGATATCCACCTCATAGACCTAACTTATCATAATCCCCAACAATATTTTTTCTCTCATTTTTTAAAAATTGTTTGTTCTGGCACTAACATTGTTTGTTTGTCATTGCTAATGCTCTAAATCAAGATCAATAATCGCCATACAAATTATTTTAGTCATTCTTAGATATTTCATTATTCTTTTATCATTATATCATTTGTTATATCTTTCAATAATTTGAAGACGTTTCTTATAAGTTCTACGTGCGACATGATTCGTAGGTTTCTATTTAAAAAGTAATTAGTATTAGTTTTATGAGCGAAGAAGGGATTTCCATTGCACCTACCTCTAGGAATGAGGGACCTCAATAACTTTGCGGTTGGACGTGATACTGACCACATCACTTCCCTTAACCCTTGATTAACGTTCTATGTCTTCTACTCTAGTATCAAGTACAATTCAAAATATATGTAGCAGAGGCTTTCAGACTTAATTTCATTCTTTATTCTTAATAATTGAAATAGTAAACTTGATTTTGAGTTTTTAAATCATTTACTGAAGCTGAAGCTCAACTTAAAGCGGAAGACAGTACTTTGTATTTTTCTACTTAAAAAAATAGGAAATTAAGAATTCCAATATAAATTATTTTTTTGTTTAAAACCTGGAATTGTGTTGGAAAATTGATTTGTGTTTATATGGCAACCATCTGTTCATACCATATGATATATTATTATTATTGCATATACCTTTTCAGTAATGTTCTCCTTTCTCACTTATATTGACATTGTGAAATATAGTTAAGTTACATAAAACCATAATGCGTCTTGTCTCTGGTCTTAATATATCAAAAACTTGGATCAACAATTTAATAATTATTTTAAATGACTATTTAATTAATAATAATGTAATTGGATTTCAAGTTACACTAAACAAATATATATATTTCTCTATAAGAAAAAAATTAAATGATGAATGTCAGAGACATGCTCAGAATTATTGTAGATAACTCACGTTTTCTGTTATGCTGTGCTGGGGCACTACAGAGGAACCTTGACCGCATTTATGGCAACTTACTTCATTAATGACGCCCAAATAAAGGTGTCTGCTAATTTAAAGTATATTATTATTATAATATAAGAATGTTATCATATATCTGTGGCACCTGTGCATAGTGGGCTAAGTCGAATTTTATGAATTTCAAGCTATCTACTTACAATCGTAATTTTTCTGAACTTATTTTAAGTTCAAGATTAGAGTATCAGCCCACGATTTACAGAGGAATATCCTTCATTGCAATGGACGGAACACTTAGCGTGTTAGACACAAGGAAAGAGAAAAAAATTTCGATTCTAAGTAGATAGCTTGAAATTCACAAAATTCGACTTAGCCCACTATGCACAGGTGCCACAGATATAGTGTATATGACAGGGTAATGTACGGTATGTACATTAGTCATATACTTTACGTCCATATAAGTTCTTCTGTTAAGTGTTTTTACGTAACTTACAGTTTACATTTAATTTAAAAAGAAACCAATATTCGATTAGCGAAATATGAGAACTTAAGCTCTAAAGAAACCATAGAGGACATGGGTGATTTAAGTGCATGGAAATATAATCACTGTCTGCCTGTTATCTTTCTAGGCCAAACTACTTAAACAACTTCTTGCTATGCTCGTTTGTTTCCATCTTGTGTAATTATTGTATGGAATAATTCCTTATAATAATGCTCTTTTATGCCCCTAGTTATTATGCCCTCAAGTTGAAATAAATGCTTTCAATATGTTTAATTAATTAAAACTATATGGAGTTAAATGATAACTTAGTAAATAACAATAAATATTAATAAATGGGAGAAGAAATTCCATTGCAACTTGTTTTTTCTGGAACGTTACCAAGTTGCATTGCCCGACCTGAGTTTTTTTTTGTGGTAAATAATTTATAAAGATTCGCTCCTCACAATGTGTTTTCTTTTTACCATAAGGAATAAGAATCGAGGTAGTTCCCACCTGCCCAGTGAATGGAACATTCTAGAATTCACGGTATAGGTGAAAACTCCTGTGAAGGACTAATAATTTATAAATGATGTCCCACGAATACCGTTTCTCACATTACATTGTAAGAAACAAAGGATGTTCTTTAGATTATATAGTTCATATTGAAGAATGCCCTCGATACCCCACAGGAAAAAGGTATGCGCGTTAACAAAAAAAAGTTGTAAAACTAATTTGTAAAGTAATGCAAATAGTTAAATGTAAGACATGAAAAATAATATATATTTACTGAGGTTGAATATATATTTACTGAAAAAAGAACAAGAATATATTCTAATATTATATAAAAATTGAAATATATTCGGTTGTCTAGAATTAGTTTGACAAGTCACCACACCCACTATTTGCCCTAAAGATGCCTTACAGCGTAGGCCGAAACGATGTCACAATTAAAAACTAAGTTCTGCTTATTTTTGTATTATTGACTGCATCCTCAGCAATTCTATACATCATTAGAAAATATATACCGTTGGGAAGTTACATATTTAAGATAAATTGATAAAAGGGGATTACTCAGAGATTTCAGAAATTTATTTTTTCACCAGTTTAATCAAGCAATTTTGTCTAACACGAAACTTTGCCGCCTTAATTCTAATGGTTCTGAACATGAAGTGTCAGGCTAGCATAAAATAGCTTGATTAAACTAGCGAGAAATATGAAAATATAAATTTTTAAAAGATCGGAGATATCCGCAATTGAACCCAAACGCCTCAATTAATAACTGCTTGAATGTAAGTATTTGATTGAACATCTTAAAGCGAGGTTGATGTTTCAGATTGATGAGTCTGTAGGGCTGTTAATGTGAAATGTGCTGCATTGGATCTTGTTGTTTGTTTATTTAACATCAGTTTATGCTGCTATGGCTTATCGGAAGATATCATGGTTTAATTAGGATAGGTATATTTAACGAGTATCTGACATCATATAGGGTACGGACCCCCGTTTAACGCCCCTTCCGGATGAACTAACCAAGGATATTTTACTCTCTTTCTTACTTTCTCAGGTAAAGAAAAGATTTGTCCTCTTCCGGCAGGCGGCCTTGGTGGCTCAAATGGTAGAGCACTATCACAGAGAGACAGAGGTTTCGGGTTCGAATCCCGGCCGAGGGCCTATCTTTTCTCTTTAAAAATAAAAATATTTAAAAATAAAAAAAAATGAATAATTATAAAAAACTTAATACTTTAATGTTCGCTAACACATCTGTGTGATGCTACCGCCGATAGTTTTAGTCCGCTACCACAATTTCTGAGCTAGATAATTATTGTTTTATTGCCCATTTTTAATTTAATTTCTTTTACTAACATTCCGCCGTCCAAGTCAATCAGGTGGAATAATAAAAAAAAAAAAAAAGAATAAAATATAATGGAGTTATCAAATTTAAAAAAGTGAAAAAACAGAATAATAAACTTTATTTTTATTTATGAAATTGTGAATTAACTTCTTTCGTTTATATGAATCTGAATATCAATTGTATTTGGAAACAAAAATGGACATACGAAGGGATTATCACGGTTGTTATGTGAATAACATTACATACATATTTTATGTGAAAGGTTTGATAAAAACCATTACAAGTAGATAAATGTGTTGTTCTTGTTGTAAATATGTTGTTTAAAGTATTTATTTGCACATTTTGAATTATATCGTGAATCTACATAAACTTTTTTTAATTAATTCTTCTAAAACACTGCCGGCCCCTGGCTAGATTCGACTTCGTAGAGGTGCGGGCAGTAAAAAGTGTTAATAACCATTTCCTAGATAGGTATAAATACTAAATTGGGCACCAGGGTAGATCCAAAAAATATTAAAACAAACAACAAACATCTTCTAAACATCAGGTTCTGGAATATGTAACAGTGCCTGGAGACTCCAGACGGTCCTCTTATAAATATACTCACCCTCCTTGTTATCTACGTGGCTATAAATAGTTGTACGCTGATGCATCTTCAGTTCCTAGCCAAGGGCATCTTTACGCGCTGTCAACATTTCTGTTATCCTCAACATTCTCTAGCTCCTTTAAGGAAGATAGAATTAAGTTAATAATTCATATTATAATTGGAGTTGCCCTTGCGTCGAGGGACGTCCCACTTAAAGCTGTCTCAACTATCAAGCAGGCTAAAGCCAATACAGGCATCTTATGAGAACATATAATAAAAATATTTAAGATTTAAATATGAATCTTTATTGTTAAGAAAATGAAACATTGTTTAATCAAATGTTTCCCTTATATTATTATTCTTACAACCATTTATTTAAGCTTAGATTTTTTAAAAACAAGTTTAAACAATAAATACGTTACATAATAGATCTTATAAATGTTTATAAAACCTTATATTTTAGTAAACAACTTATATCATTTAATAAACATTATATGAGGGATTCAGGCAAGGGCGGATTCAGGATTTTTTTCTGGGAGGGCACAACGAGCAGACAGGCAAAAAAATTAACAATAATTTAGAAATAAACTTGTAGTATTTATAGAAAGGTTTCAAAGGTTTCTTAAAATATCTAAACAATAGTTTCACTCATGTTATTTCTGTTATTTTATTCATATATTTTCACAACTATCATCACATGATTTGCCTATAATTATGTACTGCAATAGATTCTCCACAGCACACAAAAAACCGTCTGGGGGGCATGTGCCCCCGTGCCCACCTCCTTAAATTCGCTTTTGTTGTAGCCTATATGTTATTGTGATGTATAACCCCCCTCTGGATCCGCCAATGGGTTCAGGATCAAAAGCGGATAACTTCTGAACATGAGAAATAGTCAAAAAGTAAAAATCTTTAAAAAAGAAAGTATAATGCAGCAAAGTACTCTGAATAAAATGTAATGTTTTGTAGAAATGCCGGCTGTTTTTGATTATTCGCCGGATGTATTGATTGAAATTGTTGATTCTTTTAGCAGCATGGAGGGCAGGCTGTTAAATCTATTTCAATTTGTTAATTGGAACTTAGTTTGAGTAACTTTAAAAATATAAATCGACATAGACACTTTAATTACTTATTTGGGCTACAGTTAAATGTTGAATAAAGATCAAGAATTGAAGTAGATGCTGAACATTTAAGTAGAGTTACCACTCCAGGAGGGGCACGGGGGCACGTTCCCCCCAGACGGTTTTTATGTACTATAAATAATCCATTACAGCACATACTTATAGGCAAATCATGTGATGATAGTTGTTAAAATACATGAATAAAATAACAGAAATAACATGAGTGAAACTATTGTTTAGATATTTTAATAAACCTTTGAAACCTTTCTATAAATACTATAAGATGTTGTTTCATTTAACGTCACTTTATGCTGCTATGGCTAATCGGACGATGCTACAGCAGAAGCTATAAATTTTGCCTATCCAGGTTTAATTAGGATAGTGATTTTTAACGAGTACCTGACATCGTACAGGCTCGGTACTCCCGTTTAACGTCCCTTCCGAAGGACGGCGTAACTAAGGATTTTTTACTCCCTTTAAAAAATCCTAGGGCCACCTGCCGGGCTACGAACCCGCGATCTTGGGCTTAGTAGTTTGTTACGCTAACCACTAGGCCTCAGGTGACCGTGCTACTACACTACAAGTTTATTTCTAAGTTATTGTTGATTTTTTTGCCCGTCTGCCGTTGTGTCCGCCCCTCCCCAGAAAAAAAATCCTGGATCCGCCCTTGAGAGTTACCTTGTAATTATTTTAGCAATTGAAGTTTGATACTTATTTCGCACCCTTCCAAGAGAGCCTGTTGGTAAAACATGAGTACTCATCATGAGTAATTTTTATTAACTAAAACAATAAAATGCTTTTATTTTACGTTTGCTATGACGACAAATTAAAAATATTGTTTACAAGAAAATAAGTACTATATATCTGTGGCTAACCGTTTTTGATTTATCCGAAAGGCGACATTTAGAAATTAGTCGAAATGGGTTTAGGGAAATGATTTTAATCCCTTTAATGCTTTCAAGGAAGTAATCAAAAATAACTTATATTATAAGTTTTATTTACCATACTCCACCCTGTTTGTGAGGACAGGGTGCACCCAGAATCCGGTTATTCCTCTTTCGTTTTTTCATTCTTCTATAGAGAAACAACATAGCAACAATTTGTCTTTTCTCCACAGTGAGCATTGTGGATATAATGAGCGACTGCGTATTCAATGATTCGGTTGTGAAACTTGATCCTAACCGAGTGTGTGTGAAGAGTTTTCATTCGTTTTCAGCGGCCACCGAAAACGAATCGAATACGCACGGAACCGAACCAAACCGTATAAGTGTGAAACGAGGCTAAAAGTAAAGAATAAAATTGGGCTGCCGGGCCACAGGCTATTACTTAGCTCTGGGCAGGACACCCACTGTACTCCAAGCGGAAATATGGGCAATATTTGCAAGTGCCTTCGCTATGAAGGACCTCAAGAGTAAGGTAATTAATTTTCTTACTGACTGTCAGGCGGCATACAATGCATTACAAAATGCAGTAACAAAATCCAGACTAGTAGAGGAATGCTGTATAAGACTTGATGAACTAGCTGTACATAACTGAGTTAACATATTTTGGATCCCTGGAAACAGTAATATATGAGGAAATAAAAAGGCCGACAAAATGGCAAAGAAAGGAGCAGAAATTGCTCCAATAGATCCAGAACCATGGTGCGGGATTCCCCTTTCCCTGGCTAAGGATACAATTAACAAACTAGCCAAGAGGAAGATAAAATCGTGTTGGCATAGAGCCAAGATAAGGCATACTAAACTCTTTATAAAGGATCCCAATGACAATCTTTCTGGGAAAATCAAGAAAGAAGCAGCTCACATGTCGAGAACCGACATCAAAAGCATGGTTGAAACCATCACTGGGCACTGAAAACTCGGGAAACATGTGCATCGCTTGGGCATTGAACAAGAACCTCGGTGCAGATGGTGCACAGAGGACGAAACCCCCTGGCACGTTCTCTTTGAATGTAAAGCACTAAGTCGAAAGAGGACATTTGACCTTGGCCCTGGAGGACCCAAGGAACTTCAGGAACTGAGATTCAAATACTATCTAGAATTTCTCAGAAGTCTAGACTTAGGTTAGGGATTTTTAGGATTCAAGCACAATAGGCCTTTTTAGGCCGAAGTGCCTGGTAACAAATAAGAGTCACACATAATAATAAAAAAGAATAAAATTACACATAGTATTTGTTATCTTTTTTTTTAAAAGTTTCAACTTACACTAAAATCAGTAAAATATTTTAATAGCAAATCGTAAAGCTGGAGAAAGCTAGGTCAATGAGAGAGAAAGACTTGCTAGCTCTGAGAGTGAAGGGCCTACCAACTGTGAATTACGACCACTAACAATCAACTTTCATTTTCGAAATAAAACAGAGTAAATATTAATATTTCCTATATTTTTATCGAATGAAAACTATCTAAAAAACACACACAAAAAAATAAATAAATAGGCAGTTATGATGACTGCTGACAGAAGTGAAAACTCAAGACTATGTTCTTTTTTGAATTTATAAATAAATTATAGTCTAAATTCTTTAAATTCCAAATTAGTGAATTTCAATTTGATGAATTTTACTGGACTAAATACTTTAATTTTAATAAACTAAGAAGAAAAAAACATCATCCAGTCAACAATCATCAATTTATTAAATCTTATTACGTGATTAATGAATTTAAATTATAAATATTAGTCTGGTATTCACATATATTTGTAATCCTAGCAATAATTATATAAATTTTCAAGTTGTTTGTTTTTTAATCAAAAGATATGATGGGCTGCACAAGCTCAATAAAAATTATCAATAATTTAATTGAAATAATAATTAATATAGAGTTATATTATTTATACCTTGTTTTTGTATTTACATATATTTTATTTTCATGTTTAGCATTATTATCATCCTTAAGCTAACAACACTCAGATCATTTGTACTTTCAATCATTCATAAAACAATACATTAATTGTTAAAGAGATAGCCTATCTTAAGATGTATTAGAATTACGGTCTATGTTGAAGTAACATGGAATGTGTAGTCATAGGTAGGTCGAGGACCTAAGCGACAAAAATGTTTGTTCATGCAGCTATGGCTAATCGGACGATGCTACAGTGGAAGTTCTAAATTTTACCTATTCAGGTATCTTTAAGGACAGGGATCTTTAACGAGTACTTGACACCACACAGGCTTGGGACCCCCATTTTACGTACCTTCCGAAGGACTTTTACTCCTTTTTAAAAAATCCTAGGGCCATCCTATATCCTATATCCTAGGTTTCTGGCGAACTTACTGATCCGTATTTCATGCTATACGCGCATTTACTAATTTAAATAATTGTATCATACTACATTTAGTTACTATAAAGTGTAATTAAAAATGCCTGATTATAGTTTAGTGCAAGCTTCATTTATTATAATTATTTAGTGCTCTCATTTCCATTACCATTTTAACCATTCTAGTAAGCGAGGCACTTCAACGGAAGAGGGAGCAGGGTTAATGAACACTATTAACTCCCATATCCGCGATTAGGGTTACAGTTAGTTCTCATTCAAGAGGTAATGCTTATAGCGATTCCTAATAGACCATCTATTCACTGAAAAGATGAGTAAACCGTAAAATTCAAAATAACTTTTGAAAACCTCAGGTACGTAACTGAAAGAAATGCTGTATATGTATGTGTGTGTGTATATATATATATATATATATATATATATATATATATATATATATATATATATATATATTATAATAAAGAAAATATATAAAAAAAGTAGAAAATATTCTTGCATGAAATATAAACGAATCTCTCAATGCAAAGAAATTATAACTAAATTAAAGAGTTAGATTGACTTTCCAAAATTAATAAGATAACTTCTTTTGGATTGTAAAATTATTAGCTCCCTCATAAATAAATTTCTAGCATAAAGTGAATAACTATAGATAAATAACGTATATAAATATAAATTTCACTTGTTGGTAACATTTTCAAGAACCAGAGTCGAAATGACAATGATTTCCTAAGTGATATAAAGTTTCACATTTTCTTATTTCCATACTCTCCTATTTTATTTATACAATAACTAACGTTTCTATAATATAATAATTACGTAAGACTCATTCGTAATAATAATAATAAAGCTTCGTAGATTGCACCGGACTGGCGCTGGCCAAGTGCCCAAAATGACAAGGATCGAAGAACCCAGAAGAGATAAGGAAGAAAATGTATAGCTACAAGAAGAGCAGGGAGACCCAAGCTGTGGTGGTTAGTTAAGACATTAGGAGCCTATTAGAATAACTTTTGACTAGAATCTGTCTAATATTCACTGAAAAGATGAGTAAACCGTAAAATTCAGAATAACTTTTGAAAACCGTAGGTACGTAACCAAACGTTCGCAATTGGAAGGCCAGAGCACTAAACAGAGAGGATTGGATGGAACGGATTGAGGAGGCCAAGGCTCATTGATGGGCTGTAGAACCATAAAAGAACACTCATTAAAAATTGTTTTCTATCTAAGGAGATAGTAGGCTACAGTGTCTTATCTACAATAGGGGGGGGGGCGGAGGAGAGCGGTATATCACTTGTTATGGAAAACAGCGTATCCGCCGATGAAATCCATGTCCAGGGTGTTCAGGTTGGTCTTGGTATTTTTCTTGATCTGAGTAATGTTTCTATCTTCAGGCCGAAAATTGCTAGATTGTAGAAATTGGAGATTAGTTAGATTAAAACTATAAGAAATTAGTTTTATAAATTTTATATAAGAAAACACCAAAATAATCCTTACAAATCAATGGAAGAAATTACCTTCCTGCACAACCATTGCCTTAATGACAAGGGTCCCTACCATGCACTGAAACCAAATAACTTCAAAGGTTGTAGTGGTACCAGTTTTTTTTTTTCTTGTATGGCATTTTTTGTCTGAACTTACTCTTTTATAATCACATTATTAAGTTATTAAAGTAGGGCAGTTATTGGTTAGTTTTCTTTAAACATTTTTGTTTTACTTCAGGCTTTCATCGAATCCGTACAAATATTTATTTTTAAAGTTTCTAACAAAGTATATACTGAAATTTATTTCTTTTAGTTTTTTGTTAGTTGTTATAATTTTTAAATATTTTTATTTGAAAAGAAAAGATATGACCAGGATCGTGACTTGAACTCGGGTCACCCACATATCCCTAGTGGTGCTTTGCCAACTAAGCCGCTTACAATTATTACATTATAATTTATTTCTTTTATTTTTTTGTTAGTTGTTATAATTTCTGGTCTAGCCGAGAGCGAACCAGGATGGCTTAGTTGGTCTATATGTCCAATTTTATACTTAATCTATCTGTAATGGTACACTATGCTACAAAAATACTTATTAAAATGATCTTGATCCTTCAAAATACTATTATAATTAAATAAAAAGATCATAATTGTCTTTAGTGTTTACAGATTGTAGAATTCTTAAATTAACATTTAATAAAACATGATTTAAAAAATATATTTGCATCCCCAGGTAACAAGTAATTAAGTTATCCAGAGCTAGTTAATTGTTTTTAGAGAAGCTCAAACATGTCTCCTGGTAGTTTTTGGCTTGAAATGGAGTTATAATATAAGCAATAACTCCATTTCAAGCCTATGCCTTAGATCCTTGTAAGTTACGAGAGTTACACAATTCTTCCTTAAGTACAAGAAACTCATTTTGGATCAAATTCAACTTCACAGATCATTCACTGGGACAGCAATGAAAAATTTATTGCGTTTATATTCATTCCACTAAAAAAATAAACTGATACAGTAAAACCTCTATATAACGGAATCGCATGGGACCAACAAATTTCTTCCATAACGAGAGGTTCCGTTATGCGGAGGTTATTTTAAAAAACGAAAAGTACAATAAAGAACAATGTAAAAAAAATGTTTTTATTTAAAGTATGTATTTGAAAAATGACAACTGGCTTACAAACTAATGATTCAAAAAATTATTTAAAAATATAAAATTATTTACATTTTAACACCGAAATAATCGGATATGATTGATTGTTTTTTATTTCCTACAGATAATCTCTCGACACATTCGCGTGCTTTACTCGTAATATCAAGCAGCTCTGCACTCGACACTGATGCCGCAAATTTCTGAAGTTCCTTAAAATAATTGATGGCAGTTGAAAAATTTTTTACTGCACATTCTTCGTCTGCTTCGTCTTCAATTTCTTCTTCTTCATTTTCGATGTCTTCGATAAATGAAGAGGCAGAGTGGAATGTTTGGTGAACCTCTAGGTTTTCATCTAACCGTATCAAATCTTCTGCATTCACATCAATAAGGCTACAGAGGTTCTGAATTTCTGTTAGTGTTGCGTTATCAGCAGGTAAATCTTCAGTCATTGCTTCTTTTCTCACAAAACCAGCTTTGTGGAAACAGTTACGCACAGTTTCCTGCTTTATATTTTTGCAGGATTCAGCAATCCACGTGACTGCATCCAAAGCATTAATGGATTTTGCTAATTGATGAATAGAATTTGATTCTTCCATTTTAGAAATTAAAGATTGTAAAAGGTATTTTTTGTAATGAGATTTAAAGGTGTAAATAACGCCTTGATCCATAGGCTGGGTAACCGAGGTCGTGTTTGGAGGCAACATAACAAGTTTAACGTTTGATAGTTGAACGACAGGGTGGCAAGTAGCATTGTCCAAAAACAACAAAACGTGCCTATTTTCAGAACGCATTTCTGCATTGAAGTAAAATAGCCATTGCTCCATTATGCTACTTGTCATCCAGGCTTTTTTGTTAAATTTCCAGATGACTGGAAGTTGCGTAACATTTAAATTTTTAAAGCAGCGAGGTTTATTTTCTTTCCCTATGACTAATGGTTTTCTTATTTCGCCGATCATATTAGCACACAAAAACACTGTAAGTCTTTCTTTAGCCTTTTCCCCTCCAATACACGATTCACCTTTAGTTACTAGAGATCTTGTTGGAATGCCTTTGTAAAATAACCCAGTTTCATCTGCATTGAAAATGTCCCGTTCTCGATAACCTTCGATTATTTTTGAAAGTTTCTTATTCCACTCTTCTACATAATTTTTGTTTACGTCATTCCCTTCTCCACTAATTTCTTTCCAAACAATATTATGGCGTTTTTTGAATTTTTCCAGCCACCCGTTTGAAGCTTTAAAATTGTGTTCATTAAATTTTTTGGCTATTTGTGTGGCTTCGGCTTGTAAAATTGGCCCAGATATTGGCAAGTTTTTTGATCTTGCATTGACAAACCATTCGTACAATGTTTTATCTATTTTATCAAATTTTAGCGTACTTAATCTTTTACTAGTTAATGAGTTTTGGCTACTCACCCATTCTTTCATAATTTTCTCCTTGTTCTTAATGATGTCGTAAAGTTGTGTTTTCCCGCACTTAAATTTAACTACAAGATCTTTTATCGAAAGTTTATCTTTCATTTCGATCACTTTCACTTTATCAGATAGCGTTAATGCACACCTTGGCATCTTAAAAATTTGAAATACGTAATAACCGATCGACGATATGCCACTTACGGAAACTGTTTGAGAACTGAAAAGTGTGAGCAACTTGGAACATGCTCGAACGGAAGAAGATGAAAAGCAGTTGTCGACAAGGGCGGAAACGTTACCCGTTTCCGCTAAATGGAGGTCGTTTGACCAATTTTGATGAAATATCTTTCCGTTTCCTGGAGTTTCCGCCTAGGAGAGGTAAATTTGCTGTATTGTTTTGTCCGGGACCAGTCATTTTTTCCGTTAACAAGAGGATTCCGTTCCGCGAAACGGAGGTTTTACTGTATTTTCCAATTATGGGAGTAAATTCTCCTTTTCTTTCCCACCTGTGAATTAAAAACTATTAAGGTAATAAGACTTGAGCCCCGGTAAGATGGGTACTGTTCTTTATGTTATTCTGTATTATTTTACTGTCAGCCAATCTCCTGATTGTCAAGTACAATTTGTATTTGACAGGTGTGGACAGAAATGTGAAGAGAAAAAAAAGGTAATAAGAGAACAGATGCTATAAAAACACTAGCTTTTGAAACGTATAGATATTCTACTATAGAAATGTGGTTAAAGAATATATTAATTTTAAATAAACAATATTATGATGAATATATTTAAATATAATAACAATTAAACCCTGAACCTTTATACTGCAGATAACATTTACAAAATTAAGGTTATGACACTAATTTCAAGATACCAATAAATGTTCAGTTCGGTCATTTCTATAAACAGCAATTATAGAAGGAACTTTGGTATCATAGGTTGCAAAAACAAGTATAAACAAAAGAAAATAAAAGTTTAATTAACAATACACATGAACACTATATCAGCTTAAAGTACAAAAAATCTATTTTCCGCCAGCCATTTTTTCGAGTTCTGCTATCTCAGCTGAAAAAAACAAAACACGATTATTAGCAATATAACAAAGCATATTTAATAAATTAAATTAAGGTTGATTAATATTCTAATTCCAACAGTGGAAAAAGTGTTAACACAATTTGTCAACAGCCAATCAGGCCCACTGCTGAAAAAAACTTTTTGAAGACATTTTAATAAGAAATTAGATTCTTATTTCTTAGAACTAGTCAAAATAAAATTATCTTAAAAGTAAAGTGATCATACTTATTCATTACAATGATGGACTAGATACCCATATAAGTATTATTTTAATATATCAATGAATAATATTCTATCATATCCATAAAATATAAACAACATTATATTACAATGAAAATTTAACAATCAATTTCCATGTAAATCACTTCAAGGCGTAAAAATGTATCAACCAAAAACTACGAATTCCTGAAGGCTGACAATGCCTCAAAAAAAAAAAAATCAGTAGAAAAATCAAGCAGGTTTCCTACATCCTGTGATTTTGGTTTAAATCAACGTAAAACAATCTTTTCTCTTTAGTATGAAAGAGAAATACTTACTGTCAAAGTTCAACATTAAATGACACCGAACTTGAACATAAAATTGTCAAAATCATGGCCATTGGACTCATTAGTAGGCAAAGAATTTTTGGAGGGTCCATTACTGATTTCCTTTTGGTTTTCAGAAGAGAAGTAACCTACAGTTCTAGTACTTAGTTCCTTATTTGATTTTGCTTCAATTTTCTGCATATCTTCAAAAATATATTTATTGTAAAGCTTAACATTATTAATTGTTTTGTTTTCATTATCTTCACTTTCACGGTTAGCATCTGATTCTTTTAATTTCCCTGCTTTATCATTTCCAGAAGAACAACAATTAGATTCTATTAAACCTTTACCGAGATCTAAAACAAAAGCTTTACTAGAAATTTTCAATGACTAGATAACAAATCAAGCAAACAGATTTGTTATAGGGGAGAAAAGAATACTAACCGTTTACTAATTCAGATGGCATAATGAAAAGAGAAAAAATATACTAGACAAGAGTAAATGAAATAAGTGTAAAAGAAACTAGAATTTGGGAACAATAAATCAAATCTCCATAGCAACTCCCAGGGATTAATTTAAAAAAATTAACAGTGTGTCTTTTAAACAGCCTGATTATATTTACAAATGAAAATAAAAATATTTAAAACACAAAACATTTAATAAAGTAATTAGAAATAAATACTTTTTACAATAAATGGAACTTTTAATATTCATGGTTTTAGGTACTGGACTTGAAATTTAATTTTATTTTGTTTTATATATACAAAACCCTTTTATTTGTCCAAGTTATCTTTTATTATTTATTTCTTTAACAAGTATACGTTTCGACCCTTTGTGGTCATTCTCAATACATGTTTTTTATTTTTTATATTTTTTATCATCATTCAGTAGTTGAATTCAATCCGTAAAAATCTATATAACATTCAAAAAAGCAAAACATTAACATTATAAAAAATTTTTTCATTAATATATATGGAATACATGAATCTTCTTAAAAATTATCCTATCAGTCACACTATCATACATGTCTGTCACAATATCATCAAAAAATTCACTGCATATAAATTACAAATATTACATTACTGCTATCCTCACGATAGTTACAGATAGACATACCTTATTTTTTTCCTTGTAGACTGATATTAAAATGCAGAAAGAGGAAGAAAACTGGGTGGGGTCACCCATAGTCAGTCATTGCAACTAATAAGCAAAACTAGGACTTTGTCCGGTCTAGATTCTCTAAGTAACAATAGTTTGTTTTGTTTTATGTCTCACATTAATTATTATTTCTATGTCAAAAGTAAAACTATTATAATTTAAGCATATTCTTACTATTAATATATATTGAAAACTATTTTTTATTCTATTTTATAGATATCTTAAAATTCGTTAATTATTATAATTATAATAGTTTTACTTTTGACATAGAAATAATAATTAATGTGAGACATAAAACAAAACAAACTATTGTTACTTAGAGAATCTAGACCGGACAAAGTCCTAGTTTTGCTTATTAGTTGCAATGACTGACTATGGGTGACCCCACCCAGTTTTCTTCCTCTTTCTGCATTTTAATATCAGTCTACAAGGAAAAAAATAAGGTATGTCTATCTGTAACTATCGTGAGGATAGCAGTAATGTAATATTTGTAATTTATATGCAGTGAATTTTTTGATGATATTGTGACTGACATGTATGATAGTGTGACTGATAGGATAATTTTTAAGAAGATTCATGTATTCCATATATATTAATGAAAAAATTTTTTATAATGTTAATGTTTTGATTTTTTGAATGTTATATAGATTTTTACGGATTGAATTCAACTACTGAATGATGATAAAAAATATAAAAAATAAAAAACATGTATTGAGAATGACCACAAAGGGTCGAAACGTATACTTGTTAAAGAAATAAATAATAAAAGATAACTTGGACAAATAAAAGGGTTTTGTATATATAAAACAAAATAAAAATAAATGGAACTTTAAAACCAATATTTCAGTACAGTTCACTATGTGAATTATTAAATTCAAAGCTAATCAATGCAATGCATAAACAACAGAAATATATCAGTAAAAAAGTTTTACTAAAGGCAGTAATTGAATCAGCATAAGCCATTTAACTGAAATAAAAGGTAATTTATAAATAATTTTCATAGCATTCCCATCTTCACTCCCTCTGATACAAAAAGTTATTTTAATTTTTCAATGAAGTTAAATTTACAAAAAATCTTTAAATTAAAAATAAAAGTTGATTTTAACGAAAAATCATTAACATTTTAAATTATCAAACATATTTGTAAGTTCAACAAATAATAATTTTATTAATGAAAAAAAAGAAAAGTTAAAGGACGTTAAACTGAAGTAAATGTATCCCAACAAACGTAATTTGAAGATATCATACTAAAATAGGTCAGATTTAAACTTTTTAACTGATTAGTCATGACATTAAAGGTTACCTTACTGTGACCTTACTCAAGAGTATGCTACCCATCCCTAAACCTTGGCTAAGCTTTTTTCATCTTTCATTAGACTAGAATCAATCCTGATTGCAACTTGCATATTCAGAACCGGTCCCATCCTGAGAATATGCTTCTATGTTACATTTAAGATAAAAATTTGCTATAAATTGTAGTTTCAATTAATTGCCACAGATACAAATATATATTCTAGTAAAAATTCTCTAAAGCTCTCAAAAAAAATGACATTCAACCCTTTCATTGACAGAATGTATTTCTACACTTATGTCAGAACTTATAGCTATCCCACTATCTAAATCTAAAAGCTAGAATCCACATTGATCTTAACAACTGCAGTGGTGATTAAACTAAAACAATTCCATATGTGTACAATAATTAACGTTTTAGAATGAAAATAATGAAATCCTCTGGCAAAAGGTATAGGCACACTTTGTGCTCTATCACTAATATCCTTTGTTTACTATTGTTTAATTCTTACACTAATATTATCTAATCTTTCTAATGTTTTCCTACAATGCTAAAGCATTAAGAATTGAATTCTTTAGTCACTATTTAACTATCATGCCGAAAACAAGTGAATTGAGTTTGGGAACTCGCGAAATAATTGTTTTGATGCAGGGTCAACAAAAATCATATCGTGAGATTGCAGATTTATGAAGTATAGATTTTTCCACAGTCAGGTACGTCATAAAGAGGTATGAGGAAGGTGGGACAACTGAAAACAGTGAGCGAAAAGGCCGTCCGAAAAAGTTGAATTCCAGGGTGAGGAGAAAGATAAAAAATGAAGCTATGAAGCATTCCACCAGTATGTTCTCAAGACCTGGCTAATATGGTACATACAACTACTGGTGTTCAGGTTAGTGACAGGACTATCAGATACTGCCTGAATTCTGAAGACCTGCATGGTAGAGTACCTCGAAATAAACCTTATATAAACGAAATCAACCGTAAAAAGCATCTTGCTTTTGCCAGAGAATATTTACATAAGCGGCTTAGCTTTTGGGAGGATGTCATATTCTCTGATGAAAACAAGTTCAATTTTTTTGGATTGATAGGCGGAAGAGTATTTGGAGGCGGCGTAAGGAAGAATTGAAAAAGCAGAATGGTTCTATAACAGTAAAACATGGTGGCGGACATGTTATGGTATGGGGTGTGTCTCATACTATGGTGTGGGAAATCTTGTTTCCATTGACGGAATTTTAAATGCTGAGGGTTATGTGAACATTATGCCCCTTAATCTGCAGGCAAGTCCCGAAATAAATAAATATCCAGGATCGATATGTGTTCCAGCAGGAGAACGATCCAAAACATACTGCAAACAAAACGAAGGAATGGTTGATATTTAATATGCGAAGACAGCTGCACACCCCTCCTCAATCACCTGGCATAAATTGTATAGAAAATTTATGGCATATCTTCCATCAGAATGTGAGAAAGCATCACATTGCTGGAAGACACCATTTGAAGCAAGTACTGGTCCAAGAATGGGAAACAATCAGTCTTGACTCGGTTAAAAATTTAGTCCACTCCATGCCCAGATGTCTACAAGGCAATTATTGATGCCAATGGACTTTTTACGAAATATTAAATTTATATTTATTCTCAAAATAAAAAAATTATCAGAAGTATGCACATACTTTTTGCCATTTTTTCATTATTTTTTAATTTATCCCCATTAATCTAAAAAGTTAATTATTGTTAACATATAGAATTGTTTTGGTTTTAAATATACTTTTTATTAATGTGAAGTTTAATGGATTATTATTTCCCTTATGACTGATAGTTTTATAAAAACTTGGTGTGCAAATACTTTTTGACACCACTGTACCTAAATATCTCACATTTTCTAATAAATAACAAAATTCCCCCAGAGCAAAAAGAATGATTGTCTCACCTCTTAAAACATTATGGAGCATTTGTTAAATTGATACTGATGGATTCAAGCCAGAAAATTCAATGGCTCAGCTATTTATACTTCTTAACTTGAAACGTTAGTTTTTGCTTACAAAAAGATTAAAAGTTCTCATTTTAGATTAACAAGCTCCCTGAAGGGAGACAAAGATATGTTATACAACCCAGTTGTTTTAACATAGCTAGGCCAGAGCAGGTCCATATACACTCCCCATCAAAAGTATCGCAACACTTTGAAAATTTGAATTTTACAAAAACGTCTCGTTCTTTTCATAATAAAGAAAGGTTCTGAAGTCTGTAATAAGCATTTTTAAACTGGACATAAACAAGTAATATTAAAATAAATTATAATATCTCTTCCAATAAACAAAAATGAAAAAAAAGAAGAAAATCTCGAGGACTATGGGCGTTGCAGTACTTTTGACGGGAAGTTTATTTCATACGGATCTGCAGTCACAATGCAAATTGGGAGAATTTAACACTAGGCTCACACATTCAGATGTTTTCATAAACAATAATTTTGGCAAAAACGGCTTTCAATCCAGTGTTTAGCTGAGGACTGGATTTTCAATTTATATATAAACTACAATTTGATTAAAAACTACTCAGTACGAATTCGAATTGTCAAAACACTAGTTAATCTAATCCTAATCATTAGTCTAATAACTAACAAGATTTAGGCATCCATTGCCTTATCTATTAATTATAGTGGGATGAATTATTATAATTTAAAATAGTTATGGCTATGTACTCCTTGAAATCATGAATTCGACTTAAGTTTTGGAATGAATAATGAACAATAACGAGAGATATTCACTATTGAGCCAGTAATAAAGAGTTAAAATGAATTTGATCAATAATATATTTAAAAGAAGCAAAGGAGCTAAGTATTAAAGACACATACAAACACTAAAAATACTTTCCTTAGGGAATAAAATAATTATTCTATATCATTATAAATTGTACATATGATTTCCTACCTGCACTCTTTAAAGCTTTTTCTTTGGCTAGTCTTTCATCTCGGGCAGCTTTTTCACGAGTTTTTATGTCCTTTAAGGCCAATTCTTTCTTAGTGTACCTACTCTGCCAAAAGGCTCCATAACTGAGACCAGCTATCAGCATGGTATATCGACCAAACTACAGGAAAATACAAAGCTAATTCAAATGATTTACCATTTTAATATATCAATCATAAACATGTAGTTTAGGTTGTATAATAGTTTATTTTTTGGAAATGAAATATTCACAACTCTAATTTTATTCTGTAACAGAGAATACCAACATACGTTAATGTATTATCGAAAAATAAACCAAGCAGATACTTTATTGGATAGTCACTTACCCGAATAAGGGGAGAAACATTTACTGGAGGAGCGAAATTGGTCGGCATATTTAAATAGATGAATCCCAGAGAATGAAAACTTCAAGGAAAGATTGAAGAAAACCTTAACAGCTGATAATCAGTTTAGGTAGCACATCTTATCACACTAATAATAATAATTCTTAAAAACTTGGTAGTTTAGCAATTGATGATATATTATCCGAAGAAAAGCTGCAAATAATTTAGTTTTTTTTGCAGTTGCATGTATTATATTCATATACAGATTTTAAAGAGGAGGAAAAGAATGAAGCTAGCCCAAAGTTCTCCCCCCCCTAGCGATTATATTTTTAGGGTATAGTATAAGATGAGTGAAACTGATTCGCCTTATTAAAACTGAATAAGCTGTGAATTAAAACTTATGATTTAATATACATTGTCGGTGAGGATTGAATGTTGGACTCAAAAGGTGGAAGGTATTATTCTATAAGAGTTAATGAGAGTTGAAATTTATTGTGAGTTTTTAAACAACGGATATGTGAATTAGAAAGTTCTTTCGCATAACCTTTCAACGTAGGGGAGGGTTTAGCTATGACAACTAATTTTCTCTAATTATTTGGTTAAACATAAATTAGCAAGAAAGATCCAGTTAAAACTTATTATTAAAGTTATTTTCGATTGATATACAAGAAATAGGTTGATCATCCCTACTTCTGTTCAGATTTGTTTCGTTCTGTTGGCCATTATACTACACTTATATTTAAATATGTACTATACCGTCTTTCGATATTTCTAGTGTGGGAGCAAACTTTTTTTGGTACATACTACCAGATCAAAAAGTCACCCATGCAGGGATTTGGCGATCGTGCTTACCATCCAAGAACAGTTTTATGTATTCGAGGTATTGTATGTGGCCATGTGCTTTCTGTTTCTGTCAAATTTCGAGTCCAAGTACTTATTATTTGCTGATCATTTATGACATTACTAGTCGGTGACGATCCCTGGCCTCCTTCTTTCTTCTCTGGTTTTTGCAGCGGTCATTCGGCTCCTATCTCTCAGAATATCCCTCCCGTCTCGGTCCACGCCATCCAACCACCTCAGTTTCGGTATCCCCCTTCTTCTCGTGTTGAAGCTTAGAGTAGGTAGGTTCTGTAATGTGACAAGTGTACGCAGAGAGGTTCTGTCAATGTCTTTATGAGAATGTCCTCATAATCCATTCTAGCCACATAGTCAGCTGTCTTCCAATCTTTAGGGATTAAACAACATCTGCTTTATTGTATTTTGAGTAAACCTCGTTGTTTTACTTCTTCACCAGTTTCCATCAAGATATACTCCACCAATGATTCTTCAAAGGATTTTTCTCTCAAAGACTTGGAGGTCATGCTCAATCTGTTTGGTTACAGTCCATGTCTCCGATCCACACAACACAACTAGGCGGATTGTGACACCTGTTAGCCATCCATATTCTCTGCTTTACCTCGACCTCAGGTACGTTATCCTCAGTCACCGTTGAACCCAAATAAGTGAATTAGTCTACTTTCTCGAAGTTAAAAGGGCCAATATGGATGGTCTCGCCAGGTCAGGATGATTCTTCTGTGACCATGAGCTTGGTCTTCTCCCCCTTCACCTCTAGCCCAAGTGTTCTGGCGGCCTCCAACAGGGGTAAGAATCCCCAATAGAAGGATACAATCTTCCCATCTAGTGGCATCAAAAGACCGAAATAGTATGTAGTTTTCAGAAATATACAGTCAGAGCATTAATGAGAACTTGAATTCTTCTCAAAGGGGTAGGTTTTTAGAACGAACCCATAGGTAAATAGTACTTTATCGGAAGGTTTTAATATATAACTAACAAAACGAGGTCAATTAGAAAACAATAAACGTTATTCCACCATTAAGTTATTTTATTGTTATCCATCCACTGGTTTGTCATGTGGGCAAGACATTTGGTAAACGAATTGAATCAGAGTCCTTGTCGGTCTTCCGCTCATCAAACCTTTTCTTAAGTAAGGGTGATAGTCGTCCATTGCTGTCATTCCAACACCGGTTATGTCAACATGGGCGAAGTCTAATGGAGGAATGAATTCCTATGAAAAATGACAACAATTTCAACTCAAATTTTAAATTAAAAAAGAAAAGGAAAATTAAAAAATAGTAATAATAAAAGTTTGCCTTTAAAAAAGCGGCTGCCAGACAAGAGCCGCCTCCTCCTCCCTTACCGACGTTGCTCACATCCACTCCAAGGTAATCTACAACAACAAATTAAACCAAATGTAATTATAAGCGAATTCGTGATTTCGCCTATGAATTGATGATATGATACTGTGTACCTCTATATTAATGATTTATTGTAGAGATATTAAATTTTAGGCATACCTGTAACCTGTTTGGTAAAGTACTTCCAAAATGGAAATCTCCAGACTCTATCTCCTGTTTCAGATCCAGCCCTTTTTAATTCCCTCCAAACTACATCTGAGGTAGAAAATACAGCTGAACACCCTGCACCTACAGCTTTCCTGATTCCGGCTGTAAACGTTAAATTAGTCGTTATGCGTTTAAAGATATTAGAAGAAAGATTACGATGCTCTAGATTCCTCGAGAAAGTCCCAGCTCATAAACTCCACAAACATATATAGAAAGATAAAAATTGATAAGAGTCAGTGTGTGTTGAGTACGCATTGGGGTCGAGCTAGAATATTTAGAAATTCGAAGAGATAATTTAATGCACGTCAAAACAGTGTTTGTAATAATTGAAAGAGTTATGCAAAACCAGGTAAAGGACTTTGGATAGCGGTTTGTGTTGTACAAAACATTCCATGTACTTACAGTTATTTATTAGTAATCGTTTATTAAAATAGTTTCGGTTTTTCTGAAATTTAAGTCTGGAATTGTTTAGGGTATAAGAAAAAAACCCAGACAAAACCTGTACCTCTACAACCCATGGTGTCTTAGGTTCAATGCATGGTAGATACTGTAATGTTTCATGGACAACGGTTTTGCAGAGATGTGATTTGTCTTTTGAAATAAAACGATAGTAAAATAGCTAAAAATATATTAAAACTATAAATTGCAGTTTATACTTACGGGTAAACGTGCCAACATCTATAATCAGACAAGGTTGGAATGCGCCTGCGTAACATAGAGTATCAGCGAGAATTACTCTACCTTCGTTGTCTGTATCCTGAACTCTAATTGCACGACCATTCATTGCTGTCACAACGTCTCCTGGCTTAATGGCCATCCCCCCTGGCATATTTTCACACAGGGGTACGAGACCTGAATAGATATGAAGAGAGTGTAATTTGTTAATTCATCAAATCATTTCTGCAAACACGCTAAATGGTCATGCTTTTCTTAATTTATTTATTTATTTTTATAAAGTGTAAATATTTAAAAGTGTCTACAAACCCATAACATTGACAGGCAATGCCATCTGAGCTATCGCCCTAATCAAACCAACTACTACAGCAGCGCCTGCTAAGTCGGCTCTGTGTTCTGACATGTTATCGCAGGGTTTCAAGCACAATCCTCCAGAGCCGAATGTTATTCCTTTACCTGATTAACATAACAGTCATAAATTCCTTTACATAAGAGATTACATAATTGTATTATTGAAAGTATTCAACAAAACCTATAAAAACAACAGGTTTATCATCGACTTGTGCGCCACAATAGGCAATTTCTAAAAATAGAGGATGTTCACAAGAGCCTTTAGAAATTGATAAAAAAGCAAACATTTTCTTGTTTTCAATCCAATCCCTGTCCCTTACTTCAATTTGTATTCCGCAAGGACAGAGTACGTCGATGGCCACCTGTAAATTGTTAAAAATCTGACTGTTTCATTCCTTCTACTAATCTGCGTAAAAACACAATTATATTCAGTTTAAATATGTTACAACTTAGCTATAGGCCACTTAACATCGATGTATGAATTTATACAACTAGCAAAATTGTAGCTGTTTTTACTTTGCAATCACGAATAAATTTAGAGATAGCTTTACTTGAAAAGAAACTTATAGTTATGTTTATAAACTATGTTATGTTTATAAACTTATAGTATAAACTAGCTATACAGAGGATTATATTTTTTATCAAACCTGAGTGAAAGCGGTAGGATTCATTATATTCGAAGGCGTTTCTTCTAGTTTTCTTGCGATGTTCTGCGATTCTGCTTTTACAACCCCTCTTTGCCAAGCGTCCTTATGTAATTATTTGTATAAATTTATTAATATAACTGAAAAAAGTTATCTAATATATTATAATATATAGTTTAAATCGGTTTAGAAAGGATTTGATGCAGTTCATGTGAACTGTCAAATCAACATTGGGAATGTTAATTCATAATAGCCTATTACACAAATCAAACATATTTTGTTATTGCTGTTATTGTTATTACACAAATAACAATGTTTTTTGTTGACTTCATGCACATGGAAAAAGAAATTGATATTTGTATGAACTGGTGAAATTACACGAGGAAAAATTTGTGTGGCATTGTGACAAATCATGTTGTACCCAAGAGTTATAGTTATAGTTTTTAAATTACCATCTGAAAGTCACGTTACGATCCTTGGAAACAGTGCAGAAACCATTAATAAAATGGTGAGAAAGGATCACCTGTGGTATAATGGTTAGCATAACAACATTCAATTCCCAAGATCGCGCGCTCGTAGCCACGCACAATTTTTTAAATAGAATAAAAAAAAAGCGGCCTTAAGATGAGAAAAATGTCAAACTATTTACGTTTCGTAGTCGGCAGTATTTTATCTATATATAGCATTATTAAAAGCTGAATACATTATGAGTATAAACATGCTTGTATCAGAAACTATCAATCAAATTTGAACAATTATTTTCGTCTAAAAGAGTGGTATTTAACATCACAACTTCAAAAAATATAAACTTTTTAATTGTGACGTGTAGTTGCTATAATTTAATTGTAGTTACGTTTACTTAAAAAAATATTGAACGCGGGTCACTTATTAGTTTTTAAATAAATCAAGGACATATAACAAGTAATGATTGAATATTAATACTTATCTTCACCACAAAACTGTTCTATTTTAACACTAGCACTCTGAGATTCCTTGGTTTTGAGATCCTCATATTTCCATGTGGCAAGAACGCCTGCCTCACTGGAAGCTTCTGCAGATGAGAATTCTTCCATTAGAATTGTACCGACTCCCTATACATCGCATTTCCTCAATAATTAAATCAGCAATCGTTATACTGAATTATAAAGCATAGAGTAAAAAAAAGAAGATTTAACATAGTATAATACCTCTTCTTGCAAGTACCTAGCCGCAAGACCAGCTCCTACTCGTATGTTCTCTTTATTAAAATCCATATCTTCCATTTCATTGTATCCAACACCTTCCTTCCCAAGGCCCGCTACAGCAATGGCGTAAAATTCTTGACTAAGATTTGTGAAAACGCGGGCTTCGCCCTTTTTTAAGCCAGACCTTAATAATAAATTATTTTTTTTAACTATTGTAATATAAAACACACACATATGTATATATTAAAATACATGCAGAAACACTTTATTGATTAAATGTTTAATTTATACTTAAGCCGTATTTACCCGATACACTTGTATCATCAGGAGATAAAACAAGCACCATTCATAAAATAACATACTTATCATTAATATGATAAGTATGTTATTATATAAAATATTAATTTGTTATTCATAATATTAATCGACGATCGAATGAGTATTAACCAATCATGACTAGGACGATATACTTTCAATTAGTTAAAAAACCAAGATTATTAACCAAAGTATGTTCCCCTGGTCTATGTGCTTTATTTTTGCGGGTATTTTATAAACGAAGGCAATCACATAACAGTCGTTGCAATGCATATGTCCCATCTTCTTTCCCTATGTTCTAAGCACTCCTGAAAGTTTTCGGCAGTTATGCATTTTAGTCTCCTCGTGGGGTTTCCCCTCATCGCCATTGCATTTTGGAAAAATGAAAAAGTCAGAAGGGGTGTTTGCCTCGAGGAACAAAGTCGTGGTGATCAACACCTTGATTTTCGATCTGTTTTTTCTAATTTTTTTGTCCGTGCTCGTTGTTTTCGTACCACTCCTTCCTTTTTCCAAGTTTTACCAAACACTTCTTATAGAGTCGTTGCTTAGTTATTTCGTTAATTTCCATTGCGACTAAGATTGCCAGGTCGCCAAATCTAATAGCCGAACAGACCAGCCTGTTTGGCCGGACGTTTGGGTAAAAAAGCCGAACACCTCACATTAGTTATAATATTACCTATTATATTATAATAATACCTATCAATATTAATAGGTAAGACAAAAAAATTGTTTGAACAATCAAGCTTTTTTTATTATTACCATAAATCTAGTTAAATTCTAATGAAAAATAAATAAGACACAGTTTATTTTAGCCGGACACGCAATCAAAAAGCCTATGTCCTGCTTTATCCGGACGCCTGGTAACCCTAATTGCAACAAACAGCTAAATAATGCACAACTGGAATAAGCGCTAGTGGCACATTGCGTATAGCTTCTATCATAGAACTGACCGCTTGGCTTGTTAGGGAGCACGTGAGTTAGTTGGCGGTGCTAAACATTGCGTCGTAGTCGCCATAACGGATCAGTTTTTGGGAGCACGATATCCTTATGTTCCTGGTACATCGATTTTATAGTCTTCTGCTGCATTATAGATTTTCTTCTTCTTTTAGGAATCCCAAATTTCTTTCCGAGTTACCTAATCGAACTCTACCTCCAGATATGGATGTCTCCTTATCCAGCACAACTCAACCTCCTAAGAGGCTGCTGCGGCTTTGGCCTACAGACCGTTTCGGTCCAACAGGCGAATAACCTTAATAGGCTGATTGTTCTCGTCAACTATAGTAGCAAAACCTCGCATGGTATGTGCATCCTACGTACAATCCTGAGGACGATAACCCCTAAGTTGTATCCTCCTATCAAGCTAGGATGTGAATACCTCCGATAGCAGATATCCATTCTGGCTCTATCGCGAATACCCTTCGCTGGGCATAATGCAGGATGACACTTCTATATTTCACTCCACCGCATCTTAGTACCTACAATATCTGTATTGATACTCTGATTCAAAATTGGATACACATTGTTTTAGGTCGTAATCTCAACGATTCGTGAATTACTAAAAAAATACTAAGATAATGTTTTTATATTCACACACGGATCTTTTGTAGGATGCAAGAATAATGCGTACATTTCGGCTCCTTATTTAAGATCGACAGAGAAGTTGTCAAGATCACGTTTTGCATGTCAACTTTTGCTGGATCAATTTAATAACGTTTAATTATTCATCGACTTGAGATAAAGAGTATGCATTATCATATTACCTCTACTTGTATGGGATCGCAAACCATCGCTGGGTCTTTATCGTAACAAAGGAGTTAAGATCTTCATGTTGAATGATAATAGTTGACCTTGATAGAATATATGGAAGAGAATGGTCCGGGTGGAGGTCAATAAATTTCTCCTTACCTAAGAAAAATTTAATGACCTCCACCCGGACCTTTCTGTTCCACGAGTTAAGGTCTTCTTATAAATCTTAGGGTAAAATTTTCCCATTTTCAATTAGAAAGGACTATTAAAGAAGTTCGTCTTGATGTGTACTGCACAGTGCTTTAAACACACATACAACTTAATGATTTCTCATCTCACCCTTGATTGGTCCCATTTATTTAAGGCCGTGATATCTCTTACACGACATAGAACAACGCTGGATCTGGTCTGAATTAGTGTTTAATGGTCCCCCTTTAGACATATATTGTACAGTAATGGCGTGAATTTACGTCTATTTCTAATCTTACAGCAGACTCACCCTCTTATCAAGTGTTTTATCTTCCCTCCCAGCTTGTCATCATAAGCTGCTCCGGTCCTAGTTAGATTCAGCTCACCAATGTCACATCCGTCATAAGCACCAATCACCAAACCTTTCTGCAAGTATCATATTACATTGACCGATCATAACACATTGGCTGTGACCGATGCTTGGCGTACCTTACACATATTGGATATTAGTGGTTTATATTTCATAATTTATACCGTTGAGTATTTCTTCACCTTATTGAATATAAATATTGGTGTGAAATGAACTACTACACTTACTTGAGGTTTCGCTCGGTTTTTTTAGTTCTTAGAATTTTCGTGATAATTCCTTGGCATATTAAATTTAAAAAAATAGTGAAATCAAGTAGTGCTCTGAAATATCTTAATAATCTTTTATTAAAACGGATTGTAATACATGTAAAAGATGCTTATGTTCATTAAAACAATAAAGTGGGACGTTAAGTAGAAGAGTAAAGAAAAAATATAATCAGAATAATTAAAAATAAATAAGTTACATAACTCTAAAAATGGGCCCTAAACATTATAGATTTCCGTAACACAATAAGAATTTTTTAAGAATGGTAAATGTACCATATAGGTGAATGTTTAGACCTCACAGGAAAATAAGAGCACCTATTTTATAAGATTTTTTTATGGTTAAATAAATAAAATAGTGACTAACTAAACAGCAGTGAAAAATTACGTCCAGCTATCCATCACTCGTGAACGAGAGGCATTCGATACCTCAGTATCGATTTGGTCACTATTGATAGAGCATAGAAGTATTTGTGTGGTAGTTTTATTCAAGTTTTCTCATAACCATAATAAAGAGCATAAAAACAGCAATTTTGGTGCTAAGCATGGAAAATAACAACATACAAATAAAATTAACTTAATTTCATATTAATTTAGATTTCATTTTTCTCAAGAGAATCAATACAAATTTGTATCATTGCCTAAGTCTTCTATAATTATTTTATTGAACATTTAATTATTGACTTACCTTATTAACATTACTGCATGTATCAGCAAAACAACGTTTAGTTGTATAGATAAGCGTGTTATTAAATAACTTACTTGATAACAACATTCTGATGAGGTTCCTACTACTACTATTCTAATAAAAAATAAATAAAATTTTACAAACTAATAAGTCATATGGAAATTTAATAAAAGCTTTTTATTCAATTCATCCCAATAATCTGGAAAATTAAGACATTCCTTCTTTACAAATTTTTTTTGTTTAATTTAATTTATTGATATATACAACTATAATAATATTACAACAAGAAAATCTGCTGAAATGTACAATATGGCATGAAAAAACTTGTGGAGAAATTACACATCGGTAGCACTCCAATAAAGTTCTATAGTAGATGGTATCGAGGCCATCTTCTTTTCAGACGCCTCGGAGGGTTATCAGGAATAGTATGAGAAGCAAGTTGAGAGACTAGCGGATTAAGTGTATGGATCGCGTATGGATAGCGGAAGTGTGTATGGATCTTGTCATTGAAGGATATGTATCTAGTTTGGGTCAAACATATGGGATATTAAGATCATAATGGATGAGTTTGTTTGTGGCATAATAAGGAGCATCGAGGATTTTATGAAGGATGTTGGATTGTAAGGATTGGATACGAGATGAATTGGATGGTTTAATAGAGTCCCAAAGCTCAACTCCGTATGTCCAAATAGGTCTGATAACTGTCCTTTACAAATTTAATATGAGTAATGATTAAGTTTTATGCCGGCAGGGGGTAAACAAAATATTTTCTCCCACAAACTGATATCAAACAATTGTGATTAAATTATATCCAATTTAATAGAAAATTTTTGTAATTTAAATTATTATAATAAATTATTTTTAAAATAGATCTATTTCATTTAAGTTATGATAGAATTTGAACAGGCTTAATGAAACATTAATTGAATTTTTTCAATGTCATATCTGTTATTAACAGACTGTTAAGGTGAAATACAATAGCCAAGAAAATGCAGGCCCTTCTAAGGAAAACTGTTTTTGTTTATGTTGATTGAAATTCCAGCATCATGGGGCAAAAAGAAACTAAGCAACTAAAAATTAAAGATAAAAGGTTGATGTGTTCTTTAAGAATTTGTGACAGGAGTGTGATGAAAGTGAAGGTGGCAAACAGCTGGGTGGAACAATGAGGTTCGTCATTGCTTCAGTAACTTCATTTATTTTATTTCTTTTCTGTATTTATTCCAAACATATACATCAATTAATATTTATTTTTAGGAACAAGGCCGAGAGGCCGCCCTAGGCTGCGATGGTTGGATAGTGTTGAAGAAGATGCAAGGACCAACAAATAAAAATTAAACTGCTCGGAGTACGGAATTGGAGAGCAGCTGCACTTGACCGATTAAGCTGGCGGAAGCTGCTTGAGGAGGCCAGGACCCAGTAATGGGTTGTTGCGCCGATTGAAGAAGAAGAAGAATATTCATTTTTTAGTTCATTATTTTACAGTTCTTATTTATTTATATTTCAGTGGCAAATCCATGAGTGGTGCCTATCCCAAACTTTTTGGTTTCCAAGTTTCTGGCTTTCTCTCTTATTCTTTATTACATGATTATTGTGATTTGGACCTAGAACTTGTACAAAGGCTATTAACTTTGTCTTAACAATCTTATTATAAATTAATTTTTAAAAAAATCTGTACCACTACAAATTATGAAGGGCCTGGGGTTCAGTAAATGGAATAGACAAACTGCTTTTTTGGAGAATGGTTGTGCAGGGAGGTGATTTGTCCTAAATCATGCTTAAATGCCAGATTTCCCCTCTTATTTTGGGTACCCACTTTATAGAGGCTGGGTGAGCCCCTGGAGGGTTCTAGATCCCATAGGATCCATCTTCAGCCACTAACAGATTAAATAAAAGTCTGTCAACGAGCAGGATTTGAATCTAGGACATTCGACATGGCAGCTCTACCACCGAGCCACTCCGCTCTCTTGTAATAAATATTGAGACGATTACGTTTCCATTGTTTTTAAGAACCTAGCAATAAAAGTGGCGATCTCGACGTTATATATTCGTTGGTGAGTAGCTCTGTTTATTTTATTATTCCTTTGATCATCAATGAACAATAGATCAATCATAAATGATTAATTAATGCTTAGAGTGGAACCGATTGAAGAAGAGAAGGTGGCTGTAGAGTCAGCGTTGATGCCTAGTTTTTATAGGGAATAGTCGAACTTATGGTTCATACAGGTTGTGGCGTTTTTGCAAAATTACAAAATCTAGAGAAAAATTTGAAATGGATTGGACTTCAGCACGTTCCAAAAATTCGCCAACCTGGCTTGAATTAAAAGCTAGCCAATAAATAGTTTAAAATAATTGATTTATAAATATATATATAAATAGAAAAACTAGGGAGATAGTGCATACAGTAAAAAGTAGATGAATAGAACATAATTTTAAAGAGCTAAATGGAATTAAAAACAAAAATAAGTTATTACAAAATTTATTATCAAAAAGGCATAGTTAATGCACACATATTTTTACAAAAATATTTACAATTATACAAAGTTCTATTATTTGCGGACGCAAACAATATACTATTTTTAAAGTTTTACTTACTCTTATGTTACTTATATTAAACAATCATACTTATTGCTAAGAGCTTTGTACTATACAATTATTTTTCAATGGTAATATTATTGTCAAAACTACTAGTATATTATAAGCAAAACATTTTCACATAATTAAAAAATTTTTTTTTATAAAAATACCTTATAGGAAATTCAATATAAATAAATAATCATGGCAGAGTCCTTTATAATATTAGATAAAAAAATTGAGTAGCTCAGTTGCAAATGTTTATTCATAAATAAATAAATATAAATTTATTGGATATAAATTTTCAGGAGCATGTAAAAATTTAACTATATTTAATACATCAAAAGGAAAGTCATTTATTTGAATTTATTTTTGACAGGATGGTTTAAGTAAGGTCTAACTTGTTTTATGATAAAAATAGATCTCATAACTGAACTACCCAATTATCTTAAAACAAATATTTCATATAGAATAATCTCTTACTTGATACTTTTCATACAATAACTTTGAAAGACATAACCAAATTAAAAATATATTCAATTAAATTAACAATAATTTCAGTTGTAGTACTAAAATTTTAAAATATTCTGTCTTGGTGTGCATTTTCTGAATATTGCTATAATTAACTGATTCATAAAGATATGATGAAATGAAAGTTAACAATTATACAAAATACAGCCATTAATCAATAAGTCTCTAAATTTGAATACATTAAGGTATGCTTATAATAGAAGTATAACTATATTTAGAAAACATTTGTAACATAATTATGAAATATTTCAGTAATTTATATTTCATTTTATTATTCACACATCAACCCGTAATAGGAATAATAAGATTATGTACTTCATACATAATATAAATTATAAAGTAGAGTTTTTTTTCTAGACTGGAATAGGAATGGTAACAAATATCAGTTTTAAGCGCTTAGATTAAGCTTTCTTAGATGTACATATTTTTATTTTGACCATTTGAATATTCAAAATAAATTATGATTTTTGGTGTACAAGTAACTAACTATTAGTTTTGATATTATATTGACTTTGTGTATATTCTTGTACCACTTTGAAAATATACAAGCATTGAACTTTGCATACTGTGTCATTAGCAACTGCATCAGGAGTGTAGTTGTGAAGAAGTGAAATACAGTTCTTTACTTTTATCGACTGGCAGATGGGCTAAAAATTTAATATAAATATATAAATATGAATATATACAATAAATATATTGTAAGCTCATAAAGAGAATTATTGAGAATTTCATATAAATCTATAAATATTATAAAACAAAGTCCTCAGGCGCGTTTGTTCGCGGTAAACCCAATAACTACTGCACGGATTTTCATGCAGTTTTCACCAATAGATAGAGTGATTCACTAGGAAGGTTTAGGTATATAATTTGTCGAGGCTTTGAGTAAATGGGTTGGAATATTGATGAGTTTCATCAAAGATGATACATGCCTAATCCTGTGCAATTATCTAACATGCAAGATAATAAATTTGTATATAAAGAAAATATTTTTTTTTTGTTTCGTTTTTATTTTTATAATTTCTATATAATAAAGTACATTAGCTGAGATGGGAAGAAAGAAAATCAAGACTCCCAAAGAAGCCTAACCAATGATATTCACGTGGTCCTTAGTGGCCGATAAGTGATAAAAAAATTATACGTTACACAGACAAATTATGTAGGCATAATATGCCTTATTACCCAAGCAAAGCTGCGGTGGGTCGCTAGTAATCAGTGAAAACAAGATGGCAGAAAAAATTAGATATGGTAGTTCCTGTAGCAGTTTCATTTGCATTATAATTTGTATAAATCTAAATTAACTTTGTATTCCAATTTGAGACGAGAAAAAAAATGGATTGATTGGTAGTTGGAAAATGTAAAGTAGAATCTTTACAGTTTTAAAATTATTGAGTAGATCTGTTTAGCAGGAAGGATAATGCCTTTTCAATGTCAGGTGTTCATGGTTACTTTTAGACATGAGAATAAAAAAAAAAACAAAGCACAATTAATGAAGTCAAGGTCAGAATATTAAAATACTGCACAATGCTACATATCACAGATTAGGATATGCATTATTTTGCTAAAAATTTTGAGGTAACAATCAATTGATAATTACTGCCAGGGGAATTTGGCTTTGTATGTGGAACAAACTATGATTAAATCTTTGCTTGGCATGACATATTTCCTCCGGTCAAATAATTATTATAATTCAGATAAGAATTCATTACTTAGGATGCATAACTGACATAAGTCAGGAGGTAATAAGAAAGGCCATGAATTACTTTAACAGTACTCTTCATTTAGAATAGAAATTGAAACTTATTTTTTCTGTTTATCAAATAAATATAAAACAAAATCAATAAATAAAGTAAATCAAAATTGTTTATTTTTATTCAGTCATACCCCTTCTTTGGTACAGGTACAGGAAACACAGGGTGAAATATTAATCGTCCTTCCAGTATCAATGCTAATATTTTCTATAAAACATGATGCTCTTTCCTTCCATTGTGTTAAATCGATTTGGGGAATTGTTTTACACTTAACTCGAGGATTCCTATGAAATATATGAATATGGTATTAAATAAATGGTATTAAAATATATATATATATTTTTTTTTTATAAGTGAATTCGGAACGATATTTTCTTACATAAAAGGATCGGGTAGATCTAAAACAGCCCTCTGTATTGTGTAAATATTGTCGAGATTATTACAGAACAGTGCTGCAATTGTCATCTTCCTTATTTCTGCTAATTGGAGAGGGGTAAACCTTGTAAATTCTTGGTCATTTTCATACCTTTAAAAATATTAAATATTAAACTATTATTAAATATTATTATATTTAACTTATTAAATATTATTATATTAAACTATTATTAAATATTATTATATTTAACTTATTAAATATTATTATATTTAACTTATTAAATATTATTATATTTAACTTATTAAATATTATTATATTTAACTTATTAAATATTATTATATTTAACTTATTAAATATTATTATATTTAACTTATTAAATATTATTATATTTAACTTATTAAATATTATTATATTTAACTTATTAAATATTATTATATTTAACTTATTAAATATTATTATATTTAACTTATTAAATATTATTATATTTAACTTATTAAATATTATTATATTTAACTTATTAAATATTATTATATTTAACTTATTAAATATTAATGTATTATCATGCCTTTAAAATATTGTTTAATATGCACTTATATAATTAGAATATAATAGTAATATCAGTTAAAAAGTTTTTATTAGTGATCTTATTTTTTGGTAGTTAATTATTGCTTAAAATTAATAATGTTCATTTGAACTAACTCAGGAAAAGTAAACAATAAAAAGAATAGTTTCATAAAAAGAATAGCTTAGCTCATCTGTAGTTAATATACATAAGGAAATAAAATTAAGATTTTAAGCTTATAACTCTTAGATTAAACTCTTAACTCACACTAAGAAAAAAGAACGTGGAAGAAAGTGGTCCCGGTAGAGGCCACAATGAATTTCTCGTAGAATTGGAGAAAAACTTTATTGATTAGCCAACGTTTCGACCTACTTTGTAGGTCTTCATCAGGGCTGTAGGGGAGGGGAGCTGGGGAGGGGGGTGTTAGGTCTGTAGGGAATGTGTTACTAGCTAGTAAGAACCTAACACGCCCATAGCTCTCCCCCCCCTCCCCCACACAGCCCTGAAGAAGACCTACAAAGTAGGTTGAAACGTTGGCTAATTAATAAAGTTTTTCTCCAATTCTACGAGAAATTCATTGTGACTTCTACCCGGACCACTTTCTTCCACATATATTATCAAGGTCAACAATTATCATTCAATAAAAAAAAATAATTAATTTACTTTTTTGAATCCAATGTTTTAATAAATATAAATATTAAGTCAAAAATATATATTTAAAAAGTATTTAAATGCCAGACGAAATATTCAAAAGTTTTAATGAAAGCTGAAAGTTTGTTTGGGATATAAGGTTTATTATTATTTATTCTTTTCAGAATCCTAATTTCAAAGTGAAAAGATCAGTTTCAATTTGAAATGATAGTGTATTGTTAAGAACAGGGAAAATCTATGACTATAGAACTTTAAGTAAGATTATTGACAATGTTTGACCTCTGAAAAAATTATGACAAAGATTGATTCCACCAATAACAGTTAAAATATTAAAATAAATTCTTTCAATGGATCAATAATACCTATAATGGGAAATAAAATATATTCTCCAGAAAATCAATATCAATATGCTAGATGTTGCTGTTGCACCTACCAAAATCTATCACATCTTCGTATCCTTGAAAATTGGTTGCCAATAATACATGCAAATGTTGGTCCAATGACTCCTCCGTGTAATGGATATTCACTCATTCCTCCAGGAAAGAAGTCGATATCGTCAACATGTTCATACAACTCACTTAATTTGGCAACAAGTGGTTCAGAAATGGTATCCAATAAATCATTAAAATTGTTGGCCCTTTTTAATCCACAAGCTTCACGATAAGCATTATAACCACTCACGCCGTGATCTCGAGCTGAGGATAAGTTTATATAAATCAATTCAATTAAAATTTAAAGAGGTAAATAACTCGTATAAATATACTATATTTTTGGAAATTATAATATAAATATATAAAATATTGCTTACCTCTTTGTATATTTAAAGAAATCAAATCCATTCCTGAAAATGGTCTACTTTTATTTTCAAATAAATGCTCAGTGACTTCCTTTGTTATAAAGTTATCTAATGTTTCCATAGGAGTATCAATAAGGCCTAATAAGATTTCATCAATAATACCTGGTGTGTAAAGGACCTAGAAATAAAAATAAAACAAAAACAATAGTAAACTATTGTAGATAGTTAAAATTCTGAAATTAAGACATTATTTGAAATTAAAATTGCAAAATAAATAAAACCTCAGGGTTGAAGAAATGATCTCGCAGCATTACAAATGTTTCTTTTTCAATATACTCAGGGGAGACTCTTCTAAATCCTGGTCGCAGTAAACTGTGCCCGAATCTAAAAGCTCCTGAAGAAAACTCATTTACAACAGTTACATCACATGTCGAGTCATAGCCTGAAATGATTTAATTGTTAAATACTATGTTTATTGATATAACATAAATAGTTATCAAGTATATAAGTTACATATTATAAGATAGTAAAACATAATGTGCTAGTAAGTTATAATGACTGTTTCTGTGATTATATTTCTTAACCTTTAAAATATCCATCGAAAAGAAGATCGAGATTGTATTTTTTTATTGCTTCTCTTCCTAGGATCCTTGGTAGAAACTCTGAGAATGTTAGATGCTGATAAACGGCTCCTAAAATTTTTCTTGATTCTTGATATAATGTTTCATCTGACCAATGAGGATTGATCTTTAAAAGTTCATGGGCTATCCTATTATGTTCCCGAACCCAAACAGTATGTAAAGATCCTAAAGCAGGTTGCTCGCTAGCTCTGGCATCTCCTGCAATAGACATTGTATGATGTATCCTCATACTTGATAAATATAAAATAGAAATATTTTAAAAATTATAATTTGAACATGATAAAGAGGAAATTGCAATAGTCATAAGGAAATTTCATGAAGTATGACTTCCTAAAACAATAAATACACTGAAGTTATCAATTTTAGTAAGGATGGCATGACTAAATCAGATTGAATAAGTAAGTAACTTTTTAATCAAATAAGTTTCGAGTTCAGTCTCGTTTAAAACAAGGAAATTCTTCTGAGGACACAGAACTAAACCTATGGCATTAAAGAAAGACATATCATGAAATAATCAGGTTTATTATTATATTTTTAATAAATTTTATTGTAGGTACTATTGCTATATCATTCATAATTGCCTGAGATCCTATACAGAACTCCAAATCTTTTCCTTATTTTCATGTTGTAATTGTATGCATTTTACGCATTTTGATAGATGATTGATGCTCGAAAATAATGATCTGTTATTATACAATCTGGTGAAAAGGAAATACTATAATAATTTATTAGTTGTGCCTTGAACTTTTAATTAACCAATAGAGCTGGTAAGCCCTAAGAGCAGGCAATGTCTCTGAACCGTATCAGCAGAGAGTTGCCTGGACTTTAAGGGTTAATAAGGACCCTAGATAGAGACACTAATGGCCTAAAGTATCTCAAAATGAACAGTACTCATAAGTAGAATGATGAATAAACATGTTTTCACTTACCTGCATTGAAGCAAACTCTTGTCCGAGATCTACATTCAGGATTCGATATTGATTCTGGAAGCAAAGGTTTACCATGAGGTACTCTGGTGACATTAAGTTTTCCACCAGAAAAACTTCTTAGAATTCGAGCTTCACAATTATCACTTCCATAAACATAGCTTAAATCAAGATATGCTGTAAGTTGATTCATTTGCTCTCTGGGCCCTGAAAAAAAGATAATATATTGAATATATCTACAGCTAACAGTAAGATCTCAATAGTAACTTTCTGAGAGTAAGTAATCTGTTTCTGGCCAGCTTTCAGAGCAATGTCCATCATTGATTGCAATACTTGAGAGGCTCTTAGAAAACTTAATGTAAAAATAGAATAGATTAAAATAAAACAAAAAAATCAGAATAGAGTCAAATGGAGCACACATTGGTAGATTTGTCTGATTCACAAAATTTGGTTGATACAATAAATGGAAAGATTATTATAATGCAAAATACCCAGTTGTAAATTAATGTCAAGAACATTTACGAAATAATTGGTTTGGTTTATCATGTAATTTGAATTTGATTTCTTTGGCCACGGTGAAAATTTGAATGTGATGACAATTTAAGTATACACCATGAATGTAAATACATATAATTATTTTTTAAAATCTATTTATCTATTTCTTACAGCAATAAATACTATTTTTTACTAAAAAATAAGAACAGTCAAATGAAAAAACCTTAAGTTTTTGGAAAATAAACTAAACAGACCTAATTTTTATGTATAAATTACCTCACTTCATTTTATTGTAAAATTCAGAGGAACGAACCTAAAGTTTGCTGGCCTGGCATGGACCTGGTTGCAGGTATGCAAAGTCTCTTCCCAGTTTGTGGATCCTTTGAAGGAAAATATGGATCATTATCAGGAATGGGTATTGGGAAACATTCTGGGTGTACTGTGTCCTTAGAATCACAAGAGAGACAATTCAATATTCCTTCATTAATGAAACCTGTAAATAACAAAAAATAAAAATAATTAAACAATTTTACTATTAAAGGAATAAATAAGTCTTAAGATAATTTATGAACCAAAAATTAAGTAATTAAAAAAGTATGCATATTTTCAGTTTAACAATCAATGCAAGTTTTGAAAATTGTGTTTTGCAGATAAAGATTTTATTAAGATAACAATTTTTTTTTTATTGCACTTATTCAAATTTAAAATTCATTTTTTTTTCAGTTTTTATAATTTATAAGCCCACATACACTTATATAACATTCATTAATTTATTTAACAATAAATCAGTTTTAGATTCATGCATACAGATTAAGTAATATAACACTAAAAATAAAAAGCTTTGTGTCGGACTACATTTTTCCCACTAATTGAGGTAAATGAATAAGTAAAACAAGGAATTACAAACAGGAAATGAAAAAATTGCTAATAAATTCTCTCCCTAAATTAAAAAATTAAATCAATTCGGAAAATAAAACATTATTTAAAATGAATAATTACCTTTGTTGACTGGAGTAAAGGTGAGATCATGATCAGTGATTTGTGCGAATTGCATAACCATTAATGAATATCTGGTATGTGGTCTGCTGGTATCACTGTGAATGTTGGTAGAGATCAGTCTAGGACTAGGAAGGGATTTACCTGTCACAGAAAGAGCTCTGGGAGTTCCGACACCTGCAGAAAGATAAAAAATAAGTAATATTTAAATCAAATACGTATGATACCTCAAATATTATATATTTTTAACATCATTATATTAGCTTTGCCTGTATGTATGCAACGGAATCTATGAACTCGATTTTTGGCCACTCTAAAACATCGAATTAAATTGAAGCATTGCAAACTTTTCAATGACAATACAATGGTTTAATAAGTTTGTCTTATGTTCCTGACCATCTTCAGGATTAGTACTTTTTCATATCTTAAGACAAAGTAGTGTTTTGGACCAAGTACTAAGGAAAATTTGTCTTAATCTTTGAGACAAGAATATAACTGGCAAGAATTACGTATATTTTGCTACATGTTAAAGTTCAAAAGAACTAAAAACTCTGTTGTTACTACTCAAACTAAAAGTAGAAACTAGATAATAGTTTAAAAACTAAAATACAGACCTTAATAGAAACAAAAGCAAAAAGGAGAAAATAATTTTCAATAAATTAAAAATAATAGAGGGATGAACGAAAAAACTCGTTTTATCGCAAAAAAGTGTAGGTGCTTGATTTTAAATGTTGTCAATATTTTATTGACAGATATTGGTAAATGGAGAATCATTATGAAAACATCTTGAATACCACTCCATGTTTTTTTACAATAGAATGAATTTTTTTTTTTATTTCTCTATTTTTATTTGAAACTTAATTTTCTACTTTTGTTTCATATTAAGGTGTGTATTTTATTTTTGTAAACTATTATTTTTTAAAGAAAAGAATTTTAATTGAATGAATTAAGACATGTAAATATTTTATTGATAGTGGCAGCATAATTATTACCATCAGTATAAGCAGGAGGCAGAAATCTGTTAAAAGCTCTGAAGCTTTGGCCATAGTCAGGATGTTCAAGATTGTTACACCACCCCGAAATAGTTCTATATTTTTGGGTATAATCACAGGGTAGTGCAGTGTCTAAACATTCGTTGTCTCCAATATCATCGATGAAACTCAAGTCGACAAATGGCAAAGTTGATATGAGGCTTCCAACATCCTTAGTTTCTAAATCTTGAAGTTCCCTGCATTGTTATAAAAAATAATTAATAATTACAATGTAAATAAAATACTTCATATATTCCTTTTTTATTTCAAAATGTGACACGAAAATGAATATAATTCTGAAGATCACTTATTTTAATGATTAAATGATAAATATTGACTAACCCTTGTATGAAGCTTCGTACGATTCTAGATGAGGCAAATTCCAACATCAAAGAGGTATTTGCAATTTTAGCTGCTTGTCGTTTAGGCCGACTAAACCCAAAAGCAGTACCAATTGGTGACTGAGGATCTGCCATGAGATCTAAAAGGAAAACAAATTAAGAAATAAGGTTATGTTAACAAGTTTAAAATAATAGTATTCATCGATGGATAATGATTTATTAGGACATGTTTACACAATATGATAAATACAGAGGTGAGACAGACTGCAGAAAATATAGACCACATTATTTCTCTGTAAACCAAAGTTGGATCCAACTCTTTAATTTAATGGGCAAAGATAAATACAGTTTTGTAGACTATAGAAGATCCTACCCTTGCCCGTCCAATTTTATATGAAAACTCTAACAGAACAACATTTTGGTTTTTGATATATTTAATTAATTTTATTTGGTTACACTTTCCAAGTTCAAATTCTTATTATCACTACAATTTCATTTTGAGGCAATGATAACTTATGGAAGAAGGGATAAACACCTATTTAAAAATAAAATCTTCTATCTGTTTTAGCAAATATACAATGAAATAAAGGGATACTTTATTTTTATGCTTAATTTTGTTAATATACTTAATATTTTTGATTTTGGTGTCTTGATAATGCCTGAATAGGCGAAACGTCGACTGGTAAGTAGGTGTATTTTTGAAACATAAGGCTTTGCATTGTGGTTTTTCCCAATTGCATTATAATTATACTTAATATATTTATAGGGTGTATAAAAAAAAAGACCGTTATTACTTTACCTAGCATTTATATTATTATGAAAATTTTTATATTTTACAATATTTAATGTAGAATAATTTCTAATAATTATTAATGTTTTTTATAACAAAGATAATATTAAAATTGAAAAAACTGATAAAACGGATAAAACTGATAAAAATTGATAAAACGGTCATTTTTTTTACACACCCTATTATCCAAAAACTCAAATTTAGAGTTATCTACTCACTAAGTTACCTACATGCCTTCAAATCTCATTACCCTCTCAGAAAAAAAATATATTTATTAATTTTATAAGTTCTAAGATCAATTACCTTTGTAAATTTTAATATTAAATTTTGATTTTTCAAAAGCAAAACTCACTTTTTCCCATAAAATTTACTTTATTTCATTTTACTTTGAAATTATTTAAATAATATTTATGTTATTTTCCTTTAAATGCAAAAATAAAATAATTTGAATTTGCCGGACTGGGATGCAACCCCTGGTAGCTCAGTGGTTTTGAGTACTGCTGCGGAGAAGCAGACGACCCGGGTTCGAATCCCGGCCAGGGCAAATCTTTTCTCTTCAAAATAAAAATATTTAAAAATAATAGCAATTAATACAAAATAAAAATTATAAATAATATATTGACGAAAGTCAACAAGATCCTAATTAAAGTAATGTCAAATGAACATTCTTCCCCGTTTATACATCGCAAAAATTGCGAGAACACGGGGATATAGGATCGGTGAAGAGAACGTATTTGTCTGACTGGGATGCAACCCCTGGTAACTCAGTGGTTTAGAGCACTTACGGATAAGCAGAAGATCCGGGTTTGAATCCCGGCCAGGGCAAATATTTTCTCTTCAAAGCAAAAATAGAATATTTTATTTGAAAAGAAAAGATATGACCAGGACCGGGACTCGAACCCGGGTCACCGATCAGATATGACTGACTGAGAAGCGAGCCAGGATAGCTCAGATGGTTAAGGCGCTACCACGGAGAGATGGGAGACCCGGGTTCGAGTCCCCGTCCTGGTCATATCTTTTCTTTTCAAATAAAATATTTAAAAAAATAAATTATATCATATAACAATAAAATAAATTACGAAAATAGAATAGTTTTTAAGTAGTTTCTCATAAAACAATACAAGTGAATCAGGCGTAATTATATGATTAATAATTGGTTTCACCCCTCCTTGAATATCTATGCTTGTTCAGTATCAATCAGTTTTTATTTTAGTGTTTACACAAATATTTTAAGATCTGAGATCTGATTTATGACATTTGACTCACTATGGGTATACAACAGCCATTCTCGTTTGTGAATATTTCTAACATCTGATTGAGCATTTTTGAATGTTTCGGCCAAAACTGAACTTGGAATGATAAACAGTTTCTTTTGCTCTTTCCAGGAAGACATGTCTATTGACTTAATAGTACCTGATGAACAGGACATAGGTGCATTTCTAGAAAATAGAAGGTGTCCGTTTAATAGTTATCAATGAACACAAATATCAGTTTAAGTAAATAATATTTAAAAAAATGGACAAAGAATTGCTTACAGGAATGGATCTTGTGCTAAAAATGCATTGGGTTGAACATATTTGACTTCAGTATTATCACAGATAATTCTCGCAAGAGAGGTGCCTTCTCTTATTGAATTTAGTTGACTTTTACTAAATCCAGCCCAATCGTTTTCAAACCAATGCCTGTCCCCAGAACGTATTGATTTGAATTGCTTAGCTAATAGGCAACGCAGTGTTGGTCCAACGGTAGCTCCGTCTGGTACTTGTTCAGATAAAGTACCAGAAAGAAGGTCAATGTCAGAAACATTTCTAAATAAAAAATGAAAGAAAAACAAATAAAACATAAATATTATTAAAAGTAACAATAAATATATTTATATTGCTCCATAACATCCTTTCCTACTCCTAGATTTATAACATTTTAAATTTAACTAAAAAAATCATAGATTAGATCAATTAAGTAATAGGCCAAAAATAATAAATGGAAATATATTTAAACTTTATAATACCCAGCATACTAGTGCTAGACTACATCAATACATACCTGATGGTTTTGGACTTCAGATTTTGAAAATTGATGGTTTTTTGTATCTATCTGTTTATGGCTAATTTAAATTAAAATCTCAAGAGTGATAAAATAAATACAATTAAATGTGAATTTATGATTTAATTATCGTTTCTCACTTGTATACTCTTCGGAGGTCATTTACTGCTTCAGAAGTTAGATCTCCTTCAAGTTCTTCAAACGTGTTAGGTACTAAGAGGTGGCAGAATTTCCTCCACTCCTGGTAAGATGGTATTCCATGGTCTCTTCCCTGTTGGATCAGTTGTGCTACCAAATCCAAACCAGCTAAAACAAAATAGGTAGTTCAATTTTTTATTTCCTCAAATATGAATCTCTCAATTAGTTCATCATTAATTAAGAGATTGAGGGTATTTTTATTTTCTTTAAATTTTTTTTGTTGTTTACTGAAGGAAAGGATAGAACTTTGTTATTTTAATTTCGAATATCAATTATCTGTATGTGTTTTGAACAGATCTAGAACAAGCTGCCAACAAATAGAAAGATTTCCTTCCTCACCTCAAGACTTCCGCCCTATTTCCCTTCTTTCTAACCTTTAAAAACCGCTAGAACGCCTAGTACAGAACCAACTTTCAAACTTCCTGGAAGAACATTCCCTCATTAATCCTCTCCAATCTGGCTTTCGGTCTGGACATTCAACTCAATCCACTCTCCTGAAAATAATCCATGACCTCCAGACTTTTATCGAACACCAAAAACTAACTATCCTTATCCTTCTAGACTTCTCTAAAGCATTTGACACAGTTGACCATCCTACTTACCAAACTTCAAAATCTTCCTTTATCCAACAGTACCTTGCACTGATTCAAATCCTTCCTCTCAAACCGATCACAGTATATATTTCGCCGTACTTTTTCTAAAAGAGACTAAACTACACCCTTCACCTACTTCCATTTGAAACTCGTAGACTCCTAGTTACCTCTTCAGTATTCCCCCACTTCGACAACTACTGCGCCGTATATGGGGGTGTCTCTGTGGAGCTCGAGGCCAAAATAAAACGTTTCATGAATTGTTTTGTACCCTTTGTCTTCGGGTTCCCCAGGGACATCCCTGTCTCCCGATTTTATGAAGAGTTGAGGTGTATCATAAGGTTGTATCCTTCCTATCGCCTAGCTATTTTTTTATTTATTATTCAGCTTTATAGATTGACTTTTCTAATTGTTTTTTTCTTTGTACTCTAAGGCTCTAAAGCCCACAATAATGTACAGTTATGTTATTCTAAAGGGACATGTCCCAGAATAAATAAAGAATTTATTATTAAAAAAAAAAGAAGGAAAGATTCATTTTAATAATCCATGGTTGAAACATTATACATCAGGAGAGGAGCATCAAGGAAAATGTAGGCCCTAAATAGTAAACATTGCAAGAAATCCCCAAAAACATTTCTACATAGAGGCTATAACATTTAGTTATTTGTCTTCCTATTTTTTTGACTATTTTGAGACCCCAGTTTTCAATGGAGGCCTTTGATTTCTGACAGCCTATGTGGACATTATTGTGCTTATCGCTTGATAATCATCCTGATCAGGATGGAAATAATTGATTATTGTTCACAAAGAAAATATTAAACAATATGTATCAGTTTACCTTCATCTGGTTGTTCGAACATGTGGTCTGTGAATATCGAATTAACATGCTGATTGTTATTTAGAGCTGAAACCTTGAGAAGACTCTGAGTAACAGAATCTAGACCATTTGTGGCATATAAGTGAAAAGGAGCATAGAAAGAATTTCCTAGAGAATCTTCACCTATTTCATTGCCTTCCTGCAATAAAATTACAGTGTTAAAAAAATGATTCATAAAAAAATGCTGCGAAGCAGTTTTTGTTCTTACTTACAGAGTCATAATATTTCAACATGGTCGGCATGAGTGAAACAGAAAAGTGAAGAGCAGCTGAAGCAACACTGTTAGCGATTCCAGGATTTTCATTTATTTTGTAACCTTGAAAATAGCCATCATTTTCCAATGATAAACTGTGGGCAGCCATTGTGTCCTGTAATAGAGTTTGTGTGTTTTAATTATTATCATTCCTAAGTAGTATTTAATATTTTTTTATAAATCAGGCAGATTAAAAATCGCATGTAATTTGTTATAAAAAAAAAAAAAAACTGTACCACTACCACCCATGAAGGATCTTGGGTTCAGTACATGGCTGAGACTACAATTTCCAAGACATTGACAGGGAGATGATTTGTCCAAGATCACACTTAACCACCAGGCTTTTCCCCCAACTAAGTGTATTTTATTAATTACAGAGGCTGATAATATTAATAAAATAAAAGATTACACTATATTTGAGAGATTTTACAGATACTGGGAGGAGAGAAAGTCATGGAATAAGCATTAATGATTAATCCGAAGTTCCCAAAGTTAAGTGAAACATAACATAGAAAGATTAATAGTTATAAAATATCAAATTATAATTTACTTTTCCTAGTATAAGGGGCAGAAATTCATTGTAGGTAATATACTGTATTTCTGCAATAACTATTTTTCTAGCCTCTTGAAACAAGATTTCGTCAGGCCAGTGAGGATTTAATATTGCCAATTCCATGGCTAGCCTATTATGCTCTCTTGCCCAGATATTTTGCAAAGCAGCAAGACCAATATGTTCATTCATTCTAGTATCAGCAGTTCTAAAACATCTAAAAAAATTAAACATTCCATTAATATATTTATTTGAAAAACAGAAAATGTTACAATTCAAAAACAATTTTTACAATCTAATTGCTATAATACATAATATTCTTATGTTATTATATTATATTATATTATTATATTATATTGCTATAATATAATAATGCATTTAATATTCTTTTTCACTAATGTAAAGAAAACATCTTGAATCACTTAAATCCTTTTTTCATAGTGCTATACAATATTTAAAAGGCAGTTTCATTACTATAGAACTCACTTAAACCTATTATTTGGTCTACAATCAGTGTTATTATCAGAAGGTAGAAGACCATTTGGAAGTCTTAGTAAACCGCCATTGAATAACCTTAGATCATCACTGTCTTCTTGAGATGTTCCATATAAATTTGAAGCATCCAAGAAAGAAGTAGCTTCATTCAATTGTTCTCGGGGTCCTAGAAAAATAAAATAAAATAAAAATGATTTCTTTATTTAGTTTTAGTGATATATTAGTATCCTTTCAGACTATATTTTGTTTGTTTAATATACTTTAAAAATAAGTATCGGGCATTTTTACTTAAAAGGGTAAATGATTGAAGTCACAGGTTTATAAGCACTGATGACATTCTATTAAAAAATAAAATAATTAATAAATAAATTTAAATTAGAATACATATATTTCATATTATTTTTCTAAAATATAGATAATTTAGGGTAATTTCACAACCATAGCCAAGATTCTACCCAATATTTAAAAGTACTTTTACTCATCTGTAAACAAAAGTTTTTTAAGCCTTGGTTGCATAAGCCAACCCTAAATTCAGATGATTTGAATAAACACGACTCAAAATTAAATGGCTTCAGAAAATTTCTAAATTAATTTACAAAATGAAAGCATTGCAATTAATTCTAATAAAAATATTTAGTAGTTTTGCCAATTTTCAAGAAATTGAAGGTTTCTGAATTGAGTGATAAGATGATTAGTTCTAATCATCTTCAAAACTACCTCCCACTCATTTATGTTTATTTTTCCGAGCTGGTTCCTTTCTGCTAAATGCTTTCTAAATAACATGAGTTAGCTATAATATCTACAAATGTTATAGATAAATAAAACATATAATAGAGAGGGTTTCCAAATATACCTGATTGGGATGGGTATTGTATAGTAATTATTTATAATATAATGACTAATTGACAATATTTACCTAATGAACAGGATTTTCTTGGAGCAGTTGCAGATCTGACATATTCTTGACATCTAGCAGAACCATGAATTGGATCAGCATCAGGAAGACGAATAGGAAAGCATTCTGGATGGAAATCGGAAAATTCTACCCCACAACATTTTAATCTTTCTCCATTGTAACCTGAAAAAAATTTCGATGTGCAGTTAGCAAGACATAGTTTTTCTTTTTTAAATTGAAATATACACAATAATTCTTAAAATATATACAAAACATGCCTGTTATAGTCTATATTTATGAACCCAACTTTTTATGTTTGATAATGTGTTATAATCTGGTTGCAGTTGCTAAAGAGAAGTGTAAGATTTATTTATTTAGGTGTTAACATTTTTAACGTATTTTAAGCTAAAAATTGCCTCCTCCTTCCTTCATTTTATAAATGATATGAGATCTGGTTTTAATACAAAAAATGGAATTTGTTTACAGTAGATTAGCTGCCTATGAATTAGGACAAATAATAAGGGTTGACCACTTTACTTTTTTTCCTCATTTCTAATTTTAATAGTAATTCCAAAATCAGTATTATTGGATAGCTTTAATTCTATTTGGTTCATGAGAGACTGTAATTATAAAATAATTTTGAAAAATTATACAAGAAGTTATTAATTTTACTAGTATTGATTATTATTTAAAAACAATTATTTCTCTTGTTAACAAATGTTGCAACAAATGACTGTTTTAAAAAAAATAGTTAATGAAACGTTAAAAAAAATCCAGACACTCAATTGATATAAAAAGAAAAACTGAATTGATTTGAAAAATAGGTGAATTGAATTTGCAGAATCAGACATTTAATATGTATCACATCATTAGTATTTTTTTTTTACCTGTCATTTTTGGAGTAAGAGAAACATCATACGACACCATCTGTGCCCAGAAAGCAGCAGTTGCTACGAGGTGGGAATGTATTCTGTCCAGTTGATTATGTACAGCGAGGGAAACTTCTCTTGCACTTGGTAGGCCTTCTGGGCTGTTAAGAAATATGCATAATATCAGCAAAGATGCTGGTACTCAGTGCCTCTACTGTCAATTGGTGTACAACCATATAATTAACTTTGTTTTTAGTTTTAAGTAATAATAATAAGAATAATAAGGCTTAACAAACTGAAGGCTCGATGCACATACCACCGATCTTTGCTTGCAAACTTCTGTCCAAGGAACACTACCCAAACCCGCCAGATCACTCTTAATGCAATCTTCCTATCTACGCCTCTGTCCAATCCTTAGATGCTTCCTAATCAGCACAGCGCTTATTAAAATATTTGGAATTTGTTCGTTACCAAACAACTTTACAGGCACACCTTAATCTTCGTCACGCTGTCGCTTGAATAATATTTACCAAACATTCTTCGCAACACTTATTTTGAATACCTGAAGATGCTGTTCATCCTTCAATGTTAGTGGCCAAAAATCATTTAGTAAACAATTTTAAATATTATATTTGTATTCATTTTATTGAAACAATATGGATTTTCTGATTTAAAAAAATATATAGAGGGTTGTTAAGCTAATCACTACACCACAGGTGATCCCAGAATGAAAGTCAAATTTTCAATTTTTAGAAATTCTACAAGCCTTACCCCTATTATCTGAAAGAGCAAGTGCTTGAATATTAGTAGAAATTAAGTAGTCAACCAGCTAAAACATTATCTGGACTTCTATGTATCTAATGTTCCTTCTAACTAAAAACTCATTTTTCGAGCATACCCCTTTCATTTTATATGTCAATGAAGTATTTACTAACAATTTGAAAGTGAAAAAAAAATGATTTTATGTCAATGAAAGAAGAATATACATCTAAGGTTATTTGAGCAACCTTGAGTTATTTTATCTTGATATCATCTGTGTTATTATTTATCTTAAAAAAACCTTCTTCATTGATTATAGACAAATGTTAGCTTATCTTACAGTTGAATTTACGTGTAATTTAATTCTTTACTATTACTGAAATAAATCACGTTTTAAAAGATCTTACATATACATACGAGGGGTGATCAAAAAGTTCCAGGACTGTTGAGATTGCGCGGCAATGGAGTGTCATAGAGTAGTGCGGTTGGCAGCATTGTTTAGCGTGACTCTTCCTGAGCTCAACTGTTTATTCAGTTTGTTGATAACCTTCTTCATTGCAAAGTTACTGCTGTTTTCGTAAAAAAAAGTTTTTTGTGTTCGGCGATTTTGTGAAATGAATGTAAAGGAAGAGCAACGCGTTTGCGTAAAGTTTTGTGTGAAGTTGGGTAAAATGTTTACTGAAATTTTTCAAATGTTGCAAGTGGCTTTCGGTGATGAATGTCTGAGTCGGTCAAGGTGTCATGAGTGGTAAAAAAGGTTCAAGGAAGGCCGGACATCGTGTGAAGATGATTCTCGTTCAGGGCGCCCATCAACTTCGACTGACGACGATCATGTTGCAAGATTGAACAGTCTCGTGCGTTCTAATCGTCGACTAACCATTCGTGAGATGGCTGAAGAATTGAACATTTCATTTGGTTCGTGTCAACAGATTTTAACAGAAAATTTGCAGATGAGAAGGGTGGCTGCAAAGTTTGTTCCGAGACTGTTGACTGAGCAGCAGAAAGAACACCGAGTTCAAGTTTGTCAGGAACTTCTTGAAATGGCAAATGCCAATGAAAACTTCTTAAAACAAGTCATTACTGGAGATGAAACGTGGGTTTATGGCTACGACGTGGAAACGAAAGTCCAGTCATCACAATGGAAGACAAAATCCTCCCCAACCCCCAAAAAAGCACGTCAGGTCAAATCAAACGTCAAGGTCATGCTTACTGTTTTTTTCGACTGGAAGGGTGTTGTTTACCATGAATTTCTGATCTTTATCTTCAAACCCTGAGAAATTTGCACGAGGCAATAAGGAGGAAGAGACCAGAGTTGTGGCGGAGCGGTGAGTGGGTGCTGCATCATGACAATGCGCCTGTTCATTCCGCACTGCTCATTCGCGACTACTGCACCAAAAATGGAATGACGGTCATTCCCCAGCCTCCATATTCACCTGACCTTGCCCCTGCAGACTTTTTCTTGTTTCCAACACTTAAGAGACCCATGAAGGGAAAGAGATTTCAGTCCGTAGATGACATTAAAAAAAATCGCTGGAGCAGCTACACACCATTTCACAAGATGATTTCTCAAAGTCCTTCACACAGTGGAAACATCGTTGGGAAAAATGTATAGCTTCCCAAGGAGAGTACTTTGAAGGGGACGACGTCCAATAGCCTGTAGATTTTTTAAATAAATTAATAAAAAATCAGTCCTGGAACTTTTTGATCACCCCTCGTATGTATATATAGGGAGCGGAGAGTGGCTCAGTGGTAGAGCACCTGTGCATGCCGGAAATCCTGGTTCAAATCTTGCTGCGAGCAAAACTTTTATTTAGTCTGTTTGCAGCCGGAAATGGATCACATGAGATCTAGGACACTCCTAGGGCTCTCCCAGCTTCTATAAAATATTATAAAAATAGGGTACCGTAAATAAGGGAGTAGACTAAGTTGAGCATGACCTAGGACAAGTCATCTCCTTGCAGAACCATTGCCCATGAAACAGTACAGTCTCTACCATGTACTGAACCCCAGACCTGTTCACAGGTTGTAGTGGTACAGGTTGTTTTTTTTTTTTTACATATAACTATAAGAGTGAAAATACTTTTTACAAGAAGAATTATAGTCAAAATTGCACTTACTAGATTGCTGTTCCCCTAGGTAGTGAAATGGTGTCCTCATAGTCAGGAGGCAGGTACCTGACATAGGGGGTTCCAGCAGATCCCCAGGACGGGCTCTGGACGTTGTTGCAATGACCAGACAGAGAGCGATACTTCCTCGCTTCACACCAAGGGCTCTCGTGGCTGGGGCAAATCCTGGATAGTGCTGTACCGCTGGTACTCAGGCCTTTGAGGTCAGCACCACTCAGGCCGAGTCTGCATAAAATGATATGATAAAAGAAACTATGAAATAGATCTATGAAATGCAATTCATGAACAAAAATCCCATCACACGGCTTTCTCAGATCACCTTCTCAATCAATTAGGGCAGTAGTATAATTTAGCAGATATGTTTTAGGATAAACCTTATTTCCACAAAGATAGACTATGAAATTTTGAATAAGACTAATAGGCTAATAACAAAATACATATTTTTAGACACCATTTTGAGTGCGGTTTCGAATTACAGAAAATGTCTTACCAAAAAGAAAATATTATTGGTACTAAAAAATTAGTAATTATTCCGCGGGTTGTCTCTTCAAGTTGTCACAAGTTTTAACTTTTCGTTCGTTTCCCTTTTACTATTTTCCAAAAATACAAGTTGACATGAGCTTTGAATGGAAAAGAGAATGTAAGATGTATACTTTGGTAATCATTTCATCTTGAAATGAACGCTTCAACAAAAATTTATCATCCATACTTCTTGATAAAATGATTATTGAAATTTACTCATTACCCATAATTACATTCTATTTTTCATACTAAAGCTAACGATAACTTGTATTTTTTGAAAATATTAAAAATGAAACGAATAAAAAGTTAAACTTGTTGTAAATCAACTCAAAGGAACAGACTGCTGTACATATACCAAAAAATTTATTTATTGAAATTTACAACTGTAAATCTGATTAATGATACATAATGGCAGGGATAAAGGAAAAGTAGAGAAACTACCCAGAGGTAGTATCCAAATATTAAAAATTAAAAATAAATAACATATGTAGAACATGTAAGAACATAGTAGCTTAAAACTAAAATTTTGCAAAGTGTTGGACATCATTTAAATTAAAATTAGTTTCTGATGATTATCTTTGTAGTATGTTTCTATAGTTTTTGCAAAAATTAAACCAAATTCTGTGTTTTTTTTTTTTACTTTAAACTTTATCTTGGTATCATCCAGTTGGCATAAAGAGATTTCTTAGGGTACAATATATAGCAAACTTTTTATACTTCAAATAAGGTATTCCTCAATAGTTCCAAGATATTTAGCATTTCATTCACCATAAATGAAAATTGAACAAAAATTGTAGCTTTCTAATCATACAAATTCTCTTTAATTTGATACCAAACAAGACTTTTTCATTAATTTCAGCAATAATAATTACTCATGCATAAATAAAGCGAACTTACGCATGTGCCATATATTTTGTAGCTTCTTCAGCCATCAGTGCCACGCGTGTGATATTTTTACTTTCAGGTTTGCCAGGATGAGCCATGAACCATGCTGGACTCCCTACCTTCTGCCTTATGCCTGAAAGATTAAAGCTTGTATAATCTTTATTCATCACGTGATAAGAATCAATAAATTATCTTTAAAGTAAACAAATACCATTCATGTATAATTGTGGTTCAAGAAGGCGGAATCTTTGAGCCATTGTTTCATGTGCTTGGCTTATAAATGCTGAGAGGTCCTCTGTAGCTACCTGAGCAGCCGCACATGTTGCCATTAACCATCTAAGAAAAACAAATTATTTCTTCATTATCTTCTTTTTATTTCAATAAAAAAAAAAACATAAATTTTATAATCTCTTTTTATTTTACTATGTCACTTTTTTTCCTTCATAAAATAAAATATTCCTGTTGATGAATGATTAAGAAAGGATTGCAGACAGAAATGAAGTGACATTCAAATCGATTCATGTTTTTTTATGGACTCGTCTAGAAGGGATGATTTTCGTTTTTTATTCATATATTGAAGACATTGATTTAGAACATTAAAAAAAAAAAAACCTTTACTATTACAACCCATGAACGGGTCAGGGGTTCAGTACACGGTAGAGACTGTACTCAACCGCCAGATTTACCCTCTTCTTTTGGATACCCACTTTATAGAAGCTGGGTGAGCCCTAGAAGGGTCTTAGATCCATCTCCGGCTGCAAAAACAGACTAAATAAAAGTCTTGCCTGCAGCGGGATTTGAATCAGGATTTTCGGCATGGCAACTCAGCGCTCTACCATTGAGCCACTCCGCTTCCTGTTTATATAGAACATTAAATATTCTATTCTATATATTATAGATATAAAATAATAAATATTATATTTTTATTAGAACAAGGAGGATAGCCAAAGTATATATATAAACCATTTTACAAATCATCCAAGTATTCGTTTAGTTGTACTTTAAGGACGAAGCAATTGATACCAAGCCCGCAATACGTATCGTATAAGCGGGTGTGTAATGTTTAAACCGCTCCTTAAACTTTTCTTTTTGCCATATATCCTCACAAAAATATAAATATTTAACTTTTTGTTGAATATATAATTATAATTTTAGATTAATTTAAGCAAATTCCTTGATAGATCATGGTAGATAATCCTGAAGGATTTTTTAAAGACAGCTTATTTGACATTCATGATTAAACATCGCATTAAATGAATACATTTATTCAAATTGATTTGAATAACAATTATAAGAAATGGAGATATTATAATGAGGGTGATGGTATACATATTTTACATAATTACTACTGTAATTATAATATTAAATTAAATTAAAAATAATATAATTATAATTATTAAATAATTACTATTGTTCTATTGTAACAAGTTAAAGAGGCCTAACTTTAAATTATTTTTTAATGCACCCTAATTGATTTAGAAATACACTTCGTCTCATCAACGGAACCTAAAACCAATGACGTTTTTAAAAAGGTTTTGTTTTATTTTATTTTAAATTATATACAAATTTTAAAACATTGGTGGGATAATACCTTACAATGAAAATGAGTTTACTTACAATGATTACAGGTTAATATGTTTTTGTTGTTGGTAAAATAAAACCAATGACTTGTAGAACATGAAAGAATGACTTGAATCAGACAACCGAATTAAGGATTATCATAAAGAGTGCCATTTTCAGGATTTATGATATAAATTTGATTTCAACATTTCCAACCATTAAAATGTTAATGACCAGCTCAAATTCTTTAAACGTTGTGTGTGTTCCCCATTATTGAAAAAAATTCAAATATGTAACAGATTTTGTGGAATTAGCCTTAAGTAATTTAGTTTAAGGTAAACATATATTGGGAAAAATAAAGGTGTACCATTTTCCCTGTGATATTGGTAATAATAAACAAATGTGTTTTACTTTTAATATGAAATCCTTGTTTGTTTTTTATGTTTATACACAAATAATTTATTACTAGGATGTTTAGTGATTAAAATAAATTATTTTTAATGTAATATAAGACGAACTATACTTTAATCCAAGATTCTTGTGCCCTCTCGTATTCATTCATACAATCAAAATCCTTCGTAAAATCCTCAATGCTCCTTACTTTATTACGAACAAATTAATCGATAGTGACCTTAATGTCCCGAATCCGATGTCAATGTTTTTATGACAAACTGTACTACTCAAACTCACTAGTTTAAAACCTAGCAAACTCTTCAATTCCTGATAAACAGAAATTAAAAAGATGAATTAGTGATCTTCCAAGTAAAACTTGTTATTTGAGTACTATCACTGGGTAGTTTCTCTACTTGGTTTCATCTATAATTAAATATCATCACTGCCATTTACTTGTAATGTTATAATACAGTTTAAAATTCCAATGAATAAATTAATTTTAAAAAAATATTCCTGTCAATACCCAGCTGTATCATTTTGATTGAGAGCCACTGTAGTTATTATTATTTAAAAGTCACTTTGCATTACACATTAAAAATTATAATATACGAATATAATATTTAATACAATAATAATTGAACATTAAATATATTTCTTCATTTATCAGTTTCTTGGCAAGGGGAGACCTGTGGTACAGTAGCATAACAAACTACTAAGGCCAACATCGCGGGTTCGTAGCCCGGCAGGTGGCCCTTAGATTTTTTAAAGGGGATTAAAAAACTCTTAGTTATGCTGTCCTTCGGAAGGGACGTTAAATGGGGGTCCCGAGCCTGTACGATGTCAGGAACTCGTTAAAAATCCTTATCCTAATTAAATCTGGATTCTTCATCAAGATTTATAGCTGCCATCGTAGCATCGTCTGATTAGCCACAGCAGCATAAAGTGACGTTAAATAAACTCACTGCCCTACGTAAGTTACTTGTACTACTTGAATAAATATTGAACAACTGTTGGTTTCCATTAGAGAACTATTAGTCATTACGTGGCGCGGCAGGAGCGGAAGGGACAGCACACACGGGTGGGCTATCAGGAGGCGGAGATAAGGAACAGCTAAGACTGCATCGAGGCCTTGGCCCGCTTGCGAAGCCAACAGTGGCTGCCTCAGATCTCTGGCCAAGGCGAAGGCTATCCACGATCCCATCTCACCTCTAATCGCATCTACAAGGATCTTTTATATAATTATTGTTATTTTAAATTTCACTTTCACGAAAGCCGGCTCAGCTTGAGGGGTAAAGGAAAGAATCAACTCCTGGTAGGCAGAGTCCTTCAATGCCGGACACAAATTACTCCTCATCATCACTGGTCAGGCAAGCAAACAAAGAAATTGTAAAATTCAATCTAACAACGCGTTTAAAAAGTTTAATGTTTCTTAATCGAAAAGGAAATGCCATATTAACTTTTTCTTGAATAATATTAGTAGATCTTAAATACATACATATATATATATATATATATATATATATATATATATATATATATATATATAGAGAGAGAGAGAGAGAGAGAGAAAATCAACGTTTCGACCCACATTGCAGGTCTTCTTCAGGGCTAAATATACAAAATACAGACAAATTAAAGCTATATATGGCCTATAATAATACATGCAGGCATAAAGGTATCTGGGTGATAAAACATAAAGATGGGGGCCTTATATAAATATACAAAGCAAAAGGAATAATTGTAGAGTACTAACAAATAAGTAAAAAAAAGAGGTAATACGAATAAGTAATAAAAACAAATCATAAGGTATCAAAAAATTAAAATGAGGTAATAATAACAATAAAATAAGTAATAAAGAATGTAAAACGAAGTAATGTAAAACGTTAAAAATCCCTATCCTAATTAAACCTGGATAGGCAAAATTTAGAGCTCCCACTGTAGCATCGTCCAATTAGCCCTAGCAGCATAAAGTGACGTTAAATGAACAAACAAACAAACGAAGAAATCTAATAGATGAATCTGTATTTTGTATATTTAGCCCTGAGGAAGATTTGTAATGTGGGTCGAAACGTTGGCTTACCAATAAACAGTTTTCCCTGCCTAAGAGAATTTTTTTTTACATCCACCCGGCCCATTTTCTTCCTCTGTTATATTAACTTACATCCTCGTACATTACAGCGGCAAAGTAGGGAATGAGAAAAAAAAAATAACACTTTTCGTTTTCGTTCTATAACGGTTGCTTCAATATTAATGAATGTTGGAGCAAAGTGTTGAACTTTATAAAGGGGAAGAATAATACCGTCAAAAGGTCGAACATTCGACTATCTTGATTTTGTTCAAAAGCAAATTAACGAATAATTTTTTTTTATTTTGAAGAGAAAAACTTTGTCCTGGCCGGGATTCGAACCCGGGTCCTCCGCATCACTAGCGGGGTACTCTACCAACTAAGCTACCAGGGCTTGTAACCAGGCCAGACAAATCCATTCTCTTGACCGATCTCACCTGCCCAGCACTCGCAATTTTTACCTTGTTATACCTGTTACTAGATGTACCTTGTTACTAGCTCTGGTAGCTTAGTTGAAAGAGTAGCGCGCTAAAGATGCGGAGGACACGGGTTCGAATTTCGTTTTTCTTTGAATTCGTTATTATGACCACGTTTTAATGAAGTGGAAGGTTCAAGGCTCCTCAAGGATAAAGTTACTTTTCCATTCTATATATATATAATGCTTACTGGTGGATAAACACCAATAAATGATCAGCAAAAATGGTAAAATACAAATTGATCAACATGTTGTTAGTAATAAATATCCTTAACTCGTTATACTTGACCTCCGTGACCTCCAATTGATTGATCTGTGAGACTTCAAGAACCCAAAAGAGCCAGGGGAAGAGGGAAGAGGCCAAAGAATTGTTGTCTTTAACAGGGATAAAATATTAACAACGATGTTTTGACCCACTTTGGAGGTCTTCTTCATGGCTGGGTAAACAACATACAAAAATATTAAGAAATGAAATAATTGGAATAGAGAATATAATAAAAATAAATTAATATTTAAACATGAAACAAATGGAGTAATTTAAATTATTTCAACTTTTCTATATTTTTTACACCAATAATGTTCACAATAGTACATACTCGTACATTGTGCTATAAACTAAAACATTTGACTAATTAAAGTATTACATAAATATTACTTCTGTGACCAAATTAATTGATTAAATTGGTGAGAAAGGGGCCGTGAGAATCTGTTTGCAGGATACTGTTATGCACTGTACAGTCAACACTTTGTATTTTACAACTCCAGTAAGCCAAACAATATATATTAAAAATGTAACCGACAATTAGTATATTAATATGGACGACCTAATCTACATATTACCATGATAAATATATCGGAGTGACAAATTAAATTACATTTAACGAATAAAGAATAATAATTTGTACCAAGCTATTTAACTCACTATTTTCAATATCCGATTCGAAAAAACAACTGAAAAATTACTTCTATGTCCCGGAGCAACAGTTTATTTTTGGAGTTTACTCCTTAAGAAACGATGTTCATATTTAATGAGCAGAGACAATTTTATGAGTAGTAAAATCGAATTTAGCTAAATGTGGCGAGTAACGTTACTAAAAGTGGCGAGCAACGTTACATTCTCGATAATATTGTATTTGCTTTAAAAATAAATAGAAATAAAATGTTTAATTCCCGGAATAATCGGGAAGAGACACTTGTGGTATCTATGGTAACAGTGTATTCTATTGCTTTATTCTCTTATCAACACTCTTTATAAGTGTTGAAATGCGATAATTCTTTTTTGTAGGAACCTTTTTAAAGACACCTATCCAAACAAACTCTATTACTAGTCTTACTTAGATTCCGTCTTAAGCTGTTGGGGTCCATTCATATTACTTGGATACAATCTCAACAGACGACAGGGCAGCCTTGCTCTGATAAGAGTAGGAAATTAACTAGCTATCTAGAAAGGCTGTGCAGTGACTAATTGAGTACAGTGAGTAGCACTGGCAGATCTAGAAGAATTTTCAGGGGGGGAGGCACAGGTCAATGTGAATTTGTTATCAATGTATACGATCCATATATGAATGAAGATACATAAAATATAAATTTTTAATTTAGGACAAATGAGGCCAGAAAACAATAAAATGGATAAAATAAGCTCCTTGATCAAAGCTATAGCTATCTATATGTGAATGAATAATATAAAAGGGTTCGGAATCGCCGATTTTGGATGCACCCATTGAGAGAACATTCGATACAATGAATAATTTTGGTGTATAAAACGTGTTTATTTCTTGTTGAAAACCGACTGAAATTCAGGTCGATATCAACTAATGACAACTCCCCCTAGGAATGCCCCCCCTCAAATCTGCCAATGGTGTGTAGTATGTGGTACTACTAGGACAGGAGATTGGCGTATTAGGAAGTGGACAGGCAGTGATCATGCTGGGCTTAAATACACCTCTACCGGACACAGAAGATGAGGCTCCCATAAAAGGTAAAGACAGGGAAGAAATCGGCCAAGACGAAGATAATCATAAAATAGAATAATAAAATTTAATGTCTTTGCTTATATATTTAGAAAGGAATTTCGTAATACTGTTTAGAAATTATTTATTGAATATTATTCCGATCTATAACATATGTTAATTATCTAAATGTATATTATCATGTTATTCAAAACAATGGAATATACTGTGGACACTGATTTGTAGCTTAGTTTTGCATTGTAAATTCTATTGTGAATGCAAGAAGCGGGAGACAGTTTGAGGTTAGGGACAACATGGAGTCATGGTCGAGGATTTCAAATAATCATTGGATGGTCACATATGTTATACATCAGTTAATTAATTAAAAACATAATTAAAAATCAGCGATTCGAAATGGTACAATTTATTATGTTTTTCTTGAACACCTTTATTTATTATGTTACTACAATTTATTATGTTTTTCTTCAATACCTTTATCATTGCATCGTTAGCACTGTTGTAAATACCTAACTGATTGTATCAGTTGTATAACTGAGTCAGCCGATTCTATTTTGATAACTCTCGCCAGCGCTGTATAAAAATAAAATCAGGTGACTATGATTTCATACGAATAGCGAAAATCGTTCGCTTCTGTTCTCGGTAGCTGGTCGTTTTCGCACTTAAATTGGCCCAAAGGTTAGGACGCTTTTGCAACATTCCAATTTATACAATAAAGTCCCTAACTCGTGCCTACTTACCAGCAAATCATTTCGGATAGATCTGATATGATAAAATATATCTTTATGTTATATATTGCCTTTTAAATGGTGAATGTTAAAGTTTAACCACTAAAAGTTTATTTCAAGCAACGATTTGAGTGAAAGTTGCGCAATGCGCATACCAGATTTTATTTAAAATATTTAACCTATTTTACCGATAAGGTCGATTTAATTGTGTCATGTATCAGATATTAAAATTGATGTTTTACATTTATTATACCTGTATCAAAACATTCTAAAGAAACTGCTATATTTCTCTTTACGAATGATGGTAGATAAGAATTTCAAAAAAATTATTTGTATCTTCTCACCGAGACAGCTGCCTTACAGTCAGAGCGAAAGGTACCGCATTTATAAGTCGGTAAGATGGAGGAGCGTGATTCCTTTGGATCCAACTAAAAAGACCTTTTATATTTTGGTTTTAGAACCCAATACCGTAAATAACAAAGACCACAAAGCCGAACCTTGTGCAACGGTTTCTCAATCCTCTGATGAAAAGTTCAATTATGCAGATTCCGAAGAGGCAGTGCACGATCTGTTCCTTTCCCTCCCCCTTCTAATAAACTGAACAGTTTGACAAAAGATGTTCCATTCCCGTCTTACATAAAGGCTTAGTAAACCGCCATTTTGGTTCAGTCTATCCGTTGCACAATTCTATCTTTATTCATTTCCATGGTGACGATTGCTTATTCAAAGAGTCGGGAAATAATTTGTAAGAACCCACTCTCAGTGTTGCCTCATTTATCCATAAGGAGTGTTAAAGCTGTTATCAATTTAATATACTGTTCAAAGTATTTACTGTTCTTTTTATTTCATAGTAATTATCCCATCCTCGTCGCCAATTTTTATCAAATAAAAAGAACAGTATTTACTTTGAACAGCATATTAAATTGATAATAATATTAATATTTGAACACAAACATGAAGTAATGAGGTTACAAGTAACTGAAGAAAACCTAATAACAGCTGGAAACTTCTGCCCAGGTGTTTTCAGTGGTTGCCATGGATACGTACAGTGTGGACTATACATGTTAGGAATATGACAGTACTGGCTTATGCCCGCGGCTTCGCTCGCGTAGAATTTGGTCTTCCACATAGTTTCGTGACAGATCATTTTAAAAAAATAATTTAATAATTTTTTAAAAATATAAGTATCTCCTACATCCAAATTTTCAGATGTCTAACTTCAAAACTGACGGATTCTATACATCCTTTGAACCCCTATTATATTAAAGGGGAAACCCTTGGGGTGGAATTATCCAAATTTCTTTCTTAAACTATACAATGAACCTATCTACAAATTTCAAGTTCCTGATTTGCCTTTAATTGTGTACTATAAAGGGGGGGCACATGCCCCCGTGCCTCTACATAAATCGGCCCTTGCTGTAGCCTACGATGTATAACCTATTTTACTCAATAAGTTTCATCCAAATCCGTTCAGTAGTTTTTGCGTGAAAGAGAGACGAACATACAAACTTTCACATTTATAATATTAGTAAGATTAGTAGGAATAGTAGGATATCAAAACAATTAACAACTATTATCATGAGATTTGCCTTTAATTATGTACCTTAATGAATTATCCACAGTACCTAAAAAACTGTCGGGTGGGGGAGCGGAGGCACGTGTCCCCGTGCGCCCCCCCCATAAACCCGCGCTTGCTATATCCTATGTGTTATTCTGATGTATAACCTATATTACTGTCAAGTTTCATCCAAATCCGACCAGTAGTTTTTGCGTGAAAGAGAGACAAACATACAAACTCACATTTCTAATATTAGTAAGATAACGAACGTTGTCTATCTAAATTTTTATATTTTCTATTAAATTTGTTTTGGCGTTTTTTTCTGTTAATTTTGTCATGGTCTATTTAAAATTAATAGAATAACTCTTCGGAAATTGTCGGCTTCGAAGAAGGAGCTGTGAAAACTTCCAGAAGTTTGGAATAATTACAAAGATCATTATATATGAAAAGCTAATCAGATGGAGTTTATATTTATGTAAATTTATTATTAATATTATTATTTCTTCATGCGAATTTATGTTTTATTTTATTTTTTTGTTCTTACTTATATAAATTTGTGTTGTGGCGGGTGCATAGATATGAGGACCTTTTCCTCGGTATTTTAAATAGGATCAAGCTATTTTGTCAACCAAATTAAATAAAATCTTCTAAAATAAAAGATAATTAAAGACAGAATTACCGGTTCCAAACTATTTTTTTTACAAATACAATAATGATTTTACTCACAAAAATTTTAGTTTATTCACATTTTTTTTTTCTATAAATAAAAACTTTATGGTAAATGTCACCTTTTTTACGTGTCATTTCTAATATTCTAGAATATACGTTAATGTCCCCCAAACTTTTCTTTTTAATAGTTTTCCAAATTGAGTAAACATCTTTAAAAAAAAAATTAATGAAAACAATAATTTATTCAAAGCAACAGCAAACTGACATAAAAACTGAGTCTAACATTTAACAACCTCCAATTATTTATTTATTTTTTATTATTGTTGCATGCTGAATTCTCGGTGTAGTGCGTAACCGCAACCAAACTCTTGCCACACAGGTGGGAAATCATTGAGAAACATTTACACAATCAATTATAACTGCCTTAAATTATTTAAATATGAAATGTTTTTGTGGGTAGGTGGAGGTATTTATTGAAATCTCTAAGCAATAATAAAAAAATAATTTAAAAAACACCTAAATTTTATGTCGATTCTTGCTATTGTAAAGTAATGTGGTGTCTTTGCGGTTTAGGTGATTGGCATAGGTTGGTCCTGATTATAAGATTTTTTATAACTTTAAAATAATATGAAAAAGTTTTTTTTTCAGTTTTTAAAGCAATTCTAGCCAAAAATAAAAAAACGTATTTTTGTATTAAGCTCAGTAGATATTTCTGACACTTCTCAATAATACAAGTAAAAAAATATACAATAATTCTAAGCTATGATTAATTGAACTAGGATAACTGGTACCTTTTTATTTAATTTATTAAATTAACACTGGAAAATCTCCATTTTTCCTCTAGAACCAAGTCTTATCCACTGTACGTAAAATAGTTTTTATAGCGGGAAAATTGACTGCAGAAATTGACGAATCTTGTTTTAGTAAAAGAGAAAACAATGTTGGAAGAATGTACCCTCATCAGTGGGTTTTTGGAGGTATATGTAAGGAAACCAAAGAGTGTCGGATAGGACATCAGAAACTCGTTTAAAGTGTATAAAAGCTACAATAAGGCCAGGAACAACGATCATTTCGGATTGCTGGAAGGTATATAAAGGGTTAGGAGAAACCTTATATTCTTTGAATTATGTGCATCTTACTGTCAATCATTCAACAAATTTTATCTACCCTACAAACAGGAGCTAACGCACAATCAATAGAATCTCTCTGGGCGAAAGCCAAAACGAGGAATAGAAAAGAGTGTGGAACAAGGAGGGAACTTTTAGATTCCTATTTGTGTGAGTGTTAATGGAGACAGAGGAACAATAACAAAAATTATTTCTACAAATAATTGACGACATGTCTGCTTTTTTTCCTGTTTAAATTCATATTTAGTTGTTGTTTTTGTATTAATTTAAAATAAATATTTCATTAATCTGTATTCATGTTTACCTAATCATATGTTAATTAAAGCGATTACTTTTGAAGTAATCATTTGGTTATAAAAAGTAACTGGCAGCCTTAATATAAAAAAGACTCAAATAATTTTTTAAAACTCTAGGGCGAAACATCCGTGTTATAGTTACTGCATCTTTCGATACGTTCAATCCTAATTCGTAATAAGTAAATAAGTAGTATGTTTAAATGTTCACTTTGCCTTAGTGTATGCTGTTCTTCCATACTTGTTTCCTCACAAACCTAACTTCAGATTTTTTTATCTTTTATAGTTAACATCTTAAATTACATTAAAAATATAGTTCGTGCAATAATAGGCGTTGAAGTTACAACAGAAGATAATTATAGAAATTAACCAGATTGTATAAAATCTACAACATTTAATAAAAAAAAAATTATATCTATTCCATTGGTATCTGTTCCGATTCAGTCAGTAGTAAAAATTAGTTTTATTTATATTGTAAAGTTTAAAAATGTTTAAAATTTGTATATAATTTAAAATAAAACAAAATATTAAAAAAAAACAAAAAACTTTAAATCCTTTATTATATAAAGTAACCTTTATATACTATGTTTGTATAATTGGCGAATAAAACAGAAATGATTGAGTAGTTTGGACGAAGTCGAAGTCCCTTATACCACCCACTACTTTCTTCCACGTCTCAATATCTTACTCTTACACATCTCTTGCATTTTGTTTCTGTTACGTAAGCAGTTCTAAGAGCATTACTTTACCTATAATATTCTATTTCTATTCCTGAAACGTGGAATGGAAAACACCTATCTGTCTGTTCTATGGTTATTTCTTGAACGATGGAATTGGGTGGATTGGGTGAACCCGATATCTTTGGTATATAAGGTAGATATGTTAACCACTATACAGGTGACCCAACATAAAGATATAGTTTTATGATTTCCTGTCTATGCTCGTATAGGTCCCATTCTGTATTATACTTTTTTTTAGATTTTAAAAATGAATTACTTAATTAACTAGTGAAGTTTCAACAAATCGTTGGTGGCATTTTTAAGAAAATGTGAGCATTGATAATATAGAGTGCCAGGAAACATCAACTTAAATAATTTGGTGAAAATTAAAGCTTAGTGAAATATTTATAGTAATATCTCAGACATATTTGTATATATTGTGAAAAGTAAAGCTTAGTGAAATATGTATAGTAATATCTCAGACATATTTGAAAATATATTGTGAAAAGTAAAGCTTAGTGAAATATTTATAGTAATATCTCAGACATATTTGTATATATTGTGAAAAGTAAAGCTTGGTGAAATATTTATAGTAATATCTCAGACATATTTGTATATATTGTGAAAAGTAAAGCTTAGTGAAATATTTATAGTAATATCTCAGACATATTTGTATATATTGTGAAAAGTAAAGCTTAGCGAAATATTGATAGTGATATCTCAGACATATTCCGTAATTTCGTTTCCTTGTACTTTCGTTTTTCCGGGTCATTATTCGTCCTTTGCACACAAAAGAAATGTATTATTTTCGACGCGTTTCATATAAACTATTAGACTTGAAATGTATCAAACACTTTTAACGTAGTAAGTGTTTGACAGATCCAAACAGGAATTAAAAAATATAAATAGATTAAAAGCATGATAAGGAAAACTCCGTTTATCCAATTAGTGTTGGGATAATTATAAAAGATTGTGAAACGTCAAGAAGGAAATGATAAAAAAATTTATACAAGTGAGTCCCTGGCAATGACTCAAGAAAAATAAGAAACGATTAGGTTATTATATAAAACTAAAGTTAAGAAATTGTGGTTAAGTGCACAATCAATTCACGTCAAACATTGGCCAAGGATCTTTCTTTACTAACATTGATAGTGTCTGTTTGTCTTGAGTGTTCTCAGTCGGATGGTTGTCACAATATGGTATTCGAGACAATATTCATTAATTGTGAGATCGGGCAGCATCCATAGGTTATCATAAGGCATTTGTATCTAGCTGTTTGTATTATATTGCAATAATATGGATAATCTTATCTAAATTTTAAATTGCACCACTACAATCCATGAAGGTCTTGTATTAGGTACTTCTCAAAAGGCGACGGTTATGTAGGGAGGTGAGTACGATATCATGGTCAAGTATTATATTAGCTTCAGTTTTTGAGTTTCTGTCATACATTCTGATCTTTCCTTTGGCGATGTTCCAAGACTAAACTGTTTTAAAATCATGTCGAATTGATGACGGAATGGTTACTAAAACACCACCCAATCCAATTACCTGTGCCGTATTACGATGTATTATATCGTCGCTGTCAACACAATACCGCCTGTCTACACTTTGGGCGATTTTACAGGAGGGAGAAAAACCCGCGCCATATGTTATTTTATCTTATATATAGGTTATCTTTCAATTGCTAATTACAGCACTGCCTTGCGTTCAACCTTGAAAGCTTTATTTAATAGTGTATAATTCAACCTGTAGAATGCGTTACCGTTACTAACCCATTTTCACCAAAAGTTGTAGATAGGCGGTATTGTTTTGACAGTGGAGATATTAAAACATATATTTGTAAGTAATATGACCAAACGTTTTCCATATGAATGCTGATACGGTAGCCATAGTAACAGCTTTGAAATAACCAGGTAGGTTATTCTGATTTGTGTGTTGTTTTTTAGTTTAAAGGAAATTTAAATAGTTTTTGAAATATTAGCTTTAAATATTGTTTCTTATTATACATGGAAACTCAGTTTAGTTTTTATTCCAACACACCAAATTCAGTAGTTGAATCTATCAACATTATAGAACTTCATTTTTTCAGCATTTCTGGAAAGAAGAATTGATAAATTAAAATTTGAATTAGTAGTTGTCAATAATCCGAAAACAAATACGATTTGTATAACCTCGATCACTGGAACCAATAACCAGATTTTCACTATTCATGAACATTTCCAACCGGCTAAATAACATGGAACACCTACGACATCCCACAGACGCCAAACACACTACTTGCTACATATGCGGACGATAAATGCCATACTTCCGACCAGTACTAACCCAGACATAGCTTCTCAGAAACTACAGACACATTTGAATTCATTAGAAAATTGGGACGATAAGTAGCGTATTATAATCAACATACAAAAATCTAACCAAATAACATATACACTTAGATATTCAGTAGTAACATTACACTCTAACACTTTACAATACACTATTACCCAGACAAACACAAGCAAAATAGTTTGGCCTTACAATGGACAGAAGACTGACTTGAAAATCACACGTAACTAATTTGAAGAAAAAATTGAATCATCTATTCTCACTCCTAAGACGACTACTTCACCACAAAAATAAACTATCACTACCAACAAAATTATAATATACAACGTGCTACTTAAACCAATATGGACCTACACCTCGCAAATCTGGGACTCACGCAAAAAATCCCACATACAGACCATTCAAATTCCTTCGTTATATTACACATTGTCCCTTTTACATCACTTATAAATTGTTACACAAAGATCTCAACATACCACCAGTGACTGACACAATCAAGAAAAACTACAAAAATTTCATGACCCACTCGCTGCACATCCAAACTTACTAGTACAACCATTATTGACAGACACATTACCACAGAATCCGACAAGGAGTCTGAAACGTCTCTGGAGCAGGGATCTACTACAGTGAGATGAACCATGTGTGCCTTCAATGGGAGGTTTCTCTATACACGCTTTCACGAGAATCCCTTAGGGGAGGTTTACCAACTGAAGATCAAAAATACACTATGTGCCAAATAGCATTTGTATGATTTCTCAAATAAATATTTTTATTATAAAATAACATGAAGAAATTGTGAGAACTCAAGCTAATCAAGAAGTGAAAATTATATTACAAGTGTACAAGATTACATTACAAGTAATCACACAAATCAGAATAACCACAACTGCTGTTACGTTGAAACTGTGAGAGTAGTTTCACATGAAAGACGTTTGGTGTACGTCTTTACATATTCACACCTCATATTGATATATAGAATGAACCATAGTTTTATAAATAACACCATATACCTTATAGGTTGTACGACTTTAATCACAAATAATCGGTTTTTCTTATATACATTATAGACATAAAATAGACACTCACGAAAAATATGTGATCATTAAAACAGAAATTTGTCATTTGTAGATATAATTTTTACAATGAAAATATAATGGATTTATGCTATATTATACGGTGAGAATAAACTTTTTCAGATTAATATACATACATGATTTGCTCATTTCTGTAAAGTAACTGAGAAGTCAATATATCATGGAATTAGTACCAGTCGTGCAGCAACAGGTGCATCATAAATGTACTTTTAATCGATAATCAAATTTGACCTTAGAAGTTGATTTCCTCGATGAAGGATTTTCCACTTCAGTTGATATAGGCGAGATGTCGGGGGCTATGATTAAATGGGAAAATCCTAGAGTGAGAAGAGTGATTGATGATTTGCGATGAGGAGGCTGGGGCGACCCAAGGCCTCCTCCTGCAGAGCACGATTATTCCCTTCGACGCTATTACATCGAAGGGCTCGCCACGAAAATACACAGCCTCCTTCGGCGTACACGAAAAGGTCAGCGTTGGTGCTCCTTCATGACTCACATGGGCTACAACCTTCAGGCCTTGAGTTTACTTCAGTTTTCAATTTATTTGGGCAATTAAATATTGGACCGTTTCATATGAAACGCTAGTTTTCAAAGAAAAGGTTATTTAGAAACAACTTTATGAAATCAAAACCATTCATCCTCGATACATTTTTCCCAACTTTTTATCAAATATTCAATCATAGATATAAAAAATTAAGGCTTTTATGATGAAACAAAGTCTGAAAATGCGATTTTAAATTTAAAAATTTTCCCTTAAGGATGTTGTCCAAATTTCTGAAATGTTGCAAATCAGTTGGGGATAAGTCTGGCGAATAAGGTGGTTGTGGGATGACTTCGTAACCCATCTCGTTTAGTTTCTTCACTGTCCATCGTGGAAGATGAAATCTGGCATTGACGTATAAGTGTAATGCCACCTTCCGATTAACCGGTTATGCTACGATAAGTTTAATATCCGTGCACTACGATGCGGATGTCTTGGCTTTAATCAATTATTTATTTATGAATTCATCTAATGAATGGACCGATTGTCGTTTGCAATATCCTTTCCCAAACGCGGTGGTAATGTTTTTTGTAGCTTGGGCTGCCAGGTGTTCAAGTTGAAACTCATAAAAAACAAAAACAATACGAAAATTGCGTGTTTCGAAAGTCAAATTTGATGGTATAGTAAACAATGTTCGTTTAATTGTTATAGTAAATATGATAAAAAAATAGATAATTAATAACATCTACAGTGGCAGTCGAAAGTAATTGCACAAGTCAAATTTTGGCTCTAAAGATATATAGGAATGAAATAAAATTACGCAACTTTTTCAAAAGAAAAATATTTTATTTAGACAAGTTTTAAAGTGTTAAAACATCAATTTAATAAAACTGATAACTGAAAAATAAATTGAAAGGACCTTTCAAAAGTATTTGCACAAATTAAAATTTTTATGATATAATGGATAATATGTATATTGTTTTTATTTTTCAATTTTTGTGTGCAGTCCATTTGCATCGATAACAGCTTGAAGACGTCTTGGCACAGAATAAACAAGATTTTTTAAAAACTTTGGCTCGATTTTTCCCACTCTTCAAGCAAAACTTCTATCTGACGTTTTTTGGAGGTTGTGACGTATTTTTGAACCCCTTGTTCTAAAATGTGCCACAAGTTTTCTACTACATTAAGGTCCGGACTTCGGGGAGGGGTTAGAAGCCTTCTGCATACAATATACCAGAGCCACTCCTTGGTCTTATTGGCAAAATGCTAAGGATCATTATCCTGTTTAAATGTGCAAGAATTTTCAATCCCCAATTTTTGAGTGCCGATCTGTAGATTATGGCGCAAAATATTGACGTATCCATCTGCATTTAAGATGTGTTCAATTGGAACAAGTTTACCAACTCCATGAAATACAAAAAAAAAAAGTGGATCCCCACACCATAACATGACCTCTTCCATGTTTCACAGTTGGTTAAACATTTAGTCTTTTTATAATTTATTTTATTGTTATATGATATAATTTTTTAAATAAAATATTTAGTCTTTTTAATTCTTTATTAGGTTTTCACCAAATGTACTTTCTACGATCACTTCCATATATTAATATATTAATATATTACATTTAATCTCGTCGCTAAATAGAACATTTTGCCAAAATTCTACAGGTTTGTTACTATACTCTTTTGCAAACTCAAGTCTCTTTCTTCTGTTAATCTCACTGATAAACGGTTTCTTCCTTTTTGCCCTACCGTGCATATTTGCTTGATAAAGGGCTCTTTTTATAGAAGACTCACTTACTTGCTTATTTGAAGTACAAGCCACAATATCTACGAGTTGCCAAGAACTAATTGATGGATTTTTTTCCCTCTATAATTATGTGTCTGCACTTTCTGGGTGGCAATACCTTTGGCCGTCCTTTTCGTGGCTTGTTGGTGCTGGTTCCTCTCTCGTCAGATTTCTTAATAATATAACAAACTGTAGAAAAGCACATACCCAAGGTTTGACCAATGTCCCGATTTTTTTTTTCCGTTGTTTCACAAAAATACACACGTTTCTCGGGTCGCAATAGAAAATTCGGCTTTCTTTGGTGACATGTTTACTTAGATACAGAACAATGCAGAATAAATAAATTTCATTAAAATTCGCCTAATCCTGAATGGAATTTAAAAAAAAAACTAATTTATTGATATTTACAACTGTAATAATATTAATTGTCTAGGGTACTTTACAACAAGTAAATTTGCTAATATGAACAAATGACATGAAAACACTTGGGGAGAAACTACACATCGGTAGCACTCCAATAAAGTTCAATACTAGAAGGTCTCGAGGTCGTCTTCTTTTCATACTCCTCGGAGGTTTATCAGGAATAGTATGGGAAGCAAGTTGAGAGACAAGCTGATTCAAGTGTGTATGGAGCTTGTCATGGAAGGAGAGGTATTTAGTTTGGGCCAAATCAGCAACATATGGGATATTAAGATAATGATGGATGAGTTTGTGACATAATAAGGAGCATTGAGGATTTTACGAAGGATTTTGGATTGTAAGGATTGGGTACGAGATGAATTGGATGGTTTAATAGAACCCAAAGCTCAAATCCGTATGTCCAAGAAGGTTTGATAACTGTCATATAAATGAATCTTTTGTAATTAATTGGGAGCTTAGAGCGTTTTTCCAGTAAATGTTGACCTAGACGAAAACGTCGAGCAGTTTCTTGTCTTTTCATTCTTGTATCTGAATGGAATTAAGCTCTTAACAAACAAAATAATGTTTGTAAACAAATGCAATTAAATTTGTGGAAATACCTTTGAAACGTCCTTTTTTTTGTGTTGTATTTTTTTTTTAATTGATTATTTATCACTTTAAAACTTGTGTGAATAAAAGAATTTTCAATTGAAAAAGTTGAAAAATTTTATTTCTTTCCAATATAACTTTAGGGTCAATATTTGGCTTGTGGGATTACTTTTGACTGCCACTGTATTTACGATCTATAAGCATAAGCATATGAAACATCAGGAGTCCACTAAGTCCAATTTGGATATTAGAAATAATAAAAGCGAACATTTCATATGGAACCACGCAAATAATACAAGCTTTAAGTTTAATTTAAATCGGTAACCTGGTTTAATATTCGTCTTTCAAGCCTTAGAGCGCACAAAAGAATAGTGTGAAAGAAAAAAAAAGAAATAATGGAGACAGATGAAAGAAAAAACAGAAGATAATTCTTTCTAATAGGGTAGTTATCAAGAATGGCCATTTGTCACTAGCACTTAAATGCTAATACACCGATTTCTCCAGCACCGAAGCACAACTCACAAAATATAAACCTTAATTAGGGTTTGATGAAGATTCTAACGGCGGTGAAATCCAAAGTCTATTCAACACCTCGCCTGAGAATTGCCATAGAATATACAGAAGCAATAGAATACAAATTACACAACAATTTTTGTGAATAGTGTTTGTGAACTACTGATATTTACAAAATCACACCTTTTTTGAAACAATTTACAAAACTATCTTACAAAATACCAAGCAAGTTAGCCCACATTTGCTCCAAAATTATTATAAAGTAGGTCGCGACTACTCTTCACCTTAAATGGTTTTTCAAACAAATTTACATTTTATTTTTATTATTAGTAAACGGTGAAGTTGTGCCACATTTCATTAAATTTATAAAAAATTATTATGCCTTCCCATTTACCTTAATAACCCACCCAACCAACATACAGATAAAGTACAATACCTTGGACTAACACTTAATAAGAGAATGAAATGGGGTCTTCACGTTAAGATGAAGTGCCAATCATAAACTCAATTTAATCAAATTAATTTAAAAAAAAATGAAAAACTCAATTTAATTAATTCGCTATTCAGGAAAATCAAATTTAAGACAGATATTAAACACACACACTAATTTACTAAAACCAGTTTGGACATGTGCATTACAAATTTACGGCCTCGCTAAACTGATTCGCTGAAAATAATTGCAAACATTTGAGTCAAAATTACTCAGACTCATCACCAAAGCACCATGGTATATCAATAACAAAACTTTGCATACAGACTTAAAAATACAAACAGTCAACGACACACATACGAACATGCTGCAAACGTTTTCAAGAAAAACTACACGGAAATCCAAACCCATTAGAACAAATGACCTCAACTCTCATGCTTGAGAATACTACGAGGAGACAAAAAAGAACGTGGATGAGGGATCCATTACTACAGGAAATTAGATCAAGCCACAGGAGTGGAACCGCTGGGTACTATTCTTCTTAATGCCTTTCATCATTCTGTATTATTTTCCTATCAGCCAATCTGCTGATTTTCAATTTGACAGGTGTGGACACAAATATAAAGAGAAAAAAATAAATTAAAAAATACTAAAAACTCTGCCCACTTATTGCATTGATTTTTAATAACTTTAACTCATTAAATAAAATAGTTGGGATTTCTGTACAATCTTCTTGTCTGTCCTTTCTTTTTTTATTTCGCTTCTATTATCGCCTATCTATCAGCCAATATTGGTCTACAAATAGGTTGCTATTACTCGAAATACGAAATGAATTACAAAACTAGTAACAGTTAAAGTTGAAAAAAATTGCAAAAAGAGTTATTATTATTATTATATATACATATGTGTGCGTGTTCGTTTACATATATATATGTGTCAGAATCCAAAGCCACCACTGATGAAGCCATCCCGATTTCAAGCGTCACCCTCACTGGCAGACTGCAAGTCATTCGTCAGCTCCGAAGACGAACAGATTGTTTGACTAGTCAACGAAATTTCGCCATAAGCTCTGACGCTACTGACACTGTAGTGTTGTCCTCTTGCACAAGAGGGCAGTTTAAACTAACATCTACCTCTCGCCCTCAGCTGACTCACCTTGGCTCTGATAACGCCTAATTAAGGTCAGGTGCTATTGTGGTTCTATAAAAAGTGGGTACTCTTTATTGGAAGGAAAACATGACGTTTGGGCATGAGCTCGGCCTTTCCTTACACAAGCATTGGCTATGAAACTGTACAATGCCTACCAAGTTCTAAAGCTGATACCTTCATGGGTTGTACTGGTACAATTATTTTTTTAAAAGATAAAATTACAATGGAAAGAGTCTGTTCCGACCATCTTACTTCCAAGATATTAGATACTTTTTGAGAATTTAAATATTTAATAACTATGGAAAGTAATTAATACATATTCATAATATGTGATCAGTTTTGGCCATGCCAACCTTGCGATAAAAAGATATTGTGACATATTTAAATTATTGTCCTCCCTGGTTGTTATTACGTACTAAAAACAATTTAATATAAAAATATATAAAATTGACTTTAATTCAACTATGAAATTCCGTTCGTGGTTGCTGATTAATCACACTATCTGCTAAATCAAATATTCCTTTTACGAATTTATATGTTATCCAAAGAACATGACTGTAAGTTTTTTCGAATCGATCCTTCTGTACACTACTCCTACCAACTATTAGCGACAAATGGGTTTTCACGTTTAATAGGATTTTTATAAGCGATTTTACTATGTATTAATTTTAATAAAAACTGTTTTTCATTTTATATTGTTGCCATACTAAAAAATCTGTAATCTGAGAAACCGAAAGATAACCTAATAAACGTTTCAACCTTTGGAGAAGAGATGGATATATTCTTAATTCATTAAATGATTCAGTATTGCTATACCTCTCAGGGTGACATACTATTTAATTATTAAAATATTATTCAGATCAAAGGATCTTACTTTTCTTTGAGATGATTGCTTGGGCAGTGAGGGCAATATAGCAAAACACTACATGCTTGTAGGTACATTGGCAACAGCTAGATTTTAGCTGTAATAAATTGATCAATAAGAAAAGCCTGTTTACTAAAACAATTTTCACTTTTGTACAGATTCACCTTTCATTAACTTTTCTCAAAAACCTGTCATTTAACTGAAATTTCATTCTAATAATCAATATTTAAATATACCTGTGTATTGAACCACTTTTTTCTATGCCTTGGCTTTCAGGAAAAAGATGTAATTAATGTACGTATTTAGTATATCTACAGCCCCGGCGAATAAGTTGTTAAGCCAAATTTTGTCCAGAGAGAGTTAACCATAGGCGAATGCAGGGGGGGGAGGGCACGGGGGCACATGCTCAAACGGTTTTTTGTGTACCGTGGAGAATCCATTACAGTACATATATATGTATATATACATATACATTGATTTTTTGCCCGTCTGCCTGCTGTGACCCCCCAGAAAAAAATCTTGGATCTGCACTTGGAGTTAACTGTATTGAGGGAAGCGTAATCACACGATTCTCTTAGTTTTTGCCTTGAAATGGAGTTGGAATATAAACAATAAATCCTTTTCAAGCCAACGGCAGACTTAGTCGCTCATTTACTACGAAAATAACACGGTTCAGCTTCCCTAAGTACAAGAAACTAATTTTGGAGAAAATATTTATTTATATATTATATTCGTCTATTAATAGTCGGGGCTATATATTAAAATATGATATTAATCATAGGTCAACACTTGGTGACTGATAGAATCTCCTGGGGTTCACAGCCTGCATGTTACACATATTATATTTACTATAAATTGATGGACTAGACGCCATAACCGATAGATTGCGTTGTAGAGTAGTACATTATAGAGAAATAATCATTAGTTATTTTCGTATACAATCAATTTAACAAATGTGTTTTTAACTAATTAAAATAAATTATATGATAAAATTCATAAAATGTCATCTACAAGGCACAAATCCACGTAGAATGACATAGAAAAATTAAGTTAAGCGATACACAATGAATCTTTAAACACTATTTTCAGTCTCCTGAAAAGTTGAGTATTTTCACTTATGTTCATCAACACACATGTTCCTAAACACATTATATTTCTGTTGTCAGTTAACAGATCACATTTTGTACTACAATTGTGGTAAATAAAAATAGCATTGCCAGTAGATTAAGTGATAAACTGTATGTTATCTATCATTATCCTAATTTGAAGTCGCCCAATTATTTAAGTCTTCACATGACTAATGTTAAGCCTAAAAAACTTGATAGCACATAATTCGTGTTTTAACACATTTTCGCAGCACATGGATCCTTTAGTAAAGCTCTAACCTATCATTAGTTGCCGGCGTGAAACAAGTAATTGCTTCCTTGTACACTTGATTACACATCGGATTACCAAAGGCACGAACAAATCACTTGGAGCATTAAGAAGCAGCTTCTTGGAATGTTGTTTTGATTTTCTGTAAAAATTATTTATGCTAGGAGCTGGATGGAGCTATGTATAGAGTGTTGAGCTGCTATGCAGAGGGATCCGGATTCAAGTCCAGCCATGACAGATAAATTATTTAATCTGATAACCGATACAGATTGACCCTGTGAGATCTATAGACCCTCCTCGGGTTCATCCAGCCTTTATATAATGGCTACCCTTAATTAGGGAAAACTGGTTTAGTGTGATCTCGGGTCAACTGTACCGTGCACTGAACCCAGAACCTTCATGGACAGCAGTGTTATAGGTTTTTGTTTTATGTTAGTTGAATGTATATTTTATGTCATTACACTATGTTCTACGTTTATTACTAAAAATTATATTTCGTTTTGTCTTTTCGTCCGATTCGTACCAGTTATTTAATGAGTAATGAGTAATATTGTTTTAAAAATTAATTTTCATTTTTTTTTTCGTATTGGCCTTCTGAGGTCCACGTAATTTTAACTGTTTTTTTTAATATTTATTCTTGACATTCGCCTAGTATTCCCTCATTCGTCCGTGGCCGGTGATTCCTTCTTTCTTCCACCCATTTCTTTCCCGTCTTAGGTTTGCTTGAAAACCCATATGAGAGTTCAGTTTCATCCTGAAACGTTTGCTTTCCAGAACATCCTCGCAGGTAATCTCCATCTCTTTTGAACTTATTCTACCTCTTCGAACCAGGCAGGTTATATCCTTATAGCCGAATCGTCTCTCCTCCATTTTGCGAAAAATAGTGAACCTTATTTATTTAACTAAGGTTAAGAAAGAGGAACACTGGAGTGATAAAATAAAAAAAGCCGAACCAAAATCCGAACCAAAGGACACAAGGTAGTTGTGTAAGATGGTAAACACTTGGTAGAGAAGGCTCACAGATGTGCCGTGTTTGGTGTCGTAATCAGGGGGACTTAATTCTGAGCTGGCTACAACCTTCCTTACCTAATCTTTTGGAAGGTTATTTGTTTTGAACAAAAGCTAAGGCTACTTCAACACATATTAAACAATCGCCCTAAGCTTCTAACTAATTACGAAAGGCTCATAAACACGAAAATCATTAGACCCATCTGGACTTGAGGAGTAGAGCTTTGGAGCTCCACTAAGCCAACGAATTTCTCTTGTAAGCTGTCCTTAGAATCCAAAATCCTTCGTAAAGTTCTCAATGATCCTTACTTTGTTACGAATGAAGCCATCCACAATGATCTTAATGCTTCATTTATTGCTGATTTGGCCCGAACCCAATATAAATTCTTTCATGATAAACTTTATTCCCATTCAGACCTACTAGTTCCAAACTTATCTCTTCGATTCCTGTTAATCCTCTGACGCGTCTGAAAAGCACGCGATCTTTTAAGTAGAACTTGTTATTTGAGTACTACCAGTGGGTACTTTCTCTAATCCCCTTTATCTCATATCGTTTTACATTCTCATATTATTTACTTTTTCTATTATAATAAAATTGTAACCTTCAATGAATAAAGTTTAAAAAAATCGTAGACGCTTTACGTGTTTTGACGCGCCGTTAAAGCTAGGGTTTGTGTATAACTTATAATCTATAATATAGTCTTTTTAAAGAGACTTGATTCAATAAAAAGTTATGTAAAACAGGGAATATTTAAGGATTTCCTCGTTAGAAAATTATTGATTCTGGATGTCATTATTATTTTTTCGTGGCAATAAATACATAAGTTTTAAGTATGTTTGCTCCAATCGATTTCTAAGGACTGAAACTTTTTGTTTAAGCTTTGCAATATATTCATATTATTATTCTGGCCGTAGGGTCTTGCAAGGACCCGGGCCTCCACCACCACAGCCAACTAATTTCTGCGATCTTCAATCTTATACTTCCAGCAGCTTTAATTCCTCCAAGACATTATCCAGCTATCTAATCCGAGGTCTTTCTCTGCTTCATTTGCCGTCTGGTTTCTTATTGAGCATTCTCTTCGGTACCTTCATTCGGTTGCATTCTTCCTACTTGTCCCATCCATCTTATTCTAGATTTCTTAATCAACGCCACTGTAGCAGGCTCTCCCTACAGCTCCATCTGCTCCTTGTTCTTTCTTCTTCTCCATACCCTATTTTCGCCCACTCCGCCGCATACTCTTCTTAATATTTTTCTTTCTTCCGAGTTAAACAGAAATTACAATTTTTGGTCAGGGACCATGTCTCGAACCCACAAATTAATACCGGTTATGTATATCAGTAATTGCATTCATTTAGAGAGCGATTTAAACAGCAACACATTTTGCACTAAGGAATAACATCTATTAATGTGTTCATATACTATAAATATATTAAACTTATAATTTTGAATTATTTATTTTTTATGTACCTGTATATAATTTAGATGTGGAGCGTTGTAAGTTAAAATGTCAATGGGGCATGGCAAAAAGGTGATCGGCGACAGAGCGATGAGGGTGAGTCCTTTCCATAGGACATTTCGAAAACAGGACCTTTAAGAAGAGGCAGGCTAGTCCGGAGTAACAAAGACAGAACTAAAAGGTAAATCGCAGGAGGTGACAAATGAGCCGCGACCTCCGACCCAGGCGCCTGTCCCGTCCTGCAATACCAGCTCGAGCAGAACACCTCGTCGCGGGGCGAAAGGTCATCAGGGTCTTCCCGGCACCAAGGCCGCCTTTCTGGCTTCTTACGTGATAACGCAACCTCAAAGATGGATCGCCTGAAAGGATGTGGTGGAGTGACAATACATCAAACTCTCAGAGATCTACAAACCCTACTGGGACACACCCAGCATACGTAAAGTGAATAAACATTTAATAGCTTTATAGTGGATACACTTAATTGTGGGATGATCGATTGGGATCTCTAACGAATCACCTTCCTGCATAATAGTTGCCTTAGGAACAGTTGATTTTAAGCAAAGAAGCGGTTATTATAAAGACGAAAACCTATGCATTGAAATAATTGACTGTTTATATTTTAGCGTTCGAGTATCTACCATGCTGCTACGCTATCCAATCTGCCATATATTTAACCCAAGACCATTACGAGCAGTAGTGTTACAGTTGTTTCCCTCTATCTCATCAGCCATCCTTGATGACAGTAAAAAATCTGTTCGTCGATTTGTATAGATAATATTTTTCCCATCAAATAAGAAAAAGGATCGGTTCTGTAACAGATTCAACTGATGTATTGGTGAGTTGTTACAACTACTCCGAGAGATCTACCTTTGCACTTGCATTAATTCTAGACATTTATTTGGCCTATTTATAATCAAATGAATAAAGTAGGCGTTCCAGTCCTAAAAAGTGGAACTGGCTTAGCTACCTTTCGCTATCGTGTGTCGTTACTTAATATAAATCTATTCAATGACTGCAGGTTAGTTCTTTATAAATCGCAGTCTCCAAAGTTATTTTTTAAGTTAAATTTACTCTTTTTGGATGGAATAAAACTGCAATAAAAAAATCATAACAGATATTTTAATGTTTGATACCTACAATTCTTCTTTGAGAACCTATGAGTATTTTAAAACAGTGTTTGCACTTTTTTCTTGTTATATAATTTTTAATTCCTAATTACATAACGAAAAGTTATGAATTTCCAATAAATTCACAAAACAAAGACACCAAAATAAAATTTAATTTATATTTTGGGGGAAATGACCTTACATATCTTGAGTAATATAGAAAATCTTCTGGTGTACGGTCAAGAGATGTCTTTTGTTGTGGGATCTGAAAGTTGTAAAGATTGTAGAAATGAAAGAGGAGAGGCTTTCCTTATGTTTTTGGCATATTTTGGTAATTGAAAACACACAGGCCTTAGCGTTTACGTACATATATAGATGGCTCTACATCCCACGTGGGGACAAGGCCTCTTAGCGTTTACATAACACAAAAATCCTTTTACTAACTAAGATCTTCAACCTTAACAATTGTGTCCTACAATATCACTCGAATTCAGAACCTGAAATAGATCAGAACTTTCACTTGGTAAAAAAATTGAAGCCAGTTTAAACATATGGTAAAATTGAATACAAAGATGTTTGTTCATTTAACGTCACTTTATGCTGTTATTGCTAATCGGACGATGCTACAGTGGGATCTCTAAATTTTGCCTATCCAGGTTTAATTAACGAGTACCTGACATCGTACAGGCTCGGAACCTCCGTTTAACGTCCCTTCCGAAGGACGGCGTAACTAAGGATTTTTTACTCCCTTAAAAAAATCCTAGGGCCACCTGCCGGGCTACGAACCCGAGGTCTTGGGCTTAGTAGTTTGTAACGCTAACCACCAGACCACAGGTGACCGTGAATCCAAAGTTGGGTATCAATTCTACTTTAAATAATAAATTTAAGGAAATTATTAATAACAGGTGCTATGTCTTGTAACACAATATGGTTTTTAATCTAACCATATTGATGAGATGCTATGCAGCTACAAATATAATATAAAATAATTGAAAAATAAATAAATCGAAGAATAAACGTATCATTTAAATAATAATATTTCTAGAAGAAATGTAATTTCAAATTGATTTATGTTAGTCATTACCAATAGTGATTGAGGTAGCTGCCTAGCGATCTCAAGGAGCAGGGTACGAGACCAGCTGTGACAGATAAAGCACTTATTCTGTCGTGTTTCTATATTCTCTACGATACTCATGGATCACCCAACTTATACTCTTACTTACTTACTTACCCGGGTGTTCGATCATGATCTGGTCTAAATTACCTCCTTGAACAACTTTTGGATCCGTACAGTTCCTTATCAAGAACTGAACGCAACTTTCTTGATTTTTTTCTTTATATAGGTAGTTCAAATTGACAATTTGAAGATTAATAAAATATTAATAATATGAGAGATTAAAAAACGTTCAATACATTTTACACATAATAAGTATAACTTATTTTATTTTTACCAACGTTTAGGCCTAAATTTTAGGCCATAATCAGGACAGAGGGATGTAGAGTCAAACAGCAACATGGAGTTTGACTTGCTATATGATTTAAAGTAGGATGAAAAAAAGTGAGGTAAATTATTTGTGGGAGAACTGTAACTGAATTGGAAAGGCAATGTTTCGACCCGCATTGCAGGTCTTGTTCATGGCTAGTAGGATCGGGGGTTGGCAATAGACTGATTGATTGTTGATTATTGATTAGACTGGATAAATTATTTGTGATTTATGAAACCTTAAATTTATTTATTATAATGCAATTGGGAAAAACCACAATGCAAAGCCTTATGTTTCAAAAATTCACCTACTTACCAGTCGACGTTTCGCCTATTCAGGCATTAGCAAGACACCAAAATCAAAAAGGGGGTTATGTGAATCGCATCTCGAAGAAAAAGGTGCAAAAAAAAAAAAGGTTTTTTGCACCTTTTTCTTCGATAATAGTGCGATAATTCTAATAATAGTGTTTCTTTTTGAGTTTTTGGCTCTATTTTAGTGATTTAAATTTATTTTATGTAAAAGTTAGAAATAAGTATATTTTAATGATTTTTTAGGGATGGTTCATGGTTAATTAAAATAAAAGATGATTTGGACTCATCAATAATCTGCAGAATTGTTGATGTCCGGTTCCTTATTTAAGTAATTGAACCCAAATGAGCGTAAAACTATTTTCAATTTATTTATTTTTTTAAGTATGTTCCGCTATAACCCATGACGCAACCTATGATCTAGTGGTTAGCATAACAACTTATTAAGCCAGAGATCGTGAGTTCGTAGTCCGGAAGGTGGGCCCAGGATTTTTAAAAGGGAGTAAAAAATCCTTAGTTATGCCGTCCTTCGGAAGGGACGTTAAACGGTAGCCTAGAGCTTGTACGATGTCAGGATTCGTTAAAAATCCATATCCTAATTAAACCTGGATAGGCAAAATTTAGACCTCCTACCGTATCATCGTCCGATTAGCCATAGCAGCTTAGAAGTGACGTTAAAATAAACAAACACTACAAACCATGATAGATCTTGGGCTCAGTACATGGTAGAGACCGTAATTTTTTTATGTTAACAATTGTAAAGGGGGGAGTGATTTTTCGAAGAACGCATTCACTATCAGGTTTTTTACCAATCAAAGGTAAATAAGCTTGACCTAAACACCTTGTGCTTGACGATTGATTGAAAATAAGTTAATTTCATGAACAATCTAAGACCCATAATTTTAACAGTAATGGTAAGAATTTATATGCGAATATAATTAATATTTTTTAATATATTTTTTGAATGCACTTGGATGCGATGTGCATACTTGTACTCCGGCACAGATATAAACCTCAATTGGAACGGTTACGTGATCGCGAGAATGGTCAGAACTTTGCATAACGCACCCTTTCATGGTGCACTCTTGAATTACTCGATGAAATCCAAACTGAACCTCTTCTTCTCATACTCGAACCATGATGCTGATGAAAACACTCGAATCATGATGCAACCCGTTGAATGCAATACCCCAACATCTAATGTTATTCATAGCAAAGATAGCATTAGCCTCTAATGCATTTCATACCCGCGATGATCCTGCCGACATTTCGATACGACTAAAAGTATCGTGTATCGAGATCGGTATCGATATGAGCTGCAGTCGTGGTTCTTTTCTTTTTCTTTTCGGAAAGAAACGGTTGCGCAATGTGCTTGCAGTTCGCGGCGAGTCGCGCACTCGGGAAGTGACTGTGGGCGAAAGTTGCCCTCATGACCCCGGCTTTCTACGTCATGCACCCCCCGGAGCATCTTTGGAGTAAAGTGCATCCCACAGAATTCAGTTATTTTATTTTTTCGTTATTTATCTACTATTAGTGGTAAAGACTGCATTTCAGTTTTTAGTATAATCATTGTTCAAACGAAAGCATTCCACGCCCCATTGTTTAAATAAATTTTTAGGCCTCCCACTTTGAGAACCACTGATTCAGAGAATGCCTGTGTAGATTGGAATCTAGAATTACAATGATTTTATTAATGAAAATGTTATACTTCAACAATACAACAATAATACCCAGGACCTTCCACATTGTAACTCAGTACTCAATCACTGAGCAAATCCGCTCTCTTTGTCTCCGTTTATCTTTGGGTATAAGATAATTTTTCCGTCGGACCGGGCGCTTTGCTAACTAATAAACTAAACAGGACGAGTTATTTCTACATGTTTCCAACCTTTCTAAAAAAATAAAATAAAAAAGAATTCTAACCAGAGTGAGAAGAGAGAAATTCATTGATAAGGTCTTATGCAGAATAATAGTTTGGGATTTGCCGTCTTCGGAAGAAGAAGCTCGAAATACTTAGAGAGGCACGGAATAATTCCAAAGAACAAATTACGTGAAAAGGACATCATCAAATAGATTTTGGCTGAAAATGGAGATGTTTTCGTCGAAAGGGTAGGAAAAAAAATTATATGAGAAATGGAACGTGGTTTATACGGTATAGGAGGGCATAGTATTAGTATTTCACTATATTTAAATTAGGTTGGTATTATAATTATCAGAATTATCATTATTCAGGTTATAAACAAGGCATATAATATGGTAGTCCATGACGATATGCTAAATCACAACCTAGGTGGTAATATTTTTCATTTAATTAAGCTAAAGCTGACGAAACAGGAAAAAAATGAATGTGGTTTTAAACCATAGATATTGAAAGGTGTTCCCGAAAATCCAGAAAGGATTTCCCACAAGCGGGCTAGTGATACACTAGATCGATTACATCAAAGCACGACATTTTAAAGGTCATGTGACATATTCCTACACATGACCTCATTCTCTATCACTCTTATGCATCTTATCAGATCACATTATCAAAGATGATGCTTCATATATTATAATATAAACGATATACAACAGTGGTTATATATATATATATATATATATATATATATATATATATATATATATATATATATATATATATACAGGATGTATTAAATGGCTATAATACTCAAAAACATGTAATTGACCTTAGTAGGTTTGCCTACAATGACAGCATTGTACAGCCTCGATGAATAAGTGGTTGAGTCAGATTATGTCCAAAATGATTTTTTTGGACTTTGAGAAGCGGACTCGTATTACTTTCATAGTGAATAAGGGGCTAAGTCAGAAATTGGCTAGAATAGAAGTTATTGCTTACATTTCAACACCGCTTCAAGCCAAAAGCTACAAGTACGACTCCATTCTGCTACTCTTAATACAGTTAACTAGTTCTGGACGAAATATGACTTAACCACTTATTCACCGGGGCTGTAGATTATGCAGCCCCAGAGTGTAAGTGGTTAAGTAAAATTTTGTCGGGACAGAGTTCACTGTATTCACGGGAAGTGGAACCATGTCATTCTCATAGTTTTCGGCTTGAAATTGTATTGTAATATATGGAATAACTCCTTTTCAATCAGGCTGATTTAACTCCTTAATCAATACGAAAATAACACGATTCTGCTTCCCAAAGTTCATGAAACTCATATTGTAGACAATAATATCTTCAACCCCGGCGAATAAGTGGTTAATTCGAATTTTCTCTCTCAAATAAGTGGGTATATGTAAAGACTATCCTTGTCCTAATCAGATTTCAACTTGTTAATTGTGCAAGATATATTGGAAATATTATAACCAAAAAACCTTAAGCCTCATAAGTAAAAAAAGAAACAAAACTACCTGTCATAACCTCCTTGCCAAACCTTTTTGTTTCCTGATTTAGTTGGTGACTTTTGGATTTTTGGATTGGTATTTTTGTTTTCTGGTTTAGTTTAGAGACTTAAGACTTTTTGGACAGGTATTTTTGTTTCCTGTTTTAGTTTAGAGACTTCAGAATTTTTGGCTGGAGTTTTTGGACAGGTATTTTTGTTTCCTGTTTAGGGGAGCGGAGTGGCTCAGTGGTAGAGCACTGAGTAGCCATGCCCGAAATCCTGGTTCAAATCCCGCTGCAGGCAGTTACTTTTATTTAGTCTGCTTGCAGCGGAAGATGGATCTTATGGGATCTAGGGCCCTCCTGGGGCTCACCCAGCCTCTGTAAAATATTATAAAAATAGGATACCCAAAATAAGGGGGAAAACCCTGGCGGTTGAGCGTGACCTAGGACAAGTCACCTGCTTGCAGAACTGTTGTCCATGAAACTGTAAAGTCTCTACCATGTACTGAATCCTATACTCGTTCACGGGTCGTAGTGGTTACAGGTTCAGGTTTTAGTTTGGAGACTTGAGGCTTATTGGTTATAGTTTTTGGACAGGTATTTTTGTTTCATGTTTTAGTTTGGAGAATTGAGGCTTATTGGTTATAGTTTTTGGACAGGTATTTTTGTTTCCTGTTTTATTTTGGAGACTTGAGGCTTATTGGTTATAGTTTTTGGACAGGTATTTTTGTTTCATGTTTTAGTTTAGGGATTTACGGCTTATCGGTTGGAGTTATTGCACTAATGTCTCAATATATGTTTTATGTCTCTCCTAAATCAAACAAAATTGATGTACTGGTAACTAAGCGTAGCTTCTAGTGAGATGAGATCTTATCACTTGATAATCACACAATATCATTATTTCATAAAAAAAAAAATTAATATCCTAAAATGCTAGGTAAAAGTAAACTGGAAATATATTAGGATTAGTCCAGATATTTTATTTTATTTTTTTAATTGAATGATAACTTTATTGCAAACAAATCAAATTGTCTTATTAAATAAAAATAAGAAGATAAAATTAGGATTTTTTTAGGGGAAGGAGGTGGTGGACACCTCCTTTAAATATGAACTATATTATTTTTTCTATAATAAATTATTATACTAGTTTAAGATATATGCTTGTTTGTTTTTTGTTCATTTAACGTCACTTTATGCTGCTATGGTTAATCGGAAGATGCTACATTGGGAGCTCTAAATTTTGTCTGGTTTAATTAGGATAGGGATTTATAACGAGTACCTGACATCGTACAGGCTCGGGACCCCCGTTTAACGTCCCTTCCGAAGGACGGCGTAACTAAGGATTCTTTACTCCCTTAAAAAAATCCTAGGGCCACCTGCCGGGCTACGAACCATCGATCTTGGGCTTAGTAGTTTGTTACGCAAACCACTAGACCACAGGTGACCGTTAGTTTAAGATATATCTATTACATATATATTAACAACCATCAATTAAACTTAAACTAAAAGACTGGAATCGTTACATAACACTGTTCCTGGCTCTGGAGAGAGGAAAAGGTAAGTAATTGCTACACTGTCATTCTCGAAAAGCGATAATTACAACCCGTTGAGGGAAAGAGCGAACAAGGCTGTTCATTGCGCCGCGAATTATCTTTGATGGTGTAGGAAAAGACAGTGTTTCTGCTACACTGGGCAAGAGAAATGGGCGATGCCTCAGTAATTATTACTTACATTAAAGTTTAATAGGGAGCGGGGTAGCTCACAGGTAGAGCGCTGAGTTGCCAAGTCTAAGGTCCTGGGTTCAAATCCCGCTGCTGGCAAGACTTATATCTGTTAGTGGCCGGAGATGGATCCTTTGGGGCTCACCCAGCTTCTCTTTAGTGGGTACCCAAAATGAGGGGGGGAAATCTGGTGATTGAGCATGATATAGAACAAATCACCTGCCTGCACATTCATTGTCCAAGAAACAGTATAGTCTATACCATGGGCGGTCAACCACTTCAAGGATCACTTCATGGGTTGTAGTGGTACAGGTGTGTGTTAAAGTTTAATGAATACTCACTTCTACACCTGCCATAATTACATACATCAGTCACTATTCTTGTTTCCATTAATTGTCTCTGCTAAATGGATTGATACCCCAAACAATAGTGGAAGTTAGGAATACTAATGTTTTTATTAAAAAACTTTTTTTTTTATCCTATAGATGGCATATGACAAACGTTTAAAAAATCAGCTATACTTAAATTCACAAAGAAATAAAAAAAAAACACAACAAAAATGAGCTAAAACTCAAAAAGAGACATAAATTATTAATTAGAAGTCCTTAAGTCACCAAAATTCCTTAAAAAACTTATCAATCACTTGACTGGTTAGTTTTCCCAGCATTTTGAGAAAAACTAAAAAAATTGACCTAGACATGGGGGTACCCCTACCCTTATCTAGTAATTTACATTATTTAATGAAATATAAACTTTAAAATAGAAACAAGATATTTCATAAAATAATTAAAAAACCATGGTCAATGAAAGTTGTATAAAATGAATAAATACGAATCGGTTAAAATAAATAAAATAATAATGCAATTTACGAGGCTTTTTCAATGTTTTACATCTTATATATCGGTTTGTGTGTAAATTAATGCAAATAAATGCATGTGTTACAACAACAAGAAAAAAATAAATTTGAATATTTTAACATTTCATTAGCTAAAGTCAAATGTAAGCAATGATATATTCTTTAAACGTGAGTAATCTATAAATCAACAAGTAAATGCATAGTTTCCAATATTTTAACATCTAAATGATTGTTAAGTGGAATTATTACAAAATACCGAAAGTTTGGGGGTCTTTTTTGCTTTAGGCATTCCTGTTACTTTTACTGGTTACTGTAACTGGTTGAAAACTGTTCTCTATCTCTACTTTTTATGACCTATAATCATTACTCAAAATAAATTTTTCAGAGCTTAATTAAAAATATAAAAGTTGCAGTGACTTCTTAATAAGTAAAGGAATATCGACAAGAAATGTGCATTGCAGTGTTGTGCACATTTGGTGAAGTTTTCTGAAGAATTATGGAAATGTAATTTGAGAAGTTGAAGAGAGATTAAAAGAAAGGTTTAAGGGCATTTTAAGACACATAGCATATTCAATTTATCCACAACTATTTATTTTACATATTGTTACGGATATTTAACCACTAAATTTGCTCACAAATAACTTAATGACCTATACATATAGCTCATATTATTATATACTATTAATTAACCACTATTAATTAATTAATGTTTGAAAAGTAACTTTATTTGAAAAGCATTTTAATTTAATTTTAATAAATAATTAAACCAAAAGCAACTGGCGCATCTTAACGAAAAAAGACCAAAGTTATAGTTCGCTTAAAATTCACCGATAATTTTGTGTTTTTCAAATTGGTGATAAATTATCCATAAAGATACAGGAAATTAATTATATTTCATAGTGTGTGTAATCTCGTGGTGTTAATGTGAAGGAGGTGTATAAATACAACAATAAATGTACATCATTGAATTAAATTATATCTTTTTATTTTTTGTTGATAAACTGTATGTATGCATGCATCAAAACAACATTAAAACAAACGGCCAAATACGCTAAAAACCAGTTATTAAAATTTAAAGACCATTTTTAACATGCATAAAAGAAAAACAGTCATTTATTTTTACATTATTTTTTAAGCCTATCTAACAGCTGTTAAATAATTGGTAATAGTCAAAGAGGCTATACCTGTTATATTACGATTATATATAAATATTAAAAAAATAATCAGCTGTTGTTGCCATACTATTAATTTAATACACTGCCTCCGTACATACGCTTTATTCACACACCTAAACATTACTTCACTTTTTCTAATCATAGCATAATATTTTCTTTTCTCTTTTCTTTGGCTTATCTTTAATTCATTGTCTGGGCCGAACCGGTGTCTGAATAAAAGCAACGGTTGTAGCGGTGTTGCAACCAGCCCTCTCAACAATGGAAATGGAAATTATTTAATGGTTGAGAAAACCCGAAACGTCGGCTGGAGGGGGCTCAACATCTGAAGACAGATGGCTAGCAGTTACATCTCTATTAAGAGGGAAGTCATCACATTGAACATCAAAATAGTATTTGTTAAGTATCCATACTGATACTTATCAAATATCATATTACGATAACATCTTAAGTAGAACAATTAACGGGTCTCTCGTGGAAAAGACATGCCAGTTATATTTGATAACTGCTATGTGCTATCTACGTAGTTATAGAAAATATAGCTGATATCTAATTATCTAATGCATCTGTTTTTTAATAATTGTTTAAATGTTCTATATATTACTGTAACGAATAGGCCGTGGATCTAATTTCTATTTAGATTTTCCATTTTCGAAATATCCTGAATTTAGAGAAGACAAAATAATTATATAACTTCGAAGCGTGAAACAGGACTCAATGCTTTGTCCTCGGGGTATGATATCATTTTGTAAATTGTACAAGCGATTATGCAGAAAATTAAAGCGTTAAGTATGAATTATAAAAGAAAAAGGTTTTAGCGATTTATTACGTCTTGTGCTCTTAGATTATGCAGTTATTTGAAAATATAAATAAAACACGGGTAAAAACTTGCAATGGGAAATCCTGATTCCTGCGTGCCTCGTTTTCTTAAGAGAAGAAAAAGAACAAAAATCCTCAGAAACCACGATGATAAGATCGATTACGGAGATCTCTTCAATAATAATTTCTGATCATATTTCTTATTCCATGATGGATTCTGAGACCTTACTTCAATAACATTCACAAAATTCAGGGAACCGGAGAAATCCCGGGAAAAGAATTATGGCCGAACTTTGACTTTTAAAATCACGCCTTATATCAAACTGCGAAAAAATCACTATGTTTTCAAAAAAATCAACCATCATTACGATCAAATTCATTAAAAATAAAAATGAACCACTAATTAACGCTAGATATAAGAATGTAAGGATGAATGTTAAATAAAAAATAAATAATGCATTGTAAACAAATGCATCATAGTGAAAACAAAAAAATCAGCTAAAAATTTAAACTAGGTGGTAATTATTTCTGCTTTTAATTTCAACCTTTTCCTTATCAGATGCATGTATTTTCAAATTCTGATTTCTTAATATACCGAATTTATTATCGGTAAAATTAATCCCCAAAGGGAGAGTTAACTTTAGTACTTTAATAAATACTTAAAACAATTTTTATTTTATTTTATAGAAATAATTATTTAATTCTTACACTTTTCTAGTAAAAATATATATTAATATTACTGCGTAAAGTATCCTTGAAAATATTTTGTAACATTTATGACTTGTATTTCGCATTAGATCTATAAACTAACCTTTGCTATTGAACTCCTTTGGATATTTTATTTATTTTAAGCTTATTTATTAAAAAACTTTACTACTGAAATCGTAGAATTCGTGATAAAAAACGAAAAACGTTTTCGAGATCCCAAAATTTCAGTAGTTCAACTTTTTATCGTTATTTTTTCATTTCTATTGCATTTTACTACTTGTTGATCTACCACACCTCAAAATATTTGCCGAATATCTATTACACAAATTCTGGTAAATAATAAATAAATAATACTGGACTTCTGTCTTACTTGAATTAAAACCGACTTCACCCGTAGAACTGTGGTAAATGAAAAACAGTGTTTAATACAGCTCATAAATAAATTTTAAAAAGAATATATTAAGGATACCTATAAAATATAAGTATTTTTTAGAATGGCATGAAGGAAGGAAGATCTATTTTAAAAATATGCAACGTCCATCATAAAAGAGCCATTACTCCCTTCAAATTACTGGAAAGTTACATCAGACGGACCAGATGTAACATCCTTGGCTTTCTTCTTTCCTGTGGGAATGGAAAATTATTCCAATGACACCGAATTTCTATCTACTCCAGTTTCCCCTACATAAAAACAACAGTGGCGAAATATAAAAACCAATTTTATATTTCTTGTGTTGTTTGAAGTATTGTGAAAACAACACTTTTACTAGTGTGTATTTGTATTAAACGGTGTAGCTGTATTAACGAAATAAATATTTTTTCATTTCTTTTATTCAGTTTTTAGAGTTGAAGTGTTGATGGTTACTTAAATAAAATCCGGCCGTGACTGACAAATTATTCCCTTTGCAAACGGAAGGAACCTGAGGAACTGCAGAACAACCTAGGGCTCACCCGGTCTTTATTGAGTGTGCCCTTAATTAGGTGGAAAACCCTAAAATGAGCGTGTTTCGGGCTAATCATCTTCCTGCACAACCGTTGTCTTAGAAACGGTACAGCATATAACATGAACTGAACCCTAGACATGGGTTGTATTGGACGAGGTTTAGATCGTAATAAACACCATTCCGCAGAATGTCTACGTTTTTGTCTGTAATGCAGAAAATCACTAGAAGAGGTTACTTTTAATCTTGAAGGTTACAATCACTAACACAAATTATCTTTACGATAAAGAAAACAAAAAAGGATATTAACTACAGAAAGGATGCCTACCTTGAGCTAAACTCACTCGACAATCACTACAGAAATAATGAATTTCACCGAGAAATGTCATAGTGAGTTATCTCCAAGGGGATCCTCACTCATTATTGTTGCACAGCACTAACAGAGTATCAGCTTCTTATTTATGACAGGTACCTTTTCACTTGCGGTATCTTATGAAAGATAATTAACAGCCACCTATGGGGTCTAGAGACCCTCCTCAAGCTCACTCAACCTCAGAACAATTAGAGGAAATCCAGGCGCTTGAGCCTGATCTCGGAAAAATCACCTCATTGCACAATTGTTGCCTTGGAAACAGTATGGTAGCCCCTACCATGTAGTGAATCCAAGGGCCTTTACGGAATCATGGAAGTAGCCAACAGTGGATATTATTATGGATTCCACCAATTACCCGTGGCCCTCCTGGAATGTTTTTTAATTTATCACACTTTGAAAAATATATTTATTTTATAATAGCTAGAGAAGTAATATAAGGTCCATTGTATTACGAAAAAATATTGTTATTTGTTTTTATCTATATATACAAAAAGAAACTGTCGACATAATGAGAAAAACTAAGTCTGTCATATATTATTGTGCATATATGTAACAGTATTAATTATCACAGTTTACATGAAAGAATAATAGTAAAATAACGATAATATATAATGAATATATATATATATATATATATATATATATATATATATATATATATATATATATATAATGAAATATATTCATCTTGCTTCAATTCAACTCCAAAAAATGTCCAATGTGGATCAAAATCTAATACGGGGGAACATAATTTATATGTGACCTGCGAAGGTATCATATATAAGATGAATCAGGTTGGCCACCCCTGATCTATACAGGGTGTCCCAAATTTAAATGGCAAAACTTCAGGAACTTATAGGGGACCGAAAAAATAAGACAAAAAGTCCTTTAGAGATTTGCTCGTTTTTGCTTAGTTTTAGAGAAAATCGCAAAAAAATAAACAAAACAAGTTTTTATTTTTATACTTATTTATTTACATTAATATTTATGTTATGTTCTTTTTAATGTAAATATTGCTCAAAATGTTGTCCTCTTGCACCAATGCAAGCATTACATCTAGCACTCACTTGATAAATTGCAGTTAAGCATTGTTCTGATGATATTTGGTGCACTGCATCTATGATTCGGTCTCTTAATTGCTCTCTTGAGTTGATTGACACCGAATAAACTTTCTGCTTCAAGGTTCCCCATACGAAGAAATCCATGGGTGTCATATCAGGTGATCTGGGTGGCCAAGGTACTACTCCTCCACGTCCAATCCATCGTTGTGGAAAATTTATATCCAGCCAAGCTCGAGCAAGTCTGCTATAATGAGCTGGACATCCATCGAGTTGGAACCACATTTCAATCCGCTGTTATAAGGGAATCTAAATAATTAGAAAAGTCGTTCTCCAAAAAATGTGTAAATGTGATACCATTCAATCTTCCAGGTAAAAAATATGGTCCCACCAGTAATCCGTTCCAAATTCCAAGCCAAACGTTAATAGCAAATTCATGATGAAGCCTGTTCTCTCGAATAGCTCTGGAATTTTCAAGAGCCAATACATGATAATTCCTTTGATTAACAATTCCTCCTCTTGTAAAGGTAGCTTCATCGGTCCATATAATTTTTAATGGAGATAAATTATCATCGCGATTTTTTTCAAGAAACCAGTTACTAAAATTCAATCTCTTGACATAATCTTGAGGTAATAAATTCTGAACTTTTTGAAGATGGTATGGGTAGCGATTATCACCTTTAAAAGTTCGCCATATAGCTTCCCGCGATATTGCTAATGTAGCAGATGCTCTTCTAGTCTCAGGATTGTTATCCAAGTGGCGTTGGACACAATTTCTTCTCCGATAATCTGCTGCCTGGAATTGGTCGCCTTCATTACGTATTAAGAATGACCCAGTCTCTTGTATTCTATTAAAAGTTAACGAAAAGACTTGTCGATTAGGCACTCTTCTATTTGGAAATCGGCGCGCATACTTCCGCACCGCTTCTAAAGCATTACCGTTACAGAAACCATACACAAAATTCATATCAGCGTATTCAACATCAGAATATGTATGCGGCATGGTATTGATAAATTAGTCATTATGAAAATATCTTAAAAAGCAACAGACGAATTTATTCGATGAAATTATTATTTTTTTTTGTCACTCTATTCGTATTTTAAACTTATTATTTTTTCTACTAAAGCGTGTTCTTTTCTTTTTTTATTAAAACTAAACTACTACTTATTGGTTTGGCTAGCTATAAAATCTATTTTTTTTAGCTTCTTAAAACTTGCCTTTTTTGTTGCAAAGTAAGCGAAAATCCACATTAGATCTTGCCTGTAGTCACATTCTTGCTTCAATGATTAAGTCGTGTATGCCTTAGTACTTGAAAAAAGGCACTACCGTGTCTTCTTCGGATATGAAAAATCGCTAATCCTGAAGAGGTGGCCAATGAAGTGAGAACAGATGGATTGGAGGAAACACAGGTGATTACGAGCTAAATTAAAGGTATGAGCGATGAGATAGGAACTAATGACCCGGCTATCAACTAATAGGACATTTATCCTTGTCTCTTAAATCAAATCTCATCATAATCTGTATTTATTTTCTCAATTCGTGAGTATTTCCGTGTCAAGGACGTAGTTTGGAGATTATGTTAGCGGGATCCCGACACACATTTACATACTCTTCGGTTGATAAGGAGGTTCGTAAAAGTTTAAGCACCGTATCGAAAAAGGGCTTTTATTGTTTATGAGTTTATTTGATCACTTAATCATGGAATACTTTATTTATATCACTGATTAAAAAAGTAATATAAACACTTACAGAATTTCATTCACCAATTTGTGATGTTTTCTTCATAAAAATTTATTCCGTTTTGTATAAAATATGACCCGTTTTATAAGTTTTATGTATATATATATATATATAACCAGTGATGTAGCTAATACAAATTCCAAAACAAAATATCTACAGCCCCGGTGAAGTGGTAAGGTCGAATTTTCTCAAAATGAGTTTCGGAAAGCGGAATCGTATTATTTTCGTAGTACCATTATTATTTTCGTTAAAGACTACGCGACTATGTTGGAAGGTTTTTTCATTTTTTTCTTCTTGACTCAACTTTGCCTCATGATTTCACTGAAATTATTAATTAACCCATTGCGCTCGAAGTTTTTTTTTCATTCATATTACCAGCAGCTCGAAGCTATATACGCATTAAAAGAAAAGTCATCTTTGTATGTAATTTTTTTTGTAATTGTTTATGAATACAAATGTTATGATATATAAACAATATTACATTATGCAATCGTCCAAATTGTGAAGCCTCTCCAAGCAATTGCCAATATGTAATCTTGGCTTTTCTAGACAGGTATCTCAAAAATAATTGGTCTGCCGTCTTTCACCCGGAATTTTTCTATTGGAACACAATACACAATAAGCCGCGAGCCGCGACCGTCATTAGTCACCAAAAGCGAAATACTCTATAAATAGTTTTTACGATTTGTTTTTGTCCTTAGGTTAAAGACTGAAAATTATTTGCACTGTCACCATAGCGGAGCCCTCGAGTTTGAAGACAAATTTTAAATGGCTCCTCTCCGGGTCCGGAAATGGCTTCCTTTCTTCTGCCAGGTCTCGGACGGAAACTATTTTTCGCCTACCACAAGTACCGCATCTTTCAGGAGTTTCTGGTATTCGGTTCTGTTTTCATATAAATCCAGTGTAATCCCAAGTCTCTGTGTATGCTATATTTGTTCTGTGTGTACGTGGTTGGAGCGGAGTGGCTACTGAGCCAAACAAACCCAGTGGGTTGCATGCGACAAGAGTGGGCAAGACTTAGATGGATCATAGGATCAGATAGGATCTAGAACCCTCCTGAGGCTCACCGAAGCCTGTATAAAATATTCTAAAATTAGGGTACCCCAATAGAGGGGGGGGGTATCTGGCGGTTAAGCGTGACATAGGACGTCACCCCTTGCAGAACCGTTGTCCATGAAAATAATATGAAACTGAAAAAAATATTAGATCATGGTAAAGTTAAATGTGTAGATTCGTGGTTTCACTATGGAATTATTCGCATCCATATATAGTCAACTCTAATGGGGTCAACCATTACAAATCGAACTAGCCTATTCCACTGTAGAATTAAGAACAGTAAGTACCTGTATTCGCATATTACTGGCAGAAATAATAGGTAGCTTATATACCATGTTAACCTGTCTCATTGTATCGGTATAAATTAAGGCGTAAGTGTATCATGAAGGACACGAAGGAATGAAGTTATTTTGAGAGGATTAATTGACTGAGTGAGACGATTCCGGGACATGATATCCTTAATAAGAATAAAACTTTGCCATAAACGTATTTGTTTTATAATTAAAAATAATTCTTAAGAATATGGGTGCATTATTCATGTTTTGTTTTGCTGTTGTTTTGTTTCTACCCCGAGGATGCCTCAATAAGCGAAATATTTGACGGATACTTTCAATTTCTGTTTTGGTTTAGAGACTTAGGGGCTTTTCGTTGGAATTTTTCCACGGTCTTAGCAATAATTCTTAAGTATAAATATTGTAACTGTTTTATTAAATTATTCAATAACATTACTTCTATAAATTTTATTTTAATATATATTAATTGGCTGAAATAGTTAACCGAAAAGTGAAGCACATTAGGTTATAGTTCTTTTTTTTTTGTATTATAGGAAAGTAGAAGAAATAAGCTGTTACGCGTTTTTTATGTTTAACACAATTTATTATTGTTTAATAGTAAGTATGGTTCATACTTTTCGTTCATGCTGATTTGATGCTACACGGAAAGGTTTTCTAAGGGTGAAAATCTACGATTTCAGGTTTCCTTAAGGGTGAAAATCTACGATTTCAGGTATCCTTAAGGGTGAAAATCTACGATTTCAGGTTTCCTTAAGGGTGAAAATCTACGATTTCAGGTATGCTTACGGCGCACAGTGGTCGAAATGTCTTAATTACGTGGCCATTTAGACAAAAAATTTGTAACGAGAAATCGTGAACAAAGGACCTATTTAGAAAGTCAAATGTACAATGTGACCGATAATCACCCTAAAAACTGGATTCTCATAACCTTCTAAGGGCTCTGAGTCATTAACCGAGGCTATTAGCTAAATATCGCTCAGTCACTCCAGCATGTTGCTATCATACCTGGTGTTTGGAAAGTGAAAACAAGTGTTGTCGATGCCTTTAAAGGAAAAATTGTTATTACATCATACAGGCTCTTTAGGTAAGCAAATAATATATTATAATGCAATTGGGAAAAAACCACAATGCAAAGCCTTATGTTTCAAATCCAGTAATACACCCACTTACCGGTCGACGTTTCGCCTATTGAGGCGTTATCAAGACACCAAAAACAAAAAAGGGGTTATGTGAATCACTTCTCGAAGAAAAAGGTGCAATACATCCCAACGATCAACAGCCCCAACAGGCTCCAAAGATGAGACAGCACCCCACCACCAAGACGTTCAACATACAACTGAAAAGAAGGTAATACGCAACCAGCTGGAAAGGTTATAGAATCAACTGATCTACAACACATATCAAGTAATATTCCTTGATAAGTAAGGACATTGTTAGTAAAGTAACCGACTGGATAGGGTTAATACAATATAAGAACACATTAACTGAATCGCATCAAGTCTTGCGTTAAATGGCCCTTAGAAATCTCCTTTTTCAGTCTAAATGTCTGAATTCTTCATTCCCGAAAACGTAAAGAGGCTTTGTTTCGCATCAGACCAGCATACTTACGAGTACAATATGTTTTAAGAAGTAAAGTTCTAATTTTCTTGAAAGAGGTAGAGTTCAATAGTTTAATATAACCTATACTACTACAAGTCATGAACAGTTTTGGGTTCAGTGCATGGTAGAGACAGTACAGTATCCTTTCTTGGAAAACGGATGTGCAGGAAGGTGATTGGTCCTAGATCACGCTCAACCGCAAGATTTTGGGTACCCACTTTACAGGAGCTGAGAGGGCCCCAGGAGGGTCCCTGTCTATATTATGTTCCACATAGACAGTTATAATGAACAATTTAAACATGAGTCATCTTTTCAAAGAAGCAAATTAATTTCAGATAAATAATTGTATATACGAGATCACCATGTTTCGGGTACCCACTTTAAGGAGGCTGAGTAAGCCCCAGGAAGGTTCCAGATCCCAAAAGATCCGTTTGATAACGTACTAAATACAATCTCCCACAGCCGGATTTAAACCCGGGACCATCCGGCACGACGGTTCATCGTTTTAATTGATCATACTAACTTTATATTCACTTCTGTCAAGAAGTTAACCAAGACAATAGTACGTTGCCTGCCTACCAAGACATCACGTACCTTCCCCAATACCCAGCCACATCCGCACTGACCCATCGAACGGCAATGGGTCCTGATTACGATGATGCCCTTTTGATAAGCTATTGCCTAATCCAATCCATCATCTTCGATTATCGAGAGGAGGCTATCGATTATTGTAATCGATTCGGCAATTCGGCTACCAATTGAGTATCCCATTAGTGTTGTAATTTAATTTAGGGATCAGCACGCGTTAACTTGCCATTTTACTTCATCATTTCACCACTAATTTCGTAGCTGATCCTGTTTTTATTAGGGTATTAGGGATATTAATATTATAAATATTATAAATATAAATATTAATTAAAGCCATGAAAAAGACTCTTTCAATATATTATAAAGGAATAACATATGTATAAATGAAAGGTATACGCATGTCTAAATTATTGTTCACAATGGGATCAGATGCCGGAGCACTTTTAAATCAAATAGAATATAATATTAGGTAAAATAATATTTAAAATATCGTTGAAAAAAGATGAGCGGAAGCAAAATTGATCAAGCCAACGAACATGGACACACGGAATACACGATCCTTACCTTCAAATTAATAGAACTTAATTAATTTTGACAGATGAAGGAATAATATGTGGATCCTTTAGAGGAAGAAAATGCTCCGGGTAGAGGCTAAGAAAATTCTCTTATTTAGGGAGAACTTTTTATTTGTAAGAAACGTTTAAGAGAACTTAGTCAATGGACCTCTACCCGCACCATTTTATTCCTCATATGTACAAGGTCAACTAATATTTTATCCTCATATCCTCAAGATGAATGTGGATAAATTAAAAAAAACAACGACTATAACAGATGCATAATACCAGAGAACACAACTCAAGGTTTATTATTGATAATATAATTATTATTATTTTATATTCCTCTAGAAAGTCACTCATACTTTTATCTTAAAATTTAGTTGTCTACCTTTTTTTCAAGCTGTTCTATGGTATCTCTGTTATCTCTTTCTATGTATATATTGTTTTCTCGTATTATGTTTTGCCAACTATTGTGCTATTCATGACTGTGTAAAGACATCTTGACGAACTCCTTTCAAGCCAAATGTACAGGCGACCTCAACTTCCTTGCCTCATTTCTCAATCATCAAACACATAGCCACTCTTCACCATCCATGTTCTCTTTTACTTTCCACCACGGATAGGATCCGAACCAGGAAAACCCGAAACGGTACGAACAGGGTCACTGAGACAATGGAACAGAAAGGTACACGGTGCTGTATAAACAAATGTCAGTGCCGCTCGTTTGAAAGAAAACGGAGTGATATCTAGTCTATTACAGGAGTACCGGTACGACATGCAAATTTTCCTCTCGTGGTGAAAGGAAGTCGTGTGCCTTCGTTAGTGAAGAAAAGAGCCGCATTGTAGTTCAAGAAAAATATCTTGAAATCTAATTGTAATTACAGCAGCAGACAAAAGGTAGTGATTAGTTTTGACAGGTCTACAATGGCTGCTAAGAAAAGAATAATAATAATAACAAACAGAAACAGAAACAAATCATGTCAGAGGTAAATACTCTAAAATTTTTCTTACAGGAAACAATAAAAAAGTTTCAGATCGCATTGGCTTAAATCTCGTATTGGTACATACATTCACACTATACAATTTATATTATACTTAAATTAATAATTGCAACCATGCATAAGCGTAAACATGCTACTTCTTTACATTGGACGAGGCTTTTATTAAAGAAATACAGATTTGATAATAAAATATAAGAAAGCTAAGAGAGAGATTTTTAGTGGACAAAGAAATAGAGAAAACTTCCAAACGAAAGATGGGGCGTGAATACATTTATGTTTGGATATACTTAATTAAGATATCAAAGACATAAAAAACTGTCATCTATATTAATTTTCAGAAGTTAGAATACAAGACATGTATAAACGATCGGGCCTTGTTTGCTTTAGGTACTATTAATTATTTATTATTTATTATTTCTATACATCTGTCTAGATCTATACTTATTTTTCAAAATCAATTTGTTAGAGCTTTCTTCCTTAATTCAAAACCAAAAAAGTATCAGAAATCTTTTAATAAGTAAAGGAATATTGAAAGAAAATGTGAATCACAGTGCTAGACATATGATGAAATTTCCTTAAAGAATAGGTTAGTGAATATGTTATTTCAGTAGTTGCGGATAGATTGCATGAGAGGGTATTATTTTCTTTAAAAATATATTTTTTTCATTCTTTTAGAATATTTATTTTTATAACAAATATATTGCTTTAATAACCTACAGTAATGCCTCATATTGCCATTTACTATTCGTAAACGATCACTATAGTGATTGAAAAGTAACTCGTAATTTAGCATAATTTCAGTATGTACTAAAAAAACCAATCAGTAAAACCCCTTCTACACGGTCGGGAGCGACCATGGACCATCGAGATCTTGGTCGGGTTGATTTAAAAATAGACAGTATAGAAGTCGGTTGACAGGCTGGGTCTGTGGTCGTTCCCGACCGACTGGAACGCAGGCCGACCACAGTGTTTCAATTAGGATAGTAGGAGCTTGCTGGACAAAATTCTAAAAACATTTATTGGAATATTGTAAACAATTTTTCAAAACCTAGAAATCTAATATTTGTTTATGCCTGGCACACACCATCTCGTCAGAAATAGAATCCATAGAAATATAGTAGATTATAGAAATATAGAAGTATTCAAAGCTTCATTTGAACCTCACAAAATTATAATGTTATTCTTAGGTGCTGTTATTTTTCTGTACTCTTAGGTGCTATTTTGTTCCTATTAAAAAAAATTTCTGATAATCAAAGTGTATCCATTTTTTTTTTTTTAACGCATGAAGGATTTTTCCTCATTCTGAAACTTTGAAGAGATGAAAATGTCTTTTACCCATTTGTATTCGGACTAATTTTTCTATATTTAATAGCTACAACTTTCCTATGAATGATAAGACACATTTTAGCCTGCACACTCGAGTATAACATTGGTTAAGAGTACTTTATTTCGAGAAGATATGTTCTTGAAGAATGGTTGATGCACCCAAAGGAAGAAAGAAAGTCTAATCTTTTAGAGTTTCTATCGACCAAAAGTTTATAAATATTATAAATTCTGAAAATACCTTAGAAACTCCAGTAAAAAGTTGTGCAACATAGGAAGGTGTGAACAGTTGCTAATTCACACGACATCCCGGTGTATGGGAACATTCTGGCTAGGAAGTGGGCTACCTCGTGTTAAGTTACTTAATTCAACGATTACCTCTCCATATTGCTCATCAAAGAAAGAACAATCAAGCCTTGGGAGCAAACTATATTAAACCAGTTTGTAATAATTGTTTACGAATTTCTTTCGTTGCTATAACAACAATATTTATCTAAATACATTTATGATAAGTCAACGATTGATGTGTGAAAATGCTCTTGATCTATTTGAATAATACATCTATATTATTGACGACTGCAAATAAGAATTATTATTGAAAAACATAACAACGTAACAGTAATCGATACTATAAAGATCAAATAAATTAAATATCACGATATATCGATTTGAATTTTTATTTAAGTTTTAAATGGAAATGTTCTCATGTTAGCATAATAACCAACTAAGCCCAAGATCGCGGGTTCGTAGGCAGGCGTTTCTACGATTTTTTATAGGGAGTAAAAAATTCTTGGTTATACCGTTCGTCGGAAGGGACGTTAAACGGGGTCCCGAGCCTCTACAGTTACTCGTTAAAAATCCCTATAAAGGCAAAATTTAGAGGTCCCGATGAAGCATCGCCCCATTAGCCATAGTTGTTATATAAAATAGTAAGTAAAGTTCTGATTTGAACATTCAAACCCATCAATCATCTATCTGGAAAATATTATCCGTAACATCGATATAAATGGACATCGATTGACCGAAAGCAATAACCTAAGATGAGTTACCACCGCATTTCAAAAGAGAGAAACGTTTTCAGTTATGTGCAACTCAGTTGTAAGGAAGATATTATATTGCTACTAATGGAGATTTTAAAGGGAAAGGAGAAATGCCTGTAATGCGCTCTGGGAATGACTTCCACCTCGATTGATAGCAACCCTTTACGATAATCATTCGTCAATTTTATTACGACTAAGCTCTTCTTCTTCATATTAATTAATTTATTTTCTTATTTACATGTATACAATAAATATGTTTTCAAAACTGAAATAGTCATAGTATCTCATAAAGAAATAATACTGTCTTTATGAGATGCTTATGGATGTGAAACGAGGATGAACAACGTTCTGCAATAACATGCTGTGAGTAGATGTACGAGTTTAACCGCAAACGCAAGAGCTTTCGACATTTTTTCTTGAAAAGATCCGTGGGACGACAACAACGTACAGGAAGACATAACGTGAAATACTGGAATGCTACTACAGCTATTCACTAACGACTCGCCGTGTTAATGTAAATGGATAAATAATTAAAACCCTCACTTAGGACGAATAAGGGTGTAAAAAGTTAAGAAAGATCTGGGAAGGCTGAACATTACAGAGTCTCACATGTTAGGAGGCAGTTAATTTGACAGCAGTGAAAAATCTGGAAGGGTTTCAGGAAGAAGAAACTGTAGAGTAGGTTGGACGAAGTTGGACGGAGGATCAAAGGAACCTGCCAGCGAATGGATGAAGAAATATTAGAGACAGAGAAAACTCCAGCAGAGGAAGACTGTAGCGTCATCTGAAGTGGTCAATACAAAATAAATAAATTACATTTTAACGTCTCTATTTAGTTATATATTGTCAATTTATAATTTGTTGCCATATGATATTTATTATATCATTTGTATAATAAGAAAAACAATTAGTATATGCTCAGCAACTTAAAGACGGATCTTGCAAGAGCAGAGTGAAATTGACATTTATTGTTATTTACTTATGTATTTCGGTATATCCTAATAATTGGCTTTAACTCCCCGCCCCATAGGAAATACGTGTAGTTTAAAAAACAACAAAATAACCGTTAATTTAATAATTACTTCAAAATAACAATATTTGTAGAGACCAGGATTGAGGAATAGCATAAGCGCTTGATGAATCATTTAAGGATGTGGATGGAACCGGTTTACTCGGAGGAGTCAAAAAGGACGACTCAAGGAAGTTGATGATACGTAAATATACTTAATAGCTCTTGACTCCGCAGTCAGTCACTGTTCCATCCTGCCATACGATCGCATAGTACGGCACCTTCCAGGGGTGGTTAAATGGAACCCAAACGATCTTATGAGCCACACGGGAAGTGCTTCATAGCTAGGCGGGCTACATATAAAATTACATATCTCCATATTGGATTTAGACCCACCTAGAAAAAAAAAAAAACATGTACCACGACCACCCTTACATGAAGAGTCTGGGTCTAAGTGCATGGTTTCTTGGACAACGGTTGTGCAGGGAGGTCTTTTGTCGTAGATCTGCAAGACCCCCCCCCTTATTTTGGGTACCCCCTTTATATGGGCTGGGTGGGACCACCTAGACACATCTCATAGGAATACATAGACACTTGGAGTGAAAAATTTAAACATGAAGTTTTTCAAAGAAACAAATCAATTTCAGATTAATAATTGTATATACGAACGGAATGTATTATTTCATTTTCTTTTTTGAATTAATTTTAAATTAAATTAATTGTATCATACTAGGTTTCGTTTCTAACATTAGATTTAATACACAATGATTTTTTGTACTTTTTTTTTATTTTACATTAGGCAATTATCATTTCCTCACTTTCGCATTTTTCTATTTGTATTTAACTGATTAATTTTATTTTCATTTTCTAGCGTTAGTTTACTAGAAGTTTTTAGGAAATTGCCACTTAATTAAAACTGTCTGACTTTTATTTATTTCGCAGCCAGCAAATTTGCTCGGGGCAGAAGATCAGGCTTGGAAATGTTACGATCCCCTTCTTTCTTATTTAATTATACAGGGTGTCCCATTTCAAGTGGATCAAACGTTTTTAACTTTTAACGATTCAGGTAAAAGTTGTAGTTATTCATGCCTAGTTTGAAGAAATAAAAAAAGATTTTTTGGTTTTTCACTTTAAGTGGTCAATATCGACCTTCAAAAAATGTAGTTTCCCCATGAGCCCCATTTAATTTTATTTTTCTGAAATGTATAATACAAAATATGGAAAAAATGTATGTAAATTTTTTTTATATCTTTCAGGAAATTACATTTTTTGAAGGTCGATATTGGCCATTTAAAGTGATAAACCAAAAAATGTTTTTTTTTTTTTCCTGAATAACTACAACTTTTACCTGAATCGTTTTTCTGAATTTGGTTTCGTTTAAAAGTTAAAAACATTTGATCCACTTGAAATGGGACACCCTGTAAAAGCACAAAAAAAATTAGTTTTCAGATTTTAACGGAAATATCTCATTTTGCTCATTTATAAATCTGAATAACAGACTAGTTGATAAGTTAATTTAATTGTTTTTGCCAATTACATTTTAACAATTATTTTACGTGTCCATAAAACAAACGATCATAAAACAAATAAATAATAATAATTTAAACTAAAAATTCACTTCAAGGAAAATTCATGAAGAACATCTCACGTAAACACTCCCAACAGCGTTACCAATCTTGGAGAGCAACCTCACTCCAAGGGGTTCAATCTGATACTCCGATTGATGTGTCTGCATTTTACATTCTTTCATGTGAAGGATTTGGTTTGTGGCCTGAAGGTGTCCGAATCAGCTCAATATTAACAGGTTGGTTATGTTTACAGTATATTAGGGACTTCCGGCTTTTTTGAATTTTCCAATTACCTTCTAATAATTATTTTATTTAATTAATTAATTTCAAATAATTAGTTTTTCCTAATTTTATTGATTTATTTCTACAACTTTATATAAATAAATAAATTATAAAAACAAAATTTATTTAATCATACACAAATAAATTTCATAAGTTTCTGCTCATAAGTCGTTAAATTCATTTCTGCCAATGGATTTTTCCGCAAATATGAGCTTAATATAGAGCGTCAAATGTATTCACACGACTACATAGCAGGCTATATCTGTACGAACATGAGATGTACTCTAAGTATTAAATGTAATTATTGGCTTATAAACCTGTTTTCTAATGGTATGAGTTAAATGCTCAACTTTAATGAGGGGTTCAGAATCCAAGGAATTTACGTTATCAAAAGAAATTACCGAGTTAATTTCGTTCCAAGTCTTTTTAAATTCATGTTCCGTAAAATTTGTTGTTGATTTTAATTTAGATCAATTATTTAATGTCATTTCAGCGAGCTCACGATCTTGGGCATAGTTTCTTAGGCTAACCACTACACCAAAGGTCACCCCCAATTATTGTTTAAACAATACAACAACCTTAAATTAGTAGACTTTCTAAGAGCTGTTTTGTTTGTTTATTAATTTATTGACGGTTTGTGCTGCTATAGCTAGTCGGACGATGCTATAGTGTGAGTTCTAAATTTTTCCTATCCAAGTATAATTAGCATAGGGATCTTTATCGAGTACCTGCTAACGAACAGATGAGGGACAGACATTTTATGTATCCTTCGAAGGACGGCACAACCAAGAATTTTTTTACTGCATTAAAAATTCCCAAGGCTATCTGCCAGGCTACAATAATTGATTGTTGAAAGAGTTACCTTCATTTATAGGACCGTATTTAGTTTCAAGACTGTTGTAATTACTTTAAAAAACATCATTAGTTACTTATGAAAGTGATAACACTTACTTTATACTCAAATCTCTTGGCGAAGTTATTTTATTCATTTGAAGTTCTTCTATACCCCTAATTAAGACACTCAGGTTACCAACCTTGGCTAACAATAGAGACAGGGATGAGATTGTGTTTATTTCTGCAGTTTTACAACTAAGAAAATTTCCGTTTTATAAAAAGTTTTATACGTTACTCTGAGAAATAAGATTATCTCCAAATATGAATGGTAAAGGTATTGAAAGTGGTAAAAGTTCATTTGGATAAAAAAAAACTCGTTAATTATTTTTAATGATTTTATAATAAAATTAAAAATGTGTACAGAGTTAAAAATGCCACACTTTACTAAGTTCTAAGTGATAAAATTATTTTCGCCTTATTTTTAAAATAAGTGAAATGGAAACCTTTAGATATCGCCAATATGAAAAAATGGACTGATACCACTTTGAAAAATAACAGCTGACATATTTTTAGATCTACGAGAATAATACTATCGATATTCCGGACGTATTATATCGATTATATATAAAGATACAGTACTCACAGGCAGAGGAGGTTATAGCCAAGCATGTCTGACCACAAACTGACTGTGGAGTAGTTGAAGCCTTCCAGCCCCTTCCAGGGCTCCCTACCCCCGCTTCTTCGGCGGCTTCTGCTCCTCCGACATTATTATGCTGGAAAACATATTATGCTGGAGAACATTATGTAGCTACCCTTATAGCCTTCCATTATGTCGTAACATGTAATATTCACGGAAAGACTAGATTACCCAGCATGGTAATATAAATTCATATATAGGAAATGCTTTATAAAAATCACTTGAAAGGTTTCGTATGGAAGTATAATAACTATAGGTTATACCTCATAACATATCAACATTTTTTTCAATTCTCCTTTTATTCTTGAGACTTAAAGCTTCTAGTTTGGGATTTTTCATTTATCACTAAAAGATAAAAACAGTTTGTGATTAACTGGCTTTGGAAGAAGATGCTCTGAATTACTTACAGAAGTTGGGACAATTCCAAATATCAAATTATGTGAAAAAGTTTTGACAAGATGAGATTTTTTTTTTCTTCAAAACCATAGGAAAAGCATTTTATAAGAAAAACAAACGTGACTATAGAGCTTTAGAATAAGCATTTTACTAAAATTGGCAAAAAAGAAGAGGGATACCACTAATTTTGAGGTATTTACTTTGCCTAGCATTTTAATATTATTTTTGTTATAAAAACCATTAGTATTTATTAGAAACTATACAGCATTAAATATTAATGTAGTTATTAAATATATAATAATATAAATGCTAGGTCAAGTATATGCTACAAAATTAGCAATATCCATATTCATTTCTTCCCAGTATATTACATTTTGAATATTTCAATTTCCATTAATCTAAATAATTAAGAGGGCATTGTCAGTATAAGAATTATCAGTGTTTAGGTTATAAACAATGGCTGATGACAGTCCGTTGCTATCTCCTACATCACAAGTACTTAAAATTGTATAGCATTTTCAATTTTAAAATCCGCTGAAAAATCCGATCGAACAACTAAAATTCAGCTTTACCAGACAAGTATGATAACCCTTATAACACTATTAAAAAATATTAGAGAAATTGTATAACTCGTGCTAAGGCCGCAATTGTCGCTAGTATCAGCATGTTGCTGTCGATCTGAACTCATCACATGTACAAAAACGCGGCAAACTAATGTAAAGTTGTCAAACGCGGCTAAAGAAGTTTTCACTTTAAAAATCTATGCTAAAATAATCAATTGTATTTTTGCGAAAATGGTTGTAAAAATTGGAAATTATAAAAATTAATAATTATTTTTTTAAACCTTTGAAATTAAAAAAAAAATTATTATGGCAAAAATACAGTCGATCACTGTTTATCTCCAAACCAATGATATTGACTACATTTTTTCTGTTTCTAATAGAGCTTCATAAATATGTAAAATGCTCATCGACAAGTATTGTTGATTTCATCTTTAGTAGCCAAGTAATTGTTCGATCAGAATGATTAAATAGCATCCATCACCTCAGTATCCTGCAATAACCTGGAGAATGATTAAATAGCAGTATGTCAGTATCCTCAGAGGTGACTGAGCAGATGCAAAAAAATATTAAGATGAATAAATCAATAACACACGAGCCTGCTGTAAATCACAATTTCATATATAATTTCATAACTCATTTCATCCTGTTTTGTTTTAAATGTGTTCAGCAAGTAATTTTATCCTCATTTCTCGTGTAAATCCCACACGAGATATCTCTCCACGTTATAAAAAAACCTTCAACACTACGACCTATGGAGGATCTTGGGTTAAGTACATGGTAGAGACTGCCTTGTTACTAGGCCAACGGTTGAGTAAGGAGGTGACATGCCCACGCTCAATCGCCAGGTTCCTCCAAATTAAGGGTACCCACTTTACAGAGGCTGGGTGAGCCCGAAGGGGGTCTACAGATAGCAGAGGGTCCTTCCCCGGCTGTCAACATATTAAATTAATTTTCCAATCAAAACCATTCGTAAACTTCTTTCGTCAATGTATTTTACAACTGCCTTTATCCTGCTGAGTTTAAATAAATGATTCATGAGATTCCTCGTTCTTGCGTCCCCCTTTTAATTTTCTCATTTAAAGACTTACAATTCCTATTAATGCGATCTTTACTACGTCTGGTAAATGGTATGAAAAATTAATCGGTTTTTCTCTTACTTGTTATCCTTCTCAACAACTTCATCAAACTCAATCATCTTCATTCAACTCAGTCTTCATTTCACCAAGCTCTCTTTTACGTTTGATCTTTGATCCTTTTACTAAAAATTAGAAATACTTATTAATTGTTTGATCAATATACCAAATATTGCATTATTTATTTAACTCCCTATTGAATTCTTGAATTCTTAATATTTTATAGTAGGATTTAAGAATTTAATACTTTCCTGGTATTCTTTACTTATTATTAATTGAGGCTTCTAGATTGTTGGCACATTATTACCAGGGGCTTCATAATCAATAATTTAGGCAATTTGGTGTCCTTACGAAATTGGCAAAATTTGGCGTTAAGTGGAATTTTCAGGAGTTTTCAAGCTCCTTTGCAATGCTGAATATGTGTTAAGGATCAGAAATACAACTATAACTCAAAAATAACGTTCTACGTTCTACTAATTTCCAGATACTTCGGCTTTCGCATTATACTGCACATCAGACTAGGAGACTTTAACGTCTCTGGAGCGTTTTTTATTAAATTCAATAAATAAATAAAATTGTGTATTTTTAAAATTTAAATGTTTTTATTTTCTATATGGAAATTTAATTATTTTCACTAATAGATAAACGCATTCATATTGTGTTAATTAAATATGCAGATTCATTTATGTTCGAATGGCGCCTCCATTCTAGATTCTATTCCTTTTTCATATACGGTCTTTTCTTATGGAGCGATTTCCACTTAAGCGACTTTATAGCGATAACTGAATAGCTACTGATACGAAGAAGTAGCGTTGCAGAGAGAACCCCGTAATCAAGGTTGTTAGGAACTACGATTGGGTGACCACGATATACCTCTTAGCGTTGACTACCGTAGTCATGGCGACCGATTCTGAATGGACAGTCTTACATAGTTGGATCGCAAAGTGGTTTCATTATCTATCTATTATATATTGAAACATTTTCACATGAATAAATTTATACAAGTCAAGCACAATGTTATAACAGAAGCGTAGCGTAGGCTTTGATATAGAATAACCTGGAAAAGCTACATAGGACTGCTTGGTTTTAGGGAAATATCAGCACTTCCTGCCTATTTAATCACTTAAAGGGGCCCGCCGCTTTTAAGTTTTAAATCTTTTTAGGAGATAAAATTTATTACTATTTGTGAACCATATAAGATTTCCGATATCTTCAAGCATAATCTTACTAATATTATAAATGTGAAAGTTTGTATGTTTGTCTCTCTTTCACGCAAAAACTACTTAACGGATTTGGATTAAACGTTACAGTAATATAGGTTATACATCAGAATAGCACATAGGCTATAGCAAGGGAGGATTCAGGCGGCACGTGCCCACCCCCCCCCCCCTCAACAGTTTTTTAGGCACTGTCCATTATAGTACATAATTAAAGGCAAATCACACGATAATGGTGGTTAAAATAACATGAGTGAATCTATTGTTTTGATATCCTACTAATATTATAAATGCGAATGTTTGTATTTACGTTTGTTACTCATTCACTCAAAAACTACTGAACGGATTTGTTGACTTATTGAGTAACATAGGTTATACATCATGAGCTACAGCAAGAGCAGATTTATGTGGGGACACGGGGGCATGTTCCCCTCTCCGTTATAGTACATAATTAAAGGCAAATCAGGAACTTAGCATCTTGAAATTTGTAGATAGGTTCTTTGTATAGTTTAAGAAAGAAATTTGGATCATTCCACCCCAAGGGTTTCTCCTTTAATATAATTGGGGTTCAAAGGTTGTATAGAATCCGTCAGTTTTGAAGTTAGACATCCGAAATTTTGGATGTACGAGTAACTTATATTTTAAAAAAATAATTGAATTATTTATTTAAAATGATATTTCACGAAACTTTATGTGGCAGAACAAACACGCGAGCGAAGCCGCGGGCATAAGCTAGTTTAAATATACTAAAGAAAATTTAGAGAATTTATGGGCCCTAGAAAACACAACAAGTATGTTATGTCACAAAAAACTCATCAATCATGATTTTAATAAACCGTATGTTGCTGATTTGGCCCAAACTAGATACCTATCCTTCCATGACAAGCTGCATGCACACTTTAATCCGTTAGTCTTTCAACTTTCTTCCCATACTATTCCTGATAACCCTCCGAGGCGTCTGAAAAGAAGATGGTCTCGAGACCTTCTACTATAGAACATTATTGGAGTGCTATCGACGGGTAGTTTCTCCACAAGGGTTTTATTTCATGTGATACAGTTTGTATTAGCAGATTTACTTGTTGTAATATTATTATAGTTGTAAGTATCAATAAATTGATCTATTAAAAAAATATATGTATATGCTGGGATAAAATAAAGATGGATCGTAAAATAATTTGGCAGAACGAGAAAAAGATCGTTTTGAGAAAGAAATAGCGGGAAGCTGGAAGCTGATCCGCTGCAAGTGGGGGAAGTTAGCATAATGTAATTATACTTATATAATATTTATTATTTTTTTTAATAAAGTTAGAATAATATTATTAGGAAGGAAATGGTCCGGGTGGAGGCCAAAAAATAAGGTCAACTAATATTATTCAACGTAGAATAAACATATTTTTTTATAATTATTGGTCATGACTAATAATTATAAAAAAATATAAATAGTAATATGACGTAAGTCAATAAGATCCTAAAATTAAATTAATGTTCAAAGAACTTCGTTCTAGTGTATTGATCGCAAAAATGGCAAGAGCACGAGAACATGGGATCGTATGAGAGAAAAGATTTGTCCTCGGCCGGCAGGCGGCCTTGGGTAGCTCAACTGGTAGAGCGATGTCACGGTGAGTTAAAGGTTCCGGGTTCAAATCCCGGCCGAGGGCCTATCTTTTCTCTTTAAAAATAAAAATTAGAATAATAATAGTTTCTATTACTATTACTATTATATTTTGACAATAGATTGATAGTTTTCGGAATTTAGTCATCTTTCTTCATCATCAAGCTATGGAAAAAAAAAAAATTATAAGTATAGGTTATAAGTATTCTAATTTGCATCCTTCGAACTGCCTAGATCAGAGTTCATTTACTCTTAGAATCTGATGGATAGACCCGACATTTTATATCAGTTATCGTGATCTTTTCTACGAAAGAAGATCAAATGACACGGAAAACAGAAAAAAAAAAATCCCGAATAAGACGATTTTCCTTTGAAATATCGCCAGGTTCAGCGACAATATGCATTGCATAATTCAGCTGTGAGAACTCCCACCACTCATTACAGGGATAAAGAATGAGCCGAGTATGATTAAGTGGAGCGATAAGACTCTTCTAATCCCACAGTAGGTCCGGAATGAGAAGAGGATACGTCCGAAGAGTGCGTGAGAGCGGAGACTCCTGTTGCGACAGGGCACTTTCACAGTCCCGATCCTCCCATCTTAGTCCTAATCTTTGTCTGAGGAAGACCTGGATGGCGTTGTGCAACCCGCCTCATGTTAGGAGCCATCCATCACTGGCTATTTTCCTAATCATCGGCGATCGATAACGAGCTGGCGTTCAACATTGAGTGCTGGATCCAACTGAATGGTAAGTGTGGGGCGGCAACTTCAGTAATATTTCATCTTTATTTCTATCTGTAAATGTTAGAGACTGTACAGTTTCTTGGACAACTGTTGTGCAGAGTGGTGATTTGTCAACAGATTTTCCCCCTTTTCTGGGTTCCCAATTTATAGATGCTGGGTGAGCCACAGGAGGGTCCTAGATCATCTTAGGATCCATCTCCAGCTGCTAAGAGATTAGCTAAGCCAGCAGCGAGATTTGAACCTAGGACCTCCGGCATGGCGACTCAGCACTCTACCACTGAGCCACTCCGCTACCACTTAAAATAGCAAAATGGCATTTTATAATGTATTAATGTAATGGGATGATATCGGCAGTTTGTAAAAAAAATATCTTAAGCACACGACTGTTTATAATTAGAAGTTTTGTTAGTTCTTGAAATTCAGTCATTTAATATTCAGACGTAGGTAGTCGGTAACGCTAAAGAATGAACGTCTTAAGGTATTCGGCAATATGGCGTTGCGTAGAATATTCGCTCCAAAGACAAATGAGACCACTGGAGAATTTAGTAGATTTCACAACGCAGAATTGCGAAGCTTACATCGGTTTATATTATTCAAGTGATAGCGTCAAGAAGATTAAGATGGGTTTGTAAAGTTAATAACGTAAGTAAGTAAAGCCTAAAGTAAGGCTTAGTAAAGGACGAATTCCTATAAAGTTAATAAACACTGAGCCGACAGGGAAGCGGTTGAGTGGTATACCGAGGCGCAGGTGGGGATGTTGCGTTGAGACTACACAGAATCCTGGTGGATTTGGATTTGTGATCCGTGGACAGAAGGTCGTAAGCAGAGATTGGTGGTATCGGCATCGAGCCTTCGGGTTCGCTAATTTTTAGTATTTTTATTAATATCCAGATGTGTGTAATCAATGAAAAACAATTATTATAACAATAATATCTAATATTACAACATTTAATGGGAAGTGGAAGACAAGACAAAGCTAAACTCGCATATTAATCACACCAAATATCTTATTTTTATAAATCAGACAACAATTACAACAGCCAAATCTTCAATCTCTATTACTGTAATTATAATATTTACTTTCATAAAAACACTCATTTCAACGCTAGGTTATTTATGAAATGAAAAATAATAATAAATCGACAGTCCCATGACATACAAAGCGACATGTCAAAAACTGAGGTTTACAGGAGAGCGTAATGAAGAGTGATTTGAACTACGCTCTCCTGTAAACCTCAGTTTTTGAAAACTCGCTTTGTTCGAAATATTTATTAGAGAAATTGAACAAATGCCATTTAGTACATATTGTATCCGCGCTCTTCATTTGTAATCCTTCCCATAGGAATTCACTTGGAAGGAGAAACCTCCCATTTAAGGCACCCTATTGTGTTTCTTTTATCGGTAGCAGATCCACGGAGAGGGAGTTTTCAGCCTCCTTGTCGGATTCTGTAATAATATGTCTGTTATAAATTGAAAAATAACTAATTAAAATTATCCATTAAAATTCCAAATACAAAGGACCTGGAAATTAGTAGAACTGAGAACGTTGTTTTAGAGTTATGATTGTATTTTGGATCCTTAATAGTATAGATTAAGTTGGAAACTTAAGTTAACGTTAATAGAGTAGGAAACACTTGAAAATTCAACATAACCACACATTTTTTGGAAACGCCATAAAGAAGATTGTCGTTAAGCACAAAAATTAAATTTAAAAAGTCTTTCATAACCTCCAAATAAAGATAGCACTGCATGTTCATATTGGGCAAGAGCACATGTCCATTAGGGTCAAGATTAGCCATTTGAGTCTCTTAGTTAAACGTGACCTTTCAAGGGTAGTTATTCTACCATCAAAAACATCTTCCTTTGTACTAAATTTCATTTTAAAAATACCAGTAACACTACAACTCATGAAGGATCTTGGGATCAGAAAATGGTAAGGACAATACTGTTCGAGATGTACTGAAGACAACGATTGTGTACAGACTTGATTTGATAAAGTTTAATCTGGCTTTGATAAAAAAATTAAACAATCAAAATAGTAGAGGAGTCAAAGAATAACACAGTTTCACATGATATTAGACAGAATTGGGCCACAGAAAGCGCCAAAACAGTTCGACAGGGCTGGAAAAGGTTCTAAAAATGAGCAAATTATTTTTATTAATGAAAAAAACGCGAAAGAATTAATAAAGTATAAAAACTCGATTACAGGGAAAATGCCCCTCTAAAAAATATACGTTTCAGAACTATAACTTAATCTATAAATAATATTATGATGTACGTAGATCCTTGATGATGTAGTCATGGGTTTTTACTCGTCACCAATTTATAAATAAGTGTATACAATTATGTTTTGGTGGATGAAGAGTGAAGGCGTCGGTCCAACAATGAACTGAGACTGCTTTAAAAGGACCTGGATGTAGTACAGTTTATAAAGTTAGCAAGACTGAGGTGGGCCGGACATGTGATTAGGATGGGGCAGGATGAAATCCCAGCCAAAGTCCTTAAGAAGCGAATGTATGGTGTAAGAAGAGCAGGCCATCCACGACTTCGGTAGGAGGACTGATTAATTTCGGACGCTCGGACCATATTGGATGTTCGCAATTGGAGGGTAGCAGCACTTGACAGAGAGAACTGGCGGTCGATGCTGGAGCAGGCCGACTACAAGGGTCGTAGCGCCGAATAATAATACAATTAAGTCCATCTCTGATACATTTTTAATTACTTAATAAGTACAGTATACAAAAAAAAAACCTGTACCACTGCAACTCATGAAGGGTGTTGGATTCAGTACATGGTAGAGACTTTATCGTTTCTAGGACAAAGGTTGTGCAAGGAGGTGATTCGTCCTGGATCACGCTCATCCGCCAGATTTCCTCCCCTTTTTTTTGGGTGCCCAATTTATAGAAGCTGGGTGAACCCTAGAGGAGTGTCCTAGATTCCATAGGATCCATCTCCAGCAGCTAAGAGATTGAATAAACGCCAGCAGCGGGATTTGAACCCAGGACCTCCGGCCTGACAACTCAGCGCTCTATCACTGAGCCACTCCGCTCCCACTTCAGTACTCTAGCGTTTTTTTATGTATTAGGATGAATTAGATAGTTTTTAAAAAGTTTTCCCCCAATTAAGAGCACCAACTTTATATAAACTGGAAGAGTCCCAGAAGGTTCGATAAAGATAGTACTCGTATAGTTTATAATAATTATTTAAGTAAATGTCGATTACTCTATTAATAGCTGTTTCATTAATTACGAAAATTATTCATTGTCGATTTAATAATCGAATCAAAATTTAATGAAGTTTCTAACCTAAGCCCACAAGACAACTTTTGTATTTTTTAATTGTAAAGAATAACTCGCCAAATGGTTCATAATTGGTTAAAATGATTTGTTTTTATTTGTCTGCATTTATTTATATTGTTATTACATATTCTTTTCGTGATAACAGTTTCTTTTATGTGCTGCTTGAGGATTCTAAGCCTGCTGTTTTTAAGAAAATATAACAGAAAATTATTGAAGTAGTCTTCGGTCAATGGCATAAAGTAAATTGTTAAATAAAATGGTTTTGTAACAAGGAAGTTTGAGCAATGCATCCGTCTTGTCGGCAATGTAACCTTCCTTGAACTCGCATCTTCTTAACAAGCATATATACTGGTTTTAAAATTAAGAAGGAGAATAGGGAGGAGATGGTAGGATTAGTTTATAGAATGTAAGAGAGTAGTCTCCAAGTTAGATTTAGATTAGTCAATAAGTTACGATGATAGTCAATAGTCAATGAACTAGTTAATTTATGTAAGCAAGTCTCTTGTATATCCACAAGATTTATAACATGATGATCTTCAAATGATTTTCAATAGCTATTGGCTCATTCCACGGTGACGGGTGTTACATTTTTACTCATTCAATTTGGTATAAATTATAAAATAAATATATTAGCGTAGTCACTTTTAGGTGATTAAATAAATTTCAATTAAGTTTACATTTGACAAAAATGAATAATTTATAAAATGAAGTTTAATAGTGGTAAATATAATTTTAAATGCTGTGATGGGTGTTACTTCCTCATAACTTGCCCCAGTACACGTGTACCAGGTCTGCAAGTTTAAAATGTCGTTTATTTCTTAAAATATAATTTAATTTACAAAAAAAAGTATAATATATTTTATTCAAAGTACTGGCCCTCGCTTTCTACACATTTTGTCCATCTCTCGGGCAATTTATGGATACCATTCCAAAAGAATGCTTCATCTTTATTTGAAATCCATTCATCGAGCCATTTTCTTACATCCTCCAAATTGTTAAAGTGTTGCTCAGCCAATGAGTGTCCCATCGATGAGAATAGGTGATAATCAGAAGGCGCCAGGTCAGGTGAATACGGCGGGTGGGGTAGGAGTTCCCAACCAAGCGAAGAAATCGTTTCCTTAGTCAATCTGGCTGAATGTGCAGGAGCGTTATCATGCTGAAGAATGACTTTGGCGTGCCTGTGAGCCCATTCTGGGCGTTTTTCGATCAATGCGTGACTCAAATTGATCATTTGTTGTCGGTAGCGGTCGGTATTGACTGTTTCGCCGGGTTTGAGAAGCTCGTAGTAGACTACTCCCTTCTGATCCCACCACACACACAGCATTGTCTTCTTCCCAAAACGATCCGGTCTTGCACTCGATGTGGATGGTTGTCCTGGCGTTACCCATGATTTTATTCGTTTGGGATTCTGAAAATAAATCCATTTTTCATCGCCAGTTACAACTCGATGCAAAAAACTCTTTCTTTCGTGGCGTAAAAGCAGCATTTCGCACACAATTTTTCGTTTTTCCATCTGTCGTTCGTCCAATTCATGTGGAACCCATTTTCCAACCTTTTGAATTTTTCCCATAGCTCTCAGGCGATCGGAAATGGCTTGTCTAGTGACATTCAACTGTTCTGCCATCATTTGTTGGGTTTGGGTATTGTCTTCGTCTAATAAAGATTGCAATTCGACGTCCTCAAACTTTTTTGGTCGATTTTCTCGTTTTTTATCAGTAACATCAAAATCACCACGTTTGAAACTTTGAAACCAACGTTCACATGTCTTGACGGTTGGAGCAAGATCGCCATAAGTCTCAACAAGAATTCGATGACATTCAGATGCCTTTTTCTTTTGATTGAATAAGAAAATTATGACATGCCGCAAATGCTCTTTATTTGGCTTAAAATTAGACATTTTTAACACCAAAGAAAGGTATGATACGTCCACGTAAACGACTTAAAAACAACTGACTTTTGTAAACAAATGACTAACAAACAAAATAGCGTTTAGAGATAAGCAAATCCTTCAATAGGCTAAGAGCGCATTCTATTGGAATTAAAACGACATTTTAAACTTGCAGACCTGGTACTTCTTGGATGCATTATTCATGTTTTGCTTTGCTGTTATTCTCTTTCTGCCCTGAGGATGCCTGAATAGGCGAAATATTGGACAGATACTTTCAATTTCTGTTTTAGTTTGGAGACGTAGGTAAGGAACTTTGGAATTTTATATGCTTTTTTAGGCCTATTGAATGTTAATCACGTTAGCAAGTAATATGAATAATATGTATGGGAAATAAAGGATAATGATCGATTGATCGGTACTGAATCGATTCCGTATTAAAAAGCCCAAAAGGAGGAATTAAGATTTAGTTTGAGTAGTTTATTACAACAGAAACTTTACCGATTTTACCTACTGGAAAGGGAGTATTCCTAATAATAGGAAATAAAATTTAAAAAAATAAAGTAAGGAAGGTTTTCAAATTCTTATGTTAATGCTGAAAGGGGGCCGAGGTTAGAATTTATGCAACTAGCAAGTGACATTTGTGGTAAGGAATTTTCCAAGCGCTTATAAGTGCATAAAAATAAGGAAGATGGAACGGCAGAATAAACCATTACCGAATAAATTAATCTCAACTTTCGAGAAATCATAATTTAAAGTATTAATTATAACCTTGATTAGTCAATGCTCTATCCAATGTGAGTAAAAATATTTTCATTAGGAATTTTCAGAAAGCAAGTGTTTAGGATGGTAGATGTAAATTAATACGACGAATACTTGTGAACACCATTTATTATAATTACAACAAACTCAAATGGTTATTGAAAGGTAATCGGAGGCTACAAATCAAACAAGTAGTAATCCCATGGTGCCATGTCTGGACCATATGGTGCATGCGGCAGGTCCAAACCAAGAAGTTCTATGGTTTTAAATTTGGATATTGTTTAAAATTTTAGTTCGACGGGAAGTATGAGGACGAGCTGTATCTTGTTGGAATGAAACTCCTTTTCGGTTGATCAAAGAAATATAGCGTTCTGACAAATTGGATATGGATATGAGATTAGAAGAAGTTTTATATAAGCTACGAGATGTTTTGAATACGTCTTTTTCTAACCTCATGAATATATCAACTGGCTAATTACTGATTTCTTTTACAGCCAAAAGATTATGTTTTTGTAATCTTCCAGTTATAAACTAAAAAACTGATATAAAATATACTAAAAATATGATAAATAAAACATATTTTTTACTAAAAATATTCCATAATATTCTGTTTGCCACAAAGCAAAGGGAATGGAGTAATCCTAAGTTGCTATGTTGAAGGCTGTGTTGCCTTAGACAAATCCGGCTGTGACAGATAAGTGATTTAATCTGTTAAAAGCCATGGAAGAACTGTGGGATCTACAGACCCTCTTGGGGTTCCCTCAGCCTGTAGATGAAGACATAGTGGGTACCCTTAATTAGAGGAAACCTGGGGGTTGAACGTGATCTCGGACAAATCGCCACCCTGTAAAACCGTTTTCCGAGAGACCGTACAGTTTCCACCAACCACAGAGCTCAAGAATCTTCATTGGCTGTAATGGTACCTACTGGTTATTTTTTTTAATTTGGAGGATAGATGTATTCCGTGTATTCAGATTCGTAATAATTGCTCAGGGTGGCTTCCTTTCATCTTTATTATTCGATATTGTACTAGTTGTTTTCTTGTAATAAAAAATAATATTATATTATATTTGATTCAAAAGTGTTCTTGCAACTTAATGAACGAAAAACGATAGTTGAGCTTCGGACAAATTACCTCCATGCAAAACCTTCGTCCCAGAAACAGTACAGTCTCTACCAAGTACTGAGCCAAAGATCATTCTTTGGTTATACATAGTGGTACAGATCCTTATTAACCGTAAGGCTTTACAATTACATTTAATTGGAATTACAATTAAAACCTACATCTTTCCTGCCCATAATGGGTAAAATACTTGAAAAACTCATTCTGAAACGTCTTCATCCTATCATAGAATCCAATCAAATAATCCCAGATCACCAATTTGGTTTCCGAACATCGCACTCCACTATCCAGCAAATGCCATCGTGTGGTGGACGTTGTTTCATCGGCATTAGGGCGCGGAATGTATTGCGCGGGAGATTTTCTCGATGTAGAGCAAGCTTTTGATTTAATAAGGCTTTTTAATAATATTCCACTGGTCCCTGTCGAACAGATACGTTACCTAGGACTCCATCTGGACAAACGTCTCACTTGGAATCCTCATACAAGACTGAAAAGACAAGAAACTGCTCGACCTTTTCGCCTACTTCAACATTTACTGAACAAACGCTCTAAGCTCCCAATTAATTACAAAAGACTCATTTACATGACAGTTATCAGACCTATTTGGACATACGGAGTTGAGCTGTGGGGCTCTACTAAACCATCCAATTCATCTCGTATCCAATCCTTACAATCTAAAATCCTTCGTAAAATCCTCAATGCTCCTTATTATGTCACAAACAAACTCATCAATCATGATCTTAATATCCCATATGTTGTTGATTTGGCACAAACTAGATACGTATCCTTCCATAACAAGCTCCATACACACTTGAATCCGCTAGTCTCTCAACTTGCTTCCCATACTATTCCTGATAATCCTCCGAGGCGTCTGAGAAAAAGATGGCCCGGTACCTTCTGCTATAGAACTTTATTGGAGTGCTACCGATGGGTAGTTTCTCCAAAAGTATTTTTTTCATGCCATATTGTTGTTCATATTAGCATATTTACTTGTTGTAATATTATTATAGTTGTACATATCAATAAATTAATTTTTAAAAAGTGATCAATTAATAAAAGAAATCCGGGTAAATACACCTAAAATGTTTTTCAGAAATATGAACCAGAAAAAGAGGGCTAATTAGACATGAATCTGTTGCCAAAGGAACCGTGAGAGTAAAAGATACTTCTTAGCAAACATCTAATTGTTTCTCTGTTTTTGCCTCATTTCCCTTTCTGTTTCCTTTCCCTGATCTCATAACCATGGTGTATGGTATTATGGTTCATGATGATCCAAGGCGGAAACCAGGAACGAATTATTATCTGCATCCTTAATACAACCTTCATGGACTTATATTTGGGTATTATAATTTGGATGGAGGAAGAGCCGCCTAAAATGATGAACTGACCATGACTTATAACCAGATCTGTCAGCATTTTCCCTTCCCCGTTACCAAACGTCTAATTTTTAAAATATTTCAAGGTTTTCACTAAAACGTTAATTCTACCGCCGATGTATTATTTTAAACTTAATTTCTAGTCCATCAAAATCATCGAATCTCAATAATAAACTTATTAAAATTAATATTATATTTGTACTGTTTGGAAAATTCACGGGGTTGGTAAAAAATTTAACTTTTTCTTCTCAATAATAAGCATTGGGAGAAAATAACTTACTGCTATTTTAAAATACACATAGAATACTAGTGAATAAATAAAATATATTATATTATTATTCAATAGGTAGGAGGGAAATTATTCTTTTGGGAAGGGGGTCACCTGTTGTGTGGTTGATTAAGCATAACAAACTTCTAAGTCCAAGATCACGGGTTCGCAGCCTGGCTGGTGGTCTTAGGATTTTATAAAGGCAGTAGAAAATCCTTGGCTGTGCCGTCCTTCGAAAGGACGTTATACCATTATAATGGGGGTTGTACAATGTCAGGTCTCGACAAAGATCCCAATTCTAATTAACTAGATAGACATAATTTAGGAATAATGCTATAGCATTGTTCGATTAGCCATAGCAGCATAAAATCACGTTAAAAGAATAAACATAACAAATAAAAATATGATACAAATTCGAATCGAACCTAAACTTCGAAACAACTGAATAAAGTGCAATGCTACAATGTGTTGATTATTTTCCAATTATGTTCGCAATTTTAATTATTAATCATGAAGTATTCACCATGGCCTAGATTTGTGTTCGGAGATGACTTCACCGAAAAATACCTGGGTTGGGACGATATGATTGATTATTAATGTCTTGCAAAATATATAACACCGAAGACAAAGGACAGATCGCAACGTGCCTGACGAATCCCAAAACAGTCAGCTGTTGCTCATATTTAACATTAATGTTGTTCTTATACGATATTATTAACATTATCTATACATATTATAAAACAAAGTCCTCGGCCGCGTTTGTTCGCTGTAATCTCAATAACTACTGCATGGATTTTCATGCAGTTTTCACCAATAGATAGAGTGATTCACCAGGAAGGTTTAGGTAAATGAGTTGGAATATCTATGGGTTTCACCGAAGACGCTGCTTGCCTTATCCTGCGCAATTATCTAGGTGCAGGATAATAAATTCTTATATAAAGAAATAATTGGTTTTGTTTTTATTTTTATAATTTCTATAAAATAAAGTACATTAGCTGAGATGAGAAGAAAGAAAATCAAGACTCCCAAAGAATCCTAACCAATGATATTAACGTGGTCCTTAGTGGCCAGTACGTCTTAATAAAAAAATACATTATACAGACAAATTATGTAGCCATAATATGCCTTATTACTCTAGAAAAGCTGGGGTGGGTCGCTAGTAGATAATATATAATTGAATTAAGAAAAAAAATGAGTAAGCCTAATGAGAAAAATAAGTCAATAGCTGTAACAGATTGAATTAGCTGAGACGATGAGATAGAAAGGGGTGTAATGAATACCATAGAACGTAGTTCTTTAAACATCGGCATGGACGTTATGGGTATTAATATTCATAAATAATTCATTATTAATAGAATCAAACAATAACTAGATAAAAGTTTTAATGTCTACGGCTATAAAATGGATCTTCATGTCACTTCACAAAGAACGGATGAAATCTATTAAAATGTTAAATAATCTTAAAAAATAAAAAGAAATTACAATATAAAATGAAATTTATAAACTATATTATTATCGAATATCATCCTTTGGGAATTTAGTGCATGCTCGGTTATGGCAGTTAAGAGTTACAAATATTCAATTACGGCAAATTAAAAAAAAAAAAAAACAAGGTTAAATCACCATGCCCCCTCCCCAAAAAAAAAAAAAAACTGTGCCACTAAAAACCATGAATGGTCTTAGAATCAGTACATAGTAGAGACTCTACTGCTTCTAGGACATTTGTGGAAGGTCACTTGCCCGAGATCAAGCTCTACCGCCAAGTTCTCTCCCCTATTAAGGTAACCGATTTTATAGAGGCTGGTTGAATCCCAGGAAGGTCTAAAGATCTCACAGGATCCATCCATCCAATAACAGATTAAATAACTTAAATGCCACAGCCGAATTTTAACCCGGAACTCATCGATCTACCTACTGAGCTACCACGCTCCCTTAAATCACAAAAAATGAGTAAAAAAATAGAAGATACAAGAGTTCCTACCAATATAAACTTTAGTGTTACCCATCACTACATTCGACCCAGGAAGCACATACGTAGCATTACTTGCCAATTCTTTTTACGTTTAACCTTGTACAATCTACCCCACCTCAGCCTATTTCGCTCTTCTTTATTTTCTATGTTTTTGTAATTTGCTATATAAAACTATATTAGTATATATTGTCCTCATGAACGATGACCTCTTGGGTTTTTCTGTCAAGCAGGTACAACATCCTTATATGACCGGATTACCACACGGAGAGACAATTGCAGAGGACCAAAGATGACTGATTGGCAGATATATTCGTGCAGCACAAACTGAGTGGACACGCAGCAAGACGAAACGCCATGCAACATACATTGCGAAAGATTCTCGGAATCAGCCATAATTAATTAAGATAATTGGAAAAGATACGACCGTTATTACAATTGCTTCCCATGCATTTCTTTCTTCCCTCCAGTGGGCTAATGCAATCGTTAGAAAATTATTAACCATCTGTTTACACAGGATGAGAAATGCACTGTGAGAATTGGCCGTATCAGGAAATGTTTCTTTTGGTAACAGCCCTATCCTGAAGTAGGCAATTAACAACTTCATTTATCATATTTAACAATTTATTTAATCTGATGAATATACTTGTGTCAAATTTACGAAAATATAGATCGAGTTTATTATGCTAAGAAAATTTGTTGTATTCTTCATTAAGAAACATCTCTTTGCAATGAAGTTTCTCTTGCTGTTCTTCGCAGTACAACGTGGTTCAAAGAAGAATCACAGATGTCATGCATGAGTTGCGGACTCTCGACCGAGAAGAAATTTTTTTTTTGGAATCATTAAAACAAATAATAAAATACGCATTCAATGGGCTCATACTTTCTAATCAAAAGTTTTAAAATATTGATTTAAAAATTTAGGATGAGGCATTTAGTGGAGGTCTGTAGAATATCAAAATAGATAATATTGACTTGCAAAACCTATTTGGCAAGAGGAAAGATAAGAATTGGAAATAAACTAAAAAAAATTCGCCTCTAGAAAATCAAGATATTGAAAAGCGTGGATATATATTTTTATATATATCGACTTTTGAAAGAAAACTCCTCACTTATCCATTTACTCAAAACAATGGAACTAAAGATATAATATTGTGGAGTGGTATTGCACAACATAGACCCAAACTATAGATCTTGCGACCTTTCCAAACGGAGCGATTGACCTTTCGATTTGAAGTCCGTAATAAATAGATACCCTCAGTCGAGATCACGCAACAGTGAAAGAGAGGCTAACTAACTTCTGTAAAGACCAGTAATGATGCCGAACTGGTGGAATACGAGGGCGGAATCGGTCCTTATCTAGGTGGAATAATCTAGTATGGCTGTTAGATAGAACATGTGTATAAAGTAACGATCAAAATTTATAAACAAGCTAAATAATGAAGAGAGTAAATTAATAAAGAAATAGCAGAAAAAGAAGAACTACAAATTTCCAATGAAAAGACGAAATTTATGATAACAGAGAAAAACTACAGCAAACAAATGATTGAGGCAAAATACAGAGAAATAGAAGTAATAAAGGCATTCAAATATCTAGGGGAAGCAATATGCAACAAAGATTAGGAAAAAGAAACCTTAAAATTACTAAGTAGGAAAAACTAAGCTTCGCAACAGGAAATATTTATAATAAAAAGAAGCTATCATCTAACGCAAAAATAAAACACTTCACACGGTGATAAAACCAATAATTTTGTACGGGATGGAGACAACATGCCTCAACAATCTAAACTTGAAAAATGATTTAAAATAGAGAGAAAGATTCTGAGGAGAATCTTTGGGCCCAAGAAAACACAGGAAGGCTACAAGTGAAGATCCAATCCGGAAATATACAGGGAGATGAAAGACCTGGAAACCGAAATACGAATCAGAAGACTATGACTACGGGCACATGATAAGAATGGACCAAGGGAGGCGTAGCAAGAAAATATTTGTCAAAGTCCGTGAATACAAGAGCAAGAGCAACAAGGGTATGCAAAACAAATGAGAGAGGAAGCAGAAAAATTAAAAATAATAAATAAGGAATGCCTAAATAGAGACCAAAACGGAAAGAAATTAGAAGAAATCAATGTTCTCGTGGAAAAAAAATGGAAGGGTACTGCGTGGTCATAAGGAAGGAAGCAAAGGCATACAGAAATTATAAGAAAATAACGAGGAAGAAAAGAAAGGCAAAAATGAAAAGAGAAAAGTAATGATTCGCTTGGTCTTAAAAGGCTGTTTCGTAAAAAAAAAAGAGAATAAATTAATATTTATAAAATTTATTAATTAACAAGGTAATAAGACTATCCACATAAATGTTTTGTGCGCTTCTCCGTACACAACTTTTTGTGTCAGAGCTATTACATAATCAAAGAGCATGTCTCTTTCTATTCACACTAAGCACAATAACGCAGCATCTTTTTATAGCAAATAAATTATTTAATATATAAAAAAAAACTTTTCAACTAATTTTCAGTTAGGAAAAATGATGATATGTCACACTTAGTTCTTCAGAAATCTGGAATTTAGAATTATATTCAGGCTTAAAAGTTATTCATTAAAAATTTAAAAAGATAACAGATGATGGGGATAAATGAATAATAAAAAAAGAGCTAACCTTAAACCCTACCAATAAAAGCCAAAAAAGTTTGTATTGTTTTTTCTTATTTAAAAAACACTAAATAAAACAAACTTATTTGTTGTAAGTGTCAACGTTTCGACCTATGTTGTAGGCCATCTTCAGGGTTAAGAAGTAGCTCTGAATTCTATCAGCCCTGAAGATGGGCTACAAGGTAGGTCGAAATGTCGGCACTTACAATAAATAAGTTTGTCTTATTTAGTATTTTTTTTTTACTGCACCCCCAGACTATCTCTATCCCACACTACACCTACAATAGTTCAATAACTAACCTAAGTTGCAATTGCCTATAATTTAAAATGTTTGCCAGTAAGAAACTAAAATCAATAGAATTTACTCCCACAAGTTAGGGGTTCACATTTATCAATATATCCAAAATATTGAGAATATATCACAACACTATTTATATTTTCTAGATGAAATTAAATGTTTATGATATTTCGAAAATGTATGTTTTTCCACAGTTGTGGCACTATTAAATGACCAGAGATCACTTTAAAAATAAATTGCCTTTCATGTCAATGTTTTAAAATAAATTTTGCTTATAAAGTATGAATTAAACACCCAAGAGTAATACACTTCTTTTTCCCTGAATCACAGAGTCATTTTTAACTTATAAAAAAAAGAATATGCCTAAGAAAATATGGCTCCTTATATTTGATTAAAAACATTTATTGATTTCAGTTATATTACACAGTAAATTTTTTTTCTTCTACGTTTCATTTAGAAAATAAAATAAAAACCTGTACCACAAAGACCCATGAAGGGCTTTGGGTTTGGTACATGGTAGGGACTGTTCAGTTTCTAATACAATAGTTATGCAAGGAGGTGATTTGCTCAATGCAACTTGGGTTAGTTTTTCCTCCTAGTTTAGGATATTCCTTTAAAGGGCAAGGTGAGCCCCATGAGGATCTGCAGATTCCAAATGATTTTCCATGGCTATGAACAGATCAAATAATTTTTCTGGCACAGCTGGATTTGAACCTGGGACTTTTATCACTCTACACACTGAGGTACCACGCTTCCTTTCTTTTTAAAATATACCATCAAAATTAAAATTAATCAGGGCAGTGTGAAAATTATATTTAAAAAAATATAGTATTAGCAATCTAAATTAAAATTCAACCTAAATGTCCTCAAATTTCATTAAAATTGATTGATTTGACCAAAAATGACTTCTTGTAACAATGCTATTTATCTACTTATACCTAAACTTACATATTACTAATTCTAGAAATTCTAGATAGGAAAAATTTGTGTTTGACTAACCCTCCCAATTTTTACATTAAACTTAATGAATCATTTATAGAATTTATAAATGAATATTGAATTGAAGGTTAAACATAAGCTTATATGTGAGGCAACTAGTTTTATTCCTGACACAATCTGTTTTCCAAAGTTTTAATGGAGAAATGTGTCATTTGTCTCAGACTAACACTAATCACTGAATGCGTTTTTGTTACGTAATGTAGTGAATGGAAAAATTGTGAAAACAAAATAAAGAGGGTTAGACAAATTTTGAAAATAATTGTTCTTATATTTTCTAATACCTAGCTGCCGAAAAAGTTTTAAGTTTAAAGTTTTATTGAAGGATATTAGTCTGTGGGTGCAGTCAAAATAACACTAAATAAGAAAAACTTATTTATTATAAGTGCTGACATTTCGACGTTTAGATCTTCCAGTCAACTATTTTCCTCTCTATCAAAAATTTTTATTCTTCAAAATATAACATTATGATTCTTATTATTTGTTAGTTACTACCTTTTTTTTGGAAATCGATGGATCAGTAAAATTAAAATAAACAATACTTGTAAAAGTAATTTAGAAACAAAAATACAAATCAACATATTTTAAATAAACATAAATTGTTGATCATAGATTAAATCCAAGAGATAGTTAGAAAAGTGAGAGTTTAAAGATAAAAAACATTTATTACTACTTAAATTTGAGCTGACAAGTCAATCCAGATAGGTCTTTTTATTAAAACACAAACATTTTTTACATTGTTTAAAGGGAAAAAATTCAAGAGATCCAAGTTATGAATTGTAGATTCAAACACATTTAAATAAAGAAAAATATTTATTAGAATTAGGTAATTACTTAGTAAACTAATACAGTAACTATAAGTAATTATTTAACTTCTCAAACAAATATTCTCTTGAAAGCTAAATGAGTGTAAAATCCAATATTCTAAACTTTGATCCAGCAACATAAAACTATTTCTCATATTGAATTATTTTATATGATGGTAATTATAAGTAGTTTAATAATTTAAATAATAAATACCCGAAATTTGTGTAGTAAAATGCTGGAGATGTGCTTTCAGAAGTCCAATGAAAGGTTAGCCAACTGAACAGATTAATAATTATTATTAAGTTAATGATTAACTTAAACTATTTGCTCTTTAAATATAAATTAATATTTATATATTATGCACATTGTTTACAAAAAAGTTTAAATTGTAAAGTGTTTTTTAAATGATGGATTATATCATATCAATATCATCTTCAATGATAAATGTAGATGATAAAACACCCCTAAGTACTGATATTATAACCGTAATTAAACATTAAATGGGAATTAATTATTGATTGAAAGGAGGATAAAAAACATTCAATGATTGTTATATAAGATTTTTATTTTCAGAAATTCAATAAGGAAAATTTATTGCAATAATAAACTGGTTATCTTTATCTTTTTTAGTACTAAGCATTCAATGACTATTTATTAAGTATTTCAATAATTTAGTATCTTATAAATGATAATAAATTAATTAATTAACAATGGACGTTATTTATTTATGCTTCGGGATAGGAATCAACGGAAAAGTGTGATTCTTTGGCTTTTATCAACTGCCATAAGAAAAAAAGGGATGAGCGAGGGGGGGGGGTGGTATTTATTTTTATTATCTAAAATAAAATTGTAAAAATGGACAAAAACTAATAAACAGTACTTGAGAAATTAAATTGAATACTCTACTAGAAATAATTAAATTTATATATATAAATTCTGCTTAACTTTTGAGGGGGGCACAAAGCGAAAGTAGTAGTTTTAGAGTAAGCTGGCGTGGTTTTTGTAGTTAATTCCATTTTATTGATCCCTAAAATAGACGAGGGAGCTAACGCTAGTTAAATACTTTGATAAGAATATGTTGTTTTATGAAATTAAAATATTACAATGTATGTTGGTGAGAACTTGGTACCAATAAAAAATAAAATGACTAAGTAAGGGAAGCACCTAATAATTGTTATATAAACACTTTATTCTCTTATAACGCCCACCTTTAAACTCTTCTTTGACATTTCGATTTCGCAATATGTAAAGGAATACTTCTGTTTCGGAAACTAAACTGAATCACGACATTTAAGGCTATGACACCTCGCAATGTGGATATTGTACGGGTAATGTCTATTTAAGGGAAAATTTCGAGGTAACAAAATATTCGGACAAGCTGACCAACCAACGCAGCTCTGGCAGTTGACGCCTTGTGAAAGATTTCGTGATAGGGCGGTCGTGCTTCAGCTTGGCCAACCCTCCCGATGAAGCATCACTCCAAGTCGATCTTCCTTCTTTGCCAAAGAAGAATGTCTTCTTTTAAGTTCTAGAACTCGTGAATAGCATCTGTAATAGGATATATTTAAGTGAAAAACAGTTGACTGGGTAATTCTGTCTCCAATAAAATGAGTCATTCACGCCAGGCACAATAACATAAGTTATTGACTGCACACTCTGACCATTTCATACCACTTTAATAATAGGATATAGGATATTCACCCTACATTTGTTGTCCATTCAAAGTGATATGGTGGCTTGCAGGGAGTGACCAAGGGAACAACATCCCAGGGTCCTACATTATTTCATACTAAATTTAAATTAAAAACTTATGTATCATTGATAATTTATAGTTTCAGGGAAACACCGGACTTCTACTTCTTTGAAGTCATTCTACAACCCTGAACCCCCTAGCAACCAAGGATACCACGCAATAACGCATACTTATATATAGAATACGCAACTTATATTAAAAAGTTTAATTAATATATGCCAGAGCTGAAACACGTTGGAAGCAAATGGAGCAAACAAAAGGTTGGCTCGAATTCGATAATCAAAAAAATAAAGGAATTGTTATCATAGAAAGAATTTGATAATTATATTCCATCAAGTCATAATTAGCTACTACTTTGTTTCAAGTTTTGCTTTCACATTTAAGTACTATAATTATAAATGCTATAGATAAATCAAAACACGTAATGGAAAGGCTTTAACAAAGTTATGTTGTATAATGTATTAATTTGAAGCTCCTGTTGTAAGTAAAAAAAGTAATTACATTTAATAAGTATGTTATAGAATAGAGAAAGCCTTAACAGATTAACCTGAAGTAAAAGTTAAAAGTTTCAGAATACATTTCTTTAGATAACTAAAAACACCGTGAGGGAACGTTAAATCCTTTTTTACGACATTCGTCTCCGCACATTTCATGTAAGGTATTGCTTAAAGCTTTAAAAAGGCTTTGTGATTGCGTAAGATTTGGCAAGAGTTATATAATATAATGTTTGAATTGAAACTACAACCACGCTATTTTAGGGCCCATCATAAAAAAATATCAAATTAAATAATTCATCGGAAGACTTGCAGCGATTGCAAAATAGCATAGTAATATGCAAATAACAGAAATAAAGTAATATGGGATAAGGTGCCAGAACTATCTGAAGAAGGGTTGTGTGGGTGGCCAATAGTGTGCTGACTTTTACTCCAAGGTTAGATTTACGCAGTAGGAACCTTATCCAGATCTCTAAGCCTAAGATTTTTTGAACCCTTTCAGTATTGGCCACGTTTGTACATACAGCCATGAAATCATCCTAAATAAATTTCTAAACTCATAGATGGGACCCATCTCACAGGCTTCTTATTCACAGAATTCAATGATGATTCATAAATTACATCGACGGTCAGGACCGATATAATTATCAATAACACGACATCAACCAGATAGCAGTAGTGCCACACCATGAATTGATAAAGCGACAGAACTCTGCAGTTTGTTTATTTAATTAACATCACTTTATACTGCTATCCTCACGCATTTCTCATTACCTCGTAGGGGATCGCCCCAGGGTTGGCAGATGTGGGGATGGTCGGTGGAAATTCCTCCCAGCAAACTCCTATGGACCCGCTGACCAACAATGAGAGCGGCCCTCCAGGCTTGCCGGAGGAATGTGACGTAGGTTAGAACTCACTTCTCACATTATTTTTTAGTTAAAAAAATACCAATAAAAGCCATGGATCTTTATGAGATAAAACGCTCATTATCCGGAAGTAAACTAGTTCCCCGTTCGGGTCTTCGGGTGTGGACTTCATCAGAGGAGTCATGGCGCAAGCAATATTAAAATATAGAGATTTAGCAATAGGGACCTGGAACGTAAGAAGTTTAAATACAGCTAAAATCGACTCAAATTAGGTTGAGGGGTACAATTTAGATATAGTGGCACTACAAGAGGACCCCTGACCAGGGGAGGGTTCGGTAAAGGAAGGGATGTACACTATTTTGTATGGAGGAAGCGGTAACAATTGTTTAAGTACTGGGTTCTGGTTAAGAATATATTACTTTCCGCGATAAGAGAGTGCAGTTTTTTTAGTGAAAGGATATTGTTTGCTGTCTTTCAGGGGCACCATTGCTTAGAAATCGCACTGATAAAAATACATTCTCCTAAGGTAGGTAGTTATGATGAAAATAAATGCGAATTTTATGATAAACCAGGATCTAAGATAAACTAAGAACGCAAAGGTGGGAAGGGAAGAAGTTTATTATCAGATCAACGGTAAGGAAAGTTTACACGAAGTTGGCAATGGTAACGGGATACGATTTCTAAACTTTGCTGTCTCCAAAAACCTAATAATCAAAACTATTACGTTTTAACATAAGAGTATTCGTAAGTACACGTGGACATTTCCGGATTCACTAACTCGTAATCAAATTTATCATGCGTTGGCACAAACAAGATGGCAGAATAATATAATTAACGGCATATCATGAATTATTTATCCTAAAACTTCGACAAAAAGTGGCAATACAAAAATAAAATAGAGTACTGTTTTCATTCCAAAAAGTTTAATCTAGATAAACTGAAGAACCCTTCTATTAAAACTGAAATCGCGTTATAGGTCAAGAAATGGTTTGAAGCTTTAGGGACATTTGAGGATGACCATGAAGATATAGAAAAATTGCTTGCAGAGATTAGGGATAATATTAACAAGTTGATAACTTATGCATTGGGAAAAGGGAGAGTCCCTTCTATTCACTTCTTTCAATTTACATCAACCCCTCAATATGCATATTGACCAAGCTCTCTTATATTTTTAAGAAATTAATACCAACTGATGTGGAATTTCGATATGAAGTACCATGGTTCAAATACTTGTCTCCTCTAGAAGTTCAATCAACCAAGTACTTAAAAAAATCAATTACATGAAATATGCATATATTAAAGCACTCACTAGTCTTGAACAATATTTACAGAATATATGGTAATTTTGACTAAAGATCTGATAATAAAATTTTGCCAACAATTTGGCATGATTATGAGAATAATATAGCCTTGAAAGTGTTGCCAAAAGAAAGTATAACAAATATAAGACTCAAAAACTAAAACTTATTTTATTAACATTCAAGAAAAGTAGATACCAATATATACGTATTTATACATACATAACTATAGGCTGTAGCTAAGAACATAGTATCCAGGGACCTGAATGTACATAACTGGAAGCTCGGATGCACAACTTCATACTTGATGGAAAGTCGGTTCTCAAGTCTTATAAGGAGGTTAATACTTTTTTTTTATCCTGATTTCGAACTTGATTACTATTAAGGAGACGTTTCAACATATTTTTTTCTAAAAATTCAAAATTAGCAATTTACTTATTTTTCATTAACAAATATTAAATGGATTAACAAAAAATGAAGTAAATTTGGAAGGAACTGATACACTATTGCTCCCCTTCACATGGCTACATGTCTGTGGTCAGGATCAGTTGATTTAAAGAAGGAAAGTGGTTTTTGTTTCATTCCTATGTCAAAAGGAAAATTAAAAAAAGGGTTAGTGGTAAAAATATATCAAGCACGTATAAAGGAATGATTCAAGGCATTCTGCGGTATGCATCCCCTGCGTGGATCACAAACCATTCATGTCGGTAGAAGCGGAGGTTGGCAACGATTCAGTGGACGGCTCTTCTGCGAGTCACTAGAGCGTATAAGAGTATGTCTCATGAGGCTGTTCACGTATTAGCAGGAACTGTTCCTATCGACCTTCTCCTGTTGGAAAATTTAAACAGATTTAACATTATTAAGGATGGATCAGCTTCTCAGAAAATGGATTCTCCCGAACAACTGGATTTTGCAGTTCCTCACAGGGCATGTAGGCTTTCGGGCCAAACTTCATGACTACGGAAGGTATATTGACCCTTTATGTCCTAAGTGCGGCATTCCGGAGTCTAATGAGCATATTGTCACAAGTTGCACCGCCTTTGAGTCACTAAGATCAAAATTTTTGAGGGGAACCGGACTTTACGTCCTCTCCGAGAATGAATTCCCTCAGCTAATGACCCGTACTTCAAAGAGTTTGTGAACGAGTGGAAAGCGGAAGTGTGAACAACATTCTTCAATCTTTGAAGAATCCATCGAAATGACCTGTAGGAGAAATAGTGAAAAACATTGAAAATTAGATTTAGAAGATAATAGACATTACAATTATTGTGTGATAATTAATATTGTGTAATAATTAGTATTGTCAAAAACCATGATGCCGTAAGGCAAGAAAGGGTGTTAAATATCGAAAATAAGGGCTGCCATGTTATAAAACTTCAAATAGCTCAGTGAATAGTTTCCAAACTAGAAGGCATATTTTATATACAGAGATAATTGTGCAGATCATAATTTTTATTTGTACATTAATTTACTGTTTTCAAAAAATTTTCTGCTCGATCCAGGAGAACCAAAAATGCGTGAAAGCCCCCTTCCTCCAATGTGCAAACTCAATTCCACAGATCCAAGTCATCAGGATAATTCCATGATTTGAATTCTCTTAGTTTAGTAAGATTTAAAATAATAAAAAAAATAAAGGAAAAAAATATAAATTTAATCACAGTACATCAAAATGTTCTTATATAGTAAACAGTTCATTTTTTTCTATTAAATAGTCTACTGCATCTTTTAGACTTATATACTAATCATTCAAACAAGTTTTCAATTTTAATTATAAAAATGGAAAATAAAAGCTAACATTAACTAATATGTTTCAATGTTTTCTACAAAAAACTTAAATTTTAGGAAATTATATTTAAAAGAGTAAGTGATTAATCAAAATAAATACATTGTGCATGATTTAAAATAAATTTTATACAAAAACAATTATTCCATAATATTTGTTATACAATGATTTTTAATTTTTTTATTGAGTATGAGTAGAAAATAGTTATACTAAAATATACATATTTTTAAAATATGTAAATAAAAATTTACTTTAAAAACTTATTACATTAAATAAAATTGATCAATAAGAGGATAATTATTTTATTGACTAATGGTACATATGTCTAATTATCAGACTTATGATTCATGACTAATAAATAGTAAATTAATAAATAAACTATTAAATACTAAGACACTATTCTAAAGGTTTTTAATTTTTGAAATGAAGAAGGGAAAGCTATTCAACATCAATTTAGGTTTTAGTTCATAATTATTTTAGTTATATTATACATCTTTCTTATACTTCCAAAAACCATTAAAAAAAAATAACTTCTTTTGAATTTGTATTCCCTTATTTTTTAAAAGTAGCATTTAATTGATTTATCTATTAATAAATTTGAGTTAATAATTTATAATCATTCCATTCCACAATTTATCGGCACTTCCTTCATTAAAAGTTGATAAATAAAATATCCCTATACATCTAAAAATTGAGCAGTCATAAATAAATCATTCAGGCTACTGTATTATAAATTGCTAATTTATAATTAAATTAACAAAAAATTAGAACATACATTGAGTTTTTTAATTCTTTATTCAAAATATACTATTAAAAATCAAACAAAAACTGAATAAATTAACAAACTTTAAATTAAATTAATTTTCAACTTTCCCTTCTTTACAAATCAATGAACGTTATACTTTAACATAGCAGTTTTGTAAAGGTAATTTCCGTGAACCTTTTGTTATGATAGACAATTCTTAAAGAACCAATAATTGGCTTTCTTTCTATAAAAACATTTTTAATGAAAAGGAAAGAAAATAATTACTAAAATAAAATACAAGCTCCATATATAACAACAGAATACTTCACTAACCTCATCGACTTAACAAAAATTATAAAAAAATATTCAACAAAATACATTTACATATATACAAAGTGCATTAGTACACATTAAAGGATTATATACAAAACAATAATTACAAAAAAATATTAAATTAATCATGACTATTTCAAATAATTTCCTCAACAGGAACTCGTGTATATGTACATTTATTATTATTATTATTATTACATAATCGGTATTTAACATTATTACTCAACTTTCAACCTTTTACTAAACTCCTCTTGTTGTTTCTCCATCCATTCTTTTTTTGCTCTCATTCGCTTCAGCTGACCGTCCCTAGAACAACAACAACAACTTTTAACAGTTCACTCATCACTCATTCATTTAAAAATGTGACAAACTACTATTTTGCAATATACTAATGTAATAAAGTATAGGTAATAAGGTTCAATTATGTTCTTTCACTATCTATGATACTTTTTACTTGTATTCATCTTTTAAAAATTTGTGTAAATTTTGTACAAAGAAGTACTATCATTATAAAGAAATACTATTTAGTATACTCTAATGATATTTTATGGTCTCATTGGGAGTATGTGCACTTTATACATAAAATGCCGCTGCCAAAGGCTCCTTGGCATACAATAAAAATATTGCTCCTGCCGCTTTATAACTATGACTTTTTTGTTTGAAAAACAAAGTATTAAAAGAGTCAAAATGAAGTATTGAGAAACCTGACCGAAATCCCTTGCGGTTTATAATTAGCCTAAGAAAAATCAATAGGAAAGGATTATTAATTTTATTTTATCACAAATTACAAGAGCATTTGGAGATATCATAGATGATGTACAGATAATATTTCTTATATAAATATGCTTTGCACGGGTAGGATGACATATTATTCCTACATGTTTGTCTGCCTAATGCATTTTATTATGTAGCTATTATAAACAAAAAAGATTACCGTCAACAGACAGACACGACCAAGGACTTTGTTTCATAATATGAATGAATAGATAGATAGATAAGAGATATTATGCAGTGTCTTCGATGAAACCTCCCAGGCAGTTATACTTTTTCCAACATTTCCGGAAAATATTGTTATATTCCAACCCATTTACACAAAACCTCAATAAATTATATAACTAATCCTTCCTGGTGAATCACCCTATCTATTGGTGAAAACCGCATGAAAATCCGTGCTGTAGTTATTGAGTTTACTGCGAACAAACGCACTGAGGACTTTTTTCTATAATATATATAGATATATTACAAAATATTGGAGATATTGCAGAGGATATGAGAAATATGATAACCCTTCAATAGAAGTAATGGTAAACTTCCTCCATTGTATCATTCCTTAATTTATGATACACATTACAATACATAAAACAGTAATATAAACATTTAATAACTTTAAATATATAATGCAAAGGATTATATAACACGTACAGTGAACTTTTAAAAGAAAATGAAACTTCTAAGAAGAAAATGAATTCAACTATCAGAGCAAATGTAGACTGTTTAAACTAAAATCATGCAAAATTAAAAACTACTCTGAACTAACACTAATCTCATTTAAAAATAAATAATTTGATAAAATAACCTTAACAAAAGTCTTCTTTAATTAAACTTGATCAATGTTGCTGTCCTGATCCATCCATACTCAAAAAGAAATTTACAAAGACAAAGAAATTTAATGTTTTCATTTTTTACCAGGACAAATTTTGGAAACTTACATAAAAATAATAGTTCAAAATATGCATGAGCGATATTTAATTTTTGATTCACAAAACCTAATTGGAACCCTCAATTTCCTGAAGTATATGGATTGTACTTCAAAGAAAACCTCAATAATTAGAGTGAATCAAAATACATACAAACATAATCGGAAATCAGATTATAAAAATGAATACTTCAGTACCCAATTTTCCAAACAAGCCCTCTATTGAAAAAAAACTTCAAAAACCACAATAAATCGAAAATTAGCATGCACAAAACCCAATTTAAAAGATCTAGTCTGTCTACACACTGAACTTTCTTTGAGGCAAAAGTCTAAAATTAATAGCATGTAAATACCTAAAGTAAAGGAAAAAAACATAAAACAAAGCCTAAAGACTCTACAACACTCAAAAAACAAACCAGACTGGCTGCTTTTTTCAGTATTTTTCCTACTTTGTCCTATACACAATTTTGTCTCTTCTTGAGTTTTTTTCTCAATTTTATTGTGTAAAATTAAGAAAAAATTATAACCATTTTGGCTAACATTGGTCATTAAAGTTTTATTTGTTTTATATATATTGGAAATGGATACATATATATATATATATATATATATATATATATATATGTATATATAATTTTTTAGTTATTTAAATTATCTTGAAAATTAGCTTTTTTAAGATTATCTTTTACCCACTGGTTTGGCCAAGATTTTTAAGTATTTAACTATTATTTCAATCCTGCCTTCCTCTTTGATCCACATAATATCCTTGTTGACTTGAATCAAGCTCATTAAAAATATACAAAAACCCAATAAAACCTACAATTATTGGTCTCGAGGATAGCAATTGAAATGAGATGACTGTGCAAAGAGAACAGCATGCTATTGGTTCCTGTATAATTTACCCAAGCTAATAGACAATAGGCTCGTAAATCTCCCATCCTTGACCATACCAAGGCCTGCTTACTGATTTCCTAAAACTTTATAAAACTTACCACATTAGGTCCACGAGTCCTCCTTGCTTAGATATTACTCTCTTTACCCTGTTAGCAAAATCAATTGATGTTTCTCCTTCCTTGTGAATCATTGGTGGAAGATACCAAACTTCGGCAACTATTGCCCACGATGTCATCATCATAAAAAGATACTGCATCATAGAATATCGACTACTGTTCCAAAATGCATCACCAAATTTTGGATCATACTGTAAAAGAGAGGGAAATTATCACTTCAAGCAATAATTACTATAAAACAAAGGATTAATTAAAATTAAATCAAATAACTCTTAATTCATGATAAACATTGTAAAAAAGCTTTTATCACATTAATTTGCTAATAGGATTTTTATTTTTTTTTAAACTTTACAATTATTTATATAAATAAATACATATGAGTTAATTTAATGAAATTAAAGGATGAAATCTAAGAGAAAGTAAATGACTCATGGTGATCACCAAGAAAGAATAATTCAAAATGATGTACAATTTTTTATATTAATTTGAATAAAATATTAATTTTAATTTACCAAATTAAAAAAAAAAAGAAAAAGAAAAATATTCACCCCAACTTGACAAAAATGCCAATAGATGACAAAATCTAAATAGATGACCTATTTCATTGACCGCTTTAAACAGGTTACACAAACAAATTCAATAACTAAAGCATAATTGCGATAAATATATTTTAACAATCAGTTTCAAGTATTATCATTCTCTTATAAAAATTAATTTAGTTTAAAACTTGACTAAAAATTTAACAAAATTAATGAATATTAAGTAGATAAATGAAAATGTTCTTAAAACATTTTATAATTTTTTTTTTTAAAACATGCTAAAATTGTTTATATCCACTCTTTTCACATATTTGAGCAAAAATAACAAAATTTAAAAAAAAAAAAAAGAAGTAAATAACAAGTAATATAATTAGGACCTTGACTATACAGGGTATGTATTTCAGGGTTGAATGGCCAAACTGAAAATTTTAACTAAGGACCTCAAAACAAGAAAAAAAAATTTCCTATGAAGGTATGCCCGCAAACCCTTTGTTTAGGAGATATTCACATCTAAAGATTTCATTGTTACGAATAATTTAGGCATAGTAAATAAATAAAACTTATTTTATTTGTTCCAACTACTTTAATAATTATTAATATTAATAAATTTAATACAATATTTATTAAATTTAAACAATTAACATTCATATCAAATGTTCAAAGTGATTTTCTTGAGCATCCAGACAGGCTCGGCATCTTTCTTCAACACCAGCAGTGACCAAACTGAAAATATGAACTAAGGACCTTAAAACAAGAAAAAAATATTTTGTACGAAGGTATGTTTGCAAATGCTTTGTTTAGGAGATAAATTTAGATAGAATACTAATATGACCTTGTCTCCCTAACTGTACATAAACTATGGACTTTAGGATTAATACTGTTTGGAACAAATAATAATAAGAATAGAACTATCAATAACATATATCCGTTTGTTTGAGGCTTTCGCAGAGTACTCATTATGGCCTCCAATGAGCCAATGCTGCCTGTCGCGATTATTCCATGCGATTTCCAAATAGAAGATTACCTAGTAAGTCTATCTTTAACTCTATGTTTCAACGTCTTAGAGAAACTGGTACATTTGCTGTCGTACCACATGCTGATGGTATTTTAGCCCCTTTATGAAATGAAGAAAGGAGTGCTAAAATTACAATATTTTGATGATAATCCATCTGCCAGTGTATGAAGAGCTGGAGCAGAATTAAATGTTACGCCAACTACAGTATGCAGAACTTTCATTGCAGAAGGAAGTCACCAATATCATTATCAACGGGTACAAAATTTATTACAAGATTTACGGCAAAGAAGAAATTTGAAAGAGATTGGTATTTAAACCAGTTGATCACAATCCACACCTTTCAGGAGAAATTTTATGGACAGATTCCCATTTCTTACCTTCACTAGAAGAGGTATCTTCAATCAGAAAAATAATCATCTCTGGTTGCATGAAAATCCCCATGCAATTCGTCAGCATCGTTTTCAGCACGAGTTTCAGAGCAATGTGTGGTTCGGGATAACATACACTTTAATAGGCCCGCATTTCTTACACCTCGACTCAATGCAGACACATTTTTGGAATTTCTTAATAATGATTACCACAATTTAGTTGAAGATATTCCACAACAACTGAGAAGGAACATGTGGTTTCAATTAGATGGTTGTCCTACACATTACCGAAAAGTGATACAACAATGCTAATTATCCTAATCAATGGATTGGCCGTGCTGGACCAGTGGTTTGGCCTGCTCGCTCTCCAGACCTGACACCACTGGATTTTTTTGTTTGGGGTGACATTAAACAAAAAGTCTATGCAAGGCCAGTGAATGACCTTAATTCTTTACGAAGAAGGATAATTGAGTCTTTTGAAACAATAACACATATCCTGTGCCGTTCTGCTACTGCTGCTGTTGAAGAAAGATGCCTAGCCTGTCTGAATGCTCAAGGAAATCACTTTGAACATTTAATATGAATGTACATGGTTTAAATTTAATAAATAAAGTAGTTGGAACAAATAAAATAAGTTTTATTTATTTACTATGCCTAAATTATTCGTAACAATGAAATCTTTAGATGTGAATATCTCCTAAACAAAGTGTTTGCATACATATCTTCATAGGAAATTTTTTCTTGTTTTGAGGTCCTTAGTTCAAATTTTCAGTTTGGCCATTTAACCCTGAAACACCCTGCATAGCAGAGAATGTTATGCAACAAAGGAAGGTAAATACAACTGTGAGAAAGAAAATATTGACACCGACTAAATAATGGGCACGATAAAAACAGGAGAGTGATAATTTTAAGGACTGCTTTTCTAATCCCAGTCTCTCCAACAAAAAAAAAAGAGAAAAGTTTTGGTGAGAAACGTAAATAACCCATCCTCTCATCAGCATAGGTATGCATATTTACTTGTATATTAACTGAGGATTGTTTCTATTTATTGAATGAGTGTTTCATAAATAAGTTGTATATATATATATATATATATATATATATATATATATATATACGTTTTTTGCAATGGTAGTGCCAATGCTACCTGTCGTGATTATTCCATGTGATTTCCAAATAGAAGATTACCTAGCACAAATCTTCTACACACACACACACACCTGAATAAGAACAACTTACTTTTATTGCAACTGGGTACACTACACTTCCAACTTCAAAACTACCTTTTTTAAATTGCATCACAGAAGTATTATTTATACACGTTCCTTCAGGGAATATGAGTATTGGTGGATTATGCTCAACAGAAACGTGCTCCTTAAGTCTGAAACAGAAGAATAAATATATTTTTAAAAAGTAATTACAATAGTTAATTATTAAGGAGTAAAATTAATTTTGGGAATTGAAACCAAGCCTGTTCTAAAAAACAAACAGACAAATGTGAGAAGCTTATGAGGCAAGTAATTTTAAATATTTCAGTTGGTACCAATCATAGACTAAAATTTTCATGAAGTTTCTGTAAGAAAAAATTCATTTCATTGAGAAATCACAAAAAGTGAGGAAGCTCTGTCTCTTGTCCTTGTAGTAAGAACAGCTATAGAAGAGAACTTCTATGTGTGTTTCAGCCAGCCATCTTCAAAACTGCTGATCAACCAATGACCGAAACATATATAGGATGCTCATACAGAGATAATGAGAACTCGAAAGATGATCGAGTAGCAGGATCTAATAATGAATCTAGCAAGCGACGGGAGCCACACCTGCCTGGGTAGAGAGGTTTTACAGTTAAGAGAGGAATTCAAGAAATGGATACAAGATATCACAAGAATAAGTGAGGATAATGAAGAAGTTTATAATTATTATAATGAAATCATAATAATGGATAATAAATAATTTTCAAATGTGTCCATCTTGATAACTGAAATTGTTTTTTCAAATTGAATAATAAGAGGCTATAAAAAGTTTTAGTATATGCATAACATATAATTATAAGCCTTGATATCGATATTGTTTGAGAAAAAAAATTGTTTAACGTCTTCTCAGTCAAGAAATTTAATTTAACAAATATTATCAGTTAAATGTTAGAGAAGAATTGGTCGACTGTATCTTCTAATGTAAGGAAAAATTGACTGCACCCCCAACTATTTCTTCCTTACATTATCAGTTAAAATATGCTGCTCAATACATTTCAAAATAAATAAATAATTGTGGACAGGAAGCAAGAGTAAGTTCATTAACAGTGTCATAAAACTTATTCTGGTGATATTAAGTCATTCAAGAATTGTTGAATGTGAAGAGAAAATACTCATAATATACATGAGGGTGATAAATTACCTTCGTCCCATTTTCTGAAACATTGTTTTAAAAACAAGCTTACCTCTTAACATTTTGTTTTGAATTATTATTGATAATTTTCAGGATCTAATTTAAGTAAAAATAATGAGCCAATTAAACAAGGCTAAAGTGGTGGTTGCTCAGGCTAAAAATAATGTACTTTCACTTCAAGATAAAGGTCTAAGTCAAATATACAACAGCAATCAATTGTTACTATCAGCTGCTTTTCTTAATGTAATCAGTTTTTTTCCTCATTATAGTTTATAATTATCATGGTGTATTCTGATTTTTTTTTTAAATTCTAAAATTAATAGAAAAAGAGTTAAGAACAATCCCATTGTAATTTAATTTTTAATATAACATTAATATAAAAATAAAAAGACAAAATTTATTATATATAAATAGAACTTATTAACAAGGAAATTTATATAGATTGATCTTAAGAGTAATTGTGCCCAGGCAAATTTTATGAACGAACATTTTTATCAGTAGTGGAACCTAATTTGTTCAAATAATTAAGCTATAATGAATTCATAAAACAACTTAGTACTTGATATAATTTTCTATAAGGTTTAGGAGTTTACAAAATGAGCAACTACTTCAACTAAAATTAATATTCTGAAATACTATCTAATCAAGTATAAATTGAGGTAATTAAATCATAATAATATTCTATAGCAAAATCTATATCAAAGAAATTTTTAGTATAAAAACCAATTAAATGGTTTTTAACTTTAATAACCCCATTAAAACCACAAAAGAGTAAAAGCAGATCCTAGCTGCATAAAACTAACTTATCTAACCCATTCCATAAATTACAGCAATAGTTTAATCTTAATTTGAAAATTGTTCAGTTAAATAAAGGACTATATATTAATAAATCCTAAGGCTAATTGATCCGATAAATGCATACTGAGAATAATGAAATATATATTTCATTTATTAAATTTATTTATTGTACATATTTCATTTTATTCAACATATTATTCATAATGAGATGAATTTATTACTTACCTTCTTGCAACAGTCTCTCTGTCTTTCACTTCAGATCTTTCGAACCAAATGTGCGGTGAAGCCCTGGCAAGTGCTCGTTGAAGGATACCAAGAAAACCACCGTGCCTTTGCCCAATCTAATAATTGAATTATTATAATGACTTATGGAAAATAAAATGTGGATAAAATGACTGACAATAATATTGTTTCTTTAGAAAATTTTTGTATTATTAATTAATTAATTAACTTAATGTTGGCTAGGTTTATGAAGCCATCACGAACATAACTATTGTAAAAAAGAATTAATAAATATAATTTTCTAAATTATTTGACTAGTATCAGCCAAGCAATAAAAGCCCAAACTAAACTAAATTCAATAACATAAATAAAATATAGACTGCTTACAAGAGAATATGAATTATCACACATGAGGACAAGGACATCAATTGGTGAGGTATGGTTTGCGACACATATTCCTTTCTTTGGTCTGTTCTGGGGATTATTGTAAGTGATAACTGAAGATAAAGCAGAAGAAAGAATATTGAAACAGAGAATTGAAACCTTTCTATTAGTCCACCTTTTGAATGCACCTTCAGGTATATATCCCACAATGGCAGTACAAAATGTTAACCACAATACCTAAAAATGCAATAAAATATATTTCCATATACAAGAAAAATATATATACTATTTATATAATGACTTGTGCAACCTTATCATGACAACCAGTTGGCCTAGTATATGAAAATAGTTAGCTCAGTTTAATGAAATGAATAATCTAGAAGGTTTTGTATTATTACAATTACTATTTTTAATAAGTGATAAAACAGTGAAAAACATTTTAGCTATGATGGTTGCTAAGTCACAAAGTCGATAATGCAATGTTGCACCAGTCTCACTCATTGAGTGAATTGAAACTACCCCATCCATAATTTTGAGTATGACTAAGACTAAATATTAGCTCTAATTAAATATGTTAAAAGAGAACTCAATTATAGCATTATTCTAATTCAGACAATAGTTAATGGTAACCAACAGCAAGCATAAAAATATGAAAGTATAACTTATGATTTTAAATATTGTAATAACAATATAAAACATTAATTAAATAATTATAGTTTAATTTATAAAATTCATCCATTCAGTTCCATTTCTGATTTTTTTTTCTTAATAGGGCTTTTAAATAGATATAAAATACTTTCAACAATTTAAAACAACAACTCAGTAAAAAAAATCATTTATTTTCACAACTGGATATGGGCCATGGTATTAGAAAATTGATGAATTTTTTATTTTACCAAATCAGTAAGAAGTATCCATATTTTTTTTTCTCAAGAACATATCTTAACAGGTTTCAAGAGAACTTTTAATTAATTAAATTAATTTAAAAAAATATATTTTTCAACAAAATAATAATACTATAATTACAAAACAAACAATACTAAACAAGAAAAGGAAAAAAAATGGATGATATTTCACTAACTATACAGAATTGAGTTATAGTCTAATTCTGCATCTAACTTTTTGAATATTAATAAATTTTCTCTAATATAATTAAGATTTTACAATTAAAAAATTGTTGGTATCAGAAATACCTTAAGGCATTCTGATATCAATATATTTTTAAAGTGCTGTCATTGTTCAGAAGTGTTTTTTCAACACTTTGATAAGATAGAGTTAAAATTGAAAAAAACGGTGTCTTACCCCAAAGAAACAGATTAGAACTCTCATAGGAAGAAGAAAAAAATATCTAATGAAAAACCCTGTGACCCATATAAAAGAAAGTTTCCAGCTGATAAACTCATACTGTCTATTTGTTCTGGTTAAGAGATTCCATGACTAAAAAAAAGATAAACATTTTTTAGAGCATTGCTCACATGAATAATTATTATAAATAAAAACAAATATAAAGCAATGTTAATGAATACTTTCAACTCCTCAGCTTCGAATCTCGATGTTACTTGATCTTCGATAATTGCTTCAACGCCTGTCTTAATATAATCTAGACAATCGTTGAGATGAAACCCCTTTTTCAGTGTTTCAAATGATGGTCTCCTAGGCAATTCACCTTTATCATCTTCCTGAAACAATGAAGGTTATACAGGAGAATGTAAAAATTAAAAGTCATACAACACCAGGAAATGGGCACATATAAACATATAGATAGAACCAGTCAGATTTAAATATTTTAATTATTGCACCATTGTGAGTAAAAAAAATAGTTTTTGGTAAAATTGCAGTTAAAAAATGTGGTACATGAAGGACAAATGAGGAGGGTCATAATCATACTTATCAGCATGATTTGCTTCCTAAATACACTGACTCGCCAGAATATATTGAAAAAAAATTGTAGAAACATAAATGAGAAAATATGTTAAATAGTATTTTCAATACCTGTGGCACTTCAAGATTGTTGTTTCCTAAATAATTTTGTTCAGGATCAGGCACTAAGATTAGGTCTTCCCTTGATATAACAGAGGTTCCATTAGATTCAACCTTGTTTTCTGAAGTCAAGGGTGGTGTGTGAATGTTCCATTTTCCTTCAGCTTCTATTGTTTTTCGACCAAACTATAAGAAATGAGAAAATTTGATAAGAAATCAGGATACTTAACAAATTAAGACCAATGCTTTAGTCGGTTTAAGATAGTTAACTGAAACTGTGATAATTGAAACAATGTTCTTAGTAAAAAATTGAAAAAAAAAAAAAAAGAAAGAAATAAATGATTATTTTAAGTTTTATAATAGCCACTAAATACCACAAAACACTTTGAAAGATAAGGTTAGTAAGAACGTGAATAAGACCAAGACACTAGAACACTTTTTTTCGATTTAACACAGAACAATCAGTTATCACCACTAAATAATGTTAAAGATACTCATTGATATAAAAATTAACCTCAAATATCTTGACCAGAAGGTTCACATATGCCCTACGAACACCTAAGGATCTGCCAATAGAGCCGAGAGATATAAGACCGAATATAAAAAAGAAAAATGGAGTTAAAAATATAGGCAAAATAAAATTCAAAAGGTTAATCACAGGCGCGAACATATCTACAATTCAGTGAGACTGAGGCACGGCAACCTCGTGCCAACTACTAGAGCTCAGCACAACCCTCTTCTGGTTGAGCGGGGAGGGGAACGGTGCTCCGTCATCGTCAAACCTAAAAAACCTAAAAAAGGTTATTCAAAATTCAGAAGAAGATAATCAAAACCTCTATATTTTTAAATAGAAGGTCCATTAATCACTAAATTTAAAAATACGATGTATTGTTATATATTTAAACTTGACAAATATATAAATAACTTTTTAATTATTTTATTTAGTTGTTTATGGATTTCTAGAGGAAAAGAAATAGTTTATCTTCTCTAAGTAGAATATACTATAAACATCTATCTTAAATGTTCAAGAATACTTTTTATTAACCAAACGAAGGTCTTATAAATTGTAAATTTTTGTGATGTAACCTGTAATATTCTATCTAGTTACAGGAAGATCAAGTTTAAGTTAATAAACTTCATGTTTAAAAAATGAATGATTTATTCGTTACACGTCAATACACTACATAGTACATATTGAATGCGTATCGTTGCCATGACAACTATCGAATTCTCTCAAACAAACTTTTTATAGAGTTTATTTCATTATATATTATTATATTAGTTATTGCAGAGTTTATTTCATTTTTTGACATAAACTCATGGCTGAGGAAATTAGAACTCCAAGATTTACCTCCAAGATTTAAAAAAAGTTCAAATGGACTTTTTTTTATCCATGTTATCATAAATAATGAATAACTACTGAACAAGGTTGTGTTTAATTGCTAATTGAGAGTTGAGGCTTTTAGATATTCCATCTAGTATAAGAAAATCAATTTTAAGTACAGATATATAATCAATTCCAAGCAAAAAGAGCAGGCGAATATTGTATTGTAGGGCGCTTCCAAATCCTTAACATTGTCTCGACAGATGTAGCCCTAATGTTATGTCACCTTGGGAACTCTAATAAAACTACATATAATTGATATCAATGCAATTGCTAAGCGTCATGCTTAAAAAATTAACGCTTCGTTCGTTACGCACCTGCATAATAAAAAGCTTACGTGCGTATCGTTACCATGACGTCTATTGTGTAATCTCAAACAGTCTTTTGTTTCATTTGTTGACATAAACGTATCACTGAAGAAATCAGAAAACCAAGATTATTTGAAAAAAAACCTTAAAGTATTCTACAAGTTCTGGAGAAGGTTTTTCTGAAAAATGATTTTGTGTTTGACATTTTATTGATTTACTATGAATAATTTGAAAATAGCTAACTTAATTTTTAATGTTTGAAGCAAGATGAAATAAAAATCGATTTTTTCCAACGTTTTCTAACTAATACAACAACAGCTATGAAACAGGTTTAGCACACTATCAATTGGCTCAGTAATTTTGTTGAAAAATGTTGTCTGCAGAATTTTTTTTTCTATTACAGTTTTTGATTATATTAGATGAAATAGCCAAGAATTATTTGAATACAGCGGCGAAGATAGTAGAAAAGAACTGCGAGAGATATTTTTGGATATCTGGATCAATGAAGTTATCCCTAGATAACTCTTGGAAGAATGCAGTAATATGTTAATTACCTAGGAATCTCTCTACTCAACTCCTCATTCAAAGTTTTCTCCAACGTACTGTATGCCAGATTGCTGCAATATATTGAGAGAAAAATAAGTGAATACCAGTGTGGATTTTGAAAAAATAAATCGACAACAGATCAAATCTTCACCCTCAGGATGATCTTAGAAAAATCAAGGGAGTACAATGTTCAAACTCATCATTTATTTGTTGACTTCAGGTCAGAATATGACAGTGTCCATAGAGAAGAGTTGTACAAAGCTTTATCTGAAATAAATATTCCGCATAAACTGGTCAGCATGATTAAAATGACTATGGAAGACACACTTGCAATATAATAAATCCGTATATAAAGAAATATTTGTTTTTGTTTTTATTTTTATAATTTCTATATGATAAAGTACATTAGCTGAGGTGGGAAGTAATAAAATCAAGACTCCCAAAGACGGTCACCTGTGGTCAAGTGGTTAGCGTAACAAACTACTGAGCCCAAGATCGCGAGTTCGTAGCCCGGCAGATGGCCCTAGGATTTTTTTCAGTAACAAGGTTTTAAGGTAATAAAAAATCCTTAGTTACACCATCCTTCGGAAGGGACGTTAAACGGGGTACCCTAGCCTATACGATGTCAGGTACTATCCTAATTAAACCTGAATAGGCAAAATTTAGAGCTCCCACTGTAGCATCGTCTGATTAGCCATAGCAGCATAAAGGGACGTTAAATTAACAAACAAGACTCCCAAAGAAGCCTATCCAATGATATTCACGTGATCCTTAGTGGCCGGTACGTGATAAAAAAAATATATTACACAGACAAATTATGTAGGCATAATTATTTATTACCTTAATACCCGCTAGTCGCTAGTTTATAATAAAAAAAATAATGAATATGTTAACAGTCGTTTGTAATGCTTGTATATATTAAGAAATAATGAATATGTAAATAGTTGTGTGTAATGCCGAATTAGGGGGGTGTGTTGAAGTAATTCATTATACATATATATATATATATATATATATATATATATATATATATATATATATATATAATTAAGATTTACAAATTCAAGCATTAACATTTGCCTCATTATGGTAACCGGCATATTAAAAAAATATAACAAAAAAAGTAATTATTATTCGATGGCATTCACCATTTTACTACAAAATTTAAGCTTTTCAACCGTACAGATATAAAGAAAACAATTAGGTTTCTGATAATTTATAATAAAATTTATATGAAATTTTGTCTCAGGTCTTGTTCAGCATGTCAGGAAATTATCGCCTTCACTCTTTACCTCTTTTATTCGAAATGTTGTATTTCATCTAAAGAGCAAGTAACTAGCTAGCATTCTCACGGATTACTAATTTATGTAGGTTTAGCATAATTAAATAAGGGAGGGGAGTGTTTCAGTGGTTGAGCACTGAGCCTAGCCGAAAATTCTGGTTCAAATCCCGCTGTTAGCAGCGGATCTAGGACCTGTGGATCATGTGGGATCTAGGACCTGTGGATCATGTGGGATCTAGGACCTGTGGATCATGTGGGATCTAGGACCTGTTGAATTATATAAACTCTAAAGCATATATTTAAATATCGCGCCATCAGTAACTAGTTAAAAGATATCAATAAAGATGGCCGTGAGTTTTTCTCTCTTTGTTCACACTCAGTTTTTTTTTCTTACCCCTCACAAGAGCACATTTTTGTATTCGTATTAATAAACCTTTTATTAACCTCTGTTCTAATTAATACCACTGCAAGTTTAAAGTGTGTAACTTATTTATTACACTTTCAACAGGACCCTCCTGGGCTCAACCAGCCCCTATAAAATGGGTACTCAAAATAAAGAGGAAAATCTGGTGTTTGAGCAAGATCACCTCAAATCATCAAATCAAGACAAATCACCTCCCTTCACAACCGTTGTCCATAAAACAGTACAGTCTCTACGATTTACTGAACCCCAGACCCGTTCACGAGTTGTAGGGATGCTGGTTTTTTTAAATAATTAAATATAACATGGGAGATTTCAAAATGTCAGTTCTAAGGATATGAGGAAGACCTTTTTTTATTAAATATTACCGTTAACCTAAATATGTTTCGTGGAGGCTGGAGATAGTTGGGGGGGTGCAGTAAAAAAATACCAAATAAGTCAAGACTTATTTTCTATTTGTGCCGGCGTTTCTACCGACCTACTTTGTAGGTCATCTTCAGGGCTATGAGAGAAAAAACACACAAAACAAAAGAACTATAAAAAAACATTACAGTACCAAGAATATATTAATATATAGAGTAATAGAAAAGTAAAAAATAGTGATGGATATATAATTAAGGATAATGAATAAAAAAATTACAGAATAAATGTACAGAACGGTGATATGTAAACAAAATACAAAGAGAAAGAGAAATGAGAAGGTAAACCGAAAGATATAAAATGAAAAAGTATAAATATAAAAAGGTGAGATATGAAAGTATGGGAAACATAGTTTAATTACAGAAAAAGTATAAAATGTATGATAATAGACTCATAGAGGTTACATAAGTAAAATGTATGAAACATTATATTAAAATATGATGCCAAAGAATAAATACGGAAGAAATATGTAGAAAGTAATTACTATAATTACTACACTCATCTCATAGCTCTGAAGATGACCTACAAAGTAGGATGAAACGTCGGCACAAATAAAAATAAGTCTTGACTTATTTGGTGTTTTTTTTTTACACCCCCCCCCAACTATCTCCATTCTCCATTATATCTTACAGTCAATTATTTTCCTCTCGAACCTCAATATGTTTCCTTCAACGATAAATTATTTTTTTATCCCTTGCCAGAAGAAACTTGTTTTTCAATAAATAAGCTCGAAATATGAATATTAAACATTCTTTTATGTTTTTAATACGAAATAAGCTATGTAATTTAATTCAAGTCAATATGCGAGTTATAAATATATTTTTCATATTACATAACGTAATATGTTTGTCATTCTCAATAAAAGTTTGAATTTCTACATTCACTTGAGCTGTTGCAAGCTGACTAACAATTTTTAAAAACGATACTCGCCTTTAATTAATATATTTAAATATATTAATGCCGAGAAAGATATTTCACTACTACAAAATGTAGGAAATTTTGCCTAGTTCAGATTGCCTAATTATGTTCTAGTATTTATTCATATTCCGAAGAGTAGAACTTTGGTGCTCTACTAAGCCATCGAATACCTCTTTCTTGTATCCAATCCTTACAATAAAAAATACTTACAAAGTAATCCATAATGTCCTATTTGTTACTAATTTGGCCCGAACATGCTACCAGAGTCCTTTCATGACAAACTTTACCAATCAAACCCACTAGTTTCAAACCTAGCTACTTCTATAATTTCCGATAATGAAAAGAAGATGGTCTAAGGAAGCATTCTAAGTTGAATTTCTTATTTGAATACAACTAGTATTCTCTCTAATTGTCTTTGTGCATGACATTTTGTTTTATTGATTATATTTACTTGTTGTACTGTTAGAATATAGTTGTAAATTTCAACAAATAAATTTAAAAATAGATATTCCAAGCACATCATATCGTCCCTGCATCGTCATATCGCAAAGTATCGAATGTGAAAAAAAACACAGTTTTCGTTTTGGACTTATATCAGTTGCTTTAGGATTGATAATTAATATAAAATTCATATGGATGCACCTATCAGTCACAAAAACAATGTAAAACGAATGTCATTGGTTTGACTATAGGCACAAATTTTTATTGAACCTTGAAACTGTTTTTGTTTTTTTTAATTCTCCTCAAAAGTACCGATTTTCACATTCGATAGTTGCAAATGGCAGGGACGATATTATAGTAACTTTTTTTTAAAAATATCATATGTTAAAAAGATAAAAAAACAAGAGAGATACTATTGCAGGTATATGATCTATTAGCATCAGTTCATTGGCCAAGGATTAAGCTTGCTCGTACGGTTTCTTAATGATGCTAAATCAGTCATCGCTCATTACGTATTTATGAACCTGCATTAAACCAATCAACTGTCAAATCTTATTTAAATATTTTCTTCGAATAAAAAAAATGACGAGATTCGAACCAAGGTCTGTAATATCTACGCATAACAGAATAAAATTCTCAATGAATTCAAGTGGGTTAAAATGCGTGCTAAATATTATAATTTTTAAATATTTTTGTTTTGTAGATAAATGATTTGGCCTGGCCGGGATTCGAACCCGGGTAATTTTGTTTGGAAGCTAAAAATATTTAAAAATAATTACAACAAAAATATCATTTAATAAAAATAAATTATATATTATAATGTTCGTGTCTATAGGACTGGATAATAGTTTTCTGGAAGCTATATTTTTTTTTTATAAATGTTCCTTAAAAATTAATGTTTAAACGTGACATTCAAGTCCAAGCTTCAGTCACTCCTTTTATGATGAAATGGATAATTCAAAATTATTAGGGCTTAATATATACTCTTCTCTGCCTCAGGTGTTAAGTACGAACGAGTTAATTAAACGTAAATAAATGTAACCATAATGTAATACACTTCGCGTTTAAACAATTGCTGCACAAGATTTCACAAATCATAAAAATTAAAAAAAACGAAATAAAACGAGTGGCGATAGAAATCGAGATCTAAAATCAAGAATTGTAAGATTGGGCATAATCAAAAGATCGTTTTTTTCTTTGACAAAATGAAAACAAAAGCTTTTATTAAAATACAAAATTTAAGTTACGAAATCATGACCCTTCGGAAATGCAAGATTTTTGCAAGAAGACGTAACTCACAAAATCGGATATATGTTTTGACTAGATTCTGTCTGAAATCTGCTAGAAGTAGAACACTCGTGCACCAATAAGTGTATAAATAATACGGTTACAAGATGCTACGAACAGATTCCAATATTATTTGGTTTTCAAGTGTTGTTTTACAGCAGTTGAACGAATAATCAGTGTAATTAATCAAATTTATTGGCATTTTATTTCAATATTTTTGTATGGTTTCTGTGTAGTTTATTTTGACAAACATCTACAAGCACCGAACCGATAAATCAGCACTGGAGGTGGATAGACAACTGAATATAGAACAAATGGAGCATTGACATTAATGTACAAAAACAAAACAAATAGATAGAAGATTGTCATTTTAAGTGTGGATCTATAATCATATTCATAATATATAAGCCAATATATTCATTGTTCACTATATGATTGGCTGATATACATTCTTGTTCAACCAGAGGCGTAAGAAAGTTGAAAATGGAGGACAATAGTAGTAATAACAATAAAATTAAATAAATAAATAAATTACCAACAATGGCACAATCATCACCAAAATAAAGGCCGAACTGCGTTTAGGGTTTGTTAAGTTGATAAGAACGTGCGATAAGCCCTGCAACCGATAAGCTAAAACTTTGAGGTGGTTATTAGCAACTAAAGCTGCTCTCATTATTTTTTTAAAATCATTTTTCTATGATATACACCTCCTAAGAGCCGGAACATTTTCCTTCCTAAGCTAAGAAGACTCTTTCTACAGGTTGAGACGCTTCGATGGAATAACAGACCTTCCAGCTCGGGTGGTTCCGGTAGCAGTCGCCTCTGTTTTTTTTTATTCCTCGTCGGCAGGAGTAGTAATAGGAAGCTATGTACGCTGATGTTTGGTAGATGGTCTTGATGACGGTATGTCTTCTATGGGCATATGTGACACATTGCCAGGTGATGGCACACTCTCTGATGGGACATTCTTTGCTGTGACATCTTGCTCGTTTTCTTAGCCGTTGGCGGTAGAAGATAAAGGCGAATGTCTTACAGCAACCAGGCTATGACTCTAAGTGTCTTCGTGCCACCACCAGGATGTACCCAGTAGGTTCTACGTTCCTCAGCCTTCCTTTGTATAGTCCCTTCTTTTTCTTAATCCACACTTTTTCTCTAGTTTTAGCTTCTTTAAGGATCAGGTGCCATGCCTCTCATCATAATTGGCTTTAAATTCTAGTTTCCGCGGGTTGTCTCTCTCTTCAAAAATTCTTTGTCATACTTCTTCCACAGCAAAGCAGGATGAGTCGGGACAGTGCCGCGGAGACGGCGACATATTAACAACTCGATAGGACTCTTCTTCAGTTCGGATAAAGGAGTATACTAGTAAATAAGCAGTAGCAGATTTGGTTCTTCATTTCTTTTCAAGATGATAAATAAATATACTGATCACATTACAGTACATATCTTACAAGTTTAACAAAGGCCAAAATAATAAAAAAAAATATATGTATTCAATGTAAAAATAACATTTCACCCCAAATCAGCCGCAATTCAGAACGGTGGGCATCAGTCCATGCTGCCGTGAACTGGGACGAGACAGTTCAATATACGAATGTATCTAAGTGGTAGTGACAGGGTATGCGTTGAAGGCAAGTTGGAAAGAAAGAGGAAGATCAATGGCTGATAGTAATGTAGAGTTTTCCTTCATATGGTTTACTTGCCAATAAATCAAGTAAAAAAAATTAATAAATTTCGAGGTCTTCAGCTATTCAAGGTGTTTACATTTGCATCATACTCATAAATAAAGACGTAAATTTCAAAAATGAGAAAATGGCTATGCCTAATCGGACGATGCTACTGTTGGAGCTCTAAAATTTGTCTATCCAGGTTTAATTAGGATAGGAATTTTTAACGAGTACCTGACATCATCATACAGGCTCGGGACTCCCGTTTAACGTCCCTTCCGACAGACGACATAACCAAGGATTTTTTACTAAACAGTGTTTTTATTAATTTAAAATTTGATTACGAACTTTAATGATTAAAAAATCTGAAATATATCGAATAATTTTTCAAGAATATTCTGTGTTTTAATGATTAATGATGTAATACTCTTAATATTCAGTAAAAGGCAATATTATTTTTTTTTTAAATGCCATTTTAAGTTTAGTGTTATAAATTTTTAGTTTACTTATTTTTTATTTTTTTTTAGAACCGCCTTACAGACTTACAGCCATAACTTTCTAGATACTAAGCATACAGAAAAAACACGGGGCATCTGTGCTGTGAACTATTAAAAATAGCTTCAACAGACTAAGACCTTCCTCGGAATACAACATTCAATACATACCAAAGCTCCTCTAAATAAGATTGTTTCAAATACAATTAATTTAAAAAATACCATATTTTACAATAACATATTAACTATACAATAAAATGATAGATCATATTAAGCTGAAGTATAGTTGTATATCAAAACCTAGATTAAAAAAAAAAATCTCGGGAATATTTTCATGTAATTTTATGTTACATGGAAGCGAAAAGTAAATCTATGATAATTGAAATTTTGAAATAAGAATTTTATAACAATGAATTTATAAATAGAATATTTGTCACCTAAGAATGAAGGGTATCCTTTTCTTTTCGTTTTGTTTCCTAACCAAAGTGTTAACTATCCAGAGCTATAAATTATTATTAATGCTATAAAACATTATAAATATTTTGTAAACAGTTGTATGAATTCTCAATTATAATTGTTACTATTTTTTAAACGAACTAATATTAACATTCCACAGACAAATGGTAGAATGTTCATTAAGTTTATAACCTTTAGATTTGTTCTTGACAATTGAAGCGTAATTTTGATTAGATAAAATTATATAAAGAGCATTGTACTAACATTATTCAACGTGATTTTTAGTTTCCTTTATTTCACTTTGGCTACCGTTTTAATATAAACAAATTAAATTAAGTTATTTAAATATACTATAAATAGGAAAATATAATTATTTGTTGTTCTAACAATAACAAGCATAATTGCTATTAATAGTTACTAAAATAATAAATTTATTTTTTAATAATAAATAAATTTAGTAGTGCTTATAATTAACTAATTGTGAGGCCACCTGTGGCGTAGTGATTAGCATATCAACCTATAATACTATGTCCGAGATCGCGGATTCGCACTCCGACAGATAGCTCCAGGATTTTTTAACTGGATTTAAAAATTAATGGTTATGCTGCCCTTCGTAAGGGACGTAAAATTGGGTTCCTGAGCCTGTGCGATGTCAGGTACCCGTTTACCTACTCTAATTATATTTGGGTAGGCAAAATTCAAGACTCCTGCTGCATCATTGATGAGCTATAGCAGCATAAAATGACAAACGGATATTCGACAAACAGCAAGTAATTGGAGAAGTATGGTGATAGTATTAAAGACTTATTAGCATGATTATAATCTCAGCGAAAACAGTGCTGCAAGTGATATAGCACAATCTAATGAACTTTAAATACTCTCTCAGTATTCAGTAAAAAAAAAAGATAAAGGAATGATAATTAATGGAAAAGATACGGTTGAATATCTTTGCAGCATAAAGATGAAAATGTAATGCATCTGTTTTGCAATGGCAAGGTTCAAAGATCCCCAACATCATTTGTAGATATGATCGATTAACTAAATTGATATCTATATTAGTTCATAATCATTTTCTTCCTTTGTTTAAAAAAACGCAAATTAAATATTCACCATTAAATAAGAATCACTAGCCATGTTTTCAATCTTCAAAATACTGTTGATTTTTAAAAAATTTAAAAATATTAAATTAAGTATATTCTTAATAAATAATCTATAAATTTAAACTATAAAAGAGAAGAAATAAGAAATTTTGTCAAAGATAGAAAACGAATTTCCAGAAATAAGAGAAAAAATATAGATTTACAATATACCTACTGACTAAACTGTTAACCTACATGACTGTACTTTGCGTCGTTTGAATGAAACGAGGTTTTCTGAAAGTTCCGCAGATTTTTACCACAAATATTTATTATAATTAAACTATTTTGCTTCTTTGCAGAGATGATCAAACAGTATCAACAATCTAATATATATTATAAAATGCTTTGTTCGTACGTGAAGACACAGTTTTCTCTATCACCACCAACCCCAATCAACTACCCTTTGGGGTGCTAAATACGCCTTGGTCTCCAGGTGGTAGCAAGGGAGTTTGGTCGCGGTGAGAGGATTTATGGGAGGGGCACGGGGGCAGTTCCCACCCCCCTCCCCCGACAGTTTTTTAGATACTGTGGAGAATCTATTATAGTACATAATTAAAGGCAAATCACATGATAATAGTTGTTAAAATAACAAAAAGAACATGAGTGAAACTATTGTTTTGATATCCTACTATTATTATAAATGCGAAACTTTGTATGTTTGTCTCTCTTTCACACAAAAACTACTAAACGGATTTGGACGAAACTTTACAGCAATATAGGTTATACATCAGACTACCACATAGGCTACAGCAAGAGTGGAACTATGGGGGGGGGCACGGGGGCAAGGCCCCCCTCCAAATACGCCCCCAGACAATTTTTTAGGTACTATGGAGAATCCATTATAGTACATAATTAAAGGCAAATCTAATCTACTTTTCCTACTAATATTATATATGCGAAAGATTTAGGGGGGGCACGGGGGCACGAGCCAAATTTTTTTTTGTGTTCTGTGGAAAATCCATTATAGTACATAATTAAAGACAGATCAGGAACATAGCGTCTTGAAATTTGCAGATAGGCTCTTTGTATAATTCAAGAATGAAATTTGGATAATTCCACCTCCCAAGGGTTTCCTCCTTAATATAATAGGGGTTCAAACATTGGATGGGATCCGTCAGTTTTGAAGTTAGACATCTGAAATTTTGGATGTACGAGTAACTTATAGTTAAACAAAAAAAAATTATTTATTTAAAATGATCTGTCACGAAACTTCATGTGGCAGACCAAATTCCACGCGAGCAAAGCCGCGGGAAAAAAGCTAGTATACAATAAAATGGATATTTGAAAATTGTACTTGAGTGATTGTGAATAATGTAATTAATTTTATTAATTATTATAGTAATGTCATACATATATTCAATAGACAGATAGATATGCATTTATGCTACAATATCATCTACCGATGAGTTTTCCAACATTTTGAATGGAAATCTGAGGGAAAAAAGTAAAATGTGACCTGCTGGAAGGAAAATTTTAAGAGCTGAAAAACGTGAAAAGTCACGTTCACTGAGTCCTTCTTACGTCGAATTAATCAATGATACAAAGTGCTTGTATTTTTAACAATAACTTTAATAAGTCAGTATGTTGTTTAAAATTTAAATATATGTTCTCTAACATGAAATTTTCTTCACAAAACTATTATTAATATAACTATTAAGTTTCGATAAGTAATTTTTTCTTGAATAATATTTCATACTTGTATACTCTTTGTATATTGTAAATCTACGATCTAAACCAGAAGAAAGCGACAAATTCTTTTGTAATATTACTTGTGTTTATAAAATATAGATTTTTTTAAAAATTATTTTATTGAATTGTACAACTGTGATATATACATCTAGCACAAGGATATGTGAATAAATAAATACATGACAGGACATGTAGAGGCACTAGCCACTGGCAGCACTCTAATGACATTTCTATAATAGAAGGTCCCGAGGTCATCTTCTCTTCAGACCCCTAGGAGGATTGGCCGGGATGGAATTGGATGCAAGGATGGAAACTAGTAGGTTTGGATGGGCCTGGAGTTTATTATGGAATGATAGGTATCTGGAATGGGCTAAATCGGTAACATATGGAACGTTAAGGTCATTATGGATGGTGTTATTTGTGACAAAATAGGGAGCGTTTAGGATTTTTCGAAGGATTTTGGATTGCAAGGATTGAATGCGAGAGGAATTCGATGGTTTGGTGGAGCCCCATAGTTCAATTCCGCAAGTCCATATTGGCCTTATAACAGTCACATTAATAAGTCTTTTTAATTGATCTGAAGCTTTGAGCGTTTGTCTAGGAGTATGTGTTGAAGTAGTCGGAAGCGTCTCGCTGCTTCTTGTCTTTTCAGTCTTGTGAGAGGGTTCCCAGTTAGACGTTTGTCTAAGTTGAGTCCTAGGTAGCGATTCTGTTCAACAGGGATAAGTGGAGTACTATTGAAGGATACAGTAGGACAGGAAGTCTTGGGTTTTCGGCGAAGGGTAAAGGTAATTTGATGGGACTTGCTGGAATTGATTTTAATTCTCCAATTCTGACACATAAAATATAGATAAATTTCATATATTATTCTCATTCTTCTTCTTACTCGTTATTCTTTTGGCTAGATTTTACTTACATACTGTCTTTTCATAATTTTTGTTATTCACTTATATCCCATTGTTTATTGTTTTGAGGAATTAATTCTTTGACCTCTATCCGAATCATTTTCTTCCCTATTTTTTTTTATAGTCATTATGAATTTTCTCAAAGACTGATTTATTTAAAAATTCAACTTATTGTACCTTTCTTATTCAATTTTACCTCATACAAATCTATGGTTCAAATCTAAGAAATAAGAGATGAAAATAAAACTGTATATATTTCTTTCTGAGATTTCTAACAAATTTTATTGTTTTAAATTTTTTTAAAAATCTATTTTTTCAGGAGTATTAAACTTTTCGCCGTAGGTATGCGCTAATTGCTTTTTCGGAAGATTATTCAAATAATTAAGAAAGTTTGTACGCGTACATTGGTATTTGTACATGAGTACGTGACACGCGGACATGGAATGACGAGAGATGATGGAATTCCTCTTCTATTTTTGGCTTAGACCATGACCATCGCCATGATTATTTACCAATAGATTCTTGCTCTTGAATTATATACTTAACATACGAGTTTAGAGCATTGAAGGTCGGGGCCGTTTATAAATTACCTTTGCATTTGGACTCGTTCAATATAAACTAAAGTTACGTAGGTGATTGGTTATTATTGATTCTTTCAATGACTAATTATAATCTGTTTGTTAGAAACATAAATCAAAGTCATAACGATAGAAACAAGGGTTTTATAGAAAAATATTATTATATCTTGTTGATCTAAGTCCAAATTATTAATTATTGGCATTCGTAAAATCATTGTATTGTATATTTTTCTTTAATTCCAACATCAATTTCTTATGCGAAAGCTTGTCAGTAGTGCTTTATTATTAATTATGATTTATGGACAAATTAATAAAAACATACAACATAATTCAATAACCAGAATGTTAGTTAACAATATTTACCTCTTCTGAACCATCTTTACCTTTAATGAAGCAACATATCGAATATGTAGATTAGTGGAGCAATACACAATCATATTTTCGTTCATAACGAATGTTCAATATGTTATACTGGATAAAGAATTCTTTAAAAAAATAAATGAATATTATTTTTCAATAACTTTTGATTTTGCGTTGTGCGCGTTTATTCTTGGAAAAATGTGTTTTTTCTTAAACATTAATAGGTATTCTGTCAAAAGAAAATCAACTCTGATGCAAGGATAAAAAATGAATAAATAATTAATAAAAAATAAATATAGTAACTAAAAAAATTGTTTTGTATAAAGTGTGTTTTGTTTTTTTATGGGGGGTGGAAATCTTCAAAAGACGCGGAAAGGCCCGTACCTATCCGTGTGTGGGATTTTCCCCACTAAAACCACCTCCCTACACCTGTTTTCCACACTCCACGGGACCGCCGTTAGGCATTACTTCGTGGAGAGGAATGGCTGTGTGCCGCACATGGCATTGGCATTAATTAAATTTCATTAACAAGTGGTAATTATAATTTTTCAATAGAATTATTTTTATTCAATTATATTTTTACATCCTATTAACATTTCATAAATAATAATAGCTTAGTTTTCACATTTAACCGCATTGATATAATAATACATTTTACTCCCGTGAAATTGAATTCAAAACTTTTTTTCTTTAAATACTGAAGCGAAAATGTTTATTAACAAATCTAAGACCATAAAAAACTATATAAGGGTTTCGACGGTAATCGGTGTAGGGAGGTTCGTCAATATGTAAGTTGACCTTCCTTAAGCAATTAAATTTTCATCATAATTAAATGTTAATTAAGTTTCATTAACAAGAGGTAATTATAATTGACGTCGTGTATTTTCGTATGAACAATACTTTTATATTATTCGCGTTCGAGCGAGTTTATTAAATTTAAAAATAAGAATCTTTAAATCATTACGCAGATACAGCTTTAAGCTGTATTTTAAGTGTGCAGATATACATATACAGCATATCTATACATATAGAGCATATCTATGCATACTATAAAACAAAGTCCTCTGCCGCGATCAATAACTACTCAATAACTACTGCACGGATTTTCATGCGGTTTTCATCAATAGAAAAAGTGATTCATCAGGAAGGTTTAGATATATAATTTGTCAAGGTTTTGTGTAAATGGGTTGGATTGGTGTAGATGGGTTTCACTGAAGACGCAGCTTGCCTAACCCCATGCAATTATCTAACGTGCAAGATAATAAATTCGTTTATAAAGAAATATTTGGTTCTGTTTTTATTTTTATAATTTCTATATAATAAAGCACATTAGCTGAGTTGGGAAGAAATAAAATCAAGACTCCCAAAGAAGCCTAACCAATGATATTCACGTGGGCCTTATTGGCCGGTTCGTGATAAAAAAAAAATGCATTACACAGAGAAATGTAGGCATAATATTCCTTATTACCCAACTTAAACAAAATGTATGAATCTTATTTCACCGTAATTAAAGAAAATACTGTTTAAATCCAAAAAAGTAATAAATGAAAATTTTAAAGTTAGAACAGAATTATAGTAAATAAAAATTAAAATTAAAAGTTAATAAAAAATTATTAAAATTAGATTAGGAATTGTATTCACATATAGAAATTTTATAGAGTTACAAGGATTTTTATACTAAATAACGAATAAGGATTTTATAAAAAATAACAACAAATTTTGTAAGGGATAAGAAATGTTAAATAATAACATGACATGAAGACAAAGTGGATTATCCAATCAAAGGTATGGAATAACAAAAATAATAGGAATAAATTGAACAAGTATTAATGTAAAAATAAAGTAATGAAGCAAACAAGAAGTAATAAAGAATACTGAATAATAACATAACATAAAGAGATTATTTAAGGTATAAATTGTAGATGGATTACAGAGAACAGACGCCAAAGGGGATTGGATAACAAAGCGATACTATTTGGAACAAAAAGGAAAACAGATGAAAAATGGGAAAAAATAGGAAAAAGGGTTTGGGATTACAGACAGTTGAAAAAAAATTGGAATAATAAAATTATTATAGTATATATGATATAATATGTTTTGAAACCCATGGGATAGGATCAATGAAGAATGGGTAATGAGGGGAGTAGTAAGTCATTGGTAATCAAATAGTTAAACATAATTAATTAGTTAAAAATGGTGGATAGTTAATAAAACGTAGTATTATAACCATGCGGTTAAATGGGAAAATGAAGCTATAATTATTATTATTCATGAAATGTTAAATGTTAATGAAGTGAAAAACATAATTAAATAAAAACCATTCTATTGAAAAATTATAATCACCACTTGTTAATGAAATGAAATTAACAATTATTATTCACCACATTACATAGGATTGCTATTTCTTATAAATATATGATAATAAACAAGTTTAATGTTTAATGATTTATTTTTTAAATTACTGTAAGAATGACTCATTAATTTGATAATTATATTAAAGGAAAATAAATTGAATGAACCTCTCCAGATTTTTTTCTAACTTATATAATAACTTACGATGGACTAGAGCCTCTTCCCTCTTAAATCTGAACAAATGTTTAATTATCGATAAACTGAGATAGTAGAACGATGTACCTGAATTACTCAGCGCTCATCGATATATTTAACATTTCATTTACAGTTGAATCCTTTATTGAACTCTTATTTGACTCCTCTTGGTCGGTTAGGAAAGGGTCTCTCTGACTGCCTCCAAGATCGAACACTCCTAAGAGTGTCCAAACATTAATCCGATAATAATGAAGCCAAATGAAATCATATCAGATTTTTTTTTTATCTACTCTCAAACTCTTATATTAAGTTTGTAATTTTTGCTAAATCAGCATTTTAGTAATTTTTCTTTAGAAAGTGGTGATTTGTATATGTAATTTTATTTTTAAAAAATTGGGACCGATTAAAAAAGGAGACTAATATAGGCGACGTCTTAATCTGGAACCTAAAACGTACATAGAAAAAATTACAGACACAATAAGAATACGATGAATTCATTTAAGGACGTTCAACACTTCGAAAAGAACCTCAAAATGCCCAAGGCTTTCAAAAAAGACTAAAAAGAAAAACATGAGTAATTTAAAGGGAGTAAAAAATCTTTGGTTATGCCGTCCTTCGGAAGGGAAGTTAAACGGGGGTCCCGAGCCTGTGCGATGTCAGGTACTCGTTAAAAATCCCTATCCTAGTTGAACCTGGATAGGCAAAAATTAGAACTCCCACTGTAGCATCGTCCGATTAGCCATAGCAGCATAAGAGTGACGTTGAATAAACCAACAAAAACCAACAAGTTGAAACAAACTTAGTATATAGAGATACAGTTGTAAATAATAACATTTTTTCATACAAAAAAAAACAACCAAAAATACATATTTTTGAAGTGTTTCTTATTATTTTGTTGCCTTGTTCTGCAGTCAATTGCATTTTAAGGCATTCCGTAAGGTATGTCATATTTGATTTTTATTAACAATCACTACGATAGCGTTGGGGCACACCAAGTTTTTTAATTTCTTCTTTATACAACTTAACACACACACATCAAAATTTTTGGTGTTATTCTTGTCATACTATTTTCTGCCACTTTACTGGTGAGGGCGTTGGTGATATTACCTGAAACAGGGGGTTATGTTGGTATTTTAATGAGTCCAGGAATTTAACGTGTCTTTTCTTAATGAATTCCAGGAATGTTGGTATTTGCAGTATTTCATGAAGTTTAAAAGGCTTCTCTTTTTTCCATTCTATTGTTTTTACCATTTTCCGCAGCATGGTGCTTTAAAACTTCTGTAGGTAACGCTGTTTACTATCTGTTAGATGCATAAACAATGGTGCTCCGTAGAGTAAACAACGCCAGCCTCAATGTACTCTTGTAAGCCTGTAATTTCAGCCGAAGTGAGAGAGCTGATGATGTTAATAGGTGATGTAGATAGATCGTTACGGTAAGAACTTCGTCTAACACACACCTACACATGAGTTGAGAACTTGAAATGGCGATCAAGCGTTATACCTAGATGTACCATTGAATTTGAAGGAGCTATTTTAGAATTTGCCACTCGGAGAGTTGTTGGGAGTTTCGCTCTCTTTTTTGCTAGGGCGCAATAACTACGCAATCTGTTTTTGCCGGATGTACTTGTATATTGAGATTTCCAGCTGTTGAACAATCTCATTGCATGTCTCTTCAGTCTTTCGTAGTTTTGTGGGGTTGACACTGCTGCTACAAATAGTAATGTTATCTGCGTAGTGATAGTCACTCTTCTATAGTTTTTAACAACCACATCAGCAGTATACTATCGAGTACAAAACAGGGGAAAGAACAGCTCCTTGTGGCACACCGCATATCAGAGGTACATTCCTAGAGTGCTCTTTCCGAACCCATACTGTGATGTTTGTATTCATAAGAAACGAAACGAAGACTGAGTATAGCTGTTCAGGGCATTCTAGATCCATAAGTTTACGACATAAAATGTTGTGGGAAACGGAGACAAATGCCTTAGTGCAATTTATTGAGATCAGTAAATTATAAAACAATTATAACTTTATATATTGTTGTGTTATTTGTTGTAACAAAAATGAAAAATGTGTAGTATTAGTTCCAAGGGATGCAATTACTTATTTAAATATTTAACAATATTTTATTTTACTTATATGTAAAGTATTTTATATAATTCAACTATGTATCACAGGACATGATGTCGGAGGAATGGACCGAGTTTCAGGTGAGAAGATTGAGTTAAGAATGTTCTTACGGATTTGTGGTTGGGTGGAATTCCTTGAAGCGAAGTTTATAAACAGCGCAACATGGCATTGGAATCGTGACTTCGGGTTTGATATTATTATTTTAATTAACACTATTACTTTTTAAATATTAAATAAAACAATTAAATTTACCATTATATTGTTCAATTCATTTGATAAGCCAGAATTGCTTAGAAAGTATATTATCTAACCTGTCCTCCATACCGCATTTGGTTACAGACATCATAGAGAATAATTCAATTTTTATTATTTAAAAACAACAGGTTTTCTCAAATATATTGCTTCTTATGTTTCATAACTAGGTTATAAAATATTGCAATATGAACTTGAAACTTGATAACAAGATATTTTTCTTATCTAAACGTACCATTAATATCGATAAGATCCCAATTCCCTATTTATTAAGATATTGTTATTGGATTTGATTTAAGTAACTCGTTGAGTACATGTTTACCACAATTAAACTATTTCAAGTAGTCTCAATTCGCAAATTTCGCAACTATTTGGTTTAACAAATTATTGGAGAGGCATGTGGCCTCGGATTTAGATTGTCCTAAAGCATATAATTTATTGCAATCTCTCTAGAATTTATTGTGTTCTATCCAATATCTGATTCATTCAACATTTAAATAATATAGAAAAGTTTTCAATAAAATTATTTAATAAATTTACTAAAGTTTCCTGTAGTTGATTTTTATATTTCTTAGCCGCGGAGTATAGCTTCGTATATTGGCAGGTAGGTTATTATTACTTTTTCAAACATAAGCAATGGCAGCGCTAATGGAAACATCCGAGCTCGATGGGCCTGCTAAAAATACTTTTATATGAGAAAAAACTAATTGTTTGATAACACGAATGACATACTAGGATAAACCTCGACCTCACGATAAATCAGTTAATCGCTAATAAGACAATAAAGGAAAATATTCCTCCTTAATCGTCACATATTTGCATCGATAATGTTTCAGATTGTTAACAAGAGTAATTTGAATGCCCTGTTTCGACAGTGACGTATGTAGAAAATTCTACGTGACGTAGAACATGAAACTGAGTTCGGGAAGTGGCTATTACGAAATACGTGTCGTATCTGCGCCTGAGGACAAGAAACGTCATTACGTAATCCAGATAGACCTAGGTCTCGTAGGGCAGGAGACAATGAAACCGCATTACAGTTCTATCAAACAATAATCACAAAAGATCAAATTTTTATTTGTGTCATAACAAAGCAGTTTGGTATACTATAAACCAAAACGGGAAATTTTATATGAGGAAAAAAATGGCCCAGGAGGTGGTCAGAAAAAATTTTCTTTAGTATGAAGAACTGTTTATTTTTAAAGCCGACGTTTCGACCCATATTTCAGGGCTAAATATACATATAAATTAAAAGAATGTATGGTAAGGAATAATATGTAGATATAATATATAAGAATAATAACGTGTGCAGTAAAGATTAGCAAAATAAATAGTCATCTAAGGAAATGAGTTAAAAAATATATAACTAATATAATTCTGTTAGAACTACTTAAGGGCTCCCCATTTTTGTTATATATGTTTTATCACTCATACCCTTAGATGACTGTATATGTTGCTATTCTTTATTATATATATTATTATTCTTATCAATTTACTACATATAATAATAATAATAAATTCTTTATTTATTGTGCGACAAGTTCTAAAGGGACTTGCCTCGTGTTTCTCTACTGTACCTAAAAGCTTCTCTACTTGCCTTTATGTCATAGCATCATATATAATTCATTTTATTTACTTGATGTATTATTATTATTATACAGTTGTAAATTTCAATAAATGAATTTTTAAAAAAAGGTTAGTTTTATAGATAAAAAAAATTTATATTTTATAATAAATACATACATAGAAATACAATACTCTGTATAGAAATACAAATTGCAACAATATTGATCTGAACAATTATTAGTTGACCTATGGAATATGGAGAAGAAAACGGTGTAGATCAAATAAATAATTTCTTAAATAGTGATAAATTATTTATTAGAAATTGACGTGTTGACAAACATTGCAGGCCTTCTTCACGGCTTATTATGTAGGCCATAGGTATGTTAATGTAGCTTGTTGATTATTTTTAGTCAATACATAACATTTAAATTCAAAAACAGATCTATATTTAGAGTAACAACTTAAAGGAGTCAGGATTAGTGACTTTGTGAGCTGCCAATTATTTATAGTATAACTGTTCCTCGACACGTTGCCACGCAACGCTTATAAAATAGAAAGATGAAACATGTCGGATCTGAATTCCCTTTCATTTATGAATAAATGAAACGAAAAAGATTTTCAAGTATTTGAAGTACTAGTTATATAACTCGTAACAACACATTTAAAGTTGTAATAAATTTGTTCTTAAAAGGATAATGTTTTTCGAATCGTCTCTATGTTTAGCAATTAGCAATGAGTTGTAAAAAGGTCAAGAAAGTGGGACAGAGGTGTCCGTGTTGTACAATAGAGATAAAAACGGTCAATGTGCATTCCTTTGTCTAATGATTATTACAATCTGTCAAAAGAGATTACGAAGACTTGGTTTCATCGTTTCTGTCTGTCTGTCGTGATATTTTTATTAAAATCTCAAAAAAATATTTAAAGTTGTAAACCGGAAAGGTGTTATGAAATATAAATCGTTTCAAGTGAGTGAGTTAAAACACAATAAAGTAGTAAACACTTGAGTGTTTATTACTCGGCCCACCCAGCCGCCTCTCCTATTTGCCCTGAAGATGGCCTACAAGGTAGGTCGAAACGTCGAAACATTATATATAAGTCTTGTACTTGTTTGGTGTTGTTTTTTCTATTGCACCCACCAACTTTCTCCATTCTCCATTGTATCATGCATTCAACTATTTTCCTCTCTAAGTAGGCATAGTTTGAACAGATTTAATTACATTCGATTAATCAAAGCACTAATTGATTAAATAATTTACACGAATATTCATACAACTGATTAGAATAAATTACCGTACACAGGCTATTGACACACACATATTTTTAAATATTGAGGTAGTACGGGTTTAGCAGTGGAATTTTGAGAACAATTTATATATCATAACACCTTTCCGGTTTACAACATTAAATATTTTTTTGAGATTTTAAGACAAATATCACGATAGACAGATAAAAACGATGAAACCAAGTCTTCGTAGAGAAACACGAGGCAAGACGCCTAAGAAGATTATCAGGAACAGAAGAGGCTGTTTGGTTTGTAACTAGCGAGTTTGAGTGCCAATAGTTTGTCATGAAAGGATTGATACCGGGTTCGGACTAAATCAGTAAAAAATGGGGCATTGAGGTCATTATGGATGACTTTGTTCGTAACCAAGTAAGGAGTATTGAGGATTTTATGGATTTTGGATTGTAAGGATTGGATACGTGGGGAATTCGATGGCTTAGTGGAACCCCAAAGCTCTACTCCATAAGTGTAAATGGTTCTTATACCTATATGAGGTCTTCTGTAATTAAATGGGAGCTTAGAGCGTTAGTCTATAAGTGTGGCAGTACGGCGAGCAGTTTCTTGTCTTTTCAGCCTAGTATGAGGATTTCAAGGGTGCTGGTCCGCCGTTGGGCATAGGAGGGGATATCCTCCTAGTATAACTAAAAAAAAAAAATTCCCTTAATAGGAAGTTCAAAACAGAATGGAATGGCTCTAGAGATTAACACTCTAACCTTTTTTAGATGACACGATAATTACGAAGGTGGATCCTTCATTTCTTGAATGTTTGGCACCGCTATCACAGAGCGGACTCACATCTCATTTATTAGCTCCTGTGAAAATCGCTAAGGGTAATAAGTGGCACATCCCATTAATATTTTCGTTCTTTCCAGGAGTAGACGAAATTATACATCAAGATTATCATTATAGCTCATAAAAAATTGAGACAATTATATAGCGTATGAATGGCTATCTCTGCAGCCCCAGGAAATAAGTGGTTAAGTAGAGTTTATCCAGCGAGAGTTAACTTTATTTAGGGAAGCGGTATCGTGTCATTATCTAAGATTTCGGCTTAGAATGGAGTTGTAATATAAATAACAACTCTACTTCAATGCATTGTCAGACTTTTTTTTTTTTTTTTGGTAGACATAATTTGCACTGCGACCATACTTCTATGTGCGCCCCTAAGTATACTATTATTATAATCTTAACTTGGCTAAACCCTCAAATTTTAGAATACTATTTATTTATAAATTACAATTATTATTATTGTTCATTTTTCTTTTTCTTTTTTTTTTGCGTTTTTTCTACATTTTTCCTGCTATTGTAAAACTTATTTATAAAAGACAACTTTAATTAATTAAAAGCACTGTTCTTTAAGCATGTAAAGGAAGTCCGGAACATGTATTCACACACTTATTGCTGCTTGTATATGTAAAATTGTAAATAAAAGTTGTTTTTTTTGTTTTGTTTTTTAAAATACTTAAAATGCAGGGTTGATTAATTCGACCTGCCTCCGGTTAGTGACTATATCCTGACCAAAGATTGCAAAACTTACTTGCCTATCACATATGCAGATAACATGATAAGGTGTTTCGTCCTGTGTACGACTATAGCAGCATGTGGGAAGGCCCTCCAGTCCTAGTCAGGACATATGGGCCTTGAGACCCGTGTATGCCGCTATAATTGTTTTTGATGCTTCCCTGTCCAGATCCACAAGAGCATTTCATGTCTTCTCATAGGGATTGTCTAGGAATAATTTAGAATGTTTTAATCCTTTTTGCCCGCACCAATATTGGTGCGATTTCTTAAGGTAGATATCCTTTATTCTTCTCTTGGCGTAGCTGAGAATAATGCTGCATACCGGTTCGGGAGTGCATAGAATCTAATCCGATCCCAACCTGGCTAGCCTGTCAGCTTCTTCGTTGCCCGGAATGCCCGAGGTTCGGGTGGACCCACTCAATGCTAACCCTGTTTTTCTCCGCCAGTTTGTTGAGGATTGTGTAGCTGTCCCAAACAATCTGCGAGTTTGTACTGTGCCCACTTAGTTCACCAATGGTAGCTTGGCTGTCTGTAAAGAAGGTTATCCTTCTAGAAGACAACTGCTCCATGCCAGACAGCCTCCTAGTCATTACGCAAATAACATGATTACATTTCCTAAGAACAAGGAACTTTTGGAGAAAATACTTAATCACTTATTTACCAGGGCTGTTGATATAAGAGCGAAAATTTAATATGGCTGTGTTAGTGTCTATACCCTATATCACATGAGAGGTGATAAAATTATGACATACATATCATATATGTGACTCTGACTTAGGAAAACAGAGTTGTGCTTTAATTAATAATAATAATATCAACAAATTAAAAGGTTTAGGAAAATTTATTAATAATAATTATAATTAAAAATTATCAATTAGTTATAAAAAATTATGGAGTTAGTAAGTGTATTAAAAAAAAATCTAAATATCAATAAAAGATATATTATATTTTGAGCATTAGCTGTTTCTCGTTTCCCCTCTTTTAAAAAGTTAATTTCATAAATTACATCAAAAGAAAGATTAATATGATCATTAATATCACATGAATAGCAAGTAAAGTAAACCTTAATACAAAAAAAATCAGAAATCCTTTCTTTATTCAAAGAAAGGAAAATTAAAACAATAGTAATTATGATAAGGAATATCAATCACAAATGAGATTGAAGTCCAAATTGCTTAAGATCTTTCATAGGTCAATTATTTAGATATAATTCGCATTAATGATTAACTTTACATAATTTTATCAATTATAAATGAATCAACTAAGAAAAGAAAATGTATAAGATATATTATGTGTTATATTATAACACTCTGGGACAAATAAAAGTGTAAAGTTGATTTTTGCCATTAATTAATTTTTTTTTTGAGAAAGAAAATTGCCTTCAATTTATACTCAACCTTATTACTTTATACCGTTACTTATTACAATACATTATACATATTCAAATAATTATGCTTATTACTTCTTACCAAACCTCCTTCTTTTCCCAATAGATAGCACCACTTCCCATAAAGCATCCACTTCCAACCATTAAATTAAAAAACATTTTTTCTTTCATTTTTATTATTTATCAAGTTTTTTTCTATATCTCACAATTTTTATCTTTTCTGATGACGTGTTTGAACGTCATAGAAATGCAATATTTGCCAATTTTCAGGTCAACTGGGTTAAATTTTTAGTGTTTATCAAGCTGTTGGAATGGCACCCTCTTTCCCCAGACCTAAACCCCATCGATAACTTTTGGATATATCTCTCAAGATAATGTTTACTCAAAAAGAGCCTAAGATTCCGATGCAGATCTGAGGGATGGCGCCAAAAATAACAAAAAATATAGTCCAACGTGTTATAACTTATTGTTATATTAAAATAAAATAAATGGTTTTGTTAAAAATTTTCAGTAACATAAATTTATTGAAATAATAAATTATCTCGTGTAAATTTAGAGAAATAGAATAAAACATAATGTACTTATAACCATAATTAAAAAATTGAACATTTTTGAATGAACATAAATCAGTCATTAAATTTAAAACTGCTTCTTAAATCTGAGAAACTTGTTTAAATATTTACATAGAGAGATAATGCACTTATCTGTGTGAGTTTTAATGAAGAAACAACCTTTGTTTCAATGCAAATGTAAATAAAAAATCTTGTTAGAGAATAAGTAACATTTAATAAATAAGTACCATTTAATAAATAATAAAGAAATAGTTGTTATTCTCTCAATAACTCAGGTTTTTTTATGGAAAGTTACTTTCTTTCTTTTATTTTTGAAATAAAAGCCATTATGTATCAATTATGTGTCAACAATTTGATGAAGAAGCTGTTGGAGGTATGGTCAATTGCATTAATAAGTATAACTTATTTTTTATTGTATGGTAATATTTTGATCAACCATATAGGTTTTCATCATGGCGGTAGCTCATCAATAACTTTCATCATGATAAATTAAGAAAATTTGATGAAGAAAAAATATATTCTAAGACCGTGGAAAAATTCCAACGAAAAGCCGTTAAGTATCCAAATTTTGAAGACTTGAGGGCTTTTCCTAGGAATTTTTCCATTCCAACATTTACGGAAGGTCTCTTTTTACTTTTTAATATTAAAAAATATGTTCTTCATCCTAGTGTGATCTCCTTCATTGCCCTCACTTTGTACCGCCATAATTAGTCTTTAATATAGTATTTAAACAGAAATAATTGACTGGATAATTCTAAGAATAGAGTAAAATTTTCAGAGGTGCAGTCAAAGAATTACACAAAAGAAAAATGACTTATTTTATTGTGCCTTTGCTTTGAACCTAAGATTTTAGAACTGAGAAAAATAAACATAAATAACTATATAAAACATTGCAGTATCAAATAAGAATAACAGTTTGTATGAACAAAATAGAATAGAATAGAACAGAAAAATAATTTTATCCTGGGACCAGGAGGTCCCTTAAGAATAACAAAAGTGTACAGAAATTAATAATAGTATATCTGGCCCAACGGTTACATGATTGGAATACTGCAATATTTCCTATTTTAAAATGAAATTAAATACGAAGTAAAAGGTATGTTCTGATTGAGAATAAAAAAAGTATTTAAAAAATAAATAAATAAAATAATAGAATACAAATTTACAATAAAAAAAAAATTGGCTAATGGGAAAAAAAGTAGATAAGAACATCTTAAAATATAAATAATAATATCATAATGAGTGAGGATTATTTACAGTAATTCATCAATCAATTGTGTTGAATATAGCTATTTATTTGTATTGATTAGACAGCATTTGTTGGGAATTTAGGAGATGAAGGAATAGTTTGGATTTGAATGTGGATAAAGAAGATGCATGATGGATATCAGGTGGGAGTGAGTTCCAAAGAGAGGTAGAATGAGCGAGAAAGGAGTTCTCAAAAGTTTTGGTTCTGTGGGAACGGATATAAAGTTCGGAAAGCCGAGATCTTGTGCCTTGGATTGGATAAAGGATTTGAATTGTAGGAGACTATAGATATAAGATGGTTTGGAGATATAAGAATGCTGGGAGGTGATGGTTTGGAGATATAAGAATGTTGGGAGGGGATGGTTTGGAGATATAAGAATGTTGGGAGGTGATGGTTTGGTATAAGAACCTAGGAAATAGAGTCTATGGAGAGAAGGGAAGAGTTACTTTAACTCATCACAGAGACTTCCTCGGAGTGTCGAAGACAAACCGAAGTGAGCTGTTCATAATTCGCCTCAGTCTTTCCTCGATCTTGTTCGAAAGCCCACCATAAGCCATAGTCATAGTGTGGAAAGATGAAAAAAGTGATGAGGAGCTTACGGATATGTAGTGTTAGAAGATGCTGGGAACGATGGAATAACTTTAGGGAGCTTATTGATCGACGGGAAATTTGGGCAATGTCTTCATCACTTTTTTTCTAGGAAAAGGGTTTAGTCGAAAATGATACCGAGATTTTCAATAGAGGAACTGAAAGTAATAGGGTGATAATTTAAAATTAGTTGGGAAAGAGAGTTGATGGATTTAAGGAGGCTGTTAGAACCAATTAGAATGAGTTTTAGCAGCATTTAACATCAGTTTATTCAGGTCACCCCAGCCCCTGATCCTAGATAGGTCATCCTGAATATTAGCAAATGCAGCTATTATCTCAAAGGGAGGAAAGGAGAAATAGATTTGGATGTCATCAGCGTATAGATGGTGGGAACAGTGGTGGATTGATTTGGGAAGGTCATTAATGTAACAGTTGAAAAGGATTGGGGAAAATGATAGTAGCCAATTTGACTGCCATCTTAAAAGTCTTGTAAATAATTAATTATTCTGTCTACAGATACCTTAAATGCTATAATTCTTATCTCCCCGTTTTTATGGATTTCCTAACATCCACAAACCCAACAACCCCCTCTGCCCTATTACATTTAACATTGATTTCCCATCAATAAAATTTAGAAACAATGCAATTTCTTTCCTTGTAAGTCCTTAACTATAATAACCCATATAGTATTCAAAATAATTTTCACCTACGTGATCTACTAACATTCCTCACCATACCAGACGACTATGTTCTCACTTCCTTTGATGTAGAAAGCCTATTTGCAAACATACGTTAGATAAAACCCTCCTCATTGTAGAAAACAACTGATCATCTCATTAGAACCTCACACCACTATCAACCATTCCCCATACAACAAATCCTTAAAACTCTTGTGAATCTGGCTACCTCACTTTTCATGGACAGTTCTTAAAACAAATTATGTAAACAGGACTTACCATGGGAAATCCTCTCCCTCCTGATCTCTCCAACATTGTCTTCAATGATCTCCTTAATACCATTTTACCTTGTTTCCCTTACAATTTTATTTCTGACAGAAAAAAAAGTGACAGATCCTTTAATACTTTATATTTTGCACTTTTCTTTCGTACTAGTTTCCACCTTTATCGTAGTAACTTAATTTTAAGTAATGTTCTAAATATTATTGGTTATTTTCAGTAGCAGTTGGACTCTCCATCTCTCTGGTACGTTCTATTCTATTATCATTATCATTACCTATTCTATCTTCCTCCTTCCTCCATTCTTCATTTTCTTTCATTTCGCCTTTCACCAATAAATATGGCATTCATTATATTTTGTAATAAAATCATAATTTTTATTATTTTAATTTTTTAAATGTTATTATTTGTAATGTTACTAACAACGTGGTAATTATTATAATTCATAACTAAATCATCCTCTTGTTATTTTACTTTATTTTATTATCTTCATTATTTATGTTTTATTATCTTCATCAGTAATGTTTTATTATCTTCTAGATTGCTTTCTATTCTTATTATTTCTCATTACTATTTCATAATTATCTTTCACTCTATTTATTTCTTTTACATTTATTTATTCTTATCATTTCTGTCTATACAAACTGTTATTCTTCTATGGTACTGCAATGTTTTATATAGTTTTTCTTCTCAGCCCTAAAGATGGCCTAAATCTTAGGTCAAAACATTGGTGCAATAAAATAAGTCATTCTAATTTTGTGTAATCATTGACTACATTCCCTGGCCATCTTACAATCTTCTTATTATAACAACTTATATGGACAGATTCGGTTTGCTAGACATTTATTTTAAGACATCAGATTAGACATTAACTTTAAGAGAGCATATAATAATGACTAGCAGAGATTTAAATAAATTTAAAATGTACGGCTCCACCATGATAATTGGCTTGATCTAAATACATAATTTTTACTAAATTTAAGAAGAACTTAAAAAAAAAAACCTTAATATAAAACAAATTGCCTTTGAAAAAATGACTCACTACAAACTTGTTAATGTTTAGTTTTATTCTATTTTTATTGTTACTTAAGGCTTAAATTTAAAAAAAAATTTATTTATTGATATTTACAACTTCATTACAATAATACAAAAAGTAAATAGGCCAAGTGATACATAATGACATGAGAATGACAAGTAGAGAAACTACCAGTAGTACTCAAATCACAAGTTCAACTAAGAATGTCACGTGGCCATGTTCTATTCAGCCGCCTCAGTGGATTATCAGGAAATGAAGAGGAAGCTAGGTTTGAAACTAGAGGGTTTGAGTGGGAATGGGAATTTTTTTAAAATTAAGATTGTTTTTGTATTATTTTTATATTATGTAAACTCATGTATACTAGTAATATATTATATTACTACAATACAAGTACAAGAACTACTACTAATAGTACAGTAATACAGCCCGGGGTGGGCCGTTTATTTCTGTATAGTTTTTATTCTACTTTATTTGTTACTTTTGTAAACTTCTGTTTGTTACATTTTACTTTATCTTCATAAACAGTCTAAGATTTACAATCCTGTAATAACGAAATTGGTGGCGAGTTCAGAAGGTTTACATTGGTGTAATCTGGATTTTTATGTAAAACAAAAAAAAGCTCAAAATGAGCTGAGAAGTTTTAAATAAGAACCATTTATAGATTCCTTATGAAACCTCCTTTTATTCCAAAATGGTGGATGGTGCATTCCTTGGATGACCAATGAATTTGGTAACAATTCAAAAAGGCTGGGGCAGTAGTTTGGCATAAAACATTTAATTGAGAGGTGTAAACCTGAAATAGGGTACTGTTTTTAAAAAGAAATTTCGCTTTCTGAAGAGTTGTGGAAAGTGGCCTTGAGCCTAAAATAAAAACGATCTTGTAGTCAAGGAGAAAAGAGGCAAAGTTGAGAGATATAAACGGATTACACATTCTGGGAAAATGAAACAATTTATTTTTATGCAAATCTCGGAAATCCTGTGGGAGGGAGCAATGAGTATAGATGATGTATTCATTTTTATAATTATTTATTGATGAAAAGTATTTGGGTTGGTTTAGTTTATTATTTAAATAATTACATTAAAAGACTAATAAATATTATGAACAATGCCGTTCACTTGAAACAATTGAATTAGGTTAGTGACATTTCATTTTTCTGTTTGTTTTTTATTTTTTTTAAATAAAAACAAAAACATATTGTTTATAAATAAAGTCATTTTAAAAGATAACTTATTGTTCAAAACTACAATATACATTTTAAAATGCCAATACAATCATTTTACTATTCAAAACGAGATATTTTTACAAAAATAAAATGGTTTTTGATAAAAATAATTACTGAAAATAGCCGGTTTGCTTTTTATTAAAAATAACCATTTCAAACATAAAAAATTACATTAAAAGAAACTGTTAATTGGAGATAAACAATCACTTTTGCTGGTTAAACGGCCGGGTATTGTCATCCTTAGTTGAAATCCTTCAGTCCTTGTTATATGAATAACAAAGTTGTTCTGAAGGTTTTAATAATTTCCTGTTGCGATTACTTGTATTCCGTCTGTTACTTATTGTGAATTAATTACAACTTTTACCTGTGAATTAACAGTAACTTTTAAACTAAATACAATTAATATTATTATGTGGAAACCTACAGTTGGTGGTGAATTTCGTAAAAGCAGGAATGACAAAGGAAAGAGAACATAAAAATTAACAATTTATATTTATAATTATTATTATTTATATGTGTGTGTGTATTTATTTTTTGAAGCATGCCATTGACGTTGATGCGATAGAAGAAAAGTTTATGACATTTTCACAAAAAATAAATAAAATGCTTCCATAATGAGCTTTTCATTTTTATCTAATAATATTATATACTAATATGGTGTAAATACTTTTAAACAAAAAAAAAAGAAGTTCTTAAAATGTGTGTAATTATTCTAGTATGTTTAATGAGAGTTTGCATCATTGCGATGCAAAAGAGTATTTCGGCGGTAGTGATGAAATTGATAATTTTTCAGGAGAGAAGAGACGAAGAGGACAACTTCAATTTGTGGCGCTAATAGTAACAAATGTTATTATTGTTAATTAAATAATATAATTATTTAAATTTATTTCGAGGTGGACTAAGATAATTCTATATAAGACCCTTGTCCGCCTGAACTTACCTCCGGCTCCGAAACTTGGACTACCACAAAATCGGAAGATAAAAAGTTACAAATTTTCGAAAGAAAAATACTCCGACGAATCTTCCGTCCAGTAATTATTAGAAGGGAATGACGATGGAGATCAAATGAAGAAATTTATGACTTTCTCAATGACAGTGATAAAATTAAATCGTCTTCGATGGGCAAATCATGTCGCTAGGATGCAAATAAGTGTATATGATGTTAAGGAATCTTCTCAGTGGCACATATGAGGAAAATGCTCTCACTTCAATATCTCTTGCAGTTATTTTGCGTCTTCTCCTGATGCCTTCGACATGGGCAAAATATGAATCCCTTGGTCTAACTCTGTGCCTCCTGCCCTATTGTGTCATCTCTGTTGTTTTGATATGGTTCCCATGGTACTCCATACGGCATACGTGTTCAAACCATTTCAGGTGTCGATTTTCCAATGTTTTTCGGACAGAGCATATCTTTAGCTCTTATCTGTCATTTCTCTTCTTGCTCTTCATACTACCCTTCTCAGAAACCTCAGCCGCAGTTGCTGTGATCCGGTTTTGCATTATTTCCATCGGAACCCACTTTTCAGCTCCATAAAGGAGGACTTGTAGGTATATGGAATTGAATAGCTGTAGCTTTGCGTTTTACCCACTTATCTGTTTCCAGTCAATGAAATAAAGTTTACTAAACATTTCAATTTTTCATAAATCTGTTTATCAATAATATTATAGCTTTTTAATTTGATGTTTTTACTACTAAAGTGCATACTACTTACGCTTTCTAGAAAAATTACATGGGCCCACGAACCAATTATACGAACCAATAGATAAAACAAATGGACAACTCACATGCCGGAGGAAACTAAAAAGAACGTGGATGAGAGATCTGTTATCACAAGAATACTAAATCCATGGGAGAGGAACCCCTGTGTACTGTTCTTCTCCATGCCTCCATTTCGTTTTGTTGAAATTTTACTGACAGAAAACCTGCTGAGTCCCAATTCGTTGTACTTGACAGGTGCGGATAAAACAGAAATAAAATTTAAAAAAATAATTTTAGGACGATCCTCTTAACAAAAAATCACCTGCATCTGGTTCTCCATCTTCATTGGAATTTTCTCTACATCTTTAATTAAAAATGTTAAAAATACTAACATGTATTATTGAATAATATACTCGTAGCATCGTACATCGCATTGACAATGCCGAGATTATTGGAAAAAAATACCAAGATCCCCACAGCTTTTTTTTTTTTTTTAACTGTAGCTCAGATAATATTGAAATGGGGTTCCGTTCTGTTAGAAGCAAACGCGTAAACCGAAACATTTACTTAAGATCTCCCGCATTGTGGATTAACAAATTGCAGAAAACTACGTCAAATTGTTTGATTTGGGGATTTTTCAATGCTGCGTTGTAAGGCGGCTATCGCTTGTCTGGTGTCTGCTGATTTTTATCATTCAGATTATACGTGTTGCGAAAATGACCTATAGTTGATGATTTAGCAGATCTGATGGGTGATTATGACGACAGTGAAATTAAAGTAGTGTTCGATGAGTTTCGCGAACAGATTCTCTTTTTATTTTTTCACGAAAGGGCATTTTCGGACCACGCGAATATCACTGAAATTCTTTTCTCATTTACGTCTTTCTTTTCTCCCGATATTTAATCATCGCAGTAGCCTTCCGTTTTTATTATTTTTCACAAGAACCTTGATTCCTGTTAATTTGTTTCCATATTGTTCTCACTTAGGCAGTCTTTGACTATTATTTTTTATTTTTCTGTTTGAAAAGTAAAAGACTGTCTTGTTTAGTCTCCCTTAGTCCATTCCTACCATGTGCTCGTAGAATCTTAGTCTTATGATTCTTATATCGGTTTCGAAAAGGTTCTTTATTTTTATTTTTAAAAAATTAAACAATTTGCAAGCCTTGCTCTGGCGTGAATCTATTCAGAACAAAATGGCAAACCCAACTAACAAAAAAAACAGCTGTCAGCTGTCAAATTGGTTGTCTTGTTAAACAGTGTTACCAATTCAAAGATGTGAACCTATAAAAAAACACCCTTTAAATAAACTAAATATCAGTAATCTTTGTCTAAGGATAAATGCTTGGATGTCACTATTAACTGTGATCGAATTTTATTATATTTTTTCTAAATTTTCTGCCAATGAATAAGTCTAAATAGAACTATTAGTAAAATTCTAATCAATTTATTTGGCCCTGATGCAATAGATTTATGAGTGTTATTGCTTGGATTACATTTAATCGAGACATATTAGTAATGGCTGTAATTATACTCTATTATAAATAAAAATAATACTCTGTTATTATAAAAAGCCTTCTCCTTCCTGGCGACACTAGCTACAAACCCCTTGCGTGTTTATTTCGTTCTTTATCATTCAAAGATCTTGTAACACCAACCACTGTTAACATCTTAAAATTCAACAGCAAGAATTAGCAAAAATGCCGACATTTACTAAGAAATATGTTAACGTATGGAGTCACTGCATATCCATAATCTATTAACATTGACCATCATCAGCTGGTAAATAGTTTCAGATTTTGTTAACACTTGAGTGGCTTTGCGGGTTTACTCACTACTCTTATAAGTTAATGTTTCGGCAGATCTTAACCAAGATATATTCTCAGAAATAATTTGCCCTTGTGGAAATTGGACGGAAAACTACCATACGTTTACTTCGTGGAGGAACGTGGAATGAAAATCCCGATCTGCATAATTTATGAAAGTATTTGTTTTTGTTGCGTCATCCACTTTCTTGCTAACCTTGATGCCGTTTATTTATCACTCTCTTTCTTCGTGATTCTTTTTACAATGTAAAGATGTTTGTTAATTACAATGTTTTCATCTCAACCGGTCTTCAATTATCACAACTTAGCAGCATTACCATTCTTTTCATACATATTCTTTAATGCCCAATGAAATGACAAAAATATTCATTGTTGCAATACATGTATTTACCGCGGAGTGCCTGAATCATTCTGAAGAGACGTGGACATCTTTTTAAAAATGACCAGGACCAGACAGAGAAAAATTCCAGAGGAAGTAGGCAAGATAAATCCCATCATCCCCTCTTCTCAATAAAAGTTAACAGCTTTATAGTTGTACTTTTAGTAATTCATTTCTTGAAACAAGCATAATTGAAATATATTATTGATTGAATTAAGATTGAAAAATATATAATAAAATTATAAATGTATACCATTAACTATAACATGTCATTCTTTATTATTCAGCAAAAATGTAAGACCAAGTCTTAGTTAACACATGTATCTAAGTTCTCAGTGAAAATCTCCTTTTTATTTCAATTCCTCTTCTTTCTTTTACCTCTCATGGTTGAGCAGCCTATAATGATCCAGAACAAGTCCTCTCAGTTATATCTCATACCCATATTAGTCCTATAAAAGAGATATAAAAACCTATCTTGCATTGTTTTTCTGGAGCCTCACCCTCTTGGATCCTGCATACATGCTCAAACCACTTTAATTGTATTCTGTGGAAGATGGTTTTCAGTTGGTTTCCAACTGTTTCTTTATCATCTCATTCCTGATTCTCCATGTCTTTCCGGTTTTAATTAATTAATTAATTAGACAGAGCAATTTTATTTGTATTATAGTTATTCAGGTCTTAAATCTATCTAAATCACTCATCTCTCAAAGCCATAGAGATACATTTTTTCTTATATTTCGCTAGTCATTTCTTTGTTTAATTTCCTGAAAACTAAACCTAAAAATGGGAAGACACCAACAATCTCTGGCTCCTTACTATTACAGAAACAAATTTACTTCTTTCTCTTTCCTCAAAATCACCATTTCTGTCTCCATTATATTCCTGGGAACAAAGATGTAGTCCCGGGTTTATCTTCCTGGCTGGGATGCAACCTGTATCTACTCTAGACCTTCTACAAGCCATTCAAGTTTTATGTTCCAAGTTCAAAGCATACGTTTTAAATGAAATTACCAATGTGCCTATTGGCTTGTAGTTATTATATTGACACATCTCCCTTTTTTGTAGATAGGAATTGTTGTTTTAAGTTCCCATTCCCATCTTCTTACTTTTTCATGCCTCAGAACAAGGATCAACAAATGCTAGATAAGTTCTAAAGTTCTGAGTTTGATTAATTCAGGAGATAACTCATTCAATTCATGAACTGATCTGTACTTTCTTCCCATTTAAATTCTTTAAACTTTAAATGCACTAAATAAACTTTAAAATTAGCCTAAAGAGGAACGGTTTGTCTACAGGGCTATTATTGTAACCATAAAAATGCTCATAATGTCTTCTCCGTCTATTAAAAATGTGACACTATCCTTTTTTCATCTTTCATATTCCTCAAGGGCTTTGGTTGATTTCCTTTTAAGGATTTAATTTTCCAAAATTTATTCACACTGTCTGTGTACAGAAAAGATGTAATTGCAAGAGCTTTCAATGCTAGAACAGATTGTGATCATCAAAGTGCACAAGGCTTGGCTGAAAAATATATTGGTTAAAGGATAATGGACTCCAATGGAAATCCTCTCATAGATTTTCCTGTGGATAAATACTATTTGCACAAAGGTTGACAAAATTACATTCTCCTCTAGACAATGAAATAGCATCATTCATTATTTCATATAAGGTAGAGATGTCAAAGAATATTTCAGTGAAGTTGAGGTTATTAAAATAGATGAAATGGACACAGATATCTAACTGCTCGTAACAGCAACACAAATGTTGGAAGAAAGGAAGAGATCTTTATGAAAATCTTTAACAAATAAAAATAATTAGTGATTTAATAATAATAATACAATTTAATAATAAAAATAATCAGGAGGAAGAAACTCAATGAGAATAACACTTTCTGGCCAGCCTAGTACATTCACACTCTTAAACAATCCTGATATGACCAAATTCCCCACTATTTGCTCTGATAAATTATCTCAAATGAAGTCTAAAAACAAAATATGTATTTTATTTATTTTTTCCTACTGAGCCTGTGGGCTACATGGCTATAGCTAAGGCTTTGTAATATGGGTAATTGTCTGATTTTATGTAACCAAGAGAGTAAGATAGAAAATAGAGCTCTCGGCCCCTCTTCATTTAGCTATCAATGTTTGATAGGTGGTGCAAGTAGTGATATGCATGCTAAGTGTTCACCATTACTAGGGAAAAAGCTTTTTTCAGAGTTGCTCAGTTTCATTCATCTATTATATTGTTCAATAATAATTTTTTAAAGTCTCACCAGGATATTTGCAAGTAGTTCCTCCAAATCTTCTCTATTCACTTTGAATATCATATTCTCTTCCGATCTGAGAAGATTGAGCGATACATCTCCTCTAAAACTTCCATCTCTTCATGAGACACGAATCTAGGTGTCCTGATATTACACAGCAGAGGTAGTCTATTAGGATGGGCAAACAGCTCAGAGTAGTCAATAATACACTCTTAAAGATTGTCATAGTTGCTGTTATGAAGATAAGTAAGTATATTTGCAACATAATAAATCATTTTCTATTCAAGAATAGTTTAGTCCTATTTCATAGTGAGGTTTCAGGGCCAACTTTCTTTTGTTCCTAATCCCAGCTAAGTGACCACCTGGTGTAGTTGTATACTATCTGCTGAATAATTTGATTCTTTTCAGCAGAATCTGTGTTTCCTCTGCCTTTACAGAACCTATACCAAGTTTGATTGCCATGCGCTTATCAGGACTAGCTGTAAACGCTTGACAAACAGTTTCTCCAATGCTTCACTCATCATAGAAATGATACTTACTCTATGATTTAGCTGGTAGCTTGTAGAGAATTCTGTTTTCAGAAAATGTATACTTTTGAAAAATTTGACCAATTGAAGCAATCTTTCTATATGGAGGGGATCTTATTTTTTATTATTACCGAGTCAATGGCATTTAAACCTCCAGTCCTGTACCTCTATAACCTATGTGGATGTAAAATTCCATATGTTTAATCACAATATCATGGTGTGATCATCTTCACTACTTAAAGAAGGCCTATTTCGGGGATATGGCATATGGAATATCTTTGTTAATTATAATGGGTACCTTCTTCCTTTAGAGTTCTGTGGGTGACTGATCCATAATATAGTGTCCAAACACAATCGTGACTCTGCGCCGGTTATTGTTAAAACCACTTTTGTGTTTATTTGTAGTGAAGCTAATGCATGAATAGTGTCTTGTTTTTTATGTAATATTTAGTGATAGAAGTATTTGAGGGGAGGGAAGAAGGATTAAATCAATATGCATAATAAGAAAGCATGTTTCTTCTACTATTATAGAAAAGAATCCACAAAAAAGGAAGTTTACTGTCTAACTCTGTAAATAGCTACAACCCCTTACATCAACATAAAGGTAGCAAATGTATTGTATTACCATAAAGTCTAGGGATTATTTTAAAATGTTTACTAACCATTAGTATTTTAGTTGTTTAAATTTTGAGGGTACAGAAAAAAAAACTCAAGTTCTCCATCTTCTGAGAGCTAAAACAATTGTTATAACAGTACATTTATTCAAAATATTTGTCCATTATATTCCTAAGTTGCAGACCTGTGGGCTGTACTTCTTCTCCCCTTTAAGTCTCGAGTAAAATAATAATATAATATTTATATGGATAAGTGTATAAATTCAGGTATAAGTTTACGAATTTTTTATTTAATATTATTCTATGTAATTATTATGAATACGATTAATAAAAATTGCTTCATGTTTACTCTAATGACTTGAATCACTAATTGGTGCAACTAGTTTGTAAAAATGTAATATATTAGTAAAGAAAGTAATGAATTTAACAATACCAAAATTAATTTGGTTGTAATTAATTTAGCACAAGCAGGTGTGTTACTAATCTTCGAGACCAACAGTAACGAACACTTATTTATCCTGTTATCAAATTCCCTGTTCAATTCAAATACCCTGTGGGGTCATCTTATGCTCCATAAGGGACTCAAGTAACCTGAATAATGTTGGTAGCATTAATTGGACGGCCTCGGTGCAGAAAGAAACAAGTCAATATTTTGATTTTTTCTTTTTATTGAAAATAAGTCAACAAATTTAATTAAATTTTTTATTAAATTATGTAACTTTAATTAGTTCAACAATCACTGCTTGTATAATAACATTTTATGTGAATACCTGCAATTTATTTTTCAAAGGAAATTGTACAAACGTTTTTTTTTTATTATTTCCTGAAAAGTGCAGTTTTTGACTTGTTACTTTCTGCATCGAGGCCGTCCAATTCAAAGGACTTGGCAGTTGACCATAACTCATACAAGCCAATTTTTACAATCTGTAAGGTTGTGCTCATAGTTGTGTTGTGGTACAAGGCAAACATATGATGAAAGGTAAATGATTAATTTGTAAAAAATCGTCATTTATATAATTTTGAAATAAAAAAATAATCAAAATTGATTATAGTATTTGCAACTAAAATATTATTAGATAATTTTACCACAGAGAAATAATTCGAGAAAAAAAAGACAAAATTGGCATTTCAGTTTCAAAATAATACACATCACATTGATCCTGTTCATTGAACTTTCTTGATTTTAACTGATTCAAGGTCTCCTAGTTCCAAAAACTTGTTTTCCAACTATTTGGACTACTTCAGTTGAGTTGGTTAGAAAAAAAATAGGTATTTTAGACTATTTGAATATTTTTATTCCATATATTCTGAAAAAAAAATAGACACCAATGCCTTAACTATATCTTATTTTTGATTCAATATAATGTCAATCATTCAAATATTTTAAAATGCATATCCATAGTTATTCAGAATTTTGTTTTTCTTTTTTTTGCTAATATGTTTATACAAATCGTGAAATACCTGAAACTTCAATAATGCATAACAAATTATTAATACATACTTATTTACAGTAGACACCCGTGTATGTCTGAATAGTTTATTAATATGTGAACTGATAATATCGCAAGTCCAACCGATTCTTTTATTATAGTTAACTACCCAAAAAAATTGGAATTTTCAACCCAATAAGCTATGTTACTAAAACAAAATTATAAATTAGTTTTATCATGCCTAGTGGAGCAGCCCCAGTTTGACTCAAGGGGGACCTACCTGCAAATTATACAACTGTTAATTCAAATATACAACTCACTGCTCAAAGAGTATATTTGTAATTTACATGAATTTCATAGTAAAGATTGTATTAAATTTTTTAATCGATATAAAAATAAATTTTTAAGTTTTATCCCATTATTGTTATTGATGTCATTAATATTATACACATATCTCCTACATTACTCTAATTAAAGTGACAAGAAATCAATTTTTTATTATTATGTATCTTTGTCTAATTGTTCATTGATTACTCTGATGTTTTTTTGTTTTTTTTAAGACCGAGTGGCATCTGATTATTTCAATAATCAAATTATGGAATTTAGTTAAACTTCTAATTTTTTAAATTATTGTAAACTGGCCTTTAACTCTTTTGATTTTTATATATTGGGAAAAAACCATTCCCTAATCATCTCAACTTCTTAATTTATATAATTCATTAAAACGTTTCGACAACTATATGTCATTAACAATCTTTTAAAATAAGTTTTCTTCATCTATACAACAATTATACATAAATTTAAGAAATTATTAATACATATGTCTAAAAATCTATAAAAAATAACAATTATATTAAGAAAAATACATAATTTCAATAAAATTGTCCCAATAATTAGTAAACTCAAGTATAGATACCTGCATATTTATTAAATATTTTCTTGGGGATTATCTTTCCTCCATGGTCAAATTATTTATATTAAACTTATATAAACTTGGATCTTTAAAGTACTAGACTAGTTGTATGTAATTATGAACTATTTATTTCACTGTATTTAAATTTTTTATGTATTAAAATATACAAAAAAAGAATCTTTACATTTTTAAATTTTTTATTTATTCGATTTAATCAAATTATGATCTTTTGTAATGGAAAAATTAAGATATCAGAAAAACTATTTATAGTTTTTAGTAGGTTATAGGGTCTGGTTACATTACGCTAACAGTTATGTTTTCAAAGCTAATCTCATGCACTATTGTTTTTTCAATTTTAAAATAATAGAAGAACACAGCTTACTTATTTCACCTGCTTCTTTTCTGTCATTCACTACATTATTTATTGTGTAAGAATTTTCTTTTTATTGTTTTACTTTCTTTATGTAAGGTTTTTGGTTTGTTAAAATCAAAAGTATGTTGTTCATTTTTGCAGGGTGTGTTTTTTTCCCAATATATAAAAATTTAAACTACTAATTTAAATTTGTTAATAAGTTTATTTGACATCCAACATGTAACCCTTTATGCAGAAACTACTCCCTACATCAGTGGTTCTCAACCTTTTTTGTACCACATTCTCTTGTGCAAATGAAAACCTTCCATTGAAGGCCTCTCCTGTACAAATGCAATTTCTCCTACCCCCCCTCCCCTTATACCCACCAAGTAGATAACCAAAAAAAGGGGAGGGGGCACAGCCTGCTTGATATGGCGGATGTTATAATTTATTTATTTTTTTATTTTATATTTTATTTTATTTTTATTATTTTTTTTAATATTTTTTTTATTTAAAAAAATATTAAAATAATAGATTAAAAAAATAAAAAAATAAAAAATAAATAAATAAAAAATAAAATAATAAAAAAATAAATAAATAAAAAATAATAAAAAAAAATAAATAAAAAATAAAATTTATTATTATTATTATTTTTTTTTATTATTTTATTTCATTTTCTTTTTTAATTTATTTTATGTTTTATTTATTTATTTTATTTATTTTTTTATTTTATTTTTTTTATTAATTTTTTTTATTTTTTTTTATTTATTATTTTTAAAAATAAAAAATTATTTTTAATTTATATTTATATTTTTTTTATTTTATTTTATTTATTTATTTTTATTTATTTATTATTTTATTTTTTATTTATTTTTTATAAAATAAGATTAAAAAAATAAAATAAAATGAAAAAAAATAAAAATAAAATATAAAAAAATAGTAAAATAAAAAAAATAATAAATTGAAAAAAAAAATAAAAATATTAAAAATATAAAAAATAAAAATAAAATAAATAAATAAAATAAATAATAAGTAAATAAAAATAAATGAATAAAAAAAAATAAAAAATAAAAATTATATAAAATAAAAAAAATGAAGAAATAAAATAAAATAAAATTTAAAAAAAATAAAAATTAAATAAAATAAAAAAAATAAAAATAAGATAATAAAAAAAAATAATGAAATGAAAAAAAAAATAAAAATTAAATTAAATAAAAAAAATAAAATAAAAATAAAAAAATTAAAAATATAAAAAAAAATAAAAATAAATAAAAAGTATATATATAATAAATAAAATTAAAAAAAAAAAAAAAAAAAAAAAAATAATAATAAAATAAAATGAAAAAAAATATAAAAAATAAAATATAATAAAATTTAAAAAAAATTAAATTAAATAAAAAAATTAAAATTAAATTAAATAAAATAATAAAATAAAAATAAAATTAAATAAAATAACTTAAATAAAATAAAATAAAAATAAAATAAAAAAAATTAAATTAAATTAAATAAAAAAAAAAATAAAATAAAATGAAAAAAAATATAAAAAATAAAATATAATAAAATTAAAAAAAATTAAATTAAATAAAAAAATTAAAATAAAAATTAAAAAAAAAATAAATAAAAAAAAATAAAATTAAATAAAATAACTTAAATAAAATAAAATAAAAATAAAATAAAAAAAATTAAATTAAATTAAATTTAAAAAAAAATAAAATAAAATGAAAAAAAATATAAAAAATAAAATATAATAAAATTAAAAAAAAATAAAATAAAATAAAAATAAAATTAAATAAAATTACTAAAAAAATAAATAAAAAAAATAAAATTAAATAAAATAACTTAAATAAAATAAAATAAAAATAAAATAAAAAAAATAAAATAAAAAAAATATAAAATAAAATTAAAAAGATAAAATAAAAATAAATAAATAAAATAATATAAAAAGAATAAATAAAAAAAAAAAATAAAAGAAAAAAAAATTAAATTAAAAAAATAAAATTAAAAAAAAAAATAAAAAATAAATAAAATAAAATCAAAAAAATAAAAATTAAATGAAAATAAAATAAAAATAAAATAAAATAAAAAATAAAATAAAATAAAATTTAAATAAAAAAAAATTAAAAAAAATAAAATAAAAATAAAATAAAAAAAAACAAATAAAATAAAAAAAATAAAATAAAATAAAAAATTAAATTTAATTAAATTAAAAAAAAAATAATAAAATTAAATAAAATTAAAAAAAAAATAATAAAAAAAATAAAAAAATACCAAAAAAATAAAATAAATAAAATAAAAATAAAAAATAAATAAATAAAATTTAAAAAAAATAATAATATATAAATAAAAAATACCAAATAAATAAAATTAAATTAAATAAAAAATAAATAAAAAAAATAAAAAAAAAATAAATAATTAAAATTTAAAAAAAATAATAAAAAAAATAAATAAAAAAAATATATAATAAAAATAAAATTAAAAAGATAAAATTAAAAAAAAATAAAATAATATAAAAAAAATAAATAAAAATTAAATAAAATAAGTAAAAAAAAAAAATTAAAATAAAATTAAAGAAAAAAAAATAAATAAATAAATTAAAAAAATAAAAAAAATAAATAAATAAATGTAAAATTAAAAAAAAAATAAAAAAATAAAAAAAAATAAATTAAAATAAAGTAAATAAATAAATAAAATAAAATAAAAATAAAAATAAATAAAATAAAATAAAAATAAAATTAAATAGATAAACAAAATAATAAATAAATAAAATAAATAAAAAATAAAATAAAAAAATAAATAAAATTAAATAAAAAAAATACATAATAAAAATAAAATTAAAAAGATAAAATAAATAAAAATAAATAAAAAATAAAAAATAAAAAAAATAAATAAAAAAAATTAAAAAATAATAAAAAAAATAAAATAAAAATTAAAAAAAATAAAAATAAATAAAAAATTAATAAAAAAATAAAATTTAAAAAAATTAAAATTAAAAAAAATATAATAAAAAAAATAAAAATTAAATTAAATTAAAATAAAATAAAATAAAAAATATATAAAATAAAAACAAATAAAATTAAATTAAAAAAATATAAAATAAAAATAAAATTAAAAAGAAAAAATAAAAAATAATAAAATAAGATACTAACAAAAAAAATAATAAAATAAAAAAAAATAAAAAAATTAAATTAAATAAAAAAAACACAATAAAAATACCACCCCTAACCACCTTCAACTACCTCCTCTAAACATCCCATACCATCCCTAACCACCTCTTAACACCACCCCTAACCATCTCTAACTACACTCCCTAACCATCCCTAACCATTCCAACCACCCCTAACCACCTTTAACTACCTTCCCTAACCATCCCTAACCACCCCTAACCATCCCTAACCTCCTCTTACCACCCCTAACCACGCCTAACCATCCCTAATTACCACGCATAACCTTTTTTTTTTGTATGTTTTTTCGTACTCATTAATTATTTTATGTACAAGAAAAGGGACAGAATTATAAGCTATAACCAAATAAAAATGGCAAAAGGTATTTTTCCCCTTCTGAGACAATGAATTTTATGGTTGAAAAGCGTGTTATTGTTTGAAAGATTATTCAATTAAATAAACAACTATTATGGAACAATTAGCAAGTATTTAAAATATATAAAAATGTATTCACTGCCACTAAATTATTACACATTAAACTTCAATAAACTATGGGGGGATTAAGATGATTGATACCCAATGAGTTGATATTTGTATTGTCATTGTTAAGTGATTGTAGGGTACATCAGTATTTCTTAATAGAACAAATTGAAAAAAAATAACAATCCATAATGTTTCCTAATATTATATCTAAAAATCTTTCCAGCATTTATTAGGAATTTATCGTTAATAACGAATTTTTATAGATTTAGAATAAATGAACACAATTGAATGTTTAAAATAAATTATTATACCCCGTAATTTTTGTATTGTTAATTAATTGAAATCCAACTCTCTAAATATTTATACCTCTAAAGAATTTATAAGAAGAATATTAAAGCTTTTATTCTTGCATTGATGGCACCTGTAGGAAAATAAAAAGCTAGTTACAATGTGCAATGGGGGAAATCTGGCGGTTGAGAGCGATCTAGGATAAATCATCTCCCTGGACAACCATTGTCTATGAAACTGTACAATATCTACCATCAACTGATTCCCATACCCGTTCACGGGTTATTGCGCTACAGGTTTTTTTTTTAATTATTTGCGAATCTCGATAACTAAGGTCGTATTGAACAGTTTTACAGCCTCGTCAAGTAAGAGGTTAAGTCGAATTTTCCCCAAAATGAGTTTCATGAAGGTGTCATTTTCGTAGTGAATACGAGCCGAAGAGAATAATACACAATTACAATTACCTTCAGTACAATTAACTCATTTTAGACAGAATTCGACTTAACCACTCACTTCACCGGGTCTGCAGATTTAAAATATGAAAAAGTAGTTAGGTTAGGAGTTGTTTTCGTAATTGGTAGAAACAATGTTGGACAACTCGTCTCATTTTCTCATCAAAATGCATAGCTAGTTTTATTAATAAATGAATCATGTACGATTCTCGATACAATGATATAAAGGAAGGATAGAAACTAATTGGCTTCCACGTGCATGTAGTTGTGCAATATATTTTGCTTTTCTTCTGGTAAACACTCAGGGTCTCCCACCTCTTCCGATTCTAACTTGTCAAACCTGTTTTCCATTAGGGGTCAAATAAATAGTAAGAATTCGTAGAGCGAGCTTCAGTCGTACTGTGCCTTCGAACAGTATACTTCCACCCTTTGGATATTCTTTCTTTTTTTGGAACTGTTATGTGTCAATGAGGATCGTTCAGACAACAAGCCGATTTTTGCAATCTATAAGGTTTTTTATTTCATTTTATTTTTTCTATTTAGCTGTCATATTTTTTTTTAAATTATAGCTTGGAATATTGTTTAATTTAAAAAAAAAATTGGGCGAAGATTATAGATAAAGTGCTTAGAAAAATGATATTAATCAAAAATGCATAAAGTTCGTTTAAATAAATTACTTATTTTAATTTGAAATGGTGGTAAAACAATTTTTTTTTCTCGAAAATTGTTCTTTCCAATTATTCCAATTATATTATCTACATCGGGTTGAAAGAGACTGTTTTGATGTAAAACTGTTCATGAAATAATATGAAGGAATGAAAATTATGTTTTCTCTATAGTAATGAATTCATTCAAGAGGAAGATAGCAGACAATATGGTTACCTTATACTGTATAATATCACTTTATTTAACCACCATTCTATAATATATGTATATCATTAGGCTATCCAAACACCTTTGCACGAGCTTGGGAAGCAGAAGAGGAAATTCGGGTAACTTCCTGGAACTCTCTGTACTTACACTTCTTCACAACGTTCCATAGGAAGGTAAATAATCATACATTTACTTATATTATATATATATATATATATATATATATATATATATATATATATATATATATATTAATTGACAATGATTCTTATTATATTGTAAATCATAGCAAAATTGTCAAATTAATTGTCACTTTGATGTTCTGATCTCTTAAGTCTGATTTTTTTTTTTGTTTTTTCCTCTTATATAAGATATATTTTGTTCGTTTTAATGCACACACTGAACTTATTCGTGGAAATATTAACCTTAAACTCAGTGGCTCAAAAAGTGACCCTGAATCAAATTAAAATTTGCGAGTTATCTAAGTAATTTTTTTTTATTTTCATTTCCCCCTATGTGGGTGGTTTTGGTTTATTCCATACAACCAAATATAAATTATAAATTACCGCTTGTTAGTTATTTAATAATTAATATTACAAATATATTAAAGATTTATTACACAGTCACGATTGATAAAACCAATGGAAAATTTCCACGGATATCTTAGTTCGTTTACTGCGCAAAAGGAAGGAAAATAAAGGATAGGTGGTTTTTGGCACGATTCCAGTACGTGCTTTTCCAGTTGGTGGGGGCAATATGCAGCTTAGGCTTTCAAGGAAAACTTTATTTCTGATTTATAACTTTAAACTACATTTAAAGTTTTTAAAGTTTTCTTTGCATTTATATAAAACTGTTAAACATAAATTATTCCAAATATTCACTTTTCGAGAAGAGAGATCTTTTTACACAAATCTATTAAGATGTTCACGTAAATCACCACTTCTTTTCTTTTTTTAAATTTATTTCTTACATTTGCTGCAATTCAAAAAAAAATTATGCTGCACCAAATAGGCCAGTCACAAACATAAACACAAATACCATTGGACAAATTTAAATGTATTTATACAGAATCATAACATACAATGAAAGAAAAAAATATATACAAAAACTTTTATATACAGAATAATTATAAGAATAACCACTTCTAGTGATCAACTAAAGACCAAAATGGTCAAAACCCTTTTTGAGTTATACAGGAGGCGTACAAACGTATCTACAAATCATACTAGTCATTTAGTATTCAGAGATGGTCAAATAAATTCATCCGTTGAAAACAGAAAATCGAGAATTTTCATAAAAATTGTATGCATAGAGGAAAATAAAAATAATGGAGAAGTAAAATTGGAAAACAATTTTTATTAAACTGAAAAACTCATGCTTATAACGTCAATGTTAATTTTTGTTTAGCGTCATTTTATGCTACTAAAGCTAAACAAGAGCATGCATGTTACTATGGGATTTCTATATTTTGCCTGTCCAGGTATAGTTATGATAGAGATCTTTAATGAGTAACTGACACAGTACAGGCCCATTTTACGTCTCCTCCGAAGGACGGCATAGCGCATTTTTTTAGCCCTTTTTGAAAAATCCTTGGGCCACCTGCAGTGGTGTTAACCCGCAGATCGTTATATTTTATTTATGCATCGGTTTTACTCATTTACATTTTATTTTTGAGTAAAAAATGAAGCTAGAATGAACTGGTGCCACCTAACATAATTTATTAAATGTATAATAAAGGTCTTGGGTTCAAATCCCGCTCGCTGGTAAGCTTTTATTAAATCTGCTAGCGGCCGGAGATAGATTGAATAGTATTTAGGACCCTCCTAGGGCTTACCCAGCTTCTTCTATAAAGTGGGTACCCAAATAAGTATAGGCCCCATTCATTATATGTGTGTGTGTATATACACATATATATATATTTTCTAGAGGTCTGAGAATCTTTACAACATTGAATGTTTCATCCATTTTTCTTAAATGATCTCGAAGTATAGTACATTAAGATTGCTCCAGAATTTTTCAAAACAAATTGTTGTGCATTTTTTTCTGGAGCCTGTGATATATCATAAAATTTCAAATTTGTGAATGATTATCAGAAGTGTATTACTATGATAAAATGCGATATTGAATTTTAAATTAATTAAATTACTAATGTAATATATATGCCCATGATTAGAATATTTACCTAAATTTTTACTAAATTATTAAATCTAGGTGATCTAATGATCAAAAATCAGTATTACGGAATCTCCTAAGATAAAGAGACATACTAGCAAGAAATCGAAAAAATATCTTTATCCTCAGAGCAGAGCGGTGATATTGAAATAACCGGTTTGATTTCAAATAACAAGTTTATGATAAAAATAACTGTACCTACTCGTATCAAATGTTAATCTTTTAACATCCTTTTTACAACAAATGATTCATATTATAATTATTATATTTGAATATTAAATTTTATCCTAGATTTGATGGTCAAAATATTGTGTCCTGAGAAGAAAAAGCTACGTTTTCATAATTAAAACAATTAAATGGATTTACAAATTTTCAAAAGCCAATAATAACTCATTAAAGCATATAAATAAGCGGTTACCTAATTACTCTATACCAGGGAAATGTCGTGAGTAAGCAAGAATTTCCCAGTTGCATATTTTAAGTGTATTTAACATTACGCGGCAAGGGCGGATTCAGGGGGGGCCCGGGGGCACGAGCCCCCCTGCCAGTTTTTCGTGTACTATGGAGAATCCATTTTAGTACATAATTATAGGCAAATCACAACATGAGTGAAATCGTTGCTTTGATATTTTAATAAACCTTTGAAATCTTTCTATAGATATAGTCTGCTGTTCTGCCCCCCAGAAAAAAATCCTAGAACCGCCCTTGTTTCGCGGAACACATAAAACGTGTGTTTATCACATGTTTTATTGCTCGGTTTAAAATGAATTTAATTCCTCTAGACTTTTTCGGTAATAACTAACTCTCACATAAATAAACATATAAAATTTGTCGAGTCGATGTATAATATCTGTTTAAGTATCTTCTCATTTTGACATAGAAAATTATTTATATTTTCATATTGAATGATAATTTATATTATATTATATCATATTTATATTATATTATATTATAATTATATTTATATTATATTATATCATATTTATTTATATTATATTATAATTATATTTATATTATATTATGTTATATTATATCATACTTATATTTTCCTATAATTTTCTCCTTTAATAATAATTTATTTATTTTTGTAGTTTTTTGATGGCAAGAATTTACTTTTTGTTTGTTATTTATTTTTTAAGTATTTATGTAAATAACATCTGATTTCCATAGCGTAGGCTTTTGGCCAGATATCTACAGTCCAGGTGCATAAGTCTAATTTAAGGTTAAGTCTAATTTTCTATAAATTAGTTTCTTTTACTCAAGTAAGCGGAATAGAGTTATTTTCGTAGTGAATAAGGGGCTTAGTAAGGCATTGCCTTGAAAAGGAGTTGTTTTTTATTACATCATTACATTATTGTTTATTACAACTTCATTTAAAGCTAAAAACTACGATACGAAGATACGATTCCGGTTATTTGAAAGCAGTTAACTCCCTATGGACAAAATCTGACTTAACCACTTATTCACCGGGGCTGTAGATATATATCCTAACATTAGTCTGTATACGCTTGTTATTCTTAAGGGACCTGGTCCCAAAATAAAATTAAACATACATATTCATAAGGGAAATGGTAGTGGTATGGAAATTTGCGGAATTATAATATCTAGCAATGAGATTATCAATTAATAAAAAATTTTTTATTCAGCCTTGATCTAGTTTATTATATGTATGTACATTTATTAATTGTTAACATAATTAATAAATTTGCATCTTTTGAATTCGATTATTTTCTTTTTCATAATCCGAACCAATTTGGTTTAATAGCTCTAATTGATAGAATAAACTTTATTTATTTTAAGTTTTGGTTTTTGTATTTTTCAGATCAGTCCTGTGAAAACCTTGAAATCAGCACTGAAGTTAATAACTTTTTTTTCCGACATGGTTGTGGACAAAACTATCGTACGATCAATTTCCTACCCTTCTGAGAAAAGGTTTGAACATTTAATTCTTACTTTAATTGTTGTTAAGATAGAATTGTAATTAACAATATAACTAATTAAGGTAATTAATAACTATAAAACATGTAAAAAGTAACACAATTTTCAAAAAATAAAATAAAATAAAAATAAAAAGAATTATAAAGAATTAAATTTTTATACATGTTTTATTAAGTATTCTATTCTTTTATACCGGTTATTATGAAAACCCGTTCAACTTTGTTTTTTGCTCATAATAAATGCTGATTAGAAAAATAATAATGCCCACGAAGCTAAACACAAATTCAAGCTAAACAAAAATCCTTTTTTTTATCCAATGCCAACGCGTGGCTTTTCTGCCAAACGCTCCCGAGCCTCTCAATAAATACATGCGTCGTCATCATTTAGTGGAATGTTAAGAGTTATGCAATGTCGTAAGTGTGCACCGTCCATTACACCAGAAAGACAAATGGGGCAATTAACGGATTCTGCGCTACCAATTCTGTGCAGATGTGGCTGGAGGTAATCATGGCCTGTGATGAATCTGAACAAAAATCCTGATCGGACTAATATAGTTGTGTTTTTTTTTTTTCAAATTTCAGCACTATACTTTGTAATTTATCCTCCTCACACAAATTTATTCTACCTATAACCGATAATTTCACCTTTTTAGCTTTCTTTTGTTATTTTTTCATTTAGTGCTTTGACGATTTATTTATCATTCTGAAAAGCTCATCCTAGTCAGCAGCATGGCAGGCGAAATATTAGCGAACAATTTATCAACACGATCTAAACCAGAAGAAATCAACAAAGTCTTTTGTAATAATATGTTTTTGTTTCAAAACATATGAAACTCCTCAGTTGATCCTACCAGTAGTTGTTAATATGCTTGCATCGCAGATTAAGCCAGCTATATGCTTTAGTCTACGGATATGAAAAACTGTTGACGATCCTGGTCAGGATAATGAGACAATCTTATTAAATTATTATATTGTAATCGTCCCTTGAGAATTGTGCAAACTTTCATTTTAATTCGATGTTTTGAAGTGGCCGAGAATCGAGTTCAAAGATTCCGTTACAAATATACGTACAGACTAAGCTAACAAAAACGTGTAAAAAAGAATGAATATAACAAAAAAATATATACTCCGTATTTTGAATTTTATTGTTAGTATCTTGTGAACATGGGGCATCTGTATTCACCCACTTGGGATAGCAATGTTCTAATTACTGATCATTGTAGAATAAATTAGTGCTAGGTGGAGAGATAATTTGAAAAATATTCGTACAACATCTATCACCAAACAGTCCACAACATTGGGACATTTCTTTCCTTCAAATCAGTCAGTTCCTACTATTCGTCTTCATTTCCTATCACATTAGCTACGTGATCACGTCTTGATGTCGCCCGTTGAGAATAAGAGAGATAAAGGAATTACTTGATAAAATTTGTGCTCACGATCCCCAACTTTTCTTGTCTTGTCTGTAGAAGTAGGTTTATCTATTTTTTTTTTCTTCAACACTTCCTTGATGAACAGGATTATATTATATTCTTCTTTGAGAATTTAACTCACCATTTATTTCTTAATTCAAAACAGGACAAGGATTCATATACGCCACACACTTTTATCTATATGCACATCATATAGTAGAAAAATTATATTTAGAATTCCATGTAGTATTATGAACCAACTTGCATAAAATATATGTATTTATATATATATATATATATTTATTTATATTTATATCTATATATATATATATATATATATATATATTTATTTATTTTTTTATTTATTATTTTTTCCCTTCACGCAGTAACACTACGTGAAGGACGTTTATTGTTCTGCATGTTCCGTACTATAAATGTAACATTACATACAATTGTACTTTCATGTTGTTTTTTATCTATTGTTTACATTTTTTTGTATTATTTATAAATAAAACTAAACGCTGAATATATGTATATATATATGATATATGATAGTGCAGAAAAGCACTACACGAACAGCTGAAAATTTAAAAAATTGTTATTTACTGTTTTTTCTAGCTACATTTTTCCGCAAAAATAGTAAATAACATGTTTGGTATATTGTAAATAATATACTCATAGGCAATATACTTGTTCACAGGAAAATGGAGAAGGATGACATAAAAAGGGAAGCACCAAAGGTTAGCGTGAACAGCACGAAGTCAGGGAATTATGGCTCCTGGGGTCCAATATTCAAAAATAGCCAACACTTTACAAGCCTCCATTACTCATGAAGCTCAAATCAATAACTGTAAACATAATATGTCTATGCACAATATCTATGCACTATGTTTTATATACAAATAACACTTTTATGATGTAACTTTGTTATAAATAGACTAAGAATTATTATATTTAATCAGATTTATGTTATGCTCAAATAAAGAATAGGCTAGAGGAGAATTTGGATATTAATCTTCAGTGAAGTAATGCGTGTTATTATTTCAGACAACTTTTTATCTTCTTTTTGTAAATTTACATATCTATACATACATAAAGTCTAGAACGATACATTATGGCATGGATAAAGACAAGTAAAGTCTTCCCATTGGTAGTACTCAAATAAGAAGTTCAAAAACGACTGAAACTCCATATATCATATATATATATATATATATATTGTGTTCTAGTTCTGGAGTTTCAGATATATACATACATTAGGAATGGCCAATCCGCGGCCCGCTAGTCACATGCCGGTCTACCTTGAACATTTTCCCGGCAAGATTCTGCACATTGTTACAATATATATTTAGTTTATAATGGCCAAAGTAGTGAAAACCAATATTTTAGAAGAAAAAAATTATTGGCGCATCTATATATTCAACAATTAAAGCTTAAATCATCAGATAAAATCATTATAATTATAATGACAAAAAAGTGTGTTTAATATCATTATTATATTATCTATGTTATCATGTAAGAATAGTAATACACTCAACAATAATAATTCATTATGTTTTTATAATTTTTTTTATAATCCATTAATAATAATAATTCATTATGTTTCAATTCTCATTATATTTATATGACATGATATACCTACACTCAAGGTGTGTGTTCGATATATCTATCGCTTACGTTGTTATTTATCAATCAATCGTAGCTCATTGATTTGGGTAACAATATTCATTATAACGCAGATAATCACCACACTCCGTCGAAAAATACAACCAATGAAGCGCAAAATCGCCATATTTTTAAGTCCAATTAGGCTTCTTCAAAAGGATTGCCTCGAACTGCACTGGGATGAATCTAATCACTGGTCATATGTTGCGTCAAAATAATATCCTCCATATTGTCATATTCCTAAAATATACAGTCCACACTGTATGTACCCATGGCAACCACTGAAAACACCTGGGCAGAAGGTTCCAGCTGTTGTTAGGTTTTCTTCAGTTGCTTATAACCTTATCACTTCATGTTTATGTTCAAATGTCAAGATTATTATCAATTTAATATACTGTTCAAAGTACCTACTGTTCGTTTTATTTCATAATACATATAAATTTGAGGGGGAAGAAACGAAATATAATTGAGATTGCGATCCCTAACGATAGTGATATAAACTCAACTGATAGAGAGAAACTGATAAAGAAATATCAGGCACTAGCGGCTGAACTAAAAGAACCCTACGATATGGTAAGCGTGATGGTAACACCAATTACGATATCCTCAAATGAGCTGATCCCTAAATCCTCCTAAATCCAGGCACTCGGAGTCTGGGTCTTCCGCTTGATGTCTTAAGGGAGGCCCAACAAGTAGTTCTCTTGAGCACACCTAGGATAGTGGGAAAATCTCTTAATGATTGAAGATGATTACAAACGCAGGTGGTTGGACTTGTTCCCCCGCAAATGCGTGAACAAAATAATAATATAGTCATAACAACTAATAATATACAAGTACGGTTATAGTTATCCGCTGAACTTTTCACTAAGAATTACATTATTTAAATTCTATAAGCATATAAATAGTAACGGAACAAAAGAATGTTTTGTGCTCATTTCAAAGGGGGGGGGGGACACAACGGGCAGACGGGCAAAAAAATAACTTAGAAATAAACTTGTAGTATTTATATAAAGGTTTCAAAGGTTTATTAAAATATCCAAACAATAGTTTTACTCATGATATTTCTGTTATAACATCACATGATTTGCTTATAAGTATGTACTGTAATGGATTCTCCACAGTACACAAAACCCCGTCTTAGGGGGACACGTGCCCCCGTGCCTCCTCTCCTCCTGGATCTCCCTATGCTCATTGCAATAATCCTCATCTATTTTGGGTGTTTAATCATTGGATTATATAATCAATGCGATAAAAAAAACAATGAGAACATTCCCGCAGGAAATTTAATGCTTTGGAGTGTTTTTACAGTTTGTACAAGGACCAAAGCCAACTATTACCATTATTGTAGTATTAATATATCGAACAATGGTACTTTCTCTAATGAAAAAAAGAAAAACATGATCTTTTCTAGGACATTTAATCTTAGTTTTAGCTCTAAGATCTAATGTGTTCTGCAAATAAGACATCATGACCATAGAATGTAATTATTTTTTCTTAAAATGTATTTATTGAAATTTACAACTGTATATTTGAATACATCACGTAAATATAATGAAAGATAAATAATTTCCCGAGATAATGGCAAGTAAAGAAACTAATACTCGAATAAAAAAATTAACTTTGAAGGTCACGAGGCCATCTTCTTTTCAAACGCCTCGGAGGATTATCAGGAATTTAAGAGGTTGCCAGGTTTAAAAATAGTGGGTTTGAGTGGGAATAAAGTTTGCCATGATAAGATCGATATCAGATTCGAGTCAAATCAGCAACAAATGGGACATTAAGGTCATTATGGATTACTTTGTTCGTAAGCCTGAAACGGCGGCCTGTTTCTTGTCGTTTCAGTCCAGTATGAGGACTCCAAGTTAAGCGTTTGTCAAGGTGTAGTCCTAAGTACCGGACCTGTTCTACAGGAATCAGTGGGATGTTATTAAACGAAACAGGAGGGCAGGAAGTCATTGGTTTATGACGAAGGGTAAAAATGATTTGACGAGATTTGTGGGAATTTATTTTAGTTCCCCAGTTTTGACACCATTTTTCAAGGTCTGATAATATGTGTCATCAGTGTGAAATGTGTCATCAGCATATGTGGTAAGGATAGTATTGGGGTGGGTTAGGCTGTAGGAACTGCTTAAAGGATTGGGTCGAGGATACTGCCTTGAGGAACAGTACCAGATTAAGGAAAGAGGGATGAATAGACATTATTGTGGTTTACTGTCAATGACCTGTTGGAGAGAGAAGACTTTTTTATTTAAAAAGATGTCCTATGGATGAATTAAGACAAAAATGACTTACTTAATGTATTTTAGGAAATCAGATAATGTGTCTTGGAAGAAAATGTTAGATGATTTAAGAAATATAAATTATTATTATTATTATTAATAAATTAGAATATTCAGAACAGTTTTAGATTATATAACAACAACATCGTTTCTATTTTTATATAAATAACTAAATCGATTTAATATTCATTATAATAGCAGTGTTTTTGTAATGATAAAATTAATTTACTATTTAATGTCTTAATTCAAGTTATATCAGTGTATGGTACATAAGTCTGCCAATATGCTTGAGTGTGTGTATGTGTATATATATATATATATATATATATTGATCACAACGATCCATTCTTCATCAATTTGGCATGAATATGATACCAACACAGCCTCGAAAAGTCATCAAAAGGAAGTAAACGAATAGACTGAATCTCAAGCACGAAAAATAAAACTTATTTGTAAACCGCCAAAAAAAGTACATACCGATATACCAATATATATATATATATATATATATATATATATATATATATATATATATATATGTATTGAAAATGCATGAATGTGTCGTTCTTAAAAAGGTTATGTTTGTTTTGAAAATGGACAATAGGAAGCGCTCGCAATCTCCAGATGCTTATTAACTATCTGACCTGCCTTATCACTCGTTCCTGTATTGAGGTAGATACAGGTAAGACATGAGAGATAATCCTGACCGTTCGGTTAATATCTACCTGTATATTACTACCAGATCTTCCTATTGTCATCGCAACAGTCGTTCTCGAAGGGTATTCCCGTCAGGTAAGTCTTCCACTCTCATACTCTATGACACTAATCTTGGTAGCGATTTTTCATACTTACAAAAATACTCATAAAAAGTTATTTTTTCCAATCAATGTCTTAATATTATAGTTTTACGTACAGTTATATAGCAAACATTTTCCTGTAGGTAATCAAACTCTATATGCTTTTAACTTTCCTTCATTAAGAAAATTCTTACATTTATTAGAAAAAGTCACAGAAAACCTTTTAAAATGCGATATTAGACTATCATAGCAAAAAAAGGTTCATATATCAAAATCTTTGATTTATTATACATATATCTTACTATATAAAAATCTCGTGTCACGATTTGTCCAGGCTAATCTCCGAAACTACTGGACTGATTTTAATGAAATTTCGCACAGATATGTAACATTGTCCAACTTAAAATATAGGCTATACAATTTTATTCCGATCAATGACCGCGATATTTTTATTGCATAATTATATTTTTGTCTAACCAAGATGATATTTTACATGCGTTCATTTATTTACGTTTATTGTATTACACACATGTTGTACGTACATACTACAGTATATTCGTAATAGAAGCGTTTATTTACTTTTTTTTAATAAACCTACTATTAATTTATTTATTGTCATGGTGATGTGTAATTAATAACTATTAATTAATTAAAATATAACTATGACTGACTTAAACAACGACAAGCTATTCGGTGGTGCTGTTATATTACTATCTGTTGATTTCCGACAGACAGTCATTCCTCGCTCTACTATTGCCGATGTGATTAACGCATGTTTAAAACTATCGTTTTTATGGCGAAATGTCGAAACACTTCGATTGGCCATAAACATGCGAGCACAATTACAAAATGATCCGTCAGCACAAATATTTTGTGCTTCAATTTTCAAAACTGTTGCTCGATATTGGAAAGGGTGAAATAGAACTGCATCCAAATACACAATCCATCAAATTACCCAAAAATTTCACCACTGCTGTTCAAACAAAAAATGAATTAATTAGGAGTGTCTTCCCGTCTATACTAAATAATTACTTGACCATAATTGGCTTCGTAATCGTGCTGTTTTGGCAGCGAAAAATACTGATGCTGACGAAATTAACTTTCAAATACAGCAGTTGTTACCAGGTGATCTAATGTCCTTAAAATCAATCGCTACAATGTTGATTAAAACTAAACCGTAAAATATCCAACTGAATTTTAAAATTCTCTCGATATACCAGGAATGTCACCATAGAGAAGAAATAGTTTACTGGAACTTCTAATGTAAGGAAGAAGTAGTTGGGGGTGCAGTCAATGAAAACACCATAATAAGTGCATACTATTAATTGTGGCCCGACGTTTCGACCTACAATGTAGGCCATCGTCAGGGCTATGAGAGAGAAACAAACAGAACAAAAATATATAAAAAAACGTTGCAGTAACAAGAATATAGTGACATGTAATGTAGAAAAATAAAAATAGGGACTAGATATGATAAAATAGTGAATAGATATGATAATTAAAGATAACGAATATTAAAATAGTTACAGAATAACATAAAATAAAGTAGTGACAGATATAATAAAATTACAGATAATGAACAGAAATTAAAATAGTGACAGATATAATAATTAAAGATAGCGAATATAAAATACAGAAAATAAATGTACAGAAAGGATAAAAATGTAAACATAATATAAAGGGAAAGAAAAATGAGGATGTAAACAGAAAGATACAAAATGAGAAGATTAAAATATAAAAAAAGGGTGGAATAAGAAAAAAATAGTTTAATTATAGATATAAATTGTATGATAATAGACTTCTAGAGGTTACATAAGTAACATGTAATAATACAAGAATATGTAGAAAGAAATGATTAGGTATCTCGTAGAATGACAGTTAGAAATGTAAAAAATTTGAAAATATAAGTATGGGATGTAATATAAAAAATTGATTGGGATGTAATATAAAAAATTGATTGGGATGTAATATAAAAATAGTTGATTGGATTGATCAATTTGAAAAATTAAAAATAATGCTTATAAGTATGAACTATAAAGTATGAATAGAAAATAGAAATTATAAGTAAGGGAAGTTAATATTATAACTTTATACAGTTAGAATGGAAGTTGTATAAATATAAAATATGATGTGAATATAACATAACCATATAGAAAATAGGTATAGAAAGAAATTCAGTAGATGTAAAATATGAGGCTAAATGAACTCTAAGCTATTAAGATATGATGGAATGATGGTGTGAGAAACAGATGCGAAGAAATTTCGCCGCCGCTCGATATATCTGTGGCACCTGAGCATCGTGGGCTAAGTCGAATTTTGTGAATTTCAAGCTATATACTTAGAATCGTAATTTTTCTGAACTTATTTTAAGTTCAAGAGTGAAGTATCAGCCCACGATTCACAAAGGAATATCCTTTATTGCAATGGACGGAACATTTAGCGTGTTAGACACAAGGAAAGCTATAATTAAAAATCAACCATTATATACCTCACTCATTAAACTAAAGTTTATATTTGTTAAGTTAAGAATTTTGTATATTATTTATTATATTGTACTTAGATATAAGAAAATCCCTATCCTAATTAAACCTGGATAGGCAAAATTTAGAGCTTCCAATCTGGGATTGTCCAATTAGCCATAGCAGCATAAAGTGACGTTAAATGAACAAACAAACATATAAGATTAATAATATGTAAAATCGAACATATATTAAATTAATTTTTTTCATTCATTCATTATTTGTTTAAAATTCAATTTTTAACGCATTATTTTTTAAAACTATTGTAACAGCCGCAGCAACGAGTGCCCGGGTCAGCTGGTACGTAATATAAAATAATGTTATAAGTGAATTAACTCTTTGGAATGTAGTCTTATCACTATGGTAGTCTCATTATCTCATTTATAAGCTTATAATAGACTAACTTCCAAAAAAATTTGAAAAATATATTTATATTCACCAGTTATGTTAAGAAATAAAAGTCTTGAAATAAATGTAAAATATGTTTGTTTTTTCGTTTAATTTTATTTCTCTCTTTTATTTTGTTTATATTCATTTTATTTCACGTCATATTTGTAAAAGACTTTGGAGATTGTGTTCACAATTGAACAAGGATTAATTAAACGAATCATTGAAATTTTTTTTTTACCATCTCATACTGTTGAATGTTTTTTTAAACCACTTGCTGGTAATTGAACATCATACTTCTAGAAAGACTTCAGTTTTTACAAAGATTTATTTTTGCCCCCTAATTTGCTACAGTTAATAATTATATAACCTAATAGCTATGCCTGTAGCAAAGGATTAGGTTTCTTAAGAAAGAAATGTTTTGATACTTAATTCAATAAGATTTTAGGTAATCCAAATAAATTTCTTATTGGGAATTTGGTAAAAATTAGGCTGATTCATTTGTAACTTGATTGCCTTGAGTACAAGATTTGAGCGATCGCTTCCTATCCAAAAAGAGCTTACTTTTTTTTTTTAAACAACTTACACTTCCTGTTTTTTAGTATTGAATCGACTTAAAGTTCCTATGACCTTTTTTTTCTGTTGCTTCAAATTCATTATCATCCGTATATAATTTATAAACAAATACATTTTATATACAACTACATACTTATAGTAAATATTTTCCCTTTCTGGTAGGAAAATCAGTATCTAGATGAGCAGTAAAATTATTTTAGATTTTAAGAACATGCCTTTATCCATTATGTGGCATTCATTCCACTATAGTTACTAGTTGAATTATTATTTAAATTAAAAAATGATTTTAAAAACAGCATAAAATGAACAACTCACGGTTTGTTTATATAAAGTACCAATGGCAGGAAAGATTTCCCAATAGGAAAATTTACCACCACAATAATAGTCCTTTTTTTTTTAATTTCATATTAATTCATATTATTTCAACAGAGACGTCATTCAATATACTTAGATTTAAAATTTAGTTGGCAATATTCTTAAAAAAAGAGAAGTATATGGAAAAGGTTGGAAAAGAAGGGATGATCAAAACATGATCCTAACTTCAAAAATTTTTGAAAAGGAAGAAACTCAAGATGCCAAGTGAAAAAGAGGATAAAAAGATTGGGCCTACAGTTGAAGCAAAAAGCCGATTTTTTGTAAATATACGTGCCAACAGAAATAATAGTATTAAAAAACATAGATACCATACATTTTAATTTCAGAATAAATAATAAATATGAATATATTTTCGAAATTTTGAAGGAAGTTGGTCAGATCTAACCTTAAAGGTGTGATCTACTGCTTTAAAATTAATATTTTATACAGCTAATCACTAAACGACAACTTGATAAGCCTCGAGGATAATGACAATTTTGATGGTAATAAAGTGACAGAAAATAGAAATACATACCATGCTTTTAAAGGATAGTTCAAGAATACAAACGCAGGCATCTGTTCACTTCGAAATGATAATGGAGGTGCAACTTTACACAAACTAAGTGAAGCCGACCATTATTCCCGCCAATTCATTCAATCAGTGTTACCACAGGATCTTTTTCTTTCTCACAACTGATATCATGTAATTAATTGGAGAAAAATGTCGACTAATATTTTTTTAGGAATATATCTTTAACCATGAAGTAGGATTACCCCTTTCGAATACTAAATAGCTTTATATGTTCTATAATAGAAATGATAAGGAGTAAAATTTTAAAGAATATTATTCAGCTCTAAACCACTTTTTGAAAAATTGGAAGAGTAACTAACGGGACACAGTTATGACATCACCTTGAAGCAGTTTTCCTCACCAATCATCTGAGATCAATCTAAGCTAGTAATATTTATGCCTCAGCTATGTAGTTTCAAGTTTAATTGTTTGAAAATAAGAACTATTTAAGGATGGAGAAATGAAGGTCACTAGGTGAGGGACACTGAAAATGGCGATTTTTTTTAATGTCCTTCAAAGACATTCTTAAATTATCTGTCTGGCAGAAACTTGATATTTGCAGTTATTTATTAAAGCCTATATATGGATTTTCATTACCGAAATTAATGGAACGACAATCAAGAAAATACAGACAATTCCATCGAAATTTCAGAGGTAACATAGTAAACAGACTAACCTCCAATTTTTGCCAAAAGCATGTTCTTTACTTTAGGGAAATAGTTTATACAATTTGCTTTCTGGAATATATTTTAAACATTTTCAGTATTAGGTCGTTTCATAAGCAATGTTCGTTATTATTATTTCTGAAATTCAAAGTGGAATTAGTGGACTTTAGTTGTTTACACATTGTAATGAGATATTACTAAACATCTCTTTTTTGATAATATTTACTATCACTACAATTGAACGAACATTGTTTAGTCTGCCATCAAATATGACAATGGAAACAGGATTTTTCTGTATTTTTGTTATGAGTTTAAACTTAGACAGTCGGCAGCCTTAGCTGTAAGAAAAATTACCACCCTGTTCTGGTAAAGATGATGTAACGAACGGACCATTCGCCGTTGTTTGAGAAATTTTCAGCTGGAGACAGAGATTCTCATTTCTAATCAGAGACGAAACCATGACATCCCCATCGTATTACAGGGATACTAACATAATGCAACAACTGCATTGGTTAATCAAAAGGGACCTGTGTATATACTTACACGACAGCGACAGACCTCATGTTCCACGACAGGCAGTGAAGAAACTAGACGAGCTAGGTTACGAAGTCCTCCCGAACCCATCTCATTCTCCAGACTAATCTCAAACAATTTTCCATCAGCTTAGAAATTTGGAGAACATTCTAGAGAGTAAAATTTTTGAAAAAAATTCCCAAGTCAAAAACGAATTTTTAGTCTTTTCATCACAGAAAACTGAATTTGCCAGTTCTGGAATTAGAAATTAGGGGAAAATGAGGGTAATTATTTGGAATAAAAATGCTTTGATTTCATAAAGATGTTTTACTAAATAACCTTACCTTTTAAAAGGGACATTTAATATTTAACGACCCAATATTAACATTTAGCACTCTTGCCTTTCACAAATATAAGACTGGCTCAATAGGAGATTGTTACCTCACACCTCACTTTCTCCTTATCTAAACTAATAAGCTAACAGATCTTAACTGCATTTGCTCTTTGTTAGTGGTCCACTTGGAGTGTCCTTTCGTTGTGCCCTGGTGGTTACTGACTGAAATCGTTAACTCTGGAAGGTAACTGTCATTCTTGACAATTTAAATTTTGTTCTGCAAATTTAAGAAACCTAATATAATGGCGATTGCATGCATTAATTTTATAATGTATAATCACAACGATCGTGCATTTCAGAGGGATATAACAATATCGTTTTAATGATTCTTAATTAATTGTTCAAGTTTTTTAAACTATCAATCCTATATTTTTAAAATACACAATCTTATGTTGTATTCTTTGTCGGCAAGTTTTAAATTGTTTTTAGTTTACAAGATATCTTTTATTAGTTAAAGTTTTGTCTCTGACAACTTCAAAACAATTGTACTTTGTTAAGACTAAAAATTTTCACAAATGATAAATAAAAGTTGCACTGATAAATTATGTTTTCAATCGTCAAAGTAAATTTCCAATGGGATACTAAAATAAGAATATGCTACCCATTCCGAACTCTTGTTTAGAATTATTAGATGAATGAAATGATTGATCATAGGTTGGTGTTTAACCAATGAAAAATGCATATCATGATAGTAGTATGTTCTATTTGTTTACAGAGCTTTGAGATTATTACAATCGGTAATTTGGAATGTATTGTGTACAAAATTAGAAAAAGAAATGTTGTTAATATAGCTGAGAAATATCTGTACCAAAAAGTCTATTTGGTAAATAATGCAAGAATATAACGCTACATACAACTATTTTAAGTTATTGCTTGTGATGCATAAGAAGGGTATTATGATTCTTATTTACTGTACGTTTTACTTATAAAAAGTAATAACAGATAGCATCTGGTCCTTGCTTATCTTTTTAAATTTTACTACACATTAACTGTGAACTGTTGCTAATCATCAATACCATTTTGCTCCCAATTAAACTTTAGTCAATATTCAAGGTTTTGACTGCTGTGAAAATAAGTTAAGTGGAGAAATCTAAGTGGTATTGGTTTGTTATTGATTCATATTCTTAATCTTGGGTTTTTGTGGGGATGTAATAGAAGGAAGTGTAATCAGGTTTTGAATTATGTCTAAAAATCTAAGTAGAAATTAATGCACATAAAAATATCAAATCATTTAAGTTATTTTACAATTTGTGGCAGCTAAAGTGGATTAGTAAATAAATTACTCTTGTATACAGCCAGAAAGTGAGAAACCACTATTAATCGGGTTGTTTATCTGCAGAATGTTAAAAGTAAAGTAAATCAAGTTTTTTATTAACATGCTTTAACAAGCTTTTCTAATGTATGTATTTTTGTATCATATAACAATTTATATGGCTATTTTATGAACATTCATTTGTTAGATGAATGAAGAAACATTGGTTGCTTCTTCAAGTTAAATTTATTTTTGAAATCTACAGTTCAATTAAAATGGGTTACAGAAATATTATAAAGGAAACAAAAGACGCTAACTATTTGTATGCCAAACTATTGGTTATTACAAATAATATTATAATAATAAATGATATGGAAGAGACAATATATCTAATCTAACTGTTACATGATTTATCACTTTTCAACTGTCGTTAAAAAAGTCTGAGGGAAAAAAAGATTAGTTATTTATCATTACTGGTGAGGTCAGCTACTGTCTACATTCTTTCCTAGTAAGACATTTATATTATTAATTTCATCAAAAAAGCTTTAAACTTAATACTTGTTAAATTTAAAGTAAATACAAATTGATGTTAAATTATTATTGCTTTGCTAACTTGTTATCAAAACATATTTTTCATGTTCTTACTATTCAAATTAACTGGAATGTTTTGACTATTAATTAACAATGATATCAAATAAAGTATGCCTTTGTAATCACCTGATTTATAAAATGTTGCAAGCATTTGAATATTTTTTATTGATATCAGTCATTCAAATGATATTTTTTAAATTGAATTATTTATTTAATTAATTGAACAATTGAAAGAATTTATTATGATTTCTTTTTTAGTTTCTCAGATAAAAATGGCACGAAGAAAATTTCATCATTGGCATAAATATGAACAAATTGCATTACAATTTCATTTTAACCTGATAATTCCCAAACAAAGTTTATTTAATAACTAGTTAACTTTTAGTTGTCATGGGGAAATTAAAGAATGATAGTTGTATTTAACGTTGGGAATAATTAATATTACCATTGTGGATTTTATCCTTAAAACAAACTCATTTTCCTCAATGCCAGATCAATTTGTGAACTCTTTATCGACCAATTGTCGATTCCCTTTGTAAGTTTGATTAATATTTACTTGATGTATTCAATATACAGTTGTCAATTTCAATAAATAAATTTTTAAAAAAACTGTGGTACATTATCATAAGTCAATATAATCACTAAATTAGTTGATAAAATAGCTAAAATTAATTAGTTTTTGTTGAAGCAAATTTTATTCGATAATGAATTTTCTTTTTTAATTGTAAGACTAATGTTAAATTCTTAGGCTAACCTAGTTTTTTAAGATATCTGATACATTATGCTTTTGTATGCAAATTTTAAGCTCTCTTTTATTGTTTTGATTAGATAAGTCACTTCTTTCTTTGTTCTAGGTACCGTGCAGTAGCGAGTAGTCCTATAACAATGCCAGACAAGGTAATATGCAATTTATTAATAATTTAGAGTAGTTTTTATGTTATAAAAAAGTTGTAATTTCAATAATGACAAATCTCTGAGGAATAATTGAGATCAGACTGTCTTTTTTACCTTTGATGATTTCATTATTAATTTTGTCTAATACTCAAGAGAATTAGTAAAAGTAAAAATAATGAGCTCTATGAAAGTCCTTGAAAGACTTGGTTTTGATTTTAAATTGATTAGGATCCCTGATTCTTGGCCTAATAGAATATCCCTGTTGGTTTCCTTCACATTCCATGCCATCGTTCCCTGACCTGCCGGTCGAACTTTGTTTTTCAATTTTTTTTTTTTTTCTATTCGAGAATGGGTTCCACCCTGACTCCTTTATACTAAATATAATTTAATTGGCCTTCTAAATTCTGTCTATCCAGGTTTAATTAGAATAGGTATTTTTAACGAGTACTTGACATCTTACAGGTTCAGGACTCCCATTTAATGTTCCTTCCAAAGGATACTGGCATAACCAAGTATTTTTTACTCCCTTCAAAAAATCCTAGGGCCACCTGCCGGGTTATGAACTTGCGATCATGGGCTTAGTTATGCTAACCACTAGACCACAGGTCGTCCCCTGTATACCATTTTAGGTAATCATGTTTCAAAACCAAATCATATAAGTAAATACATATAAAAATCATAATTTCTGTTATTTTAACTTTTTTATATATCATAGCCTGTAATTTACTGTTTTATTTTCTGTTTCTTTTTTCCAGCCCTGAAGGTAGCCTACATTTTAGGCTGAAACGTTGGCACAGTAAATTAAGCCTTTCTCATTGTGTGTAATCATTGATTGCATCCCCTGACCATTTCATACCATTACTTGTTAACTTTTAATTTTTGGAAATTCCTAATACATTTCAACTTGATTAGAAATATTTATTAGATGCAAGAGATTTCATATATATTCATCAGCCCACTTTTTTTATTTTCTTTAATTAATGACTAATTTTTAACGTAATAGATATTTTCTTTTAATATTACATAGTTGTATTAATCTTGCTTGTTATGTCTGTTTAGGTGTACAGTTTTAAAGTAGAGATGTCTTGTGAAGGATGCTCCAATGCCCTGCAGAAAGTCCTGGACAAGCATAGAGGTATTTATTTTTAATTTTTAGCACATTGTTATTGATGATTTATTTTCATATGTTGTTGGGGAACTATTATTATGAGCTATTAAATAATTTAATAGTTCCATGGACAGTTCTATTCCCAAATTTCTGGACTTGCCATGGGAAATCCCCTAGCTCCTGACCTCTCTAATATTGTTCTAAATGACCTTCTAGACTCCATTCTACCACAGTTCCGTAATGATATTTGTTTCATCAAAAAATATGTAGACGACCTCCTCCTTATCATCAATCCCGACATCATTACTGATTTATTATCGTCCTTCAATTCATACCATCCCCGCCTCCATTTCACCGTTGAAGTCGAATCCAATAAGTCACTTCCTTTTCTTGACCTCCTTATCATTAAAAATTCTGACCACACCTTATCCACTGATTGGTATACTAAACCCACTTACTCTGGCCGACTTCTTAATTATTACTCCCAACATCCACACCACCTTAAAATTAACGTCGCTAAAAATATCATTCATCGTTGCCTATCCCTCTCTGACGCCTGCTTCCATACAACCAACACCCACCGTATCAAAGAAATCCTTTTTAAAAACAATTTCCCTCCCTATATTGTTAATAAACTCATCCATGACTACTATAACCCCCCCACCCCCACCCGATCGCCACATCCACCATCTATCCCTATGTACAGATCCTTGCCATATATACCCACCCTCTCTAATAACATTCAAAAATACTTACATTCCGTTATCCCCAATTTACGTATTGCTTTCAAATCCCATAACAAACTTTCCCATATTTATACCCGTATCAAAGATCCTATTCCCTTCAAACTTCGTTCCCATGTCGTTTATAGGGTCCCTTGTTCCACTACTAATTGTAACTCTTCCTATATAGGTGAAACCAAAAACTTCCTTAAAGACCGTATTACTCAACATAAACATGCCATTTCCTCCCATAATCATACCTCCTCTAAACTTTCCGAACATGCCCTTTCTTTAAACCACACCTTTGATTTTGAAAAAACGTCTATCCTAGCTACAGCTCCTAACCATGATAAACGCATCCTCTCTGAAACTATCCACATAAATTTAGATTCCTCCTCTATCAATCTTAAGTCAGACTCACATCACCTTTCCTCTACCTACTCCCAAGTCTTTAATTTACTCAAAAGACCTTAAATTCCGTTACTTCGTCATTGATGTTTCTTTTGTTATCACTCTATTGACATTTCTTTCATTGTTTCTTTTTATTTTATTTATATTAATTTTATCCATTTATTCACTTCCCCATTTTTTCCTATACTCCAGTATGGTTACCTTCTATAGTTAACTTTTTGGCCACTAGAGATCGCTCCTATCCCTTCCCCCTTTCTTAACGGTCGTGTATTCAGTACCTGCTAGGCCGTTAAGCCACGCTATCCATAATCGGTATGTCTCGTCTTTCATTTTATTTATTTAAAACTTTTCTCCTTATCCTTTCTCCAATTTTCTTTTTTCCTATTATTTCCCCCGTATCATTTTGGCATCCATCATTTGTTGGTAATCAAGAGTTCATATTTTTAATCTTTCAAATTCATTTATCCTATCTACTTTTTTTCAAACAGACATTGTACACTATTGTTATTGTACAAGAGTTTTCACTTATTTTAACTTTTCAAATTCATTAATCCTATCCACTTTTTTCAAAACTGTCTTTGTACACTGTAGTTACTGTACAATAGTATTTCTATTATTCACATCTGTTATTGTACATATAGTTCCATACTTTTCTGTAACATTTAACATCATCAAGTCCGTTTTTCATACATTTTATACCTTTATTTTACTAGTTTTTCTTTATTCTTCATATTCCAACCTTTATGTATATGTAAATATCCTCATTTTGGTTTCTTTTGTTAACTCCTCCTTTTGATTTTCCTTTATATTAGTATTTTGTACTGTACTATCCTTTCTGTACATTTATTTTCTATTTTTTATTTTATATGCTTTATTTATAATTTATCATCTCTGCTCATTTTCTTTATTTTATTAAATCTGTCTTACTTTATTATATCTGTTATTATTTTCATTTGCTTCTCATTATCAATAATTTGTCATATCTGTCTTTATCTTAATTTCATTATATCTGTCACTATTTCTATAATTATATCTGTCACTATTGCAATAATTTTGTTATATTTGGCTTTATCTTAATTTTATTATATCTGTCACTATTTTAATTCATTATTTTCACTATTGTTATATTTGGCTTTATCTTAATTTTATTATATCTGTCACTTTTTTAATTCATTACTTTCACTATTTTAATTTTTTCATTATCATTAATTTTTTAAATCTGTCTATATCTTTATTTTATTATAATCTGGCTCTTTTTCTATCTTCATATCTGTCACTATTTTATTTTTCTACATTACTTGTCACCATATTATTGTTACTGTACATTTTTTATATTTTTTTGTTCTGTTTGTTTCTCTGTTACCCTGAAGATGACCTATACTGTAGGTCGAAACGTCGGCACATAATATAAGTTCATCACTTATTCTGTGTACTTATTGACTGCACCCCCCAACTATCTCCTTTACACAAATCTATTTAAGTTTAATCGAATAGCTAACTGGTAAACTATATTGCTTTTTATCATTTACATAAGAATTACTAATGTTATTGTTATGTAACCTATGGTTCCACAAGCTTAATGTGCTATGCCTATTTATATGAAGCTTAATTGGTAAATGGGAGCGGAATGGCTCAGTGGCAGGGCACCGAGTTGCCATGCCAAAAATCCTGGTTCGATTCCCGCTGCTGGCAATACTTATATTTAGTCTGCTAGCAACTGGAGATGGATCATATAGGATCCATCCTAGGCTCACCCAGCCTCTATAAAGTTGGTACCCAAAATAAGGGGGAAAATCTGGGCGTGATCTAAGATAAATCACCTCCCTGTACAACTGTTGTCCAGGAAACAGTACAGTCTCTACTGGTTCATTTACTGGCTGTAGTGGTACAGGTTTTTTTTTTTGTTGGTAAAACTATCATGGATTAGTGCCAACATTGTTTTCCATGCTTGAACTGTCTTATCTGCAATGAAGGTGTGTTCAACCTCAAATGCTCGTAAAGTAAGTGTTTTAGGATTATTTCAATGTATTGTTTGTATTATATCAAGTAAAATCATGCTCCGGCTCGCGAGCCACACATTGCTCTTTGGATGTGAAGCTGCAATTCTTTGGTTCCATACGCAAATATTATTTATTTTATAAAAAAACAAATTAAAATCGTTCTGAATCGATTAACGAGGATTAGGAATCGATTCTATCTCTCAGCCACTTGTACTTGCTTTTTACCGACAGTCCTTTGGAAGCTCTGGAATGAGCCGTTGTCGGATGTTTCTATGTAGGTTTTAATTCGCTTTCGACGTAAGACAATTTGGCGCCTTCACCAGTGCTTTGGCTGTGACGTTGTAACGAGTATTCTTTTGTTCGCTAAATTCGTCCGTCAGGTGTCTCTACCAATCTGACCTCACTTAACTGAGGACCGTCATTCCATACGGATGTGTATAAGTGGGTTATATGGCCAAGTAATTGCCAAATTTAATTGTTTTACCATATCGTATCTTTGCGGCTCAGCGGTAAGCATCCTATTAATATTTGTAAATAAAAGTGTATATAATCTTTGTTTTATTAATTATGTATCTATGATTTTTAGTTGGTGGTGTTACGTTGATGTTACAATATATATTATGGTTATGTTTTTGGAGTTGGCATTATGTTACCGTTGATGTATAATATAAGAATACAACATTTTTCTTTGGACAATAGTTTTTTTTAAATCAATTTGGACCTTGGACCGGAAAACCCCGCAACCTGGTCACAAATATTCTGGCGCTCGAATACAGGGACTGCAAAAGAAAAATCTACAGATAAGTTATTAGTTGAAGATTTAATTATTATATTAACATTTTTTGAAATAGTGAAGTTAACTGATAATAGTTTTATAATAATAGTAACAGGATAATTTTTCCAAACAATACTTTAATATTTTTTTATGTTTAAATATAATTTTCGTATTAATCGAAGGTACTAAATTTCTGTTGACGGAAGCAAAAGGTTTGTCTTAGACGCAATTTTGGAAATGTAAAGATAATTATTTTAAATTTATAATTTTGTATCAACAACAAAAAAAATTAAGAATTTTTACTTAAGGTCGTAGAACGACTTAGTTTTGTTTAACACATGTTTTGAAAATTAAAATCTACTAATATATGATTTTATTTTGTATTTTTACCGTAAGTTTAAATAGTTGAATTGAACATATGTTAGATTAGCAAGTAAGCATTAAGTTCACCTAGAGACAACAGCTGTTGTTTGTTTCTATTTAGCATTATCTTGTGTTTCCTTTTAAAGGGAAAATATTTGTTTATCTATGGCTGACATATGAAAAATTATATATTAAGTTTGTAAAGGACGCTTACCGATTTAATTTAATTTGTTAGTTTTAATATAATTTTATTAATTTAATTTTCAGTATTTTACGACCTTTAAAGGTTCTGTTGGTATTTTTTTCAACATTTACTTTCTTTGGCATTTTTTTGTAACTTTGGGTAACGTCTTGATTTATTGTCACAATGGGTGATCCAGTCGTTCTAGTGTCAGAGAGGGAGGATATTTTTGCCGCAGTTCAATCCATTTTCACAAAATCCAAATCTTTGAGTACCGATTCAGCATCCGCTTTTAAACCCGCTTATGACCGCTTACTCAAAAATGAAATCCGATTTGAAGAAATTCAATCAAAAATTCGGATATTTAATGCAAGTATAAAGAACAAAAGTGAAAAACTCGAGACAACAGAAGTACAAAATTCATTTAACGATTTAGTTGATATTACTAAAGCGAATTATAACAAAGTGGTGCAATCTACCTGCCCTCCTGAGAATAAACCTGTGGTTGTCCATTCTCATTCTATTCCTCAGGAGCTACCGAAAATTGACTTACCGATATTCACAGGGAAATTAGAGGACTGGAATGGATTCTATTCCCTATTTGATTCTATGGTTCATAGGGAAGAATCTCTATCGACCATTAGGAAATTTTACTATCTACGAAGTAGCTTACGCGATGAAGCTCTGTCGCTTATCTCGGGCTTCGCATTAGACGAAGCTAATTATCCGCTCGCTTACGACGCATTGGTCTCTCGCTATCAAAATAAAAGGCGACTAGCCAGATATTATATCAAGAAGGTGATGGATTTTACCCCTTTAAACAATTCTTCAGCGTCTAATTTGCAGAGATTTTTATCTGAGCATGAGAATAATTTTTCTGCGTTATCGGCTTTAGGCATTGAAGACATGGGGGATTTCATTAAACTTCATTTAGCTCTTAATAATTTAGACCCAGGGACTAGAAAAGCATTCGAAGAACGAATAAAATCAGCAGATATTCCCTCTTATAAGGATTTGATTAATTTCGTCACCGAACGAACTAGAGTATATGAGATGATGGCTCAAGAAAGCCGATCAGAAAGGCCTATTATAGAAAAATCCCGCTCTGCGAATTCCACTAAACGATATAACAAATCCAATTCCGGAAAAGAACAAATATCTCCGGGAATTTTTACTGTTTCGCCATTGGAAAAACTAACCGATGTTGCTGCTAACACAACGAATCACGATCCTCAATTCGACCAGTTCGAAATTCAGGCAGTTGGCTCTAAGAAACAGGTATTCTCTCCGACTGATGTACAATCAAGAAATAGTACCGAATCGATTCTCTACGAGAAAACGTGTCTAAAAGGCTCAAAACCGGCTCTACCAGCTAAGAAATTAATTTGCTGGAATTGTGGTGGACCGCACGTATATTCGAGATGTCCGCTACCACGAAAGTTGTTCTGTTACCGTTGTGGTAACCCAGGAGTTTCCATTCACGCATGTCCTAAATGTACTCCGGGAAATGTGCAAGGGAATCGGAAGTGAGGGTCATTCCTATTCCCATGGTTTCAGCTGACCCACCAAGTACCGATTTACCTATTACCGTGCCTTATCGTTTACCTTTTTGTACCGCTAAATCTGATATCGTTTCTCCTTGTGTCGTATCGAATTCTCCCGAAAGTTCTACCGTATCTTGTTATATTTTACCGTTTCCTAAACAGCACTATATTGATTTCCGAATAGGGAAACCTGACAAAGGGGGCCTGTCCTACTTGGCCCTGTTTGACCCTGGTTCCACTACCTCATTTGTTGGACCAGAAGGGGTTGAGATTCTCCTTAAATTGGGATATGAAGTTGAAAAAATTCCCGAATTTAATATTTGTGTCGCTAATGGAAGCTCTGGTATTGTTGATGAAAGATTCTCCATTTCAATTACCGTTGGGTACCGGTCATATGACACGAAGCTTTACGTTTTAACCAAGCTTCCATTTATGTTTCTTTTAGGGTTAGATTTTATCGTTAACACAAATATGAGTACTAATCATCGTGAAGCGACATGGTGGTTTCAAGATGACCCCGACCATAAGTTCTCGTTTCGTCAAGATGTTCAATTAGTAGAAGAGGAAACATCAAAAATATGCGGCATTAGTTCACTTGATCCCTCAGAAAGGGTGGATCTGGATAGAATAGTCAGTGAAGGTTTGCGAATTCTCCAAGATTCTCCAGGATTAACGACGCGCATTAGCCATAAGGTAGATGTTCAGGATGCCCAACCTATCAAGCAGCGCTCCTACCATTACTCACCCAAAGTACTTGAGGCAATGCACCAGGAGTTAGATCGAATGTTGGATGAAGACTTAGTGGAACCTTGCCAATCTCCATGGTCTTCCCCGGTAGTCATGGTTCGTAAGGGATCAGGTTATCGTTTTTGTATAGACTTTCGTAAGGTTAATGAAGTCACTTGTAAAGATTGCTATCCTATGCCTAATATGACATCTCTCTTAGACGGACTTCGACAGGCTAGATATCTCTCCAAGTTTGACCTCAAGCAAGCATTTTTGCAAGTGCCCCTTGCCGACGAAACTAGTAAAGACATTACTGCGTTTACAGTTCCTGGCAGAGGACTATTCAGGTTTAAAGTTATGCCCTTTGGGCTGACGAATTCACCTGCTACCTTTCAGAGGTTAGCCGATGCAATATTTGGACCCGAACTTTACCCTTACGTGGTAGTTTTTCTTGATGATATTTTGGTTTGCACACCAACTTTCAAACTGCATTTGGATATGCTAATGGAAGTGTTCAGTCGACTTAAAGCCTCAGGTTTGCGTATCAACCCGGAAAAATGTGAATTTGGCTGTAATGAAGTTAGGTACTTGGGCTATCTGGTTAATAGTGATGGCTTGAGTGTAGATCCAGATAAGGTTGGTTCCGTTACTTCGATTCCTCCTCCCACCAACGCTGGGCAGCTCAGAAGATTCCTTGGAATGGCAGGATGGTATCGCCGTTTTATTAAAGACTTCTCCACAGTTGTCTCTCCGCTAACAGCTTTGCTTAAGCGTAACGCTAAATGGATCTGGTCAGAAGAGCAGGACGCCTCTTTCAATGCTCTCAAGTCAGCACTGACTGAAGCACCGATATTAGCTAGGCCAGACTTTAAACAGCCTTTTCAATTACAGACTGACGCCAGTGATACAGGTCTTGGAGCGGTCTTGACTCAAATACAAGACGGCGAAGAAAGAGTCATCGCTTTTTGTTCTCGTACCTTAAGTTCAGCTGAAAGGAATTATACCGTAACCGAAAAGGAATGCCTCGCAGTTCTGTTTGGTATCGAGAAGAATAGGCATTACTTGGAAGGTTATCCATTCACTGTAATAACTGACCACGCCAGTCTGAAGTGGTTACTGAACTTGAAAAACCCTTCAGGTCGTTTGGCTAGATGGGCTCTTCGCTTGCAGCCTTACAACTACAAGGTGGAATATCGAAAGGGGAAACTCAACACAGTGGCCGATGCCCTATCACGAATTGCTGCAATCACAGTATTGTCTACCAGTTCCGATCCTAATTCTACTACCGATTCTGTTTCGACTTCAGGAACTTTCATAGCGACCGACGAATGGTATAATCAGAAATTTTATCGAGTCCAGAAGTCCCCAGAACTCCACCCTGGATGGTCGATAAAAGATGGACAGCTATTATACCATCGAAAGAATCCTTTGAAGGGAGAGCTAGAAGACCCCAGTGAGGAGTGGAAAGTTGTCGTTCCTAGACATTTAAGGGGAGCAGTAATATATGAAAATCATGATCTACCGCAGTCAGGCCACCTGGGGATAGATAAAACTGTTTCTAGGGTTAGTAGACTATATTATTGGCCTGGATTGTACCGAGATATAAGCCAGTATGTGAGGCAGTGTGAGTTATGCCAGAAGGTCAAACCCAATAACACGCCACCTCGTGGGTTAATGTTCCCTCGCTATAACAAGCAGCCGTGGGAAATGGTGTCAGTTGACATTATGGGTCCTTATCCTAGGAGTTCTAGAGGCAATGTGTATCTGCTGGTGTTTGTGGATTTGTTTAGTAGATGGGTGGAATTATGTCCCATCAGAAAAGCTACCTCTTCGGTTATTGTAAATAAATTGAAATCCCGCATAATATACAGATATGGCGCACCGCATAAAGTAATTTCCGACAATGCGAAGAACTTCGTCAGTAATCTTGTAACTGAAGTGGCTAAGGAGTTTGGAATCAAGAGAGAAACTACTCCTCTTTACCATTCACAGGCAAATCCGACAGAACGAGCGAATCGGAATATCAAGCAACTTATCGTAGCGTACCTGGGGAAGAAACACCAACGCTGGGACGAAAAACTAGGAGAGATCCAGTTTGCCTTAAATTCCGCCGTTCAAGATTCGACCAAGTTCAGTCCTGCCTTCTTGAATTTTGGTAGAGAACTGAGGCCTCTACATCAAGCTAACGACGATGATATCCTAGTGGCTGGCACAGACGAACATGCTGCTTGGGCCGCTAAAGTGGGCAGACTGCCTGAAGTTCATCATATAGCCGAGGAAAACTCTCTGAAGGCAAGTCTAAATCAGAGCAGTCGTTATAACTTGAGACGCCGAAAAGATCGTTTCCAACCGGGGGACCAAGTCTTAAAGATGAGGTTTCAGCTATCGTCGGCAGCTGATAAACTCGCTGCTAAACTGAACCCCAAATATGAAGGCCCTTTTACGGTTGTTTCTGTTACGGGTGGTGGATCCTGTAAACTGAGAGATGAAGATGGAAAGATAATAGGCTTATGGCATCCCTCAAAACTTAAATTATTTTATCCAACCCGACGGACTTAATCGCTGGAGGGGAGTGTGTAACGAGTATTCTTTTGTTCGCTAAATTCGTCCGTCAGGTGTCTCTACCAATCTGACCTCACTTAACTGAGGACCGTCATTCCATACGGATGTGTATAAGTGGGTTATATGGCCAAGTAATTGCCAAATTTAATTGTTTTACCATATCGTATCTTTGCGGCTCAGCGGTAAGCATCCTATTAATATTTGTAAATAAAAGTGTATATAATCTTTGTTTTATTAATTATGTATCTATGATTTTTAGTTGGTGGTGTTACGTTGATGTTACAATATATATTATGGTTATGTTTTTGGAGTTGGCATTATGTTACCGTTGATGTATAATATAAGAATACAACATTTTTCTTTGGACAATAGTTTTTTTAAAATCAATTTGGACCTTGGACCGGAAAACCCCGCAACCTGGTCACAACGTATAGTTTGTTCTTTCAAGTAAAAGAGTTAAAAGCGAATTACCTTCTCAAAGTTATGTATGTACATATATATAATAATAATAATAACACCGAATTAAAGGTAGGTAGCATAATAAATGTTTAATTGTTTTAATTTTTTACTTAAAAAAGATGTAATTATCTAATAATGCCATGTATATATTATCTATTTGTTGTGAAAAACACTACTTATATATGGAATAAACAGATATTTTTTCTTATGAATAAATAGATTAGTTTTTTTTTTTAACCAAAAAACTTTATTTATGTGAATACTATTTATTGTTTGCAAGAAAAAATCTTGTGGCTCATTAAAAACTTTGAAATTTTGTAAATTCTAATTTATGACTCTTGCGACTCAAAAGATTGCCGACCCCTGGGCTAGTAGCATCGTATCTAAACTCTGTCCTTGTTTGCTAATATGTTTTTATCTACTTAAATTCTAATAAAAATGTTTGGTGTTTGGTGAGGAGATACAGATTTATTTTAAAATAAAGGAAATGAGAAAGGTTATGTAAGAAGAAATATTAGCAAAGGAATTGTTATAAAATAATGTGTTATAGGTGCCATCAACCATACAGCTATTTTAAGGTACTTTTACAGGCCTCATATGATTTTTAACAGTTTAACTTTACAAATTTATGTTGTTGAATGCGTTAACATGATATCATAAAAAAAGATCACTGACTTTAATAATTGTTAGTTTCAATGTTTAAATTATGGTATAGGCTTTTAAATCAGCTTGTTATTAAAATAAGATTGAGATTTATTTACATAATAAAAAATATCGATTTAAAAGGAGTATGCTTATATAATTAAAATGTGACTGACTGTTTTACTTATTTTTTAACTTTTTGATAAGGAGAATTTTTTATTAAATTATTTTTTTACAGATAGAGGAGTTGGAGGCTTTGAAATAGACCTGCCAGGGCAAGCAGTCAAAGTTACATCCTCAAGCCTTACCTCTGATGAAGTGATGGAAATAGTGAAGAAAACTGGGAAAAAGGTTGACTTTATATCCGAACAAGTCAACTGAATATTCCACTCATTTTATTTTATAAAAAATAAATTATGTATTTATCATTCTGAAGCACTTACAGAGTCCTGTAATTAAACTGATAAGTCTTTCAGCTTTCATCCATTTTCTTAGACTAAATTTGATATTTCATTTATTTTATTATTGATTATATCTTTCCTTTTACGACTGTCTAAATGATTGAAATTATTGTTATTTTCATATTATGGTTTATGAGATTTTATCTTTAATTATAAAACTAAATAACATTGAGGCTTTTATTTTAAAACTAACCCTGAGACGAACTATTTATTCTTATAAACAATTAATGCCTGTGGAACTAATTAAGCTAAATATTCTCTAGGCCTACAGCTTCTGGATGAATTAATCAAATGCTAGAGAAAAGGATTCTTGAATTATAATTTCGACACGCCTAACTGAGGTTGAAACATAGTAATTTCCACAAGTAGATGTGATATATCCCCTTGTTGTTTGTTCATTTAATGTCACTTTATGCTGCTACGGCTAATCGGAGGTTAGTACAGTAGGAGCCCTAAATTTTGTGTATCCAGGTTTAATAACGGTAAGGATCTTAAAGTAGTACCTGACATATCAGGCTCAAGACCCCTGTTCCGAAGGATGGCATAATCAGGGATTTTTTTCTCCCTTTAAAAATTCCTAGGGTCACCTGCCGGGCTACGAACCCTATCTTGGGATTAGTAGGTTGTTATGCTAATAACTAGGACCACAAGTTGTCCTTATCCCCTTTTTATATATGAATATATTCCCCTGTATCCATTCTCTTTAAGCTGCTGTTTTATTCATTGTTCATAAACTCGAAAAAATAATTCAGGGTTTTTGATGTTTGATGTTGAGATCAGGCAAGTTTGGTTGGTTTTGTAGCCCGAGGCAGTTGTATTTGCAACTGACACATGCTTGATTTTAATTTTATTCTATAACTATATCCAATAAAAATTACAAACCAGTATTAGTTATTGGTAAAATGACATAAGATTATTAATCTGTAACAATAATGAATCTATTATATAAATCATCTCAGCCCTGTGAAAGTCATCAGCATGGTTGACGAAACGTTGGCGAGAAATTTATCTACACGGTCTAAACCAGAAGAAATAAACAAAGTCTTTTGTAATATTAAATCTATTTGAAAAATCTACTCTAATCTACCTTTTTAATTTGGCCATACTTTTATACCTTGTTTATACAAACAGTTGTTTTTAAAAGTCTTACCAACTCTAAATATTGTTATCAATATCAAATTGATTTCAACAAAACTACAAAGCATTAGGAAAAAAACCAATGTCATAATAAAAACAAAATCTATATATTTTAATAATCAAATATACATTAATCATTTAACTTAAATCATTATAAAATCAACAGCTGTACAAAATTATGTACTTGATCTGAGGTTACAGTCAACTTTAGAAGTTTTCTAATATGGGCCTAAGTAATCGGCCGTCTTATTATTAAATACAAACAGTAATAAAATATTTTTTTTTGGATAAAAAATGTTTACCCATGCGTTGTGTCATCCTCAACGAAATCATACGCTTCCTCACGTGTTACACACTCAACGTGGCTCACCTGAAATATAGAACAAATTAATAAATTATCAATTTGGATGTTGAAATAAACAATAATAGGATTTATAAAAAATAGTTTACTTTATTTCTGAACTTGACACCGTAGAACTTATTAGCATGCTGAAGTAATTCAGGCCTGAAAGTGGTCGTAATGAACTGAGCATCCTCTGACATTTTGTGAATCATGTCTGCAACAGCTTTCCTGTGTTGAGCATCAAGAGCCTAGAAACATTTCTTAAATTTTTTAAAATATCAAATAAATAAATAATTTTAAATATAAAAAGTTGATAGTTAAAAAATTTGAGAATGCACTAGGTAAGATCAGTAATGATAAATTAATTGGAATGAAGCATTTATTGCTCACCAATGGTTTGTTTCTATACCAAGGGTGAATGAATGTGATAAATAATCACCAAGTTGAAAATAGTGTTTGTTTGTCAGTTTCAAAAGTTGTGATACATTTAATTAGGCCTATGGCAAAATGCCCATAATATATGATTTCACACTGATAAAAGAAATATAAATATATGGGTAGGTTGAAATAATAATGAATACCTGATCGATTTCATCAAACAAATAAAACGGAGCAGGATCACATTTCTGAATAGCAAAGATAAGGGCAAGCGCGACAAGAGACTTCTGTCCTCCAGAGAGTTGATTCATCTCTCGCATCTCGCCATGGCCGGTGAAAGAGACCCTGATACCGACTCCAGAAAACTCGTCAGAATTTATTTCCTGAAAAAAGTAATTTAATTCTTACAGGCCAAAAGCATAATAAAAGAATTTTACATATTATCATGAAACATATTTTTTATTTAGTTGAGAGAGAAGTGTTAGTTTTGAAGTGTGGTCAGTTAAGAACCATTAAAATTAGAAAACTTATTTAATCACAAGCCAATGCATTCAGCCATCTTGCCCGGAAGATCAAAATGTTCATGGTGCAAGTTTAAAAATAGAGATTTGCGTGTAGAGGCATGGAACGGAAGAAGTTTAAATACAACTGGCCAGCTAAAATCAGACTCAAACGAGACTAAGGGATACAATTTAGATATTGTGGAACTGCTAGAGGGTCAGTGGCCAGGGAAAGGTTCGTTAACAGAAGGGAAGTACACTACTTGGTATGGAGGAAGCGGTCTTTAGGTCCTGAGTTTATAATTAACAAGAAGTTGTTTTCCAAATTAAGGGACGTTCATTTTTTTGGTAACAGGATATCAGAGACTATATTTCAGAGGTTTTGGTTAAAATTGTATTGATAAATATACATTCTCTTATCAATGATAGTGATGATGAAATTAAATGAGAATTTTATGATAAATTAAGTAGGTCTATGATAAACCACTGCGAAACTGTAACATTATTTCAAGAAAAGATAAGAATTACTACGAAAATTAGGGGTGACTTTTGGTCTAGTAGTGAGCATAACAAACTACTAAGCCCAAGATTGCAGGTTCTTAGCAGGGCAGGGTGCTAGGTGGCCTTAGGATTTTTTAAAGGGAGTAAAAAATACTTGGCTATGCCGTTTAAGGGATGTTAAACGAGGGTCCCAACCATGTACGATGTCAGGTGCTCGTAAAAATCCCTTTCCTAATTATCCCATGATAGGCAAAATTGCACTGTAGCATCGTCTGATTAGCCATACCAGCATAAAAGTGACTTTAAAATAAAATAAAAAAACTTCAAAAATTAGATTTTCATCATTCCTAAATAGTATGCACTAGAGTCGAAAACTGTATAAAGCCTATGTACTAGCCTAACAAGTGATATACTTTCAAATAGAAAAAAATTAACAATTAATTTCGCATTTAAATATTGATAATCTATATATATTAATGAGATGAAAATGGTTGACTGGATGATCTTATGTAAAGGAGATGGTTGGGGGGTGCAGTCAATAAGAACACCGAATAAGTGAAGTACTTATATTATGTGCCGACGTTTCGACCTACAGTGTAGGTCATCTTCAGGGTAACAGAGAAACAAACAGAACAAAAAAATATAAAAAATGTACAGTAACAATAATATGGTGACAAGTAATGTAGAAAAATAAAATAGTGACAGATATGAAGATAGAAAAAGAGCCAGATTATAATAAAATAAAGATATAGACAGATTTAAAAAATTAATGATAATGAAAAAATTAAAATAGTGAAAGTAATGAATTAAAAAAGTGACAGATATAATAAAATTAAGATAAAGCCAAATATAACAATAGTGAAAATAATGAATTAAAATAGTGACAGATATAATAAAATGGCAAAGCACAGTACACTCTAGCCGCGATCTCTAACGGCCACGCTTCCCATCATTCGCCCTGAAGATGACCTACACTGTAGGTCGAAACGTCGGCACATAATATAAGTACTTCACTTATTCGGTGTTCTTATTGACTGCACCCCCCAACCATCTCCTTTACATATATATATTAATATTTTATAATTTCCAAAGTCGTGAGGAAAATAAAAAAAATAATTTAATGAGGTATTTACGCACAGGATTATGTTCAACATGTTCATCTCCATCATTAGTCTTCATCACAAGCTGAGCATGACCTCCAGGAACAAGCTCCTTAAATACCTGCAAAGATGCAAACAACATTCAAAATAACTCTTAGAGATATATCTCTACCTACCAGCTTTTATGATTGGTTATTAATTACTTTAGAAATCATTATGACCGACTACATGCACGCACCCATACACACCCTGTATTTTTATTACCAACGGCAGTGCAGTCCTAAAGTGTAAAACAAGGTAGACAACAAAGGGACTGCACCAACAATATTTATATAAATTCATAATCTTTCAACTCCATATACACAAATCGATCCATTTGATAACTTGGTAAACTAGACTGAAGAGTTTTTTAATCAAAGGTATAAAAAAAAAACTTTATTGAAAAATATCCAATAAATCGAGTTCTGACCTGAGAGAAGAACATAGAGACTTGCTTAAACATAAACTGGATAGCCTCACACTTCCTTTGTTCCAAAACAACCATTAGCTCTTTGATCTTTTCATCACTGAAAAATTATTTCATTATAAAAACTATTAATATTAGAAAGATGAATAAAATAGAGCCAAAAACTCAAAAAGAAACACTAATATTTATTATAACGCAATAGGAAAAACCACAAAGCAAAGCCTTATGTTTCAAAATTCTACAGTAAAACACACACTTTCCGGTCGACGTTTCGCCTATTCAGGCATTATAAGGGTGTTAGCCTGTTTTGGGCTGTTGATTGTGGGATGTATTGCACCTTCTTCTTCGAGATGTGATCTATAAATCCCTTTTTTGTGTCTTGATAATGCCTGAATAGGTGAAACGTCGACCAGAAAGTGTGTGTTTTACTGGAGAATTTTGAAACATAAGGCTTTGCATTGTGGTTTTTCCAATTGCGTTATAATTAGAAAGATTAGTTTAAAAATGGTAAATAAAATAAAATAAATTAACCAGGGTTATTTTTATATCTTACTAATATTATAAATGTGAAAGTTTGTATGTTTGTCTCTCTTTCACGAAAAAACTACTGAAAAGATTTGAATGAAACTTTACAGTAATATAGTTTATAAATCAGAATAACACATAGGATATAGCAAGCACAGATTTAGCGGGGGCGCACGGGGGTACGTGCCCCCTACTGTTTATTAGGTATTGTGGAGAATCCATTATTTATAAACCAAGATGATTATTTATAAGACTCTTGTCCGGCCTGTACTAACTTATGCCTCACAGACCTGGACCATTTCCAAGCACGACGAAAGGGATCTGATGATCTTTGAAAGGAAAGTTCTACGTCGTATTATTGGACCAGTCAGGGATGCGGCTGAATGGAGAATAAGGAGGAACAAGGAGCTATATGCCATTTATGGTGAACCGGATGTGGTTGAGTTTGTGAAGTTAGGAAGGCTTGGTTGGGCAGGCCATTTGGCCAGAATGAATGAACAAGAAATCGCGAGGAGGGTACTTGAGGAGACACTACATCGAACCCGAAGAGCTGGAAGGCCCAGGCTGAGGTGGGCCGATGGTGTGGCAGCTGATGCTCGAAGCCTACTTGGGATCAGGAACTGGAAGGCGGTCGCACAAGATAGAGCCGAATGGCGGCGGCTCATTGAGGAGGCCAAAACCCACCCAGGGTTGTAGCGCCAAAGAAGAAGAAGAAGGAGAATCCATTATAGTACATAATTAAAGGCAAATCTCATGATCATAGTTGTTAAAATAACAGAAAGAACATGAGTGAAACTATTTGTTTTGATATCCTACTAATATTGTAAATGTGAAAGTTTGTATATTTGTCTCTCTTTCACACAAAAACTATCGAATGGATTTGGATGACACTTTACAGTAATATAGTTTATACATCAGAATAACACATAGGCTATAGCAAGCGCGGATTTAGGGGGGAGGGGGTGCACGAGGGCACGTGCCCCCCAGACATTTTTTTAGGTACTGTGAAGAATCCATTATAGTACATAATTAAAGGCAAATCACATGATAATAGTTGTTAAAATAACAGAAAGAACATGAGCGAAACTATTGTTTTGATATCCTACTAATATCATAAATGTAAAAGTTTGTATGTATGTTTGTTACTCATTCATGCAAAAACTACTGAAAGAATTTGGATGAAACTATTCAGTAATATAGGTTATACATCATAATAACATATAGGCTACAGGAAGGGCAGATTTAGGGGACACCTGCCCCCCCCCCAGTTTTTTGTGTTCTGTGGAGAATCCATTATAGTACATAATAAAAGGCAAATCAGGAACTTAGCATCTTTATAATTTAAGAAATAAATTTGAATAGTTCCACCCCAAAGAGTTTCCTCCTTAATATAATAGGGGTTACAAAGATTTTATGGAATCCGTCAGTTTTTATATTAGACATCTGAAATTTTGGATGTACGAGTAACTTATTGTTAAAAAAAAGAAAGTAAATTGTTTATTTAAAATGATCTATCACAAAACTTTATGTGGTAGACCAAATTCAACACGAGCGAAGCCGCGGGCAAAAGCTAGTCTTATTATATTAATTGTATTTATTCTGTTGTTATAAATTAAAAACAACAAAACAGGATACAAACCCTCTATCTAACTCTTCTTTCCTTTTCATTAATTTTTCTTTTTGGTCTGAAAAACTCATGAACTGGTCAAGAGCTTTTTTATTTACATGGCTATACTTTTTCAAGTGCCCATTCGCCTTCTCTAGTTCTTTGAATAGCTAAACCAAAAAAAGTACATTAATTATAAATTATATACAATTAAGAGAATATAATTTCTGACAACACACTAGACTAAAACTTTAAAATGGTATCACTTACACTCTTAGGGGAGTAAGACATGTACTTATTGACCATTTCCGGAGAAGGAAGTGATCCAAGCTCTTGTATTTTTGAAGTGGCTTCTTGAATCTTGGTTTGAAGCATTGCTTGCTTCGATGCCACTTTACTCAAATCCTTTGTATCAGCATCTCTCTTTTCTTGAGCTTCCTTCTCTTTCACTCTCCATTTTTCCACTTCGTCCTGTTCTGCTTTTTGCTATTTGGCAAATGGTCAAATTTAATTTTAAAAAAGTACACTATTTAAAAAAGAAAATAATACTATAATGTTATTTTTTAAGAATATAAAAGTTATTAAACAGAAAACTAAAACAATGTATAAATTAAGATTCTACCCTTATTTTATTGGTTATGTATTCAGACCATGTTAATCAATGAGATTAGTTAACCTTAAAAAGTTTTCAATGATGCCAAGATAAACTGAATAGAACATTGCAATAATTAACCTAAACAATCTGACACTAAGAGGTATTCACAAAAAAAAAATTGTGCTAGTCGTCCTAGGTGAAGCAGCTTGGAATTATTCATTAAAAGTATAGTTTAACAATTTTGAAAACAACCTTTTCCAGAAATGGAAGAGGGTTTGGAGAATTTTGGCCAGGAGAAGGGTCATTGCCTAGAAAACCAATGGGGTGCAGATAATTCAACCCCAATCTCATTGATTATTTTGAATATTTTAAGTTTTTTAATAGATGATTTTCCTAAAGGTGGGACCTTAAGACCGTCAACATAATACATGTCTTCCAAGATTTTAATATTTTTATAGCGGATTTCAGCTGTTTGACACCAATAACATCTAGGGTCTTTTGACAAGCGTCCCAGAGTTTGGTGTTCGGAGGGTCAATCTTCTGCAGTGAGTCCATGGACTGAGCCGGAAAGACAGTGACATCTGCCCCCAAACTACTTACAACTAACCTCCATACCATTCACAGAGAGCTTAATGTAAGAGTCCCACCTGCCTAAGGGTCATTACCAATGCTAGGATAAATAATACTAAAATTTGAAAACAGTCAACATAAAGCTGAGCCTAAAACACAATAACAATGACAGGTCCAAAATGAAAGGTAGCTGGATCACACCAAAAAAACAATAATGACTCTAACAGAATGCAAAAACATAACAGTATGAGCAAACTAGGTCACGATGAGGACAAAGGGTGAGCTAGGCAGAGGGGAAATGGTTTGGGTTGCCCTCTGCATGGCCGGTCCTGACATGACTTTAGCGCAAGTTGCATACTAAATTGTCATACTAGTAATTTATCCCATCCAAGTCCCATTAGCAGGTAAATTGTTAAAAACAGAAACAATGTTTATAAAATTTTATTTTTATATTTTGCTCCACATAGAATGTGGCATTAGTATTTTAAATGTTTAAAGAAAACAAATTTGATTAGCATCCTTCATAGACATTTTGTCACTGAGATAATATTCATCAAATCCTATTGTTTAATTTATTAACCTTGATTTAGGGGAAGAAAACTTTATGATAATTTAGACCGAAGCTTTTATTATATATTTAATATAAGCATTACATTTTCTTTTATCTATTCAGTTATTCTTATTGTATTACAAAATAACAAAATAAAATACATAGTCTTTATATTTCCCAAGAAACCAGGCCACGAAATAATATTGCTTTTAATTACCAACGATTATTTTATTTTTCTACAAATCTGATGATATATTTTAATTTGCTTGTCAGGTAAGTACTCAAAAAAATATACACACACTGGTAAGCGCAGCTACTAATGCAGAAAAGTTAATCAACATTTTTGATAAAATTTCTTCAATGAATTCTGCTATAAGGAAATAAGCCTTTTTTTCTCCAATAAAAATGAAGAAACAGCATTAGAGGACAAGGAATGATCAATCTAACAAAAATTAAATACCCTTTTAACTGCTTCTTGAACTTTTTTCTCACAAGCTTTGAAATCTTTATTCAGTTTCTCCAGTCTCTTTTCTATTCCACTAAGTTCTAGCCTCGAGTTGTCTAATGTTCTCTTCCGTTCCTCCACCGAGATCTCTTGTAAGGCCTAAAATAAAAACAGCTCATTAATACACTAATCTATCATCCTATTAAAAATTTATAAATAAAAGTAAAATATATAGAAATGCATTGTTTTAAGTAACATGTTTTTAGTGACATAGATAAGGAAAATAACCTGTATGAGTTCGTCTTTTCTCCTGATGAGGTTGTTTGTTAAAAGGTTTTCAAGTTTATTTTTGTCTGCTTCAAGCTTCATTCTCGTAGAGAATGCAGACTTATTTTCTTGAGTGAGCCGCCTGATATCATCATTAAGCTTGTCCATATCACGCTGGTCTGCTGCAGAGAGTTGTTCCAGCAAATCCTAGAAAAAAGTAAAATATACGGTAATGAACTACAATAGATGTTACAATAACTTCATTATAGTTGATAAATGAACCTGGTGAAGCTCAGATTCGAGACCCTGCTTGGTACTCTGCATGGCTTCGAGGTTGGATATGGCTTGCTGTAGGGACCTTTCTTTTGGACCCCTGTACCTTTCAATGCTAGCTAATTCCTCTTTCATCAGCCTGATGTCTGCCTTCAGTTTATCGAAGTATCCTCTATGGAAAAAAATTCCAATATAAATAAATGATGTAATAAAACCATTTTTTTTTTTTTAAAGATTCAATACTGTCACACTAAGGTAAAATGAAGTTAAAAAAAAAATGAGAAACGGAGTATCTTCAAGCTGAAAGAATATATATTGAGTCTAGATGAAAGGATGAGACATATTTAACAAAGCCACAACAAAGATAAAAGGAGCTGTCCATGGCGCCACAATGAATTCTATATTTAGGATATAAATAATGTTAAAATACAATCTGCAGTAGTATTATCCTGCAGTATATAACCATGTTTGACATGTTAATTGCCGGGGCGGGGGTCACCGGTGGCCACTAATTAAACAATGATAATCATAAATATTTATAAGTAATGACATTCAGTAAAGATCATAATATAATAGAATAGAACATTCTAGATATAAAGGTAGTGTTATAACTTTACTAAATTAAAAGTTGTTGCTCTTGGAAAATGGAGATTCTAGAAGGTAATTTTTGGCATATTTAGCTCTTTTATTACTGCAAAAAAAATGTAGCACAGGTCCATTGAAAATTGTTTGGTTGGCGATTAGTACTTAAGTGAAAGCATTCAGCAGGGCTTAATCTCCTGTCTGTCTCAGATTAAGACCTGAGGAAGCTTGCAATATGGCCAGCCAAACATCGGCAAAGAATTTGACTACATGGTCAAAACCAGAAGAAACACCTGCTGCATGGATTAAAAATTTAATAGGCCGAGTTTCCATTGTTCAATCAATGCTGATAAAATCAAGACAATTTAGAAATGAATGATTATGGTCAATGAAAAGTGGATTAGATCAGACAATATTGCTTAATAATGAATGTGGTTGAAGCTCTGAGAAACTTCTAAAATTGTTACAAAACCCATATTTGAGCATGTAGTACTGAGTTTTCGGGGGGATTGGTAATGATTTGTTTATCATTAGCTCATCGAACCTGGATGAACCATTTATTTGACTCTCTACTGTCAACAACTAATGCCATTGAACCAAGGTATTCAAAAAATAGGAAAGGCGTGTGTTCTTTAATGACTCAGTAAAAACTGAGAGAGCTTGATAGAAAAGTTTTCATGGACCCACCATATAGCCTGGACCTTGCTCCATCCGACAACCTTTTGTTTCTCCCTCTATAGAACTCTCTTAATAGAGTAAAGTTGCCTTAAAAAAGAGGCTTATAAAAATTGGTTGGTTCAGTTTTTCATCCAAGAAAAAGAATAAAGGAAAAAGTTCATCAATCAAAACAGCACATATAATATATTATTGATTAGTGCTAGAAATATGAATAAATAAATTTCTTTTGAATAAAATGAAAAAAAAACCTATGACTTTTTCCCCAACCCATTATTACACAGTGACAATCAATAAAAACATTTTTATATAATAGAGAGAAATAAAATAAATAACAATCTGAGAAAGAATGGCGGCAACGAAATACAATCAGCAAGATGGAATGGTGAGAAAACTGTTATCATAAAAGATCTTCATTTGGAGTGGATTAAACAGATTTCTCTTAGTAAAACTATAAAATTTTTCTCAGAAGCATTAGCAGTCAGAGAGATTAAGTTTTAACATGATACCGGTCACACATATAAATTCCTATTTTAAAAATGTCTATTATTATGTATAGGTGACCTTAAAATAAAACAAACTTCCTTTAAAAACAATACATTTTATGATAAAAAAAATATATATTTCCAGAAAAAACAACTTACTTAGCTTTACTATTTTTCGTCTCTGTCCTTTGCATGTCAGAAACAATTTGTGTAATGGAAGCTTCTGTAACAGTAAGCTGCTCACGTAGCTCGAGTAGTTGTGCATCTGCTTCACGAATTTGCTGCATTAATTCTGTTCTGTTCTTTTGGATTTCGAGCTTGGACCTGATGTTCTTGAAGTAGCCACCAGTCAGTGTACCTTTAGAAGATACCTGGAATGTAGTTAACACTTAGCGTTATAAAACTAATGTAAGGGCCATGAAATCATAGAATACTTTCATATAACTTTATCTGATACCATCAGATGAAATTTCGGTATCAAGAAAAAAAATTAAAAAATACAACAGCAATGTAAGTTGAAAGCTTAAAAAAGAATACAACAATATTTCATTTGATGTTTAATAATTAAATATTTTGATAATTTTTTGGAGACATCATTTAAAGCTTTAAATCTTCTGCAGGGTCAAACTTAAAATGAATAATTTTTCACACACACACACACAGAAATAACATTTAGCCTGATATTTCAAAATTAAAATTTCAAAGAGAACTCTTTTGCTTAAGAGATAACCAGGACCAAACATAGAGAATTCTAGAAATGAGAAGAATTGGAAATATTGATTTTTGGTAATTAATAATGATGGCTTTACCAACCTGATCACCATCAATTGTGATGCAGTCCAAGTTGTACTGTTTTGACATGTCAGTGGCCACCTCCAAATTACGACAGATTAGTGTCTTACCAAATATGTATCTCATTGCCTTTTCGAATTTAGGATCGTAAGTTAGTTTGCTTACCATTGCAATTGCATTCTGGAAATTGAAAAATTGTAAATTTGTAGAGCTATACAATGTACAGACAACAAATATTATTGTTACAAAAGAAATTTAGCAAACCTCTGAGGACGGATATCGTTGATCTTTAACATGCAAACGATTTCTCGGCATGAAAGTAACCTCACCAGGTAAATTTTGCCTGTTTATCTCTTTCAAAATCTGTGTACCAACACTGTCAGATTCCACAATATGATAAAACAGCCTAAAATAAAATTGATAATAAAGTATAGATTAAGTTATACTTGAATGATATGTTGTGAGCAGCAATATTTATTAAACACAAATATCAATTTAATTTTTGGATAAAATACTATAACCACCACACTTAAAATGTTAATTTTAAGATAAAATATCAATTATTATCTAACAATAAATCAACTAAACTTTCTTTTATGAGTATGTATAGAAGAGAACCTCAATTTTTTAAGTACAGATCATCACCATTACATTTATTTAACAAACATGAAGGAGCAACTTTTCAGAGGAAACTTTCGTTTCCTTCAAATATGTTTTTGGTAAAGAAATAAAACTAACAAATTCACAAAATCAAATTTTTCACATTCTTTAAATAAAAATGGAAGCTACGATAAATAATATTGATGAATGGACTCGGCAACATAGTCAACATAGGATAGCAACATGTTATCAAGCTTAATCTTGGCAATTAACTAATTCTAATTTACCTGTTTCCCGCTGTAACTTCAACAGCAGTATGGATAGATTTTTCACACTCAAAATTCTCGATGACTTGCCCATAATAACAATCAGCTAGGTCTTTATATGTGCCACCTCGTTGCCGAAATGTTTCAAGAACTTTCCTAACACTATCTCTACCATTGAGGATGGGCTGAAATGAAATTTTAAAAATATGTTTATTTCAGACAAGTATTCTATATAATTATAAAATAAATTAAAATAGATAATGATTTGGTTTAAAACGGTAATTATAAATGTAACACTTTATATTACTTAGAAAAAAGTAAAAGAAATAATTCAACCTTAATATCACAAGTAAAATTCAACATTTTTTTAGTAGCAAATACAGTGATACCTCGAGATACGAGTTTAATTCGTTTCGCAATCTTGCTCTTATGTCAATTTATTTGTATCTCAAAGCAATGTTCAAAGTAATTGAAATACCATTAATTCGTTTCAGCAACCCCCAATTGTTTTTGCTACGTTTTTTTGAATAAGAAAAATGTATTTATAAATGGCAAATATTGACTGGCTTTAAACGAGTCTTCCGATGAGTCGTCCGTGGAAGTGCGTGGGGTCTGATTCAGCAAATCACCCTAAATCGCTCGTGCCTTCTCGCATATATGCCCTGTGTTAAGGGATCACCTTTAAGCTGCATCTCCATCACCCAAACCATCAGCAGTTTCTCCATCTTTTCATGGATAGAGCTCCGGAGCTTAAAAAATATTGTAGCGCCCTTACCTGGCGTTATACCCTTTATCGACTCCTTTTGTTTAAGCACAGTGCATATCGTTGAAGTACTACGCCCGTACTGTCTCGCCAAGTCGGCTACTCGCACAGCTTGCTCATTTTTTTCTATGATTTCACGCTTTAATTCAATAGACATCATCTTCTTTTGAGTACTGACCTTTCCACACACTTTCTTCTGACTAATAGTTTAGAAATGTGATTAATTATGTAAATGCACAAAACGCGCAAAGCCCTAGAAAAACTTAGCAAAGATGCATCGCCAGCGAGGTAAACAAACACACTGAGGGAATAATTGGGATGATGCGCGAGACACAAGAGGCGCAGGCGCAGTAAAAAGGCGGAAGCTGGCTTTTCCTCGTATCTCAAAAGTCGCTCGTAATTCAAAACAAAACTTTGCTCGCTCGAATGCTCGTATCTCAAATAACTCGTATGTCAGGGCACTCGTATCTCGAGGTACCACTGTATATTTAATGACAACAATTCATCTTTTTTGAATACAGCATACATAGAATCATCTTTCACAATTTCAATTACCGTACCTTTCCTGCCATACTCCTGAGGGCTTGATCTGCCTTGGCCAATTCTTCCTTTAATGAAGTCATAGTATGTTGAAGCTGATTCTCCTTTCTCCATAACTCGCTGAAATTTAAAACAATCAATATCAGTATATTAAGTTATATTGTTTATTTAGTTCAATTAAAAGGGGAATATTTACTTTCTAGTACTCTGATACTGGTCTTTCATTTTCTTCTGTTCATAGTGAGCTTTATTATATTCATCGATGGCAGATCGTTGATGCTCAAGTTCAGCACTTTGCTCCTACAGTAATTGAGAGTTTTTAATTAAACAATAATGCATTTATGTTCTTTTAATTCAAATTACATAGATATATAGATAATACATACAGCTATTTTCTTTTCCAATAGAACTTGCTTTTCATTATCCTTTTTAAGATCTTCTGCAAGCCTTTCTTTATGTTCAGTCTTATCCTTTATTTGTTTTACAAGAGACCTATGAGATGAGTAAAAAAAAACAAATCAGTTACCACATATTTATATAATCAAAACATTTTTTCATTAAATTCAAGTCATTTCCCAAAATAATGATCATACGAGGGCGGACCCAAAAGTAATAGGAAACGGGCCATGGAGAGGAGACACAGTGGGAAAACTCATTGTTGAGCAAAGGGAGAGTCGACTTCAGCCATGTTTTGAGCTTCAAAATCAACTCAAAGAGGACTCTGAATTTTTATCTGATGATTTTTTTGAAAGATGATAAGTGGTGATGAATCATGATGCTATGGATACAACCCCCATGGATACAATAATAAAAGCAGCAATCAAGACAGTGGAAGACACCTAGCCCTTCTCATCCCTAGAAAGCTTGCGAAATGAAGATAAATATCAAGACAATGTTCATTTGTTTCATCGATTGCAAAGGTTTCGATCGTTTCCCCTGGTCGAACTGTCAATCAGAAACTCTACTTGGAGATTTTGAAAAGGTGGAGGGGGAGTATTTGGAAGAACTTTCTGTTTGAAAAGGGATCTTTGGCACACACGCTAAATCTTCCATCATGACAATGGGCCGGCTAATACTGCCCTCTCCGTAAAGCAGTTTTTGACGAAAAACGGCATGCAACTAATTGTCCGACCCCCTTCCTTACCAGATCTATCCCCCTCCTTTTTGTTCCTCCTAGACCCAAAAAGTGCATGAAGGGAAAGTGTTTTGCCACTGTGAAAAAGGTATAACAAAAATCACTGGAAGGCCTAAAGAACATCAGATAAGTGAATTTAAAAACTGTTTTGAACATTGGAAGGATCATTTGGGGAAGTGTGTTGTGCAATTAGAATGTTTTAAAATTTATTAAAAGGAATAACCAAAAGAATTTATTTAAATACTCTTTTTATATTTATTAATAAAAACTAACATCAATAAAAATTTAGTATTAATTGGAATAAAAATAATTAAAAAACTTACTTGAGTTCTTTTTCAATCCATTGATCCCTGTCGCCTCTTGATGTGAACTGATTACCTCTTCCTTGTTTTGCATACAATTCTTTCCTTTTTTGTTCCTTCAATGCTAACCTGAAAATAAAACACAATACCTAAGCATGGAATCTATTGGAATAAAAATAAAATTACCAGGTTACATCTAGGTAAATCCTAATGAGTAAAAATATTATTGACATTAGATTCGCATATTGCATGATTCTCAGTCTCTTTTTTTTAATCCAAGTTCAATTTAATTTCCTTTTGATTTCATTTGTTATTGTATGCGACAACATAGAAAAGTATGGGATATGTGAAATTATTTTGTAATCAGAGGAAAATTGGTATAAAAGTGGAATAAAAAAATTTTACTATAGCAAAATTGGAAAATCAGAACCAAAGCAGAAAATCTTTAGTCTCTAAAATGCCAGAACGTAACTAACCAGTCAATACAGGTGTAGCGATGCTATCAAGATTTATCAATAAATTAAATAACCGCAATTATCGATATATCGATGAACTGTATGTTGGAAGGTTATAGTGAGGTACGGGATAGTGTACTAGTGTGAAACGCTTCTGTGTATTACCTTTGTAATTGTTAGTGTAATTAAAAAGGAATAGAGTTATAAACTTAATAAAAGTGTTTAATTGAAATAATTAAACTTATTTTGCCCAACGAGGTAACATTGGTGACCCCGACGTGATAAGTAAAAAAATATTACTTAACCTTTTTTGATTTTTTTAATTTCTTAGAAGAAACTTTTTAAAATTGATACAAGATGGGAAATTCAGACGACGATAAGCCTCCTCATAAATCCGAGGTAAGCGAAGCAATTGCAACGGACAGAAGGATCCCACCGTTTTGGAAATCAGAACCTGAACTCTGGTTCATCAGGGTCGAGGCAGTTTTTTCAAGGGCCAAGATTACCAACAGTGTGACGAAATTCGAAATAATTATTCCGTTACTAGACCTCGAAATAATTAAACAGGTTTCAGATTTGGTTAAGAAACCCAGTGCTCAACCCTATGAGGACATTAAAGACAGGCTTATCTCAGTCTATGCCGAATCTGATAGTAGGCGTATACAACGATTACTAGAAGGTAAGCAACTTGGGGATGAAAGACCGTCTCAATTTTTGCGAACCATGAGAAATATTGGTGGCGATTTAGTATCGAACGAATTATTAAAAACACTGTGGTTGCGTTCTCTGCCGTCACACACTCAGGCTATACTTCTGTCTACGAATCACGAAAATTTGGACCTCCTTTCTAGTATAGCCGATAAAATCCATGAAGTCGAACCTGCTGCAAATATCTCCTGTATAGCTTCCACCTCACAAAGTAGGAATAGCTTAGAAGACAAGGTAGATGCGCTCTGGGGGTGAAGGGTAGCTACAAAGCACCCAGGGAGATAGGCATCTCTCAGTCCGATTGGTCTTGGCTTCTGAGAAATTTTTATTAGTACCAGAACCCATGCGAGGTGAAGAGCCTCGTCCTGCACGTGGTACCCCTGCACAGTGGGGAGTTCCTCCTCACTGACGAAACCCATCGGAACTAGACTGGGAAGTCGATAAACATCCCCCAATCCAGGCGGAACTGCATAGGCTATTGGATGAATGGCTGAGGGTGATTCAGTCCTACTATGCGAACTCCGGACACCTGGGCGACCTCCGGTTTCAATAAATGCCTTCCTATAGTAACAAGGCTCTGCTATAGGTGACCTTTTATTACCTTTGCTACTCGTGGGAACAAAATGAACCCAAATTATACAAATATCAAAATAAATGAGGACTCCATGGAGTCAAATACGACTGACTCGTCAGTAATTAGCCAATCGGTCTCTGAACTGATGGCTAACCTAGAACAAGAGGTCTCAGACCTCGCAGAGGAAAGGGAACCACCTGCACAGCAGCTGGCAACCACCTCTGAGATCAATATAAACAAACTTCCAGACGAAGTCTGGAAGAACATGACGCATAGCCAGAGGAAGAACTTTCTACGGCAAAAGAAAAAGGCGACTCCCACCGAAACTCAACCCTCAACATCCAAGGATGAGAGGAAGAGAGGTAGGGAGAAGCAGGAGACTCCTTCACCTTACAAAACGGTGAAGAAACCAAAAATGGACTATAGTGGAGCAGCTGCAAGCATCAAGGTTGCAGTTGCCCACACAGATTATCCTCATCAGAAACTGAAGGATGAAGATTTTCAGGGCCTTATGCTCAAGCTCCTGAAAAGAATGAGGGAGAGGAAGGTTGAACAAACCCCCGTCGGCTTCAACGGCTACTCCCTGAGAGACGGAGCACTCGTGGTGAACTGCAAGGACGAGTCCACCAGGGAGTGGTTCGTTAGTAATATTGCGGAGCTCTCCCCATGGGAGGGAGCACCGCTGAAAACCTGCGACCCCAAAGAACTTGAGGGTTTCAGGAAGATAGGCACCTTCATACCAAACCCAGTGGAAGGTATTAAGGAATGCCTACAGAATCTGCAGGTACAGAATACGGGTCTGCAGACTGAAAGATGGAAGATTCTTGGTAACAAGACCCATAAACATGGGATGTACTTTGTGGCATCCATTCCCGAATCTGTGGCCAAAGCCATTGAGGAGAAGAATGGAAGAATCTACCACGGGTTCCACAACCTACAGGTAAAATTCTTTCCAGGAAAAGACGCACCCACACCGGAAACAGCTGTGGATGATATGAAGACTGGTGAAGAGGTGGGAAAAACAACGGGTGGTGAGGGTGCGGCTGTCTCGGCGGCTGGCGTCACCGTGCCCGGATCCACTTCGGGCCAAAGTGTATCTGTCACTGCCAAGCTTGGTACCAGGCGGCAACGAACGGAGCACGGAGGCAGGAGGGATTACGGGGTGGGGCGTCAGGCCGTCGGCGCGGCCGGGCCCGTATGCCGCAAACCGTCCCCGGGCAGTGGAAAGGAGGAAACTCCACCACATCCCGGGGGTGATCCCCCCTCATCACTATGATCAAGCTGCTGCAGATAAATCTCCATCACTGCAGGGCAGCCAGTGGAACTCTGCAGCAATATGTGGTAAGTCATGGCATTGATATTATACTTATACAAGAGCCGTGGATTAACAAAAATAGCAGGATTGCAGGACTGGGCCTGAAGGGATATAGACTTATCCAAGCAAACTGCCCAGGGCCCAGAGCCTGCATCCTTGCAAAAATAGAATTAAATTGTTTTCCAATGTGGTCATTATGTTCCAGAGATTCTGTGGCAGTAATGATCAATTTAGGGGGCCAGGAAGTCATCCTGGCCTCATTGTATCTCCCATTTGAGGAACAAGTCCCAACGACCTGCCTTGAGAGTATAGTGGACTATCTCAAAAGACAGGAAACGATGGGAATTATTGGGGCGGACGCCAATGCCCATCATAACATCTGGGGCAGCAGTAACACTAACCGTAGAGGTGAGTCCCTTTTGGAATATTTGCTAGTTAATAATCTAGATATAGTTAACAAAGGTAACACACCAACCTTTGAAATTTCTAACAGACAGGAGGTCATAGACCTCACTCTGAGCTTTAAATCAACTAGAATGATAAATATTACAAACTGGCATGTCTCTAAAGACTTTTCCAGTTCTGATCATAAATATATTAGGTGGGAGCTTGAGGCTACAATCTCAAAGCCTGAAACCTATAGAAATCCCAGAAATACAAATTGGGAAGGCTTTAGGACAAATCTTAAAGACTTAATTAAAGAATGTCCCCGTTTGGCTTCTAATACCTACCAGCTGGAGTTCTTAAATGGACTACTGACTAAGGCACTTATCACTGCATTCAAGGATAACTGTAGAACAACCACTAAAGGGTCAAACTGCAATGTACCCTGGTGGAATATGCAGTTAGAGAAGTCAAGATCTAGAACCAGAATACTTTTCAATAAAGCAAAAAGGACTGGTGAATGGATCGAATACAGACACGCTCTAACTGAATATCATAACCTCATTAGGAAAGCCAAACGGAACTCATGGAGACAGTTCTGTGAAGAAATTAATAATACGAATACATGCGCTCGCATGAATAAAATACTTTCTAAGAGCAACTACTGTAATACAGTGGGCTCCTTAAAGAAACCAAATGGAGATCCCATGAACATTACAGAATCTATAACTGCTATGCTGGAATCGCACTTCCCGGGGAGCAAGCTCACAACCTCGGATACGAAGGTTTACCTCCCTGAGGATAGGTGCAAACCGGACTGGACATCAGTCCGTGAAATCTTCAATACCAGCGCCATAAAATGGGCAGTTAGAAACCTCAAGCCGTACAAAACACCAGGCTTTGACGGAATTTATCCTGCCATGCTAAAAGAGGGTCTTGAAATCATCTTAGGCAGGCTCTCCACTCTATTCCAGGGCTGTTTGGCCTTTAATTATATCCCAACAGCTTGGAGAGAAGTTAGGGTCACATTTATTCCCAAACCAGGGAAAGAAACATATGATGAACCCAAATCATATCGCCCCATTTGTCTTTCCTCATTCTTGCTGAAGACAATGGAGAAAATTCTTGATAGATATATCAGGGACAAACATCTCAGTGATGGATTAGTAATGTTGCATCAACATGCATACAGAGAGGGAAAATCTTGCGACACTGCGCTGCATGCAGTGGTGGACCAGATAGAAGATGCTCTGCAGTGGAAACAAATCGCGCTCGGAGCATTTCTAGATATAGAGGGAGCATTTGACAATACCCCTACTCATATATTAACTAATGCCCTACTAAGGCACGGCACTAGACCAAACATTGCTAATTGGGTCATTGCCATGCTAAAGAATAGGGTCATTCAAGCCAATATGGGCAATTATCACCTAAAGGTTAAAGCAGCCGCAGGCTGCCCCCAAGGAGGTGTCCTTTCCCCACTCCTATGGAACCTGGTAGTGGACGAACTACTACACCTCCTAAATGAGGCGGGTTTCCAAGCGATAGGCTATGCAGATGACATAGCAATTATAATCAAGGGCTTTGACCAACAAACTATTTCAGAGTTGATGACAATGGCACTAAGAATGGTGGTGAGATGGTGCATGAGAGTAGGATTGAACATCAATCCTAATAAAACGGTAATTGTACCTTTTACAAACAAAAGGATATTGAGGGAACTCAACCCCCCTAGGATGAAAGGGATGAGTATTCCATTCAGCAAGAAGGTTAAATACCTCGGTGTTATTATGGACAGTAAATTAAACTGGAATGAACATATCGACTATGTTACCAAGAAAGCCACAAGAATTCTGTGGACTTGTAAGAGCCTATGTGGCAACAAGTGGGGAATTAGCCCCAAGATGGCCCGTTGGATGTACACAGCAATAGTTAGACCTGTGCTAACCTATGGCTCAATAGCCTGGTGGCACAAAGCTGGTATCCAACAAAATAGATCAAGGTTGGAGAAGGTGCAGCGGCTTGGGTGCATTATGATCACTGCGGCCATGAGAACCACCCCTACCGCTTCACTGGAAACTATACTTGATTTAACTCCTCTTGACATTCTAATTGAATCAGAGGCATTGAAGACAGCCTACAGGCTAGTAAAAATAGGAGGGGTCAAAAAACCCACCAACGATTTTGGACACAGAAGTGTCTTTGATATAATCGAGCAAAATGCAGATCTAAAAAAGCATTCTGATTCAATGCTGAATAAGTATAACTTTGAAAAAAGATTTCACGTCAATATACAGGCGATTTGCAAAAGCAAGAATGATTGCTTTAATCCACCCAATGGTCTAAATGTGTATACGGATGGATCCAAAGGGGAGTTTGGTGCCGGCTCGGGATTCTGGTTTAGGGGTTGTCAGGGCATGGGTCATTACTTAGCTCTGGGCACGACACCCACTGTATTCCAAGCGGAAATATGGGCAATACTTGCAGGTGCCTTCGCTATGAAGGACCACAAGAATAAGGTAATTAACTTTCTCACTGACAGTCAGGCAGCATGCAATGCATTACAAAATGCAGTAACAAACTCCAGACTAGTGGAGGAATGCTGTCTAAGACTAGATGAACTAGCTGTACATAACAGAGTTAACATATTTTGGATCCCTGGGCACAGTAATATTCCAGGAAATGAAAGGGCCGACAAATTGGCGAAGAAAGGAGCAGTTACTGCTCCTATTGGACCTGAACCATGGTGCGGGGTCCCCCTTCCCCTGGCTAAGGATACAATTAATAAACTAGCCAAGAGGAAGATAAAAACACGTTGGGATAGAGCCAAGATAAGGCATACAAAACTTTTCATAAAGGATCCCAACGATAATCTTTCTGATAAAATCAAGAAAGAAGCTGCTCACTCGTCGAGAACCGACCTCAAAAGTATGGTTGAAACCATCACTGGGCACTGTAAACTCAGGAAACACATGCATCTCCTAGGCATTGAACAAGAACCTAGGTGCAGATGGTGCAAAGAGGAGGACGAAACCCCTTGGCACATCCTCTTTGAATGTATAGCACTAAGTCGAAAGAGGACATTTGACCTTGGCCCCGGTGGATACAAGGAACTTCAAGAACTGAGGTTTAAAGACTATTTAAAATTTCTCAGAAGTCTAGACCTATGTTAGGGATTTTTAGGACTCAAGCACAATGGGCCTCTTTAGGCCGAAGTGCATAGTAATAAGGGTCATACTTAAATAATAATAATAGATGCGCTCGCAGAGCAAGTTGCCGCTCTTGTTGCTAAAGAAAAATCTACAAAAAACAGCAGTAGGAGTAGAGACCAGCGAAAACGAAATCGGTCTTCAAGCAGAAGTGATAAAAATCTTCCAGCAGGGTGGCTTTGTTTTTATCATTTCAAATTCAAGGAGAAAGCTCGCAAATGTGCGTGCATCCTTGTGGTTGGAAAGATGGTAACAAGAAACCGGGAAACTAGTAAGCGGGCCGGAAGTGGCGTTAACCGGTACCGCCGACACCCAACGCCGCCTATTCATTAAAGATCAGCGGTCAGGACGGGTATTTCTAATAGATACAGGTGCTTCAATTTCAGTCATACCTCCGAATAAGATGCTGAAGCCGGAACCTCAAGATTTCACCTTGTATGCAGCTAACTCAACGAAAATAAATACCTACGGTGTCCGAGAACTTCAGTTGGACTTCGGATTAGGCCGAATTTTTCGTTGGGATTTTTTTATGGCTGATGTACCTAAGCCAATTATTGGTGCAGATTTTATGTACAATTACAATTTACTAGTAGACCTTAAGGGAAAGCAGTTAATTGATAAAAATTCTGGTTTAACGTCGAAAGGAAGAGTTGATACTGGAGATTTCGTTCCTGCTAGCATCTCCGCAGTACCAGGCAATCACCCTTTAGCTGAATTGCTTAAGAAATATCCGGATATAACCAGGCCCTCCGCAACCAAGAAACTGGTTAAGCATACCACTGAGCACCTCATAGAGACGACAGGAAGACCAGTCTTTGCTAAAGCACGTAGACTTCCACCTGAAAAGCACCTGCAAGTAAAAGAAGAATTTAAGCGCATGGTGGAGCAGGGGATCTGCAGACCATCTAGCAGCCAGTGGTCTAGCCCTTTACATGTGATTACCAAGAAAGATGGTTCTATCAGACCGTGCGGGGATTACCGTCGGCTGAACGCTCAAACCATACCCGACCGATATGGAGTCCCGAACCTAATGGACTTTAGGAACAATTTACATGGAAAAAAATGTTTTTCACGCCTGGATTTGGTCCGAGCATATTACCACATACCAATTAAGAAGGAAGATATCCCAAAGACTGCAATAACCACTCCTTTTGGTCTCTTTGAATTTAAAGTAATGTGTTTCGGGTTGCGTAATGCTGCCCAAACCTTTCAAAGATTCATGGATGACAAATTTAGAGACCTTCCATTCTGTTTCGTTCTTATTGATGACATCCTTGTAGCTTCAAACAACTTAGAGGAGCACCTGTTACACCTTGAAAAAGTTTTTAATCGACTTGATGAAAATGGGCTGACTTTAAGTTATGAGAAATGTGAATTCATGGTCAGTGAGGTAGATTTTTTAGGATACCACATCACCTCTGATGGAATCAAACCGCAGTTGGCTAAAGTGCAGGCTATAACGGACTACCCCCAGCCACAAGATGTGAAGTCTATGCGCCGTTTCCTCGGGATGCTAAATTTCTACAGACCTTGCATTCCAAAGGCCGCTACTGTGCAATCTCCATTAAACCGGTATTTACATGGAGCTAAGAAGAACGACAAGACTCCGATTCTCTGGAACCAGGAAAGTATCACCGCTTTCGAAGCGAGCAAAAACTGCCTGAAAGAAGCAGCTCTTTTAGCTCATCCTAAATTGGAGGCAGACTTATCTTTGGCATGCGATGCCTCGAACTACGCAATGGGCGCCGTTCTTCAACAAAGGGATGGAAAAGATTGGGTGCCTTTAGGATTTTTCTCTAAGACCCTATCCGATAGTCAGAGAACCTATTCAGCCTATGACCGGGAATTGCTTGCTATTTACTCGGCAGTCCGCCATTTCAGACCTGTTATAGAAGGAAGGCCGTTTTCAATTTGGACGGATCACAAACCTTTAATTTATGCAATGCACCAGCGTCCCGCTACTGCATCGCCTATACGAATTAGGTGGCTTAATTTTATAAGCCAATTCAGCACAGATATAAAACACGTCGAAGCAGATCAAAATTTGGTAGCAGACGCGTTATCGAGAGTGGAGGAATTAGATCTCAATAATGATATGGATAGGTTAGTTTCGCTGCAGAAGGAAGATCAGGAGATCGAAATGTTGAAAAATCAGCCGAATCTCCAACTCAAGTTACTCAATATTCCCGGATATCCTCAGCCCATAATGTGCGAAACATCGACACCCTCTGCACGAATTTATCTACCCAAGTCACTGCGAAGGGGTATGTTCAACGTGGTGCACAACCTGAGTCATCCAGGCGTGAACGCCTCGAGAAAACTAATGGTTAAAAAATACTTCTGGCCTAAAATGAACAAAGATGTTTCTGATTGGGCTAGAAGCTGCATACAATGCCAGAGTGCAAAAGTAACGAGACACACGGTGACCCAAGTCGGAACATTTGAACAAGCTGGACGGTTCGATCATGTGCATATCGATATTATTGGGCCTTTACCACCTTCCCAAGGAAAGAGGTATTGCGTCACGATGATCGACCGTTTTACGAGGTGGCCTGAGGCTGTAGCCGTTGAAGAAATCACTGCCGAAGCCGTAGCTCTCGTCTTTTACGAAGGATGGGTTTGCCGATTTGGAGTTCCATCCAAAATTACAACAGATCAAGGAAGACAGTTCGAAAGTAATCTTTTTCACAGACTCACCCAATTCCTTGGCACGCAGAAGATACGTACAACACCATATCATCCTCAAGGGAATGGATGTATAGAACGTTGGCACCGGTCTTTGAAAGCAGCATTGATTGCACACTTCGATGCGAGTAACTGGTCAAGGATATTGCCCACTGTTCTCCTCGGACTTCGCGCGACCATCAGATACGACATAAACTTCAGCGTTGCAGAAGCTGTTTACGGGCAAACACTTAGATTACCTGGAGAATATCTTTCCGTATCACCCTGCAGGTCTGACGTTCCAGAATTTGTGCAAAACCTAAAGGACTATATGTCGAGTCTACGTCCGGCTAAATTTCGAAAAAGTAATCGCAGCATTTTCCTTCATAAGAGCTTGGAAAACTGTACTCACGTATTTTTACGTGATGACAAAGTGAAGAAGTCTCTATCCCCACCGTATAATGGACCATACCCAGTTCTAAGCCGTACAGACAAGTTGTGCACCCTAAAACTTCCTAACCGAGAACTTACCGTCTCGTTGGAAAGACTAAAGCCCGCATTTTTATTATTCGACACAGAATCAGCAACAGCCTTACCACAAGGCCCTCAGATAACAAAGGATCTGCTTAGTGAGAAGAAAACTAAAGAAGAACCTAAGACAAGACCGGTTCTGAGGAGCAAGTGTAGAAGAACTGTAAAGCCTAACATCAGGTGTATGGATGCGGTTATTTAAGGGGGAGCCCTGTAGCGATGCTATCAAGATTTATCAATAAATTAAATAACCGCAATTATCGATATATCGATGAACTGTATGTTGGAAGGTTATAGTGAGGTACGGGATAGTGTACTAGTGTGAAACGCTTCTGTGTATTACCTTTGTAATTGTTAGTGTAATTAAAAAGGAATAGAGTTATAAACTTAATAAAAGTGTTTAATTGAAATAATTAAACTTATTTTGCCCAACGAGGTAACACAGGCATCATCAGAACATATACCAAAAAATGTAACTTTATGAAGATCAAATTTAGCACATCTCACTTCACTGTTGATATTACAGGCAAACAGACACATCAATGGATTGTGGATTTGCAGGTTCTGATGCATTGATTGAGATGAGACAGCAATGTTACCCCAAGACATCCAATGAAATAATTATACGTCCAAGTTGCAGAAATAGAATCTCAATGCAAATATAGATAATTAATTGTTATAAATTAGATAATTAATTGTTATGAATTAGATAATGAATTTAAGGAAGAAATAGTTGGGGGTGCAGTCAAAGAAAACACCAAAATAAGCAAAACTTATTTATTATGTGCCGACGTTTCGGCCTACAATGTAGGCCATCTTCAGGGCTACGTCGGCACATAATAAATAAGTTTTGCTTATTTTGGTGTTTTCTTTGACTGCACCCCCAACTATTTCTTCCTTATATTAGAAGATACAGTCAACCAATTCTTCTCTAACATAGATAATTAATTGATTATACATTTAAGAATTTGATTTTTTTCACTGCAGTAAAAACTTTTCAATAAACCTTGTATTAAAACAAATTTAATGGTGAATTACCATGTTATAAACCAAACATATTAATTGAAAGGTATGGTAAATAAACCAGCACACCACAATAAAATTAGTAATTAAAACCAAAATTACTCTCTAGTGCATTCTTCTTCTCTTTTCTTTTGAGCTTCATAGCGAGGTTTCAGTTCTTCCAATTCAGCTTCTCTTTGTGCTATTGTTTCATTTAGCTTGACCAACTCTTGTTCTGCTCGATGCTAAAAAATATTTTATTTCAAATACAAACATAAATATAATAAAATGGTAAAGCATATAACATACAAACAATTATACAAAGCTACCTTGCTTTTATCGTCTCCTTGAACTTCATCGGTAAGATCCTTAATGGTCAGTTCTAATTTTGTTTTATCTTTAAGTAGCTGTTGCTGTTCAATACTTAGGGTTTCCCGTTCTTCTTTGGCAACCTATTAAGTCAAATCTGAGTATACTCCATCTCATTTAGTTGGCAGTGTTTATTTTTTTAAGACTTGTTTTATATAGTTAACATCTATTGTGACTATTCACACAGAACTGTTAATAACGAGTAATTTAATCAATCTTTTCAGATTAATAAAATTTCTTATCAAATACCAACTTACATCAGTTAGTATCATACCATGCCAATAATTGGTTAATTAGAACAGAAATAACATATTGGATATGTTTACCTGAACTTCCTTTTTGGTTTCTTTTAATTTTCTGGCAGCTATTTTAGCTGAATCCTGAGCAGCTTTTAGTTCAGTTGCTAATTTTTTCTGAACTTCATCGAAGTTATTCAATCTTTGTTCTAACTGAAATATTAATAAGTTAACTTTCATCAAAATACTCACATTACTTATTCAATAGGAAGTAAAATTATTTAAACTACTACCAGATAATTAGTCATAAAAAATTGAATTTCCTTAAGCAAATAATAATATTTTTTCATTAAGTAAAATATAGTAAAAATAAATAATTTTAAAATAAAAATTTAAATTTGTCGAAGATAAAAATATCAAGCATGTTTAATTTAATATTAGCAAGTATAATAAATAAGTTAATATACCATATATTGGGAACACCGACTATTGTTTAATTGTTCTTATGAAGCAAGAGAGATGTCAACTTTTCATAATAACACTATTAAAGCAAGAATAGAACAATCTTATTCAGTAATCATCAACTGTTCCTTGGTTTTAGGACAACTACAATGACACTTATTTGAAATGAATTTAAGGAACACATTTTTTTTTTTTAAATTTCATTCTAAATATTAAACGCAATATATATTTCAGCAATATTTCAAGTTTCCAGTCTTAAGTATCCATACTGACGATGAATAGCATCGATACAGATCAATGCCAACAGTGAAAAATGGTTTCAACTTTTTCTGAAATTGTGGGAAGAATGATACTCCCAGAAACTTTTAAAAAAATATGATTTCAAAACTTCATGAGAATTTGAAAATTCAAAGGGTCTTTGGGTAAGACTTTTAATCATTTATTAAAAATATAATTCTTATTAAAATATTTATGAAAAATAATTACCTCTTCTAATTTCTTTTTCGTGTCCTTAAGTTCTCGATCATGAATGCAATATTCAAGTGATCTTCTCATTTTATCCCATTTTTGATATTCCTTCAACTCTTCTTTTTCTTCCTCCAAAGTTTTTAATCTTTCCTCGATAGTTCTTAGAAATTCATCAATTTTATCTAATTTTCCCTCAGTTTCTATAATTGTAGGATTAAATTCAAGATAAATCAAACATAAAATTAAGGAATTTTAAAATAAAAAACAAACATAAATAAAGCATTTAAATTTTGTAAAATGAATATTCATCATAATTAGAAACACTTTCAAATTTAATACTTGAGGTTATTTAAATATTCTTCAAACAACCAAAAGCCAAATATTCATAAATAAATTTTATTATGCAATATCCTTTTAATCATTAGCAAAGCCTAATTTAATTATTTAAATCATAAAATGTACCTTTCAAGATGGAAGTTGATTCTTCTTTTCTCTCATCATAAACTCTTGTTCCAGCTACTTCTCTCAGAAGTTTAAGCCTATGAGAATCAGGGGCAGTTGCAATCTGATTGATCTAAAATATTAAAAGCAACAAACATTAGCAAAACATAATTTGTCCAATATTTATAATTTATAAAAATAAATCAAAAATATTAAAACTGGAATAATAAACAATAATAGAATCAAATAATTTAATAATAGGGATAATAATCAATCAAATAATTTAAATAAATGTAATTGGAAATGTCACATCCCCAATCTTATTGATTTTCTTCGAAAATACATAATTTGGCAAAAAGAACCCTCAGTGATGGTACCACGAACGAATGGTATGAAGAAACAAACGGATGGGTTTTTTTTTTGGCAATAAAGTGCACTTGTCAATAACAATTAATTAGATTAGAAATAATTTTAATAATTTCTTCTTCTTTGTATGCTTGCAAGTCCAGCTCAACCCAGCTTTCACTTCCATAAGCAGGGGTTGGGAGGTAAACTGACTTGTATACATGCATTTTTGTACCCTTCCCAACATCCCAATAACTGATAATGAGGTAGTATTTTGGAGTTGTGCCTAATGAATTGTGATATGAGTTTATTATTTTCTTGTTATTTTCGGGAGAACTAAAATGGAATTAAACTTAAACAAATTATCTCAAATTTACATACTTTTCCCTGTTTCACAATGTAGTAGGGATTAGAACGTGAAAATCCAGCAGATTCTAAAAGGTTCATCACATCTGATCGAGGGACCATCTTTTTGTTTAAAAAATATTGATCTTTTTTGGCACCAATCACTCTTCGTAACACAATTTCTTCTTTTTCAATCTACAAAACAGAGATACAATGTATAAAAACCACTAAATTAAGAAATTGTTTTATACCTATTTTTTAATTTTATAATTGTAAAGGTAAATGATATACATACGGGGAGTCTATTGTCACTGTTATCAAATATAATTTCAACATAAGCAGTAACAACACGAGGACCAGTCCCTTCATGTAGAAGGGCTTGACGTTGTTCTGGTCGCAAATGTGAAAACTCATCACTGAGTACGAACTGGATGGCTGAAAATAAAAATTAATAAGATAAAATAGTAGGATCGATAAAAAAATGGGCTTTTACATTGGTTGATACATAAATGACATTCATACCATAGAAAAAGTTGCTTTTTCCTGAACCATTTCGACCAACTGAAAAAAGAAATATATAGATATGAAAAAGAGATGGTATAAATGTAAGGAGACATTAACCAGGAGTAACACATACCAACAACATTATGTCTTTTGTGAAAAGGCTCCACAACAGTCTGTTCCCGATAACTTTTAAAACCGTGAATAATGACCTAAATGAGACAAATCATGAATATAAAATTGTAACAAAAATATTTTGAAACAAACATTAACACTATTAAATTCTTTTGGCGCCGATTCATCAATGAAAATGAATTACCTGCTTAATAAACATGGTTTACTCTCTTTTAGTATCTTTGTAGGCTGAATTCATATAGTAAATCACCGAAAACACATATATTTCGAGAGATAAAGTGTACCATAGCAATTCAAAAGTCGCTCTATCAATAACAACAAACCTTCCCACAAAACATATAACCTTTAGCGTCAACAACAAAGTGTACCAAGGAGGGCATTCTAACCATTAAGACAGTAATACAGTTAATTATTAATTAAACCATTCTATTAAATCTTATTGCATTAATTTTTCTTTAATATTTCTTTTACTGGAAGTATAGAAAGTAATTTTATTAATTGTATTATTATTAAAATGCTACTTCTGAGTATAACCATATTTAGTAGCCGCCATTTACAGTTGTATAGACCTTTTCTGGATGCAACGAGTAGTTGCTTCGTATTTTTTCGTAATTGTTGCTGGAGGATTCATTTATTTAAAAAAGTAATGTGAAACAATTAATAAGGTACAGAAAAAATGAGTTTTTGCGAATATCGTAAATTTATATATCTCCTTACTTCTCTCACTTATAAGACGGTTTATAACAAATAATAACTAATAACATCCACCCTCCTTAGCTTAGAAACTTGCTAAGCTATTTAAGGTAAATACAATTATGAAGGTGTTTTTAAAGTAATGCAATAAAATCAACAGAGTCACAATGAATTTTGTATCACCTGTTTGTAATTGCAATAAACCTTTTTTTACAGAAATCTCTAAGGAATTCTATGAGACAAGCTTGGTTAATGATCAACTCGTAAAGTTTAAAAAGTAATGGCGAGGAAAGGACAGGCAGTTTTCCAATTAGAGATAAATTCAGATGAAGAATGGAAGCTGCTTCTGGCTAAGCCAGGATTAATTGGTAAGTTGTTCGGAAAACGTAATCCATTTTTATATTTAGTTAACAGTATGCATTGAATCATTCATTATTCATTATGATCGATATTTCTATTTCTTTCTAACATCTTCAGTCCTTTAGAACTACGATTGACCCTTCTTAACTTCCCGTTTCGACCCATCTTCTTGGTCCACCGTACAACCTGACATCCACAACCACCGTATTGTTTAACTAACTTTTCTTACCATTATAACAGATTATAATAGATATGTATATATATAATATATATTCGTTTTCACACCTTTTTTTCTCCAATCGTCCATAAATTTTGTTAGGTATCTTACTGTCTCACACATTTATCTGCCTCTCTTGCCATAATGTTGAAGCCCATCTCTCGCGACCATAACCCCCGAAAGGACATTTTATCTAAAAGAATTTCTCGATCTCCGTTTTCCCAAGGTATCCTTATCCATAAAGTAAGGGTATGAATTTCTTGGGACATAAAATTCTAACAGTATTCCTGGAATTAATTAATTTTATCTTATTGCTTCGATAATTTCGAACTATTCGTGATTAATTTAAATAAATAGTTGAAATAAAAACACTACTGGCTCATTAATTTTGTTACAGTAAATGACGTCTACTCTGAGTGGTGTGGTCCATGTACATCGATGATGAGCACAATTAAAAAAACCAAAGTTGAAGTTAATAGTGATTATCTAATTTTTACAATGGTATAATGCATTTAAACCTCTTTATAGTTTGTATTATCTCTGTCAAATTAACAGAAGGTTTTAAGCAGGAACCTTACATAAGTTCTCAAATCCACCTTTAATTGTGGTTAATTTCGTATTTAATTTCCTTACTATAATCGTGGTATGAATTTGGGAATATAAGCTTATTATATATTATACTTTTTAAAATATATTTTTGTCTCCAAAGGGTGTATTTATTTTTAAAATTTACAGTAATAGTTTATGTTTCAATTTTTACTTATTACTAATATCAATTTTTCTATGATAGACGGATAAAACCGCTTCAATGATTTGGCTATACTAGGTAGATTAAATATAAAAGGTATTACTGTTATGATTATTGTAGTTAATTATTTTGTATTGCTATTGTTTCATATAAAAATTAATGTTTTTGTGGAATCTTCATGCCAATAGATAGAAATTTTACTAAAACGGAATTAGATAAAGTATGATGGTGAGTGAAAGTTTGTGGAACACGCGCAAGATTTTTTTTTTAGTTACGTCTGCTTTATCATTTTTAGGCTAATGCAGATAAAATCGAAGATTTAGAACGGTTCAGAGGAACCGCAGAACCTACCTGGGTTTTAATAGCTGTAAGTAGATTTATTTATAGCACTTTATTAAGAAATAAATTATTAATTATCAATTCATTTATTGTTTTATTTGCTCGTAGTCCTATCAACTGTTGAGGGTGGTGTATGGGTGCAATGCTCCTATGCTAATGGGAATCATAATGAAAGAGTTTCAACATGAGCTCGCCTGCATTGAAGGAACTTCTATAAGAATAGTAGTAATTACTCCATCTATATTAATTAGTAGACCTCATTAAAGGTTGTATAAAATATTAAAAATTATATCCACTATTAAAAATTACTTGTATGAAATAGAAGGCATTAACCTTCAACTTATTAATATCAAAATTTCAATTTTAAATAAAGAGAAGCCTCAAACAGCTTACACCCGAAGAAGAAATGAAGTTGTCCGAAAAACGGAGGAAAAAAATGATAGAAGAAAATGAAAAGAAAAAAGACGTTGGTAAGCTATTTTGAAATGGTTATTTTTATGAGTTATAATCAATGGTCATAACACCAATATTTACATACCAGGAGTTAAATTATATTCATTGTTTATTTGTTAATTTATCTATGAATGAAAGATATATGGAGGCACATACCCTCACCACAGTCCATATGGCCAAAAAACACGAACAGCAGATTTATTTAGTGGTCGATTGCTTGTTTATATGCCAGTTTCTTCTTTATTACCCCACTTTAAGAATACGCTAAAAGGGCTAGTATAATTGTTGTTTCGTTACTGAATGAGAAGCGGGAAAGGATAGAGCAAAGGAACATCGATTCAGCACAGTACTTCTTTGGCCTACAACCGCCTACTGAATAAAACGGCTGAGAAAAAAGAGTAGAGTTATTTGAAAAAAGGACGCCTGCCACCTTCACCTTTTTTTTAAGTATTCCCGTGACCTCATAACATGCCATATCATTTATTCATTTTATTTGTTCCTTGGTTTAAAACAAGTGAAACATCCAAGTCAGTTGAAGAGGGGCCAAAGAGGTTGCCAACCGATCGTATTACAAAGTATTTTTTTCGTGGAAGAAAGTAGTCCGGGTAGAGGTCAATGAACTTCTCTTAAAATTGGGAAAAAGCTCATTAAGTAGTCAACGTTTCGACCTATTTTGTAGGTCTTCTTCAGGGCTATATGCAAAATACAGACAATCGAGAATTAAAAAGTTGTACAAAAATATTTTAAACATTGTAAATATAAATAAACAAAAGTACGGTGAATACAGGCAATTGAAAATAAAAATGATAAAAATGCACTGCATGTTAAATATAAAGGTTAAAATAATTTCTGGACAGATAATTTCAATTTCTGTTTTAGTTTGGAGACTTATGGACTTTTCGTTGGAATTTTTTCCACGGTCTTAAGATTTTTTTATTTTATTTCACTTGTGCACATATCAAAGATATCATTATTTATCTTATTTCAACATTTCCATTGGAAAATATTATTAAAAAGATAAATTACTGTTTACCATTGATAACAATAAGATAGAAAATGAATTTTAACTATTAAGGGATTAGATGGTTTAAAAAATATAAATGTTTTTCTATGTACATACGAGTCAATACATAGATATTAAAAAAAAAGATAGTGGTAAAAAACCTGTACTACTACAACCCATGAAGGGTTTCCTGTTCAGTACATGGTGAGGGCTACTCGGTTTCCAGCATAGGCGGATCCAGGGAGGGGGCACGGGGGCAGGTGCCTTGTGGACTTGGTGTTTTGTGTACTGTGGAGAATCCATTACTATACATACTTGTAGGTAAATCATATGATGATAGTTGTTAAAATAACAGAAATAATATGAGTGAAACTATTGTTTAGATATTTTAATAAACCTTTCTATAAATACTACTAGTGTATTTCTAAGTTACTGTTGATTTTTTTGCCCGTCTGCCCGTTGTGCCCTCCCCAGAACAAAATCCTGGACCCACACTTGGTTTCCAGGGTAACGGTTGTGCAGAAAATTGAGATTTTCCTGTGATCACGTTCGACCATCAGATTTTTCCCCACTGTATAGAGGCTGGACAACTCTATGTGACTCGTGGGCCCCACAACATTTTTTTTGTGGTTCATTCATCTGTGGTTGTTAGCAGATTAAATATTTTATCTGTCACAACTGGATTTGACCTGGGACCTTCACCCAGGTTTAGTGCAATTAAATTAAGTATTGGTAATTGAGTAAGCTACGATTTAATTAGTTAAAACAGTTACTCCAACAAATACTCCAGTTATTGATTTATAATTCCAGAGCTACAGTGGGATAAAATCCGACATCGTTACTTTGAACGTATAGCACGCTACATCACCAACTTCACAGTCGTGGCGTTCTTCCCTCACACTGTAGAAACGATAGAAGGAGGGAAGGAAGTATGTCCGCCTTCTAACAGACTTATGGGCCAATATGACGTGGCTCATACGACTGTCAGGGATCAATTGGAGGTTCAACTGACAAAGGAAACGATACCCAAAGTAATAATTAATAAAAAATAACATAATATATCCAATTTAATATTATATTATACTATTTATAATTACTACATGTACCCTTTATATACTATATGATAGTATAGTCACTAAATTTATTTCAGCATTACTGAAATTTGTAGTACTAGGTGCTTTTCGACTGTGTTATGAAAGGAATTTTTCTTAAATTGCAATTAATTAAATCTCTGCTTGCTGGGTTCGGCAAGGTCCGCAGGTTATTCTTTCCACTTTCATTTATTGCAAATTCTAATATATAAATATTTTCAGCTATTTTACAATTCTGGAGTCCTACTTCCTAAAATTCTTCTGAGAAGCCTTGAGAAAAGACCGGTCATTGCTACGCTGCTACAAGAGTTCGAATCCAAAGATCAGGATTTGAGGACACCATCCATGGTGAGGCTAGAGGCCATCGAACACCTCGATGAAATCGAGACAAAAGTCGCAAACCTAGCGTACGGCGAAAGCATGAATCCGCTGGACCCAAGTCCTGGCTCGTAGGCTATTTTCTCATTCATAGCTATATCTCATTCATAAAAACAAAATAAAATAAATTTTGGTTAAAGGAAATGTCAACACGAAAAAAAAATCATTTCGAGTTGACGTTTCCTCCACATATCTCCGATAGTGTCCTCGACCTATTCCGTTATTCTGCTGCTTAAAATTAACGAAAGTTGCTCAGTGATAGAGTGCTGAGCTGTCATGCCGAAGTTCTTGGGCTCGAATCCCACTGCTGTCAATACTTTTATTTAATCTGGTAGCAACCGGAGATGGATCCTATCTGACCCAGCCTCTATAATGTGGATACCCAAAATAAGGAGGGAAATCTGGCAGTTGAGCGATCCAAGACAAATCACCTCCCTATGCAACCGTTGTTTAAGAAACAGTACAGTTTTTCACTGGTTGTTTGTGTCTGTGTGTATATGCTAGATTAGTTATACGTTTCTGATGAAAGCATCTAGAAGAGATTAGACCATTTTGTCACGTTAGAGACGGAATCTTTGGTAAATTTTATAACTTTGTTTAACTATCAAATAAATGTAATTGGATCACTTTTAAATAGCCTAGCTATTTAAAAGTGAAATAGAAAATCTCAGTTTGAAACGGGTGCTTTCTGCCTTGAAGATTTACTTTCGATAGCATTCGTGAATGTTATTTTTAAATATAAAGGTGGTTGTATAAAAATGATGTTAATTAAAAAAAAATAAATAATGTTTTTTTAAAATTAAACTTCAGAGCCTGCGCGGAATTTATGTTCTACACCCCCAATGGTACAGCTGTGCCGCCATTTTGGACCCCAAGGGAGCACGTATCCAAGTCGTCAGCCATTGAGATCCTTTTCCCGGCAATCGTTGGAGCATTGGAAGTGAAAATGGACCCTCTTCCTCCTCCATCTGTAACAATGATAATGTTTATATTTTTATCATATACTTAAATAAGCTGGACAAATCAATTATTAGCATCTGTGGAAATTTATGTTGGAGGCATGATTATTTAAATTTTTTTTTTTAGTACGTCGCGATTTTCGAAGCTCGCAGAGCTAGAGAAGTTTTGGATGCAGCTGCTCAATTCGCATCTAATGTAATGCATGTCGGATTCTTCGATTCAGAAGACCCTGATGAGGCAGAAAGAGTATGCCAAACGATTCACGAATATGAAAGGTTACCGAAAGTTCAAAGAATGTGAGTTATACAGCTGGTATCAGATGTACTATTTTTAGAGCTGTAAGGGTATGTTTTAATGAGAAAATAATGTGCTTGTAATCATTAAATATACGGTAAAAGTTAAAGATTGGATTGCTATTGCTGCGATTGCTATTTTATTACAAAGTGTGAACTCGAAGAAAATGAAGAGTAAGTTTTCACGAGCATATTGATAGTATATTTCCGAAATGGTGGAATAAAAAAAATATTTAATAAGTTATACAGCCTGAAAAACCAGAGTGGTTACTTCAAGCAGATGAAGGAAGAACTCAATAATCTTCGGATCTCCTGTACAGAGAGGGATTTAGGGACCGACTCAAAAAAATCAGGATTATTTTGGAGGTGGGAACGAGGCGTGGACATTAGTGGAGTAGAAAATAATGCAACATTCGGAGAGAATGAAGGATTATTGGAGTTGAAGAAAGAATGAGCTAGAAGAAAGCTGAAATCTGCTTGGTCCTTTGTTGCGAGGCTCGCAAAAAAAAAAAATTAAATAAAACCAACGTATAATATTGTTATGGTAAGTTTAATGCTATATATTAAATTTATTCTAAAACAAATCAGGGATGAAATAGATGTTCACCAATAACAATAGTTTGTTGCTCCCTAAAAAATCAGCAATATAAAGGTCGGTGCAGATAAACCATTACGGCGCTGTAGTTAAACCATATCGCACTTGTATAAACTTAGTACACGTTAGAAACCCCTTTTTAATATAATATAGAGAGTTAAGCAAAAAAGTAAACAGAAGGATGACGTTTGCTATAAGTTTAATTATCAGTATATATTTTTTATTTCTAAATTGTAAATAATTAATATGTGAATGTTTTTATGTATGTATGTGTGAAATTATGCCACACTTATTATGATACTATTAGTCATATTATTAGATATTCTTACCTACTTTATTATTTTTCCATTAGCCAATTTCTGTTTATTGTAATTTTTTATTCTACTATTTTTTTTTTCGTCTTATATATATATATATATATATATATATATATATATATATATATATATATATATATACATTTATTTTTTGAACGTACGGTTTAGTTCATATTTAATTGTAGTATTCCAATAATGTAGCCGTTTGGTCAGAAATATTTCTATTAATTTCTGTACAATAATGTTATTCTTAAGGGACCTGGTCCCAGGATAAAATTATTTTTCTATTCTATTCTATCATTTTAAATTGATGGTGGGATCTCATTTCTAGTGGTTTGAAAATGGTACTGGCTCTTGAAAGAACATCGAGCGACCCAATGTTGATTTTGGCTTCGATGGGACCTCTCTACATCTCGCCAGACACAAAACAGGGATTGAAAGAGGTTGGTGATAACATTTATATGATATGCTACCAAGAATAGGTTCAACTTCAGTATATATATATTTTTTTAAATAAAAAATATTTAAATAATTAAAAAGAACCATAAATAAAATATATATATATGTGTGTATAAAACACTGATACATAACAACTCCTGTTCTGACTAGGCAATCTTTTGTTCAGGTCGAAACATTCTTCCCGCCACTGATCGATGAAGTTGCAGAGCCTGACCCTTGGGGCCCTCCACCAGAAGATGGAGGTGTAAAGGAAGAGGAAGAAGAAGAAATGGAGGAGGAAGGTTCTGAAGAGCTTAGTGAAGAAATGGACGTGGATGATGATGACCACAAAAAATGGAGTAGTATAGAACCAATGAATACTGATATGGTGGCAGAAGAAGTTAGCCATTCATTAACTGATGTGGCGGAAGAAGAGGAAAGAGAACACGAAGAAAAAGATAATAAAAGTGAATGACGATTTAAAAATGAAATATAATTATACATATATATGTGAGTGATTCTGTTTTAACTGCTACTTTTCAGAATAATTTTTTTAATTCTACAATTATACTTTTTTATGCATATTATTATTGCATTGTATTGTAAAAATGAAAGTCCGATAGGATTTCTTTACAACTTAAAAATATCGAAGAATATAAGATAATAACCGTATTTCAAATTTACCGTGCCACGGTACAGACATAAAATAACTTTTGCAGTTATCTTCAGAAAAATTATATTATAAAACTAGCTGGGATAACCGTCTTCGCTCAGGGAGTTGATATGAGATTGTTTGGTAGTTAGAATAAAAGAATAAACTTTAAAATATATGAGATATAATTTTTTTTATTGAAAATATATTCTAACTAAAATACATCTATTTACAATAAAAACTAGTTTATAAACGACATTTTTCGTTTTGTTATTCGGAGCATATATGTATAAATTTTTCGAAAGCAAGTTACGTACAGTAAACAATGAGGAAAGCAGGAGTCTTTGAGGTTGATATCGCCGACAATATTATTTTTAGTGGCTAAAATTGCCCTCTGAAATAGCCACTACGGATTGATATAGTTATGAACAATGTTTGTATAAATTTGGTCGATATGTTTTTTTTTTTAAGCATGGATTGATTTCGTTTGCTGGATATTGATGTCGACTTAGAGATAACTGGAAGTATTTGTCGAAAATCTCCTGATAGTGTGAGTAGAGCTCCTCCTATGACTTCAGAGTTTCCTCGCAAGTCTTGTAATGTTTCTACAGACACTTCCAGTTTTCCAAAGGTCAACAACATCTGACGAAATCAATACATACTTAAAAAATTCATGTCTCTGGCAACACATACAAATACTGCGACTAACAAAAAATATGAGAGTTGATCTATCGAAAGACGAAATAACAGCACATTTTGTCAAGAACTTCTACAACCAGGCGAAGGCGCATATCCTACCGACCAGACGACCGGCCTCATTGAACTCAACAGTGATTTCTGCAACATAGCCACTGCTGGAAAAGCCACAATGTTCCAGAATGTCACACAATGGAATTCCCGAACATTCCAGACTATTCCAAAATGTTCTGGAACGTGTGAACCCACGATCTTACTTTATATACCCCGTCTTCGAATGGTCCACAATGTTCTAGAATATTCCACAACATTCTGGAATATCCAAAAAGGATCTGAGATGTTCTCTAACATTCTAGAATGTTGTAGAATACTCTCGAATGTTCTGGATTTTTTTAGAAATTTCTAGTTGAAACTTTATATCTTCAAAAGCATGCACTAGAGGTAAAAACGGGAACCTTCTTCATGGACGGGAGATAGAGGGCTACCACACCAGGCAACTCCCTTGATCGTACCGGGACTCAGAAATGAGTTTTAGCGGCACGCGCATAGTACACTTTCTTTTATAAAATATATTGATTATATTCCGACTAAAATCCAACATTATATTTTACGAAAAATAAATTGATTTATACATAGTTTTTGGTATTCATCACAATATTTTTTTCAATCTTAAGCTTCTATGTTGTGACACAATCTGATTTTTTGCTGAATAATTACTAGCTAAATTCTGTTAAAGTTTATACAGAGATATAAACAGCTTTGGCGATTTTTCAACTTCTTGCGAGGATTATTTGAGTGGATGTAGCATATGTCTTGTGAAAAAAATGTTTTGCCAACTTGGGGGCCTACTTTTTTACCTTTTAGCAGCTTGCCAACCTTAGATTTAGGTTATGTGGAATCAGGCTTGTTCATGTTTAAACGTTATAATTTTTTAGGTAATTTGTTAATTTTAATTCGGAAAATCTTATCGTTTAATAATCTTTTGTTATCTTTGAAACATTTGCGAAGATTTTTTTGTATTTGGTTTTTCCCTCATCTAGCTTGCTTCGATTCCAAATTATTATTTTAATTATGTTGAGTTTTTCCAATTCGACTATTTCTTTTTATCTTGCACATGATTATTTGTTTCATTTATTTTGTTGTTTACCAAGAAATATATTTTCTGAAACTGATAATTGTTGAATTAGTTTATGTTTTCCTTCTCTAACCATCTGATAAAGTAATGTAAAGAAAGATATAAATATATATCTATATCTACCACAATCCTGCAGTAAATAAAATAAAATAAATGTAGAACCATTACTTGATAAATATAGATCTCGCCAACTAATCTATATTGTGGTTTGTAAGGTTCTTGAGTTGTGACTCTGTCATCTAGGAGTCTGAAGCTGGCCCAACAATTTTTTAAAGAATTTAAAAAAAAAAAGTTATGTGAATACCTCCATTAAAGGAATTCGTGAGCTCCTTAAGCGAGTGATTCAGACAAATCTTGACATTTAGTACCTACAATCCTATAGCTTGATTAAAAATCGCTTCAGGAAACCAAAAACATTTTTCATCCTAATAATAAATCGGATTATTAAAATACCGTCGTTACAATGATAAAAAACTATGTTCAGTTTTTGTGATTTTTAATGTTTTGGTTTCATATTGTTGACATCACAGGCACTCTTTAAATCAATTCGCATTAATCTCCAGAGGCAGTGAAAAAGACCTATATTTCTACTGAAGGTCAATGTACACTGAAGGAATACATGAGGCGTTCAGGATCAAAAGGATTCTTTTCTTTAATATTATTTAATCTTATAGCATACATACAGCTGACATCACAATCCATCCAACCACAGTCCTCACTACGTACGCTGATGAAATGTGTGTTATCAGTAAATAAGGATCCATTTATGGCATCCCAATCTCTTCAATCCCATATGTCAAACCTTCAAGAATGGTCTCAAAATTGGAGAATTAAAATAAATCCTAACAAATCCCACCAAATTACCTTCACTCTTCGTCGTAAACCTACGAATTCCTGCCCTACTGTATCCTTTAATAACATTCCACTGATCCCTGTCGTACAGATACGTTACCTAGGACTCCATCTGGACAAACGTCTCACTTGGAATCATCATACAATACTGAAAAGACAAGAAACTGCTCGACGTTTTCGCCTACTTCAACATTTACTGGACAAACGTTCAAAGCTCCCAATTAATTACAAAAGACTCATTTACATGACAGTTATCAGACCTATTTGGACATACGGAGTTGAGCTTTGGGGCTCTACTAAACCATCCAATTCATCTCGTATACAATTCTTACAATCCAAAATCCTTCGTAAAATCCCCAATGCTCCTTATTATGTCACAAACAAACTCATCCATCATGATCTTAATATCCCATATGTTGCTGATTTGGCCCAAACTAGATACCTATCCTTCCATGAAAAGCTCCGTACACACTTGAATCCGCTAGTTTCTCAACTTGCTTCCCATAATATTCCTGATAACCTTCCGGGACGTCTGAAAAGAAGATGGCCTCGAGACCTTCTACTATAGAACTTCATTGGAGTGTTATCAATGGATAGTTTCTCCACAAGTGTTGTTTTTTTTCATGTCCTTTGTTCATACAGCAGATTTACTAGATGTAATATAATTATAGTTGTGAATATCAATAAATTATTCTAAAAAAAAATAATCTTATAGCGTCTAAATTAAATAAAAAATGTAATGAGAACGAGACTCAACAGATGAGGTGTTTTGAAGCGGGCTAAAACCATGAAAAGTAAGGTTTCGTCTTAAACGAAATTGCTCGATTAAAATAGAGTAAATGTAAAAAAGTAAATTTTTGAGATTTTGGCGCTATCCCCTTTTGATCCAGGACATCCCAGATTGAGCACTCAAAAAACTAGAAGATGGCCACGAATTATGGCGTGTAGGCTAATATATTATCGATAGTTACAACTGTTATTAAAGTATATTGAAAAGTGAGGATATAGTAAATACATAATTTTCTCATGAATACAATGTTATATTACATATAGTAGACTTTCTTGAATGTTGAAGATTATTTAAAACAGTAATATTATTTAAATATTACATTCGTTATTTGTTCAGTGAAGGAGCTTATCATAATCGATTTGTTGCCAGTTGTCATTTGCCACGAGCCAAACTGAACCCGATGGAGCTTCCTTCAAGGCATGAATTAGGCAAGCTGCCACGCTATCTGGCCTGAAATGATGGTAAGCAAAATATTATAAATTATTTAATATATTGTTAGTTATTAACGGTGTAATTTGTGTGTGGATTTGAGGATCAAAAAGTAGAAGATTAATTTGAAGTTATTTACGTACTTTTGTTTATACATTTCCTTAAAGCGTTTCTGTGCTACCGATTGTAGCTCTGGATACAAAGTACAGTTTTCAGCCAGTTGTTGAGTTATAGGTGTATCAGTCAAGCTTGGAGCAATCGCCATGATTCTTATTCCTTTTGAAACAGCTGTTAAAGAAGACTGGAAAAGATGCAACAGAGACAAGAAATTAATAGCCTATTATATAGCTAAGAAATAAGACCCATGAGCTAGGGCATTTCAGTTATTTATATTGCTAACTGAAATCGTGAGACGCTGCAAATTATCAGTGATTTGTTATTTCCAAATAATGCATTTCATAATTATCTGGTGTGCCCGTTCACATAATTTTGCTTTTGCTTATCGCTTTAAATTAAAGTCCGAACAGTTAGATTATATTTGAAATGAGCAACATAAATTGCTGTTATTTAATTTTATTAAAAAAACTTAACAATCAAATGATTAAACTTTTCTATAATTATTGGTCAGCTGTTTTGAATTTTAAATATTTTTATTTTAAAGAGAAAGGATATCCCCCGGCCGGGATTCGAACCCGGAACCTCTGTCTCTCCGTGACAGCGCTCCAACCAATTGAGCCACCAGGGTCGCTTGCGACAGACAAATCCTTTCTCTTATCTGATCCCATGTCCCTGTCACGGAGAGACAGAGGTTCCGGGTTCGAATCCCGGCCGGGGGATATCCTTTCTCTTTAAAATAAAAATATTTAAAATTCAAAACAGCTGACCAATAATTATAAAAAATTATGAATAGTGATATGGCGTAAGTCAACAAGATCCAAAAAAATTAAAAGTAATGTTCAAAGAACATTCGTTCTAGTGTTTATATCGCAAAAATATGCGAGAACACGGGGACATGGGATCAGATAAGAGAAAGAAACTGCAGGCGACCCTGGTGACTCAATTGGTTGGAGCGATGTCACGGAGAGACAGAGGTTCCGGATTCGAATCCCGGCCGGGGGCATATCTTTTATCTTTAAAATAAAAATATTTCAAATGATTAAACCAAACGGAACCAGTTTCTATAAATACTGGTGAGCACTATTACTGCTTAAAATTATAATTTTTAATTTCCTAATGTCACGGGAAACAGAGATATTAATAAAACTACTCGGGACCTGTGGGATACCAGAGTAAAAAGAAAAAGGAGAGCAAGAAGAGGCAAAACTGGAGGACATTCTTCGTCGGAAAAAAGATATGAGGTTCGAGAGTCGAACTTAGATAAAGAAGTGAAAGATCGATTGGTGAATCTAAACGATTCTCAAACCCATTTAAACGCGCACAAAAATTGCAGCAAAATTAGTCCAGTCGTTGAGGATGAGTTTAGTGATGTACTCCTGAACAGAAGAATTATGTGACGATTGAGCACGACTGAACTTGTATTTAAGCAATCTTGAAGACTGCATTTTCAGTAAACTAATAATCCAAAACAGCTCCAACTTCTGTTCTAACTTCTAAGCTTGTTCTGTTCTAACTTATTTTTTTCTGTTTTACAGCAATTTTTTATCATTACACAATGGACTCGAACTAATCCTTACTGAATGAGATCAAACCCAATACACATTTTTGAAGATATTATCTTTTCATTGATTTTTTTTATTTTTATGGAACCTTCTGGAATCTGTGCGATAGAATACTTATGTAACCAAAATAGAATGTTGGTATGATCGTTCTAGAACTGCTCGATTAATCGACGACGGTCAACAATATCGGCCAATGTGTAAACAAATAACCAAATTTACATTTGACTAATCACTGAGACAAAAACAAAATATGAAATAAGGAATACGTTATTATATGTAAGTTATCTATTACTACTTCATGTAGTTATAAACTATTTTCATGTAGATGTGATTATAACAGAATAACCTACCCCTAAAGATCTTACAAAGTAATTGACACCTCCTTTAGTTGCAGCATAGATAGGATATGCCGAATCTTTGAGAATCCCGGCCAAAGAGGTCGTTGCCACTATCACACCACCTTCTTTCAAGTACTTTAATCCAAGAAGTGAACCTCTAATGGTTCCGCACTGGAACAGGATTTTAAAAAATGATAATATTGTTTACGAAATTACTCTGGAATATATTTTATTTATCAGACAGTTTATTTAATTTCAAATATCTGTTAATATATTAAAAAATATATTTTAATTCTTTTAAAAGTGAATTTCATTATTTATCATTGATTAATAGCTATGAAGATTGTACGATTATAGATAATGTGACGTACGTTCCAGATTTTGTTTTGTTCTGGCAGAAGTTGAGAAAAATATTAAATAGAGATATTCTTACAAGATTGACATCAACTTCTTTTTCCCATGATTTCGGATGATCATAGAGGATACCAGCATTGTTTACAACGATGTCCAATTGACCAAACTCTGATATTACTTTTCTGAAGGACTCTGAAACGTTAGATAAACCTCTGCTTAAGCTTAAAATAAATGATATACAATTCTAAAAGAGGTAAACTTTTATCATATGTTTCGAATAGAATATCGCAAATCATTAAAAATAACGCGAACAATCGAGGAAGGAAGAAAGAGGAAAGATGGTTAGACATTCTTTTAAGATTAATTCTATTCGCATACTAATCTTCACCCCTCTAACAAAGTTTGAAGGAGTGTAAAGGTGATAAAAAAAAGAAAAGTTCAAAATGAATTAAATGAAAACCTTAAAAAAAAATTGATAATTGGAACAGAAACATTAAAATGAAGAAGGAATAATGAATTCCTAAATCCAACGAGAGCAATTTTACTTTAATTTAATTGTTTGTTCATTTAACGTCACTTTATGCTGCTATGGCTAATCGGACGATGCTACAGTGGGAGCTCTACATAGAAACTAACTTTAATTTAATATTTAACGAACATTATTAATTAAAAATCGAGAAAATGATGAATAAACAAAATTTTTTTATTTATTAGTTCTAGATAAATAAATAATTAAAAGGGAGGCCCCGTTCAGGTGCAACGCCCATGTCGCGACGTGTGCAACCGTGACCTAGGCGCCCTTTAGTAGAGGCCGTGATTAAAATTGTATACAAGGTGTTACAACAAACGGTAAATCTCCTAAGGAGGTGAATGTGCTCATAAAACTAAACAAATTTTGCTATGGGATCAACATGAAATGACATTTTTTGAGACCTATGAGACCCGGTGCCCGTGTGCACCGCACACCCTGCAAGTAAGGTAAAGTCGGCGCTGTTCAGGTGGCTCGACGATGTGGAGGGTGACCTGAAAGCGATCGGTATGGTTGTTGTTTGTTTGTTCATTTAACGTCACTTTTTGCTGCTATGGCTAATCGGACTGTGCTACACTGGGAGCTCTAAATTTTGCCTATCCAGGTTTAATTAGGATAGGAGTTTTTAACAAGTACCTGACATCGTACAGGCTCGGGACCCCCCGTTAACGTCCCTTCCGAAGGACGGCGTAACTAAGGATTTTTTACTCCCTTTAAAAAATGCCATATATCTTGGGCTTAGTAGTTTGTTCCGCTAACCACTAGACCACAGGTCGCCCCACGATCGGAATGAACCGCTGGAGGCGCCTTGCGGCGGGCAGAGGCGAATGGCAGAAGAAATTAGCAGAGGCCAAGGTTCTTCAAGAACTGTTGAGCCCAGTAATAAAAAATAGATAAATAAAAACTATTAATTGCTAGTAAATAGAGTTGGATAATTATTGAATGTTGATGTCTTTGTCAGAATTCCGGAACATTTCCTCAAAATTTACGTTCTTTAGGTCAGAAAGTAGGTCTACTTCTAAAGCAGATCAAATGGAGAAGATGTGAAATAATATGAGAGTAGCTGGGATTATGACAAAACAATAATAACAAGTAAAATATATATATACACAAAAATAACTCTAAAACGATTACATAATAGAGATTTATAAAAAATGGCATGTACAGTACTCCGACCCAATTCATTATCTCACCTTCGAATTCGGAATTCTTAGTTACATCACAGTAGATGAATATCGAGTTCTTTTCTTTACTGTTGAGCTCTTGTTGTAAGGATAAGCCATCTGTTTCGTTTATATCACAAATGCCGACCTGGAATAATTAAATTTTCAAAAAAGACCACCTAAAATCTAAATTAGTAAATTAATTTTAAAATATCTAAAAGTATTCATGGAAGAGCTAGATATACTAATCAATGAGTTTAGTCAATTTTGAAATAGTCTTCAAAATGTTCACCAAAATCCCCAATTATTATATATATGTACAATATTATGAATTTTCAATCTTACTTTTTTTTTTTAAGTAGATAAAGAAATTATTGGGCTGCAATGAAGGCCTATCTTTCTAATGGTCTTAAGAACAATGAAGAATTATATCAAATCTGGAGCGCCCTGTATGTAAGTAACTTCTTTTTTTAATTGATTTTTACGAAAATGAATAATAATCCTAAAAATAAAACTTAAGAATTACAAATTAGACACGGATTATTTAACATAAGTAAAGGGGCGATGAAAAGATAATAAAAATAAAAACAGTCTTTCATTTTATGAGAAGCTAATATTGTGCTGATTAAAATTTACCTCTATAAGTCATGTTAGCGTCTTTGAGTTAATGAATATTTATAAATGTATAAAATATAAAATAGATTTACATATATAAGCTAATAAAATAAAAAAATTATTTGATATCGCTTATGAAAGTGTATACCTTGACACCTTCATTTACCAGAAAAATACAATAGGCTCTTCCAATCCCTTGAGCTCCACCAGAAATTAAAGCAACTTTTCCATTCAATTCCATGTTTTATGTTAGTACTAACTAGTTGAGAACTTGAAGGTAAGTGTGGAGATAAAGGAAGTCACGAGGACATTGATTAGCACTATCTCGAAAAAAAAAAAGTGTCCTTACTCACAAGCTAAATATGACTAACAACTATTTTCTTATGCTTCAATTTATTTAATATTGACAAATAACTGTAATTTGTGGACAACTAGACCATTTGTTATTTTGAAATATTTTATATACAATATAATCACAAAACTTTAATGGAGAGAGTGGATGAAAGACAGGACGATTAAGATTGCTTCCTTCTTTTTGATTGGACTTGGCTTGCAACAATATTGTTTAGCTCAATATCTAAAACATGTATCCATCTGGAGGACCTGTGGTGTAGTGGATACCGTATGACGCCCAGTAGGAGGCCCAGGTTTATTTAAAAGGGAGAAAGCAAAGTTTGATTATGCCATCTTTCGGAAGGGACTTAAAATAGTAGTTCCCGTAGCCTGTACAATGCCAGGTACTCGTTAAAAATTCGTATCTTAATTACACCTGGATAGGCAAAATTTAGGTCTCACACTGTAGCATCGTCCGATTACCCACAGCAGCATTGTGTGGTTTTAAATGAATAAACAACGAGACGATTAAAAAATTTATCCACCACAGCTAGATTTGAACCCGGAACCGTCGGCATAACAATTCAGCTCTTTAACTACTTCACAAATAAAAAACAAATCTTGTATGTCTACTCATGTGGGGGGTACCTTTAGTTAATTAAGTCATTATTTATTGTTGGCTGTAAATATTTTGCTGGAAATTAATATACCTCAATCCTACAAAATTAATTAGAAATTGCGATTTTAATGTTATTAATACAATGATAATTCAGCTTATTCACAGTATTCAGATAAACAAAATATTTCAGATGATAATTGCTTCACCGCTTTATAACCTTCCAGAACCTGGAGCTGTGTTGTCTACAATCTTATTCTTGACCCATCATGTCTACGTCGATTTGTTTTGGTTCTCTAAAAATATCTTAATAGGATGATAAATATAAAGAACATGTTTTTTCAGGATGCTGTATTCCTTCATTATTCTGTTATTGGAGGAGTATGCTCTTCCATAGGCAGTATGTTTGGCAAACTTTCAAGTTCAGTTGTAAGAGTTTTGTTATAAAATTCTTTGTAATCATTGACAATTTCTTATGAGTAAACGAAATTTTCATTTCCCTTTGTCCAGGAGGGAATTTTCTTGCTGACAGTTGTGTTGTTTGTTTTGATGATTGGATTTAATACATTGGGAATGCTATTCTTTGCAAAAGGACTTAATGTTGCTCCCTCTTCTATACATGCAACACTGATCAGTTCTGCTTCGAACTATGTTTCAACTGTGAGTTTTGTGATGATTTATCCCATGTAAAATATAATTTTATTTTTACTGCTTAAGAAAGCTGGTTAAAATTTTACAAGCATTTGATAAATCAACTGTTGGAGATATACTTAAACCTTAGATACCTAAATATAATTTAGTAAATGATTTTAGGGGGCTAGGCCAGTTTTAATAAAAAAACAGGCTTATTATGCTTTTAAAAAATAAATATAAAATGAGTATAACTACAGTGTTACACTGTGGTTGCTACCATATTATCAATTCATGGTGTTAGACTAATGTTATCTTGTTGAATTGGTTGTAGCTAACTGCTTTGTATTCTACTTTAACTTCCATTTGTTAGAATTATTAATATTGTTAATGCATAATTTTATATTGTTTTCAAGTATAGCTGGTCTGTAGAAGTTGTAAGGAGTAATAATTAAATTGCAGTTAAGGCTTTACCTCCTCAGCATTTTGTACATCTCTTAAGTGAGAGGAAGTCGACTGCTGTGATATAATTGAAGAAGCAATTATTAAAATTACAGTAAGACCCAGTAATCAATTGAAAACTTGAAATGATCAAAATTTCGAATACTGACGAAACAAAATTTGAGTTTTGTTTTGTCGCTTGAATGATTGTAAGAAACAGAAGTTAACAGACATTATAATTTGTAATTATACCAAATTGATGCAGTATTAATATTTATCATATTAGTTATGTAGGTTGTCAAGTTTAAACTTTTCATTCATTTCCCTTTTAATATTCTCAAAAATAAAAGTAATCATGAGTTTTAACATTGAAAAAAGTTTAATTATGGGAAACTTATATGTTTCGGTGATCATTTCATCAAGAAAAGAATGTTTCAACAAACATTTTGAAGTATAGATGATGATATGACAGTATGTGTAAATCGGTTGGAGTGGAGTACTGAGTTGCCATGCCGGAAATTCTGGTTCATATCCAGCTGCGGCAAGACTTTTATTTAGTCTGTTTGTAGCCGGAGATGGATCAAACAGAATCTAAGATCCTCCTAGGGCTCACCCAGCCTTTATAAAATATTATAAAACTGGGTACCCAAAATAAAGGGGAAAATCTGGCGGTTGGGCGTGACCTAGGACAAGTGACCTCCTTGCAGACCAATTGTCCATGAAACAGTGCAGTCTCTATCATGTACTGAACCCCAGACCCGTTCATGGGTCGTATTGTTACAGGTTTTCAGGTTATTTAATCTTTATACATCCAGTAATAGTTACTATAAGTAGTTTCACTAAATACTGTACATTAATACATTTAGTAATAAAATTATTTTTATTTTCGAGAGTATTTAAAGGAAACAAATGAAAAGTTAAAACTTTTGGCTTAACTCAAAGTGATTCAATATTATAATTCCAATGATTGTGAATTATACATATGAACTCAAATTAGTTAGTTATCGCATATTCCACTAGAGAGCATTAGTGTTGTGCCATGACTTAATAACATGGTTACACTCTTGGGTTGTATTGAAATAAGGCAATCCTTCAAAATATCAATTTGACAACTCCAACATAACGCATAAGAGCAATGATAAAAATTGTACATACTGAAACTAGTCGAGTGTGCCATTAACTAGCCAAGTTAATTAATTGTTACAAGCAACCAATGAAATGCTTGTAAGTAGGTAATGTTCGCATTCTATTTGAGTATTCAGAATATTCATGCAAATATTTGAGATAATTAATGATGCAGCTTATTAAAGTTTCCTATTTCTCTAGCAAAACTGAATCTCCAAAATAAAATAACTGCTTATGGTTACACCTATAGGTTATTCCCATTATTATTCTCAAGTGTTTACTAAAAAAAATTATTGATAATTTGATCTAGTATAGGGTTTCATCATTTCATATTTCATATTTGACTATAAAGAGGAGGGAACAGCTTGTATTTATTTTCAAAATATTGTTAATTTAAATATTTTTGTTTTGAAGAGAAAAGATTTGACCTGGCCGGAATTCGAACCCGGGTCGTCTGCATCTCCGGTGCAGTGCTTTAAACCATTGAGCTACCAGGGATATCCAAGTCAAACAAATCTGTTCTCTTCTCGCCGTTTTTGCAATGTATACACGGGGGGGGGGGGAGGGGAAGAATGTTCATTGAACACTACTTTAATTAGGATCTTGTTGACATACGTCAATATTTAAAAATTATCACCTTCAAAATAACAATTAATAATAAATAAAAAAACATTGTTATTTTAGTATGTACCTCCTCCTAATGGAGCCACTGTTATGTATAAGTCCGATGATTATGTTATATTGCTAAATTAGCAATCAGTTATACGCTTAAAAAATTTGTTCAGCCATAAAAATTTAGAGTGTTGTGTTAAAGATAATTTTGGTCTTTAGGTAGATGAATATTTATAGATAGTGGTTGTGGTATCAAACCTTCAGGTTTATTAATTTTTTTATTATTAAACAGAATAAAATATCTGAATTTAGAACTTTTAATTTTCTTACTTAAGTTTTTTTGTATTATATTTAATGTAATTTGCTGTTTTGAACATTTATAGTTTTTCTTCTATTGTTTGATAGACAACATAGAGGATAGGGAACCGCCTTGAAAAACAGTCACTAGACAAACATCAAGAATGTTAACTCTTTCCGAGAACTATAGCCCCTTTGATCAACATTTATAGCACTTGCTACATATTAACATAATATTTACAAACTTACTTCATGTTTACAAAATTGCTTCTACTAAAACCTCTTGCATGTTTGAAAATAAATTTATTTGATTTTATAAAACTTATGCTATCTAGGGGCTAGATAGTCATTTTGATATAGTATGCTTGTGTCCTTTGTTTCTCATGTGTATTCTGAGTAAACAGTTCAGAATGGGTGATGGTCCTTCCAATTGTAATAATTGTTTTTAATATTCTCTAAACTACAAATTAATAGAAGTTATTTCTGTTTAAGGCAATCATTGGTTCTCTTTTATTTGGTGAGAAGACACCATTTATGTGGTGGTTTGGTACAACTTTTGTCATTACAGGCATTGTCATCACGAGTTATTCTCAGCAAAGTTTCCATCGAGAAGTAGACTGACAAATCTTTTGTACTGATTAGGGTTTACTCAAAACTTAAGAAATTTTGTTATCATTATGAAGTTGATAATCATTAATTCATAATCATTTTGAAGTTGATATTGTAAAGAAGTTATATTCTTTGCTATACATGTTTGTAACCGTCTGAATGCAAATGTGATCAAATGTTTATTAAAAATATAAATTTTAGAAGTAGTATAAGATGTTATTTACCTTGAAAACAAAGTATTTGTTGGATTTTATGTATTAAAAGACAACAAATTTAAAAATTGTCACTGATGTCAAATTTTCTTTGCTAAACCAGAGCTGTCTAAATATGTTGGCATGATAATAGTAATAATGTTTAGTGAAGAAAGAGTTTTATTTATTTAAGCCTTTTTCTCTAAAACATAGAAAAAGTTATATTTATATAATAGTAATATCATTTTTTAGTATATTACTATTAGTAATAACAGTAATAGTAATTTAATAATAGTAAGTATATTAATGACAATAATTTATTTTTTTTTATACTTACATGCAAGCCTATGAAAAATTAGTTAATATTATATTGCTTGCCAATAATATCACTCACTACAAATGACATGAGCTGCATGTAACACCGCACACAGCAGTACTTCTTGATTATGGTAGTAGTTGAAACAAATAATGCTTGTTTTTAGATTCACCAACTTCAGTTAGTAAAATATCTTACCAGTTGAAGTAAAAATATCTTTTTTCAATAGAAAAGACTTTATTGGTTTCTTCTGGTTAAGACCGTGTTGATAAATGTTTCGCCAGCCATGCTGCTAACTGCTTCAGGGCTCATTTCAGCCCCTGAAGAAGTCAGCAGCATGGCTGGCGAAACATTGGCAAAAAATTTAGCAACATGGTCTAAACCAGAAGAAACCAATAAAGTCTTTTGTAATAATATTGGTCGTGGAAACCTAAAAGAGTATCTTATTTCATGTTTTTCTTAAATAAAGTTGTAACAATTTCTCTCATAATTGAAAACACCTAACATATAACCTGATACAGCACTCACTAAGACAAGACATTATTTTAAACCAGTGGTTGCCAACCTGAGAAGCATGAAGACAAGTCAGGGGGCACGAGACCAATTGACAATTTTTAAAAATGCTCACTTAGTTTTGTTTATTTTTCCCTTATCGGTACTTCTTTATATTAAATTGAAACTTATAATTTATTTTTTATTTGTTATTCTTTTGATGGTGATTATTTTTAAATATTTTTATTTCAAAGAGAAAAGATTCGGCCAGGACAAATCTTTTCTCTTCAAAATAAAAATATTTGAAACTTATAAGGTTCTATCTTCTGATAGTAAAACAAAATGCTTTGTTTTCAATGTAATACTTGTTTTTTCTCATATGCCCATATACATTTTTAAATATGAACAGGCGGGAGGAAGGTGTGGAAGGCTTTCATTTGCATTCAAGGGGGGTGGTACAAAAAAAGACACATTGTGGCACACACAGATCAGAATTTATAAAACCATCATCCTTCCAACTCGTCTTAAGGATGAACAACAGCTTCATGTATTCGAAAATAAGGCTTTATGTAGAATATTTGGTCCAAAAAAGGATGAGACCACTGGGGAATATAGGAGATTATATAACACGGAATTGAGAAGCATGCGTCCGGTAAATATTATTCAAGCCATAGCATCTCAAAGATTAAGAAGGGCCTGTAAAGTTCCCGGGCTTGGTAAGGAACGAATTTCTAAGTCGTTAATAAGCACTGTACTAACTGAAAAGTGTCCGAGGTGTAGATGGGATGATCGCGTTAAGAGTGATCGGGGTTTGGGTTTGGGTAGCGCCCCGTGGGTGGAGGCTTGTAAGTAGAGATTGGTAGTATCCTGTCCTTATCATACCCACAGGCGGATCTAGGAGAATTTTCAGGGGGGGCATGGGTCAATGTGAATTTGTTATCAATGTATACGATCCATGTATGAATGAAGATAAATGAAATATCAATTTTTAATTTAAGACAACTGAGGCCAGAAACAATAACATGGATAAAATCAGCTCCTTGATCAAAGCGGTAGCTATCTATATGTGAATGAAAAACATAAAAGAGTTGGGAATCGCTGATTTTGGATGCACCCATTGAGAAAACATTCGATGCAATGAATAATTTTGGTGTGCAAAACGTGTTTTTTTCTTGTTGAAAACCAACTAAAATTCAGGCCAATATCAACTAATGAGAACTCTAGAGGGGGGCTTGGCCCCCGCCTCAAATCCGCCAATGATCATACCTCGGTATACGAAATTTAGGACTGTAACTGTAGCGTCTTCCGATTAATCACTGTGGTTTTTTGTTTTTTAAAAAAAAACTTTAATATTTCCAAATTGAGTCATACACATACAGCGGACAGGGGTGTATTTTGTATTCATTGTATAATAGCACCGGGTCTCAGAATAAAATTGTTTTTCTAATCTATAATTCCTTGAAAACGGTTATAGAAGTTTTGTAGATTTTCTATGTGCTGTGAAACTATACTTTTGTAGGCCAACGTGGAAGTTTGGCAGAGCATTTTCCTCCAGACTAGCATGCACGAGTATGTTCCCCGAAATTGTGATGCGAGGGTTTTTCAACTTTTCTCTCTCATTCCCACCTAGGTTCTCCATGGTATGTATTTGCTCACCTCTAGAATCCCTTCAAATTCGGAAGCAATTTTGGTACTTTCTGCGGAACCTTTAGCTTAAATTCTGATGTTTTTGTTTACATCCTCATTTTTTTATGTTTTTATTATTATTATTTCTTGTTTTTGATTCTTTGAAAATCCAATAAAAAGCCAATAAAATATTATTATGATAAATCCTGAATGCCATTGACAAAGAAAGTTCTAGTGGAATTCATAGGTCCGTTATTTTTAGATGCCGTTTTGGCTCGGTGGGACTTCATTTGTTTTTTTTTATTATCTGTTAGGAGGAACATTATGATGTTTAATTAATGCATCCTCATTAATGAGAAGAGGAGGAGAAATGATAGAAGAGGGAGGCCTGACATTTCTACTAAATCTCATGTTACGTAACGATTTTATCTGTATCGACGATGTCCTCTACCAATTTTTTCCAATTATTAAGTAAAAACAATTACCTAGGCTCTTTAATCTTGCCAACTTGTACTTATTTTGGTATTAGAATCGGGCTTTATCTCCTGTTACTTTACATATACTTTTAAGTAAAGATTATACCATCTCATAAAATTGGTTGAAATTACTCATTTTGAATTACCCATCACCGACTGTGTATTCATTCTCCAATGAACTGTCACTTTGTTTTATTGACTACCCCTACAACGAAACTGGGAACCTGCGGAGAATATACCGAATAAATTGACACTAATTGGCCATGTATTAATTTTATATACATATTATTCAGTAGTCCTAAATGTAAGTAGGCATTTTAAAATTAATACGAATTAGGACTCCAAGTTATATAAAAAAAGTTCAGACTAGTTGTAAAACCGCTAATAATATTGGCTAAAAGGCATAAAAAAAAGTTTGAATATTTAGCCTAATTCGATTATTTGTGGGAAAAGGTTGTAAAACACAATAATGAAGAACATAAAAAAAACTATGATGCTTAGCTGGAAACTCATGTTATTTTTCTTCCAAAAAATTATTAGGTTTGAACATAAACCAGAAAATAAGAATATGCTTGAATATTATAGTGGTTCTTAGCACGCGAAATGTGATTGCTTATTTAAAGGAAGAGAATTGCCTAAATTTATCCTCGTGTATTATAAAATTTTAATGAAATCGAGATATTTATAGACAAATTTAACGCATTTATTCGGATTGAATAATTAGTTTGAATACTTATAGCCAATATGAAAACAGTCTCTTAGAACAGTCTTTTTACTCAATAGATTAGTCTTTATATATATATATATATATATATATATATATATATATATATATATATATATGTATATATAATTACCGAATTTAGATGATAAATAATATTAGTTACAGATATTTTACCTGAAGATTGATTTCTTCTGGGGGAGATATGTGGTTTTTAAACGATTCATTAATTGCACATTTTTAAATATTGTATTTCTGTACATTTTTAAGCCTCTATACTTTCAGATGACGTTAGGTTATTGATGATTGTCATTAGTTTTCTTAAAAGACTATTTTCGATACAATTTTTCTTTATGATATAGTTTTCTATGCTATTTTTTTTGGACACTAAAAAATTGATAAACAATATTTGTTTGTCGAAACTTTCTAGCTATTCTTGCAAAATCACAATGGAAACATCATCTTCATTCATGCAAAACTGTTGCTAAATAAAACAACTTTTCCTAAAATTTACAAACACACACTCAGATATATATTTAGCCTAATTGGAGACTGAGTGTGTTTTTAATAATACATATTTTTTCGCTGCTAGTGCTCGACGAAATAGATTCAATCGTCATACCGTAATTCTTTTCTTCCCTTTACGTAGGTTTATTTGGAACAATATGCTGAATATTTTTTGAGTAATCACTTACAATTAAAAAAAAAACACGATTCACTTTAAAAAAACTGCTACAAAAACCAAAGTACAAAAATCCATGGTACTCTGAAGGAAGATGAGGATTTGTGTGCATAATTGTCACCAGACATCTCTTGCATCACCAACAAATGGCCAATGCTTGGATATTTTACAGCAAGACTTTGTAACCTATCTTGTTTTGTTTCTTCACTATCAGTCGTGAAAGCTTTTTCGCAAACATTTTAGCAGGTCTAGCTTTTTCGTGTAAAACTATAGGCTCCTCCTTCCCATTAACCAATGTAGGTTGGTTTTTGTAGGTACATTTTTGATGCATTGTGTCACAATATCCCTGGATTATTGTGTGGATGTGATTATTATTTCTGGGTAGAAAGAAGAAATAAATTATTTACTTTTGTTGTTATCTTATTTCTATTAGTGATGATAAATATTATTTATTGATTTTCGTAGCGTTTTAAAAGTTTTTTAATTCTCAAAAATAGAGTGGCTGACTATTGAAGAGGCCACTTATTAAAAGGTGCCACCCTGGTCCTCCAGGCCCGACGAAGTGGCTACTTGAGCCCTGGCTGTGTCCTCAGGCAATGGATAATGCTGAATTCATCGCGTCCCTGAAATAACCAAAGATAAAACTATTGTAATAATAATAATAATAATAATAATAATAAATATTTATTTGAGATATTGTACTGTTTTATAAGTGTTTATGCTCTTTTGAAAGCCTACCCTGAAGGATTCTTTGGAAGCGTTATTGGAGAAACCTCCCATGGAAGGCACTCCTAGCGCGTTTCTTCTCTCTGTAGTAGATCCCTACTCCAGAGATGTTTCAGTATCCTTGTCGGATTTTGTGGTAATCTTTCCAACAATGTAGGTAATTTTTTTAAGTTTTTGTAGCATTATGTTAATATCCCTGTAATAAGTGGATGTGATAGTTTTACCCCTTAGCAGGATGGTGACTTAAATTGTAATTGTAATTAAATCCTTAATTACCTTGCATTGCCCACCACACTGTAACCAACAACGAAGTGGTTCTTCTCCTCCTACACTATTCTAGTATAGGTTCATTCCTATACCAAACCAGCAATTCAGGAGATCTCTCCATACATCTTAGTCTCTTCAAGTCCACTATCCAATCCTAGGGTACTAGTCTCGCCTTTCCGACCTTTATACTCGTTCCTAAAGAACGAAAGCTTTCGAGCGCTCATTTCTCGCCGTTTTGGAACTCACTACCATCAGATAGTGTATGCTGCTATATACCATGCTACTTCTTTATCCACATCCTTCATTTTCCTACATCTCCCAAATTCCTAAACTAATGCTCTCTTATCATTTATGATTAATTGTTCGCGTTCATCAAAAGTAATGGACGACTTACTATACATTTTCTTAAAGTGTACGGTTACTATTTTTTGTGTATGTTATGTTCTTTTATTTAGGGTTTTTTCTCAGCTTAATTGTTGTTACATTAGATCTATTTTTATCTTTTTTCCTTAATCAGAATTAAGAGGGGAGACGAGAGGGACTTTTAGTTTATATTTAGTTTCAGGTACAAATGGAAATACTGTATAATTCTTTACACAATAAATTTATAAAGGGCAGATATATATTCAATTAGTTTTGTATACATCTTTAGGGACCTGGTCCCAGAATAAAATTTCTATTCTATTCAATTGTACTAGTTGGTAAGGGATTGTTTCGACAGCAAGACTGAGTTCATTCGGAATCTACCTCTGGATAGGTTAATACTTAGTCTGTTTCACCTTCTGATTAAAATTTCATACCAACGGTTTATATAGTAATATATAAATTATATAATGGTAATGTTTCTTGCAGCTTGGGCTTAAGAGGTAAGGCAAGGTTTAAACAGAAGCCAACTAATTTCACATAATTTTATTTAATTATCTAATTCTATATAAAATGACATTTTCTATACAGACACACATACATATATATATTAGGATGAGAGGGACGAGAGAGAGTGTGGGGGGGGGAGGAGATAGCTGAAGGGGTGGCTTGCGCTGGGCCGGGCAGTAGCGATGTGACCGTCCCCGGGACAGGAGTTACCCACCCGCCATGGGCAACGGCATGAACAAGGTACCGAAATAGTAAATAGTGCATATTATATATTAATAGCCGTATAATGTATAGTCTTCGTTTAACTATAGTACCTTAGTTATGTATTGCACTTCCAGTTCGATTGTCTGGCTATTATTGCATAGAATTGATGGCAATTGATAGACCTGCTGCTTAATTCTGAGGTCTTACAGAATATAACCGATGTCAAGTTGATTGGCTATTTACTTAATGATAATTTATTGTATTGCAATATTATTATACCATAAATAATCTTTATTATAATCGATGTTTACTCATTACAATAAATCTTCTTAGAAAAAGTAAACTATCACCTTTAATCGCTTATTTATTGTTAGTTACGTCATTAGATTTATTATGAAACTATAGCTAAGGTTCATTGACAGTTTTTTAATAATAAAATATTTCTGAAACGTTACGTACGTTTTACACCGCTTTACAAATACTATATTTGATTGATTATTACTTCAGTAATACTTATTAAAGTTATGTCAACATATATACAAATGTTTAAATTCAGGGTGAAATTTAACGGATTAATATTAAGACTATTTACTAGCAATAAACCTCCATGCTACTGAGAATTTCTTGTTCGTTTAACCCGATCGTCTTCTTAAATTATTTTTCGGAATTGTTGTTCTTAAGATGAAGGTGTAATAATTAGTTTAGTAATTATTGCATATAAATATTAATTATAAAAAGTAATTATTTCTATTGCATGATAAAAATAGTTATTATTTATGAATTATGTAGATGCATATTAACTTATATTTGTGCATTTAACATTTTCAAATTTGAGTAGTACCACAGTAGTAGTTCTCTACTTGTCTTTGTCCATGGCATTATGTATCATTCCTGCTATTTACTTGTTGTAATGTATAATACAGTTATAAATTTCAATGAATAAATTAATAAACAATAAATACAATTTTTTTAAATCTACTTCTTCAACTTTATTGAATATGATCTTTTATATCACCTCAACATTTGCTGGATTTAAATCTGTAAGATGAAATGTTAAATTAGAAATTATATTCTATGGCTCCTATGGAAGCAAAATTTTTGTTTTCACATTTATATCTTTTAATAATAATTTTCTTCTCTGTGAGATTTATATTCGATTTAAAAAAAATTGTAAATTATCATTAATAGTTTAATACTTACCAATGTAAGTAGTTTTGGTTAGTAATAGAAATCAAGAAATAACAAAACCAAAAATAGTTGTATGATGATATAGTAATTTATAAAAAGAAACGGATTAAAATACATGGCAATATGATATATCAATAAAACAAACCTTGAACAAATCATAGTTTCAATCCTCTGTCATCCTCTATCACGGAGAAACAGAGGTTCGAATCCCGGCCGGGGGCGTATCTTTTCTCTTTAAAAAAAAATACGTAGTTTATATTGGTTTTTTATCTAATAATATCATTAATTAGAACATATATCGTATATAATTTATTCTTAGAAAAAATATAGACGTCATGTAAAAACTGCTTCATTGATTTTTACTCAAAAATAAAGAGCATTATCAACTAAAAGTATATGATTTTAGCGGATTCCCGCGAAAAAAATTATTTGTGTTCCATTAAACCAACATCTTTCTTTAACTATTTTTTATGCACTTATATATATATACACATATTCATACTAATACAAATGTATGGTGTATTATACATATGGGTATATTTTAAAACAAACAACAAACTAAAGTGATAAAAAAATCATTAAAATGGGTATAATATATTGGAAAATTGAAAAAAAATTAATCATGAACTTAATTGGATCTTAATACTGTTGAAATATTAAAATTAATAGTTTCTAGTTTAAATTTTTTTTGTAAGCTATCGAGAGTGCCTTCATATTTTATTATACAAGGTCCCCATTCAGCGTTTTTTCAATTACTAACTCTGTTTTATTCACAGTTATGATGGGCTAACAATAACTTAGTCATGTACACTCAAATATCAAATATTACTTTTGTTATAACTGCGATTATCAATAGAATGTTTTATTAAATATTTTTTAATCTATTTGAGTATTATCTTTATCCACGTATCTGACTAAACATTCAAGGGTGTTATAAATATAATTTTAAGCGCCACTATGTTTTTAAACACGCCTAGAAAATTAATAAAAAATGTTATAAGACAAATGCATCCATTATGACTTACAGTTTTCTTTTTGTTATTTGTTATTTGTCATATTTGACAGTATCATATAAAAATAAATAGAATGAATGATAATGATGAGATAAAGACAAGTACAGAAACTACTAATACTCAAATAGCAAATTCAACCTAGAAGGTTCCGATGCCATCTTCTTTTCAGACTAGTGGGTTTGAGTGTTGGAATAATGTTTGCTATGAAAGGATTGATATCGAGTTCAGTCCAAATTGGCAACAAATGGGGCATAAAGATTACTATGGGTGACTATTCGTAACAAAGTAAGGATCATTGAGGATTTTGGATTCTAAGGATTGGATTCGAAAGGAATTCGATGGCTCAGTGGAGGCCTTAAACTCAATTTCTTTAGTCCAAATAGGTCTGATAATAGTCATGTACATGAGCATTTTGTTATTTGGGGCTTAAAGAGATTGTCTAATAAGTGTGAAGTAGTCTGAAACTACGAGTAGTTATTTGTCTTTTCAGTCTAGTATGAGGATTCCAAGTTAAGTTTTGCTCCCTAAGTCCTAACCATCGGATCTGCTCAATACTTTGGATATTTGCTTGATACTTTGGATATGGATACTGGATGGCAGGAAGTCATTGCTTTACAACGACGGGTAAAGTTGATTTGACGTTATTTGTTTTATTTAGTATACGCAGTTTTTCTTAATTGTGGTCTCATTGGAACATAGATATGCTGTAAGAGCACTTTACTGTATGTAAGAATATGTTGTATTAAGCTTATTCATAGTATTTTAAGACTGCCGGGAAAATTCGTAATGCCATCATATTAGTTATATTTTAACAGAACTTCATACTAGCCTAGAGAGTACTGTTGTAAAATTAACATAACGTAACATTGTAACAGTAATTTAGTTTAAATTGTACATTTATGTACTTTGACTATGGAAACCATTTTGCGCTAATTGCAAAAATATTGGAAATTTCCTCTCCATATAATCTTTAAGGAGATATTATAACATGCCTCAACTTTAATTATTAGGATTACCAGTGCGCACATTTTGATCTAAACGGTTCCAACAACTATTCTTCTACGATTCGATAACTATTTTAGAACTTATCGATTCCCTTACGACTAATAGCTTTGCTAACCTGAATCTGTTTGCTCGAACCTAGGATCTGCTTCCTCCCTGCCTTTTCTGTATTTCAGAATGAGAAAGTTAAACTGTTCAAAACATGAACTTAAGATTTCGTAACCCTTAACTTCTCAACCTGTCTCAATCATGTATTACGCGTATTTTGTATTGTATATTATTACAGTGTACTTATTATTGTATATCATTTGTATACTTATTAACCTTTATTGTATTTCATTTGTGTACTTATTATTTCCTGATAATTTTACTTGTTTTTTTTTCTCCTGTACCACTGCAACCCGTAAATGGTCTGGGGTTCAGTACGCGGTAGAGACTGTACTGTTCCTCGGACAACAGTTGTGCTGGTAGATGATTTGTCCTAGGTCACACTCAACCGCCAGATTTTTCCCCGTTATTTTGGGTACCCTAATATAGAGGCTGGGTTAGTAGCAGGAGGGCCCCCTAGATCCCAAGATCCCATACTGCCTATCTCCGGCTGCTAACAGATTCAATAAAAGTCTTGCCAGCAGCGGGAATGGAACCCCATCATCTTCAGCATTGCAACTCAGTGCTCTACCCACTGAGTCATTCCACTCCCCCCAATGTTACAAAGATTAAATCACTAATCTTTTAACTTCGGAAATCGATCGTTTCCAGAAAATCCTTTCCATTTTTTAATCGAATACTATGGGCCACCGATGGTCTAGAGGTTTCCATAATAACCAACTGTGCCTAAGATCGTGAGTTCACAGCCATTAGGATTTTTTGACAGATTAAAAAATCCTTGGTTATGCCTTAATGTTTCGGAAGGGATTTGTGCTGTGTCAGGGAATCGTTAAAGATACCTATCATAATTATAAAATTTAGAACTCCCAGCGTTCAATCGTTCAATTAGCCATAACAGCTTAAAGTGACGTTTAATGAATAAGGAAACAATAGAATGATATTAACTTTCATTTCAATAAAATATACCAATATTATAATACCATAAATTATTTTGCCAATTCAATAAATAATATTTGAACTGTGGAGTTGTGCCGAATAGTAGTGTTTTTATCATATAATGCCGGAGGGTTTAGATGCGCTGGAGCAATATCAAGTCATCTTCTGGTTTTGTTTCCTTTTTTTTGGTGGGATAATAACACTTTTCACCCCGTTGTCCCTTTTCCCATTTCATATATCGCCATTCATTTTTTCGTGTCTCCATTTTCGTAAAGCCATTACGAAAAACAGAACTTTTCGTTTTAAATTTCGTAACCACTTTCACATCGCAACTTTAGTAAGTTTCAGTTTATTAATTACTTTCTTTTTATTTATAAATTAACTTTATATTATTTGGAGCGGATTAGCCTTGTTGAATTTTTACACGCTCCTGAAGCTAATCCAGCCTCAATAAAATGAGTACCATTAATTGAGTGAGAAACATTCCCTCCCAAAAAAACCTGCAAAATTGTTGGCTTACAAACAGTAAAAACTCAACCATTCACTAGTGAGCCCCAACACTAGAACCCCACTCCTACCATCTAATGAATCAAGAAAACCCTATTCACATTTTCACATTCCTCTCTTAAAATACACATGGTGCAGTAAAAGAGATGCTTTCTATCCTTACTATTTTATTTTCAACACAATTATAGGAGCCAAGGGGCTGGGGAAAAAAAACAATCATGGGATGCGGTGGTTCAGATTTGTTAAAATATTGTTCTTGTCACAAAGTGATTATGAAAATTTCTTGAAACATGAAAAACATTCTTATAGCATGATAGATAATATCAGTATTTAAAATAAATAGGAAGAAAGGTTATACGATCACGATGTAAATCCTTAGTATAATGGTTTGTACAAAAATTTATTCTGTAGAAATTCAGTACAGCCGTACCTGACATCAGATTTGCCCGCTGAGAGAATAAGACTCCTAAGCCAAATTAGAGTTTCCCGTTGTAAACAAATAGTTGTTTACTGCTATAAAAATACCCACAGAATTAATACCGAAGACAATTGTCCTCTATGCTTAAATGAATCACGTGACGATTTAAACCGCATTCTTTTCGACTGTCCATTTTACTCAGAACCTAGAAATAAATATATTTGTTCATACGATCACAATATTTATACAGTACTTAATCCTAAACACAACAATGATATTCTTAATCTCTGTAACTTCCTATACAAAGCTCTAAGTATTAAGCCTAGTACACACCTAGCGACATAGTCGCAGAACAAGTGTCGTGGGACAAGTCTCAGTATATATGGGGACATTTTTCTGGTGTTCCGGAACTGTCGCGATTCAAAAGTATCGAGTCTCAGGTCTCCCGCCAAAACGGGGAACATGATGCAATGCTACGCAACTTTTGGTAGTCTATAGGTGTTACGGGACACGAGGTCCTGTTTATACCTTGCCGCCAAGGAGGTAACGTTGTGTTTGATTGAAAATTTTGAAGCGCTCCTTTGCCTTTGGGATGTGACAGCTGTGGATTATAAAAACAGAAATAAAGGAAGGGGTGCGTTGGAGCAACTCTCCAAAAAATATGACATGTCATATCATGATATGGAGAAAAAATCCATAACCTAGAACTCGACAAACGATTAACCTGGAATCCTCATACTAGACTGAAAAGACAAGAAACTGCTCGAATTTTTAGACTACTTCAACACTTACTAGACAAACGCTCTAAGCTCCCAATTAACTACAAAAGACTCATCTACATGACCATCATACGACGTATTTGGACTTACGGAGTAGAGCTTTGGGGCTCCACTAAGCCATCGAATTCCTCTCGTATCCAATCCCTACAATCCAAAATCCTTTGTAAAATCTTTAATGCTCCTTATTTTCTTAAGAATAAAGTCATTCACAACAACCTTAATGATGTCCCATTGGTTGCTGATTTGGCCTGAACCCGGTATCTATCATTTCATAACTAACTTCATTCCCACTCAAACCCTATAGTTTCAAACCTATCTTCCTCTTCAATTCCCGATTATCCTCCGAGGCGTCTGAAAAGAAGATGGTCACGTGACCTTCTTAGATAAACTTGTGATTTGAGTACTACTTGTCATTATGTATCAGTTAGCCTATTTACTTGTTGTATTATTGTAATACAGTTGTAAATATCAATAAATAAATTCAATTTATTTAATATATAATATAATTAATTTAAATTTAAAGAATAAAACACTTATAACACTTTCTGTTTTATCCTTATTTTATTCTTTATTATGTATTTTACTACCTTCCTGGCACTTGATTGTTAACACTATACACTCATACATTTTATCCTTTATATTTACCACGCTGAGCAATTTTTTTACTATTTTAATTCTCAATTGTCTTTATTTTGCATATAGTCCTGAAGAAGACCTGCAAAGTAAGTCGAAACGTTGGCTACTTAAAAATCATTTCTCTAATTCTAAGAGAAATTCATTGACCTCTACCCGGACCATTTTCTTCTACAGTAAACAATTTAATTTGTTACTAGTTTTTGGAAATGGATGCTAAGGAAATGTAAAACGATTATATAGAGTGAGGGTAGATTCTAGAATATTCATGCTAGAAGGATCTAATTACATAACGACTTAAGCCTGCAAGTATTTATTTAGTGTATATAAACCTACTATCTTCCTACTGAAGATAGTGATCATGAAATCAAATGGTAATTTGATAAGGTAGAGTGGGTCTACGATTAACTGCAGCGAAACTGTATAAAATTAATTTTAGGGGAAGCGAACGCTAAGGTGGGAAGGGAAGAGGTATATTATCCGACGATCATTAAGGAATGTTTACACGAAGTTGGCAATGGTAACGCTTCACATTGGTTATACGACTTATAAACTTGGCTACATCGGAAAATCTAATAATCAAAAATACTAAGTTTAAACTTAGGGATACAAGTGGCCATGACCAGATTAAAGTGTGTTGGTACAAACAAGGTGGAAGAATAATATAGTTAAGGTGAGATCGTATCCTGAGGCAGAATGCTCATCAGATCATGGATAGTTATCACACAACTTCGACAAAAACTGATGATAATAAAAATAATAGAATACTGCTTTCGTTCGGAAAATTTTGATTTCGATAAATTGAAGAACCCTTCAATAAAACAGAATATAATGGAGTCGTTCATCAGCTCTATATCGATTATAATAAAGCTTATGATTCCATCGACCATCAAATGATTCATAATTGATTGTACAGGTTATGGGCTTCTAAAGCTGTTGGGCTTAGTAACGAACGAATTCATAACAAGTTAATAAGCGCTGTGCCAACTGGGAAGCGTTTGAGAGGTAGACCGAGATGTAGGTGGGAAGATTGCGTTAGGAGTGATCTAACAAATGTGGGTTTGGGCAGTGGTCTGTGGACAGAAGTTTGTAAGCAGAGATTGATGGTATCGGCATGGAGCCTTTTTATTATTATCATATAAACCTGTACCACATAACCCATGAAGAGCCTTGGGTTCAGTTCAAGATAGAAACCGTTTCTAGAACTATGGTTAAGCTGGGGGGGGGGGGAGGGGTTATTTGTACGAAATAACGCTCAACCGCCAGGTTTGTCCTAAAATTAGGTTAACTACTTTATAGATGCTGGGTGAGACCCAGGAGGCTTTATCCGCAGCTGTTAGCATATTAAATAATTTATATATCTCAGTCGGGTTTGAACTCGGAACCTTAAGCAACGGAAAGCAACTTAGCAGTCTACTAATCTATTTAGTGTATATAGAGTTTATTAATTCATTAATTATGATCTTTTTGAAGTAGTTGTATTCATACCTATGCTCACAAATTAATAAATTTTTGTTTCAATGATTACAATATTTAGTATTCGTGATGTTCCTGTTTAATAGCTGAATGGGATAGGAGAGAACAAAGTTGGGTGCTGCGAAGCGACGAGGTAGAATGCTTACATTATTGGTATATGGTTTTGAATTTTCAAGGGGTATATACCGACTTCCCTATCCCTAAACTAATGTACAGCTAAACAACTTTTCAGTTATTAGTTTAGCGAATTAAGTCAAACGATGTTTAGCGCCCCATACAGTATAACTTTTAAGCCTCCTTTTGTGCCTGGAACACTCTCTTCAGTATTTAACTAAGTTTTCTTTTGTCGAAGAGCATATGTAGAGATGAAAGTCCTGATTATGTTCAGAAAACGGCATTAATATTAAGATTTTAATTATTTTTTCTTGTTGTTTTTTTTATTAAAGTAGAAAGGTTATTTCTTAAACAGCTCTATGAAATCAATACATTTTTATTCAAAATATTTATCCTCCTTTTCTATATATTTTTCTCAACGTCTTATCAATCCGAGAAATAAAAAATACAAGATTTTGTGATTAAATAAAGACAGGAAATGCATTTTTGACATGAAAATCGTTTTATAAACATTTATTCTTAAAGAAGTTGTATACATTTCTAAACAGACGGAAATCTGTCGATATTCTGGCGAATAACGTAGGTTTGGGAGGACTTAGCATACCTATCGTGTTTAGTTCCTTCACCGTTTGTCGTGAAACATGAATTCTTGCCGTGTCGTGTAAGGGAATAACTTCCTTCCCATTAACTGATGTAGATTGTTTTTTTATAGGTATGGTTTTCGTACGATATCCCTTGAGTATTGACGGTTTCACCTCTGGGTAGAAAGGAGAAATAGATTATTTGTGAATTAGTTATTTATTTTTCTTGTTATCTTATTCCTATTAGTGGTGATAATTATTATTTATTGATTCGTAGCTTTTTAACAGTTTTTTGATTCTCAAAAATAGACTAAATAAACTGGCTGACTATTGAAGAGGCCACTTATTAAAAGGTGCCATCCTGGTCCTCCAGGCCCGATGAAGTGACTACTTGAGCCCTGGCTGTGTCCTCAGGCAATGGATAATGCTGAGCTCATCGCGTCCCTGAAATAACCAAAGATAAAATTATTGCACCATTGCATAGCAGAAAGAGGGCCGAAAATGAAGATGCCGCTTTATTGGACGTCCCATTTATACATGTACATATGTATATACGGTACTAACTACATGACTGCATAAACTACATGAGTTGTAAAGCTGTTTATGATGATGAGAAATACATTATATTGTACATCTTGAATTCGAGTTGATAAATAAGATTTTATATTCCTATAGTTGGTTTGGTCAAAGAACGTACCATTATCAATTTAAGTTGACCATCGAGGATATCGGATTCTCAATAAAAGAACCTTCAATTCTCTGTTGTGCTAGTTGGAGGGGTAGTGGAGCTGCCTAACTGAAATTACATGGCCATTCAAGTAGATATGGCAATGAAAGCAAGATGAAATGATTGATGAAAGCGGACGGGAGGAGTCCGTGTTTTTGTTGGTCCAGACCTCTGGAACATTAGTAGTGGTAGGTCAGTGCCTGACGGTTCAGTGGAAAGGTTGGGGACAAGATGTAGTGAAAGTTGGGTGGAAGTCCTAGTAATTTATTTTTCATAAGATATTTAGATATCATTAAGAAATATATAATTGAGAGGCATTTTATCCACTTATCCACTTAGTGCTAATGATATAGCGGATCGCCATTGAACTTTCCCGTCTCGTCTTGTGTAACCTGTAACCCCTTCTTATCACTCGCCTCTGCTAAATGTTTTGTTGGTACGTTATATTATTGTTTTCCGTTTTCTTTTTTGGTGTTATTGTCTATTTAAATGTCTTTATTACTTGTTGAATTTATTTATTAGTTTTCTTTTTGTCTAATTTAATGCCGATTATTATTAGTATGTATTATCACTATCAGAATCTCAAAATTTGTGTTGAGGTTACAAACAATGGAGAATAGCAGTCCATGGCGATCCCCTAAATCTCAAGTACAGAAAAATTAACGTACATTTAATTTATTTACTAATAAAATGTCACCATTTGATGTGACACAGACTTTATGCATATCTTTCGTAATTATAGGATTGTAGTGAGTGTCGAAGAGCTCTTAATTATTTCAATTTTTTAAATAAAGTATATTTATGGGAATATTATACAAACTAAAAATATAGTATATATCTGATGAAATATAAGGAATGTTTAGTACATTAGGGCATTTATTAAATTCTAGGTAAGCCCCAAGAGGTTTTTATTTTTAATTTTCGTATAATATACATGCTTACATTATTTTCGCCATCAATCACAGTTTTTCCTCCCTATTTTGTGCCGACAACCTGGTACAAATATGGCCAAGACTCTTATTCATCGCCCCCGTTCCCTTCAATCATTTATTGCCCCTGAATCCTGTTTATCGACCCATTCTCCTTTTGTCCTCTTGTTCGCAGCTGATTCATTACTCCTAGGGCAATTCTTTCCCTCTACCTATTCAACTTCGTCTTGGAATCTTCTTCTCTGTTGAAAATATATTTCTTGATTAAAGATGTATACCGGATTCCTTATTAACACCATAATAATACGATCATATTTTTTACTTTTGTCAATTTCGATATTAAATTTCGTTCTCTTTATAAAAGAGAATGCTTCATTTTACATTTTTTAGTATTTTCCTCTGATATACAAGTGTCAGCCGATGCAAGGAAGTGTCTACGCCATTGTCACGATGTTTGTTGTTTTTGCTGTGTTTTCTCAACTCATAATGATTCAAGAGCTTATTACAGCTAATTTGAAGTAATTTTTTTACTAAATAATTTTTTACAGCTTAGTTGTTTTTTGTAGCTATAAGGTCGCGCTATAGATGTCGTTCCAGCCAGTTTCCCCTAAGACCCCTCGCTGCCATGCTCTCCTCCACATCCTGCAACCATCTTTTTTGGGTCGTCCTCTGTTCCTCCTTTCCACTGGGCAATATTCGAAGATTATTTTTGCCCTTTGGTCCTCTGCCATTCTTTTTAAGTGGCCATACCATTTCAATCTTCTTGTTTCTATTGCGAAGAGGATCGTTGTTTCCTGATCCACAAATTGTCTAATTGTTCTATTAGGGACGCGCTGAATTCTGGAAATAACAGCGTCTCCAGAAGTCCATCTCCACGGCAAACAATTTCGTTTCTTCCTTTTTCGTAATCGTCCACGTTTCCGATCCGTAGGGGATAACACTTTCAACCAACAAGTGGAACATCATTTTTTTCTTTTTGAGGCTGACCTTTCTGCTCCACAGGACAGAGTTAGGACACCCAATAATTTGTCTGCCTTTTACAATTTTATCTATTATGTCTTTATTGGAGCTTCCATCGCCTGTTAGCCATCTGCCTAGATATTTGCATTCATGGGTTTTTCCATTTCCCAATTTTCGAGAGATAAGGTTGTATTCGCATATATTGCCTTCCACTCTGTTTTCTTTCTGTTCATATCCACACCCCAAGCAGCATATTCCTCCTGAAGTTTTCTTAACAAGTAACTGGCATCTTCATCATCACTTGTGACTATCACCTGGTCATCAGCAAATTGTAAGTTGTAGAGAACTAGTTTGTACACCCATTCCCCTACACTTCCTCTTCCAAGTTTTTAGGACCTTGATGTAATTACCTATTATAATAATAATAATAAATTAATTATAATAATAATGTAATAGTAATAATGCAATAAATTAATTATAATAATAACATATTATAATAATAACAACAATTCAACCATTTCAATCCAATATTGTTTAAAAGGCGATTCAATGCTCTATTTAAAAACGGGATAGCTTTTTTCTATTGATGCTCACATTAAACTGCAACTCCTAACAAGAAAAAATTCTGCCTGTGGGGCAAGAGTTCGCATCGCCATCGGTGCAAGAGTGTGCATACCTTGTTTACCCTGAATTTTTTGTTTAAATTTTACAGTCTTATTTAAGATTTATTTATCATGCCACGGGTTAAATTCCCAATACGGGTGTTACAATTATGCTGTGGTGCATTCCAGTAATCACCGGTTAAAAAAAAACAATTTAAAAAATTTTTATTTAACGTGATTATTTTAGTTATAAGTGAATAATGAAAAGTAATATGATTGAGTCGTATGATACAATTTAAATAGTTTCAATTCATGTATATTTATGTACAGAGAAGAACGGCTTGACATAATCAATCCATCCAGAATTATATTATTATACAGAATTATTTATATCCCAGGGAGCGAAGTATCAATTATTTACTATATTAATTGTATAGAGCGCTGAGTTGTTTTGCTGGTTCGGATCCGGTGTGACAGATAAGGCATTCAACCTGCTATCACCAGTTAATGGACCCTGTGGGGCATGCAGACCCTCATGAGACCAGACTCAATATAGTGTGGTAAAATCTGGCGGTTGAGTTTGATCTCGGTTGTTGTACAAATTAAACAAAAAAAATGAAAATTAGTAATATTAAAACTAGTTATTAATAATTGCATGTACTGTGTTGGGATGTTGGTAATCTGCCTCCTTTGCCATTGTGAGACATTGATCTGGATCCCTATAGAAAGTACAGCTGTATAGCAGAAGAATAAAGTAAATTTTATCAATTATAAGCTCATAATTAAGAAAATCTTGTTGTTTTGTCTCGCTACGTGTACCATTGCTTTCCTTGCCGTACTTTATCTTCTTCCTATGACTGACTTTGAAAGTATTTAATATCCATAACTTGGAATAAACCTATTGATCTGATTTATTCATATTTTAATTAAACAACATATCTTACTTGGACACCGTGGTTTTTGACAAAATTGTTTTGCGTCTAATTCTTTATGAGTTTTGCCAGAGACTAAAGGATGTACGAAAACAAGTGAAGGTTGCTACGTTTAAACTAGTCAAAATGGATGTTTGTTTTGAATTCTTTTAATTTCCTTTGAAATTCTATAATTTGTGTGATGTTAATGTTTCCTTTAGTCCGTACAATGAAATAGAAATCAAATTATAGTGCATGCCTATTTTGTCGCAAGACTACGAATATCAGTTATTGGATTTAAATGTTTCTAAGAAATTTTTCACGTTCCCAAATAACAACAATATGATGTTAGTTATGGAATTTGTTTAATCTTTTTTATATGCATTGCAGAAAAAAGTCTGGGTTTTCGATCTGCCGAAATTTAGTTTTTAAATGGCGAAAGATGGTTAAAGAATGTAACCAAACTCATATTAAATTAATCTGAAACCTTTTATCGCACTTTTTCATTATTATTTCATTTGTTTGTCCTTTATTGAAGATTGGATATTCATAGGTGGTGGTTTGAATGGAGCCCACTACTTCATTCATAGAACCTCTGAAACTTGGATAACAAAGGCGAAATCAGGAGCTCATACATTTAGATGGCAATGGTATGATAGTGCTTCTTGGGGAGGGGAGTCCCAATAGTGGAATGCTCTAACACTTATTTATCGACTTATTTTGGAAAATATTGCATTAAACAATAAGTGTTGATTAAACTTAACCAATCCCAAGTCTAAGTTTGGTATAGGGGATTATTTTATAAAATGATGAAAAGCCAGTTGGTTAAACTGGACGAAATTTGGATATTGAACATCACACGACCTTTGAAAAATCATCTTGAAATGCATAAACACCTTAGGTATTTTCTAAAACAATAATTATTTAATTTTTCATTCTAATTTCATATAAGAAAGGGATAATTTAATCATTCCTAATTTACATAGATGTATCATTATCATCATCATATACAATTTCGCCTTAGGCAACTCTACCTGTTCTAATTTCTTGCGGGTTGTGCCTGATCACTTCACCGTGCCCAATATTTTCTACTTCGTGATCAGAAATCAAGAAGTTAGAGTATTCCATTACTTTCCAATTCTCAAAACGTGTTCATGCCATTTCTGTAATATGTTTCTATAGTTACAATAATTATTTTAACCTAGAGTTCTTCTCTGATTTCCGAGTTTCTTTTTCGATCTACTGTTGTATATTCGTGTAGCGGTATTTAGCAGATTCTATAGTATTTAATTTGTTTAAAAAAAAAAAAATCCAGATCTCGGATTCTTGTAGCAAAGTTGAAACAGCTATTTTTTTTTAATAGAGTACATTTTATTGTTACTGAGAGCTGTTAATTTTTTTGTAATTTTACTTTTTGGTTATGTGACTGACTGTAAGGAACATCTCATCACAAGTTTTTAAAGGTGTTTATTTATTATAGAGACTTATCGTTAGTTAACATTTTGCCCATAGTTGTTCTTTACCATGAAATGCCATAATTTTAGTTTCATTTCCGGATATTTTAAAGTTGGTACTTTACTTTAAATTTATACTCAATAGTGTGTATTTTTACTGACCCTATTTCAAACGATATCTATTTGTACATACTCCTTACACGGTACTGAGCTCGATTAGCTTAACATTATAACTGAAAATGACTTTTGTATATTGAAATGAAATCTATTACAGTCCAGAAGTAAGGTACTGCACCTAGTGATTGGTAAAGAAGATGGCCTCGTGACCTTCTAAGTTGAATTTCTTATTCGAGTATTACCATTGGGTAGTTTCTCTACTTGTCTTTATCTCGGGACGTTATTTATATTTCATTATAATTACTTGATGTATTCTGTATACAGTTGTAAATTCCAATAAATACATTTAAAAAGAAAAAAAAACTTAAAAGGTCACGAGTTGATCTTCTTCTCAGATACCTCGTAGGATTATCAAGAATTGAAGACGTTGCTAGGTTTGAAACAAGTGGAGCTCCTAAGCTCTACTCCGTAAGTCCAGAGGGCCTTATGATTGTCATTTATATGAGTCTTAAGGTACAAATAAAACATTCAAAGAAGAACGAGGAACCCAGATGCATTCACAAGCAGCGCTTCAATGCCTCCGCGCTTCTTCCATTGGCCAATTTAAATTATTGATGCGAGCCTGACAACCCCCACCGCCTACCAGATTTGGGCTCTTTAGTAACTTCAAATATTTATAACCATGATCGGGTCTAAAATCAGGTCCTGTATCCTTGGAGTTCTTGTAAATGGATCCTTTGCAAGGATAGCTTAATGGACTTAAAACATTTACAGGTATTTATGTGATCATGACACATTATCTTTCTAGCAGTACTTAGGTCGATTAAGATTTTAAGAGCTTAAACTCAACAGTAAAGAAAAAATGAGTAAGCATATTCCTCGTACTAACACGATCATGTACACTTTTTCACAAAATATAAAAGAATGGTTTCAATAACACAACTAAAGCTCTTACGTAATTAAAATAGCAAGAATTTTGTTCAAACTTTACTTCAAAATATATATATATATATATATATATATATATATATATATATATATATATATATATATATTACAATAGAATGCCTCGATTATTAGGGCTCCGTTTCAACCATGGCTTTGTGTTTGAAAAAAAAAACAACAACAAAAAGATTGAAATATTCACACTAAAAGATATCTAGTGTTTGGAATCTCCTGTGGTGTAGTTTTTAGCATAACAACCTTCTATTCCCAAGATCGCGGGTTCACAGCCCGACAGGTGGCTCAAGATTTTTTAAAAGGGATTAAAAATCCTTGGTTTTGCCGTCCTTCGGAAAGGACACAATATGGAGCCCCGAGTTTGTGTGGTGACAGACACTTATAGATACTTGGATAGGCAAAATTTAAGATCCCCACTGTAGCATCGTCCGATTTAGGCGATGATCCAATAAATAATGAATAATTACTTACTCGTACCTTATAAGAATTACAAGAATAAAAGGGAAAATCGAATGTGGTCGTTTTAGAGATTAAATTATTTCTCGTTCTTTTTGACTTCTCACTCCCTCTTTTATAATAGTAAATAAGACTATTTGTACAGAACAAATAAGAATGATATATATTCTTATACATACAATATACAACGAAATTGGAATGTGGGTTTAGATTGGTCTATAATCGGCATTACTTGAAGCGTGGTGATCCCAACTCTGTTTATATTTAGCTCTAGTTCTAGTCAGCTGATCTCTATCGGCCACTCTACTACTGCTCTCAGAAATATGAACAAGGTAAGTAGTAATTTCACATGTTTTGGATGGAACCGTAGAGATTAGTGCTAACCTACAAATCAGCTGTGCATCGTCCGGGCATAATTAGTAATTATTTAATATTCACCAAATGAGACCTCTCATGTTGCTACGCTTCACAAAGGCACTACCATTGTACGTTGTACCTATACTTAGCTAGGTACCTTTGCGCTTATTATTATCCTATTCAATAATATCAAATGCGTGCTTATATCAAGATATAACAACAGTTATGAACGGCAAGGAAAAACAGAAATTCCAAATAAGATGGTTTTATTTTAAATAAAACTGATACACCACCAGAAACATGAGAAGTAAGTGAAAGTGTGAATTTTTACTTTTTCAAGTCCATTCAGCTATCCGTAATTCTCTATGTATTCGAAAGTTGGATATTAAATTGGCCCCGCTCTTACTCTGTCGAATGAAAGCCACGCAAGACCTTATTCCATTGAAATTTCTTAAGTGGTATAATCAAATTAAGATGGTAAGGTCTGCACTGGAAGAAAACACAAGAGAAATTTTTGAATTTTTCATGGAAACTCAAATTTACTTTGTCACCTCAATTTTTCCTAAGGAGTTCCACAGAGTTCAAGCTTCACTCCTGTTCTTTTCAACTGCGACATCAATTATCTTCCTGAATGAGACTTTCCTTCTTCCTTCTGAAATATTAATTGCGTTAGTCTGTATTCAGGAAGACCCAAATAGAATCAGTGATTTGTAATATAATATACAGAATAAATCCTATAATAAATAAATAAATAATAAAATAATGAAAGATTTTGATGTGAAATTTCGGAAAATGTCTTCAGCCTCTTCTATGGTAAAATTAGTCGAGCATTACCATCGACCAAAACCTTTTTTGGAAACCCCACATCGTCCAGTTATATTGATGGTCAATTAGTTCCCTGAAGTTATTCCATCATTCTCGACATGTCCTTACACAATATTCCCGTAAGCAACTCGTATCTTCCCCCACTTTGACTATTGTAGCGTGGTATATGGAGGCTTTTCTGAAATGCTCGAAGGCAGATTAAAGAGAATAATGAATTGCTCCCTAAGATTTGTGCTTGGTACTCCGAGGTGATCGCGCGTGTCCACCTTTATGATGAGTTAAAGTGCCTCTTACCTTCCTTCCGAAAACAATATTTCCTCTGTTCATTCATATAACAATCCATTCACTCTCAACAACCTTCATATACCTACAGTCTCCTCCAGTTCAAATCCTCAGTTCAACCCCATAAAACAATCCCGCCTTTCCGATCTCTATAACATTCCCACAGAACTAAAGCATTCGAACGTCCCTTTCTCGCCCGCTCCACTTCAGTGTGGAACTCAATCCCTCTTAACATCCGTCATAGTCCCTCACAATCGTCATTTAAATCCTTGCATTTCCAATATCTCCTAGATTTCCAAAAAGATGCTCTCTAAGCAGGTTAGTCATTTGCTTAGAATGTAATGTATAGAATAATTCATTGTGTTATTTAGTTGTTTTAATTTTGTTTTTTAAGAAGATGTAAATCACGTAAAGCATTTAACAAAAGTTATGGATTTATCTATTCTCTTTAATTTCTTAATATCTTGTCAAGATTCGTACTATTTATTTACTTATTATTATTTTTTGTTTAAATATTTATTTTTAAATTGTTTTCTGTCACTTTTTACACTCTTTCTGATTTGTAACATTTAACCTTCTGGCCAGATAATATTATGTTTCTTTTCCTGTTCATATTTGTTATTCTAAAGGGACTTAGGCCCAGAATAAAGTTACTTTTCTATTCTATTCTAAAGTATGTTTTGAAGGTTAATGTTTCATTAACTTTGAAGAAAATTTTGTTTGAGCGGCATGCAACATTGATATGCATTTATTTTCTTAAAAAAAAAAAAACCTTTACCACTTCAACCCATGAAGGGTGTTGGGTTTAGTTTCTAGGACAAGGGTTCGTTCAGTTTCGAAACTGTTTCTTGGAGAACGGTTTCGTAGGAAGGCGATTCGCCCGTGATAACGCTCAACTGTTAAGTTTGTTCCCATTTTTTATTATTGTTTCCCATATTTATAGAGGCAGCGTGAGCCTCAGTAGGTTTTTCAGATTTCAGAGGCCGATCCCCGCCTGTTAACAGATGAAATGAATTATCAACCATATTTGAATTCGGAACTTAACTTAACAACTACATCAACTTGACTTTACTGAATACAAACACATTGCATTGGTAGTTATTACAATAAAAATAATTTAACTTTGTAATTGAGCTATTTACAAAGTTATTATAAAATAGTCATGATACATTAAAAGCACACTACTAAACCCAAGATTGCGGGTTCGTAGCCCGGCAGGTGGTCCTAGGATTTTTTTAAGGGAGTAAAAAATCCTTAGTTACGCCGTCCTTCGGAAGGGACGTTAAACGGGGGTCCCGAGCCTGTACGATGTCAGGTACTCGTTAAAAATCCCTATCCTAATTAAACCTGGATAGGCAAAATTCAGAGCTCCCACTGTACCATCGTCCGATTAGCCATAGCAGTATAAAGTGACGTTAAATGAACAAACAAACATTAAAAGCACTGAATGAGAAAGGTTGAGATAGCTGGAGTGAGACATCAGGGGGAATAAACTTTCTGGCACCGCTGGTCATATTTCCTTATTATTAATGTCCTTAGTCGTTTTTTCAGTGGCTATTATACTTTTCTCTTTCGGACTAAAGATTAAACCATAGCAATATTACAGTTGTTGGTTCCAATTTGATACCGTATTGGTTTATTAAGCCATAAAATAATTATACTCAGTTGCCTCCTTAAATGATACTGGAACGTATAAACAGTCCAAGGCGTAAAACAGGAACTGCCCTCGTAAAATAAATTGCTTTATCATGATTTATCACGACTCTCCCCTCCACAACGCTATTCTCATTAATATTGTGCAATGAGCAATAATAATTTTGCTAATATATTAGTGTAATTAGAGCAATAATAATGGCGATTCTAACAATATTATCAGGATAGATTTTTGTTGCTATTTCACTCTTTGCTCTTTTCATATTTTATACTAGTGGATGGTCAGAGAATCGCTTTAATAATTTTTTAATTCAGGTGTTTGATACGAATGCTTGATCCAATAAAATATATCCACTTACAATGAACAGATCGGGATATTTTCTCTTGCCTATAGCTAGCATTTTAATGTATTGTGCAGTTCTTATGCCTTCTTCATATCCCCCTTTTTATTATTTCAAAACTTGTGTCTACAACGTGGAATTAGTGGACTTCTTACAGATTGTAAAGAGCTATTATTAATTCTCTCTTTTTTGGAACTCTCTATATTCTCTCTATTTATTGTAATAGTATATATTATAATTTAATCATAAATATATTTCTTTTATTATAATTGAATTATTGTGTAGTATGCCATCAGAGATGAGGATGGAAACACGTGATTTTCGTGTAATTTTTTTTATGAGTTTAATCTTGGCACTTGGCAGTCCTAGCTGTATGACAAACAATACCACCGCTCGGGGAAGAGTGTACCATTCTAAAACCAAATTTGTATAAAAAAACTTATTGGTTTCTGTGTGGTGGTCAATGGCATAAATAATTGATTTCTCCTTTTTACCCATAGGTGAATCCATCACATTCACATCTTACTGCAGGGATATTGACATAATGCATCAGAACCTTATAAAAAAACAACCTGCATTGGTTCATCGGAAGGGAATTATACTCATACACAACATACACAATCATATTTGCAATTGTATTTAACAGAACGAGATATTTTGTTTTGCTTGTAGTTTAATCGAATTGTAGCAAGGATCTTAATGATGTAATAGATAAATTATCTCAGGTACCAAGTTTCTCCTAATGTTTTGTTAGCTTTGGAGTGAACATCCAGAAGAGCGGCAGATATTCAAATCAGTATTATAATCAAAATATTGGGAAAAAATATTAGACTAACTGTTTTACTTTCTTAATTAAATGTTTTCTGTAGGATTTAATATTATTTCTAATGGAATTTCATCACGATAAAGTAAAGTGAAACCTATGGAATGCAATGTTGCATTAGGTTTAAAAGTTACTAAATTTACTGGAATTTGAGGCTCAAGGCTCATACTGGAAAGACAGTACATTATTTAATTCTCATGTTAATAATGCATGGATCTTTTGACTAAACAATAAATGGTAGCAGGTGTCTTCATTATTGAACATTTATTTTTGAAATTTACAAATGTATTCTAACAAGTAAGGAAAAATAATTATACGTAATGCCACGAGATTAAGGCTTGTAGAGAAACATCTCCTTTTTAGAGGCCTCGGAGGATTATCGGGAATGGAAGAGGTATTTCATTGGTTCAAATAATATTAATATTAAAAGGTAAAACGTTTGTTTCGCCTTCCTTCCTAAAGTTGACATATCGCTTGTTCAAAAGAACAAAGACATAACTCAAAATTTGGTGTTTTTGAATTAAGCTTTCAATAGCAATTGGATTGGTTGAAGGTTTTAAATTCAGGAACGACCTATCTGCTGTTCCATATACACATTTTTTTATTTTAATAAATTCATATTTTGATTTGTATCTGAATTTATGACAATAGGAATGATTTCCTTTACCAATGCCCAAATGTTAATTTTTTTCTTCACATGGAACTTTCAAATACCTCTATTGTAAAATTAGGTTTTTTGAGTAACGACGTTGTTCTGTTGAAACGTGATAGAGCCTAACAAAATTGTTTCTTGAATACATTATACGAGAATAATATTAATAAGATAATATTCTCTGCGCTGGATATAAACAAAGAGCAGTGACCTGCCATTAGTGTAGGGCAGAGGAGCAGAATCGAGGCAACCCAAGCCATTGTTCTCAGCCGTCAATGCTATCGTGTCCCACCAGCCTTCTCTGCACTCCATGATAATACGTCTTTTCTCTTCCAAGTTAATTATTTACTTTTTCATTGAATCAATTTTTTAAAAAATTACTGTAATATATTTTCTTTTTGTTGACATGACAAAGGATACACTGGTATATTTTTGGCCGTTTTTTTGGTTTTGTATGTAATTGAACGAGAGAAATTGTAGTATATTTGCAGTGTAGTAGAATTCCTTTATTTTTACCATTTATGATGAACTAACGTGTGATAGCAGCATTCACTTCTTTACCCTTTTTCAGTTTCCTTCTAAAGAGAGTTGAGGTATGCACCTCAAAATATCATTCATGAACGTTTGGAAATGCTCTAGTAATAAAATATATGTTACTTCAATTTATATAAATATTAAAAATTGAAGTTACAATTACTTTTTTCTTTGATATTCACGTGTATAAATCAGTGAACCCAATTGAACACAATGGTAGGATATATTTGCCTTAGGGTTTGGCTCAAAGAAAGAATTCCCTAAATAGAGATAAACTATTTATTAGAAAGCGGCGTTTCGACCCAAATTGCATTTCTTCTTCAGGTCTTGTAATGTAGGTCGCAAGCATCAAATGTAGCTTCACTAGCGACCTACAATTACAAGCCCTGAAGAAGACACGTAATGTAGGTCTAAACTTCGGCAGAATTTTCATGTGTTAGTGGCCGGAGATGGAGATCTAGTACCCTCCTGGGGCTCACCCAGCCTCCAAAAAGTGTAAAATAAGGGGGGAAATCTGGCGGTTGAGTTGAGTTTCTCTATCTAGGAGAAATCACCTCCCATCACAACCGTTGTCCAAGAAACATTACAGTCTCTACCCCACACCCTTCATGGGTTGTCATCGTACAAAATTTTTTGTATATATATATTACTTACAAGAGTAATTACACTGGGTGTTTCTGGGTTAAGTAGCCGAACTGAAAATTTGAACTAAGGACCTCAAAACAAGAAAAAAAAACAAAAACTTTGTTTAGGAAATATTCACACCTAAAGATTTTCATTGTTGTGAATTATGAGGGGATTCACCATAATAGGTAGGGCTTGAAAATTCAGGAAATGGCTACCATATATAAAGTCCCAGGGACCATCCCTCAGTACCTGAGGGTTAAACATAGTAAATTAAAAAAGTTATTTTACCTGTCCTAAAAACTTTATTCATTAAATGTAAACATTAGCATTCATGTAAACATTTAATGTTGTTTAAAGTGACTTTATTGAGAATATTACAGGCTTGTTAATTAAATTAAAACCAAGAAAAATAAAAATATTCATATTTTTAAATAGAATATTAAGATGAATTCGACAAAAAATCTTGACATTCAATTAAGAGACAGAATTCCATTTAGGTTAGGCTTGAGGGTGTATTAATAATTCAGTAAAGCCGACGTCCATTGTTGCTTAATGAACTTAGCGCCCCTTACACCTTGGGATTTAACTACGCCAAGAGGGTGGGCTGTTGTTTGAGTAGCTTTCCGGGTAGTGATCGATAAGTGTATGGAATTTACCCACTTGAAATTGAAGGCTAAAAGATGTAAATGGTAAACTATCTATGTTACTAAAATGGTAAACTATTTATGTTTGCGCGAGGGGAAAATAGTTGACTGGATGATAAAATGGAGAACGGAGATAGTGGGGGGGGGGGCAGTCAAAAAAACACCAAATAAGTACTGGACTTATATTTTGTTAGTGCCGACGCTTCAGGGCTATGGGAGAGAAACAAACAGAACAAAAAATATATAAAAACGTTACAGTAACAAGAATATAGTGACATGTAATGTAGAAAATTAAAATAGTGACAGATATGAAAATTAAACATAACGATATTTATAAAGATATAAAGATATATTATAAAGATAAAGATATTTATGTTTGCCTTTTATTATATATTTATATAATAAAAGGGTTTTGGGAATACGAAAGCTTGATGCCTATATCTCCATCTCTATTCAGAAGCATCCGTTCTCGGACCACTCCGCAAATCAAAATCCGTTAGATCTCTCTTAACGTGGGTAAAGAATTAGCTGATAAGGCTGCTAAGTCGGCTGCCAGAGACGCCTCACTTCCGATAGTTTACAGTAAATTGACTAAGACTTACTTGACAGACCTAGAAAACACTTACAAATATGGATCAGTCGCAAGACAAATGGAATGTGACAACTAAAGGACAACATCTTGAGTTAAATATAACTGACTTACAAGAATATTATAGGAATAATAAAATAACAACTGAATTCTACCTCACACAAATGTTGACAGGAGATGGAACCACAAAATCTTACTTGTATAAATTTAAGCATACAGAAAATAAGACCTGCCCTTGTGACTTTACGATCGAACAAACTTACTTACACCTAATATATGACTGCAGACTAACGGACGAACCAAGAACTAAACTTATCAATCATGTGACGCAGAAGGCCAGCTGGCCGATCAGTGTTAAGGACGTATACTGCAAGTCTTTTCAGCTATTCAAGGAATTTGCTGAAGCAGTGTGGTTAATCATTACTACACGAAATCAATATCAAAGTTGAAAAAAAAAATTTCGGTCTTGTTTTTCTTTTAATTACTTTGTTTGTAGTATTTTTGTGTTTATTTACTTTTTTTTTCATTTTCTTATTTGCTATTTAATAAGTGATAGTATTCATGTTTCCACTAATGTATGCTAGGTACAATTTTTTTTTCTTCAATTACCTTATTTGTAGTAATTTCATGCAAATTTACTAATTTTAGTTTTCTTATTTGTTCTTTTAATCAGTGTTAATACTTCATTTTCAACTGTTTTAATGATTAATATGTTCAATAATTTGTTGTTGAAGTTTTGTTTTAATGGTGTATTTTCAATTCAGCGTTAATTTGTATTTATTATTAAACCGAAAAATAGAAAACAATGCGCTAATTCGAGAAGAAAGTGAGACTCTAGGCTTCAAGTGGAAACTTAATACTTGAATTCCCGCATCCGATCGAACACACTCCTTAAATGATCGACATGTTGTTCTTCCATTTTTCTGAGCACGATCAGGTCGGATATATAAATCTGGCACATGTCTTTGTCGATTCCACGCAAAAAATTAACTTCTGGAATGTAATGAGGGCGTTTTTTAGTCCGAAAGGCAACTCGTAATGACCTCTTTCAGAAGTGAACGCTGTTTTTGTCTGGTTTCTAGGGTACATTTTTATTTGGTGATATCTCGTCTTCTAGGGCGCTGTCGCCCCCGTGCATTCTGTCCTGGATATCCTCAAACCTCGGAATCAGGTATTTATCGATTGACGTATCTTCATTTAATTTACGGTGGGCTCACCCTACACTTTCTGCCCCTGGCGCGCTTTTCTTTCTAATTTCCCACAGGGGACTATTGTTTGGCAATGTACTATCCACGATTATACCCTACTTTATGATACTCTCTATTTCCTATCTTATATGGCGCCTCAGTACGGGGGTCGTCATCAGTCTGAAACGATGAATCAACTTAAAATCTAAATTATCAACTTAATCTAACTTATTCCAAGCCGAACTGACTAGATATGTAACAATTTATCAATGATTTTAATTTTTTTTTTCTGTACTACTTAACCTATGAAGAGTCTTGGATTCAGAGCATGGTAAAGGCTGTATTGTTTCTAAGCTAATGATTTTGTAAAGTGTTGACTTGTCCGAGATCACACTCAATCGTCAGGTTTTCCAAAAGTTAAAGATACCCTCTGTATATCGTCTAGGTAGGCCTCTGGAGGGTCTACAGATCCCACTACAGGTCCATCTATGGCTGTGGAAAATGGATAGAAAACCGTTTAAAACAATGTGTGTGGAAGAAAGTGGTCCGGGTAGAGGCCAATGAATTTCTCTTAGAATTGGAGAAAAGTTTATTAAGTAGCCAACGTTTCGACTTACTTACTGCCAGGAAGGTAGTAAAATACATAATAAAGAATAAAATACCTATTAATAATAAGAATAATACTGGCACTTGGCTGTTAATATTATTCACTCATACATTTTAACCTTTATATTTACCATGCTCTGCAATTTTTATCACTTTTAATTCTCAATTGTCTGTATTTTGCATATAGCCCTGAAGAAGACCTACAAAGTAGGTCGAATTGTTGACTACTTAATAAACATTTCTCCGATTCTAAGAGAAATTCATTGACCTCTACACGGACCACTTTGTTCCACATATATTATCAAGGTCAACTATTATCATTCAATATAAGTTTAAAAAAATTATTTGCCAAAGCCAGATTTGAGCACGGTATCTACAGCACAGTATCTACAGCACAGTATCTACAGCACAGTATCTACAGCACAGTATCTAAGCACACGGTATCTGTTCTCTACACCCTGAACTACTCCTCTCCCTTATATCTAGTAACTATAATAATAAAATTTTCTATACCGGTGGAAAATACCGTGTAAGATGGAAGAAAATATAAAAGTCGGTCACAAGCTGTTAGGGCCTCCAACAAATTGTGCAGTTGGTGTCCCAACCCTTGAGCCTTCTAGGAGGCCACGTATACTCGTATACCCGGCCCTTGTTCGTTGTAATCCCATTTGGGAAATAGAAGTGGGTCAACTGGCTGTCGAGGAATTGTCCAATATACTTCTCGCTATATTGTCTCAATCAATCCAATGTCAAGAGATATGTTTAGAGGAATACTTTTAGCTCTGAAGCTAGAGTGACACAATAATCAAGCTAAGGAATTATGTCGACATTTTGTTGTTAGAAATGCAAATGAAATGCAAATATAACATTATATACTTCAACGCGCGAAAGAGCGATATTTCAGATTGTTATTGATGGCATGCTACTCGTTACACAGATTGCTAGCTTTGTGCCAGGGGTAATTAAAGTCCCTTCACGTTACGTCATTTCCACGTCACTATCTAATCTGTAGCGGCAGCTTCCCGCCTATCTATTCATCATAATAAATAACTTTTTTTTTTTTAAATTTATTTATTGATATTTACAACTGTATTACAATTATACAACAAGTAAATAGAATGCGTGTTACATAATGACATGAGAATGACTAGTAGAGAAACTACCCAGTGGTAGTACTCAAATCAAAGTTCAAATAAGAAGGTCACGTGGCCATCTTCTTTTCAGATGCCTCGGAGGATTATCGGGAATTGAAGAGGAAGCATGGTTTGAAACTAGAGGGTTTGAGTGGGAATGAAGTTTGCTATGAAAGGATAGATACCGGGTTCGGGCCAAATCAGCAACAAAAGGGACATTAAGGTCGTTATGGATGACTTTATTCTTAATAAAATAAGGAGCATTGAGGATTTTACGAAGGATTTTGGATTGTAGGGATTGGATACGAGAGGAATAATGGCTACGATGGCTTAGTGGAGCCCCATAGCTCTACTCCGGAAGTCCAAATAGGTCGTATGATGGTCATGTAGATGAGTTTTTTGTAGTTAATTGGGAGCTTAGAGCGTTTGTCTAGTAAGTATTAAAGTAGCCTGAAACATCGAGCAGTTTCTTGTCTTTTCAGTCTTGTATGGGGATTCCAGGTTAATCGTTTGTCGAGGTGCAACCCTAAGTATCGGATCTGTTCTGCAGGCACCAGTGGGATATTATTAAAGGATACTGAAGGGCAGGAAGTCATTGGTTTACGACGTAAGGTAAAAGTGATTTGATGCGATTTTTGAGAATTTATTTTAATTCTCCAGTTTTGGCACCATTCTTCAAGATCAGTGATATGGGATTGGAGGCTTTGGGATGCAATAACTGGATTGGTGTTGACTGATAATACTCATGTATCATCAGCATACGTGGTAAGGATAGTATTAGGATGAGTTGGGATGTCAGCTGTATAAACTGTATAAAGGATTGGGCCAAGGATATTACCTTGAGGAACACCAGCAGATTGGGAAAAGAGGGATGAATAGAAATTATTATGGTTTACTTGGAAATAATAAATAACTAAAACAGAATAACCTAGTCCATGTGTACTTATTTTGGTGTTAGAAAAGGAAATTTCCTGTTCCTTTAATTATAATGAAGGTTGAAATTACCTATCTTGAATTACCCATTACTGCTACGTTAGACTTTCTCAAATTAGCTGTCACTTTTTTTTTAATTGATTATATTTTCAAGCCTATTATTTTCTAACCATTCCAATTTTATAGATTACAAAACGTATTAAATTGTGACTTATAAATGACGTAAAATGGGATAACTTGACGGGACTTAAACTATCCCTACCACCATGGGTCAGTGGCGAATTCTGGTCTAGTGGTTAGCATTACAACCTACTATGCCCTAGATCGCGGGTTCGTAGCCCGACAGATGACCCTAGGATGTTGTAAAGGGGATAAAAATCCTTGGTTATGCCGTCCTTCGGAGGGGACGTTAAACATGGGTCTCGAGCCTTATGGTCAGGTACTCGTTACAAATCCCTATCCTAGTTAAACTTGGACAGACAAAATTTAGCATCGTCCAATAAGCCATAACACATAATAACATAAAAACCATGATCATAAACTGACGTTAAATTAACAAACAAATTATCCCTGCCACCAAGCTCTCAACCTGCGGAATAAGTACCAAAGTTACTACGGAAGTACCTTTACGAATTGTATTTGCCTGACGTATTATGCAAAATAAAACCAGAAATAAAATTCTTGGCAGACATCTTACGACCAGTTGCTCCAGTTGATGGGCGAAATTAGTACCTTAATATCTGACAGCCTACCTTGGTACAAATAGCAGTTTGTGATTTTTTAATTTAATAGGTATTAGAACAATGAGTTTACTGTAGCTTAGCTCATGAATTTTTACTTATTAAGGGAAAAATCCTAATCGTATCAATTACTAGTCTATTTTTGGAAATAGTTTTCGAAGATAACAAATAATGTGGGAAAAGAAACAAAAGTGATTTCCGTGGTAATCCGCAATGGTTTCTATTTTCCAGTATTTTTCCTGTATCTGGAACGCTAGTTGTTTTTCTTATTATTATTATGCTAATAATATCCTATGAATTAAGATAATTAGGATGAGACATTAATTTTCATTTGAGGAAATGGATAACATGGTGTAAGGTATTCGGACCCAATCTGACCGAGTGGTAGGTACAAAAGTTTGATGCTGGTTTGACGATCGGTTATACTTCTTAGATTTATGGGAACGACCGAAGAAATAGCTAACTTCATGACTGTCGTACTTCAGCATCTTATCTGATATCTTATTTCTATTGCTCTATATGTGTCCTGAATTCCACTATCTCCCATCAATACACAATGAAAAAATATAAAGGATTTATTTGAAGTATAACTCAAAACTTTATGATGCTGTTCAGAAGTTAATTGAATAAAAACATAAAATTTCGAAGTATATTTCGAACACTTCAGGCATATCTCTATCTATAGGTAATATTCTATTCCTCAAATGTTTAATACATTCAACTGTTTTCCATTTCTAAACCTAATATGTAATGTCCCAAAAAGAAATGAAATGATGATAATTTATTACAGACAATGAATATTTTTATAAAGCTCAATATTAATAACAACAAAACAAAAACAATAACAGACTAATATTACTAGAAGACAAGTTTTCATTAAAGTTGTTTTTCTCCATTGTATGAAGGGATCGAGAGAAGAAAATATTTTGCTCCTCCCTGTTTCAGTTATTTACTATTGCAGAGAACTCCTTGGCGAGACCGAGCAACTGAATGCCCATCTTTAGTAAATAATGATTTTTAATATATTCATCTGTTGATTGAATTAAAAAAAGATGAACCACTTATGATGAATTCCCTCTTATTATTACTCAATAATTTATAAAAAGTTGTTATTCTTATGATTCTTAAGATATTTCTTCCAAGATTAGGCAAGGTATCTCTCCAATGGTTAGTCGAAGCGCCAAAAAGTTCCGAAAATTAATAATAATGATGAAATCGATATTTCAAAATTAAATCTGAACTTATTTGAGCCTAGTGATATTTAAGTCATCAATCACACTGTCGACTTTGGCCTGTAATAATTCATCCCTCAGTCTGACTCAATCTGACAAATGGGGAGAATAAAAGAGGTTTTTCTTTCATAATAAAAAAATACTTAGCCTTTATTAGCCGAGTTGGCCAAAATATAGACACATAACTCTTACTTAATCCTTTTTTTTATAGACTTAATATTCGTTAAACGGATTAGCTCAGTAGGTAGGGTGGTGGGTTATTAATGTCTAGCTATTATTTCGAGACCGGTTGAGGCTGATAAATTATATATCCCGCTAACAGTCGTAAATTGAGACCTTTCTAGGGCTCTTCCAGGCAGTATAAAGTGAGAAAGTTTTATTGGCAGGGGGTAACCTGAAGGTAGAGGGCATTCTTGCCCAAATCACATCCTTGCACAATCGTTTGTTGGCTTGGAAACAGTTCCTACTAGAGGTACTGAGTCCAATACAGTTGACTGTATACTGGAACAGGCTGTAGGTACAATACTGTACTATGATGTAGTTATACAGTTTTTTGACTTGACAATGCTTTAACAGATAGATTTATTCTATTGCAGATTCTTACCACACCAAAATTTGAAAAATTAATGACTTATGCTGTGGGTAAGTTCCATCCTAACTATCTACGCATTATATAAGCATTTATATATTTATATTATAGAGCAGTGACAGTTTAAATTAATATTAAGTTAGTTGGTAGAATAAAAGATGCACTAAATACAGGTAAATGAATTAAGAAATAATTATTAATTCTAACTATATCAAACTGTAGGCATTTGATTGAGGTGTTCGAGGTACCATTTTTTACACATTTTTCATAGCCAACAGTTTCTATAGCTTCCGTTTTTGCAATGTCTTTATTTATTCTGAATCATTTATGTCTGTTGGCAAGTGAGTACATTATTTTCTTTAGCAGCTATTTAAAAAAAAAAAAAAAAGGGAATTCGCACATTACAATATTTTATAACTTATTATTTCGGCTTTATTATTAGAATTGCTGAACACCACCAATTTCCATAATATCTTTCTTGGCCGGCCCCTCTTTTTACTATATTCCGATTAAGTCTCCATAGGCTATCTGCCATCTCCAATCCTTTTTAAGTGCCTAAACCTCCTCCTTCAATCTTATGTTTTATATTCTGGTTCAGCGTTAACACGTTTCCAATGGTACTATTAGATATGTTACGCAGCCTTGAAATTCCGCAGCTTATTCTATAGGGAATCCCTATCCAGGAGTAGTTTATAGTAATTCTATAAAATCATGAAACACCGTGAGAAGATGATAGAAAGAAGTGAAATTTCCCATTGCAGATGTGAAACAGAGGCAACGCACACCCACCACTCCCATGACTTTCAATATCAATAATCTTTTTTTTGTTCAGAAAATGGATTGAAAGGGGACCCAACCCAAAAATTTTAACGGCCAAAATTTATAAAGTTAGTGTACCACCATCCCGAAGACCTGTCCTTGTAATTTATAATGTGAGGTGAATATGATGTTGATGTTTGATCAGTCTTAACTCTCACTTAGAGGCTCTTAGAACTTGATATCAATATATTCCTTCTTCTAACAAAAATACATATTTTGAACTGTTTCTAACAAATGTCGTTTCAAAGCCTAAATTATATCTTCGAAGATATAAGAACCGTTTCTATGGATCACTCATTACCTCAAAATTAATGAATAAACTGGGATTTCTTAATAATGGAAGAATTATGTATAGCGATTTGTTTTTCAATTTAACAGACTCTTATTAAAAATTTTCAAAGGAATAAAGGAAAAAGATAAGAGAAATAACGGAAGGAAGGCTCCCATCGATTTTCAATTTGCCCAAGAGACTCGGTGCCTGTCTCCAATGACTGAGTCTGGGATCTGTTAACAGCTTCCAGTCTTCCATATTGTTATAGCTTTCTAATGAATTTGTTTGTTTCCTAAACTGCGCTATTTCGTCCCTCTTTTCGTATCCCAATACTTATTTATAGACATGATTACTTATAATCTTTTGCGTTTTTATTTATCTCTATTTTAAAGTTATATTAAAGGTTACGAAGCCATTAATCGTATACGATCCAGTCATTACGAAGTACTAAATCTTGTCATCCAGGATTCAGGGCGTATTGTGATTGAGCAATAATATTATAAGGTATAATAAGTTATATGGATTTATTATAGAGTTTACGTTCTTTGCATCCAAACGATTTTAATTGTGCTCCCTGACAATCCAAATCTTTTTTTTTTCTCCTTACTTGTTACGAATAAATTCATCCATAATGATCTTTATGTCCCATTAGTTCCTGATTAGACCCGAACAAATAACCATCCTTTCATGACAAACCTTGTTCCCACTTTGTTTCGAGCCTAGAGGTGGATTCGTTCATTCCCTGATAATCCTCCGAGGCTTCTGAAGAAAAGATCGCCTCGTGACCTTCGAAGTTAAATGTTTTATTCAAGTACGACAATTGGGTAGTTTCTCAACTTGCCTTTATCTCATACCATTATGTATCTTTCAATCAATTTATTTGGTGTATTATTATTATGCAGTTGTAAATTTCAATAAATAAACTAAAAAACAAAACAAATCTTGCACCTATATTTCTTTGTTGGAATTTGATTGTTTCATCCTTTACTTCTACTATTTTCCACAACCTACTGAACCTTTTTTAATTAAATTTTAGAATATAGGTAAGTTTCAGAGACATACAAAACACACAGAATTTTTGAAATGAAAATGCTTTGACTCCTATGAGATCATGAACGACAGGATGACATTTCAATGTTAAGTCTCAGGCGTAGTAAGTTTACTCTTAGATACCTGAGCAAGGCACATCATTCCCTCATGTCGAGAACATTTGCTCTGGAGATCCTACTGTATTTCAATTTGTGGAGACCGCAACCGCTACTTCATTATTCAAGGTAGCTAGCTACTGGGTTATTTCCTACAATTAGCTACAAAGACTTCAGTGCTCTCTTATTTGAGTATCTTATTCATAGTAGGTTATGTGGGTTCAATTTTACACAGTGAATACGTATGATCTATTTACATAACATGTACAAAAAGAGACCTATTCGAAAAATAGATTTTAGATGAAAAAAGTTTATGAATATTTATTATCCAATTACATGCTGCAATAATATAATGTTTCTTCTTATAACAGAAACAGTATTGCATTCCCTATACGATACTGAACTCTCTGTGAAGATACGGGTAATGAATCTTTACCCGTCAATGTATACAGCTTCAGTTAGTGAAAATGTGTACAGAAATGTACTATATATTGCTTATAGAGTTAGACTGGCCGTCTGCATACTAAAAAAAAAATCGCAAAAAATTATGTCATAATAGACCAACTAAGGATAAAAGTTTAGATGGAATTTACGATAAACTGCGGATGTGATTAATCAGAACTTGGGTACGTATGGAACTTTCGGTCGAGCAACATGGCTGCCAATGTTACCTTCGTAACCTGATCCTAACGCTTAGGTTATGTTACGGCGATAAAAATTAAATTTTATTAACATTACATTTCCAAAATTTCTTTTATCTCCAGCTGGTACAAAAACATGTGTTTTTTCAGTTTTTGAATTTATTGTAAAACATGACATAATCTAAAATATTGTATGACATTCGCTCGGGAACAAACTCGAACTGTACCCTCGCATTCGCTCGGGGACAAACTTACAGCTGAGGGAATAATGATCTTCTTTGGTCCCTAGGTGCATAAATAACGATTATAAATAAAATGGAAAAATGTCAACACCTATTTGGAGCGTGAGGATTCCTTGCTATTAATCAAACTGGCAATAAATTATTGTTTATTAAAATTGGTTGTTGGTTTTGAATTTTACTGTGTTTTATGTTGTTGTTTTTTTCCATTTGGCAGAGGTTTGGTTTTATGGTTTTTTTTCAAATGATCACCTATTAAAACTAATATAAATAAAATTCTTAAAATAATCCGAACTTTTTGATAACAAACTAGTATTTACAATGTTCATAACATGAGAGTTCATAAAGATAAGAAAGTTGGAAGGTCGGTGATATTTAGGGTTATAGGTTATTGTTTGGGCTGACCAGCATATTCGAAAGTACTACAAGTTAAAATAATGAAATTTTATAACCCACTTACCTAGGATTATCTTATGACATTCAAATGATAATGGGGGAAATTTGTGGATTCGTTATTTTTTATATGAGCTACTTAGGGGTTAGGGAACCAAAGGGAGGTAAACGACTGCTGGCCACTAACTCTGAAACCGCTTCTTATCTCTTCTAACACGCTATGGAATTAATTGGAAAAGGTTGTAATGGAGGCACTGACCGCTTATTAGATGAGCTGACAACAGATTTAGGATCGTTTCTGGCGAAACATTATCTCATGTATTGAACGTTTAAGAAAATATATGGATTGGACTGGAAAAACCAATAGTTTTAACTCGCAAATCAGAAAAATCAACATCAATAATACTCGAAATAAATCTAGATATATTTATGATAGTCGAGACAAAAAAGTTATACCCAGATACATAAAAATCTTATAGTTTTCTTACTTTTAAAACAGGTCGAGATTGTATGAGGCAAAGGTTGACATATAAAGCTTTATTGTCTCCGAAAGGCCTAAAGGGTATTTTGGGGCTTGCCCTTTTAATATCTACGAATTTATTTTGGGAAAGATTTAATATTGGTTTTAAAAAATTATTTTCATGTACCAATAAACCATTTTGCTTAATTTAGTTAAAAAGTTCATCAAGGCTAACGAACGTGACTTGAAAATATAGCTTGTTCTACTAAATATACTTACCTTATCAGGATTAAAGATTAATCATTTGTAAAGACTTAGTTATACAATAGACTACTTGATTTTAAAATTTCAGTAATTCAATAAATAATTTAAAGAAAATACAATATGTTTGTGAGGCTCGATTGCCAAAGGGAGTATTTTTGTATAGTTAGTTTCTATAGTTTCTTGGTACATAAAACTGAATAAAATGTATCAGATTTTTCAGATCAGCAAAAAAAAATATGAAAGTAATAAATCCTCAACGTTTTGTTTATAATTTAGTCGTTATATTCTAATCTGGTGACAAGCTAAATTAGTTTCTGTGTAAATAAATTCCTTATCCGCATACATCCTGGTGCAACTTAGATTTACCGATGTACTCACATCCATCCTATGTTGAATTTCTTCATTTCTGATTTTATCCAGCCTGGTGGAACGAGACACCTCCTCCAGAAATCCATCTCAGTAGCCTGCACCTTTGAGTACTGACTGGCATTCATGATCCATGTTATTGAATCATTATCCATTTGTCAGGAGGGGTCTACCATGGCTTTGTAAATCCTACATTTGTTTTCATTTGAAATCTCTGTATTCCAGAAAACTGGGTGTAGCATTCGGATGATAGCTTATAGGGCTTGCTCCACCTTTCTTCTGACTTCATGCTCGTACGATCTGGCAGCATCGAAATAAGAATTTACGTACGTCCACTAGAAGCGCACCAGTATCATATTTCAATGGCCATATATCATCATTTCGAGATAGACCTTTCTCCTCTCAAAGACGTCTTGGTAGTCAGCGAAAAATAAGAACAGTAACTATTCACCGTCAATGAACGGTCAAAAACATCTCCAAATTGCTCGCACTACGGCTTCACTGCTTCGTGGAGGTGTATCTTGAAGTGTGGCTTACATGCTATAGTTTAAATAAAATGAAGAAATATAAGGTGTGAAAAATCGTTGTCTGAAAGTTTGAGGCTAACCATCAATGACGTCATTCTTATAAAGTTGGTTTTGGTTAGATTTTTTTGTTTGTTTGCTCTTTGTTTTTATCAATAATTATCAAGGCCGTTCAATAACTGAGGGTCCCCATTCATTTGCAATACATTACCAGTAATTTTAACTTAGGTTGTTAATTTTGTTTATAACAGTTATGACCATAAACAAATATTTAAAAACTATATGCCCTCAGGTTATGTGATAATTTATAAATTATCCTTATTTTTTATTTTGTTATTGTTGATGATACCATAAGTTTTGTTACCAATTTATCCTTTTTATTTACAAAGATATCAATATTGCTTCTATCAGACCAATTGTTATTGTTGATAGATGTGCAGTGTTTGTGTGATTCAACTTCTTGCTTCTGGAAGATGTTCAAACTTATGAATTATTTATAATGACAGATGGAAAATATCAGAAACAATTTGTTTACAAGACCCCTTCTAAGGTAAAGCCATTCAAAACAATTCAATAAAAAATGGTAGACATAACCATAACTGATTATCCCAAATAAAACAAATCTATGAACTGTAGGTTACTTCTTAAATATTTTTTCATGTTATAGCAAATATTGATAATCTGTTTTTTCATTCTTTGTAATCTTAAAGTTATTGTTAAATTAGACATATTTTTATTCAGGTACTGTTAAATGATATATTAATATTAGGAGGAACATAATTATTTTACCACTAAACAGAAATATTTTTAATTTTCATCAGTTTGTAATTTCAGAAGTTGTTACACTTATTATCACACAAATTAATCAGTTCTTGAAGATTCCAGGCCGTACAATAATAATGTTCATCCACTTTTAATAAGTGAATACTTTTTAAAAAACAAATTATGGAGTTAATATAATTTAACAGACTTACAAAGAATATTATGATTCATATCATCAATTACATAAGTTTGATATTCTTAAATAAGATAACATTTTATGATTTTTTAAACTCTTTTCAAATGCCATTTAATGTTGTCATAATTTAATAAAATAAAGTTTTAGGGGAAAAGTGTTGAATTGTGACAAATGAATTCGCTGTCTTTAAATATTTTGATGTTTTATATTCCTTCCATATCCTTATTATCCATCTATACTAATTAAATTCTGTTGACTTAAATAGTAGAAATTATTGTAATGTCATCATTATCACACCTTATTGATTTAAATTATGAGTGTTCTTTCTTATTTTGGGTAGTCCTCTGTATTTATTCATTACGTGATATAACTAGAAAAAGTTTTATTGTTTTATCACATCTTATATTTACAATATGGTATGGCAACTTAACATTAATGATAAAATCATGCACAAATAAAATAAAAGAAATTTCTTTCTTTCTAGGTTACTGTTGCGACCTTTAACTATCAATTTGTTTTGAAAATTTAGGTGGCAAATGAAGTAGGTTAGTTTGTAAAATAAATAAAAAATAACTCATTTTATTAGTCTTAGTCCTGTTGGGTTTTCTTTATTCTTCTTCTTTCTTTTCCTCGTTTGTACTTTTCACCATGGAGGTGCCTTGATCCACGCATGCCATGCTCATTAGCTACATCCCTATTATCTGATCTACCTTTGAGATTCTTGTATATCAATGACATTGTTGTAGGTCTTGCTTCCATGAAATTCTTGTAGGCCTTGATTCCATGAATTTTCATTGGTCTTGGTAACCATCCTGCTGTCATAGATGTCCAAGCGATCTCAATTATCTTCTTTCTAAGGAATCCTTTAATGAGATAAAGTCTTGGTCCTCTCTTATCGATTCCTCCTAGTGTGACCGACTACTTTAATATGGTATTATATTTCAGTAGTAACTCTGTTTAGGGGTTTGTCTAAAGAGACCCAATGTCTACCCAATTCCCCATACATCAAGTAGGGTACACAATGCTTTAAAAATTTACATTTTTTCTTTCTCCCTCTTCCAAATGATTGCTTCCTCTTGATTCTGTTCAATATGCATAACTCTACTCTTTCCAACATTCATCACCATACCTTTCTCTATAGCTCAGCCTCCCAATCGATTACTGATTGCTGTAGATTTTCTGCAGAGCCTAATATAAGTACGATGCCATCTGCAAAGACCATCTCTTATGTCAAATGGTCCTTATATTACACTTCCCTATAACAGTGCATGTTGCCGTCCTTTGCACTTCTTCATAATTTCATCCATGTATGTGATAAACAGAACAGGCACAAGCTATCTTCCCTTGCTTTTCATTTTTCCTAATGACAAACATGGCTGCCTCTTTTATAGTTTCGATCACTCTTGGTGGTATATGATTATCTAGATTAGCTTTTCTTAGCTCTTATCTGGAGGTAGAATCAAATCCTGCCTTAAGGTTTAAGAATGTAAGAAATAAACTCTTGTCCAATTCGCAAACTGTGTAAATTATTGTTCTTAAGGAATTTATGTGGTCTGGGGTTTGAGGAGGCAGCCTGAAAGCTGCTTGCTGCTCTTCCAATTGTTCCTCCACATTTGCTCTAAGTTTCTTTCCCAGGATTTTTGTATGCATTTTATATACAACGTAACAGGCAAATACATCTGTAATTTACACACTCACCTATATTTCCTTGTGATGTATTGGGACAAGTATATCGTATTTCCACTCCTTTGGAATAGTTTTTTTTTATTTTTTTGTTCTTTATTCTCTAATTATAATGCCCTACCACATCTGTAAATTTTTATCTAGCAATGCTTTTCCCTCTGTATTTTTGCAATTTCAATTTCAATGTAAATTTCAACTGAGTGTTTCTTTCATAAACTTTTAGTTAATTTAAATTTAAAGTAACATAGGAATATTCTGTTTAAAAGAATTTTTGTCCTTTAGCTATATTGAATTGGAGCTATATTGAATTGACGTGACTTTACTTTTAATTTATGAAAATACATCTAGTGTACTATGTTTTATTTATTTATAACATTTGTTAGTTAATCTATCAATTGATGACTGCATAATTATCAACCTTTGAAGATTTAGGTTGCTGTATACCATTTCGATAAATTATTTTTTTAAATGAAAAATATTTTGTAAACTTTATATAATAATATGGAAAAACAAGCAACAATGGTAAAGTCAGAACAATCACTGATGATTGATTCAGAGCACTGATAAGTTGGGTGAATCTAATGGAAAAAAAGGCTGTCACATTAACATTTTTAGCCAGATGTGTTCTTTACCATATTTTTTCTTGTTTTTTATGGTTCATACAGTAATATTTTTATGATCTATGTTTATGATTGCACTTATTTCTGTTAGTTTTATTTCTTAGGACCCTTAACTATAAAATCACATTACATTCTTCTTTAGTTTTGTATATTTTCTCTTTTTTATAAACTATGGTTATCTCTGTGGTGAAACTACAAAAAATGTTATAGTTCTATTAAGTATGAAATTTGAAGCTATTATTTAGAAGATATGAGTTTCTAAGCATCTTATTATTATAAGAATAATATTTTCAACCGTTCAACCGCAAAGGGGCTCCATCCTTGAGTTGCATAAATTGTAACTGAACCATTATTTCTCTGTTGTATCGAACTCATAGACTCTTAACTTCTACAGCAGTAAATTTGATCATCGATGAATGTGGTTTCATTGCATGTATCACTTCACCTTTTTTTTTCTTTTTTTTTTGGCTTAATTTTGGTTATTTCTCCCAAAATTCCATTTTGTTATCACAGATTTCTCCTTAAGAAAATTCCTTAAAATATCAAATTTTAAATAATAATAAATTAAATTGACTTTTTGTTTATTGATCGACATTATCATTCTCTTTACGAAGGATTGCTCACCATCCAGCATTTCTTAACTTGGTTGTAAGTAAATTCCACACTCTTGAGGAAGCCGTAAAAAATCTCTTAAATTAGCTATTAATGTATAATGTATATAAAAAATCTGTTTTGTTTTTTTCTTCTTTGATTGATCATTTTTCCCTTCAATTTGTCTCAAATTGGCTTCAAATTGTTTCAAACTTCATTGGACATCAAACTGGAAGTTCAAAATGTTTCTATAGGTAAAATTCTACCTCGAAAAAGCTTTTGTTCAGTGATTTCAAATATGGAATCATTAATACCTATGACATGTTTTAAAAAAAAAAAAATACAAAATGCTTTTCATTAATAGAAAGGTTTCTGAAAGTCGAATGACTAAGCTAATTCCTTCAAGTGGTTTTGAACAGTGTAAACACTGTTTCAGCTTTTAACTTTCAAAAAGAAAGCACCAGATATATGTGTAATGTGTGAAAAGGAAACCCTGACATTAACAGTGGAGCAAGTGGTCTATCAAGTAACATTTGAGATCACGAAAAATTGGAATACATTCATTGACAACTAATTAGACCAATCTTCCAGGAGTATAAGATTGATAAAATGAATAAATGAAGTAAAATAAGGAACAAACCAAGATACTCTTATGTTGACCTTCTAAAACCATTAGAAAATGGCTGCAATGCAATATGTTCTTCAGACTCTCAATGATGCCTTGAATCAGGCTTTATGTGAATTACTGGAAGTCCAAATATGGCAAGGAGCTGCAGAACTGTATTGACTTTTGTAGAGATATAGCCATATCTTTATTTAAAAAGTTGAAATCAATTAAGGCTGATTTTTGGGACAACTAAATATTGGTTTTCAAAAAATAAAAACAATCTAATTTCTGGATTTCAGCATTTGGAGTTATTATGGAAAGGGTCCATCCTCAATTCGCTGAACCACAATCTTCAGGAGTCATCCACTGCTCCATTGCCTTTATTGATATATTTGTGTATTTAATAGTAATTACAGAATATTAAAACCAAAATTGTTAAGTAAGATTTACATGTTATAATATGTAATGCATCAATAAAATTAATGTTAATATTAGATTTTAATGATACGTACCTCGCATATTTTCCAAGGTTTGTTACTCGAAGTAGTGGTGTTGCATGCATAAATGAAATGAGAAAGTAACCATATATATTTATCATCTCAAATTTTAAAACAAAAATATTGAAAAGAAATAAATACGTCAACACGAATTGATGGTAAAAACTGATCTGAACCGTTCAAGTTCGAGTGGGCGAAAGGTGCAATGCGGCATTAAGTCATCTAGATTCTAAAACTTTATCTATATTTTATATAGATTCTAAAATGTTCGAAATTTTACTGCAGTAATTATTTCACTCATGTAAGTCACTTGACAAAAGTCACCGGATTAGTATCAGATCCAGTAAAAGTTTGATGTGGGCCTTAAAAGTTTTTAATTAATCTTTGACATGCCAAAATAATTTGTACTATTATCGAAAAAGAGCCCGAATTCACCTATTACTAATCGCTTAGAACCATTAATTCATTTAATGGTTCTAAGCGTTTTAATTAGAACGATAAACGGTGATTCTTGTAGATAATTTATAAGTACCTCTTTTGTTTAAGGTATTGAAATGAGTTCGTTATTATGTTTTTAAGATAGTGCATCGACATTTTAGATTCTTTTAGTTGTTTTCCTTTATGAACTAGGATACTCAGTCAACGAAGTCATCAAATAACGACCCCTTCGACCTGGCTCTGAGCTGGAGAGAGCCCTTAAAGTTCAACTACTCCTCGTCTAATAATGATTGATCATTTTTGTAGAATTATTATTAATGATAGTCGAACTGGTACGCCTAAGATTTTCTGAATCACCAACTTCAGGAAATCAGAATTACTTGAGATTTAGAGTCGTTGCATTTCCGGTCCTCTCATAGTTGCTGGAAGAATTAAACTTTTGATGTTTAATTAGTGCTTCATAAACTTTGAATACTTGGTTGGAATTTCTACGAGATAGAATTAAATTAATTTTATTGTGTACTCTGGGCGGACTTGCTTGAGGACAACAGTTCAGTTCTCTCTCTGGTTTATTTAATTTTACTTTTGCGTTGCCTAAATGTTGCTTAATCTCCTCTTCTATTATTTTGTACCGCAAAGCTTTCTAATTTAAGCTTGTAAATATTGTTTGTTATGAATATTTTACATTTTGATACATAATTCTAATTATTCATTAGTCCATCTGACGACCATTACGTAGTAAAAATGTATATTTTATGTAGTAATAAGATAACAAATATTATATTTGATATTATATGTTGCTAAAATAATAACAAGGAAAACATTAGATAAAAATAGTATTAAAAACGAAATTGGTATTGGTTAATACGTTATTAATAAATTATACAATTGCCGATGATGCTCTCGATTCGAATAATGATTAGGGTTATTAGATACGTAAACTATTTAGCTGGATTCAATTTTGATGTGAACTGTCAAGTACTATTGTTATTTAATAAGAAAAAATCGCATTGAAAAATGCTGGGATATCCGCCAAGAATAGCGATCGGATCATTTGTGTATTTTATTATTTTTATGTTATGGCTTGCGACCAATCTAAAATATATGTGGATCGCACATGAATTGACGGACGCAAAACGCAACTGAATGGATTTATAAAGCCATATTTAATAATTAAATAAATTTATGAGTATTCTTTTATTTTTAAGATGATTAAAATAATTTCATTGTCAGGATTCAGCAAATAAATCCCAATAACAAATAAATACAAACAAATAAATACTCTTTCAGGTTTCCACGGCCATAATTTATACACAAAACGTCACTGGTTTCTGGTTTAGACCATGTAGTTAAATTTTCCTTCGCCAACGTTTCGCCAGACATACTGCTAGCTTCTTCAAGGCTGGATTGAGAATGAAGACGATCCGGTAACTCGCGGCTTTATATAGCCGTCGCTCGGGTTCACTCGGGTCCACTAGTAGTTCGTCGGGTTTTTTCGCTAGTCCATCAGGTTCTTTCGTGTCCGTGGTCGGAGTTTGCTCTTCCATGACTGTGATTGAGTTGTTTCTGTTTTTTCTGGCTCTGATTGGCTGGAATTAGGTTCTTCTTGGGTGACTTGTTGTTTTTTCTTTTCCTTTATGGGTATGTTAGGAAGCCATAGTTTGCTTAATCTGTACATGTCTTCCCTGTTGAAGTTTTCCGGACGCTTGACTATTTCAATGGCTTCCAGTATCCTTCTTTTTGTGTTATTGCTGCATTTCTGAACGACTTTAATTTTTTCAAATTCTATGACATGGTTCGTGGTCGTAAAGTGTTCCGCCAAAGCTGATATTTTACTATCCATTTTTTTCACACTTTTAATGTGTTCATTAAGTTTTGTGGCTATCAGCCTACCCGTTTGCCCAATGTATTCTTTTCCACAGGAGAATGGAATGCTATATATGCCAGGTGTTCTGAGCCCTAATCTGTCCTTTGCACTGGGTAAAACTTGGCCTATCTTCCTGTCTGTGGTGTATATTGTTTTTATGTTGAAATTTTTCAGTATTTTGGCTATTTTCTCGGTGGTGCCTTTGACATATGGGATCACTGCTTTTTTAAATTTTTCTCCTTTTTCCTCTGTTATTCTTTCTTGTCCGCCTGTCTTTTGGGCTTTCTTAAATTCTCTTTTTATGATGTCTTCCTTATACCCATTCTTTATTAATGCTTTCTTTAGGTGCTTTTCTTCTTTCTTTAAATATGACGGTTCTGAAATTCTGATGGCTCTAGTCATCAATGTTCTTATGACACTATGTTTTTGTGAAGGGTGATGGTGCGAGGAAGCATTCAAATACCGGTCAGTGTGGGTAGGCTTTCTGTATACCGAGAATGCTAATCGGTTACCTTTCTTTTCCACTTTAACATCCAGGAACGGTAAACCTTCTTCCGTTTCAACTTCCATAGTGAATTGGATATTTTCGTGTCTCCCGTTCAATTGGTTGAGGAAATCGTTTAATGTTTCTTTCCCATGCGGCCAAATAACGAATGTGTCATCCACGTATCGGAACCAGTGTGATGGCTTCAAACCTGAAGCTTTTAATGCTTCTTGTTCGAATTTCAACATAAAAACAATATACACCACAGACAGGAAGATAGGCCAAGTTTTACCCAGTGCAAAGGACAGATTAGGGCTCAGAACACCTGGCATATACAGCATGCCATGCTCCTGTGGAAAAGAATACATTGGGCAAACGGGTAGGCTGATAGCCACAAAACTTAATGAACACATTAAAAGTGTGAAAAAAATGGATAGTAAAATATCAGCTTTGGCGGAACACTTTACAACCACGAACCATATCATAGAATTTGAAAAAATTAAAGTCGTTCAGAAATGCAGCAATAACACAGAAAGGAGGATACTGGAAGCCATTGAAATAGTCAAGCGTCCGGAAAACTTCAACAGGGAAGACGGGTACAGATTAAGCAAACTATGGCTTCCTAACATACCCATAAAGGAAAAGAAAAAACAACAAGTCACCCAAGAAGAACCTAATTCCAGCCAATCAGAGCCAGAAAAAACAGAAACAACTCAATCACAGTCATGGAAGAGCAAACTCCGACCACGGACACGAAAGAACCCGATGGACTAGCGCAAAAACCCGACGAACTACGAGTGGACCCGAGTGAACCCGAGCGACGGCTATATAAAGCCGCGAGTTACCGGAGCGTCTTCATTCTCAATCCAGCCTTGAAGAAGCTAGCAGTATGTCTGGCGAAACGTTGGCGAAGGAAAATTTAACTACATGGTCTAAACCAGAAACCAGTGACGTTTTGTGTATAAACAAATAAATGTTCCAAAACTGAGAATCTCTTGCACCAGTAGGTAACACCGTCATGAAGCGGTCCACCCTTTTTCTCTCACACCCTTGTCTAATTCAATGAATACTATTTTTGAGATCGAAAAGGAATTGAGAAAACAGGTAATAAGTATGTAAGACATTTTGAAGTCCTTCAAGATCGTGCTTGTAAGCGAAGATGAACATTGTTAATTTCATACTCTGGCTTTAACCCCTTAGTTTTAAGGGGCTTGTGTACCTTTACTGTGATAAACAGCAGAATATACCACAGGTTAACCTATTCAACCCATTAAATCAGGGTTTGTTGGTTTTTAGCGCTTTTATCTCAAAGTTCTGTTTATGAACTTTCATATTTAATTATTAAGCTGAAATGGGAGAATCTTAACGATTATAAATAAATAAATGCTCTCCTTTTATGATCATAAAATAATCCCATAAAAAAATAAACGAACTGTTTTTTCGTTTTCGGTATCCTGTGACGTCACAACTAGAGAAATTGCTCTTGAGTACAGTAACCTCACTTTACTCGCTAGATGTGACTTCTTTGGAGCTGGTTATATGTTGTGACACTAAGGTAGCCGTAATGTCCAAACACCCGACTATTTAATTGAACCTGATATTTAATTTAATTTAACGACTCATCGGGATCATCAGTGTCCAATGGAAAAAAAAAGTTGAATATCACTAACTCGCGTTGCTGTAAATTTGAGGAATGGATAAAAACATTGGTACAGGTTAATGATGAGAAAACTGGAGCTGTCATCCAGAAGTACTCTGCGTATACTCTTTTGCGACAGACAATACAGTTACAAGTAAGTTGGCTATTGGCCTTCCTCGGAGCCGCTCTGTATATTTGCCCTGAAGATGACCTACAATGGAGGTCGAAACGTCGGCTCACAATAAATAAGTATGCACTTATTATGGTGTTTTAATTGACTGCACCCCCAACTATCTCTATCCTTACATTAGAAGTTCCAGTCAACTAATTGCTTCTCTAACATTACAGTTACAGTTGATATACATGACGTCGATAAGCAATTAGATCGGAGTAGCATATATTTTCTTAATCGTTAATTGTATTGTTTAATTTTAAAAAGGAAAAAAATAAACATATATTTATCAGAAGCCAATTGAACGTCTATATTACTGAGCCCATTATCAAGGACTAACAATAAAGAAGATTGAGACACCGACTAGACTATACACCTAAGAGGTGTAAGAACTTTCCTAGGATAGTCTGGATTCTCCGCGGCTTCCACGAGTTTGCTTTGCTTGAAAGCACGTCCCTGGTTCTAATCTTATCTTAAAGGGCGTTTACATCGACAACTCGACTCGCTTAGCTTAGGCGTGATGTAAAATACCGCCAAGTTTTCTCCTTTTCTGAGAACTATTTTCGAATACAATTTTCTAGTTTTTAAGTATGTCTTAGCTTTCTGTTTTTTTCACAGGAAACTTCAAAAAGGTATATTTTACTTTCATTAATTAATCATAACTGACATCGAAATAAAAAAAAATCTATAATCTGTCAGCGGGGTAGACTAGCGGTTAGAGCGCTGAGTTGCTATACCGAAGATTCCGGGTTCACCTCCTTGCATAACCGTTGTCTTAGAAAAATTTCAGTCTCTACCATGTAATGGACTGAAGACACTGCATGGGTTGTAGTGGTACACATTTTAATCTTCCGTCCACCACGTGGGGTTTAATAAACCCCAGCCAGAAAAAAATCTCTGTGTTTTTATTTTAAAGAGAAAAGATAGGCCCTCGGCCGGAATTCGAACCCGGTTAAATCTAAGAGAAGTTAAAATACTCTTGCGATGATTACTAATGTTAATGTTGTATATACTAATGATTTTATTCACATATATATTGATAAACTCTCCTGAAAAGTGTGGAATCCATAAACTTTCCCCAGAACCGCTACTGTTTCAATCATTAGTTCCCTGGACTCAAATGCAGTAACCTCTAGCCTCTAACCAATAGCCTCTTCATAAAAATTAATGTGAAACTTAGGCTTAGGATCATCGAAATACCACTTTTGGAAACTGTGGTAAAATCTAGCTTCGAAAATATTTCTTTTTCCATAATTAAAAATGAAACTTTTTAAAATATTGAATAATGTTAGTTGACCTGATATATATGAGGAAGAAAATGGCCCGAGTGGAGGTAAAAAAAAATTCTCTTTAGTCTGTTTATTTTAAAGCTGACGTTTCGACCCACATTGCAGGTCTTCTTCAGGGCGTAACATACAAGATACATAAGTCTAAATGAAAATAATATATTGTAAATATTAACAAAACATATAGTCATTTATTATATTATAGTATATGAGTGATAAAAAATATAAAACAAAAACGGGGAACCCTTTAGGTAGATATAACAGAAAACAGAGGGAATAGTTATAGAGAAGTATCGAATGAGAGACAAGGAATAACAGGATATATAGTCATCTAAGGATATGAGTGATAAAAATGTTATTCCTTATCTCCCATTGGATACTCCTGTAACTATTCCATCTATTATCTGTTAGATCTACCTTAAAGGTTCTCCATTTTTGTTATATATTTTTTATCACTCATATCCTTAGATGACTATATATTTTGTTATTCTATACTACATGTATTATTATTCTTATCAATATACTACATATACGGTTAATCTTTATCATATTTATTTTAATTTATATGTATCATGTATATTTAGCCCTGAAGGAGACCTGCAATGTGGGTCGAAACTTCGGCTTTAAAAATAAACAGTTCTTCTTACTGGAGACAATTTTTTCTTACCTCCATCCGGACCAATTTCTTCCTTTTGTAAAATTTAATGTACATTACCTTAACGATAAAAACATGGAGGACTTACCTGGGATTTCTTACTGGAATCAGACTATAGCTTTCCGATCAGGAGTCAATTCTGATCACTTCAACCTTACCATTCGTAGAACTGATTGCCGAGATCAAAATATTTTTTAAAAACGAACGATGGGCTGATTGCTGATAGGAGCAGCGACTGCCACGCGAAGGTATCGACAAGATGAGATAACGACTGCCTTGTTTCGAGCCGGCTCGATCGACCCCAGAGGATTAGCCCGCGATGGCATGACCTGCCCAATTTGGTCCCGAGCTCGCTTTTCACACTTGGTCGATCGCACTTTCTCGTTCCCCGTCGATTGGATCGTCCAATGGGGCTATTGGGTGTCACAGAACACCTTGCCGTGAGGCGTGACGATCACAAAGTGTTCTTGATCTCTCGTATATATATAGGTTTCATGACCTGTACTATTTTTGGATCATTTCATATGTAACTATCAGTTTTAAAGAAAAGATTTTATAGAAAAACAACTGTATGAACTCAAAAAATAATGGGGTGTATATAAAAATGACAGTTTTTTCTTACTCATGATTTCAAAGGACTGTAAATATTTTAATCCTATTTGTATTTATACAATACTTAATAACCCCTTTAACCATTCTCTAAGCTTGTTTAATCCCATACGACTTCTTCAAAAAAAGTCTCTCCTGTTGAGTCAAATCCATCCACAAGTGCTCGCGAACTTGCCAGGGTGTGTGGTGTGACGAATGATACTGTTAGTCGCCATCTACTCTCCATTGGGAAGGTGAAAAAGTGCTGACTGGACCCTCACGAACATACTCCTCAGCAATAAGCTAAGAGGTTAGAAATTTGTGAAAATGTATAGTAAAACCTTTCTGACATTAGATTTGTGTTTACCTGCTGTGAAAAGTGGGTTCACTGGCGGTATCCGATTACTTATGAGCAATGGCTAGATCGCGATCAAACTTTTCTGGTTGCTGCTAGGAGACAATTAAAAAGAAGAAAAAAATCATGTTTTTTTGAATTTGGAGTGTGTTATTCTTAACGAATTTTTTCCTGATGATGCTTTATGAATTCTGAACTTAAGTGCAAATGACTGAAAAGATTTTACGCTAAGTTTTCAGAGCATTATCCTGCTTTCGGATCTCGAATGAGCCTGATGGAGCCCCCTGATTTATTAAACGCAATATTGTGTGAAAATACCATTGAGGTGCATGCTGAAAATTGACGATTGCGATGATACCCTGAAAACGAGTACTACGAGAAAATATTTCTTCACTTCATGGTAGTGGGTCATCCCGTGTTATTGGGTTTCGCACATTTTTACTATCAACTGTTTGACGGACTTAACGCCAAACATTCCAGCTTTAGAAATATATCGATTATCCAAGGTCCAGTTCCAGAGTTTTGAGTATGTGTCAATGAACTTGTGGTTCTTGTCAACGTAATTATCCAGGAAAACGAAACTTTTAAATAGTCAAGTATAAGATTATCAAACCGAACTATGATTCGTAAGTCGGTGATACCTGGCTACATCTTTTAATGGAACCCGAGGAAAAGAATGGAGGCTATAGCTTTTCCCTCTAGATTACTGGTCTATAACAAAGGAGAAGATTGCGTCGTTCCGGAACCAGAGCCTTGTGATTGAACTTATAGAAGACTTGCAAAGAGAAGAGCCTGAGCCGATTCGGAAACCCCGTGTTGCTGATAGGAAATCGATAAGAAGAAAAGTTGCATTTACAACGTAACCCAGTTTTGATAACATAGCAGCATTTTCTTTAAATTTAGTTTTTCTTATTAATTTAAGTAGCTTAAACTTTATTTAGACTCAGCGCATCCTTAATGCGTTGTAAGATACATAATTTGTAAAAAACAACCTTATAGTACAGTAAGTTCTCGTTTTTCCGTTGAAAACAATAAATAGTTATGGATAACCCTAACACAATTTCTTACGTAATGAGTATACATAACTTTAGGATAATCTGCAATCGGACTAGTGCATGCAAAAAATGATATTTTTTGCGGAGCCAACAGAATTTACGATGAAAACAGTTCTAAAGTTTATTTTCCTGTTTTGTTTTTTAAGAAAAATAAAATGAACTTTTTCAGTTAATTTATCTAATATAAAATTACAACTTCTTTAGAAATCTATTTTGTTTGAGGGGGAGGAAGGGGGGTAGATCAGTGGTAGAGCGCTGAGTTCCTTATGCGTTCAAATCCGTCTGTGACAGGTAAATTATTTGATCTGTTATCAGCCACGGAACCTGCGGTGTCCACAGACCATCCTGGGGCTCACCTAGCCTCTTTAAAGTGGGTACGCTCAATTAGGCTAAAAACCTGGCGTTTGAAACATTACAGTCTCTATCATGTTATGAACCTAAGAATCCACATGGGTTGTAGCGGTGCTGGTTATTTTTATTTTGTACTTCGTTTGTGATGCCGGCAGTTTTAGTAAGGAGACGACTCTAAAAAATTCAGAACATCAAAAGTACAACACCGGTTAGGAACAATAAACTATTGTTTTTATGAATACATCCTGTTTGAATCTTTAATTATTGAACTAATAGAAAACAAGATGTTTTTTTATATTGTTTGTTAATTTTAATAACTTTTTGGTTTAATAATCTGATTCCCTGAATATTATGAATATTATTTAAAAAAACAGTAATGTTTTTGGTGACCAGTTGATTTGTAAGAATATAGCCATTCCTATAATTATTTTCCTACCTTTAAATATTAATTATTAGAAACGTTCATAGTGAAGACAAAGAAATAGAAATAAGCAAACATCATGTTTGCTTCGTTGATTGTTATTGTTTCCTTATTTAACGTCACTTTATGCTGCTATGGCTAATCAGAAGATGCTACAGTGGGAGCTCTAAATTTTGCCTATCCAGGTTTAATTAGGATAGGGATTTTTAACGAGCATTTGACATCGTACAGGCTTGGGACCGCCATTAAACGTCTCTTACGAAGGACGGCGTAACTAAGGACGTTTTACTCCCTTTTACAAAATAACTACAAACTTGGGCTTAGTTCAATTAACCTGTGATATATATATATGCGGTTATGTTTGTTTTTTTTTTAATTCAACAATAGATCACTCGCTAAATAAAATATATGCTTTGAAGCGACTCCTACTCATAGATGACATTAGAGTGTTATTGCGTCACTGCTAGTGCTAACCGCCGATCGATTCGTTCTAATTACATATCAACATCATGTATCATCAAGGACGGCATGACCAAGGATTTGTACTACCTTTAAAAAATCCTATGGCCACCATGTGGTTCGTTAAATACTCCTTAAAATTTTATTGATTGTACAGTATAGAAGAGAAAAAGGAAAAACAACAGCTACTGAAGTAAACTTTATAAAAAAAGCGTTTTTATTATATTAAAATAATGATTATAACAAGAAAAAATTAAATACAAAGATTAAGACATCAAACATCATTCAGCATACTTGATTGGCGTTTTAATGCAATTATTCACTTTTTCCATCTTCATTTTGAAGCCGAAGTATGGATCCCGTATCATTACAGAGCTGTTTAAAACACGGTATGAAAACGTTGATACTACAATTTTTAAAAAAAAGTAGTAAATCGACATTATTGTTACTCTCTGGTCGATTTTCAAATTATGCTATTTTCTTGCAAAGTGTACTTCATCCTTAATTTTTCTGTCAAAAGAATAGCTTCTCGTTTCATACCGTGGCAGATGTTCTTTTATGGAACAACCACCATTTACGCCTATTAGCCTATTACAAATCCCAATTAGCAATTGTGGAAAAGCAATGAGAATGATGTTTGCAGTATTCGCCATTGCTCGATGAATGTTTGCGTGGTCTTCTTGATAGCGTGATGAAACCTAACTCATTGCTCGTTGGTATCCGACTGACTCAGCTATGAATAATATTGATTTCATTTTTACATATTCCTCATTTCTATGATTCATTCTTTATGCGATGCCCATTGTGAAAAGATTTTTTTCTTTTATGAGTTCAGGTGCTAGGTAATCAAAGTCGGAAATAACTTTATCATGGTTTACGTTTTATTGTTTTAATGCTTTTAATTATGGCCCAATATGGTAGGTTTCTGTGTCTGTTAGTTTCCAGGAATGAAAATATCATATTTGTTTATATCTCTCGATTATATATTTATTGAAATTTACTACTGTATAAGAAAATAAACTGGGCAAAAATGAATAGGGATGTACTAATTTTGTTGTATTTACTTTGCCTAGCATTTTAATATTATTTTTGTTATAAAAAACATTAATATTTTTTAGAAATTATATTTAGTAAACATATTTAGATAAATGTTAATAATATCCATGGAGTACATTGTAAACTCTAAGTATTATAAGACAAATTTTAAATTATTTGACAATCTACTAAAAGGTTAAAAATGTGCAAATTTATAAAGATTTTCAAAAATATTTTTAAATTAAATAAAGGAAAGGGACCTATAAGAGATGTAAATTGAAAATGACAGAAGAATGTTGAAACGTTTTTAAATAAAGAAAAAATATTTGACTGGAAAAAGGTTTTTTTACTTACTTAGAATGATTGACGAAAATTGTATATATATTGTAAATAAAATCTAAGAGGATGTGAAAAAACAACTACAAAACTCAGTGGTAGAACTCGAATAACAACATCAACATAGAAGGTCATGAGGCCATCTTCTTTTCAGACACCGCGGAGAATTATTAGGAATTGAAGAGATTACATGGTTTGAAACTAGTGTTTGAGTGGAAATAAAGCTTGTCATGAAAAGAGTGAAATAGGATTCGGGCCAAATCAGTAACAAATGGGACATTAAGGTCATTCTATGCCACTTCCATCTTGGTTTTTCTATTAATAAGATAAGAATATGCCGCGGCAAATCAGTCGGTTGAGAATTTTTAATTTTATGATTTAAGGTGTTATCATGTGAACTGGTTCTTATTGATGTAAGTTTTAATATGGCTGTATCAATGCCTTGTTTTATCTTAAGTGAAATGGAATAAGTGAAGTCCAGTTGTGTCTTGTATTCAATGTAGGAAGAGGAAGCTTGGGAGCGCAACTTGAATGTAACTAAAGGAAAACTGGGCTATGATCTGATGAAAGGTCGTCCAAGGATTAGATATTGGTTTGGGTTGTAGAAATCTGAGAGGTGACAAATATAAGAAATTTTGACTAACAAATAAACTAAAAAATATTTGCAAACAAAATCTTAATTGAGTATATCCAGATATAGCGGTTAATTAGGGTTTCAATAGATTCCCAGAGTCGTGGCTTAGATCTGTTGGCCGCCATCACTTGGTGGTACTTGTTCTTAAGCTGGCATAATTACTCCGCACTTAAAGCTCGAATAGGAATTCATGAAAGAAATTAGGATTCAAAGGGATTTTGAGAAAGAAAGGAGAATCCTGAGGAGGGTTTCTGAAACTTAACCGGCCAAGTGCTGAGAACCTGCTCCAACGCTACTAGTGCTTCTTTTATTCCCATCCCTGTTCCTATCTAAAAGTCCCTATCTAAAAAAAATATCATAAGTTAGTTTAATTGAAGAAAGATCTGTTGTGATTTTACACCCTGAATTAATTGATCAAATACAGATTTGAAATTAGATAAAAAAACAAACAAATTTATCGTTTACCACTTCAAGCATTAACAATACGCCATTTCTTATGAAATGTTCGTTTTTATTATTTCTAAACTTCAAAGTGGATTTTTTTTATTTTTATGTTTACAGATTGTAATGAGCTGTTATTAACCTTCCATTTTTGATAAGGATTCACTATCACTACAATTGAACGATCACTGTTTATGATTACAAATAATGCAGTAGCTTGTTCGCGGGATCCTCCCAGGTGGCCCTTAATCTATTTATTTTCACCCACGTAATGATGTCGGGATCCCGGAACATCTCGTGCACTTCTGAGCTGGTTCGCCTTCTCCATTGACCATATCGCATTAATAGATCCGAAAACAGCTAACTCTTTTTCCTTGGCCTTAGATAAAGTCTATATTTCAGAGGCGTAGGTTAGGACTGGCCTAACCAGGGTCTTATACACCATGATTTTTGTTTTCTAATATTGAGCTCCTTAGATGCTTCTTCAGCCCAAAATAACATTTATAAATGTTGATGGTCCTCTGTGTTATTTCCTGAGAAATATCGTTTGAAGAGGTCACAGTACCTCCAAGCTGTAAAGCTATCGAAACTATGAAACTTGTAAGGCCTTATTTCTACAAACTCCTGTACTACATTGGTTGTAGATTCACCTGTCCTCATATATTGAGTTGTTTCTTCATTGATACTTAGGCCCATCTCTTCTGCCGCTTCTTAAATAATTATTTAATAATGCTTCTTAGGCTTGAACTTCGACACTTGACAGCCGTAGTTGCAAGAAACATTATCTCCACGATCGGTGAAGGGTGTCGTATCGAACGGACCATTTATCGTTGGTTTGAGAAATGTTCAGCTGGTGACAGAGTTGGATATCCAACTCACAAGAAGACAGGAAAAAGTCTACCGAGAGGTGAAACATCACATTCAAATCATACTGCGGGGATATTGGCATAAGCTACAAAAAACAACCTGCATTAACCGATCAGAAGGAATCTATAATCTTACACGTCAACACCAGACTTCATTTTTCACAACAGATAGTGAGAAAACTAAATATTTTTAATAAAAATGTTTTGATTTCATAAAGATTTTTACATCATAATCTTCCTTTTGAAAATGAACATTTCATATGAAACGGCCCAATATAATGCAATTGGAAAAATGAAAAAAAAAATACTTTAGTCTCTAAATAGTTGAACAAATACGTGTGTGCGTGTGTATTCACATATATATAAATAAGAAAATGGCGCAAAAAATCGTGCAGTTAAAGCGCCTTACCGAAAATCCTAACCTCAAACACTCATCAATCTGAGCCGATTGCCTTGAGGTGCAGTCGTCGTCTCTGATTTATAAGTTTGTCTTAACTGTTTGCGTTCTGTAACTGTAGTTCTTGACATAAACATGTTATATGAAAAAATGATCGCGTTTTATTTTTTATTTGACTATTATCTTTAGGAATCTAGATGCTGGCAACTGTGCAAACTTAAATTCGGATGTGTTTGTTTATACATTTAACGGTACTTTATGCTGCTATGGCTAACCGGACGATGTTACAAGCGTGTCCTAAATTTTATAGGGATGTCTATCCAGGTATAATTAGGATAGGGATCTTTAATGAGTACCTGGCACCGCACAGGCTCGAAACGCCTATTTTACGTCCTTCCGAAAGACGGCATAACCCAAAACCTTAACGGCATCAGTAGGGCTACGAACTCGCGATTTTAGGTATAGGATCTTGTGATAACCTCTACATCACAGGTGATCTTCAAACAGGTTGAATTGTTTATTGCTAAAAACTCATTGTTTTTGTTTTTATGTACTTAATGTCATATTACACAATCACTAGTTCCATTTTACTTAAAAGAAGAAACCGAAATGAATAAAATAAACAAGATAAAATATGTCAGAAATATAAATCAATTCCTCGTAATAAGCTTCCTGCGATCTTGGAAATAATAGGTTGTAATGCTGACCACTTCACCCAGTTGACCCCTTAATTTCGGCTAAGTGTATGGTTGTATATCTCCTGAGTGCACAGCTGAAAAAAAATCATTTATGTTCTTCCCATCTCTATAAAATTTATCACCTAACTGTAATGGATGCATAAATATTTAATATAAATAGACCTCGACTAATTAAGGACTAATGGAATAACTTCACATTATGGCTGGCCTAGTTGGGAATTAACTATGGCCAGTTGTTGCATGGTTAATGGTGCAATCACATTGGAGGTAATTGCATACACAATCATCCATTATCATCATCGCCTGATGGTTATTAGAAGACACACTGAACTCAGGTAGAACAGTGTCACCTCTGCCGTCCCGCGGTGGCTAACTTTATTGTTTTTAAATTATTGCTCCGGAGATGTTGCTGACGTTATTGTACCCAGAGGTATATTTATCCTAGCCTTAGTTGGCAGGCCATTTCCCTTCGGGGAGGAAGCACTAACCACCGAATATACTGTATATTCTCTACAGGATATATCAACATACGCCCGTTATGTTTTATTTTTGACTGCGGTACTGCTATAGTCCATTATGATATGAAAACCCAATGGATAACATTTCTATTTCTATAATTTAGTTTATTAATCTACCATGCAAAATTTTAAAGATTTTTTACCTACTTATTTTATAGAATATATATATATATATATATATATATATATATATATATGTGTGTGTATATATTATATTTTATGTATAATATATATTTTTAAAAAAAGGTCAACTGGACTCAATCGTATAATTTATTCTTTAAAATTTGAGAAAAAAACCTATTTCCAGTAAAAAAATTGTTATTCCTTATTTATCGAGATACGTTTCGGCCTAGGCCATTCTCAATCTTCTGTTTAATGTATATTCTGTTTGACAATAAAAGAATTTATGTACAGTTTTATTTATTGAATTATTTATATTGTTACAATTGTAGAATTTGTGCATGATTTTTACAGATGAATGACAGAGAAAGGTCGAATTGTTAACCATATAATAGGGAAAAAACTGAAACAATTTAAACAAAAGATTGAGAATGGCCTAGGCCGAAACGTATCTCGATAAATAAGGAATACATTTTTTTTTACTGGAAATAGTTTTTTTTTCTCCAATTTTAAAGTATAATATATAATAATATTAAAACCGAAGAATCTTCGGTGGAGTTTATCTACATGGAAACTGGCGAAGAACAAACAAACAAGCGAAGTCTACTCATTGTATAACGAATCAGATGTTGTTTAATCTTATTATTTATTAGATTAGAAGACTGCAACGGGCTGCTCATATGGTTAGAATGGAAGTGAGGCCATTCATAAAAATGTTTTGACGAAACCTCTTTACTACACGAGAAGAAGGGGGAGGCCGTGGCTGAGGTGGTCAGATGTTGAAGAGAGAGACACAACGGATTACCCGGGAGTCAGGAGCTGGATGACAGCTGCAAAAATAAAATAGGGAAGACTAGAAGCAGCAAGTAGAAGAGGCCGGGACTCGTCACCGAGTTGTAGTGCCGTAGAATAGTATTTTATAGAATAGATAAAATAAATAACTAATAGTTATTATTAGTAACATGGAGAAAAAGTGTATCTCCAAGTAGTTTTAAATTATAGACATTCACATGAGGCCTATTAGTATGAAAATTCCAGGAATGACTTGTGAAATTGAAAATGACTATATAGTCGAAACGTCTTTGTAAAAAAATTAAAAAGAAAAATTATGACTGGAAAATGGTTTACCTCATAAATTAAATATAACTAATAGTTTAAACACTAAAAAACATGGGCTTGGTGTGTTTTTAATATATTTTCATAATTACTCTAGTTTTACCAATATCCATTAAAAATATTTTTATTTTTTTTTGAGCGCGAAAAGGCCTTAACGACCACGCGAATATCGTTTTTAGGTTTTCCTCCTCAACTTCCTCTTCCTCCACACTTCCCTCATGAGCTCCGCGTCTCTGCGCTTCCTTTCCTCTGACCACGCACAACCCCTTTTTGGGCGTTCTTTGTCCACGAAGATCTCTATATCGTTTAGTGACTTTCTATAGGTTTCTCTATCGTAACAGTTTAAGTCCCTCAGTCCTGCTGAATCCATGTCGATCTGTTTTAACAGATCTGATGATGATCTGTTTTAAAATGGAAACATATTTACTGTAATTATTTAATATTATTCATAATCAATCACCCTACGTATTTTTACGATAAAATGATTTTTTTTTATTGCTATATTTTTATTTTGAATTGACTGTAAATTAGTTCTACTTTTTAGTTTTATTTCCTATTGAAGCATGTTTTTAAGCTATTTTTTTTTTTTGTTTCAATTATTTTGTCCTTTAAAATAAATTTCTTTTTACTTAGTTCCTAAACAATTTTACGAAGTACTACTCTTATTTAAAATTATTAAGAACCCCCAATATAATTACATTGTATTTTTTCATTTAACTTAAATTCTTCGAGTAAAAATGATTTTTTAAACACGCTTTTATGTATGTAATGGAACTTTTGAAATATATTTTCGGCCACTTCAAAACATCCAATCTTATTTATTATAAATAATACCAATCAACAACAAAATGAATGATTAAATAAAATTTTGATTATAACTTATTGTAGATAAACTCATATTTTTGAAATTTTGTTTAATTAATTTATTTGTTTGATTACATTTATGATCGCTTCATGGTTTCAGGTTCAATTAACATGTTAACTATCCACTTAAGGAGGAAATGATATTTTTCTCATTTAAAGTAACAGCTGTAAACTAGTAATGATTCAAAAATTTATAAATCGGGATAGCATATTTTATAAATGGCGAATAATATAGTTTCTCATTTTAAGATTATGCTAACTTTGTAAGAATACATTGCACGATGGAACTTAATTGAATAAATGCAAAAAACATCACGCTTATTGTAAATTGAGTATTGTAACACACATAGATTTTTTATGACCGTATATTTTTTGTACATGTTGTATAAGTACAGTAACTGTTTTTAATATTGAACTATATACTGAAATATTTTAGGAACATTTCGCTGAAAGTATATTTTTTATTCAAGAAAAAAATTAATGTTGAGGAAATTCTAATTAAAGTATTGCCCAAAAAAAATTAAAAAGATTGCTCAAATTTTTGAAACGATAAATGAATAAAACAAAAACATTTATCCTTTGAAAATCAGTGATAATAAAGAAAAAACATTAATTTTTAAGCTTAAAAAAACAAGCATTTTTAATAAATGTTTCCGATAATAACCAGCTGCAATTTTTCCCCTTTAAATTCAAACCAGTACATGTTCCAATGCTTTCTATCCCTGACAATATAATTGACTTATACCAGAATGATTTTAGGGTTAGGATGCTGCTGGGGGGAGGGGGGACATAAAATGAGGGGTCTGTTCGATGACGGGGCTCGTTAAAGATCCCTATCCTAGTTATACCTGGATAGGCGAAATTTGAGTCTCCTATTGTAGCATCGACCGATTAGCACAGCAGTGATGTTAAGCAGCGCGATGAAGTGATGATAAATGAAACAAACTTATAAATTATCTCATAATAGTTTATTTTATAGCGAATTATATACCGGAATTATAGGCTAATCCAAAGAATTAACGAGGTAGATAAGGACCATTACGGTTTGTTCTGCTGTCGAGGGACATTCGATTTGCTCGAGTCCTCTTTAGTTATTGATAAGGGCTACCTGGTTTCCTTTTAGCACTACCTACTTCCCTCCTTGGCTAGTAAGCTCCTAATGGGCTCTAAGTGCCTGTACTTCTCTAGGCAGCTACACCCGATTAGAGCAATAGGTCTAAAATAGTAATACGTATATAACTTGTGCCTGTATGTTAATGTGCTCTAATGTTAAAAAGTAGTAATTATTTTGATGGGTCGATCACTATGTGCAATTCCGGTAATGTGTTATTTGCTGAAATAATATTGTGCACGTTCTTTTAATAGGTTATTTATTTTTATTTCATTTAGCGTCACTTTATGCTCCTATTATTCATTTTGACTGCTTTCCTCTAGCCCCTCTACTATTTAATTTTACCCTTGAAGCAGCCATCCGTATAGTATAATCAAATCCTGGATGAACCATGTACGATCGCAACAGTCCCAGCATATGACATTTGCTGTTGATGTCGTCATAGCCGCTAGAACCCAAGAAGCATAATCAGTTACATTCCAAGAATTTGAAGAGGCAGCCATTCAACTGGTTCTTAAGGCGAATGAAGATAAAACTGGAAACGGTGGTGAATGGAAAAGCACAGTATTAGAGCTGTAACCCGATTCACGTTCCTGGGATGTGTGGTTACTGTTAACAGAAAATCAGAGATCGAAATATTAACCAAAATAACAGTAAAAAGGTAGGTGTTATTCCTCATTGCAAAGACTGTGGCAGTTTAAATCGCTCTCTAATACAAATATATTGAACCAATGTGAGATCGATAGTTATGTGTGGATGCGAAACATAGGTCCTCACCAAAAAATCAGAACTTATGGCCAACTGATGGGAGTAAAAAATCCTTGGTTGTGCCGTCCTTCGGAAGGAACGTTAAACGGGGGTCTTGAACCTGTACGATGTCAGGTACTCTTTAAAAATCCGTATCCTAATTAAAGGCAAAATTTAAAGCTCCCACTGGAGCATCGTCGATTAGCCATAGCAGCATAATGTAGCGTTACATAAACAAACAAACAAGTTTAACAATCAGGAATGTTAAATCATTGAAAAAAAATCAAGGAAAGGAAGTCTTTCTTTGACACTCATGTTTACATTTGTTATGTGATTACTTTATCACTTTATCAAATTTTTATATTCAGGATAATTTTAACTTCTGTGAAAATTATCTTGGGCTAAGTTATTACGCTTACATACTCATGTAAGCAATTGAAGTTAAAATTTTATTTTTTTTTATGTTTGTTTCCTGGGGTTTAGAGGTCGTAGAACATTTAGGTCATCAACGTCCGTTGGTTATTAAGCTTTAGGTCTTGCTTTGGCAACCCACCTAACCGGGCCCGAAAAAGGACGAAGCGAGAAGTGCGCCCAGACCCGAAGAAGACTGCCGAAGTCCAGAAAGCGCCCAAGTCCCACAAGTCAAGTGGTGGCTATATTGTTATTTAGAACGCGAGGATTGATCAGAGGACGTGGATAAAAAGATAAAAATAGGGTTAACCATGTAAATCACCTAACTATACTAAGGACATTAGTCAATCCACTAAAGTTTACAATCGACTATTGATGGAAATCAATGGAAAGTCCAAATCCTCTCAGATCATCCATCGGAGCTAACATGCTCTGTGGGACAAGTGGCGCCTCCATAGCCTCTAGCACCAGCCCCCGGGAGCCCAGAACATTCATCCCCCTAGTACCACGCGGGCCCGCACCAGTGAGCTTCGTTTTAGTATTAAAATAAAAGTGTAAGTATAAGTGTAAGAAAAAAATGAAAAAATGTAAATCATTATGTGTCTTGGTTGACAATCATGAAAATATTAAAAAAACGAATAGTCTTGATTTTGGCAAGCCGTTAAGGGAAAGCAAGTATAAACTGGAACTTCACATGCTCTGTCCTTTGTATGTTGAATTATCACCCATCTCTTATCTAATAGTTATTTAGGCACCTCATGTGCAATACTAAAGAATGATAATCTTCAGTAAAAATATTTACTAAAGAATATCATTATTGCGAAGGAATAAGAAACATCAATGCTGGGAATAATGATAAGTTTAGTTAGTTTACGAGGTGCATACAGGATTTTATCTCCAGATGGAATGTAAGAATGCATAATTTGAAAAAAATTAAAATAACACAAACGTACATATAACATAGATACATAAATTAACAATGTACTTTCATAAATAAAGAACGTAGATACAGAACAAACATTAGAACAACAAAAACGTAGATACTGCAGGTTTTCTCGTCTCCCTACAACTTTACTAGTCATTACCAAAACATGTACTTCACTAGTCGTGACTTCTTCTACATGTTGGCTACAATATTTTAGCAAATTAAGTTGTCATCTTTGTTGCTAGTTCTCTGGAATTCTTTTCTATTTTTTGGCCTAGTTTGTAACGGATAGGTTGAAATGACGTACTTCAGTCGTAATTAATTGAGCCCAAAACACGTGAATTTTTACCAATAGGAGATAAAAATATTTTTTTATCTATTTTATGATTATTCCTGTTTTATAATCATAAGGAGTTAAGTCATTAAATTAGTTGAATAAGTTAGGTCTGATCATAAACGACAGAGAAAGGTCAAACGACTGCTTCATCGAACGTGTAGCTTGAAAACATTCAACTTAACGGCAGTCGTTTGTCAGCAATTTAACCAATTCCATCGCCGTAAAGTCAATGACATCATTGTTCGATATTTATTTATAAACTCCAATCATCGTGGAGTATTCCGTGCTTACCCTGTAATATTAACTAAATATATTTAATAAATAAAACGTATTTAATTATTAAACGTGTTTAATTTTAAACATATTTAATATCTTAACAAGACCCAGATAGTAACTATAGCTTTGAAATAGGAAGAATAAAAACATAATTTAAACTGAAATTATCATTTAAAACATATCGACAAACTTATTGATGTGACTGGTGGTTTTAAAAAAAAATTAATCTGGGAATAATACTCATACGAAAGTTAAGGAATTATATTTCAATGAAGTTAGATTTATAATAAAATATTGATAATTGTTTTATTGTGCGGAATGGATGACTGTTTTTGTCTATAAGAAATATATCTCAAAGCTGAGCTTTAAATAAATTCACCATATTTACAATAAAAAACGATTTATTATTTTTAAATCTCTAATAAAGGCTTCAAAAATTATGTGATTAATTTATTTATTTTTTTAAATCATAAAATCATAAAAAACGTAATATTCTTCAAATATTTATTATAAAATCCACTCACATTTTTTTTATAACATTGCAATCATTTTTCCTGTTAATCTTTATTTAAATAAAACACATATTATTAGAAATAATATGCATTTTGTATTATGTTATACATAACTTTTGTCTTAAGTAAATCCTATGTACTCTCTTTTCTGTTGGTTTTTTAAATTTTACCAACAACAAAAACATATTAATCAGTAACCGTTGTGATGTGAACTCATTTTCATTGTAAGGGATTATCCCACCAACGTTTTAAAATGTGTACATATTTTAAAATAAAATAAAACAAAATTATTTAAATAGTTAGATAAAAATATATGTAAGTTATTAATTCTATTTAAATTTTTTTACAATTAAAAAAAACTGTTTTCCTATTTTTCACTCTTTTTTTTTGTTATTTAATTTTAAAACTACTATTTTTACTTGATCTGAAGTTTAGTATACTTCTTTTTTTCTCAAATGTTATTCCTTTATGTCGAGTTTAGTAACATGACAACTCATGAAAAGTTGTTGAAGAGCCTTTATTAGTTTAGTTCAAGAGTTGTAACTAGTACTGTCGCGGCATTTATTAACTATAAACTTATGAAACAGTATCTAGAACTTTATTATTGTTACCTGCAGTTCCTCTCCTAGACCTCGTGGATACCTAGTAATGGGTGGGAAACAAGCTACGGCCCGGGGCACATTTGGAAAACTTTGGCAAGAAATTAACCCAAAACATCATCAAATAAAAAAAACATTAATTTATTCGAGGAAAACATACACCCAACAAATGTCAATAATAATTACAAACCAATACTTCATTAGTGATTGAGTCGTTACAAAAACAAAAAATATTTAATAGTGGCAAATAACAAATCTGCTGGATATTAATCAACTGAAACTGCTACCTTGCTGCACCCAAAACATAGCCTAATATATAAAAGACTCCAACCTAGTGACTTCATCTTTCTTCAGCACCAATCAGGACATCGGAGTACCTTTCTACCTGAAGTATCATTCTTCAAACTCTGCCTTATTAAAAAAAAATAGCTCATTGTATATGTTAATTATAGCTAGCTTAAAGATGTCCAGACTAGCCTCTGTACAATGCGGCGCTCTATCGTAAACTTTTGACTAACTTTTTTCGATCGAGTGAGTACCAATTTCAAAACAAGACAAACGTTGGTACGTTTCCTTTACACACTTTTACAAAAAATTGAGTGTGGGAATTGATAGGGTTGCAACGCCTCAACCACTGGCTAGATTTTCTTCCTAAATACTACAATGTCTCTTAATATTAGGAATATTATCTTAATCGCAATATTTATTTTTACACTATTATATACATATATATAGTCGTATCAGAAGAATGAAGTAGGAAAGATTTCTCAATTTAATTTTCAATCGAAATGCTGAAGGGAGGAAACGGCAAGGAATGATATGACTATTATTCTTTTACTGTATTAAGATTGTAGAATTAAAACGTGTCTACTCGATTTGTCCTCGAAATTATTTATGTCCTTCGCCATAACTGTAAATATTTATAAAAATTAAATAAATCGATATATTAAGATGTTGACAACTTAAATCGTGAATACGAAAAACAGATTATTCTTGGTTAAGGTCAGTAAAATCGCAGTCTAGAATTGGAATTAAAAAATAAAAACCTTTTTTTTGTTCTAGGAAGTTACTTATAAGTTGGTAATCTATAGAAATAGCGCGTTCTGGTTCTCTTTACCTTAGAGGTAGGCAAGTTCGTTCGTAAGTATTAAAAAAAGTAAAACAATGAATTATATATTGATTGTAAAATCGAGAATCGAAGGAAAATAATAATGATTGAAGATTTAGCCTATAGAAAAAAATAACTGTTTAGCAAAAATTATGAAATAAACCCCCTCTTGGCCTACTTACGCCCTATGACTCATTGGGAAAATCACTCAAACAGAAGTTCCATTGTTTATTTCCCGTTCGCTAGCAACTGTTTTTAGGTTTTCAGATTTATTTTTAGTTTCTACATTTTCTCGCAAGTAGCGTAATGGAATTGAACTCTCTTAAACCAGTTGTTGAAATTCGAAATTTAAAATGGATGTTTTACTGAAGGGAGGAAACGACAAGGAAGACCATGAAAAAGATGGATAGAAGGGATTGAGGAAATTATGCACGGCCATGGTCTGAAGGAGGAAGATATACAGGATAGAACGAAATGGAAAATGAATAAAACAAAATTTTCATATGAAGGAAACCTCAATCTGAGGAAACTCTTAGAGAGAGAAAAAAAGAACTAAACTGAAATTCGTAGCTGTGGCTGTTATTGAAAAATATTTTTTAAACAAATTAAGGCATTATGACTTATTGTGAGATTAAAAAAAGCTTAATATTTCACTCATTAAGGGTATTTAAATTTATAAAACGTATTAATACTGTAAAACAATCCTTTATATTGATCTGAAGGGACTACGCCAATGTCGGATATATTTTTCTGTGATAAAAGATATATTTTATTAAAAACTATCTCATGTTGGGAATGCTCGCCCTCAAGAAGTAGGTCAGAGGCAGTTTTCGTTTTGTTGCCATTGAGGATTATCACTGAATAGGGTAGTAGAGGTCGGGGCGATAACAGGAGCAGGGGGTAATGCGGGCGTTATTGAGTTTATGACGTAAGTAGAAGGTTTATTTATAAAAATCTTTTTATCATCACTATCGCTCAATTTAAAGTTGACTATTTCTATCAATCGATAAGTTCACTATCAGACTCTGTATTGATAAGTCTTATCAAGGGTTACCTCCAGTTAGATACTTATCACCACTGCAGAGAACGAGACCATTTCGAACTGTATAAAGTGAAAGGAAAACAATTAAGCCATTTTTCTTGTAGGGTGAATGGTTTTTGCCTTATTTTATTATATATATTTTTAATTACTACTTTTGTGGTCCTATTGTGTACAATATTTTTGTAAGTTTACTTCATTTAACCTTTGTCGTTAAACAATGGCTTCCTCTCTTTCCAGTATCCTTTAATAATATCTCACTGATTCCTGTAGAATAGATGCTTAACTGAAACGACAAGAAACTGCTCGCCGTTTCAGGCTTATTCAACACTAACCAGACTTACGATCTAAGCTCTAAATTAATTACAACTATACATGATCATTATGAGTCCTATTTGGAATTATAATATAATTATATTTACTTTACTGGAATTATATGATCTAATATAATTACTTTGAATCTATACTAAGCCATTGAATCCCTCTCCTGACAATACAAAATTCGTCGTAAAATCCTAAATGCTTCTACTTATGAATAAAATAATCCATAATGACCTCAATGTCTCATTTGTTGCTGATTAGGCCCAAACTCGATATCAATCCTTCATGACTTCCCACTCATATCCACTTAGTTTCAAACTTAGCTAGGCACCTCTTCAATTCCCGATAATCCTCAGAGGCGTCTGAAAAAAATATGGTCTCCTGACATTCAAAGTGGAATTCGTTATTAGTCGGTAGTTTTTATTATGGGTACTTACTTTTATCGTTATTATGGGTACTTACTTTTATCTCATGCTATTATGTCTCATTCATTATAATTACTTGCTATAATACAGTTGTAAATTAAAAAGAAAATTATTTGATATTGAAAAGTAAAAAAGAGACCTTACTTAAATGTTAAGACTATTTAATTAAGAAATTATCTGTCTTATATGGTCAGATAATTTCTATTTCTGTTTTAGTTTGGAGACTTAGGGCTTTTCGTTGGAATTTTTCCACGGTCTTAAAATTATTTGATGTACATATTAACACATTACATAATTATTGTTTTTAAGTAAATGCAGGTTGCACAGTAAAGTGGAGGCATATGTTGTTGTTAACACCTGGGGATTGGAATATAAAGTTTAATCATCCCTGAAGGGTCAAATCGACCGACAGTTAACAACCTACCCCTCGCCGGAGTTATATCAATTTGCAGCGTGTAAAGTTCACTTCTCCATCTAACAAATTGGCTCTCTACATATATTTTTTATGTTTCGTTTATACATGCTAAAACTAAGATAGAAGGTAGAAGAAATACAAACTAAAATAGAAAGAAGTAATAAAAAATGTTTATTTTTTTTTCGATATATTTGATTATATAGATATTCATATATGATTCATGCTTCTTTTTCAGGTCCTGCCGGGCCTATACGTGGGTAACTTCAGAGATTCTAAAGATTGCACGCAACTGGACAGGTTCAAGATATCTCACATCGTTGCCATCCATGACGCTGCCAGGAGGCTTCACCCGGTAATTTACTATGAAATATATTATAAATTGCGTATAATTATTTATCAGATATAATTATTAAAATAAATAATATTACTATTGTTACACTATTACTGAGAGCCTGGCAGCTCAGTGTATGAAGTGCTAAACTACTGATTTGTATTTGCCTGCGTTCGAGGATAGTAGTAGCAGATATATTATACCCGTGGCAGGATGAAAGCTATCGGGCGCGCCAACCGGGTTGCGGATATGAAGGTCAGCAGCGAAATAAGTGGCTAAGTCCAACGAATAAGCTGTCGTGGACAATTCACTCTGGTCCTCCAGGTTGGGGGTTAATGAGGGGGCTTGCTCCTCCCTCATTGAAAAAAATGTACAATGCAAAAAAACAAAGAAAATGTCTCGGATATATGGACAGACAAATTGACAAAGACATGGAACACGTTTAAGGATGAACACTTTCGGATGTTAGAATGTTCAGGGCATAGCAACAAAAATGTACAGTGGAATTAAAAACATACGATATGGATGTTATAGTACTGACTGAGACGAAGATGAAAGGTAACGGTGAAGAGATCATGGGGGACTATGTACACATGTGGAATGGTGTTGTCAAAAGAACAAGAGCCAAGACCGGTGTCTCCATCTTAATAAAGAAGGTTTTAAAGGAAAAAATCAAAGGATGGGATTTTATTAGTAAAAGACTAATTAAAATGGATTTGACTGTATATGGGAGAGAAGTTGTGGTAATAGGAGCTTATGCTCCAAATAATGACGGAAAGAACCGCGAAAAAGAATATTTTTGGGAAAGCCTAAGGGAAATTTTAGATAAGATTCCACCTAGAAAAGAACTACTTTTGATGGGAGATTTAAATGCAAGAGTGGGAGCTGAAGAGAAAAGCGTGGTTGTAGTAAGGTTCGAGGAATCAACCAGGAATGACAACGGTGATAGGTTAATAGAAACTTGCTCTCAATATAAGCTGCGGGTGGCAATCACATTCTTCCAACATAAAGATGCACATCGATTCATATGGCATCAAGATACAAAAAACCTACAGTCGATAATAGATTTGGTAATGACAAGGCAGGTGACCTGAATAGATGTACAGGATGTGAGAGTGTTTAGTGGAGTTGATTGTGGCTCTGACCATTATTTGGTGGAAGCTAAATTAGTCTGGCCATCGAAGCAAAAGAAGGATACTTCTAAACAAACTTAGGAGGAATCTATCAACCGATACAAAGTTGATCTTATAGATAAAGAGAGTATAAGAAACCTATTTGCTTCAAGACTCAAGCAGGAACTGGAAAGTATGGTCGATGAGAATGCTGTAGGCCTATACGATGCGGTTACCAATAATGTGAAAAACATAAGATAAGGTTAGTAGAATGAACTGGACAGAGGAGGAATTGAAAATTGCATTAGATGAGAAAAAGAAAGCCTATCATATATGGTTAAGCTCCAAATCAGACGTGAATAGAAGAAATTATTTGGAAGAAAGACGAAAAGTCAGAAGCCAGAAGACAGAAGCCTATTGGTTCTTGGTTTTCTTGACTAAAAGGTCGCCGTTTTTGAAGATAGCGGCTTCGGAATGGCTTTCAAAGCATGTTTTACATAGAATGTCCTTTAATTATGTAGTCCAACAACGAGTATCTTATTTTGGCCCATCCGATTTCCCTTCCAAGCGATTCATATGTATAGAAAAATTTATCAATAAAATAGAGCCAAAAACTCAAAAAGAAACACTATTATTTATTATAATGCAATTGGGAAAAACCACAATGCAAAGCCTTATATTTCAAATCCAGTAATACACCCACTTACCAGTCGACGTTTCGCCTATTCAGGCATTATCAAGACACAAAAACAAAAATGGGTTATGTGAATCACATCTCGAAGAATGTATTGTAGATTGAAGAATGGGTTGTATACTGAACGTCTTGGTGGTGGGGTGCTGTCTCATGTTTGGAGCCTGTTTGGGCTGTTGATCGTTGGGATGTATTGCACCTTTTTCTTCGAAATGTGATTCACATAACCCTTTTTTGTTTTTTTTTTCTTGATAATGCCTGAATAGGCGAAACATCGACTGGTAAGTGGGTGTATGTAGATTTGAAACATAAGGCTTTGCATTGTGGTTTTTCCCAATTGCATTATAATAGAAGAAGTTATATTATATTTACAACGAATCTAAGGAACAAAATATTATTTTTTTACCCGTGAGTTTGCATTACTATTTAGTAAATATTTGGATCGTCCTAAGAATGGACGATGCTTCAATTCAATGCAGTTTGAAGTTTACCTTTTTTTTTCTTTATATATACGATAGATTTTGTTAAATACATTTTATACACCATCGAAACGACGAACAGAACTCGAAATTGTTCTATAAATACTTTATACACTTTTAAGAAATAAAATGCAAATAAGTCAATCTTAGATCCGAGTGATTTTATTGTATTGAAAGAAGTAGAATCATGACATTTTCGTAGATTTTAGCTTTGAAATGGAGTCATAATATATACAATAATTCTTTTCCAAGGGATTACCTGACTTAGCCTCTTATTCATTATGAAAATAACACGATTACGCTTCCCTAAGCACAAGAAACTCATATAGCGGAAAATTCGACTTGACCAAAGAAATTACCCAGTTCAAATAAGGTAAAAACAATCTTAACTTCATTGAGCTAAATTAGCAGATCAATAGATGTAAGATCAATACGCTATAAAAGAGTCATCTACTTGTTTGAATCGGCAGCCTGTTATCGGTTTATTTCGAACTTTTTAAGTATAACGTACATAAGAAGTGATATTTATTATTTCTTTTGAAGTATCGGACATTGCTGTCGACTGTTGCTGTCACGTTTTCCATTTCCTCTCGTCAAATCCTATCTGATGAGAAGAATTTTTAAGGAAATATTGGCCGAGCTGCCCGTCTACCAAGGGCGGATCCAGGACGGATTTTTTTCTAGGGGGTGCACAACGAGCAGACGGGCAAAAAAATCAACAGTAACTTAGAAATCAACTTGTGCATTTATAGAAAGGTTTCAAAGGTTTATTAAAATATCAAAACGATAGAAAAATTACATGTTTAATGAAGACAGTTTTCTTTGGTTTTCTTCTAAAGATTAATCGGCGTAAGGTGGAGAAAGATCGCTCTACAGTGCTTCAATATTTGCAATTGTGTGAAAGGGATGCAACAAACAAATTTCTTTTACTAGTCCACTATAATTAGGAGTACTATACATCTAACCAATATATTTTTATATTTTTACCATCTGTAAAAAAGTCATTATCTTTAACATATACTTTATTTCTTTTCTAGTTTTATTATCAATCGATTATCATGTACGATATAACTACAGTCCTGTATAAAGTACTTCCAATCCTCTTGGGCATTTTGAAACAGTATTTCCTTCCTCTTGGAGAACAATTCTCGGGACTCAAAAGAGTTCTTATTGTCATCACTGCCCTCCATCTCACTGCCCAAAGTTGTCTCCAATAAATAGATCTATTGGAAGTACAGCTCCAGAAAACTATTACAATGAAGCTTTGTTTCTAGTTCCATTTTGCCCTACAATGGGTCGAGTAGTTGATATGATGTTAGATAGCCTTGTATTTTGGACAGTTGTAAACCATTCCCTTCTACCTCACTAGTCTCCTGTCCAAAGCAGTTTATTGTTTAGGAAAAGTATTCTTTCAGATAGGTACTTTAGGATTATTTAGAAACCTGTCGGTTTCAGATGATAATACGTTAATCTAAGACTCTTCATAAAATAATATTTGAAAGTGGAACTAAGTTGGTATGGGCAATGGTTTAAGCGGTTATTTTAAAAATTGTTTGTTTTTTTTCGTTCTAGACATCTATGGACCATGGTGCTTGTGTTTTTTTTTTTGTTTCCTGAGCATTTGTTATTTTTTATTACTATATTACATTCAGTGGGCTCTCACTAGCACCCTGGACAGCAGAATTGAGAGATGTGAAAGGTAAATCCTCCGCACGATAACTGGAGCTTGGTATCTGATTCTGACTTTGGTATCAGAGTCAGAAATCGTGGAGGAGAAGGACCAATAAGGGCCACGGAAACTGTCCAGTCGATATCTCAGGATATGAAGGCAAGAAGGCTAAGTTGAGCGGGGCACGTTGCTCGAAGCAATCCGTCAGGACGAACTAGGAATGCCATATTATTTGGCAAGAGACTACCAGGGAGGCCAAAGACCAGATGGATTGTCAGAGTCAACAATCACGCTACGGTGTTAAATGTAGCAGACTGGAAATCAGTGGCCCAGGATAGATAGAGATGGAGAAGGCTTTTAAAGGCTGCCAAAGATCTACAAAGTCTGTAGAGCCAACCGAAAAAAAGACTACATTCATATTTTAATGTTAGAACGCTATGTTGATATAAAATAAAATAATTTGATACTTTCATCGTATTTTATTATATTATATTTCTTTTCAGTTAGCCATTTGTTAGATACTTTTTGAGAACAAAGATATTGATTTTAGGATTTTAAGTAAAGTTAAAATCGTTACTAAAACTTAAAACACATCTATTTACATTATTGCTTATTATAATTTGCTATAACTGACATATATTTTATGGAATAAGTAACCATAGGATGGTGAAAGCACTAAGGGTCTAGGGAGTACGCGAGTCCAGTACACAGTACACCCACTACGAGTACATTCCAGTGCACTTGACAATTATTTTGAAATAAGTTCACTTAAAATAACCACCTCACGCCATCTTCCATGGGAACAACCAAGTTTGGATAGTACAACCAAACAACCAGTTTTCCTGAGGACATGGGGTCTTTCTTGCTGGTCCGTAAGAGATTTGGATGAATAATATGGAAAAGACTACGCTAAGGCTACGCTAAGGAAAGAAGAAGGATTCTAAAATAGGATTTAAAGTCTATCCTCCCTAAATATTAACTTAGTACAGGTCAAGGGACTTTGGACTTAAATTTGGAATGAGTTAACAAATTAATTCTTGACCTAGGTAATTATGTTGATATTATAGGATTACTAGCGTACCGCCCCGGCTTCGCTCGGCTAGTAGAGGGCAAACATATGTACAAGCTAGTAGAGGGCAAACATATGTACAAGCTAATGGCTATAGTAAGCTATCCTTAGAAGATGTAAGAAGAATATGCTATCACGGATTTTTTGTAGATCTATTTACATCCCATCCTCCTTTATATCTATTTATATTACTGAAGTATTATAATAATAGGGAGTTCTTCTAATGAAATTATTCACATATATTATTATATTCATAGATTCTATGTCATCCTTACATTCTCATAATTTTTTATAAATTATTTTATGTATCAATCTTCCGTTCTTTATATTTCATTATACCAATCATTTATGCTTATATACTATTTTATAGTTGCCTTTGATAATGCACTGTCAATGTTGATGATTATCTTTCTTTTTTTTGCTTTTCTCAGCTCAGATGATAGCCTAAAAGTTTGGCCGAAGCACAGGATAAATAAGTAATTAATGTATGTAAAACATTATTTGTGAAACTATCTAGTTACAATAGTTGGAAGTACTACTCGCCGCTTATCGTTCCCTATACCTTAAAACTTAACCTCTTTGATTTTCAATTATAATGTTAAAGCGCTCTCTCTGTTAATCCAGTTATCCCTTAGGATATAATTCTCAGCGAGTGCTGATTTGCATTGTAATCTAACATCAGCTCTCCCAAGGCACTTTAACGCCTTTTTGTTTTACTATTATCCTAAATTGCTCTTCTAACCATAGTTTCTGCAGTTGCATTACATCTTAACTAAAATTTGTTGGTATGTGACTTTTATATATTTCAAGGGTTTCGAGGTATAACAATAAATATACTATTGTATAATACTCGATGTCCAGTCTTGGCCTCCTGAGATTTCTGCATAAGTTTATTTTCGGTATGTGCAGCTATCAACCCACTCTAAATACCCTAGACTGCTGGTGGGGCTGGCACCTGTGCTTAGGCAGCATCCTAGGAAAGGTGACCCTGTACTTTGTATGTGTGCTGTGTAGTGTTGTATATGTGTGTTCCCCCAACCTGGAGGGGCAGTGGTCTGACAAGACGATGGGGTTCCGACGCCTAATAATTACTTAATTAAATAATAAGTTTTATAAATACACAACTATTGTATATTGTGAGGACGAGTTTTTATTGTTCTCATATTTCTGTTTATATTATTTGTAATTTGCTGCATTATTTTTATAGCAATAAAGGTACCGTTTTATTTGTAGATGGAGTGATAAAAAATAATAATTCTTTTAATAGTTTCTGCTCGCTAGATTATCATTTTCGTTTTATTACAATGCTTTTGATCTGTGAAATATCAATATAAATTGAAAAAAAATTTCAATAAAATTTTTACCATCGGAACAACACACAAAACCTGAAGCTATCTCCATATATCCGCCATTTTAAAGATCCATACAATGTATATTCCTGATTCTCAGAATCATTCAAAACGTTTTGACATTCTGGCATTATCATTTTAAATCTTTTCAATTTTTTTCTCCCAATGATCCCCAAGAATTTTAGAGAGAAAAAATGTTAAATATGACTTTCAAGAATTTTTAGACTTATGACTGAAGAGAGAAAAAAATTGTAAAGATTGAAAATGACACCATAATGTCAAAACGTTTTAAATGATTTTGAGAATCAGGAATATACATTGACTGGAAAATGTTTTTTTTTCTCTTTCCCTAATAATAAGAGTGAAGTCCAGTTTAATAAAAAAAACTTTTATAAGAATGAATCCATACAATAAAGTATATAAACCCTTCACCTTTCAACTATTCATTTCATATTCATATCCAGATGTAAATCTACAAATACTTAATAGACTTAAAAAAAAAACCTAATTCACTACAGCCCATGAATATTAGGTACAAGGTAGCTACTGTACCGTTTATAAGACAACGGTTGTACTGGGTAATGATTTGCCTGAGGTCACGCTCAACCTCCAGGTTCCTCTCTAATTAAGAGTAGCCCCTTTATATAAATCTAGGAGTCTACTCGTATGTACAGTCCCTGGCCATATTAATGTGACCACTGGATAGATTGGTTCTTATTACATGTTTGCATAATCTTTTTGTATGCGTAATGATGTAAATCGAGTTTAAATATTAGTTTTATGGGTATATAAGTTATCTGATAATAATATGAAATTGTAAAAAATAGTTTCGAAAATAAATCTTTATTTTTTATAATATTTTGTGGTGTCACCCTATTTACACCTCATTTTAAATATTCATGAAAAAAACTGTCACAATAGTTAAAATATATGATACGAATAATAAATCAATAATAAACTTATCCGAATCCGACTTGTATATAATGAAAAAGGAACAATAAATCCACAAAAAGTTCAAACACAAATTATGCACGCCGTCTCTCGTAAAACAAATTGGCTGTACTAAAACCAATGTTGCCATTACTAAAACAAAAATACTTTAAAAAACTTATAGCAGTTTTGCCATTAATTAAAACAGCAATTTATTAAGACACGCGAAAGTATATAAAAAAATTAGGAAAAAACAATAGGAAAATAATCTTTCTTGGTGGTCACATTAATATGGCCAGGGACTGTAGATCCTACAGGGTCCAGCAGTGGCTGTTAGCGAATAATAATTCATTTGCCACAGCCGAATTGAACCCGAGACCTTCAGCACTCTGCACATTAAGTTGAATGACGCTAATAATTGTTGTTTCAGGACAAGCAGTACCTGTGCGTGATGGCCTCCGATACCCCGGACCAGAACCTCGTCCAATATTTCCCGATCTGCAATGACTTCATCCACGCCGCCCGCCTCCGCGGTGGAAACGTCCTTATTCACTGGTAATTATTGACGAAATCATTACTATAATTTTTATCATATTCCACATATTTAATTTGTAAACGTTAAATTATGGAAACAAAAGATGTCGGATATAATATACTGTAAGAGAAGAAATGACAGCTAGAGGTCTAACAGAGGAATTTATAAACTCACTAATAGGAAATAAATAAATCCTCTTCTCCATTATATGGTTTTAACAGAGTTTACACTGTTCTAAATTTTATTGTATATTGTGTAATATTGAAGAAAATAAAGTTAATTACCTGAAGATGGACTCTTTCCCATAACATCGGATTGTGTTAAGTGCAATAAAATAATATAAGTTATCATTACTCGCAAGTCTTTCTGAAGAACTATCTAAGGTCAATTTGACGTAAATAATTTTGAAAAACCAATGAATTCTTATTGCACTTTTAATTTTTTATGAGACAGTAGTGCAAATTGCTAAAATACGAATATACATAGTAAAAACAATGCTCTTTTAGATGTTGGATTTATTTGTTTTGTAATATTGATAACAATAACAAAATAAATAAATTCGAAATGATTCGTCGCACGATACAAATTTTACTTATTTCTATCAATTTTGGTGAGCGATGTTTTATTCCGGAGATGAAAGAACCAATAAGATATGTATAAGACACTCAAAACTATATTTCTTCCCAACTCCGACTATTTCCAGTTTAATTTTACAAGCAACTTATTTAGCGGCTGCTATTATTGCAATTTCAATTATTCATTTTATCTTCGCTGTGGATACTTTTCTTTATTTCTTCAAACTAGTTACTGGAATATATGTTTATATTTTTTTAAAGTGTTAGTAAACAAAACAGTAAGCTGGAACTGTGCCATCTTGGTGAGGATAAAACCTATAATTTAAACCTGAGGTTTGAGGCTAGAAAGACAGCTTGTTATGCCATAGCGTGACCTATAAACCTACCCTCAAGTCAACAGATCTTAAAGAACCGCTGAAATTTATAATTATATATTCCTCTTATGCCATTACTGACGTCCAGGATCCTCCACCCATTACTATAGAAATATTATTCACTAGTCTTATTACAAAATTAACTGTTGCTTCGTTGTTTGTTACGTTAAACGTCACTTTATATTGCTTGATTTAATTGGAGGATGCTACAATGGGAGTCTTAATTTATGCCTCTCCCATTATAATTAGGATAGGGAGCTTTAGAGAGCACCTGACTTCGCTCTTGTTGGAGGCTTCCATTTTACGTCCCATCAGAAGGACGGCAAAACTAAGTACTTTTTCCTCTCTTAAAAAAATCCTTAAGTCACCTTCCGGTTGCGATGCAAGATTGCGACAATCTTGGACATAGTAGTTTAACTATGCTAACCACAGGTGGCTCAGAAATATTTATTGTTTTTGGTCAATTATTTATTATTTTTATCAGTCTGAATTATATTATAACAATTGTGAGTTAAGGAGTTTCACTAGATTTGAGAGATTTGGAACCGTGTATCAGTATTTGGATTATGTACTTGGAAGGATATTTTAATTCTTTAAAACTTAAATAACACTTTTCTTTATTATCCACGGTAATTTTATTATTGGCGCTAGCTTAGGATTTATTTTCATTTTGAACTATTCTTTATACAATTTATTTTATTTTATTTTTTTATTAATTGTTATAATTTTAAATATATTGAATTTATTTTGAAGAAAAATTATATATCCCGGCCCTGGGGATATATTTTCTCTTCCAAATAATAATATTCTTTATAAAACTAAAAAATAATTTTTGTTGGCAAAAAAAGTTGCAAATAGAAGTGTTAGGGAAGAAATCCCTTCCTCCCATTTAGGACTGTAGCCTGACAAACGAGGGGGGATTGTTGAAGAAAATGGCGGTGCATTGTTGATTGACGACCGGACATTGTTTAGATTCGTTTAGGGGTGGCCATGCTGGAAGTCCTGGGATTTAGGAGCAGTGGCAATGTGGTGAGGGGTGTTATTTACATTTTTCGAATTTTTTTTTGTAATCTCGAAAACAATTGATCGCAACTTAAAAAAGTTATTTCTATTAAATGGATCATTTAGAAATTATTGTTTATTTCATTATGGTTATGTTTATTCATTTAACGCTACTTTATGCTGGTATGCTAATCGGTCCATGACATGACAGTCTTAAATTTTGCGTATAATTAGGATAGGCATTCTTAACGAATACCTGACATCACACGGTTTCGGGACCCCCCATATTACGTCCCTTCCGAAGGATAGCATAACCAAGGATTTTTTTACTTCCTTTAAAAAATCTCAGAGCCATTTACCGGGCTGTAAACCCGCGCTCTTATGCTATCTACTACACCACAGGTCACCCATCTTGCTTTTTTTTTTGTGAGCTCGAACCTATAACTAGGTTGGAGAAGTTATGATTCTTGCAAAAGAAGTATTTATTTTTTCAACAAAAATAATCATGTCGGCTATAAAAACTACAATATCCACACGAAGTCCGGATTTCATAAGCTGGTATCGAACCCGGTTCTTACAAGATCAATCACCCATTCTAGGTACTGGACCTATACTGATAAAAAGTTGTTGAAATCGATAAAATAATATAGACAGTAATCCAGAAAATACCGGATTCAAATCCTGGATTGATCCTTTGGGATTTGGGACCCTACTGGGGCTCATCCAGCTTGTATAAAGTGGGCTTTTGTTCAAAAAATATGGGATCATAGGGGATTGGACGTGATCAGGACAAACCATCTTTTTTTTTTTTTTAAGCCTGGTTTACCTTCGAACTCTACACTATACAACCCTTGTTCAATAAACGAATATTTCTTTTTTCTTCTGTCCTTTTTTATAACAGTACAATTTTCTCGTGGAAGTTCTATGCTAATCTAACGGTCAGCAATAGCAAATGAAATAAAAAAACAGAAAAGGACTGATGGCATTGACACCGAGGCTGGGTTGGACCTGACCATTCCCTCTCCGCCCCCTCGGGAAATATTCCAAGAAACTTGTCGCTGGAGTGAGAAAGGTGGGGGATGAGTGGGGGGAGGGGGTGATTTACCGATATTGCCGCGAAAGGAGCTGCAGACAAGACAGGGGATGACATGGATAGGCTGGGGTCCTTCAGCTGAGTGGGTCTTGTTTGAGCTGTGTCGTGGTCAGGGTCTACGTCTGTCTGGGACTTACGGGAAGTTTCTTCCTGGTCGGCCAGTGTACAATGAAGTGTGACGAAAATGAAGAAAGGGGGTCAATCCATATGAAGTGATCCAAAAAAAAATAAGTTGGTTGCTTGAATGTTTTAAAAAAGATTAACATTTTTATATGTTTTTACCAAACATAACAGAAGTTCAAAACAGTAAAAAAAGTAAAAAAAATTTTTTTATCTCACATCGTTTATGTGTGGCGGCCATTTTTGTTCTGGAGCGCGCGACGTTTTTTGGCTTTGAAAGCATTAGCGATAAATTGATTATCTCAAGCTGGGTTAGTGCTACAACATTGCAAATTGTACCATTTTTTTCAGAATTTTCTGCTCTACAATATTGGTTCCTACACATTAAACCATATATTCATTATTTACACCTCAAAATATTCTTCAAAGTATAGTGATTAGAATTCAGAAATTCCAATTTTTAAGACTACAAAAAACCATGAAGGAATGATTTATCAGAGTTACAATTTTTTTTGTAGCTAGATAACATAAATTACTTACTGAGAATTGAGTTTAAGCTTCAGCAGTGTTGTCCTTATTTCTTTATGAATTTTTAAAATTTCATTTTTTTGAAATTGTTGGAATTTTGAGGTTCAATATCTTTGGTGGGACTGGATGAAAAGTCCCCATTTTTGCACATTATGTAGACCTATGAGATGCCAAAGTGGGGTAAAAATTTTAACTTTGATATCTTACTATTAAGCAAGTTATGAATTTTTATATTTAAGGAAAAATGACGCGAATTATACTGAAATGTTTGTAAGATTTCAAGTACAAAAGTAATTGTAAATGGTAATAAAATAGTTAAGCAAAAATGTTTAGTCCTGTCAAACCTGAATGAGCTGTATGTAGCTTTCAAAAATGCTCACCCTGAATGTAAAGTTGGGAGGTCTAAGTTTTGTGAATTGCGGCCTAAATGGTGTGTTTTAGCTGGATCATCTGGAACACATTCTGTGTGCGTTTGCTTATATCATCAAAATATAAAACTGATGATTGGCGGTGCTAAGCTCAACATTGATTATAAAGAATTGCTTGATTTGTTAGTATGTGATATCAATAACTATAATTGTATGATGAGTTTGTGCAAAGAATGTCCTGGGAAAGAAACCGCCCTTGAAATGTTAAAAGAATCTGAGGAGGAAATGCCAGACAATGTGACATTCAAGCAGTGGGTTACTACTGACAGAGCTGAAATGTTAACATTGGTAATGCCTCAGGAGGAGTATTTTGAGACATTAATAGAGAAGCTAGAAAATCTCAAAAGTCATCACTATGTCTCTAAAATTCAAAGCAAGTTTCTAAAGGAACAAAAAGAAATACTTACTGATACTAAATGCATAGTTCTGGCTGATTTTGCAGAAAATTTTACATTTATGGTCCAAGATGAAATACAAGGCTACCACTGGGTGAATGATCAAGCAACTGTGCATCCATTTGTGTTGTATTTCAAAAATGAAGACGATAAACTTTGCAGCCGCTCACTTTGCATCCTCAGTGACTACTTAGAGCACAACACTGCAGTTGTTCATGCATTCCAAAAACTTGTAACAGGATATATTAAAGAAACAATGCCAAAAGTTGAGAAGATCATGCACTTTTCAGATGGAAGTGGAAGTCAATACAAGAATAGAAAAAATTTCTCAAACCTTTGTAACCACAAAACAGATTTTGATTTAGAAGCTGAATGGCATTTTTTTGCCTCTTGTCATGGCAAAAATGCATGTGATGGAGTAGGTGGCACTACAAAGCATGAACTAAGCAAAGCTAGTCTACAAAGAACAATTACAAACCAAATTCTTACAGTAGAGGATATGTACACTTTTTGCAAAGAAACATTAAAGGTATTACCTATTTTCTCATTAAGAAAGAAGAAATTATTGAACATATTGAAACACTCAAAAGTAGATTTGAAAACTCTGTACCAGTAAAAGGAACAAGGCAGTTTCACAAGTTCCATGGGATCACAGAAAACTTAATTCGGTGCTACACAACATCAGAAACCAACATTTTTGAAGATCACTGTGTTAATAAAATTACATCTTTGATATTGAATGTGAGGGACATAGTAGCTTGTGTGTACGATAATCAATGGTGGCTTGCAGAAGTTGAAAGTATAAGTTTAGAAAATGCAGATGTATTTGTGCACTTTTATCACCCTGCTGGACCGAGAACATCATTCAAGAAATTGAACAATGACCGAGTTTGGATATCTTTGAAGAATGTGCTCAGAAAACTCTCTGTTCTAGAGCTTACTACTGCAACAGGAAGATCGTATTCCATTCTCCAAAATCTTTCTGAAGAAATAATTGTGCTTCTTACTAATCACTTGGATTAAGAAATAAAAAACGTGAAGCAAAATGTCCTGTAAATACACTTGTATATGTGACAATTGTAGATTTTACAAAACAAATATTAAATAAAAAACCTGCAAAGTTTACAATATAGTATGTTTAAAAATGTTTCAAATGCCTTAATAACTCAAAGCCTATTAAACTTTAACAATGACACATTTGATTAAGTTTAACGCAGAAATTAAATCAATTTGTAGCAAAAGTGAACATTTTTTAATTTTCAAAAAAATTTTATTTTTATATAGCACATGTCAATAGTGTGGGTGATTTGTAAAATTGCCAATATGCACTTTAAAATAAAAAAAACCCAACATTTTAATGGGTAAAAACACATTCTAGATCACCTATTGTACCAAACATTTCAGTATAATTCGCGCCATTTTTCCTTAAATATAAAAATTCATAACTTGCTTAATAGTAAGATATCAAAGTTAAAATTTTTACCCCACTTTGGCATCACATAGGTCTACATAATGTGCAAAAATGGGGACTTTTCATCCAGTCCCACCAAAGATATTGAACCTCAAAATTCCAACAATTTCAAAAAAATGAAATTTTAAAAATTCATAAAGAAATAAGGACAACATTGCTGAAGCTCAAACTCAATTCTCAGTAAGTACTTTATGTTATCTAGCTACAAAAAAAATTGTAACTCTGATAAATCATTCCTTCATGGTTTTTTGTAGTCTTAAAAATTGGAATTTCTGAATTCTAATCACTATACTTTGAAGAATATTTTGAGGTGTAAATAATGAATATATGGTTTAATGTGTAGGAACCAATATTGTAGAGCAGAAAATTCTGAAAAAAATGGTACAATTTGCAATGTTGTAGCACTAACCCAGCCTGAGATAATCAATTTATCGCTAATGCTTTCAAAGCCAAAAAACGTCGCGCGCTCCAGAACAAAAATGGCCGCCACACATAAACGATGTGAGATAAAAATTTTTTTTTACTGTTTTGAACTTCTGTTATGTTTGGTAAAAACATATTTCAAATATCAATTTTTTTTAAAACATTCAAGCAACTATCATTGGACCACTTCATATGGATTGACCATTCATATGGGAAGATGTTGCAGCTATAAAATGGCGAATAGTTAATAAAAAATGTAAATTATCCGGGGATTCCTATTATATTTTGATAAAATATTTGTAGAATAATGAATTTGACAATAAATAAATGTACTACTTCAGTACAATATAGCTCTCGATAAAACAGGCGAAGACAAGGTCGATGCAAATGCGAAGTACTGAATGGGAAAAATTAAACACATTTTTTCTTTTAGATCTATTGCGAATAGTAATTGTAACCCTTTGGCGTAGATTTGTTGAATTTATTGACTTCTATATATGACAAGATTCAATACTAATCACATTTTAAAGCACATATTTTATAAGCACATATAAAATGGATATATTCATTTGTGAAAATAAATATAAAATATTTATTATTTATTTACCGCATTTACGGTATATACATGGCAAATGTCAGATAATTCGAAATCTCTCTTTTCTTCGAGAGGTGTAAAGAAAAGTAGAAGGTGAATCGGCTCTCAGCTAATGGAGGGAAGAAAATAGATGCCGAGACCAGCTTCTATTAGCCACTTCCATCCAATCACAACTCAAGGATAGTGGTATCCTCTGCAGGAGTTAGTGCTCACCTGCCACAGGTGTACTGTTCAGGCAGATCACGATCCCTTGAGCACCCATCTCATCGATGACCGTCAGAATAGGTCTTAGGAAAAATTGCAGCCAACCTCGTGTTAAGAAATTCATTATTACGATGGGAGTTGATGGTATCAATTATGAACACAAACCTGGTGTTCCTCCGGGTGTTGGTCAATAAATTTCTTTTAGATAGGGATATCTTGTATACGCACTGGAGGAGGATTATACCGCAATAATTGGTGCGGTACTCCAGAACATCTACTTTCTTATGCAGTGGGTATATTATACTCGTAGCCTTCTTCCTCGACCCAAGCTTCGCTGTCATACTTGAGAAGTCCGGCAAGAATTCCATCTTCAACCAGAGTCTTAATATTGTTTAGACGATTGATGGGATCTTTAATAACGTCAAATTTTGGTGGATCGGTTGAGTTCGGGTCATCCTGCATTCTTAGTACAGTGGAACGTCGATTATCGGAACTAATGTTGTCAGGGTTCGGATAATAAAAAATTCGAATAATCGAAATTCACTAAAAAATAAATACCAACCAAATGAATAGGAAAGGATTCAGAGAAACAAACAGTTCCGTTAATTGAACGTTCCGATAATCGACGCTTCGAATTTTTTATTATCCGAACCACCCCTGACAACATTAGTTAGACGCTCCACTATACTTAAAAAATCTCCATGTTCTCACCAACTTCATTAAACTTAAACAGTATTATAATCAGTATACCAAGGCCATTAATATTTATAGTATAATAATAATCAATATTATCAAATATCAACTTGTGTATCGATTTTATTAATATAAAATAGGAAATAAAAAGAGGACTTCCGCTCGACATCTGATCTGGTGAAGAGAAGACCTTACCGTGGTTGAATGGCTTCATTTATTTCTGCCGCTTGGTGAGCTCTGCCCATCGGATGGGTCCCAATCCCATTTAGTATCTCCGACTCAATTTAATCTCATTCAAGCCAGTTATATGGTTGGTAAAGTAGATCTAATTCAGCCAAGTAGTGTTATAGGTAGGTAGGCATCTACAGTCAATCCAAATTATTAAAGATAATTCGCTTGATGGAGTACGAATTTTTTTTTTATTAAATTGAGTTACAATCTACATATTAAATAGTTGTTTTTTTTTCTTTCTTTTTTCTGGGTCGTTGGTCGTTCGACCATCCGATATCTTGCTGGCCAATATAAATTAGATTTTTTCAAATGTTTTATTTCTTATATCTGTCAGAGCAGGACATGTGTCTAAATGGTCTCCATCCATTCTCCCTTGGTTGCATAGTACACATGTAGGATCCTGAGCCAAACCTATCTTGTGTAGATGACTCTGCAGATAAAATGGCCAGTTGTCAGGCGGAGGCAGGCTACTGCATCTCTTCTTGGGAAGTCAGCTGGGATCGGGTTTTCTATTAGACATTTGTATCTTTTCCCTTCCACCGTATTTATGTGTGTTTTTATTGTTTCCTCCTTAACTATGGTTCTTATCATTCGCTGTATTAAGTCGTAAGATCTTAGATCGACTGACTGGGGCAATTCTTCTCCTCGCTTTGCAAGATTATCAGCTTCTTCATTTCCGGAAATCTCGCAATGTCTTGGCAATCACTGTAGGACCACATTAGTGCCTCGAAGTGTCAGTTCGTAGAGGAGCGATTTGCATTTCAAAACAGCACTTGATAGAGTCATTCATGCTAGTAACAGCAAGGATAGCTGCTTTAGAGTCGATGAAGAGAACAACATTTCGATCTTGCCTTCTAGACAATCTTCTTTAAGCGATGAGGATAGCTGCCATTTCCACGTCGAAGGTTGTATAGTTTAAACAGTTATGTACGTTTCGAAAATTTTCATTCTACCGAGAATATATGAAAGTTCAGGATCAAAAGCAGATAAGTCCAAAAAGTAATTTTTTCGCTAGTTTAATCAAGTAATGCTGCACTTGGCCTCCTCATTGTTCATAGTTTCGGTCCTGTTCTGAACTTGAAGTTTCCGGAACATTAGGCATTGCCTGATTAAATTAGCGAAGCATGTGAAAAATCCGATCTTTGAAATATGGAGTTATCCGCTTTTGATTTGACGGAGAGTGGAGTAACTTAGTATGTAGAATCCTGCGTTATAGGTTAAAATCCAACTGTGGAAGACAAACTCTATAGATATAGATCCACTCGGTGGGATCGTACCCGGAGCTCGCTCAGCCTCAACAAAGTGGTTACTCTTAATAAAGAAAAATTAAGGTTTTGCTGAAAAGTTTTTGAGCATGATCTTGGACAAATCACCTCCTTGCATAACTGTTTTCTTAGAAATACAGTACAGTCTTACATTATGCTACTGAATCCAATCTACTTCAAAGGCTCTAGTGGTAATGGATTAGTAATATTGTAACATCTTACCGTTATTTTTCGCTTCCCGGTCAGAGTTTTATTTTTTTACTTTATTTATTGAATTTTAAGTTTGTATTTGAAATAAGGATTGAGCGCTGAGTTACTGAGTTGAATAGATTACTGAGTTCGAATGGTGGTTCGAATCTGTCAACCACCATAGACGGACAATGTGCTATCTGCAGACCAGGATTGAAAGTTCCTTTCACCTCTGTAAAGGGTGTATAATAAACGGGTGTAGTGGGTGCGGTTGAGCTTGATATCGGATAAACGACCCTAATGACTTTTAGCTCACTGACTCAAACAATACGAAACAAAATAGCCATCTCGAGTCAGTCTTGGGCTGGCAGTTTCCAATAAACATGAAGACGTTAAAAGAACATATTCTGTACATGGTCATCTTCATTTGACATGAATATAATTTTTTATTTATATTAATCCAGTGAAAATAAATAAGATATACTTGAACTGTAAATGAAATTAATGATTGTAAATTGAATTTCCTAAAGCATTGCATCCTAAGCGTTCAGTACAAATATCTGCTATCACCTAAGCGCAAGTAGACCATCTTTAGTTTTAGATCTGAGTAAGATAAAGCGATACGGGATTGCAAGATTACGTAAAGCATTATAACGCAGGCGTTCCAATTCTTGATACTTCATCTGATATAAGATAGGAGATATTTTTGGTAACATTTTACGATCGATACTATAAAAAAACTGTCTCCTCATCATAACGAGATTCGCAATAAAATGTTTACGCCCAACTAAGCGTAATAGAATATAAAGTCTGAATAGGTTATTTCATTTTTAAACTGTAATTAACAAGTACTCAAAATAAAAAAAATGAATAAAGAAATAGCCATCGAGATGGGGTTGTTTAGTATTTTGGATAACATATCGAGCCCAGAGCAACAACCGCCTGCAGAATAAAGGCAGTTCAAATATTCAACATGAGAGTGAGTTATTTATTATCAAGGATATTAGAATGATCGACGTTTTTGACCTAGATGGATATTATCGATTTTTATGATGCAATCATTTTACAGTCGTAGATATATTATTATGCATTTACAATGTATATACACTTAATCTCAAGGTACGTGTTTACTTGAAGGTTTAAAGGAAAGAAACACTATTCGCTAGAAGATACTGCTATAAAATAGACTAGAAATAGCAAGTTCACTATAAGAGAGTCATCATACGAATTATTATGAAGTAGATAAAAATATATATAAATGTACTAAGTTAAGACCTTGGAAAAAATTCAAACGAAAATCCCTTAAGTCTCAAAAATAAAACAGAAATTGATATTATCTGTCCAATATTTCGCCTATTCAGGTATCCTCAGGGTAGAAAGGGAATAACAGCAAAACAAAACATGAATAATGCACCCGAGAAACATCCCACCACCTTCCATGGATCAAATGCAACTAATGAATCATGAGGAAGGTTAATCGACCCCGGCTGGATAAGGTTAGATGAAAACAGCTGATAAATACTCTAGAATTTGAAAATTCAACATACACTCATCAAACTTCAAAAAGCATAACAGGAAAAAATAAATAATATTAAACAACACAAAAACATAAGACGAAAGACCGAAGAATGAGGTGTTAAAAGAATACAACTGAGATAAGCCAAAAGGTTATTCCAAGTATAATTATAATATATCACATCGGTGTGGATTGTAACGAAAACATATGAACAAAATTGTGAGACGACTTTTTTTTTTTGAGTTCCGTCTGCGTCCAGCACGATTGCACCATTCGATACCCAATAATTTATTAATTTAACTAATTAGGAATGCCAAAACATAGTCTCGGGGGTGACCTGTGGTCTAGTGGTTAGCATAACAAACTACTAAGCACAAGATATTAACTCGCGGTGGTTACTATTATCTTGTTAATATACCATATTAACTCCTTTGAAAATTACCTTGGCCAAAGTTATCATCACTTACTCAGCGATTGAAGTTAAAATTTTCCTCAAATTTTAGAGCAAAATTTAGAGCTCCCAATGCAACATCGTCCGATTAGCCATAGCATCATAAATTGACGTTAAATGAACAAACAACAACAACATAGTCTCAAAAAATAAGGCATTATTGGTCTCTCAATTATCGGGAAGCTAATGACATAGTCCTGAAAAAGTCAACAAATCAATGCCCTCTCAATGATCGGGAATGCCAACAGCATAGTCTGAAGATTTATCAATGTCTCCTAGTAATTTGGAATACCACGCAATGTTTCTTAGTAATCACGAATGTCTCGTAGTAATCATAAATGTCAACAACGTAGTTATTATGGAATAAAAAGAACAATACATAATTAGAACCGTATATTAAATTGATAATAATTTTAACATTTGAACATGAACATGAAGTGATTAGGTTAAAAGTGATTAAAAACAACCTAACAGCTGGAAAACTTCTGGTCAGGTGTTTTCAGTGGTTGTCTAGAGTACATAAAGTGTGGACTATATATTTTAGGAATATGACAATAGTTTCAAAAAATAAAACATCATTGGTGATTCCAGCCATGGTCATAGCATTCCATAATCGGGAAGCTAATGACAGTCTTAAAGAAATCAACAAATCAATGGCCTCTCAATGATCGGGAATGCCAACAACAAAGTCTGAAGAAGATCTATCAATGTATCTTAGCAATTTGGAATACCACACTATTTCTACAATAATCAGGCCTGTCTCCAAGAAATCATGAATGGCTCCTAGTAATCAGGAATGCCAACAAAATAGTATAAAAAAGAAAATCATCAATGTGTCTTAGTAATTTGGAATGTCAATGCTATAGCCTCATACAAAATCATCCATCAATACCTACATATTCTTTAACCACACAACTGTCTCACACACTATCTGTTTACTATTTTTTATTGCTATGTTACAGAAGTAATAATATTGAACTACAACATCATTTTTTTTAGTTAACCAGAAGAGAATTCCTACTTTATATGTTTTGCGAAAATTGAAACCTTCTTTTATAGTTACCAGGTTGGATTTGATAGTTTAAAATTGTAAATGATGCACAAATAAATATGAGATGACGTGAATACAGCACGAATATCCTCCCAATAGTTCGTAAAAGTTTGGAGGCTGTCGCAAACCAGGTTGGCCATTTAGCCGTTATTACGAAAAGCACAAACGGAGGGAGTCACGGAAGGTTCTATAGCCAGTGCCTGGTCGATAAGGCTCGTAGAGCACAGCTACACCATCGCAACGGTATATGGTTCTTCATTTACGTCACGATTAGATTTGAAACGCACTATCTAGTATAACAAATAAAACAAAGTTACAAAAGTTTTCCTTTTGTATTTTAAATAGAGGAAACATAGGTTTTCCTAACAAGGCGAGTAAACAAAATTTGGTCGTTAATGATTATACCTAATCGAAAAATTTGTATTCAAAATATTCACCTTAACTTATTGGGGTATCAAATTTTCAATCCCGGAACTGAAAAAAGCAGGGTTTTGTGGTAAAATAACGCGCTTTGGACTTGAGAATAATTTTTAAAAACTTTACATTTATGGAAGTTGTCCAAATATCTGAACAGATAGAAAGAAGTCTGGCAAATAAGGAGGGTGTCGGAGTACTTCGTAACCTAGCTTGGTTTGTTTCTTCACGGTCATTGGTGAAACATAAGGTCTGAAGTTGTCTTGTATGAGCATAGGTCCATTCCGATTAACAAAGGAGGTGTTTTTTTTTATTATACAATTTTCAGCATTATGACAATTTTTCTGCAGTAAGATATGGATATGATGGTTTCACCTATGGACAGAAAGGAAAAATGAGCTCATGCTGCCATTGACCACCAAACAGAAACCAATAATTATTCTAAATTCAAATTTGGCATGTGCCCCGGTCTTAAATTAAACAACACCCTTCCCCGAATGTAGTGGTAATGTTTCTTGAACCTTGGGCTGCTGAGTGCCCAGGAGTTTATCATTACTAATTCATATTTATTAATAAAAGAGGATAATATATACACAAAATTATTCGATTATGTCGTCCTACCTCGGTTTTGGATGGATTAGCATGACAATTCAATAATTAACTCATCAATGAAACATAAAACATATTGAACAGTGATTTAAAAAATTTAAATCTAATTATATGTTTACCTTAATTAGTGTTCATTGATATATCAGATCCAGATTGACAACTAGGCACTATTAATAAATATTAAACTTTTATCAGGTGTAATAAATAATAAAACGATAGAAGTTTAACAAGCTTATTTTATTTATATTAATAAGTAGAATATATATAGAATATATATTGTAAATTTTCCTGAAATTTATTTATTTTTTCTTAAATTGTTATCTCGTAAGCGGAAAGTTCTAACCCCACCCTCAACTGATCCGCAACTGAACTACCTAACTTAGATCCATAGCAATAATAAGGACACTCATTTTGTCTTTATACTCATACTTAAATAGTTGATAAAATATTTAATTATAGGTACTTAAATATATTAATGCAAGCGGGGTAGCTCAGTGATGAGCTGCTATGCCGAATGTTTCTGGTTACGACCCGGCTGTGGTAGATAAATTATTTAGGTTGTTAGCAGCCGTGGTTGGACCTTGTGGAGTCTCATCCAGCATCTAAAAAGTGGGTACCCTGTCGGGTGAGTATTATCTCGGACAAATTACCTCCCTGCACAAACGTTGCTCTAGATAGAGTACATCCACCACTATCCACTGGGCTCAAGACCCTTCTGGGTTGTAACGTATAATTAAAAAAAAAATGTTTCTATATAAATATTCGTATAATTAAAAACTTAATATCCATACATTTATATAAATATAAGTATATGTTATACTTTTAGCATTTTTCGGTTATCCAACTTGTGTCATAATACTGTTAACCCAAGTTTACGATGCGATTTTTTAAGATCTTTTGAGTACATTTAGCTCGTAAAATATGCGTGCCTGTGTGAATGTTCTAAGTATATTTAAAAGTGAAAAGTTGCACGAAACTAAAATTACATATCTAAAGTAAAAGGTTCTTTCCCGGTATGTTACATCAACTTGTTCGTTTTGAAGAATTTTTACCCCCTACATTTAGTTCAGCTGACAATCGGTATTTAATTCTGGTCCATAACATAAAAATTCTATTACACGTTATGTAAATCTCAATCAATGTTTCGCAAGTTTCCCATTCATATTTGCTGTGATGAAAGTTTTGCTTGCCTCCCACTAACTCTACCAAATCGTGGGTTTCTAAATTGAAAGTTATGGCTTTTGGGGGGTTTTCCTTCCTTGGGATGAAAATCCTTCGGTTTTTTTTTTTTTTTTTTTAAGAATTACACTTTGCACTCTTCGCTTCAAATAAGCTGAATTTATTTAATTCATCTCTCCTTTTTAGTGATTTTAGTGATTACTACTTAATTACAGTTCGGTGATTATCTTTTTTTTTCGATTTGATACAGCATTCTGGTTCGAAAGTGGATAACTCCCAAATTCAAAAATTGACTTTTACACATTTTAATTAAAGCAAACAAAGCCTGATGTTCTCGAAACATGAGGCTCAGAAACCTACTAAAACCATGTTTAAATAAGGCTGCAAATGTCGTGTTAGTCTTAATTGATTAACTAAACCAGCTAAAATTACTTCTGAAATTTGGCGAAAATCCAATTTTTGATATTGTGGAGTTATCCGCTTTTGATTCTGAACACCTAGAATATTACAGACCCATAATTGTTTATATTCTTTCTTAAAATTTTCCATTAGGATATCTTTACATATTTTATTGGGGGATATCAACCAGTCAAAACAGTTATATTCAGTTGTATATATCAGTTAAATAGTTATATTATTGCCTATGCGAGTTCCATAAAAGTGGTCCATTATTGATGTAGGGTCCGCAACTGTCCCTCAAAGTTTTGTCCAATGTGTTCCAGTTTATAGAAGTTAGAAAACAGTGGGTATGTAACTTGGAGAAAAATAGATCTGCTGGAAGTGGAAGAGTGATGGATGTAGTGGCCTAGCATTATCTATGGGACTTGCCCTCATGAATATGTAGCATCAGCCGTAGAGGCTACGGGGGAGAACTACAGGGGATACTGACTGCTATGACATGGCAACAACACTGGCACGGGTGCCTTTGCATGCATTACCTACATCGTCAACGTAATTCATGCACTCGTAACGTTTATCGATATTTGATAGAAATTAATTATTTAAATAAGGTCACTACAAACCTTGTTTTACATTTGTTTAATGCTGATGATACATGTGTATTATCAGTCAACACCAATCGAGTTATTGCATCCCAAAGCCTCCAATGCCATATCACTGATCTTGAAGAATGGCGTCAAAACTGGAGAATTAAAATAAATTCTCAAAACTCGCATCAAATCCCTTTTATCTTACGTCGTAAACCAATGACTTCCTGCCCTTCAGTATCCTTTAATAATATACTACTCGTGCCTGTAGAACAGATCCGATACTTAGGATTTCATCTCGACAAACGATTAACCTGGAATCCTCATACAAGACTGAAAAGACAAGAAACCGCTCGACGTTTCAGGTTACTTCAGCACTTACTAGACAAACGCTCTAAGCTCCCAATTAACTACAAAAGACTCTTCTACATGGCCATCGTACGACCCATCTGGACTTACGGGATAGAGTTTTGGGGAACCCTGTATCTATCCTTTCATAATAAACTCCATTCCCAATCAAACCCTATAGTTTCAAACCTAGCTTCCTCTTCAATTTCCGATAATCCTTCGAGGCGTCTGAAAAGATGATGGTCACGTGACCTTCTAAGTTGAACTTGTTATTTGAGTACTACCTCTGGGCAGTTTCTCTACTTGTCTTCATTCATGCCCACCTGTATCATTACTGTCATTTACTTGCTGTATTGTTATAGTACAGTTGTAAATTTCAAGGAATAAATTATTTTAAAAAATAGACAAATGTCCTGATTTATTTGGAAAAACTTTTCTCCCAGGTTCGATTATTGAAAAAATTGAACAACCACAATCAATAAAGGGTCTTAGTTCAGTACATGGTAGAGAATGTACTGTTTCTAAAACGATGGTTGTCGATTGAGCTGAGAATATACTCAACTGTCAGGTTATCCTTCCAAAAAAGGATACCTACTGTATGATTTATAGAATCTAGGAGGATGAAGAGGGTTGGAAGGATCTAGCCAGCTGGTAACAGATTACTCCTCTTACCAACAAACAAAGGTTTTTTTTTTGGTTGTTTTATACGAGTATATTTATTGATATTTACAACTGCATTACAATAATACAACAAGTAAATAGGATAAGTGATACATAATGGCATGAGATAATGACAAGTAAAGAAGCTACCCACTGGTATTACTGAAATCACAATTTCAACTAAGATAATGTGAGAAAGAAGAAGAAACGTGGCCATCTTCGTTTCAGTCGCCTCAGAGGATTATCGGGAATTGAAGAGGAAGCCAAGTTTGAAACTAGAGGGTTTGAGTGGGAATGAAGTTTGTTATTAAAGGATAGATACCGGGTTCGGGCCAAATCAGCAACAAAAGGGACATTAAGGTCGTTATGGATGACTTTATTTTTAACAAAATAGGAAGCTAGTTAAAATATTGGGATAATTATCCTGAATCATGATAATTTAACTTATATTGTTGGATAACTACCCATTTCTATATCCATTATATTTTTCTTGAATAATAATAATTAACCTTATATATGTAACCTCCTTATAGTCTCACCTCCTTGCAGAACCGTATATCAACACCAATAATATTAAGAAAACTGAAAAAAAAAAAAAATATTCTAAAGTAAATATTATAAGTATTAGTAAAAGAAAAAAAAAGTTTATCTATAAAAAAAATATAGTAACGGCTGTTTATAGAATAAAGTGAAGAAATAGAAGCCACCTTGTCACCTTTCAAGCAGTGCTTTATCGGTGAATACAAAGACAGGATTCTCTCCAAGCACTAGCTGATATTGATAGCGACCGATCATTGGTAGATATAAACATAAAACCGGAAGGTAGGGCATTCACATCCGACAAGGTAGTGAAGGATTGCCGACGTTGTCATTGGCTAGGGTTTCATGGCACCCTCGTCGTATTCAAACTCTGATATAAGCTTCCAAATATTTTATTTATATTTATTTTCACCGATTCTGTTTCGCATTAATTTTAAACTCTCACATTAGTAGAAGCTTAGAGAAAACATTAGAACGGAACGGTTCTGTCTAGAAGGATAGGAATAAATAATGGAGGATATCAGGAAGGATTGAGTTCCAGATGGTGAAGGAACGGGTGTGATAAGAAAGCTCGAATGTTTTGCTTCTGTGGAGTGTGGAGAAAGGAAAGGCATGATCTTGGTTTCCCGTTTTTCAACTGAAGATTTGAATTTTAGGAGGCTTTAGATATACTATAGGAACGGTTCCTATAGATATAGATTGGGGTATATAGATATAAGATATCTGAATATACCTCAGAAGATCATTGGACTTGTGAAAATGACAATGCAAGGGTCAAAATGTGTAGTAAATGTCGAATCAGATCTTTCACAAAAATTCCACACGGATACGGGAGTGAGACAAGGTGAAGCCCTCGCCTGACTACTTTTCAGCCTTCTCAGAAGCAGAAACTCTGGAATCCAGGGGGTTGGAACCCTTTAACAGACAAAACCAAATCCTAATGTAGTCAAAGCGTATGCCGATGACTTTGACATCATGGCAAGATGTAAAAGGGAAGCTATCCTAGCACTGGAAGAGGATGTCAACATACAGAAGACTAAGTACATGCGAATAGGAGGAACCTAAGAAAAAGAGGATTACTTCAAAGTTGGTCAGTACCGATTCGATTGCTTTGACAGCTTTGTCTACTTTGGGACAGAAATTAATCCACAAAATGACATGTCTCAGGAGATAAGAAGAAGAATTAATTCTGCTAATAAATGCTATAATAGCCTAAGGAAGCAACTAACTAGCAGGTTCCTTTCTGGGCAGACAAAGCTGCTGATCTATAAAACCCTGATTCGGCCGGTACTCACATATTATTCAGAGGCCTGGTCTCTAACAAAGACAGATGAGTAAAGTCTTAATTTTCGAAAGGACAATCTAAAGGAAGATTTTCGGACTAATAAAAGTGGGCGGAATATGGAGAAGGTGATACAATCAAACTTGGCCGACTACGATGGGCAGGTCACGTGGCACGGATGGAGGACACTCGGATTACCAAGAAGATACTCGAAGAAGAAATCCATGGCTTACGGAGAGTAAGGAAGCCAAACGTGAAGTGGATAGAAGCTGTAGCGGAGGATGAATGTACCCTTCTTAATGTTAGAAGCTAGAGAAATGCTGCGCAGAACAGAGCTGATTGGCGGAGAAAATGCTGGAGGTGGCACAGACTCGTTGACGAGTTGTTGCGCCGGGTATTATTTTTATTATAGATATATATTGGGTGTTGAGAGTTCATGGGTTAGTATAAGAATGTACCGAGGAAATATTGTTAGGGATGGAAGGGAAGAACCATTGTAATTCGATAATGTAAATAAATAAAAGAAACAATATTGCGCCCATTTATGAATAAAACAAAACAATACGAAATCTGCTACATCATTTTTCGTTAATCGTAAAAAACATAAGACCAGGTTTGTGGGTTTTTCGGTCTACGGTTCAAATTAAGAAAATAAAAACATACCAAAGAAAACTACGTTATATTCAACCATAACTTAACCATAACACAACACCATAAATCAAACTAAAAATAATTGGTAAATAATTAATTTAGATAAAAAGCAATGATTATACACAATAATATTTACAAATTATCATAGGATGCTTACCGCTAAGCCGCAAAGAAAAGTTAAGATAAATCATAATTTTGGCAATTACATGGCCAAATTAAAACAATGATATACATCCACAAGTGAAGATTGCTCACCACAAAATGAGCTCTACGATAGGTAGATACACCTGGCGGACTAAATCAGCTAAAGAAAAGAAGCTCGATACAACATCAATTACATATGTAGCTAATTGTATATTGCTAACTATTAGCTTTGCGGATTTTAGAGTATACCGAATTATCATATCCTTAATTCGAGATAAAGTATTTTACAAAAGATTCGAGCAAATGTGTAATAATTTCAAAGAGACTTGGAAAGGCTAAGTTGCTGAGGCAGAAGTACTCGCAGATGCTAGAATATTCTCTACCTACAAATATTGATTTATCACTCACAACTGGCAGATTAATCTCTTTAACTCTTATCTCACGTTGCATTTCGCGAATCTTCAATTTCCTTAATGCTTTACTTTCCACTCCCCAACTATTTATCTACAATGGAATCTAAAACCTCAAACAACTTTTAATTTAGTCGAGTGCTAAAGTGCGACCTTCAATTGAGTTCGTTTTTGTCAATTATGCAAGATTCTAATTGTTCTGCGGTTGAAGAATTCTTATTTTACAATAGAATTGAGACATACTTGAAAGAAGAATTGATAAAATTAAGCTGCTGATAATGAAACTAAGAAAATACTAAATACGTCGCCCCTTTATGTAGTCGGAAAAAAAATCGAAAATATTATTTATTTCTTACCTAAATGTCCTCTACCCGCTGAATTCAGAAGAAAGTATTTAATAAAAAAATGTTTATCATTTGAAGAAACAATTAGTCATTTATCCGAGTGGTGAAAATTTATTGCCGATTCCAATTATTTTAGGTGTTTTAGTAAAAATAATTTGATAATTATGCTATATTGGCTTTACTGCCCAAGCTATGATCTCAGCGAAAAGTCAGATCCTTTGATCTCAATATACTTAAATACTAAAATGGGATGCCACCCTGAGATCGTTATACTTAATTAAAGTAATTTTATGTTATTAATAAATAAGAGACATATATAATCTTCTCCAAAGATTAACGTGGTTGACTGACCAGGAGTTGTTTATTAAATAAGAATAATTATTGGATAACATTATATTGATAGGTGCTGATCATGATTACAAATATAAAACTTATACACTACTTACAAAGAAAAGGGAACGCTATATGTGGCTTGCTGATTCTCGACCATCGCTCCATCCAGCTCCTTGCATCTTCAGTTGACCGCGTCTTCCGTCCTATCTTGAAAGTAAAGGTATGGGGTAGGTAATGGTCATTATACTCTACCTGGCCTAGGCCCCCTTACCTATTTACGTAGGTACTCCCAATGCTTCAGATAGTCACATATAGCGATTAGTTAATTTTGTATACATTATTATATCAAATAAGGCGTTCATGGTCAAGAGCGGATGACTCCGAAATTTTATAAGTTAATTTTTTCGCATGTTTTTGCTCGCTTAATCAAGCAATTTTGGTTAACACGACACTTAGCCGCTTCATTTCTTGTGGTTATCCGGTTCTAAACATGAACTTTCGGGAACATAAAATTATGGTTAACTATAACATAAAATAAAAAAAAAGGTTAACTATAACTTTTCGTTAGCTTTAAAATTTCGTATATGAAAGTCGAATTTTCAAATGTAGCATTTATCCGCTTGTAATCATGAACCCTTCAAATCATGATTATCCAAATATGAGACTACTTGCATAGAGTGTTATGCTGTTATCTTTTTTTTCTCTTTATATTTGTGCCCACATCTGTCAAGTAAAAACAATTGACAATCAGCAGAAGATTGGATAACAGAAAACATTACATATTTAAAGCAAAATGACATGAGAGGCTTGAAGAAGAATATTACCCAGCGGTAATTCTTCCGTGGCTTGATTTAATTTCCTATAATGGGAAATCCCCCATCCACGTTCTTTTTAGTCTCTTAGTATTCTCAATCATGAGAGTCGTTGCCATTTGTTCAATTAATGGGTTTGGATGTTTGTGTAGTTTTTCTTGAAAGCGTTTGACGTATGTTCGTATATGTTCATCAACCAGAGTAAGCAGATTATCCAAACAACGAAAAAAATAAAAATCAATTAGAGAAAGGTCCGGAGACTATAGTGTGTGAGGAAAGACCTCTATATTCAGCTCCTGACAAAAAAATCGGGTGAGCTCCTGGGCCTCGGCTAATTCATGTGGTAGTTTAAATTCGTAGAGAAAAAGTATACCAATTTCGGCGGAAGGCATAATTTCATTCTCATTTATTTTTGAAACGTTGTTTCACTTTCAAAAGGAAAAGTATGACTGATTATGAAAAAGGATTAAATGATCTTTCAAACGGGATACATAACATAATTACGACCCAATATTAGCTATCTGTAACGCTCCTTATTCCTGAGAACGTATACTGTTTATATCTCTTTGCATGGCTACACTAGCGCTATGTTGGTGGTTATTTATAACGACAGCCCTCCATGACTCTGTAGACATAAATGGGTCTCAAGTGTGGCTTGTGTGCTCTTAGCCTCGGCTTGGGCAAGTACAACTTATGCCAAACATTAAGTCGGGCAGTAGCGGGGTTTCTTGGTAGACTCTAAGAATCAGCAAACATATTTTCTCATGTTGCTAGTTTTGATTTGTCCGATTTTTGATGAATTTAGAATTTCTATCTGGCCTATTACAGTGATGTTTTTAGTTTAAAAGGTAATTCACCTAAAACGCCCATTTTCTTGATTTAAATGAAAAAGAAATGGTTTAATGTCCAGGAGGTTGGAACACTTGCTAACAAGGGGAAATTAGAATAATTATGATAAAGTTATTATAATTTTCCCCTGCCTACCCAGTATTGCTTCCAGAAAATTCGATTTCAAAGTTTTTTCTTCTCGATTTGCAGAGATGTAAAATTTTTGAACTGATTAACGGTATCTGAACAGATCTGTAGACCATTGTCTTTTTAATACTCTCGTGGGAAGTTCAGGTTACAAAGAGTGAGAAAGTGAAAGAACGTGAGGATTTTGGTAATGTTGTGTTGAAGAGTGGAATGCTGTGAATATGTGGTTTTACAGTGAAAATGTTATAGTCGTTTGTGTTTAGTGGTATTCGAAATAAACAAAGGTGCATTTACAATTTTTCTTAGAATTTCGGTTGTTTGTGCCTACTGTATATTAACGTGTTTTGTTGAACCCCTAAGTCGTTTGTTTCGTAAGTCAAGTGAGCATGTGTATTCAAGAAGGTGGTTGTTTGTAGCGCCTCGTCAGTTCTTGTCTTTTTAATTTTGTATGTATGTTCCATGTAAGTCTTTCGCTCAAGTATAGTTCGAAAAACGTGCATAGTTTTTAGAAAGTACACATTCGTTGTTAATTTTGATTGGTCTATCACATAGCATTCCGTTGGGAGAAAGCCAGCACGGCTCGATTTTATGGCGTTTATTTTCATTTGGCATTTGTAGAACCACTCTTCTAAATCAAATAGATGAGTTTAGAGAGCTATAGCGGTTATGCTAGGATATTAGTTATTCTACGTACGATTATACTATTATTGTTTTGTGTTCGCAATTTTTAAAAAGTATTTTTTAAAATAAATAATAATATCGTCCCCTAGAGGATTGTGCTTTATTATCATGTGATACATTTTCTAACGTTTGGTACAAACAAACTAAAAATCACCAAATAACATAGGATTCCGCCAAAATTTATTACAATCATAAGGGGAATGTTCGCTTGGGGCCATGCGTTCTATTCTCTGAATTTTTTCAAAACAAAGAACGTTTTCCATTTTTTTCAATCTTAATTTTTATAAAAAAAGAAGATGAAAATTTGGGATTTAGCAAGAACTGAAAAATATGCAGTTTCTAGTTTTCAAGTGAAACGTATATTAGAGAATGCAACATCCGACCAGAATCATGAAACTGTCTTTTTCCAGAGGAGTACGTTGGCGGTGCAATCTTTCTTAATGCCGCACGAAGAAGAGCATTCGAAATCGTACGTGGTTCGAAAAGTTCAAGTTGAGTTTTCTAATATATTTGAGATTTATTTACGGCTGGAACGAAGATATGACATCAGTGAAATGGCGTAAAAAACAACTGGATATGAACCATAATAGTTATTTATTCTTAATATAGTAGATTTGAACAATTACTTAAGAGAGGTTTGTGTTGAAGTATTAGCGGAACGTAAGCAAAAAAAAAAATCGGTGGTCCTGAAAAATTTGTTAAGATTGACGAGAGTATATTTATAAAACTTAAGAACAATGCCGGTTGAATGCTTCCATAACAGTGGCTCGAGTTTGGTCGACAAATGGTGTCATTTGCGCCCGGCTAACGGAAAAGTACCAAAATATGTTTATTTCTTAATTGGCAAGATTATTCATGGTTAGCAGTATGTAATAGTGTAGTATACACTTAACTTCATTATTCTAGCCCATAATGTTCAAGTCATTTAGATAATTTCTGAAATAAAAACTATATCTATATCTAAACTGGTTAACAAATTTGGCTGGTAAAAAAAATTGTATAAGTGGCTGAGTCTTTTTTCACTTTAAGAATCGTTATTCTTCGGGAATTTATTGCTTTCTTAAAATGGAATTCGTACAAAAGGGAATAATGGATAACTAGTGCTAAAAGGAATCCGAGAAAGGAATTTATCATCGTTGTTTGGAAGGAAACCTGCTTTACAGAAAGTAATTCCAGAAGAAGGGACAAAAGCTTTTAAACTTCTAAGGGAGAATGGATCGGGTTAGTGGAGAGGGGGTTGGTTTTGAGAGAAACCTTTCGAAGGAGGCTTCTGGGATCTTAATCGTTGACACTATCTTCTTGCTCTTCTTGATCTGGCCTTCCGTGTCTTCGCTCCATGGCTATAACACCTAATGAATAATCTTTGGTTAATGATATATATATATATATATATATATATATATATATATATATATATATATATATATATAGAGAGAGAGAGAGAGAGAGAGAGTTTAGCTTTCTTAATCGGTCAAGAGATGAAAAACCTATTAAACTGATTACAAAGTACTCAAAGTGCCTTAAGCATGAACCAACAATTATTTATTGTGTGTTATATCAACGGAAAGCCGAATGTTGGAAATATTCGTCAATGGATACTTTTATTTTGTTATTAATGTTTCTACATAAACATATAAGCATAATACGTTATGAATATTAGTTGACGTTGTTATTATGTAAGGGTAAGGGTGGATATTTGGGCCCCCACTTTGTTTTTTTAATTTAACTTTTTTATTTTTTATTATTTCCACCTGAAACTAATAGAAATACTTCTTTGGAATGTTTACATGTTATTTAACCCTCTTAAAACTAATTTTAAACGTATACAAAAATTTTAAAAATGTTTTACTGAAAGTCTGCATTTTGTCGAAATTTTTTTGTGTGCTGGTATTATGGGCCCCTGCGTGTTTTTGAAGTAAAAATGCATAATAAGTATCAAAAACATTTTATTTTTTACAGTTAATGTAATTAGTCATTTTTATTGTAATATAGCAAAAAATCACAACTAGGTCTATTTACAAAAGTCGCATATATACGCATCTATCTCGCATATAGGCATTGGCCATATTTTCTTTGTCCCATGACTGCCTTTTGGTCTTTTTAGGGGGTATCAAAACTTTTCGAGGCATCTGGAACATAAAATGTAACAAAACAATGTAGTGGTTGTAATATGGGCCTCCAAAAGTATGGGGCACTGAAAGGGGCCCGTTTATCCACCCCCGCCATCTTGAAAAACAAAACATTCTCAGCACTTAATTTAGCGTCGTAATAACAATATCTAATGATATACGCAATCTTTACAATATACCAAACACATATATTACCGTGTTTCTACCAAATACTACAAAGAATATACGATAAAATTGGTTTAAACTCTTACCTTTCAAACTTTTGCTCAGGAACAAAAACTTGCACAACTCACAAACAATCAGCCATGACAGCTACTTCGCCTGCGCGCTCTGCAGTGTTTATTAGCTTCAAGCTTTAGTAGTTGCAGTGTTCACCGCTAGAATACGTAGCCTGTATGACTAGATACAAAGGGGGCCCATATTACCCGCAGGGGCCCGAATATCCACCACTCCCCTTATATGTACGAGGAAGAAAATGGTTCGGGTAGAGATCAAGAAAATAGTCTTATCTAGGAAGAATTTTATTTAGCCCTGAAGAAGGCCTGCCATGTGGGTCGAAACTTTGGCTTAACAATAAAAACTTCTAGCTATATAAGAAAATGTTTTTGACTTCTACTCGGACCATTTTTTTCCTAATAAATATTTTCATTTACAGTAATTCTACAATTAAACATTTTAAATAATCCCCTTTAATTTTCCACGGCCACTGTTTATACAAAAATTCTAAGTTGTTTCTTCTGGTCTAGACCTTATCGGTGAATTCTATGTTAACGTTTCGCCAGTCGTGCTGCTGACTTCCTCAAGGCTTAAATAATGATCACCTAAAATACAATTTAAATAGAATATTTTGATTGAACTAAAAGTTCAACTAGATTTTGATTATTTTTGAGTTAAAAAATTAAAAAATGGATATTAATAAAGGAAAGCATTCCTATAGTGATGATGGTATTGAAATTGTTTTATTGACCATTGGAAAAACTTGAAACTTTTTTTATTTTAATCGATTTCGTTATTAATAAAACTTCAAGTTCAAATATGACAGAACTCAAAGTATGACTTAATTTAAAAAATGTTGGAATTGGTATTTCAGTTATTTCGTTCCAGAATTTAAAAGCTTCAACCAATACAATTGCTACTGAAGATTTGTTTTTAGATTAATTTATTATTATTTACAACTGTAATAATACTAAAGATTTAACTCAAAAGTGCCAATTTATTAATACAATATGTTGTGTTTTTTCCATGGTTATTTTTTCAACGAGTTTAGCTGATTGGAAATAAAAACTATTAAGGGAGAATTGAAGACGGCTAAGTTTGGGTCAGTGAAAGTGACAATTTTTTTAATATGACGCAATTAAATTTGTCTCTAGCATGGTGATAATGAAGTGAGGATTTGTTGTAATATATATCTACTGGTGTCATTTTAGTAAATAGCTCATTTAGTATCTATATACATAACAAAATTATTTTCATTATATCGAAACATACACACAATGCTAATTTTTTATTTTGACCGCAATTAATATTCAGTTTCTACATGGCCGATACAGGGGGATTCGTTGACCCGTGAAAGCTGTTAAAAATAAATAGGTATCGAATCGATAGCATCCTGTCGTGAAATTTATGAACAGCACGCAATAAAGTGATTAGCTTTGTAAAGAATATTTTCAAGACATAATTAATTTTAGGATTTCAGGTAATAAGATGGCTATAAAAGTGAGAAGAAATTATTTGTTTTTATTCGTTAGTTTAAATTATTTTTAATTTCAATCTTTGTTATGAACTTACATTAAGTGTTAATATTATTTCATCTTCTTCTTCTTCAACTGGTTAATTCTCTATAAAACGTAAACGTAAAGTACATTTATCTTGATCTAGGCCTGCCAAGTTTTGAATAACCTCTGTGTTTATTGTACAAAACCTTTTTGTTATTCATAGGCAAAAAGGTTGTAAATATTTTATGGTAATTCCTAAATTCCTACTAGTATTGGCCTATTATTTTTGTTATTATATATTTACAATAAAACACATTAATATCCCCTCCTTGATATATTAAAATCATACGCAACATGTACTTTCATAAAGTAAAATCTCCCACAGTACATGTACATTTCACTCTTTAATCACAAACTCTCCTAACAGTTTAATCAATCACTTTCCATCTCAACGTTCCACTGGAAAGTGGAAGTTGAAAGATACTCAATTTTAATCACTTTAATATTTTCGTAACTATTCATTTTTCCTGAATCTTCAATGGTTCGGCGTTTTGTATGTCCTAAATTCTCAAGTGGTCTCATCCGTTTTTGGACCGAATATTCTTGCCTTTTTTTCGTATACCTTAAGACGGTGCTGAATGGCCATGTATTACATCCGTAAGGAAGAGATGGAAGGATGATAGTTTTATAAATTCTAATCTTTAGATTTCGGGGCTAAAGACGGGAGCTTAGTAATGTTGAGTAATAATAACAAGCTTAGTAATTCTTAGTAATAATCCTGCCTTTATTCCCTCTTAAATTTCACTTTTTCCTAGTTACTAATTATTACTAATGGTTATTAATTTTTCTGCTACTACTCATATTTTCCTTAACTTCATTCTATATTTAGTATTATAGTATTATAAGCAGCGATATTTTACTGTTCATATTCAAATTCAAGCCTTTTTCGGTGAAAATCATTCTACAATATGCTAACAAGCAAAATTCGTATTTTTTTTTTTTTAATTTTCCTCCGATTAATATTCAAATTCGATTATTATTAGGCGATTATTAACATTATTTTATTATTAGCAGAATTAGAATAAATGATGATAGTATTTTTATTATATGGTGCCGTTATTTCTGAACCCTGAACTATATATATATATCTATATATATATATATATATATATATATATATATATATGTGTGTGTGTGTGTGTGAGTATGTATGTATTGGAGAGGGGTGGCTCAGTGGTAGAGCGTAGAGCTGCAATGCCGAAGGTTCTTTATTCAAATACCGCTGCGGACAAGACTTTTATTTAATATGTCAGCAACCGGAGATGGTTTCTATGGTATTGGCTCGCTCAGCCTCTATAAAGAGGGTACCCAAAATAAGGGGGGTTAAGCGTTATGTTATCGTACAATGTATTATGTACCTCACTGCACAACTTCTGTCCAAGAAATCGTACAGTATCTACCACGTATTGAACCCCAGACCCTTCAAAGTTTGTAGTGGTACAGGTTTTTTTTTTATTTTTTTTTATTTTTATCAAACGCGGATTCAAACTGAATCGAATGCCCTGTAGAAGCTGTTGAAAGCTTGGTCGCTGCTCGTTACGTCCACCGCAATCCAATAACTCGATTTCCTCTTCCTTGCGAAGGGTATTGGGGAGGTGGGGTTCGATCCCCCCATAACTATGAAATATTAATATGGACCGTATTGCACTCAGTCCTATTTGATCCTACTTAACAGTTTACTGTAGAAGTACTGATATCTGGGAGGGATTTAGTTGAGAATCATATTGCTCTTCGTGAGCGGTTTATACCAAGCCATTTTAGCAATATTTTCACTATTTCATCGATTTGTATTATAACGATTTCATATCAGCACTATTATACTACTACCATATTACCATATACATTAATACTTAAGACTGAAAAGACAAGAAACTGCTCGACGATTTCGCCTACTTCAACATTTACTGGACAAACGTTCAAAGCTACCAATTAATTACAAAAGACTCATTTACATGACAGTTATCAGACCTATTTGGACATACGGAGTTGAGCTTTGGGGCTCTACTAAATCATCCAATTCATCTCGCATCCAATCCTTACAATCCAAAATCCTTCGTAAAATCCTCAATGCTCCTTATTATGTTACAAACAAACTCATCCATCATGATCTTAATATCCCATATGTTGCTGATTTGGCCCAAACTAGATACCTATCCTTCCATGAAAAGCTCCATACACACTTGAATCCGCTAGTCTCTCGACTTGCTTCCCATACTATTCCTGATAACCCTCCGAGGCGTCTGAAAAGAAGATGGCCTCGAGACCTTCTACTATAATACTTCATTGGAGTGCTATCAATGGATAGTTTCTCCACAAGTGATTTTTTTGCTCATGTCCTTTGTTCATACAGCCAATTTACTTGATGTAATGTTATTACAGTTGTAAATATCAATAAAATAAAAAAAACAAAAAAAAACATTAATACTTATAATAAATATTTCATCACTGATGATGCCATACCATATATACATAACCTTAGCAATAAAATGCATTTAAAATTAACGACAGAATAACATAAGTCAGAATATGTAGGCTATATTCTACTGACAATATCAGTCATTGGTACATTTTGCTCATTATGTTTCTTATCAAAGTGTGTGTAGGATTTCCTAATTCATTGAAGGTGTTAATACTTTTAAGATTTTTATATTCAGACTTACCTATCTGGTCACGTTACTTATGTAACTGGTCACATGACTTATTTATCTGGTCACGTGACTTACTTAACTGGTCACGTGACTATTTTATCTGGTCACGTGACTTGTGAATCTTTTGATTTTTTCGAAATCACTCAGTGATTGATGTGTACTTATGGTTTATTGGTATACTGATTGCCAATCAGTAGCCAATTCCAGAACAGTCCTTGCCAAAAAAACAAAAACTTTATAAATTTAGAAATATATGCTAGAAGAAGGGAATCTATAGCACTTTAGTGGTGGCTGAGAAATGCACTCACTAGTAAATGCCATAAAAAAAAAAAGTTTTCTCTATTGGTCCTCTAAAAGCCCTACAGTGGATTTAGTTAAGCCAAACTAGATTTCTTAAAGTGAATTCTAAATACTTTACGATAGTACAAATGGAACTTAATCGTTATGAAAATGTTAAGAGTGAACCCTTTGTTATTAATAAAAACACCAACTTCTTTTTGTTGCTCTTGAGGCTAGCTTCTGCATCCAATGGTGTACTGGAATCTTTTATAAACCGAAACGTTATAGCAATAAAATATTATTTATCACATTATGGAATTGGTTTTATTAGATTCATTAGCAAAAGGTGTATAAGGGATAACATCCTATTGGTTTAATTTGTGGGAGTTATTTTGCTAATATCTCGCCCACCATTTTGACGCATCCATTCCCGGTCGCTCATCCGAAATCTGAATTACGAATTTATTCGTTTATATGGCCTAACTTTGCCTGACCCAATAGTGTTCGGTTCGGAGCTATTATTTTTGAAAGTGGATTCATTCTCAAGTGGTTTCATCCCTTTTTGGACCGAATATTCTTCTCATCGCCTTATTTTCGTACACCTTAAGACGTTGTTCAGTGGCCAGGTATTACATCCGTAAAGAAGAGATGGAATAATGATAGTTTTATAAATTCTAATCTTTAGATTTCGGGGCTAAAGACGGGAGCTTAGTAATGTTGAGTAATAATAACAAGCTTAGTAATTCTTAGTAATAATCCTGCCTTTATTCCCTCTTAAATTTCGTTTTTTCCTAGTTACCATATACCCTAAGTACTTCGAAATGTTTAAAGTTATTACTTTTTCTGCTACTACTCATATTTTCCTTAACTTCATTCTGTATTTAGTATTATAGTTTTATAAGCAGGGATATTTTACTGTTCTTATTCAAACTCAATCCTGGGTGGAAATCATTCTATAATATGCTAAAAAGCAAAATTCGTAATTTTTTTTTAAATTTTCCTCCGAATAATATTCAAATTTGATTATTATTAGGCGATATACTTATTACTAACATTATTTTATTACTATCAGAATTAGAATAAATTATGATAATCTTTTATTATATGGTGCCGTCATTTCTGAACCCTCAACACGTTTAGGCTATGCGGGTCGTGAATACATGCCTCGCCGCATCAAATTGTTTAGTGAGAGGGGATTGAATAGGTGCAGCTAAATGACGGCCGAGTAGGTTGGGTGGGGGATAGAAGGTTGTAGGTTAGATTCCCGCCTAGCTCTGTCAATTTTTATTTCGTGCTAATCCTGAGAAAGGCATCTAAACACTCCCAATTTAGTTAATACGTGGCGGCGATCCAAAAATAGTCCTCACTCTGAATCAATAAATTACGTTATGGTTAATTTTAATGAAAGTATTTATCAAGTAGGCAGGAATAATGGATTTTTTAATGATTTATTTATTATTATTATTATTATTATTAGCGTATTCTGCCAATAGTGGAAGACGTTAAGCAAACAACTCAACCAAGCTTTCTTTGGGTTCTTCTTGATCTTCCAATAGGCTTTCATTCTCTCTGAGAAGGCTTGCTTACGTTCTTCCGACCACTTCAGTGTGCACAGATTTTGCTTTGGTTGCTCCGATGTGACTTTCCACTTGTTGACTTTGTGTCTGAAGATGTCTCTTTCTAAAATGTCTGTTGCACATATGTTTGCGTTTTTGAGGTCCATTCGAAGTTCGTCCAGCCAAGGTGTTGAATTCTTAAGTGAGCTAACATAATCTAATATTCTTTTTGGCAGTCGATTTTCTGGTATGCTGGTAGTCCTTCGTCTTTTCCTAATGTCAATTTCAATGTTTGAATTTGTTTCTGTTGTTTTGATTTATTTATTATTTATTAAATAAATAAATATAGATTTATTTATTAAATAAATATCGATTTATTTATTAAATAAATATCGATTTATTTATTAAATAAATATCGATTTATTTATTAAATAAATATCGATTTATTTATTAAATAAATATCGATTTATTTATTAAATAAATATCGATTTATTTATTAAATAAATAAAGTTGAAATCTAACAGCAGCAACTGCTGTTAAAAAAAACAAAACAATGATTGTTTTTTTTATATTTATCGTTTAATTTCATTCTCCAACACATCTAATATTCCTCAAGATCAGGTTTTTATTACACCAGTTATGACTTTAATAGCCACTTAAAAATAAAAATGAGTAATTAAGTTATTTTCCTTTTCCTTTCTTTATTTCCTTTTCCTCTATTAAAGTTTTCTCCTATATTCTTTCATGCTTTCACTGGGACGTTTCGTTTGATCCTCTGTCCATTTTCGCCCAGCCTTCTCTGGTCTTTCTTCTTCCTGAAACCCTTACAGATTTTTGGCTTTGCTTCCTTCAAGGATATGAAACTGTAATGTTCACCTTTTTTACTTTTTCAAATCATTCTTTCTTTAGCCCTCGTTTTCGTGGTCTTATTTTTCCAAAAAAGTCAAATATTTGCGAATTATCAATTAATAATTAAGTTTTGGGAAGCTGTTTTAACTATGAATATAAATAGTAGTGTTGAACAGTTGTGTTTTCTTTGATACGGAAATTTAATTAATAATTTTGTTTTTTTGGCTTAGCTTGTATGGATGCTGAGCTTCAGAACTAATGTCTCCGGACACAATGTAAGAAACCATAATTGGTTAATAAACTAGAGGAACCAACAAATTGGTTATATGCTTTTAATTGTTTCGTTGAATGAAATAATTATTTTTAATAATTAAATTAAATACAGAAAGAAGATGATAGCAGTATAATACCACAAAAGGTGGGATTGCGGGGAAGATTGGGCCTAGTCGTTCGTAACCAACGTAATCCCCCTCAGTGCCTAATCACCAACTAATTAGCGCAGTGGAGAGCAAAATATACAGTCGCGACCTCTAATGAGCTCTCTCTCAACTAAAAAGTACAATACTCCTTTAAAAAACCTCAATACCTCATAAAATTAAGTATTTTTCTTATTTTTACAATAATAATTTATTTTTTAATGAGATTATGTCAATTATTAAGGAATAAGGTGTTAAAATGAGAGCGGAGTAGTTAATGGTGTAGAGGCCTGAGTTGCTAAGCTGAAGGTCCCAAGTTCTGCTCGGAAATATCTGACCTCTTAGGGCTCATCCAGGCTCTATAAATGGGACGCCCTCAATAGGGGAAAAGCTTAGCAGTTAAGTTTATCACGGCCAAATCACCTTCCCCAGCAACTGTTAGAACAGTGTCTAGCATGATACTTCATAGGTTATACTGGCATTCTTCTTATTCTCAAAGTCAGATCAAATCAACAATTTACTATTATATCAACCCTTTTAAATAGATTTTTTATTAAAAGTTATTATAAAATATGAAATTCAATTATAACTATTGATTTTGATAGCAAATGTTTTAGTCTTATTTTCATCCGAACCTCATCATCCATATAAAATTCTGCAATATCTGAAAACTAAAATTATATAATATGTGCTTGCCTGATAAATTGTATACCTGCTACAACTGATGTAATGGTTAGTATAATGTTTAAGAAAAAAAAAGTTTACAACTAAGCTCTTATTAATGTAACTTTACCTTCCACTTATAACTTGGTTTAATCTTGAGGTGTAAACCTAAGAAATCGATTCTTCCTCGTACCCTGTCATCGGAAGTTCTGCCCTCGACTTCCGGGATCATCCAAATATTCTATATAGTATTCTTTTCATTAATATTCTCAATCCCGTTGGAAATGTGTTTTTCAGCTAACAACTTTGGATTTTGATTTCTTTTTGTAACTTACATTACGCATAACCTTTTTATTTGTAAAGTAATATTTTTCGAATTTCCATGCAGATTAGTTGTAGTATTATTTATCTATCTTCTGTCTTTACCATCTATTTTATTTTCCATTTTCATTATTTTTCATTTTTTTTTTGCACTTTTCTGTGATTAGTTATTCATAGCTTGTCTGATATTTACTGGAGAATTCAATGAGTTTCAATATTTGATCGATAGTAAATCGATTATTTGTCTCACTCATTTCGTAATTAGCGGGGTTTCTCTTGCATTCGATTGTTCTTGATCAGTGGAGGGCAAACGCGTCATGCAAAAGAGCCAAATATAAATATATAGTACAAAATTGAAGTTTCTTCTTAAAGCAACTTTTTTTTAAAACCTAATCTTTGCTTTAGTCGAGACATTTTTAATGAAAATAATCAAATGTGCACTCTCGATCTTTCCTTTGTTGTATAAGTCTTTGTTCAACTATCAGCACATTGAATAAAACTTTGTGCAAGAGCCGAATGCACTTTCTGACCACCGTTCTAGATGATACAATCAACATAAGTGAAAAAGTAATTTATGTATTATACTTTATAATTAATATTTTATAAAAAATCCCTTTAGTTAACTCCAAAAACAATGGCTGAATATTCACAGATATGGACATAATAATAAAATTTTAATTTATTGCTATATGTGTAAGCATTATTGTGGAATAATTAGTAGTTCAGGTAGAGTGAACAAAGCAAAATAAATCGAGGCTTGAAGTCAGGAGAGGAGAGAGGAATATTACACGAGTAAAGATATAAGATACCAGCGCTAATTCTTTCACACGTACTGTAAATATAATTTATATCCGATAAACAAGTACTTTTTGAGTTTATGCGATAATTGTGGAAATATGTTAACATAATCATTACATATTGAAACACTGCTTAGACTACAGTTTTTTTTTCTGTGGAAATACAATATATTTTCACTTATAAGTACTAAAATCATTATCATTAACCACGTTGTTTTCAAAGGAAAGGTTATTTTCTTAAACATCTTATTCAAAATATTCACCCTCATTTTCTAATTTTCCTAACGTGTTAGCACATTTTCAATTCCATAACTGAAAAAAATTAGCTTTTGTGATGAAATGCCTGAAAATGCGTTTTTTACTTGAGGCTGCTGAATGATTAAATAAAAGTCTTACCAGTTGTGGGATTTGAACCCAGGACCTTCGGCTTGGCAACTCAGCGCTCTACCACTGAGCCACTCCGCCCACATGAGTCTTAAAGAAGTGGTCCATATTTCTGAACAGATGAAATTCTGTTGGAGATAAGTCTGGCAAATAAGGTGAGTGTGGGAGGAATTTGTATCCCACCAGCTCGTTTAGTTTCTTCACTGTCAGTCGTGATTCATGAAGTCTGGGGATGTCTAGTTAGAGTAAATGTCCTTTCCTACTAACCAATGAAGATTTTTATTGACGTGAATACGTCTTTAAAAGTGCTTCAATAGTGGGAAACATTTCAAAAAAACGAATGATTACATAATCGAGGATGAGAGTTTAGTGTTGCAGCTACATATTTATCACCTCCATCCAAAGTTCAATTAGGCCAGTGGATAGCGAAAGCATCAAAGAATTTATTACGATAAGTGCAAGAAGCATCGCGCGGTGGAGGGGAATCGTCGCTGTTTTGAGGTATTTTTGCTGCGTATCCAGATTTCCATTCACTATAACTGTTTAGTCGCGGACCTGGAATACCCGCCAGATGGAACGAACCGATCCTTGCCTCTTCGATCGGAAATGTACTGTACCGCCAAAATTAAGGAGAGGGGAGAGCGACGCTATTGAGTCACTTCACTTGCTGTTTTGATCGCCGAGCGGGACTGTTCTACTAGACCTTCGCAGCTACGACCATCGCACACTGCCGCTTATCACTCCGCTCTCAAGCCGCTATTCTTATGAGAACGTCCAGAGGTCTTAAAGCTTGTCATTCGCCAGAAGCTATGCTGAGATGCTAATTGGGTTTATATTACACAAATTGTAAGTCCCATTTCATTATCATAAGGCCTCAAATCGTCAACTAATTCTTCTCCTGATGATCAACGGATTACATGGTACCAACCGGACAGTTAATTAATGATATCATACTCATTGCTCCTTCATGCCGTGATCACTGGCGAAGATAATAATAATTCGCACATCTTCGCGCCTTAGTGAAATCTTCACTATAACGTTCAGGTCCATTTTGTTGTTATTATATCTTTGGCCATTATGCTAGCATGGAGCATTTCTCTTATTGTTAATTATCGCTCCCATTCATGCTAATAATTTTTTCTTCTTTTTTTTTTTGTCTTAAATTACTTTTGTTCATTAGATCGCTAAGTTGCATGTTTAGTTTTAAGTTTCTCTTGTAGACGCTATTATTAATTTTTATCCTTTCTTACATGTATATTTCATAGTATTTAAGAAAAGATATCTCAAATTAATAAATCAAACGCTTTGTTAATATCTGAGATTTCATTCAAATTCCCGTGGTACTTCCATTTGCTTCCTATTAAATTTTATTCAGTCTAATCACGCCTTAACAATAACTTTTCACTCGGAGAAGCTACGACGTTCGTTTAATCTTCACTCTTCAACTCTTGTCAAAATCTACCGATTAAATATAAAACATATAAGTAAAATAAAAAAAATATTATCAAAAATATATAATGTCGGCCTGTACGCATTGAAAACCCAAGTCCAAATACAGAAATCGTATACGGTTGGAAAGGGCTTCTCAAGAGCGATCGAATGACAACAATAAAACACCATATGACCTAGTTAAGCAGTACCGGGAGCGTGAAAGAATGAATCCGGCCGATCGGATCAACGGCGGTGCCAGTGCATCTGCAGCTAGGCTCAATATAACTATAGTTTCTTTTGACATAAATACATAAATAGTAATATTTTATTTAAAAAATATTACTCGCTACGCAAACGTATTCACGTACAACAAACGGGCTTGCCCAAGGCACAGCCATAATCCATTTTTAAAATTAAAATTTGATGCATTATGCCACTATATCTGCTGGACGGTGTTATTGTGATGGTTTTATCTCCGGGGAGAAATGAGAAATTAATTATTCCTGATTAGTTTATTATTTATTTATTGAATTTCACAACTATACAACAAGCAAATGTGAAGTTATTCCTTTTAGATTTTGCTTGAATTTTATCTATTCAAATTTTTAGGTGTAGGAGAAAAAAGCTATTAAAATTTCAATCGAATATAGATTTAAATTTTAAACTAAACGCTATTTTGGAGGTTTATTAAAAAACTCAGGATACTTGAAGCTAATGATTTATTAATAGGGCGCCACTTCACCAAGAAGGAGTTTCTTCTATTGAATCTCCATTGAAAAGGCCTAATGAATTACCGATGGATTTGCAAGTTCTCCCCTGGTTTTTGGTATTGTTTTCACGATGGTAACATTATCAATATAAAAATCTTTTCAGTGGACAATAAAGGTGAATGATCTAGCAGAGTAGCGAAGAGGTAGGGGAAGGAAGGCTGGTGAATGGCCGGTGGAGGGGGGACAATCAATGCCCTTCCCCTCCTTTCCCTGCACCCCTCCCCCCGCTCTATAGTCTATTAGTTTGTCTGTCTATTTAATGACACCTCGTTGGCGAGAAATAACCATAATTGTCCACACCTCTATGGATGAGTAGTGTAAAAAAATAAACACTTTACAAAAAAAATCCCCCAGCTGAGTTCTTTTGTTATCCTATCTGAATGTTAGTGTTAAGCGAATTCCAATGGTATATACGATTTAAAAAAAAATAATTTATTCATTAAAATTGACAACTTTTTTATAACTGTGTGAATGGCAGGAATGGTACTTATTGGCATGGATAAAGATATGTAGAGAAACTACCTAGTAATCGTACTCATATAACAAGTTCAACTTATAGGTCGCGAAACCATCTTCTTTTCAGATGCCTCGGAGGATAATCGAAAAGTTTCCCATGAAATGATTAATATCGGATTCGGGCCAAATCAGGATGAGAAGCATGATCGCTCGTTAAACGATGAATGAAAGATTTTTTTTAATGATTTTGTTCACTTTTCCTTTCGGTTTAAGTGGGGTGTTTTTATCACCATTATCACTTAAAGTTTTATGAATACGATCGATCGATTGATTAGAACTAGAACGGACAATATGTTGGAGAAGGTATATCTTCCAAATCTTCATTTTCAAAAAAATACTCCATACATGACGTACACCGATTTGCCAGTTTCAAATAAGCCTATGACTCGGTTGTAACAACTGTCTATGGAAGATCATTGTTGTGATTAATTAAAGCATGTAAAGACCATCCCCAATGCAGAATCTTGATACAAACACATGTGTCTGGAGGCTTTGAATTTAGAACAGGCCTGAGGCAGGGAGATGAACTGTTCAACATAGAAGGTATTTAGAGCATCGAGAGAAAGTGGCGGAGTGCACGAAGGATCGAAGACAGAATCCTGGGATGATGACATTGCAGTCCTTGGAAGTAATGTAAGGGATATTGAGAGGCTCGCTAATACAACGGTAAGAGAAGCAGACCTAATCAACGAAGATATAACAAAATAAATCACCGTAAGCCGCAGAGTCCGCCGCAACAATTATCTGCATGGATGGCAAATCGTTCCCAGAAGTAGACAGCTTCCAATACCTCGGCTGATTTTATTGAATACATTTTTTTTTATAGAGTTCTTTCATTTGATTCAAAATGTTTGCGCCCGAATTTTTACTGCTCTTTGCTGAAGCTCCCAGTAGAAATTCCTGAATCCCGCTTAGGCTGGATAATTTTATAGATCTCTAGACATGCACAGTCTCCAGTTATTCTCGAGTTCCTCTTCCCTACTTATTTTTGTTTCATTTACATTCCAGATTTTCACTTGGCACTTTTTTTTTTGTTAGTGTGACCAACTGCTAAAATAAAAACTGTTACTACAACAGTTGTTACTACATAAAAACAAATAGTTAAAGTGCTGTCCCAAATATAGGAAGTAGTGATAAATAAGGTCACGATATATATATGTGCATATGTGATAAGAAAATTTTTACTATTAACCAGAATGTTGTTTTGTGTTGTGTGTATAGCAATTGGATCGATTTCCTACGAGGGCAGAAGCTTCAAGTTGGATCAACACTTAGATTTCAGCAGACATTAAAAAAAAAAGTTTTAATCTGTCTGTATTCTTAAAACCATGTTAATTTTTGTTAATATTTGAAGACAACAGGGGAAATACAAATTTAAATTAATAAAAAAAATAGGGGAAAAGTGAGTTGACTGGAACGGTTGTGGGGAGAGAAGGTTCTTTTTATCAGAATTTATTTATCAGAAACCATTATTTAACTTCCCACTTTAATCCATATTATTACATCATGTTTTTTTAAACGTTTAACAGCGTAAAACTACGCCGGTAATTAACGTCATTTATTTAATTTTATAACTTTTTTCTCATACTTTTTCAAACAATTTAATTATTTTTTTAAACAAGGTTGAAACGTTCTATTATGTAGTACATTTAAAAGTTTAAGTTATGGTAATAGGTTGTTAGATTTTTAAAAAATTGATGACTGATTCTTTAATGATACACCTTGTATTGTCTTACATCAGTTTGAACCTCCATGGATATATACTACAAGTATATTATACCTCTTTTTCGCTCCGTCTTTGTATAAATTGTCTTTTGAAGGATAAATCTTATTTTATTTCAACAACTGTGTGAATAACTTGCAAATTGCAGACCCGCAAATTGCCTACCTACCTTTTTTTTCCTGCTCAGCTTTTAGACACTTTACAACCATTTTATGGCCTTATTTTATATTATTATTTGTATAATCTTATTTCCAAGACAGATTCTTCTGTACTTCCGTTGACTGTTCGATTTCCACCTTCATTCCCCAATACAGGGTTGTACCGCAAGGCAGTGTTTTAAGCCCCATTCTCTATTCTGTATACACCTCTGATATTCCCGAGCACTCTTGCACCAACATCTATACCTTCGCAGACGATACAGCCATTATTTCTTCTCACAAAGACCCAAACCTAGCATCTATAGCTCTTCAAAATCATTTATTTCATTTAGAAAAGTGGTCAAACAACACAGTCCTAAATTCTCAGACAAATTATTAATGCACCATGGTATATTTCGCATCACACTATCTACAACGACATGAACATTCCCACTATAAAATCATATATTCATAACAAATATATAACATTCCACTCATCGACACATTATTACCCAAACCCACTCGTTCTTCCGCTTTCCTACTCTCTGTTACCTGGACTTGATAAAAAAAGGTTAAAAAGAAATTGGCCAAGAGACCTACTCAACAATTGATATATATATATATATATATATATATATATATATATATATATATATATATATATATATATAATTAAGTCTTCTTCACCTCTAAACCACTTTTTAAAAAGCACTTTATTGAAAATAATGACAAGCAATTAATACAGAGTAACTACGCTAACTATTATCTAATAATGAATCTCTCTGGAGCCTGGAGAGGCTCGTATATCTAGGGATAGGAAAGGAAATGACTCAGTGCTGACATTGCACTAGCGTGGGACCTTAACTCCTCCTGGGGGAAGATTCTGCAATACTCCTGGATTGCTATTTTTACAATGTTTTGACCAGGGTTGGTATTGTACTTCATAATTAGTTACAACTGGTGGTGGTTTTGGTACATTAGAGTAAGATACAATCATTTCTGGTCCTGCGGGAGTTATTACATTTTTCTTTTTATACCAATAATAATATCCAAATACACAAAATATTATAAAGATTACTACTATTAATCCATAAACCCATTCAATAGAAATAAAAGGAATATAAGAGGTTTCAATAAAAGTGGGTAGAGAAATATTTACATTTTGCATTAATTCTAGCTTAAAAGATCTATACAAGGGTTTAAACTTAAAATATAAAGTATGAATATAAGTTTTGTTAAAATTATAAATACAATCGTTTTGACTAACATTGATAAGAGCAATTTGTGGTAAAAATATAGATTCGTTATGACAATTATTAACTTTAGAAATATTATAAGTAACATACATTTTTATATAATCATTAAATATAATGTTAGTAGTACGATTTGTAAATGTACAATAAGTAAAACTAGAATTATTAATAATATTTAGAATACACTTATTTTTTGTTTCTCTTATATTTTTACAATAGAATTCATTATTAAATATGCAATCTGCATGAAAATAGTTGTTATCTTTCTTAATAACTAATTGTTGATTTAAATCTAATTCTTTAAAAGTATTATTAATGTACATTGGTACTGGAATTGTTAAAAATCCATTATAAGATTGCTCGTGAGTAGGCAAACGTAAAAATACATGAAATGTAGAATTATAATATGAACAATAAATTTTAGTATTTTCCCATACAATTTCAATGTTTCTAGAAATTAAAGTAACATTAGAGGGTACGTTGTTTATAACATCTATCATTAAATTAGAATGAATAATTCCTGATTTACAAATTCTATTGAAAGCAATAGTTCATTTAATTTGCGTTCCAACGCCTGTGTATGCATATAAAAATAATAGGCTTTATCTTCCATATTTATTTCATTAATAGCATTTTGAATCTTGTTATAATTATTATTAATTGTTTTTACATCTTTTTCATATTTATCTATTAACTGTTTATTTGTATCAATTATGTTTTTCTCGTTAATATTATTTTGAACAGTATTACTTAGTGTCTTCTGAATCATGTGGTCGTAGTATGCTTTATCATTCGCATCCATATTTCCTGTTAACCATGATATAGCCGAACCAAGTCCATTTATTAATCCTCTAGTTATTCTATGGTTATTTTTATTTTTTGGTGTATATTTTAAAATTCGTAATTGATTTTCTACAGTTTGTACGTTATTTAATAAAATATCATAAATATCAGTTTTATTAAACTGTTTTAGTAATGTGTACAGATTATTGACTTCTTTTGACAGTAAGTCTGTCTTGTAATAATGGTATGTTTCATAGTAAGTATCAATAAGTTTAATGTTATTTACAGTATAATGAAGAATACCTGGGGATTGTGACAAGTCTTGTATTTTTAATGAATTACAATGTATGAGGAGTAGTTGAAGAGTGATTAAGATCCTCATCTGAAACACGAAAATAAGATTTCTTCCTTTTATTAGGACGTTTTATATTGTTAACATGTTCTTTATTAATTTTTAATTTATTATATAGGTTTTTATTTTTACTTTTAACTTTAGGAGTTTTTACATAAATAGTGTCTTCATTTAATTCTGGTGGTTCTTCTCTACTTTCGTTAAGCTTATCTGTTCTTTTTTCTTTTTCATTAGTTATTTGATCATGAACCATTTTTTGCAATTTATTTAAGTGAGTAAAGTAATCATGTATATAACTTTCTTGTATATCTTCAGTTTCATAATTACTTTGAAATTTACCAAATGTAATTTCATTTGGTGTTAGTTTAAGATTTTGGTTTAGTGAATTATTATAAGCAATTAAACTAGTTTGTACAATTCTGTCAAATTTGTATTGCTTATGGGAATTAGCATTGAGCCTCAAAATTTCTGTTAATGTGGCGTGACATTTGTTAAGTGTTCCGAGTGAATTAGAATGATTGGTACTAGTATAATGAATATCAATTTTTAAAGATTTGCAAAACTGTTTGATTAACATGTTATCAAATTCCTTTCCTCGATCGCAAATTATTCGTTCGGGTGGAGGGTATAGCATGCAGTATTTTTCTAAAGATTGACAAATTGTCATAGCATTCTTGGAATTTATTATTTGTGCATATAATCGTTTTGAAAACGTATCAATACTAGTAAATATAATGTGTTTATCGTAAAAGAATAAATCAATCATTATTTCCTGAAAAGGTCTTTCTGGTGTGTTAGTTAGTTGAAACTTTGCTTTAATAGGTTTCCTGTCATACTTACTCGTTTTACAGATTTCACATTGATTTATAAGTTCTGTGATCTTATCCTTCATATTAGGAAAGTAAATTTCTCTTTTAAGATGTTCATAGGTTTCCAATATCCCACGATGACAAGTTTTTCCTAAGTGATAATTTATTATTTCCTGTTTCTGCTCGGTCAAGTCTGTAATGTCTTTACAGAGTAATGAATATCTTTTTATTTTTACTGTCCTAAATTCTTTTTCAATTATTTCTTTTATTTCGTTAAAATAAGATTGTAATATTCGAGTTATTGCTGCAAAGTTAGATTGTCAATATATACCGTATGTTTTATTAGGTTCTAATACTTCTAATAATAAATCATAGATTTTATTGATATCTTTAATTTCGATTGTGTAACGCGATTTTTCAAATATTTTTTCAATATTAACTTTATTTATTGATCCCTTTTTTATTATTATCTGCCTTTTCTCAATATTTACACATTTGTCCTCATTTACTATCCAAAATTGTTCATTACTACTAAGTTGTGAGTGTTGAGTCATGATACTGATGATACTCTGGTTATCATCAACTTCAACATCGGGTAGTTGTAGATCTATCTCTGGTTCGATTTCATTATTATTATTTGTACCCTCTTGTAATAAGTTTTCTATAAAAGCTTCATAAGCAGGGGATGATGAATCTGGTATATGAATTTCGGATGGTTCTGTTTCCATGTATTCTCCTTCAAGATGGTTGATTTCATTTCGTCTAGAAAGTGCATCAGCGATATGATTTATTTTTCCATTTATGTGTTTGATGTCAAATTCGAACTCTTGCAACTTCCAGATCCACTTCATAATCCTGGAATTTCCATTTTTCATTGAGAAAACCCATGTTAAAGGTTTATGATCTGTTTGTAAAAGAAATCTTGATCCATAAAGATATGGTTTAAACAGTTGTGAAAAATAAACTATGTTTAGTAGTTCTTTTTCTATGGTTGAATAATTCTCTTCGGTTTTAGATAATACTCTTGATCCATATGCAATCGGATGATCGACTCCATCAGTAATTTGACTAAGGACTGCGCCTATAGCTTGATTACTAGCGTCTGTAGTTAGAACAAATTGTTTGCTCCAATCTGGATAAGCTAAAATTGGAGTGTTAGACATCATATTGATTAAAGTATCAAAGGCATCCCTAAATTCTTTTGTATTATATTTTTTTGTATTTATAGCTGAGGATAAAGGCCTTGTTATCTTTGCGAAATTCTTTATAAATTTTCTGTAATACCCTGTCATTCCTAAGAACCTTCTTAATGATTTTTCATCAGTAGGACATTCCATTTCCAATATGTCTTTTATCTTTTTCGGGTCTGTTTTTAACCCATCTTGTGTGACGATATACCCTAAGAATTTTAGTTCGGTCTTGAAAAACTCTGTTTTATCAAGCTGTATACTTAAATGATGTTTTTTTAATCTTTGTAGAACTTTCTCTATGTCTTCTAAATGTTCTTCTTTGTTTTTTGAGTATATTATTATATCATCGACATATGCCATAGTTCTTGGTAAATTAGAAATTGCCATATTAATCATTCTTTGGAATGTTGGAGGTCCGTTAGATAATCCGAACGGCATTCGTAAAAATTCATAGTGACCATTATCAGTGCTAAAAGCAGTTTTAATAATTGAACTTTCATCTATTAATATTTGGTGAAAACCCGAAGTTAAATCTATTGTGCTAAAATATTTAGCTCCTTTAAGTCTATTTAATACGTCTTCTATATTCGGCAAAGGGAATTTATCTTTGATGGTTTCTTGATTCAGTTTGCGATAGTCTATGACCATGCGTACTTTTTTTATTCCACTTGCATCTACTTTCTTCGGCACTATCCATAGTGGCGAATTATAAGGTGAATTACTTGGACGTATTATTCCATCCTTTAATAACTTTGATACTTCGTTATTAATTTGTTCTTTAAACTGTTCCGGGTATCTATAATTTCTTGTGTAAATGGGATTTTCATTACGCGTTACAATTTTATGCTTTAATAAATCGGTACTTTTTAAATTTTCATAATCTTTTTTTATTATTTCACCGTTTTCAGATATTATTTTAATTAACTTATTTCTAATATCGTTATTTAGATGCTCATGTCTAATAACGTTTTTAATTTCTAACTCATTATCCATTAAATGACATTCATTTACTTTTTTATAATTTGAATGATCGAATTTAAATATAGTATCGCCGATCACTATGTGATTATCTTTGCAATTTACTGAAATATTTAAATCCTTCATCGTTTCATAGCCAAGTAAAAAATCATATTTATTATTTACTGGATAAACTAAGAATTCTATTTTAGTCTTAATACCTAAAGATCCTAACATATTTAAACTTACTTTGTATTGGCCATTGTCTATTCCTGTTGGAGTAGAAATTGAGAATGGTTGTTTTATTATTTCTAAATTGTATTGTTTAATTATCCTAGGGTGAATATAATTTTTAGATGCTCCTGTATCTATGAGCCATATTTTATTATTAAAATCTTTTATACTAGGTAGTTTTGAGGTATCATTTAGATTATATATAGGTTTAACATTAATAGTAGGAATTCCGAAATTATCATTAGCTGTACTATTATTAATTATATTATGATTTACATGTCGGTCTCGTATGTTAGTTCTATTGGTGGTGGATCGCTAGTGTGCAAGCCGTTGGATAAAAAATCATTGAACCTAGAAGTTAAATTGTGAATTTCATCTTTTAGAGTTTGATTTTCTTGTTTTAGACAAAGGATTTCATCGTTTTCAATGTGATGAGCTCTGTCGGATACCGTTCTCATAGAAACTGTCTCTGGTTTTTCTGTTTTTTCAAAATTGTGTTGTGCACGAAACTGTCCTGAGTTAGGCTTATTAAAAAATTTATTTTGTTCATGTTGATTCCATTGTGTGTTTTGTGGTCTTTGAAAATTATTTTGGTGTTGGTAATAATTATTTTGTTGATGATTTTGTCTTGGTTGGTAATGCTGTTGAGGCTGAAAGTTTTGTCTTGGTTCGTAAGTTTGTTGAAAATGAAAGTTTTGTCTTGGATGATTATATTGTGGGTTGTAGTATTCTTGTCTATGTTTTTGAAATTGTTGTGGTTTTTGTTGAAATTTATTTTGAATAGGTTTTTGTGTAGTGAAGTTAGTTTGTTGTGTATTTCTCTTAACGCCGTATAACTGATATACTACTGTAGAAAAGACATTTTTTAGGGAATTTTTAATATCCTCCAAATTATTATAAACTATGTGGGTAAATTGTCTAGTTAAAACTGGATGTAAATTTAGAACAGCGGTTGTTGCAATGGTTTTATCATAGATTTTTAAATTATTTGATTCATTTTCTGTATATAATTTTGTGACTAAATCTCTACGTTTTTCGATCAATTTATTAATATAGTCTACGGGATGTTCATTATGTGTGGGTTTAGTATCTAAAATTTCTTTTAATATATACTCCGTGCTTCGCGAGTCGTAAAACTGTTTTTTAAATAACTTATTAACTGGTGAACATTTTCAAATTCTTTATCGTAGCAAAGGTCTTCAGGTTCTCCCGTTAATTTTGCTAAGGCTTGAATAAGAATTGATTTTTCGTTTGAAAGTCTGTACCCATTATTAGTTTGACAGTATTCCTCCGCTAAATATTCTAGATTCGAAATGTATTTCATCAATTTTTGAGGATGTCCGTCATACACGGGAACTATCTTAAAATCGCTAGAATTAATTTTATTATTAGGATTCATTGTTAAATTATTTGTTAAATCAGAAATATTTCTTAATTCGTTAAGTCTATCACTAAGAGGCATAAGCAATATTATAAAACTATAAAATAAACTTATATTAACTAAATCTAACCTTGCTTGTCTTCTTTTCTTCCTAAGAGGTTCCTTCTAAGTCTTGTTTAGGATGAATTAATTCTTAATATTTCTTTTCGACTTGAGTAAGATCTTTAAGAGATCAGCAATATTCTTCTATATTCAAGTGTTTGTTGAACAAGTTCCACAGTGACAAGTTGAATTTATGATTGAAGATATTCAAGCACAATTACTAAAAAGTAAGTGTTATATACCTTAGTCTTCTAAGTTGAAAGAAGTTCTTTGATGAATTCTTGATAGAAGTTCTAAGTTTGAAGTCTTCAAAGAATAAGCCCTCAAGTCCCTATTTGGGCGCCAATTAAGTCTTCTTCACCTCTAAACCACTTTTTAAAAAGCACTTTATTGAAAATAATGACAAGCAATTAATACAGAGTAACTACGCTAACTATTATCTAATAATGAATCTCTCTGGAGCCTGGAGAGGCTCGTATATCTAGGGATAGGACAGGAAATGACTCAGTGCTGACATTGCACTAGCGTGGGACCTTAACTATATATATATATATATATATATATATATATATATATATATATATACATATATATATAATATATAAAAATATATATATATTTTTCCAATATAACTGGATGATTAGGTAGAAAAGCGAAGAGAAAGATACTTCAATCAAATTTGCTGGATGCGCAATTGCGCAGGTGCAAATGCAAATTAAATAATAATAATTTGTATAATGATTCACGTTGCATAGAGGATCTAAATCTATATTGATTTGTTCTACTTGGATCCTGTGAAGGAGTACTGAAAGATTTCGAGTTTGATTTTGCTCTCCTGAACATTTTGGAAAAGTGAGCTACCTCGTTCCATATTTCATAGTCTTCATTTAATATTTACATATTGTAATATTTCACAATTCTCAATAAAGATACACATAGGAGGTATGCCAGTAGAAGTATTTACGATTATTTTCCGAATTTTTTTTTAGAAAAATTTATTGATATTTACAACTGTAATAATATTACAAGCAAATCTGCTAATATGAACAAATGACATGAAAAACCCCCACTGAATATAGGATATTAAGATCATGATGGATGAGTTTGTTTGTGATATAATAAGGAGCATTGAGGATTTTACGAAGGATTTAGGATTGTAAGGATTGGATACGAGATGAATTTGATGGTTTAGTAGAGCCCCAAAGCTCAACTCCGTATGTCCAAATAGGTCTGATAACTGTCATGTAAATGAGTCTTTTGTAATTAATTGGGAGCTTAGAGCGTTTGCCCTGTAAATGTTGAAGTAGGCGAAAACTTCGAGCAGTTTCTTATCTTCTCAGTCTTTTATGAGGATTTTGTCCGAATGAGAGAGAAAATCGGAAAATGTTTTCCTTTGTGAATAAGCCTGTTAACAGCGGCTAGAAAAAGTTTCAAACACCCAAGGTTGGATCCAGGTGGAGGGGAGGGCACGTGCCCCCCCAGACAGTTGTTTGTGTACTGTGGAGAATCCATTATAGTACATAATTAGAGGCAAATCATGTGATAATTGTTGTTAAAATAACAGAAAGGACATGAGTGAAGCTATTGTTTAGATATTTTAATAAACCTTTGAAATATTTCTATCGATACCACAAGTTTATTTCTAAGTTATTGTTGATTTTTTCCCGTCTGGCCGTTGTGCTTCCCCACCGAAAATAAATCTGGATCCGCCCTTGCAAACAGCCCTTTGAAGGATTCGTAAAATAGAAAGGAGCTCGTTGGTTTTATGTTCAAAACATCGTTCACTTATTTTAGACCTATTCGAAATCAAATTACTGGCGACTCTCTTCCAAGCTTTTAGAAATTTATAAATTACTAATGACTTTACAAGATCAAACGAGTTTGTTTTTATCAAAGGTTTTTGACACAGGATACCACAGTAAATTAGTTTAAAAGCACACAGGCACGTTTAATGTCGTGCAGAGTCAAGTTAATGATATTTCAAAAAATAAGCTGAAGTTGTTTTAACCAAAAACTTTTAATTTTAGATGATTATAACAAAGCATTACTTCACCTAACAGACGGCGGTAGCAAAGGTCTTCATGAGGCCACCTTAGCAAATTTGCAACTGTTGCGGAGTTGGTTCGAATACGGCCTGGTGGGTTAAAATGTATTTCGTAGTGGACCCTCGGAATGAATATGTTTATAACATTTTTTACGTCCTTGAAAATATATACAACAATTTGCATATAATATATAGCATATAAAACACCATTCACAATTTCAGCGGTCTGGCTTACATTTGCCTTTATCAAAGAAAAACTGTATAATGTACCGAATTTTCACTTTGTTGACTTGCATTGTTAACACCCTGTAACTCACAACTAAATGCAGCAAACAAAAAACAGCCATAGAATTTTTTTAGTGTGAAATATCATAGTCCAGGATCCCTGGTACATTTTTGCACTTGATTACTATCAAGCTGAATCTTCGTGAATAGCTTTGTTTTGATGAGACGCCCAACAATTTCCTTTGCGAAAATTCTCGATTGTAGTAGCTAACAGAGGTAGCAAGGATAAAATATGTCGATTTGATGATTCTATATAAATTTATTCTTAACTGGGTTTTTTTTTTTTGTTAAATCTCAAGATAATTATCTAAATAATTTGAAAGAATATTTTTTTTTACAAAATTTATGATTTGATCAAAGAGTCTCCTCCTTCCAACATGTATCGATAACGAGGTTATCAAAAATGATTACTAACCAGCTGATTTTTTTTTTTTTTACTTAGTTAATATTTATATAATTTAACAGTCATATTGTCCTACAAATTGCATGGCACGTTATCCTTAAATTTTGGAGAATCATCAAATCGACATATTTTATCCTTACTACCTCTGTTAGCTACCACAATCGAGAATTTTCGCAAAGGAAATTGTTGGGCGTCTCGTCGAAACGAAGCTATTCAGGGACATTCAGCTTGATAGTAATCAAGTGCAAATATGTACCAAGGATCTTGGACTATCACCTTGACAACGAGTATAAACTTGCAATTGTTTCATCGATACTTTACGAGATTTCGATCACTACAGCCATCTACCGAGAAAATAATGGATTTCTTTTTCCCCAACCTATTACCTCTTTTTCGCTCCGTATTTGTAATAGACCTAAATTTATATCCTTTTTTTCTCCCCGAGGTTCAATTTAATAAACTGCTTTGAACATGATTATGCATACTCGTAAACTGGTTTTGGCGTCTCAGTAATTTTCCGATTTCTAAATGGCTCCGAATAGTTCCATTAATCTTGTTAGAGAAATTAAGCCGCTAATGAAATAATCTTTTACCTGTCCTCAAACGTCGGATTGAGAAATAAGATTATCGTTCGGGGAGACAGATCCGTTACCTCCAATACCACAGTCTTCATTTCCATGGAATTTACAATGGAGTTGGTTTGGATTTTATTTTTGTATTTTTTACTTAATGTAGAAGAAAAAGAATACCGTAGTAAAAGTATAATCGTATTTTTTTCTAATGATAACAATTTTTCGAGAGGTTTGGATGGTGAAAAATATAAATATTATTTGAGCAAATAAATTAAGAGCAGAAACTTCTCAACATCGATTTGTGCAAGTTCTAAAGGCTCAAACTAATTGTAGATCCTTTAATTAGTTATGCCATCAAATTCTACCGAAATTAACTCGATTGGCGTCTTATAAATCGATAAGTGTTTTTAGCGGCAAATAATATATTAGTTTGAGTTCTTTGTTTCGTTTAACTTCACTTTATATGCTACTATTGCTAATAGGACGATGCTACTATGTACGTGGCACATCACTAACGTTCACTCCCATTTTATGTCTTTTCCGAAGGACGGGCATATTCAAGGTTTTTAACTACCTTTAAAAATTCTAAGGTCACCCGCCAAGCTGCGGACCCGCGATTATGGGCAGAGTAGGTTGTGGTATACCACAGGTAGGCTCCTGTTAGCGCGAGTCGTGTTGTAGTAAAAAAATATTGTGCATTTTCATAAATATCGAATAAACGTGAGGATTATTCTTATTACTCAATGTTAATCATTTTAAATTGCTACCTAAGGAATCCCTTTCAGCTGTTTTTTCTTGGCTTTAAAATAAGTTTTGTCGTTTCCTTCGTATTGATGTGTAAATTTGCTCTGTTGAGCTAGAATATTTTTATTTCGGGATGCAAGATGGTGTATTATTCCGTTATCGACTACATCTACCTATTGAGGGGTGATAATTAGATCTCACAGGTGAAGGCCGTTATACATCACATCAGTTACATCGCTTAGTCTCTATTCCAACTCATCCCAACGTTGGAGCATTTATGTTCAATATATTCTGTAATAGCAAATTAATTAATGGAACTATTGGAGTCTTTATATCCATCAAATATTGTGTACTGTATTTTATTTTATATTTACATTTTAAGAAAAAAAGGTGTTCGAAGAATAGAATTTTTAACTTCTTTGTACAAATTTCGGTTTTTACCTATTCCGAATAAATATTCAAAATTCAACCTATAACTTGCAATACTGTAACCATACCTTGTAGAAGGTTATTTCCCGTAACTGCATCTAAGCAATAGGTTTAAAATGTTATTTCTACAGCCCTAGTGAAGAAGTAGTTAGTTCGAATTTTGTCCAAAATGAGTTTCTTGTACTTATGGCTATGTCATACCTTGTCTCGAAATGGAGTTATTACTTCTAATTATTTAGAACGGCACAATTCAAATTCCATTAATACTCTGTCTAGACGAAATTCGACTTAATCATTTAAGTTAACTTAATGACAGGGCTGCAGATGAAGATAATGAATTAACTCTTCTGGAATGAAACGTGTTTTTTTTCAATAACAATATCTTTATTCTGGAGCTATGCCCTCTAAGAATAAAAACTCTGAACATTTCCGAGTGATTATAGTCTAGCTGTCAACTAATTTTTGGCTTAATATCAGATAGTTTGAGCAAATACTTAAGTTTCGTTTAAGGATTTCAAGAAATAAATATATAGTTTAATGCTTGAAGAAAAATAAGTTCGATAATTTATGGTTAGAAATAAGCAAAAAATTCCAAAGGCAGGAGAGACGGTTTGTCAAAGGAAGCAGGTCGTTGTAATGGTGGATACATATTGATTTTTTTGTGTTTTGGTATTCAAAGAGTGGATGGAAGGGTAAGGAGTTCGGTGATTTATTACTTGAAGAGATTGGAATAGCTAAGATACAAAGGAGTATCGACGTCATAGGGAGGGTGAGGCCGGATAGGGATCATGCGGGATGGGGTCTTGCACTCTTCTGTGGCTCACCCAGCCTCTGTAAAGTGGGTACCCAAAGTAAGGGAGTAAAGTAGCCAGTACAAATCATCTCCCTGCACAATCGTTGTCCATGAACAGTCTCTATTATGAACCTCAAACCCGTTCACGGGCTGTAGTGGTACAGGTTTTTTGTTTATTTTTGTTTGTTAGAGATTTATAATTTTAAATTACCGTAAAACAAAGAATAAATAATATTTTTAATATCAATGAAACTGGTTTTATTTTAAAGATAATTAATGACAGTAATGTTTGAATATGATTAAGGCCAAATGGCTTAAGCCTATACTTTTCTTTGCTGTTGTAGCAGTAGCTTGCCAATAACTCGCCGAATATAGTGTTTCATGTGTTCAAACATCCCTAGATTTCCTGCTTAGACAAGTTATTTGACATAATCTCAAAGAAAATAATTTAATGAGGTTAGATCGCACGATGTTGGTGGTCATTTCGCAGGGCGAATATGTGAAATTACTCATTCTTGAAATGTTTTTTTTTTTTTAGAAAATTAGTTAACGGCCTAGGATGGCAAGTGGCCCTAGAGTTTTTTAAAGGGAGTAAAAATCCTTAGTTATGCCTTCCTTCTGAAAGGAGCTTAAACGAGGGTCCCCACCCTGTAAGATGTCAGGTACACGTTAGAAATCCCTATACCAACTAAACCTGGGTAGGGAAAATTTAGAGCACCCACTGTAGCATCGTCCGATTTGCAACAACAGCATAAAGTGACGTTAAATGAAGAAATAAATAATACTTGACTAAGAAAATATCTTTTGCATCTTAGAGCCCTCAGTTTTTATGTACGAAATGTACATGCATTTGTATTTTAACAGATTGTTCAGTCAGTAAAGAAAAAGCGGTGTAGTAGTCGGATGCATTTAGTATTACACGTAATGTGTTTTTGCAAGTGTGTATAATTCCATTAACTCTCAACACTCTTCATATATCTACAGTCTCCTCCAGTTAAAATCCTCAGTCCAGCACGATGGAACAAGATCTCGCCTTTCCGATATATATACTCGAAACAAAGCATTCGAGCGTTCCTCTCTCGCCCGCTCCGGCACAGTATGTAACTCAATCCCTCCTGTAATTCGGCATGCTTCTTCACTATCCTTATTTAAATCCTTGCTTTTCCAACATCTCCTGATTGCCCATGAAGATGCTCTCTAAGCAGACTAATCATTTGCTTAAATGAATCAGTATTGAATAATTGATTTGCTGTTTAGTCGTTTTTTTGTTGTTTTTTTTTTGCAAAGAGAATATATATTATGCGAAGAAATTATTACATGCTTGCTCATGCATTTAACTGTTGTTATTAATTTATTTATTCTCTTAAATTTCTTAATATTTTGTAATGATTCGTTCTTTTTATTTATTTATTTTTTTGTCACTTAATAAAAACTTTATGATTTATATTACGTAGCCTTCTGGCTAGGTACTAATAAAGTTACTTTTCTATTGAAACATATCTCTGGAATGTCTATCTAAGTCTAAGTTGGACATTTTAAAGAAGGAGCAATAAGTTTAAATCACTGATAGTGTTATATATTTAACTATTAATTGGTTCTCTTATATAATTATTGTTAACTTATTTTAATTGTTTTCTTTCTCTTCTTCTAATATGTTTTTTAAAATATTGTTATTAGAGGTGATTTGCATTGCTATTATTATTTTTTTTTTATTCTTTCTCGTTTACTAAATTATTTGTGATAATTAATTAATTGCAATTAGTTGTAAGTTCTAATGCATAATAGCTTGCGATACCTGTATTGTTATTCTAAAGGAACTTGTCTCAGAATAAATAAAGACATTATTATTATAGTTGACCTTCGACGTACCTTTGTATATAAATTTATCCTTACCATTTGTACAGAGATTCTCTTGAATTAAGGAGATTATTGATTTCCATTAGGACGTGGAAAAAACCTAACTACTTCCCACCAAGTTGCATTATTCATGAAAGTCAAATTTACTAACAACGCTTTTAGGAGTAAGTAGACCTTGTAAGTGCATCCTCTTTCTTGAGATATCAACCTTTTCTTCCTAGCCTGGGTTGTTATTTTACTACACTTACTATCTTTTATAATTAATATTCCCATTCCATCATGTCTAATTAAATGAATCTCACTTTACCCATTGACAATATACAGTTAACTTCTGCTATCTAGTCTAGTTAAATTCAACTTTCGTACAAGGTTACTTTGTATAAGTTTAGCCGAGCGGGCTCTGAAGGAGTCTACTCACATTAACTGTTGAAACTTCAGCAGCCAAGAAACTTTCATAATTTTCCTTCTCACTAAACTTACATTTGACCTGAGCTGAGTGAGAAATACTCATCCGTATCCTGCGGCAACTAAGTGATGGAAGTTGGTCTGTTTTTGGGTCAGTTGATGTTCTTTACTCAAACTGTTTCATCACTGCGCTTGCAACTCGGAAACATTTTGAATAATGGTATTCCTAAAGTCATTAATCATTAAATGAGTTTACGTTTTGTCGTAGTGTTTTGAAGTTATAAACTGAAAATGTCAACAGAATAAATTAAACTCCTCTTATAAGTATGATATTGGACAGAGCCACAATTTTTCTTGAAACGACGTATGATGTAGTGATTTTTAATTGTATATTCTACGAAAATAATAAATCTGGATCTTAGGCCATCAGAAGGGTTTCGGTGCATTATAAAAATGTTTCATAACGTACTTATATTGATTAGACACTGATATAATTACCTGTCCATTTACATATAACAAAGGCTATACTAGGTATCTCATATAACAGGAAGTTATGCCAGTCGAAATTACTAATCTCGAATTTCTCATTACTGGCTAAGTGAGTCATTCTTAAATAACCTGCGACTTTGTGGAAGAAAGTGGTCCGGGTAGAGAATGAATTTCTCTAGGAATTGGAGAAAATTGTATTAAGTAGCCAACGTTTCGACCTACTTTGCGGGTCTTCTTCAGGGATATATGCAAAATACAAACAATTGAGAATTAAAAAGCGGTACAAAAATATTTTAAACATAGTAAATATAAATAAACAAAATTACGGTGAATACAGGCATTTGAAAATAAAAATGATAAAAATTACTGTAAATAAAATTTGCTTTGCATATTTTAGTTTATAATAGCCCTGAAGGAGATCTACAAAGTAGGTCGAAACGTTGGCTACTTAATAAACTTTTCTCCAATTCTAAGAGAAATTCATTGACCTCTACCTGGATCTCTTTCTTCCACATATATTATCAAAGTCAACTATTATCATTCAACCTGTGACTTTTTTTTATTGAAGTATATTTTCAAGCCTATTTTACAAAAGATATAATATTGTGACATAAAAATGACGCAGCATGGCGTCACTTGACGGGAATTTAATTACCCTTAGTGCCAAGGTAATCAACCTGAGGAATAAATTGATATCAATTTCAATTAAATTGCTCACAACTCCCTCAAGTGCTCTGTGAACGCCTTTTTGACTTGTTTAACTCTTCTGAACGAACTTTAACAGATACCATTTCCTTATACCAGAACTGAATGGATCTTAAGACATTAATGGATGATAATCTTGTCGAGTCAAGCGAGGTTTTAAAGTATAATGTCATGTTGTGACCTTCATGGAAGCACTTCCCGAAGCAATATCCCTTTTCTTGAAAGAATGATATCTAGATGGTAACTCTGTTTTAGGAAGATCACACATTAGCTCCACATTCCATAAATTTTATAAGTAAAAAACAGAAAATACGGTTAACAGTAATTATACATGTGCATTAGCAAATCTCAAATGGTTACAAGATTGCTAGATCCTCTCCTCTTGTCAGTTGTAATAAGACAAGAGAAAATCAATGATTTAAAAAAAATAAAGTTAAGGTAATAAAGTGATTATATAATAATAACCCATTACTTCATTTGGTTTGTTTTACATCACCTTCCAATATGACTGGTTGACTGATCAGCAAGGAAAAGCTAGGATAAGGCCTTTTGGTTTTATTTCCAAACTCCTGAATATCTGATGAGCAGTAATAATACAGAACCGTGTTTAATTGAACAAGGCATGTCATAAAGAGGCAGAACATGTTTATCACTTAAGGTAAATAGGTTGTGCCGACTTCTGATGAAGACTACTTGGGGGACAGTAATATTAGAGAAAGATTAATATAATAAGATGAGATGAGGCACCATGGAGAGTGGTACTTCGAGCAACTACTTCTCCAACATAAGTAAGTAGTAAGACCAAATCCTTTCAAACTTGTTTCTCCTAATAACAAAAACATCCTTAGTCACTAGAAGAATTAATTAGAACCAAAGAGGAGAGGAGAGAATTCCTTAAAAAAAAATAAAACACAGGAGTAAGGTGAAGCTCATCCTTGGTAATGATGCGGAATAAGGATAAAAGCTCTAAAAATCTAAACGTTTTAAATAATTTTTTCTAATGCATAGAGAGCTTATTTTAGCATAGATAAAGTTAACGTTTCTCCAATTTTTTCCTATGTGAACTGTCTCAGAATAACTGTTGATATGGGCTTTGCTATCTTCATAGGTAAATTTTAACAGATAGTACGGAATTTTGAATTTCTTGAGATTATACTTATTTCCCTGTGTGTATTCTTGACTATTTACCTATATCTATCTCCACCTTTCTACCAAACTTAACAAATAAATCAATCATCATTATATTTCATTTATTTTAAAATTTGTTACATCCGACAATTGCTTCCTCCGACATACTTTTTAATCATTCGCTCCTTTCTAACTGGCAGAGCATTTAAAGTAAGTCCTAAAGGTTCCTACTCGTCCCTCTATTCCCAGTCTACTGGTGTTCCTCAAGATAGCATCCTCGGTCCTATCCTCTACATAATATATATAGCTAACATTCCAACCCATCCCAACACCTTCATTTCCAGGTATGCTGATGACAAATGTGTGCTTTCAGTTAATAACGACCATATATTGCATCCCACTCCCTTCAATCACATTTATCAAACCTTGAAGAATAGTGTCGGAATAGGGGAATTAATATCAATTCCAGCAAGTCCCATCAAATTACCTTTACCCTTCGCCAAAAATCCATGACTTCCTGTCCTACTGTATCCTTTAATAGTTCTCCACTTATCCCTGTTGAACAGATTCGCTACCTAGGACTCAACTTAGACAAACGTCTTACTGGGAACCCTCACACAAGACTGAAAAGACAAGAAACAGCTAGATGCTTCTGACTACTTCAACACAAACTAGACAAATGCTCAAAACTTCAGATCAGTTACAAAAGACTTATTTACGTGACTGTTATAAGACCTATGTGGACTTACGGAATTCCATCCCGGTCGACCCTCCTAGGCATCTCTGAAGAGAAGATGGCCTCGGCACCTTCTATTATAGAAATGTCATTAGAGTGCTGCCAGTGGGTAGTGCCTCTACATGTCCTGTCATGTATTTATTTATTTACATATCCTTGTGCTAGATGTATATATCACAGTTGTACAATTCAATAAAATAATTTTAAAAAAAAATTTGTTACACCCTAATCAACTTTAATACATTTTATTATTTGATACTCTATTAAAAGTTTAGGAAATATTGACCTTAATAGAGTTAAGAATTAATAATACTTTTACCATATATTGAATGTTTTACTATCATGGCAATGAATATATGCTTTGTTTCTAGTTTAGCGGGTATGTCTCGCTCAGTGACTGTGGCTGTAGCTTATATCATGAGCGTCACATCTCTTACGTGGAAGGATGCCCTCAAAGTTGTGAGGGTGGGAAGGTCAGTTGCTAATCCTAATGCTGGTTTCCAACTGCAACTAGAGGAATTCGAAATGACTAAGTTAGCTGAGGTAATCATCATCAACATTATTCTTTTTAATCGATCAAAATAAAAGATTGAACTAAACTTTATATGTTGAAAAGTAAATAATATTTTTGTAAATTTAGTTTAAAACAATCAAAATTTAATATAAATACCTTAATTTAAAAAAAAATTTACTCCAAATGATTTTTTTATCTATACTGATTTCTAAAACAGGAATCTTACATTATGTTTCAATATTTCAAATCAAACCACTTATACATTTGTATTGCAGTAATTCAAATGTTCATGTAAATAAGTCATATCGGTTATAGACATAATGTTCAGTAATCTATCATAATAATACAAATTTGATTTTTAAATATGATGAATATGATTTGCTAGTTAGATTTAAGAATAGTATGCCGATAAAAAAAACTAAGAATGTTTGAATTTGAAACAATTAAATTATTAGTGAATTGATAATGTTTGGACAATTAAAATAATAGTTTTAATATTTAAATTACCAACCCATTCCAATGAAATGAATTAATAAACAAAACCTGTACCACTACAGGTACGCATGGTAGGGACTGTACTGTTTCAAGAATAACGGTTATGCAGGGAGGTGATTTGTCCTAGATCACGCTCAAACACCAGATTTCCCCCCTTATTTTGGGTACCTACCCACTTTATAGAGGCTGGGTGAGCCCTAGGAAGGCTAAATAATAGTCTTGCTAAATAATATACTAAATAAAAGTCTTGCCAGTAGTGGGATTTGAACCAGGATTTTCGGCATGGCCACTCAGTGCTCTACCACTGAGCCATTCCGCTCCCTTGTTTGAATTCATAATTTTTGGAACACTAAAATAAAGGTTATAATATTTAAATTACTGACCTATTCTAAAAAAATTATAGATTCAAACAAATAGTCACAATTGTGGGAAAGACAAAACATTACTACTTGCAGTCTCTTTCTCTCTCAAAGTTGTTAAGTCTTGATTAAGAAGCTGCAGTTAGGATGAAATGGTTTCTAATAAATAGTATCCAGACAATTAAAATAATGTATGAGAGGAAAATAGTTGACTGGATGATCAAATGTAGAAAGGAGATAGTTGGAGGGTGCAGTAAAAAAAAACACTGAATAAGTCTTGTACTTATTCAGTGTTTTTTTTTACTGCACCCTCCAACTATCTCCTTTCTACAATTAAAATAATGGTTTGTTGTAATATTTTAGTTACAGAAAACACAGTTATATTTAACTTTCTATTAATTTTTAGGAGCGACGTAGATTGAAAGAAAGGTTTCCCTCGCTTGCGCTGGCAGCAAGTGATGAAGCCGAGTGCCAACTCATTCTCAATTCTTACGACAGTCTTCTCCTCTCGAAGAAGTTCTGTGAAGGAAACTGTCCTATGGGTCAAGTCTGCCCTTCAGGACTTTGCCGGTCACCAAGCAAAACGTAAAATTCACTGAAGCCTAAAATTACTTATTGTCAACTTCTATAGTTGTAGCAGTGTCTCAGAAAAAAATACATATAGACTACTCATTCATTGATGTTTTAATATTTATGCAAAAGTATGATATTAACAGGTTGTGAAAAATATGATCTAGTATATTTTTTGAAGAATAATTTCATAATAATTCGATGTAGCAAAAAAAAACAAGTAATCAACAAATAATCTTCGATAATTTTTATTTTATTTCAGAGAATTATTAGCTATTGTTGTGGAACAGTTTATTTATATTTTACTATAGCTATAGTCATTGATATTATACTATAAATATATAAATAATAAACACACTTGGCTGCAGTAGAACACTTACATTCTTCTTGAATTTACTATTCACTTTATTACTAATAATGAGTATTCTGGGACAGTACTACTTTTGCTGTAAATACTATTATGGATGCAACTCACTAATCAAACTTGATATTTCTTCTGCACTGCATGTGTTTTCGACAGTGTACTGCAAAGGCTTACTATCTCTTATTATAGCATGTTTTTGTTTTATTTTATCTTTTATGCTCACCCCGTTTGATTTGCACTGATGTAGAAAATATTTTGCAATTTTAATGGAAACATAACTGAGTGAAGGTATGAAGAAACATGTACATTTAATTAGTCAAATAAAATAAAATGTAACTTTAAATATAATTAGTAAGTTGATTCTCATATCATTGTTATTCATATCGTTAGATAAAGTTAATAGGATTCAAATGATAAGATTAATATTTTTGTAATATACTTTTTTTTTGTAATTTTGTACTTTTTTTTATTAGTTGATTTCCAATAATGTAATATTTTATTAGCCATTAAAGAAAGTGAAATTCTGGTTTTTATTTTTTTTTTCACCTTTCATCCTTATAATTAATTTGAACCTTACATGATAAATGATGGTCATGGGTTATTATCACAACCAACACAGAGGATATCTCAATTATCTGTTGTCTGTATTCATTGTCCCTCGATGAAATGATGAAACAATCTGTTGCTGTCATATTGAAAAGATATTGGATAAAAAGAACACAAAGAAAAAGACATCGATAACCATTTTACGCTTGTAAATATAATTTATGAATGCCATTGGTTGTATGTATTTTTATTTCTCAAATGCTTTTTCTGTTGTTTATGTTTTAAAGCTGACCAAAATATACCTACTAGATATTTTCAATTTATTTGTAAGTGATTTATGCAAATATTTACCAGCTATATATGCATGTTAAATTCTTCAGTTGTCTATATTAAAAATTTATTCTCTAGAAATGAAAAATTGTAATCTTATCAAATGTCTACGAGTTTGATTGCTTGATTATGTATAATATTGCTAAATGTTGTAACATTAATTGAGGAAAAATCCTGTTAATGTGGTAGCATAAAAAAAAAATTTTGAACGAAATACAGAAATAAGAAGGTAGGTTATTAACTGTGTTTTCCTAAAAATGTGCGCATGCTTTCTCTTTTAAATATCATCCTCTTTTTACTTAACTTTTTTTTTGTATTAATGAATGAAAGGAGAATAAAATTTTCTTGTTGTACAGGAGGTTGGCTCCTAATAGGAGAAAGTCCTCGAGCACCCCTCCCAGTTCTCCGCGCCTCGTGAGTAGCCACCTCCCTCGGTCGCCCAGCAATGCCAGCAGTTCTGGGCGTCGGGCTCGTTCTGGACCTGGGGGCCTTTCATCTTACAGCTCGGCTCCTCCCTCAAGGTTTGCAGTTTTTAAAATAGTAACATTAATTTCCTAATTAATTTGTTCCATTATTTATATATTAAGCTAATAATAGTTTTTTAAGCTTTTAATTATTATTTCCAAATGTAAATACACAAGCATTTATTTATTTATAATACTGAGCTTTAACCAAATTAATATAAATAAATTTTTAAAAACAAATATTTTGTGGCATTATCTTAATTATTATTTTTTTTTTTAATATTTCTTTCTGATTTTTACATTAGGAAAATACAGAGAGTTTGTTTAGTTAGTTCCAAAAATAAAAGTACATAAAAAAAAGTAAAAATACAGGAAAAAACCTAGATAATTATGATTCTAATCATGGCAATGAAGACAAAATTTAAAATTATAGCTATGAATAAATACAACATCAAACTAAGGAAAATTGTAGTAAAAAAACTAGTATGTAAGAAAATGAAAACTTCTTTAATTCAAAAGCATTATTGTGTGAATAAACAACCATATATGTCACTAGGTCTGAGCTATTCTAATACTTAAAGCTTTATTAACTCTGGCCTCCCTTAAAGCGAATAATCTAAGTCTCTTAAAGCTTTAGATAGGAAATAAAAGAGATTAAATATATCATTGTTGTGTTTAGGATTCAATACTGTACAAACTTCCTCATTGTATGAGCTTAGGTATTTATTTCTAGGTTCTGCATAAAATGAACAGTAAAAAATATGTGCTTTAAATCGTCAATTATTATTTAAACATAGAGGGCAGTATTAATTCTGTGTGTTGTTGTATTGGCTTATTATTTCCTTGCTCTTAGCTATTAATATTTATTCTCTTAACCCAAGTAAATTCATACCTAGTGTATTTGCTGGATAAATCACTTTCTAGTAGAACATCACATGTCTATACAGAGTTTATAATAACTTTGTACATTGTTCTATTGGCATTAACACAAAACATAGAACATTATACAATTAGCATTTATTTTAAATTGTTGAAATGTAGGTCATATTGATTTCTAACAATGTATTAATTCCCACCTTTTAAATTTGTTTTTGTAATAATACTAAATTTTTATAAAAATTGAAAATATAATGCACAAAGTTGCCGAGAAGAAAAAAAAGTGATGTATCAGAAGGATGCAGCCCTACACAAATTGTAATACCATCTTTTAAACATGATGGTTCGATTTTTCTGTCCTCAACAGGCTGCTTTGAATGTCAGCGAAACAAATGCTTTTCATCCCTACATGGTCAGTTTTCTCATCAGTTTTGAATGACAGTCCAAAATTCATTCATTGACCATCGTGAGTCATGGCCATCTTAGGGATTGACACTTAATGAATGAAAAGAAAATTTTCAGTTTGAAACCATATACTGCAGAAGTACACAATAGCTATTAACCTGAATTACTGTAAAAAGAAACTATTTGCTGAAAAAGTATATAATTATGTTTTTGATGATATTTATTTATTTTGTAATACGATTGTTTATTTGTAGATCATCTTCCAGGAGTGATCTTACTTCAGCTCCAATTTTGTCCGCACCAACATCACCTCGTCCGAAAAATAGGCTCTCGTGAAACAAGTCTGCGATTAAGAAAATATTTTTGTACATAACAGAAGTTGTGCTTAACAAATTTACTTCACGTACTGATTGTGATATGTAATTTTTAAGTAATTACTGAGTTTCGAACAATCATTTCAGTTGCATAAACCGATTTGAGGTAAAAGAAGGAAAATTTCTTCATTCCCTTATAGAACTGTTTATTAATCTTGCTTACCTTGCCTATTCATATTCCTTATGTTGTTTCTACTATTCACACATACCTAATGTGTTTATAGATATAACAATATCATGTGATGAGTGCTATGAACTTAAAACTAACAATTAATGTAATTAACTATAACAATAATACCAATAATAATCTACCGTAGTTATTATTCTTCAGCACTTAGCTTTTTAACTCTTCTTCGCTATGTGACCCTTGTAACGTTAATATTGACCAATTATTGTAAGGAATGATACATACATATCTTTCAAAGAAGAAGGAAGTGAACATTTAATTTCATTTTTTTTTAACAAGGTTGTGTGTACATGGACTAATTGTTACTTAGGAAACTAACGTTTCCTCCATTACTTTTGTGTCTAACAATCAATACCGTGTATTAAGATAAAACTAAAAGCAACAAGCGCGCACAATGCACAAATCAAACGCTCAAGTAGGTAGTAAACTCTGCATTATAATAAAATTTGCATTTAGAAATCAAATATATATAATAGATATATTAAAGCTTGCATAATTACTTTTTTTAAAGAGCAATCGCTTTGCTTTAATCATAGCATACAAATTTGCATTTATTTGATACTAAATGTTATAAAAATAAAATTTTGAAAAAGTTTATAAAATGATAATCATGTGCAAGATACATATTTTATTTTCTAAAAATGTTTCATTACAATTAAAATTTCGTATTGTCTTGTAAATTTAAAATGAATATAAAGAATAGTCATATGTATAATATATATAGTGATGGTATAGTAATCATTTTTAAATCATACACGATAATGTCTTCAAAATTGTCCATTTTTTCATACATATATGTTTAAAATACGTAAAGAGAATAAAAAAGAGTGAGAAAATACTTTTATAAAACCGTCCATTGGGAGATTTTTTTGTTTAATAAAAAGGAAACAAACTACATTATGGAATTTCCATAGTAAACAATATTATGTCATACTAATTATTTAATGTATTTAAAATTTGAAAGTTCAATTAAATTCATAATAAGAACAAACTAAAACTTTCATCAACCTCAATAAATTTTACTTGGTAAAATTAACAGATTTTTTTTTTTTTAATGTAGCCTATTGGTGGTATCAGTATAAAATCAAATCCCCCTTAATAAATTCTTGGGCAGATTGAGCATTATATTGGTAATAAATATTATTCATCAGTAGATATTACATTTAACAGCTGGAGTTAATGATATTTAATTCTATAACTAGTGTAAATACAAAATGTATTAACAAAAGGAAAATAGATATAATACTTCAATGGAAGCATGATATTGTGGAAAAGAGGAATGTAAAATCTATGATATTCTTAATGTCCAAGAGAGCTTTAACCACAAACACGCTTCGAATAATTAAAAATAAATATTCTATTTCACTTCCTGGCTCAAAATGTCTATTAAATAAATTGATTTATAAAGTTTTATAAGTTTGCAAATCAATATTATTTTAATTATTGTTTTAGTTATTATCAATGAGATATTATGAAATATTATTTATTGATAAAGATTCATCAGGAATTGCTAATATTTGATGCAAATATACTTCGCATACTTAAGTAGGAAATTAAAACTTCTTGGTCGAGTTTATTTTCCTTATTGGCGGTAACTTTTAGATGAATGTTTGATATAATAAAATTAAACTGTAATACTATAATACTCTTACTGGAGCATACACATAAACAGAAAAAAAACATGGGATAAATGTTTAGATGTACTATCAAATATATTAAGAAAATATAATGTAAGGTATTATAATGAAATATATATCAGTTATTTAGAAATAATTTACTAAGATTTTCCTTTATAATGGTTGTTGATGTTCATATTTTTTTTTTAATTTATAGGGAAAATTTATTCTTAGTTTATATGGCTTATTTTGTATAAATTACAGTTGATTTATAATTTAAATGTAGTTCTACTTATTAATATCTTATCAGTCATCTTTTCTAATTATTTTTAAAGTTGAGTATTCAAATTTAAGTTATTATAAAACTTTCCAACATTGTATTCATGATGACTACTCTCACATCACTAACTATAATAATATATTACTTTTAAAATTTTATTGTTTTCCAAATGAAAAAAAAAACTATATTGCACTACAAGGCAATAAATATATATGTGATATTTTACAATACAAATATATTTTATACAAAATATAAACAAGAAATTTTCATCATGTTTTGTATTTGCCTCTGGAAAAATGATATGTGATGTCGATTAACATGTTAATTATTACTGGAAATCAGGAAATTTTTGTAAAACATAATTGACTGATAATAGCTGTGGAAACAGAGATATCTTCAAACTGGACATTTATTGAAGATAGATTTGAACATTTTAAAAAAATGATTGAGATACCATTATTTAATAATCAACTATAATTAAATTGTTAAAGCAGAAAAGGCAATGTGAATGTAACTTTTTATACAGTTTGTAATTGTTAATGATTTGATAATATAAAAGAGAGTATTATATGCTTGGCGAGTATTTAATATTTTAGTAGAGTGTAGATCATCCAGGACACATCCGAACAATCAAATTTTGTAGTTTTACACTCACAGCCAATATTAACTAGATGTATAATGAAGAATAACTACTGTGTTAAAATGTTAATTGTTAACCTAGCAGGTTCTAGGTAGTTATATAGTTTATATAGAGGTTAGTCAATAGGTAAATATAAGTATTTGAGCAATTCTTTGATACAAAGAGTAGTAATTAAATAAAAAAAACTAATGTTTTAGCATAGAAGGTTGTCAATTTATTTTTCTATTAATTATATATATTTTTTTTTTGTCATGTGAAAATCATGTTTATGCATACAATGTTTATAATTGTAAATGTATCAAGATACTATATATTTTCCATAAAGTTTTATGCTAATATTTCAATGTATAATTTATATTAAAAAATGGATGTATATTTATTTATAACAAGTACATTGTAGGAATAATATGACAGATGGTCATTGGGGAATTGAGGGAAATTTTAACAAGAAAAATGAAACAGATGATGAACTGATATAACAGAAACAGAAAAATGAAATGATATTCTTAGTTTCCGTAACAATCTTCTCCTGAACACTCCATTTATATTCTTTTCTTATTTTTGAAGTGGCTAGTCGAATAACTGGAGCTTTTATTGACAAAATTACTAATATTTATATGCATATAAAAAGAATATTACTAAAATATATGGAACATTATAGCCTGACATTTTAGATAACTTTGTTTTTCATAACCAAAGTTGAAGATGGGGAAGTGTGGTGGGAAGAAGGGAGTTGCCCACATGATGGTCCACATGACTGAGGGTGTTCACTAAACAAGTCTGAATGAACCAGAATGAAGTCCAAGGATAGCCGGATCAAACTCTAAGCAACAATAACAACTCAAACAAAATGCAAAATATATAAGAGTAAGAGCAAACAAGATGACCGATTACAGGCAGCTTGGACGTGGCTTTCGCGCAGGTTGCTTACTAAATTGTCAGGCTATACATGTTTATTGGTACAGTTTTAGTGAAATCAAAAGATTCAACATTACTAAACCCAGAGCAATAAGAAACAATATTACAGTTCCTTTCCTCACTAAAAATTGTTTCATAAATTTTTTAAAAAAATGCATCTTGAGTCAAACTCTGTAATACTAGCGCAAACATCCCCGTTTCTTTTCTGTGTTTATTTTTACAGATTCTGATTCCTGCATGTGTGTTTCCAATTTCTATTCTCATATTTGTATCCAAATAAATGTTCTGATCTATAAATCATATACATTATTTTTCTTCAGTAAATTTTACAACCATCTTATCTCTCTAAATCAACAATAACAAAATATGGAAAAATATGGAATGAATTGTTGTTTTTTTTAATACTTTATTTTTGTGATTTTGTTTACTATCACTAAATTTCTACTATACAATTATAAATGATCATGTAAAATTATTGTAGTACTAAAAATGTTATGAATATAATTTTGCATTAGGATTTAACACATTTTTTTCAGATAAACATATTCCTTTTTCATGGACAAAAAATGTTCTATAGGAATGTTTTTTAATGATATTTCGATCAAACAAAAATAAAAAACCAAAACAAGCATCAAACAGTAACTGAATTATAGTTTTATACATATTGAGTCTACATTAAGAATCTAGTCACCAAGGTTTTAGAACATATGGTAATTAATAAGCCTAATATTAATAATAACAACAATTGTTTATGGAAGGATTTCATAAAAAATATTAATTTTCATTTCCTATTGGTTAAAAATAGTTATTTATTTAAAAATTTTATTTTTGAAGAGAAAATATATGCCAGGACAGGGATTCGAACCCGGGTCTCCCACATTTCGGTTGTGGTGCTCTACCAACTGAGCTATCCTGGTTTGTACCTCGGTCAGAATTATTCATTCTCTTTACTGATCCCATATCCCCTTGTTCTCACAACTTGTGATGTATACAAAATCTTTTCTCTTCAAAAATAAAACATTTAAAATTATAACAATTAATAAAAAAATGAAATAAATTTATTTATTTAGTTGCTTTATAGAAATGTAAAAAAATAACATCTCATCAGAAAAATCATTTTAAGGTTGTTAATGTTTTTCTAATAAAAACATTAGCAGATTGTAAATTGAAAATGATTAAGTTATAAAAATTGACAAGTCTTACGTCTCCTAGTATTTCTGAATACTTTTTTTTTTTTTTAAATATTACTTTAGGTTATTTTTTATAAATTAATTATTGAAAATACCATCCGTTAAGAACAAGTTCAGATTTTGGTTTGTTTAAGGTTTTGAGTATGTTACAATTATTTTTAAAATTTTAACTGGTTGTGCCACTTGGTTACATCCCAATTAGGCTGCTAAAACTTTATTATAACAAATTGACAATCCCAATGTACATAACAGTATCTTATGATTGTAACTCTGTAAAAAAAAAGTGTTAACGCATAGCCATCTGATTTAAAAATAAGAAAAATTTAATTCCATGATGGCCAAACCGTTCTAACCTTAACAAACATTGTATAAAAGATTGTTTAAAGGAAAATAGCAACCTGATCCAATATTATTTCTATCATTTACTTGGTATAAGATATGTCTTTCCAATTTATATTTGTGTACAACTTGTATTTTGTTTACCTAATTTGTTGTAAAATCACTTAATGCCTGTTTATATTAATCATGGAAAATTATAAATTATTAATAAAAATCATGCCAAAAAATAGATTACCTATTGCTATAATGGACAAAAAAAAATCAATTATTAAATGAAATTGTTACTATTGTATTTTGAAAAAGTTTGTTTATAATATATTGTCACATAAATGTTGGTATTATTTCCATTTACTTTTATTTGATATTCATAACTCTTTACCTAATAAATATGGTACAGGTATAGCTTAATGAGAAAAGTTGTCATTTTATTAAATGATTAATTTTTAAAAAAAATACAAAAGGGAAGAAAGCAACGGATTATTCAAAGAAATAATAAAGATTTTTTGTTATAAAGATAGTACAAGTTTTTCCTTGATTTATCAAATAAAAGTCAATATTTGAAATGAACATCAAGCTAGGGGCTGGGAAAAGGATGATTGGAGTTCGTAGCCCGGCCCTAGGATTTGTTTAAGGGAGTAAAAAATCCTTAGTTACGCCGACCTTCGGAAAGGACGTTAAATGGGGGTCCCGAGCCTTTACGATGTCAGGTACTCGTTAAAAATCCCTATTCTAATTAAACATGGATAGGAAAAATTTAAACCTATGTGAACAGGTTAAATTACAGAAGGTTGATTACAAAATTAATCTCTAACATTGTATCAACTGTTTACTGATTTTTCCCACTGTAGCATCGTCCGATTAGCCATAGCAGCATAAACTGACATTAAATGAACAAACAACAACAAAGTATGATTGGATGACTATACTTAGGAAATCCTCAAGGTCCATCAAAATATGAAGGTGACCCAACAACCTTTACCCTGGATTTGGCCAGATTGAGATAAAAATAAATAATTCAACTCCTAATTATTTTAAATATGATTCCTCCATCTTTGTATTTTTACTAAAGTCTTTTAGCTTAAAATAATTTTGCATAAATAATAATGCATCATATATTAAAATATATAGGACCATTCACATTGGATAGGTGTTGGCCAAAACATCAAAAAAAAAAAAGTTTTATTCTAAACAATCAGAATGGAAAATATAATAACATGTTAATGAGAATGAAGAATTGCTTGACTTATATATTCTGCAAAGATAACTTATACATCTGTAAAAAATATTCTTATCTAGCTGAAAAACTTACTTTTGTAATCACCTTTAAACAGAAGGTTGATTACAAAATTATTCTCTAACATTGTATCAACTGTTTACTGATTAGTGTTAAGTTAAGATACTGCTGAGCTTTTGGTCGTGAGTAACGGTTTGCCTATCACCATTGCTTTTACTTTTACCTTTTTCGAATAGTGGGAATCAGAAGAATATAGTATTATGAGATGAAAATAGTTGACTGGATGATCTAATGTAAAGGTGATAGTTGGGGGGTGCAGTCAAAAAAACACTGAATAAGTAATAAACTTATAATTATTCAATGTTTTTTTGACTGCACCCCCCCAACTATCACCTTTACAATATAGTATTATGTTTCACTTTGAAATTGTTTTATTTTAAAGCAAATAACATTGAATTATTTATGATATTGTTTTCCATTGAAATTTATTTTCTTATTAGCCAAACCTAGATGAGTTCTTCAATAATATTTGATTACAAAATTTCTGTAAGCTATGGTCATTTGGTATGATCCTTGGTCACAAAATCATTTCAGCACGTTAGCCTTTTAATGTTTATAAAATAAACACAATTCTAAGTGTCAAATTAGGCTTAAAAGGAGTTGTGACTATCTCTGTGATACATATGTGGCTTTGAGTTTTAAGAGGGCTTGCTTTTACTCCTGCCAAAAATCCAGAACATCTCTGGGACAAACTTAGCTAAAACATGAAAAGAAGAGTTTACCCTATTTCAGGAGCTGAATTACTTTTTAAAAAAGCCTTTTTTGAGACATAATAATGTCATTAGATATCCAAATGTTCATGTGTAATAATAGCTTTATTTAAAGAAGATGAAGTAGCATCCTATATTGAGAGTTTTTTTTTATTACAAAGCACATTTCATTTGTTTGTTTTATAAATTTCAAATTGATTTAACTTATCAGACCTTCTTATTAAAAAATAAAAAAACAAACATTTATTTCTACTTTACTCCTATATTTGTGTGTAAAATGTTTTCGCAACTTAGATATTCATAATTTTGTTAATCTGCCTCTTTCTTTAAATTAGCTTAAAACATAGGCAAGTATAAATTATATAAGTTAAATGGACATTATTTTCAACTATTTATAGTCATGGATTCACCAATAATAGTTACTTAGTTACTTTAATAATAGTTACTTTATCTAGAATGTTATATCAAGTATATTTTATAGGAAATGAATGAATGAATACTCTTTCTGATGCTTGCTTCTATTTTTGGTTTTTAAGGTTTAAATTATGATACTAACTAACTGAAAATCTTACAAATTCATTTTGATACTTCATGCATTCTTATTTTTAATCCTTTTTAGGTAAATGTTCATCTTTTAGAAAGGGCTTACATTTAGGCCAGATTTTTTTAGCTGGTGGACAGAGACTAAAATACAAATGAACTCCACTGGAATCTTCTAAATCATGCAAGCAAGTTTCCTTTTCCACACTTTCCATTGAATTGGACACATCTATAATTAAAACAAATTGTATAATAATGTATGTATATTTATAATTTAAACCTTAGACATGCTACAAAATCGACAATTAGAGAAAGGATATTAATGATTAAAACCAATATTTTAAAGTAGGAAAGTTAAGTATGTCTACATTTTTTAAAGATTTGGACTACTTTTATTTTATTTACAGGTGTTAGATAATAAGTGGATGGCAATCCCAAGCCAGTGAAGCCTGTAAAGTCGCAAGCCTATGCAGTGTCAGGTACTCATTAAAGACCCCTATCTCATTTATACCTGTATAGGAAAAATTTAGGACTCCCATTAAAGCATCGTCCGATAAGCCAAAGCAGCATAAAGTGATGTTAAATGAAACAAAGAAATGATCAAGGGCAATTGAATCACACATATTTTAAATTGAATAATTTATTATTTTTATAAAAGAGATATATATTTTTGAATAAGCTAATGGCATGGCCATTATGGAATGTTCTCATTACTAGATCGAGCTCACCTTATTCACCAAAAACTTCAGGTGGCAATGAAAAATTGTATTCCTATTTAAGAATAAGCACACTATCATTTGTATAATACCTGATTACAATAGTTTATCCTGGTTTTTAAAAATAGTTCTGCTTAATAATAAATGTTATTCTAAAGTTAGGTCAAGATACACACAGAGGAAGAAATCAGAAGGCTGACACTCTAAGAGAGGATAGATGAATTGGAGTACATCTTCAACTGTTTCATCAAATCTGAACATTGCCTGTATTGCTGTTTCATCAGGCAAATATATTTTTAATTGAATATTTCCATCAGAAGACCTTAAAAACAGAATTAAGAAAATGGATTAGTTTAGTAATTTAACATATCTTTATGCTACAAAGAAAACAATTAGTTTATTATGTTTTGATCTTTAACAATAATTTTCATCAACTTTATCGTAACTGCTTTGTGGTTGAAATAATTATCCCATTTTGGTTAAGTATTTTCCAAACAAATTTCAATGATAACGTTGGTATTCATATATTGTTTTCCTAAATAAAGTAATTCTCCAAAAATACATTATTTTCTCAAAAAATAAATTGTGAACTGTTAATTCAGATTGATTTCCATAAGGTTTGCTTATCCTTTTGACTTTATTTTATTTTTTCAAATAATTAATTATTTCTTTTTTTGTAACTTCATGGACCATCATTCATTTCTAAAAAATGTTCAAGCTGTTTAGATTCAGGGTTATCAATCAAGGTTATAATGGATTGTTTATTGTTACACTGTTATGTGAACACTGTTATGACATTCATTCTGTTCCTTGATACTTTAGATCAGTAGTTACCAACTTTGGGGGCACGAGACAGTAGAAAATAAAGAAAATTCTCACTTAGTTTTGGTTATATTCTCTTACCAGTACTACTTTATCTTAAATAGAAAGTTATAATGCTGTATCTTGCGATAGTAAAACTAAATGTTTTGTTTTTAATGTAATACTAGTTGTTTTTTCATAGGCTCATACAAATTTTGTGCAAGTAGAGGGGGCGTGCAAGAATTTAGCTTCAACAGGAGGAGGGGTGGAAAGCTTTCATATGAACAAGGGAGGCGTGATACAAAAAAGGTTGGGAACCACTGTTTTAAATAATATACTTTGATGATAAATGATTTAACCTGCTTGAAACTCTTGCCAAATCCAATAAATCCACAGCAGATTTCTCTCTTGAAATTTCCACCAGAGGCTGCCTATGAACATAAGTAATCCCTTGTCTCGAACTCAGCTAAAATAAAATTTGATAAATAGCCAATTGACAGCTTGTAATGCTTTGATTTTTAAAAATTAAAGCAGTCATTAAACATTTTATTGGTATAAGCTTTTAACTTTAAGTTTAATTATTAAGTAAATACTGTAAGTACTGCTGAGAGAAGGAGTAGATAATGTGTTTAACTTGTATATTTACTTCTGAAGAGAGAAATTTTGATTTTGTTGAAAGCACTCTTTTCAAGTCAATTTGAACTATTCTAAAGTTATGAGTAACTTCTTATACAAAGCTCATACAGCTTTATGTACAGTACATGAAGATTTATTAATATTAATATATAAAATAAAATTAATAAAGTGAAAATATCTTATTCAACAATGCATATAATAATTAATTCTACCTTTCCTTCTATTACTTACATACTTTAGGTCCTTAAGTTTTTCTTCTGAAGTCAAATAAAAATGTTTATCAACAGTTGCTTTAGCTGTCAAATTTGTTGATGTACTTTTTCCGATCTTATTGTTTACTTTTGTCTTGTTAGTTAAAGGGACAGTATTTCCAAGTATTCTTTTTGTTCATAGGAAATAGAACAGAATTTTATTAAATACAAATAAAAATAAACATAATATAAGTGATTATCATAAAATTACATAAAATGTTTGTATTATTTTAATTAAATAAAATAAAAAATGCCCTTATTGGACGTATCAGTGTGCAGAAAACCTATTGTATTTAATGTTATTTTGTTTTTTTTAATACAATTATATGAGGGCTAAAATATAGATCTCTTCAATCAATTTCTCTGTTCTGAAATATACATATTATTAACTAATAAAATAAAAATAAATTGGATATCTTCAAAGATTGATAATTCAGGAGGAAAAGTTAAAATAAATAATACCTTGACCTTAATACTTCAGGTTTGTTCGTGCTGATCTTCAAGTTCCTTTTTATTGTTGGATTTGGAATCTTTTTTCTTTCATTACCAACATCTTTACTTATTAAGTTTTCATGACCATTTATACTAGGAAGCAAATTCATAAAATATTTATTAATCATTTACTATTGGCTTAAATTTAAGACGAAAAAAAATATTAAAAATGACTGATTAAACTCAACATGTATGTAACATGTAACATGTATGTAAAACTATTAACCTGCATTGATGGAGGAGGAGGGTGTGGGGTTTGAGAAGTGTTGTCATAAAAAAAGAAAAGAAAAAGAACTAGGCTGTCATGAGATATCCTGACTAATGTGAAAACTCAAAACTTGTGTTCTTTCCTGAATTTCTAAACCAAATATAGTCTGAATTTTTTACATTTTATGATTTTTAAATTGAAATTATTAATATCAGTCTATTTTTCACATCTATTGGCACTTTTTTGACAAGAGATGTGAAACTTGACCATTTATCAGCTAAAATTAATCTTTTCTGGCGTAATAGACCTGACTTTAAGTTCACCCAATTAGAAGCCAATTTTCAAATCGCCAATATAAGTCAGGATCTTACGAAATACATCCTAGAAAGCGATATCATGGAACAGGTAAGTGACATTGTTTGAATTTACAGTAATCATCTTTGGTATGAAAAATGCTGGCCAGACTTTCCAAAGATGGATGAACAAAATTCACGGCGAATTTGATTAATGTTTCCCTTATGTCAACGGCGTTTTAATAGCATCTACATCCCTGGAAGAGCATCTGTAGCACTTTAACGTATTTCAGCGTCTTTCACAATACGCAGTGCGTCGTTTTCTTAGAGCTATCAATTATAACCGGCGATACATGCATTTTGGAGCAAGTTATCCTAAACGAAGCATTGAAATCGTGGGAAAAAGAAGAAAATCAGATTTACTGAGCAGCAGAACTATCTGTTGTTTACGAAAACTGTGAGAAATGTCAAAAACTGACCACTTTACTCAGCCACCCTTACCCAGACATACCTCTCGTACTACACGTGTACATATTTGATGTTGCCATTTGTGGTGTGTTATAGCAAATATATGATAATGCACAGGAACCTCTAGAATCCTTTTCTCGAAAATTAAACGACACGGAAGCTCGATAGAATGCGTATGATCGAGAACCGTTAGCCATTTATTCAGCTATCAAGCATTTTCGGTATCTTATCAAATGCGCTTACGCCCCCTCCTATGAATAATTAATCTGGGGTTAATTTATGTTGAAAGTCACAAAAATGAAATGAAGTAAAAATAACAATAAAAGATATTTTTCCTAAATAATATCCAGGACTTGTTAAGAAGAAAATGTTGATGAGATATTATACCTTGGTTTTGAAGTTCCAGCTTTGCTATTACTTCTTCTAAGGGACTCTTTGTCAATCTCAGTGTTGAGTTTTTCTTGTGAGTAGATGCGATTCAATCTGACATGTAAATACATTTCCTCTCTGCCGTTAACGAATCTCTAGCATAATTAGTAAATGTACTTAAAATAAAACGTCTTATATTACAACAGCGGACACCGTTTTTTTTATATATTAACAAAATTATCATCAATAAATTTGTAAACAATTTGAATCATTTCAGAACTTACAATAAATTCAAAGGATTTTCATCGGAATTCAATGATGACAATTGTACTTTTTTCAGCACCGCAGGTCCACAAAATCTTTTACTTAAAAACGACATACAGATTCGGTCTTCTTCGAAGAATTTATCCTTCGGAATTAGATTCTGAGAAACATCCCAAAGTGTAGCTATGTAAAAAAGAATTAATCGATTAAATTAACTAGCGAAAATCATAATTGTAGAGCTAGAAGCAATTATATGTAAGCTAGGCATTATATGTAATGCCTTAGCTAATTTACAATCCTCTTATTAAAAAATAGTTGAACCAAAAGAATGCCTACCACTTTTCTGAAATGTCCCCGAATTGACGGTTCCATCTCCAACGATTAAATTCACAGTAACCGATTCGACTTTCTGATCAGGTTTGGTGACAGGAGAAACCTCCAAGGATGCACCATCGGGGAGATTGAAGAACATAAGATTCATGTTCAAGTTCAATTTTTTCTTAGCATACCTAAGACAGCAAAGTTCATAATATCGCTTATTGTTAATCAATAGTTATAGGACCTATGCAGAGTATTTGCACGTTTACCTAAGTTCATGGTTTTCTGATCTGATTTTGAAAGCTTTGCAAGCAGAGTTCAATACCTTAAACATTAAAGTAAGATGCCATTAATAAATTAATTGCTTAAGCAACTCTACTGTTTTGACGATCTTAACTTCAGCGCACTTAATATACAGGAAAAAATGGTGGGCCAACTATGCTGATCTTTATCGAAAAAAACGAAATTAATGCCATCGTTCAAAGGGACAGAAGATGCGAAGATTTCGCAGCTTTTAAGGCGCTAAAAATGTAACCTTTTTTCCTTTTATAATAAGAACATTTAATAAGCTGGTTTACTCTTTTTAGTAACGTCATTGTATAGCACATCTTTTGCATCGACGCGCGATAAGCTATCTTACAAAATATGTATAAGCAACAATCATTAATAGAAAAAAAACATTAATTGCAATAATGATAACATAATAAATTAAAACGTTGAAGAAATTGGTCCGGGTAGAGGTCACTGAATGAATTTCTCAAATTACACGAGAAATTCATTCAGTGACCTCTACCCGGACCAATTTCTTCAACATATATTATTATGGTCAACAATTATCATTCAATAGATTAAAACGTTTTAATTCGTATCCTTTTGGGAAATACGCGTCATGCTGAATTTTCCCCACAGTTCTTAGTCATACCTATTAGTTGTGGTACCTCTCGCTCTCTCTCTTAGACCACCTGGACACTTGGAAAGGGCTGGTTGGGAAACAAGGTATAGTAAAGAACACATTTAGAAAATTGGGAAATAAATCCTTATATCAAAAACAAGACACAACTATATTAAAAACATAAAGATACACCCAGCAAATACTAATAATAATCATACTGGAACTAATAATTATAACTAGCTACAATATAATAAAAGATTCACACAAACTCTGACTTATTGGGGGAAATCCGTTCATTATATTAATCATGTAAGATGCTGCACCCTTGCGGACCCATTTGGCTAATTTATTTCTATTGTAAGGGAAATATTTTACAAAATCTGACCTTTTCCGGTACGCGAGTCTGTAACGTTTACAGAAACTGTGCGTGGGAACTAATTGGGTCGCAACGCCTCAATCACCCAATTTTTTTTTCTTATCAATACAACTTCTTAATCTAATTACAAATTTGATTTTTAATTATTTTCAGTTGTATTGGTAGCACTTACACTTTTATGTTGGATTTGTTTAACGAGGCACAATTGGTAAAACAGTATGTATTTAAAAGTTGGTTTTGTTTACCTTTCCTATACTATCTATCTTGGAAAATCTTATTTCCTCTTTTCGCTGTGTTTCCGAATGCACTACAGTGTAACTTACTGTATCCATTTCCTAAATATTGAAATAAATAAGTTCATTTATTGTTGGTTTATTTTTATTTCAATCACATGTGTTTTATTTGTTGTTAATAATATTTATTTTAACTTTATACCATAATCCGAGAAAAGAATCTTTAAAAATGAATATTATGAATATATATGAGGAAGATTTATATATATATATGTACATATATATATATATATATATATATATATATATATATATATATATATATATATATATATATATATATATTCTCCGAGCGCAGAACTAAGTGGATCTTTAAAAAAAAAAATTTTAAATTACAAAAATGGAGATATGGGCCAGTGTTGAAGACAAGATTGCTCTAGACAACAGTGGCGTTTTGGGGTTTATGTTATAGAAAAGAAAATCTTCAAAGAGGATGAACTCATAGATAGCTGAAATAGTTAGCGACCCACTTTTTGATTTATGAGATTCTAATAATAATAATAAATTCTTTATTTTTTCTGGGACAAGTCTCTTTAGAATAACATAGCTGTACATTATTGTGGGCTTTAGAGCCTTAGAGTACAAAGAAAAAAAAAACAAGTAGAAAAGTCAATTTATAAAGCCGATTAAATAATAATAAATAAAAAAATAGCTTCTAGATTCTAAGGGATCTTCAATTTCACAAAAGATCTTGTTTTTAATATTTTTATTTGTGTATTGATTAATTTATCCAAACGAGACCTTTTTCGGGATAAAAAAGTGTCATTTTGCTTTCAGTAAGTCAGTTACTTTTACTGGTTAAAAAGTAACTGTTAGTAATTATTTACTAAAATTTAATTATACATATTACCACTACTTTTCAATCACTGATCGCTAATAAATAGCACATGACAATAAGAGACATACGTTTAGGTTCTTAAAGCAATATGCAGATTGCTTTTGGTAGATAAAATTTAGGACTCCTACTGTTGTATTGTTCGATTAGCCATAGCAGCATAACGTTACGTTAACGGAATAAACATTATAAATAAAAAAATGATACAAATTCGAATCGAACCTAAACTTCGAAACAATTGAATATAGTGCAATGCTACAATGTGTTGGTTATTTTCCCATTATGTTCGCGATTTTAATTATCAATCAAGGTGTATTCACAATGGCCTAGATTTTAGTTCGGAGGTAGCTTCACCGAAAAATAACTGGGTTGGGACGCTATGATTGATTATTAATGCCTTGCACAATATATAACACAGAAGACAAAGGAAAAGACACGTCGCAACGTGTCTGACGAATTCCAAAACAGTCAGCTGCTGCTAATATTAAACATTAATGTTGTTCATATACAATATTATTATTAACATTATCTATACATATTATAAAAAAAAGTCCTCGGCCGCGTTTGTTCGCGGTAAACTCAATAACTACTGCACTGAATTTCATGCGGTTTTCACCAATAGATAGAGTAATTCACCAGGAAGGTTTAGGTATATAATTTGTCGAGGTTTTGTGTAAATGGGTTGTAATATCGATGGGTTTCACCGAAGACGCTGCTTGCCTAATCTCGTGCAATTATCTAACGTGCAAGATAATTAATTAGTATATAAAGAAATATTTGGTTTTGTTTTTATTTTTATAATTTATCTCTATATAATATATCTATATAGTACATTAGCTGAGATGGAAAGAAAGAAAATCAAGACTCCCAAAGAAGCCTAACCAATGCTATTCGCGTGGTCCTTAGTTGCCGGTAAGTGATACAAAAAAAAATACATTACACAGACAAATTATGTAGGCATAATAGGCCTTATTACCCGAGCATAGCTGTGGTGGGTTGCTAGTTTATTATAAAAAGGACATAATATTTGGTCATATAATTCGTTGTGTTTTTTTTATCGATTAATCGTTAAAGTATGTATTTTAGTATTTCAAACAATTTTTTTTGTTGCAAAATATACGAAAATTACCCAGTTAATCCAACCAGTAGTAATTTGTTTGTCTCAAAGATTATTCTAATTATGCATCAGTACACGCCTTATCACTTGGCACAGGACACTGTTGCTTCTTCGGATTTGAAAAAATCGCTAATCCTGAAGATCCTAGTCAGAATAATAAATAACAGAATAATGAGATAAACTAATTAAATCTTTGTACGAGTGCTCGTATTATCCTCGCTCCGTGAGAAGTGAGCAAAGTTTCAACTTCATTCGAGGCTTTGAAGTCGCTGAAAATCGAGTTCAAAGATTCCGTTTCATACATATCTACCTACAAGTGAAGCAAATAAAAACGTGTTAAAAATGATTTATAAAGTACCTATTAAGTATTATTTCACCTACAAATAAATTCTTTGAGTCAAGTAAAACTATATTATTCTGTCTTCTAGAGGAAATAATGAAACTATAATCCTAACTAAACAATTGTTAATCCTACAATCTTCAAACATATCGTGACATTTATAGAATAATATTTATTTTGCTGCACTCTAGAATCTGAAATAAGATGTCCTTGATTCATATGGCCTCAGCCTTGATTCAGATGATTGCGATAAACCTCTTTTAGAAAGTCTTTCTCCAGATTCCCGGCCAGACTGCCTACTAGATTTCCTTTCTTCCTTCTTGTCCTCAACCTCTGGTCTAATAAACAATGAAAAATAAACAAAATTAATGATTTTGAAATGCATGCTGTACTAATTCGATTATCAGTATTATAAGGAGTTTGTATTGCTGGATCATGTAGGTATACATAATATTACGATGTACGTCATATAAAGTTTCCTGACAGATCATTTTAAATAAATAATTTAATTTTTTTTAACTATAAGTTACTCGTACATCCAAAATTTCAGATATCTAACTTCAAAACTGACGAATTCCATACAAACTTTGAACACCCATTATATTAAGGGAGAAACCATTGGGGGTGGAATTGTCCAAATCCCTTTCTTAAAGCTCATTTAAGCTGTACAAAGATCCCATTTGCAAGTTTCAAGATGCTAAGCTCAGTGGTTTCTGCTGTACGTTGACCGCTGAGTGTGTTAGTTATTCAGGTTACAGTTATATAAATTCGCCTGTGTGGTGAGTTGATAAAAAATAGCCCATTTAATTCCCCAGGCTTGAGATTATCCAAATCACATTTCATCACAAACGGATCAGCACAGCCGTGAAACATTCATTTACACTGATTTACAAACGGGACGTACAGAAGTTACTTTCGTTTACTGTTGTTCATGTCAGTAAAGGATTACTATGTAATGTTATTGAATTTATTGAAAAGGACTTCTTAGTATATCGGTTTCACTTGACGTACGGCAGCAGCGAGAAATTAAAATTTAAAGCACGTATGTAGGTAATTTATCGATGTGTTTTTAATTTTGGCGGCCCCACTTACCTAATGCAATATACTGCTGTAAACTTTTTTTTTTTTTTCCTTTTTTTTCACATCCTCCAAACTTTTATTTACAATATAATAATACAAATTTACAATGAATACATGCAAATGCTGATATATAAAAAAAGCCTCCTGTTACCTTTCGGTATATTAAGGCGTTACAATAAGAGTCCGCTGAAGGCGGTTTTTACTCGAACCGGCTCAAAGCCGCTGACTTTATACAATGCAAATACAAAACAGGGAGGGACCTTTAAGCGGGATCAAGAATAGTGGTAGAAAGAAGAAAGTGAAGGAAGGAAGAAGGAAAACGAAGGAAGGACAAGGGAGTACTTACCCCATTCCTAGATCAAATGTAAGCACATCTACCAAGGGAACACTGCCCTACCATCTCACGCGTCTGGGGGGTGGTTTTAATTCCCTAAATAGGGGGTTCGCACAGGTCTTCAGCCCATCAAAAAATTTGATGTTCCTCCGACCTATGTATTCGTGCACCGAGGGAGGCCGAAGCTCCTCCCGGATGGTGGTGTTAAGTGCTCTCTCGAGCGATGTCCCACTTACGATCTTTCTAAGGATAGAGTTCTGGTAATGCTGTAGGGCGCTGCAGCGTTGTTTTTTAGAGGTGTCTCAGTAGTGGTGCACCATAGAGCAACGTAGGTCTTATGATGGACTTGTAGATTTGCAATTTCAACCTCAGTGAGAGCTGCGGCGACAAGAGCAGATGGTATTTGGTGGGAGTCTGTGGGATTTCTGTCGTGCCAACTTCAATCTTGCCTGAAAGTGCTTTGAGAAGGTGAGATGTCTATCAAAGGTGACACCAAGGTAGAGGATTGAAGTGGATAATCTTCTATCCTCGCAGTCCACGGTAAAAGTTTCTCCTGTAAACTATGTTACTTGATTTGTTTCGTTCAGCGAAAATATATAGATTTTGCGAGTAAGAAACAGGTGAGCAAGCTACTGAGAGGGCAGAATTTAATCCGACTTACTTGATATTTATCGATATATTATAACCAAATTACACAAAATTATTATAAATTGTAGACTATGTGCTATTCTGATGTATAACCTATATTACTGTAAAGTTTCATCCAAGTCCGTTCAGTTGTTTTTGCGTGAAAGAGTATCAAACATTCACATAATTTCGCATTTATAATATTAGTAGGATTATACTAAAACAAACCTGTACCCCTTCGACCAATGAAGGGTTCATTGCTTGGTAGCTGTTTATTGTTTGTTCATTTAAAGACACGTTATGCTGCTATGGCTAATCGGACGATGCTACAGTGGGAGTTTTAAATTTTGCCTATCCAGGTTTAATTAGGAGAGGGAATTTTAACGAATACCTGACATCGTAAAGGCTCGGGACCTCCGTTTAAAGTCATTTTCGAAGGATGGCGGCATAACTAAGGATTTTTTACTCCCTTTAAAAAATCCTAGAGCCACCTGCCAGGCTACGAACCTGCCATCTTGTGCTTAGTAGTTTGTTATGCTTACCACTAGACCACAGGTCGTCCCAGTACGTGATAGAGGTATCTTTGAGAGTTTATATAAACTTCGTTTTGTTTCTAGGAAAATGGTTGTGCACAGAAGTAATTTGTCTGTGATCAAGCTAAACTATATATTAAGACAGGGTGAGCCACAGGAGGGTCTCCAAATCTTATAGGATCCATCGCCGGCTAAATTGAACGCACTACCACTGAGCTGCCCAGATCCCAGATTTTAAATATTGGTTTATATAATAATTATAGCAGGAAGCGGTGGGGTGAATATTTACCTGAGGTGAATATAAATTTTAACAATAGGCGTTGTTATGATTGTTAGATGTACGCTAATGACGTGCATTGCTAACACAACTTGCAAAAAACCATAAACTATGTATTCAATAAATTATAGCATACGTGAGCTCTTATTTTTGAAAGTGGTATGAGTCAATTTTTTCATGTCCGCGACATCTTAACGTTTCCATTTGAATTACTCTAAAAATTCAGGCAAACGGGCTAATGCATCTATCATTTAGCACTTAGCAAAGAGTGAGGTATTTACCTTTTAAATTTGATTACGAAGTAATAATCATTAAAATCATACAAAATAATATACGAGTTTGACTATACAACTTTCAAAAATAACATCTCATATAATATCAGATATATTATGTAAAGAATAATATTATGCTAAGTTTCCTGCAGATGTATGCGCCGTAACAAAAACGTTTTTTAAAGTGAAACTTTTTTTCTATCGCCACAAATCTTTTCGTTCATCTATCGTATGTTGCATTACATTACCTTCTCGCATTACTTATTTCATATGAATATTTTAAGTATTTTAATTTTTATCGGGGTCATTCAATACATTTAATTTTATTTAGGCCTTCAGTCATCATCACAAGCTGAACTACACTCAGAGCCGGCGGAAAAAAGTAGACTGTCAACTGATGTCATTCCGAGTACTAGTAGGGGTCCAGCGCCGAGTGTTGGATTTAATACGTTTATCGTTCAAAGTGGCGAACCTATATCGGAAAATATTGTTACAGAAAAAATTCTGCATCGAAAGCGACTAAATGCGGAAAGATGCCGCAGACATCGTCAGAAATGCAAGCGGGCGCCAGTTCTAATCAAGGCATGAGCGGCAGTGATTCGAGTACGAGTCGAGATACAATATCTGTATCCCAGATTTAAATAAATATTCCTCTTACTTATTAATATGTGTTTATCATCTAAATGATTGTATTAATTATGTATTCCGTACTCTAATATGCAAATTGAAATTAAATTTTATAATTGAATATTTTGTCTACTATTGATTTCCCATTATCATTCCCATATTTCAATAATTAAGTTATTTATTTATTTATTTTATTTCTTAACCCCTTTGGCTTTTATTAATATTTGAAAAATAACATATTGATATTACTAATGATACATTGTATCTCTTTTATTGCACCAGGTGCATTTTAAGAGAGGATTGTCTGAAGGATTTTCTGAACATTAATTAAATGGAAGGAGTGGGGTATCTAGTGGTGGGGCTCACTAGTTCTTTCTGATTGGAGTTAAGATTAAAAATGCCATTTTAATACCCTAAATCAAATAATTTTCTAAATTTTTTAGTTAAATGCCTACAAACTGAAAAAAAGTTTCACTTGCATCGTGGTTTCATAAAACCACACAACTTTTTTTAAAATCTTTGTCTCTCTAATTCCTAGCTGATCGACCCTTAATCCGTCCTTTTATTAACGTTAAAATCCAAATAAGTTAATTAAATGAATGCCACTATTGGATTTTAAATAGAGAACAATTTTGAAGAAAGAACTGTTTTCCTTTTATAGAACCCTTATAAAATATCAAACGACATTACAGAGAATTTGTAACATGAACAAATTAATGCATAAAATGCAAGTAAAATGGTTCATATAGATAAATATATATAAATTGTATTCTGATTCTTCTTATATTCCCTCTTACATATCAAATTGCAACTGGCTGCAATACCGTTCAAATTGAAAGGTTGTTTTTGAGTTCCTTTTTTATCATGAAATAAAGAAAGCATTTGATATTTAATAATGCGTTGAATAAAATAACAATAAGCACAAAGGTAACTACAAATATAAATACCGACCAAAAGCACTACCTCTCCCATGGAGTCCATGTCAACAACTGCTTTACAATGGCGCATATCAGACAAGGATGAAATAGATAATATATTAAACTTAGATGTTCTTAAATACTATGGCAAATATGCTTACACCCTGTGGTGGCAGAGGGCTGCAGCATAGCAGGCGGCTTCGTGGGTGGTGAGCTTGCGCAGGACCCTCTCCTTGAGGAAGGCTATGTTCATGGGGTGCTCATCATCCAGTATCTTGTAGTACACTTTCCCAGTTGGTACTAGACCGTACTCGGACAGGCGTTTCTCGGATTGAAGTATCACCTTTGGCGGTCCCATTACTGATAGTGACAAAGCTCCGATATAAGAATGTTAGTAGGTAGCGCTTAGATTTACTTTTTTGTTTTCAAGTTCAAGCTTAGAAACAAATCTTTTTTACACTCTAAAAAGCAGTTTGTTCAATATTACAAAAGAAAACAAGAGCTATTTACCAAAAATGTACTTATGCGATAGCATTTCGGATCAGAAGCAGCATAGCATTTCGCCATGAAATATCTATCCACTGTAGAGTGGATAGATATTTCATGGCGAAGCAATGGAATGAATATCGACCTTCCCACTCCGGTTAAATTTAGTTGGGTAACGGATCCTTTCTGGCTTAATTGGAGTATTTAAGGACATTAATTCTCAATAAATGGAAGAGGGGTAACTCTTTGGTAAAGCGCTGAGTAGCAGTGCCCAAGGTTCTGGCTTCAAATCCGGCTTTGGCTGAATAATACGGTGTATGGCTTGTACTGAATAATACGGTGTATGGCTTGTACTGAATATATGGTGTATGGCTTGTACAGAATAATACGGTGTATGGCTTGTACTGAATAATACGGTGTATGGCTTTTACTGAATAATACGGTGTATGGCTTGTACTGAATAATGCGGTGTATGGCTTGTACTGAACTCAAGGTTCTTGATCGGTTTCAGTGGTTAAGTTTTTTTTTAAGTGAAACTTTTATTCCATCGCCCCAAAATTTTTCGTTCATCTATCGCATGTTGAATTACACCTGGAGAAGGGGTAAAGTGAAAGACGCATGACAGGGCAGCCAAGGCCAATATGGCGGCGCCCAATCAGCTGACCGTGTAGCATTTATATTCTCACTTATTCGTGCAAGTTTTCCACGGTATTTGTGTGTTTTGATCTGTGTATTAATGTAAATGCTTTTATTTACTTCATCGTAAATGTTTTAATGTTCATTAAGTTTAAATAAAATAAAATAAAAATAGAAATAAAAACGATTTGTTTAATATTAACAAATCTCTTCAAAGGCTATCAAATCCTTTTATCAGTGTATATTAATTTTAATTTTTGATATATAATAATATATTTAATTATGTTTATACTCTAAGGCATAATAGATTACAACACCTGTATTGCTATCCTAAAGGGACTTGTCCCAGAATAAATAAAGACATTATTATTATTATCTTGTTCTTTTTCTCGGTTTCTACCGGAGAATGGACCTACCCGGACATAAGTCAAGGGTTAGGCTAGAGTTTGTATATTGATAAAATACATCAATATATAATTATAAACAAACACTTTATTGTGAATATCCCTCTTATATAATATTGCTCTTACTGATTATTTATTGTTGATAGCAACTGATTTTGGGGGGATATAGTCCGTACAATAGACACCCCTAACTAAATACATCTTTATAACTATTGGTTAAATGTAAATAACAGTGAATTGTGTCATATATATATATATATATTACTCCATTCCTACCAGTGATAAAATTTTAATTTGTCAATTATTACTCATTACTTCCGCTTATCTAAGGTATTTACGGGTTTAAATGGGCTTATTTTAATTACCTATAATCACTGATAAGAACTGGAATAAATTACTAAAGCTAAATTTAAAATCTTACCTTGAATTGATTAATTACTTTTGTTAACTACTAATAAACCTTTTATAAACTCTTTGAATATAAATATGGATAAACATCAGGCAATCAATAGATAAGGCAAAATACATTTCACTAACATTAATTTATTATTAACCACAGTTAAAAACAATAACATATACAAATTGATTTTAATATAAAATAATATAATGGACAAATCCATCTCAATAGAAAAATTATATAATAAACAGATTAATATAATATAGCGCTTTGAATTTTATTTAATTTAAATTTTATGAGCTCTAAAATTGTGTAGCTGTCGATGTATTCTGCAGAATAATGATATGTTAGTACCTGCATTTTACAGACGATATGATACTTCCAGCCGCGATGGTCAATCTTCTTCTATAGCTTAAGGTCTTGATGTAAGGGTTGAAAATGAAGTCTCCTATCTTACTCGCTGGAAGGGTTGAACGGAAGTGGCTTCTAATGTTGATAGGTCGAAGGGCCCCAGTGATCTGTTACTTGGGGGGATTTTTTAACTGAAGTCCCTTTTATCTATGGAGGGGATAGGTTTAGCTGCCGGCCCCTACCGGCATTTTATTTAAACTCTTATAGGAATGATTATGTTTTCTTGATTAGACGATAGCTGCGTCATGTATCAATCGCCCTCACTTGTTTCAAAAAAAAAAAAATCAAAATTTTTTTTTTTTTTTTTTTTTTTAATATATTTATCCTACTATTTAAACAATATTACAAAATATCATAATTACATACTAATAATAAACAAGTAGTAAACAAGTCTTATAACTACAAAGAGATTATATTATGTTTTCTTTTTTTTTTTTAATAAACAATACCTATTCGACATATTTTTTATTTACAATTTTAATTAACGTTTTATTTTGTGTGTTATGTTTATTAAAACATATTTGTGTCATATTATTGATGTCAATTATATATTATATAATTTGCCAGAATTGGGTTACATGAAAGCAAAATATTTTATGCCCCCGGTATAGGCTGTAATTATTAGGCCTTGACATTTCTTTTACATTCATTTATATATTTATATAGAAATGATTATTCTTTTGTTATATTCTCGAGATGTTCGATGGAGTTGTTGGGAATACGCATTAAAAAAAAAATTTGTATGAAACCTTTTATCTCACTTTTTTACTTCTTGGGATCTGATACCTAACAAAAAAAAATTCTATACTCTTCCAATAATTTAGTTACCTATTCTATTGTTATCTTCACGAGATATTTTATTGAACTTACTGAGTTAGTGTTATAGGATTAGGAGACTAATTCGACTGAATTGGTTGGGAACACGCATTAAAAAAAAACTGGTACAAAACCTTTTCTAAAACCTTTATCTTCCTCTCTTTTATTTCTTGGGATCTGATACTTAACAAAAAAGGATTCTTACCCTTTCATTATTCAATAAGCAGGAATATATTAGATCACTAGTTTTTTCTCAACGACCTAGTCATTCAATTATTATTTTCCCCTTATTCTACTTACTATCTCTCCTTTTTTTCAAAATATCTTTTTTTTTTACAAATTCCCTTTTAAAAAAATATATCTATTTACTTCTCCTATTTATTTTTTCTCCTTTTAAAAAACTTCAAAATTCAAAACATCTTTCCCACGAATTCCTTTTTTTTAAAAAAAATTATATCTATTTACTTCTCCTTTTTCAAAATATCCTTTTTCCACAAACTCCCTTCAACTTAAGTAAAAAATAAATGTTCCCAACACTCATTCCCTTTTTCTCTTATAAAATATAAAATAGTATTTGCTTACTTATACTTAAATTATTTTAATTTGTAACTATTTTTTTTTTTTTAATACTTTACGTTCCGTTTAATCCATGCGATTGTCCTTATCCGTTCCATTTTGTAACCTATTGTTGACCGAATTAACTAAGGTACGTGCAGTCGTTAATTGCAACAAGTATTCAACTATACTTGCCCTGCGTATTTAATTGACACTTACTTCATACGGCCCTTCCCAGAATGTTAGAAATTTTAAAATTCCCTTTTGATGCCGTGATATTCTCAATGAGGCAACTAAAAATCGCTCCCCCACTTCTAACTCGTTTATCTTGCGGTTATTGTAGTGTTGTTTAAATATTTTAGCTTTTCGTTTTATTTTTTCAAAAGTATTCCTTTTTAATTTTGCCGAACTAATATTTTTTTCTTTTTCGTCCGGTAGATTCACTGTTTCTTTTATCTGTTCATTAGTCGGTGGTTCGGGGAATTCCTTACGCAAGGAGGCAATTTTATTTTGTTCTACAATAATTTCGGGATGTTTATTAAACTGGCTCTTGTCATTGTTATCTAATTTCCCTTTTAAATTCACGACCGATGTTTGGATTTTGTTCAATTCCTGGTCCTTCTTATCAGTTTCCTCGGTCAACTTTGATTGAATTAAAATGCTTTTATTGATGATTTTTTCTTCACAAATTTGTGGTTGATGTTCTACCTTGTTATTAATGTCTGCGTTATATTTATCAAATTTAATTGACATTTCCTCTAATTTTTCACTATTACTATTTATAGTGTCAGTTATTTGCTGCAACATCGCAAATAAGGTTAACGATGAGATCTCTCCTGATGGGAGTTCGGTTCCGGTCGCATGACACTTGGTCTCGTTAGAAACTGTTTCTTGAATAAGGGGAAGTGGTTGAATGGTGACCATACTTGAATCGCTACCTGACATTTTGTTAAAATTTAATTGAATTTTTAATTATTATTATGAGTAAGTTATTGCAAATATTAATTTTAAGTCAGTCAGTTTTCCTTTTTAAAATCGCGAATACAGTTTTGTTTACCAAAATGTTTACCATAAATAAATAAATATTGATAGTACAGCATGCAACATATAAAATTGTCATAATTTTTTTTCTTTAATTGTCTGTTGTGTATCCATTTAAAATCAATTCAAAAACCCATTAAAAATCAAAATCCCATTAAAATCAAAATCATATCCCATTAAAAATCAAAATCATATCCCATTAAAAATCAAAATCATATCCCATTAAAAATCAAAAATCATATCCCGGAGCGGCCCCCATTTTACTCCATTCCTACCAGTGATAAAATTTTAATTTGTCAATTATTACTCATTACTTCCGCTTATCTAAGGTATTTACGGGTTTAAATGGGCTTATTTTAATTACCTATAATCACTGATAAGAACTGGAATAAATTACTAAAGCTAAATTTAAAATCTTACCTTGAATTGATTAATTACTTTTGTTAACTACTAATAAACCTTTTATAAACTCTTTGAATATAAATATGGATAAACATCAGGCAATCAATAGATAAGGCAAAATACATTTCACTAACATTAATTTATTATTAACCACAGTTAAAAACAATAACATATACAAATTGATTTTAATATAAAATAATATAATGGACAAATCCATCTCAATAGAAAAATTATATAATAAACAGATTAATATAATATAGCGCTTTGAATTTTATTTAATTTAAATTTTATGAGCTCTAAAATTGTGTAGCTGTCGATGTATTCTGCAGAATAATGATATGTTAGTACCTGCATTTTACAGACGATATGATACTTCCAGCCGCGATGGTCAATCTTCTTCTATAGCTTAAGGTCTTGATGTAAGGGTTGAAAATGAAGTCTCCTATCTTACTCGCTGGAAGGGTTGAACGGAAGTGGCTTCTAATGTTGATAGGTCGAAGGGCCCCAGTGATCTGTTACTTGGGGGGATTTTTTAACTGAAGTCCCTTTTATCTATGGAGGGGATAGGTTTAGCTGCCGGCCCCTACCGGCATTTTATTTAAACTCTTATAGGAATGATTATGTTTTCTTGATTAGACGATAGCTGCGTCATGTATCAATATATATATATATATATATATATATATATATATATATATATATCTACATATATAAAATAGGTGTAAAATAAATTTAAAGTAGTAATACCACAAGAAATATATAATTATAAAACTTATTATAAGATGTCCTGCAGTAACCAGGGCTTTAGTCTTCGAGATAATGTCTGCTTTCCTACCTTGTAATTTATTGCTCCTTTAACTGCTGGTAGTTGGGTATGGAATTTTCTGAATCTTATTTTTATGTAGTCGTCTATTGTTTCTATTTGTAGTTCACGGTGCAGTTGACTGTTTCTGATGAACCAGGGGGCATCCCCTGCGATTCTTAGAACCTTTTTGAAAAGTTTGCAATATTCTTCTTTTCGTAATGGATGCTGCTCCCCAGACTTCACAGCCGTACATCAGTAATGGCCTTAGGACTGTTTTATAAATGAGAATTGTTATCTCTGGCTTTAATTTAGATTTTCTGTTTACGATAGGATAGAGCATTGATAATCTTGCGTAGGTTTGGGTTAATTTAATATTGATATGGGTATTCCAGGTTAGACGGCGGTCCAGGTGAACTCCAAGGTATTGTATAGCTTCGCTGGCAGGGTTCCATTTCACTTTTTTACCCATGAGGGTTAGCTCAGGTGAGTCTGGTGGACGTCTAAGGGTAAAAACTTTAGAGGTACATTTTTCGATGTTAAGAGTAATCCTCCATTTAGTAAAGTATTGCTCGAGATCATCCAGGTGGCTCTGGAAAGTATTTCTAGCTATTATTATGTCATTGTGTTGGGAGAAAACGGCTGAATCGTCGGCGAACATAGCTATGGAGGTATGTGTAGATTGGATGATAAAAGTTGAATAGAATAGGAGAAATGACTAAACCTTGTGGAGTACCTGCATGGATTTGTCTCACGGTTGAATATGTATTATTTATTCTAACAGAGAATGTTCGACCACTCAGGAATGAGCTCAGAATAACATATAAGTAGTTCAGGGTATCTGCTTTCTTTAGTTTGTACAGTAGACCTCGGTGCCCAACCTTATCAAACGCTTGTTGCAAGTCCAAGAACCTCACCAGCGTATGTTTCTTCATTTCGAATCCGTTTATTATGAATTCTGATAGTCGGGCTAATTGGTGTGAGGTGGAATGACTATACTAAAAACCAAATTAAAAATCCGGGATGATGTCATTACTGTTAAACAAAGAAGAAAGATGCCTTTTTATAATTGATTCCAACAATTGGTAATAAGCTTATAGGTCTATAGCTGCTGCCTTGTTTAGCGTTTTTACCAGGTTCGTGGATGACTATGTGTTCGGCTTTTTTCCATATATCGGAGAAATATCCAATTGTTAGACAACTATTAAATATGGACGAAATGAAAACAACAGCTTTCATGAACAACTTCTTTATTGCTATGACTGGAATCAAATCATGGCCAGGACTTTTCTTTATTTTAAGTTTTTTTATTAGTTCTTTGATTTCCTTCGGGGTCGTGAATTTGGGTGGAAGCTGCACTGTGGCAACGGGGTGATTTAAATAATCGTAGATGTCATTAGCTATATGCGGCCTTCTTTCACATTCTGTGTTGGAGAACGTTTTCTCAAAGTAATCAGCGAACATTTCAGCCTTTTCTACATCGCTGGTGACAATTCACCGTTGTCTACAAGACTATGAATTTTCTCATGTTTATTCATCAGACGTCCCGTAGCCTTTCATAGCGATTGATCCTTAGGGTCTCAATCACCTACATAAGTCTGATATTTTGCATATGTCCATTCGTCAAGTTCCTTTTTAATAGCGTGTTTTAGGTGGTTCTATCTCTTTTTATAAGCAGGGTCTTTATTACGCATCCACTGCCTTCTTGCATGATTCTTATCTTTAATTTTTAAAAGAATCTTTGGATATCTACTCAGGAATGTTTTTCCCCTAAACTGGAAAGATTGTACTTCATGCAAGCTGTGTGAGATATATTCGTTGAAGTATATGTTTGTATCGATTTCTATTGCGGTGGGATAAATATTCTTTATATTTGTTTTCTCATCGATTAGGATTTTGTACACTTCCCAGTCGATTACTCCATTAATGAGGGATTTTCTCTTTGTTTCTTTGTGTATCTGTGATAAGAAATTAATTAAAACTGGGATATGGTCCGAGTTCACTGTGATCACGTGGGATGAGAGAGGAAGCCTAAACTAAAGTTAAAAAACTTAAAAAAAAAACTAAACTTAAAAGTTTTATGTTTCTTTATTCAGACGTCTGGGTACAAATAAATATGGTAACATTTAGGAAATAATAAGAAAAATGGAAAAAATAAATATAACGAACATAGCATGCTGAGTAGAAATTACTAACTATAGATAACTTAATGTTTACACTAGAGCCCATTCGTAAAGAAAGAGGTTACTAGTGAGCTTAACTGTTGCACAATTTGTGGTAATACGGTTTAATCGCTTCTATGATTACTTTTGTTATAGTAGATAACATACTGTCAGTGTTTGATTCCGTAGTAACTGTTTGTTGTTGCGTTGAGTTTGCTGGACGAGCCGCATCTGCAAATGCGAATTTCTTCAAGGCGTTTCTAGCTTGTTTATATGTAGTTTCTGCAGTCATACTGCTATTATTTTTTTCAATTGTCTAGGTGAGTTTGTTTTGTTTTTTATTGTTTGATAGTGGGGGCAGCCTTTGTAACTAGCCGCGTGTGCTTGTTTACAATTCACGCAATACGGCTTATCCGTGTATTTTAGAGGACATTTTGAAAAATGGTGATTTTCCTTGCATTTAATACATCCAGGCTCCAAATGACAATAATTTTTTGTGTGTCCATACCTTTGACAGTTGGTGCACATTTGGGATATTATTAGTTTTGTGTTTTGGCTCAACTGATACGATAGCATAAAATAAATTATAAACCTTGAAAATGTTGCCAGCCTGGTCATTATTCACTAGTGATACAGAATAAAGGGGAGTGGGCTTTTTATCTATTTTTAATATTCTAGAAATCAGTTAGGGTGTAAGGAACCCCTCTGATTGTAACATTCAGTTGTTTATTTTTTTCCGTAGAAAAAGTATGAAATTTTATTTTTTCTACCTCGTAATATTTAGACATTCTCCTGTAATCTTCAATGGTTGTTAACATCATTTTTGTGTTGTTGCCGCCTAATTTAGTGGTAAAGGGTCATAAACATAATCCTTTTAAATCATTTAATAGGAGTTGATAATTATTTGCTTTGTGGTGAAAAATTGGGGGAATTTTTGGAGAATTATCAGCAATATTTTTTTCATTGTTAAAAGTCTGGTTTGAAGCAACCGGATTATTAGATGAAAGTGCATTCTCAGTTAGTATATGAAATCTGTTACTCACCGAAATCAGGGCAATTTCCTGGTAGTATTTACCCATCTTTTAATAGGCGATTGGTTTAGAGGGGAACTCTCATAATTTCGCTTCTTAGAATTTATATTTTCTTCATTCGAAAATTCTTTAGTAGCAGAAGTGGGTTGGTGTGGGTTAGATGCACCTGGCAGGTTAACTACATCCCCCGTTCTCATTAATAACAATGTTAATTAATAAAAACAAAATAAGATAAATACAAAAAAAGTCAAAAGAAATATACTAATTATTTCACTATTCGACACAGTACCACCGCACTAAATGAAAGTCAGAGGCCAACTGGTCTCTTACTTTTTAATAAGAGTTTATCATCTAAATGATTGTATTCATTATGTATTCCGTACTCTAATACGAAAATTGAAATTAAGTTTTATAATTGAATACTTTGTCTACTATTGATTTCCCATTATCATTCCCATCCTTCAATAATTAAGTTAAGATTAAAAACTCAATTTTAATACCCTAAATCGAATAATTTTCCAAAAATTTTTAGTTAAATGCTTACAAACCGAAAAAAACAGATTCACTTGCAAAAAAGTTGTGTGGTTTCATAGAACCACACAACTTTTTTTTTAAATAAATAAATTAATGTAGAAATATCACATTTCCTAGCATACGCTGAACTCAATGTCTAAGATGTAGTTGATGGCTCGAACAATTGGAAGACCTGAGGCGATGGGTATGCACCGCAGGAGGCGCCTTGCGGCCGACAGGGGGGAATGGAAGAAGTTAGCAGAGGCCATGGTTCTTCAAGGACTGTCAAGCCCGGAAATTAATGAATGAATTAAATTAGTCTTAATGATATATATTATTAATATATAATAATGAATTGGTCTTATCAGATATATATTATGTAACATATACCTTATTTAAGTAAAATTTACTTGTCAAGCTATAGCTATTATAGAGAAACAATAACGTGATCAAAGAGGAAGTAAGAATAAATGTACTAAGTAAGTAGTTACTTAATTGAAATTTCATCTGAACTCTTCTGTATAATTTTATAAACTCCGCTACTTCGTTGATCGTCTCGTTGGCATCAAAAAAACCTTGGAGAACAGTTTTGTCGGGAAATTGAATACGAATTACCGTAAACTTCTTTTCTGTTTCAGGCTTTTTCTCAACCGGGTCACTGGTCTTGATCAATCTCTCTTGTAGTTCTTTTCTAACGATGTAATTGTTCAATTATAGGTTCTTCAAAAATATAGGTGTTTTAACTAAGTTAACTAAGAAAGACTACCTCTTTTCGTCGACCAGTTTGAACATAGTTTTAATATCTTCAACATGCATGTCGTAGAAATTGTCCCTGCGTTCCTTCTGCCTTGCTGTTAGCTTTTTGCTCGGAAGCCTGCAGGCTACGGCGTTTCGTTCGCCAAGCTGTTAACAAAGTTATCCATTAGTATATGGATGCGATCATATTCCCTTACATTGCTTGTATTAATTAAAAAAATAGACTATACTTACAGTGTACTTTATATATCTTACTAATATTATAAATGTGAAAGTTTGTATGTTTGTCTCTCTTTCACGCATAAACTTCTGAACGGATTTGTATGAAACTTTACAGTAATATAGGTTATAGGTACATCAGAATAACACATAGGCTATAGCAAGCGCGGATTTAGGGGGGCACGTGCCCCCCCCCATACAGTTTTTTAGGTATTGTGGAGAATCCATTATAGTACATAATTAAAGGCAAATCACATGATAATAGTTGTTAAAATAACAGAAAGAACATGATTGAAACTATTGTTTTGATAACCTACTAATCTTACTGATATTATAAATGTGAAAGTTTGTATGTGTGTCTCTCTTTCACGCAAAAACTACTGAACTGATTTGGATGAAACTTTACAGTAATATAGGTGATACATCAGAATAATACATAGGCTACATCAAGGGTGGATTTACGGGGACACGTGTATCCTCCAAGACAATTTTTTAGGTATTGTGGAGAATCCATTATAGTACATAAGGTGGTTAGCGTAAAAAACTCCTAAACCCAAGATCGCGGGTTCGTAGCCCAGCAGGTGGCTCTAGGATTTTTTTAAGGGAGTAAAAAAATCCTTGGTTACGCCGTCCTTCGGAAGAGACGTTAAACGGGGGTCCTAAGCCTGTACGATGTCAGGTACTCGTTAAAAATCCCTATCCTAATTAAACCTGGATAGGCAAAATTTAGAGCTCCCACTGTAGCATCGTCCGATTAGCCGTATAAAGTGACGTTAAATGAACAAACAAACAAACATTATAGTACATAATTAAAGGCAAATCACATGATAATAGTGTTGAAATAACAGAAAGAACATGAGTGAAACTATTGTTTTGATAACCTACTAATCCTAATATTGGTATAAATGCGAAAGTTTGTATGTATGTTTGTTATTCATTCACGGAAAAACCACAGAACGGTTTTGGATGAAACTTTACAGAAATATAGGTTATACATAACAATAACATATAGGCTACAGTGAGGGCAGATTTAGGGGGAGGGCACGGGGGCAGACCAATTTCCACGCGAGCGAAGCCGCGGGCAAAGGCTAGTCTACTACATTTCGAACTGTTTGTGGAAACGTTCATATTAAAAGTCGCGGATATTTTTAAAAAGGTAAGGGAAGTGGGAAGAGCCGGTCGGATTCACAGCCCATACAGAGAAGATAGTGACGTCACTTGAAAGTACTTTAAATACCCCTAAAGACAAGCTGACAACCTATGAAATAAGTCCCCAGAATTGTATTTACGGTATGTGTTGATAATATATAAATTTAAAAAATGCGTTGCTACGAATTTGCGTTGAAGGGCAAGTAAAACTAAAATAATGAAACAGCGATTTTTTGTAATCGTAACTCAAATGTGGCGACGACATCATCTGAGTACTAGGCATCACACTGGAAGACAAATGAGCATTGATACCATGTCATCAATTCAAAAATGAATTGGATAGTTTATTTAACGGTAATGACTGTTGTAGAAAACGGTATGGCTACTTTTCTTTTCTTTTTATAATTAATAGCTTACATCAACTGTTCTTCAAAGTTTTTTTAGGTTTATATTTCTCCTATAAAATGTTCTGTTTCTAAAGAGATTGTCTATAGTTATCTGGATACTGAGGGCGTATGCTTCAGTCGCTAAATATGCATATTGCTGAGGTAGAATGAAGACTTGGAGTCTTTTTACTACAATAATATTCAAGTAGACAATTGCCATTCATCGATGTAATATATTAGTTCTAAAAACGAAACCAGATGTCAATACAATATACTTACACAATTTATTTCTCCAAACACGGACGAATTTCTCCTTGCGATTCCGGGATAAAATGTGATAAACTGTTCATCTCCGTTGGAGACCAGTGGAATTGAGACCACCCTAGTAGATGATTGAATTAATATGAACGGTAATATGTACTTCAAGAATATATTTAAATTTTTTTTGACAGAACCTGTGCATTGACGCAGTCCTATCTATGCCATGGTTAAATTCAAACTGCAAAGACTCCGAAGAGCCCAACAAACCTCCAATCCTTTTTGATAGAACAGCATTTTCTATGACTAGAAACCTGTATAATATATTTAAATAAATATCATGTAAAAGTAGATTAGTAGTATCTCCTATTTTTGGTGATTTCCAAATATTTTATTTTATATATAAGGTGGGATAATAACAAAGAGGCAGGCCTAGGATTCGTGGAGGGCTCGTATGACTTCATCGTGAGGGAAAAGAGGTAAGTGACTGGTTTCCATGAAGGCGCTGGTGGGGGATTGAGCCAGCTGGCATGGTTGGGGAAAGGCGCTTCCGAGATGAGAGGAACGAAGGAGCAAGGAAAAGAAGTTGGAATAATAAAAATGGGTCTTAAAAGATTTGAATTAATTTGAAAGAAAGATTTGTATCTTTTTTTTTCTTTGCTTTCAACACATAGAAAAATATACTGTATAACAATTATACAATAATGTTAATGCGGGTGATTTGAACAATCATACAATTGGAAAAAGGGGGTTTGGTTTGTATTCATATTTTGAGAAGATGTAGAAAGAGAATTACAGATAATTAATTATAGCCACGTTCTAGTTCTTATCATTACAATATTGCGGTATTGTTCATTGCAATATTAATAAATAACAGTATCGATGACTACCTGAATAAAAGGTTACCCGAAGTGAAACCAAGACGCCTGGGAGTCACCTTTGTCAGATCATCCCGTCCAATGTATTCAACGCCTTTACGAATTAAGAGAGGAGTAGAGGATGGTATTTTCAGGGTAACTCCGGCCACCAAGTTTTCCACTACCCTCCACAGTGTAACTGTTATCAGAAATACACCTGTACCTTCATTACCGAAACACAAAATACCATACATAGATAATCATTAAAAAGGCTATTACCATCTGGATGAAACTTCGCTGATATGTGTGAATCCTTTATTCGTAAAGTAATAGTAACCGACATATCCTCAGTCGGTCTGAAATCCTCCACCAATTTAAGGTGGCTGTCTTTTTGGAGATTCAAAGTTTTCAGACGGAATTCATTAGAAAGGAAATAATTTTCGTAGCTGCAAATAAAACTGTGTTATCGCTTGGTTTGATTATGATGTTACTTGTTGATGTTTGGTTATGTAGTAACTCTTACCTTAAGACGTATCTAGAAGCATCCAAACCGTGCTTGTCACATATGTAAAAAAGTACCTTAAAATATTATAGGGTTGTATATTACAATAAATTTCAAACTATCTAAACAATTTGTTCTAAACTGCATTTAATTAGGCATCTATACTTAAATTTGCAGGTAAGTAACTGTCTCTATATCTGACTACATCACCATAAACGTTGTCTCTTAACTCTGAGATATAACTTTTCTAATAAATTTTTTCCTAATCAGTAGAGAATGTTTTGGCCTAAAATCAATCTAAGAATATGATATGTATATCTTTTTATCGAACTATTCATAATTTTTCAATATATAAATAATTTAAATAAGAAATTGATGCCAGTTAACTCAAATTTTAAGATTCTTACGTCTTCAACACAATGATCTCCAGAGGGTATAAATATATCCTGCGTATTGTCCAGCATAGTAATATTAATTGGGTCCATTGTCATATTAGTTTTAAATTATAAGAACAAAAAAAAATCAAACGATCTACAACCTATAGCATAATAAAAATAATAATAAAGTAATTTAAGCTAATTTATGAAACCGAAATGCCAGGTGGTCGCTAGCTTTTGAAACAACTAATTCTACACTTTGGATTCAGCATTCCCATGTTGCAAATAAAAAAAGGTTGCAATTATTTGAAATGATAATTCGTATTTTATATGTTCTTTGTTGAAATACGTAATAAAATTTGCGATATTTTCGATAATGAAAAATAGAAAAGGTTTAGTTCGTATGGTTTACTCATCATATGGTTTTCACGCTGTGTGATTGTGTCACATAACCTCTCCTGACAAATACTAGGACTGAAGTATATTTATGGACTGACAAATCGACGGTCCCTACGTACAAAGTAACATGTCAAAAACTGAGGTTTACAGGAGAGCGCAACGACGAGTGATTTGAACTTTCAATACGCTCTCAGGTTTTGACATGTCGCTTTGTACGTAGGGGCCGTCGAAATGAATAAATTAGAGATATGAATAAAATAGAGCTTATCTTAAGGTATATCAATGATTGTTCCCCACCAACCAGTTCATTACCCAGTTGAGATGAATAAAATTATATCTCGGATGGGAGATATAATAAAGGCGATGAGCTCCTTCTCGAATTATTAAAATTACATTTTTAAACCGATAACGAAAACTATTTATGTTTACTGTAGGGATGCCACTAAAGTTAAGAGATTAAATAACGGCGATTACCTACCTCACCATATGTTCATGATCGATTGTGAATAACATATACACAAATATGTCTCAAATCATCATAACCGAATTTATATTATACGTGTATTCATTGAAGAGTGAAGTTTTAACTTTATTTTATATGTATATTTACTGCCATTAGTTTGCCCGGCGAGGTTATATTACGCTGAAGTACATAATATTAAACATATGAATTTAGCAAATATTTTGATTTGATGTACATGAGATGTTTCTCTTTGGAATTCGGTCAGCTCCCGCCTAAAGTCACGGTTATTCACATGTTATCAGATAACAATGTTTACAATTTTGTAAGGAACCATGGCTTACTGTAAAATTAACTTTTTCCCTTTTGTTATGAAATGAAAATGGATCATTTTATCAGTAATTTATATTATGTTTAAGCATTATTGTTTTGAAGTACAGAATTGTAGCATTACAAAATTCAATGAGTTCTCTCTCCCTTCTTAAAAAATAAGTAAGAACAACAAATATATTAATGGAGGTTTCGAAAAAAAGTGGAAGCATAAAAGCAATAGACAAAACAACTGTGCACAGGATTTGTTCCGGGCAGGTACTGCCATGGAAAGGTAGTCATATTTTATTATTATAATGTGATGCCTCTCTCTCATTATGTTTCTGTTTTTCAGGTTGTTCTCAATTTAGCTACAGCAGTGAAAGAGTTGATCGAAAACAGTCTTGATGCCGGAGCCACAGTCATTGATGTAAAATTAAAAGAGTATGGTAGTGAATTAATAGAAGTCGTGGATAATGGTGTGGGAGTTCATCCATCCAATTTTGAAGGACTCAGTAAGTTTATTTGTTTAATTTTTAGTTTCAATGCTTGGAATGGATTGTGGAAATTCACACAAACAGTTGTTATGTAGCAAATCAATTTTCTTTTAATTATTGTAGTATTTAAGCTTATATACATTAGAAACTGTTTGCACAACATATTTTTTTGTTAGCATTAATTATTGCTGAATAATAAAATTCCATAGTCTACAATCCTGTTTATTTTGACTATTTGGAATTTTAGAAAGCTTTTTATTTAATACTTGATCTATTTCTCTTCCATTTAAAAATTTTAGTTGATTTAGTATGTTGTTTTTTTTTTTCAGCACTCAAACATCACACTTCTAAACTAAGAGACTTCTCTGACTTGATTTCCGTTGAAACTTTTGGTTTCCGTGGTGAAGCTCTAAGTTCGTTGTGTGCATTAAGTGAGTTGTGTATAGTGACAAGACATGAGAGTGAAAATTGTGGCACTGCTTTGAGCTTCGACAGAAATGGGCACATAATTAATCTAAAGCAACATGCACGACAAGTAACCTTTTTTTATATAATGGTGTTTACTTATTAATTCGATTTTTTAGTTGGTTGATTGAAGCTATAGCTAGTTGTTTCTGTCTTGCTACCTTTAAAGTAATAATAGTTGTAAAATAGCACGAGTCTCCGATTATCTGGCGTAGAAATGTGCACGGACAATTAAATTTCATCTAATTTTTATTAGGTTGAAAGAAAAACCATAATATACAACAGTAATAAAGAATATATATTTACGAGAAAAAATATACAAGAGTGGTATGAAATGGCCAGGAGTTCCAGTCAATGATTACACAAAATAAGAATGTTTTATTTTATTGTTAGGAAGAAATAGTTGGGAAAACACCATGATAAGTGTATACTTATGTATTGTGTGCCGACGTTTCGACCTACAATGTATGCCATCTTTAGAGCTAAGAGAGAGAAACAAACAGAACAAAAATATAAAAAACGTTGCAGTAACAAGAATATAGTGACATGTAATGTAGAAACTTAAAATAGTGACTAGATATGATAAAATAGTGAATAGATATGGTAATTAAAGATAACAAATATTAAAATAGTTACAGAATATAATAAAATTAAATTAAAGTAGTGACAGATATAATAAAATTACAGATGATGAACAGAAATTAAAATAGTGACAGATATAATAATTAAAGAAAACAAATGTAAAATACAGAAAATAAATGTACAGAAAGGATAAAATGTAAACATAATATAAAGGGAAAGAAAAATGAGGAGGTAAACAAAAAGATACAAAATGAGAAGATTAAAATATAGAAAAAGGGGTGGAATATGAAGGATTTAGAAAAAAACTAGTTTAATTATAGATATAAATTGTATGATAATAGACTTCTAGAGGTCGCATAAGTAAAATGTAATAATACAAGAATAATAATACGAGAATATGTAGAAAGAAATGAATAGGTATCTTGTAGAATGACTGTTAGAAATATAAAAAATTTGAAAATATAAGTATGGGATGGAATATAGAAAAATTGATTGGGATGTAATATAAAAGTAGTTGATTGGATTGATAAATTAAAAATAATGCTTATAAATATGAACTCTAAAGTATGAAAAGAAAATAGAATATATAAGTAAGGGAAGTTAATATTCTAACTGTATACAGTTAGAATGCATTTGTATAAATATAAAATATGATGTGAATATAACATAAACATATAGAAAATAGGTATAGAAATTCAGTAGATGAATTTCATACAGATATACAGTAGATGAATTTTATTCAGTAGATGAATACATCTACTAAATTTCTGTACCTATTTTCTATATGTTTATGTAATATATTATATCATGTATTTATCCTTTCTGTACATTTATTTTCTATATTTTATATTCGTTTTCTTAAATTATTATATCTGTCACTATTTTAATTTCTGTTCATCATTTGTAATTTTATTATATCTGTCACTACTTTAATTTAATTTTATTATATTCTGTAACTATTTTAATATTCCTTATCTTTAATTATCATATCTATTCACTATTTTATCATATCTAGTCACTATTTTATCGTATCTAGTCACTATTTTAAGTTTCTACATTACATGTCACTATATTCTTGTTACTGCAACGTTTTTTATATTTTTGTTCTGTTTGTTTCTCTCTCATAGCCCAGAACATGGCCTACATTGTAGATCGAAACATCGGCAGACAATAAATAAGTATACACTTATTATGGTGTTTTCGTTTTATTTTATTGTATATATGTTTTGACCTAAGATGGCCATCTTCAGGGCTGAAAAAAGAAACAGAAAATTACAATATAAAATATTGCTATAACAAAGAAGAATAACAGTTAATATGAACAGAAATAATAATGGAAAGAAATATAGAGAGTAAGATGAATTATAAAATAACTGGTGAGAAATAATGAGAATGGAAAACTTAATAAATAAAAAAAAAAGATGTTGGTCAAATTACAAAAAGTGATGTACAAAGAGTTGTTTAAAAAAGTTGAAATAACAGAAAATTATGATTTTTATTTGTAATTAGTTATATGTTTTGGTTTTGAATGCATTGTAATTAATGGCAAAGCATGGAAGTCAAAGCAGAAGAATATTAACATTCAAAAATCTCTACGCTCCTCTATTCCCAGCTTACCAATTGCATTCAAATCCCAGAACAAACTCTCTAACCTCTATACACGTGTCAAAGATCCTATTCCTTTGTAACAACGCTCCTACGACGTATATCGCATCCCCTGTTCCACTCCTAATTGCAACTCCTCCTACATTGGAGAAACCAAAAACTTAAAGATCGCATCACCAAACATAAATATTCCATATTTCCTCCCATAACCATACTGCCTCCAAATCTTCTGATCATTAACTTTAAACTATCTACCAAAACATAGAAAAGGAAAAGGTCTATCCCTTGCCTACTCCCAAATATTCAATTTATTAAAACAACCCTAAAAAATTATTTTGACAACTCTCAATAATATTCTTTCATTTTTTTCTTTCTTTTTTTTTTACAATCGTTTTGGCAGTTTATTTCAATTCCTTATTATTATTTTTTCCAGCTTTATAGGCAAATACTTGGTTCTCTTTCAGTTTGTTATTCCAATATTAATAATCTTTAGTATTTATTTATTTCTTATAATATAAATATTTTTACTCTATGTCCTATAATTTTAATCTATTTGACAGCAACTCCTTTAGTATTTACTTTCTACTTTTCCTTCGTACTAGTTTCCACCCTTATTATAGCAACTTTAGAACTGCATGTACGCACTATTTATTTTTTCTCACAAGTTATTTCATAATTTATCTTATTCCTTTATACTTGTTTTCATTCTTATCATTTCTGTTTATATAAACTGTTATTCTTTCTTGGTAATGCAATATTTTGTATAGTTATTTTTTGGTTTCTTTTTCTCAGCCCTTAACAAAACGTTGGCTCAATAAGATCAGTCATTCTTATTTTGTGTAATCGTTGGTTGCACCCCTGACTGTTTTATACCACAACTATTTTCCACTTATATTAGTGTAGAATATTAGTTGGCCTTATTTATATGAGGAAGAAAATGGTCCAGGTTTAATCCTATCATAAGCTCTGAAGAAGACTTGCAATGTGGGTTGTGACATTGCTTTCAAAGAAATAGTTCTCTCCGTATTTTCTCTGGCCTCCACCCATTTTTTCAGACCATTTTCTTTCATATGAGTATATACCATTACTCACTCTTCGGAACTCTTGATCTGTAGCTGATATTTCCGATTCTGAGACATTGTTTTAGTAAGCAATATCTTATAAAATAAACAGATATTGTCAGCAAATGAGCATCGTTTTCACAGAACTTTAAAATATGATAAGTCAAAAAAAGATTCTTTTTGAAAGTCACCAAGTTTGAATTATCATTTCTGATATGATGAAGATACTCAGATAACTGAGGATATTTATAAACCCCTATAAATGAGGATCTATTATATCTCTATTCCTTTTTTATTTATTTCCGCATTGGCCTACTAAGGACCACGTCATTTCAACTATCTTTTTTTTAATATTCTTCCAGTACTTCCTCAGTTGCTGCTGGTGTTGCTCCCTTCTTTCTACTGTCTATTACTTTCCCGTCTTTATCTTTGGTTTTTCTTGAAGACCCACATGAGTATCTAGTTTCATCCTGAGACGGTTGCTAGAACATCCTTGTAATCTCCATCTCTTATAAATCTTCTACCTATTTGAACTAGGTAGGTATGGTCTTCTATATCTATTCCTTTATCACATTCTCTTATTCTTATAATTACATCTATGTGTTGATGCTTCATTAATTGTTAAGCAAATGATGCATGTTATTTATTCATTGTTTATAATAGGGTGTATAAAAAAAAATGATCGTTTTATCAAATTCCTGAGTTTAAAAGTCTGTAAATGCTATTTATTATTTACCAACACTTAATAATCCCTTTAGAACATTCTCTAAGCTTGTTTACTGACACTTGATTTTTCAAAGGAAGCCTCAGTTTAGTTATTTATTTCGAAGAAGAAACATGACAGTCTCCTACGAAATTCTCGTAATTTTAAGACATTACTGGAAAAAAAATTCACAGCCACTGAAGCAACTCCTGAAATTATTAAATATGAAAAGGAAGGTGTCCTTGACCAGCGCACTGCGCGGCATTGGTTTGAAAAATTTAGCAGTGGATATACGACTGTTAGGGCGTGATTAGATTGAATAAAATTTAATAGGAAGTAAATGGAAGTACAACGGGAATTTTAACGAAATCTCTGATATTAACAAAGCGTTTATTACTTTTAAGGACATATGAACATTTTTCTCTTTAACTAAGCAAGTACAAAGGTGATTAATGATCAAACTTAATAGTAGCAGCTATACAAGAAGGACTTACAAACTAAACATGCAAAATAGCGATCTAATGAACTAATATGATTAATTACTAATACTAAAAATTAACATTGAATAGGAGTGATAGTAAACATTAACAGAAATTGCTCCATGCTAGCATTATGGCCAAGATATAACAAAATAAACAGGAACGATATAATGAAGAATTTAAGTGATCACGGCCTGAAGGATTAATACGATTAATTAGCTTGAATCGTCCTTTGGGTATCATATAACCACAATGAGTTGTTGATCATCAGCAGCAGTATTAATCGGCGATTTGAGGCCTTATGATAATGAAATGGGACTTACGATTTATGTGTTCTCTATACACAATTATTCCCTCAGCTAGTGTCTCAGCAGAGCTCCTGGTGCGTGACAGGCTGCAAGACCTCCTGGATGCTGGACGTTCTCAATAAAGAATATCGGCTTGAAAGCGGCAAGCGGTCATAGCTGCGAAGGTCTAGTATAACAGTCCAGCTCGGCGTCCAAACAGCAAGTGCTGGGCCGCTCTAAGCATCACTCCCCCTCTCCTTCGATTTTGGCAGTAAAGTATATTTCCGATCTTAGGGGCAAGGATCAGTTTGTTCCTATAGGCGGGTAGTACAGGTCCGCGGCTAAACAACGACATTGAAAAGGAAGAAGGGCTCCGGGCAACCATTAATGGATGTTGATGAGGTTCTGAAGGATGCTGTTGGGTCAAATCTGTCCACGTTTATGGAGTGTGGTGTGTCGAAAGATATTGTTTGTCACCATCTTCTCTCCATGGGGAAGGTGAAAATGACCAGTAGACGATCATTTTCTTTTATATATCCTATTATTATTCTGATACTTTCATCAGTAGCCAACCCTCATGAAAATAGCATTAATTTTAAATTTTATTTAGGTTCTTTTTCATCAGCTGTTTTGACATGATTACATATATAACTTTAATTATAAATTTTCTCAATTTGTCATTTCAGTATTACCAAAGGTACTGGTTTTTGGCATTAATAGATTTTCATTTGACTTTCCGTGTCCTTTGTACTTAATTCTTATTTACTTGTTTTATTATTATTTATTTGTCTCAGTTTCCATTTACAAATCTTTCTAAATTATAACTTTTATTCTGAGAGTGGTATTCTATTTCTTCACCCCCTATTTCTTCAAGATTGCCTATGAGCATTTGCCTCATTCAGAGTGGCTTGCATTGGTTTGTATTTAATTAAAATAATTTTTGTTTTAATTAGAATTTATTTGTTTAAGGTTGGTACAACTGTAACTTTAACTAATCTGTTTAGTGCTTTACCGGTAAGACAGAAAGAATTCCATAAAAATTTGAAAAGAGAATTTAACAAAATGACACAACTTTTATCAGCTTATTGCTTGGTATCTACAGGTGTAAAGTATGTAATTAGACTGTTTTATTTAAACATATTTTTCATAAAGAATTTGTATCATACTTATTGTTATTATATTATTTTTAGAATAAGCTGTGTGAATCAAACAAAAAGCTCAAGGACTACGTTCCTCTCAACACAAGGATGTAAGACAGTAAAAGAAAATATATCTTGTCTTTTTGGAGCAAAGCAGGTAGTTAGAAGTTTATTAATAATTCTTTATATATATATATTTTTAATATTTTTATATTAAATTTTATATTATATGTTTATATATATATATATATATATATATATATATATATATATAAACACACACACACACATATATAAAAGATGTACACTGAACATCTTAGGAGAATTCACGGTCCCAAAATAACACCAGAAGGATGCAAGCCACAATCCAATAGAGAAATTAACTTAACAGTGAAATCACTAACTTGGAAATAGAAATGAGGGTAAGAAGACTCAGGTTTATGGACACATACAGAGAATGGCCGAGGAGAGATTATACAAGAAAATTTTCAGTAAAATTATGGAGTACAAATTCAACCACGGATACATATTACAAATCAAACAGAAAATATAGAGACTCAGGATCACAGAATTCATGTGAAAATGGGATAGAATACCAGAAATTCCTGAAAAATGTGGTAAATGCGGCAGACAGTAAAAAATTTCTGCCAAAAAAAATGGAAGAAAGGAGAAATAATTTCAGTGAAAACCTTAAGGCAATGATGGGCCAAGAAGAAAAGACTGATAAAGAAATCTGCATCATGGCCACATAGTCCTTAAGGGCTGTTTCGCTTCAAATAAAATATGTGTGTGTGTTTGTGTGTGTGTGTGTGTGTTTATATTTATTTTTTTTTAATGTAAATGTACCACCATAATTTTCCAAAGTATCTGGTTTAATTGCATGTTGCCATTAAAAATACATCATTTTAAAAACATAAATAATCTGAACTCTAGAAATGTGGTAATTACTGAATATTGTGTTTTTTTCAGTTGTCAAGTTTATTAGAAATCAAACAGACACTACCAGCTGATGAGGTACTTGCAGAACTTCAAGCTTCTGAAGAAGATTTTAATACGTTTACCCTTGAAGGATATATATCTTCATGTGCTCACGGTTCTGGTAGAGGATCGAATGATAGACAGTTTTATTTTATCAATTCTCGACCATGTGAGCCTCAGAAAGTAATAGAATCTAAAATGTTTTTGTATTGTTATTTATAAACATTTAAAATTCTTTTTTACATTTTATATTTATATTATTTTTAGCCCTGCATTTATGCTTAACATTAACTGAGACGACTGTAGCTTATTATTGTTAGACTCGCTTAGCTTCCTAGAAAGTTATCTATCGCAACCATCCACTTATTATTATTAGAATCCAATATCATCTTATAACCCCCGTAGAACAGGGTAATTCCATATATTTTATAATGATCCTTGGTCACATGGGCATTTAGGGTAATGAGCTTGCAGATCAAGCAGCCCGAGAGGCACATAAACTACTAGGCACCATGGTTCTAACTCTATCAGAACTTAGTAGACCTCTTAAAATGGAAACTTCAGAGATGACTTCAGACAAGCTATGTGGGAAGAATGCCATTCTTCTTCTTCTTCTTCTAGAGGCACGACAGACGCCTAAAGCGGTCCTTGGCCAGCTCAACCATTTTGCCTCAGGGTTGTCTATCTGCAGCTTGGCTATATTTATTCCTCCTTGTCTAATGTCTCTCAATACATTGTCCCTTCACCGAGATCTAGGTCTCCTCCTAGGCCTGGTCCCGACTGGATTATTTTTGTACACCTTCGAAGGACACCTCCCATCCTCTAATCTAATAACGTATCCGAGCCATTTTACTCTCTGCACTTTGACAAAATTAGAAATGCTGAGATCCTGGTATTCCTTATACAACTCCATATTCCGACGCAGTCGCCAGGATCCATTTTCTTTGATAGACCCTATTATTCGTCTCAGGATCTTTCTTTCGAAGTGGTCAACCTCATGTGCTTCGGACTTGTTGAGAGCCATTCTAGTTAATTTAAAAGTATTAAACAGTAAGGGCATGGTCTACATCCTACCGCAGCAGCCATACAGAGGAGGTTGCCCTGGCCAGGTTGAGATTAGGCCACACTTGGCTTGCTCATTAATATATCATTAAAAAACAGCCACTTCCTATCAACAGTGGGTAATAAAATAGCACTAGCCCTGAATTTATCATAGGTATTTGGTGACAACGAAGCTACAATCCCATTGGCCATTCAATTTTTGAAAGCACTTTGCCTGCTGCCTCAATTATAGCTCAAACGGTATCTAAATTTTTTCTATCATCCAGTTTGAGTGTGGGTTTGTGAGTGATTTTGTGTGTGTATTACTGATGAATAATTTATACAAACATTGTATAAAGCGAACCATAGGCTTTGATGACCTAAGGGTTTTATGACTTTAAACACCAACAAACAACAACTTTTTATATAGTCAATATTGTCAGATTTTTCAAAACACTTCATAACTGTCATTAATTGTGAAAAATTAAAAATGATTCAAATTGAATAGATGTAAGTTCATTAATTCATATAATTATTTTTTGTTAGGTAATGAAGCAAGTAAACGAAGTTTATCATCAGTTCAATAATCATCAATATCCTTTTGTGTTTCTTAATATAAGTGTCTCAAAGGGTTCAGTCGATATAAACGTGACTCCAGACAAGAGGAAGATTTTCCTCACTGAAGAGAAAGTACTTCTAGCCTTGGTTAAGGTAACTTATATAGCCTATATATCAGTTTCTGCCTCAGGTTATTTGTTTTTTATAATCATTAACTTCAGCTAAGCTACAAGGTAACATGTTTGCAGTTGTCACAAACTTTTTTAATAATTTTTTAAAAATCATATTTGAGGCATTTCGGATAAAAAGTGGATAACTCCAAAATTTCAAAAATTAACTTTTTTCGCTCATTTAGTCATGCAATTTCATGCTCCCAAAACTTCATGTTCAGAACTGGACTAAAACCACGAGAATTAAGGCAGAAAAGTGTCCAAATTGCTTGACTAAATTAGCGAAAAATGTGAAAGTTTTTTGAAATTTCAGAGCTATCCACTTTTAATCCAAAAAGTATCATACTTTTTTTATTAAGTTATGCTTAAAAATAAAAAATATAATAATCTCATTATTAATTAACATTAACATTTTGATTAGTTGTGATGACTATTAGATTTCGTAAACTTGTGTTAATGTTATGCATATATATATATTATTATTTTTATCACAGATTTCTCTGGCGCCGAATTCACATCCTGGAATTCAAAATTCAAGGGAAGTGTAAATGTTTTACTGATTTAAGAATTTTCTAACAATTCTGCAGGTGTCCAGCAGAACTGCCTTTTGTGCCAATTAAAATTTTTCTAAATGGAGGCCAAGGTCTTCTGTATTCTCCCTTGTGCTTTTCAATATCAGACCATTTGAGAAAATGACTATTGGAGTTATGAGCACTTTCTCCAAATGATAAAGTGATTTTAACTCAATAGACAGTTCTTGGTATTTCCTTATTTTTTCGGCTCTAGTGTTAATACGTTTGAATCACATGGGACTGCTATTTATATGATTCTACCAATTTTATTCGCTTTATGGATCAACAAAATATCTGGACGGTTATGTATTACCCTGTGGTCCGTGATTATTGGCTCATCCCAGTAAATTTTTATTTTATTATTTTCTAAAAGTTTTTCCGGCTGATATCAATAGTAAGGAACCTCATCTCCGCCCAACAATCCTAATAGCCTGAATATACTTTGGTGATATATTTTAGCCACATTGTTATGCCTGATCATGTAGTCCTTCCCAGCCAGTGCTTCGCAGCCATTTGCCAAATGCTGTATGGACTCATGAGTTTTTGAACTGAGGCGACATTTATCCGGTATCAGGTTCTCCTTAAGAATGTGCTTTCTGTAGGCTCTATTAGCGATTACCTGATCCTATATGGCTACGGTAAACCCTTCAGTCTCTCCGAACAGTTGCCCTATCTTTAACCATTCAACTGAGAGTTCACTGTCAGGATTGCACCCTGACAGGGTGGCACCTCTCGCTCCGCCAGTCCCTGAAGGAGGCTATCGAATGTTCCAGCCTGATGCAATCTCAGTATCAGGCTTGTCCGAGGAAATAATTATGTTAAATGACTCCATATTATGGGGATAGCATTTTATACCTTCTGTCATGTTTGCCTGCAGGCGTCCCTAACAAGAGAACAAGACCCTGATCAGGAAGCCGCCCACTATGGGATCAGTCAGGCCTGGGTTTTGTGCTAGTTTGGATATTTTATTTCCCGGATGCCCTCCATATCTGGTGAGCATTACCCTATACGCCACCTGGGGAATGGGCCAATAACTTCACAAGGATTATTATTATTATTATACTTTAAGTGGTTACCATTAATTTTGGAAAAAAAAAACCTGTTACTTGAGTTTGATCTCAGCCACATTTATATTTAGAAAATAATTATATAGAGTCCAATACTTTTCATTGATTGTAGGAATGAAGGTTTTTTTTTTGGTTTTATACATTTTAAATTTATTTATAATCTAAAAATTAGAACTGAATTTGTTTTCAGGCATCAATTTTACACATTTTTGAAAAGATTCCATCAACGTTTTCATACAACAATGTTTCTATTTGTCGAAGTGAACCAATAAAAAAAATTGAGAATAGTAGACCAAACTTTAATAAATTTGATTCCTGGAGGCACAAAAGTGATGGAAAAAGGAAAGGTGATGGCCTAGATGAGAGAGAACCCAAAAAACGTATCTATTGCTTATTATTAGTATTTCAGAAATTGTTAGACTATTTTCAATTTCTCATGTTTTCTAACTCATTAATTTTTTATAGAAAATAAAACTGAAGTGAAAAATACAAGTCTGATTGAACGTTTTTGTATACCAGAAAAAAAAGAAAAATTGGATGATTGTGATAATGAAACGAAAGAAAATTATTGCATAGAAAAATGTATCAATATTTTTCAAAATGAGAATATTGGTATAGAAAAGCAATCAGATATAATTCCAAATAATATTATTGATCCTACAGAGAAAAACTCAAAAAATGATCAAAATAGAAGTGTTGATGAAAATGCTAAAGAAATAACTCTCAGTAATAAAGATGAACAGTGTTATGAAGTTCGTGATGAAATATCTGTTAATGTAAATACGTCAGTTGTAAAAGGAGATAGTGATATTAAAGGAAATAACACAACTATGGAAATAAGCTTTTCTGAAAGATCTGAAATTTCTGTGGAGGAGTCTGTTGAGATTAAATCATCTTCGAATTCAGAGGAAATGGAAGAAGAAGAAGAAGAGAAAGTACAGAACTCTCGTTATTCTGGAACTGATGAGAAGCCTATTGCTGATTTAATTCCAGTTGAATTTGATGAGTTTGAGGAACATGGTGTGAAAAGCGTTTTGTCACCTCATGATTTTGATTCTATAAAAACTTCATTTTATGAAAGATTAAATAAATCACATGATGAGGAGGCAGCTCCTACAGTACGCTTCCACGCTGTCATAGAACCTTCTAAAAATCAACAAGCTGAGAAGGAATTGAGTAAAGAGATTTCAAAAGATATGTTTCGAAAGGTATGCTATGCATTTAGCAATATTATTATTTGTTTACAGCTTTGAAAAGTTCATTTATTTTTTCCTCTAAAAGTATCTTTTTCTCAACATTCTTATAAATCAGTTCATATATTAGTTGGTATAGGGCTGTTTGTTAATGTAATAGTCGATTATAGGGCAAAAGTAAATAAGTTGAAGGGCTTGGAATAAGAATTTGACAAAACAATTTCACTGTTAGTGATTATTGAACTTGAAATGCTATACTGGTTTCTCTATTTGGCCTGTTATTGTTTTAGGCATTAGGTGCATTCCATAATCTCGATGTACCCAAAATAACTTAATAAAGAGCTATATAGACAAAAAAATGTTTTGTACATAATGCTCATTGACTTCAAAATTGGCTTATCACATTCTTACTCTTCAATTTTTAAAAAATGAGAAAAAACAAAATTTCACTATTCAGCCCTTTTTTAGAAAAAATGTATCTCTAGATTTGCTAAAGATAAATAGCTTGTAATTATCAGATATAGCAATATTTTCATTCTTCTTCTTAAGGTGCCTTATTCAATCAATCAATGATGGCAATTACTTCGGCAAATTCGTCACTACCTTTTGCTATTCTGATCAGTTCCTCATTGTTCAAACCCGTCCAATGTCTTATGTTTTTGATCCAAGAGAGCTTTTTTCTTCCAATTCCCGGTTTTCCTTCTATTTTACCTAGTATGATCATTTGCGGCAGAAAATACTTTTGATTCCTTAGTAAATGTCCTAGGTAAGATGTTTTGCAAACCTTTTTGGTATGGAGTAATTCTCTTTTGTGGTTTAAATGATCGCGAACCTATCTATTTGTTACATGGTCGGTCCAGGGAATTAATATCCTTCTATCAGTGATACTAGTATCCTTCTGTAATTCCACATCTCGAAAGCCTCTAATTTATTCATGGCAGGGACTGTGAGTGTCCATGATTCTACTCCATATAGCAGTACTGACCAAACATATCATTTAAATAGCCGAATCCTAAGTCCCAAGTTGATATATGGGTCATATAGCAGTCCTTTAATTAAAACATAATAATATATATTGTCGCAAGCTAATCTGGAAAATTTTATTTTTCAAAGTATGTAGTTTTATTAACTTACCAGAAGCATATTTGGAAATTAAAATCTTACAAACCCAAGTCTAGAGCTCAGAGAACTGAAGCTGTTTTTGGGGTTGTAAACTAAGTACATCTCATGAAATTCACTTATTTTCCCATACATTAGTTTAAATGGTGTTAGCAATATTTATAAATACTGGTTTGGGATACTCATGGTTTTCCTCCATGCCTTATAAATCTATTCTAAGCTGATCTGGTAATCTGGAGAAATAATTTTTGTTCTACCAGATCCAACATCTTTACTCCAAAGATGTTCAATTTTAATTAGGTAATAGTAAATTTTTAGTTTTTGGCTTCAAAATTGAATTTCTTGATCACTGAGCTGGTTGTTTCGAATTGTTTTTTTATTCTTATACATTATTAAAAAAAAAAAATACTAATACTGTTTTGATATAAAGAGACCTTACTTTGTCTCTAATGGATCAGTTCATTTCTGGAAATGTTGGTTAATGCAAGGCCAAGAAAGTTAATTTTTTAATTAAATTGAATTTTAAATAATCATTGAATTTATTTATAGATGAAAATAATTGGTCAATTCAATTTGGGATTTATTATTGCTAAACTTGATTCCGATTTGTTTATTATTGACCAACATGCCACTGATGAAAAATACAATTTTGAAACATTACAACAAACAACAGTTTTATCCAATCAAAAACTGGTTTCGTGAGTTATTTTGAGAATACATTACTGAAGTACTGTCAAAAGTTGATTGATTGTTTTTAACATATGTATTTTCAGTCCACAGGTTCTTGAACTAACAGCTGCAAATGAATGTGTTGTTATGGAGAACATGGATATTTTTAATAAAAATGGGTTTGAATTCCATGTTGATGAAACAGGTAAATACCAGAAAATATTTCAATAATAGCCATGTTAAAATTGTCAATGCCATTTTAAATATTTATAAATACTCTCATTGCAGCTGCCCCAACTAAAAGAATCAGTCTCACTGCAATTCCGATGAGCAAGAATTGGGTATTTGGTAAAGATGACATTGATGAATTGATATTCATGCTTCAGGTAAGTCAATAAATTTACTGTTTTCAAAGGGTACATTATTCAAACAATAGTTGAATTAAAACTAGTATATTATCACTATTTTTGTCCTTAACATTTAAGCAAAGGATATAGAGAATCAGAGCACCATCAAAATACAATACAATACAGCACTAAAATAACACAGGCCAACGATGAAAAAACTTTTGTACTGAAAATAGTTTTTAGGGTGCTGAATCCAAATATGACATTAAAAAAGCTGTATCACCCACAATTTCTTTACAGTTTATAGTTAAATTTATTAAATTTAGCAATTTTTAAAGAATTTAACAGCTTTAATATTTAAAATAAATAATTGAAAAACTAGGTTTATTGGTGTGGATGAAGTTGGTAGCACTGCTGAAACACATTTGCTGGCCAAAAAAGGTTGATGTTTTGTTTATTGTCAACCTAACCTCACTTTCCCATTTCCTGTACGCATCTATTCCTGTTGGTTATTCTGTACATATGAAAGAAAACTATGAAAACCTAGAAACTGTGTAAATCGAATAGGCTATTCTGATCATGTTTGGATTAGAAAAATGATGTTTGATGTTAACTTTGAATCCACAATGCTCTTAAATGAGAAAGAAGCATGGGAATCATTCAAGCAAGTCGTTACAAAGTTCTTGGGAAATGAAAAAGACCCAGAGTATGTTTCTATTGTAGCTAACATGTTACAGAAGTTTAAAAAGTTAGGATGTTTGATGAGCCTGAAAGGTCACTTTTTGAACAGCCACCTTGATTACTTTCCAGACAATTCGGAAGATATTAGTGAGGAGCAAGGTGAGCATTTTTACCAGGATGTTAAAGTGATGGAACACCAACATGATGGGGGACTACTGTTGGTCACTTCACCGAGAAGTATAACAAGCGACTCATTGTAGAAAAAGCTACACAAGAAGCTTCAAAGAAAAAATAGAAAGAAAATATAGACCAATTCCAGTTGACAAGTGAAACCTGTATTAGCGCATTATATCACTGTTTTAAGTAGCCACTGTAAATACAAACCATGCTTATGATGTAACATAGTGTTTCTTTACTTCCCCCATATACCGTAAAGGGGTTTATACTATACAGGGTGTTTCAGGGTTAAATGGCCAAACTGAAAAATTGAACTAAGGACCTCAAATCAAGAAAAAAATTTCCTACGAAGGTATGTCCGCAAACGCTTTGTTTAGGAGATATTCAAATCTAAAGATTTCATTGTTACGAATTATTTAGGCATAGAATAAAACTTATTTTATTTGTTCCAACTACTTTATTTATTAAATGTAAACCATTAACATTCATATTAAATGTTCAAAGTGATTTCCTGGAGCATTCAGCCAGGCTCGGCATCTTTCTTCAACAGCAGCAGTAGCAGAACGGCACAGGATATGTGTTGTTGTTTCAGAAGACTCAATTATCCTTCTTTGTAAAGAATTAAGGTCATTCACTGGCCTTGCCTAGACTTTTTGTTTAATTTCAACCCAAACAAAAAAATCCAGTGGTGTCAGATCTGGAGAGCGAGCAGGCCAAGCCACTCGTCCTGCACAGCCAATCCGTTGATTAGGATAATTAGCATTTAGCCATTGTCGTATAACTCTTCTGTAATGTGCAGGACAACCATCTAATTGAAACCACATGTTCCTTCTCAGTTGTAGTGGAATAACTTCAACTAATTACATGCTCCTTCTCAGTTGTAGTGGAATAACTTCAACTAATTCGTGGTAATCATTATTAAGAAATTCCAAAAATGTGTCCGAATTGAGTTGAGGTGGTAATAAATGGGGGTCTATTAAAATATTGTATATTATCCCGAACCTCACATTGCACTGAAACTCGTGCTGAAAATGATGCTGACGAATTGCATGGGGATTTTCATGCAACCAGAGATGATTATTTTTCTGACTGAAGATACCTCCTCTTGTGAAGGTAGCTTCATCTGTCCATAAAATTTCTTCTGAAAAGTGTGGATTGTGATCAGCTTGATTTAAATACCAATCTGAAAAATTTCTTCTTTGCCGTAATAAATCTTGCGGTAATAAATTTTGTATCCATTGATAATGATATGGGTGACGTCCATCTGCAATGAGAGTTCTCCATACTGTAGTTGGCGTAACATTTAATTCTGCTCCAGCGCTTCGTACACTGGCAGATGGATTATCATCAAAATATTGTACTATGGTCGCACTCCTTTCTTCATTTGGTAAAGGGGCTAAAATACCATCAGCATGAACATTGAACACTGAAAATGTACCAGTTTCTCTAAGACGTTGAAACATAGACTTAAAGGTAGACTTACTAGGTAATCTTCTATTTGGAAATCGCATGGAATATTCACAACGGGCAGCATTGACATTACCATTGCAAAAACCGTACACAAAAACCATATCGACATATTCAGCATTAGTATAAATGGAAGGCATAATGAGTACTCTGCGAAAGCCTCAAACAAACTGACAAATGTTATCGATAGTTCTATTCTTATTATTATTTGTTATTGATGTTCTATTCCAAACAGTATTAATCCTGAAGTCCTTAGTTTATGTACAGTTAGGGAGACAAGGTCATATTAGCATTCTATCTAAATTTATCTCCTAAACAAAGCGTTTGGAAACATACCTTCGTACGAAATATTTTTTTCTCGTTTTAAGGTCCTTAGTTCATATTTTCAGTTTGGTCACTGCTGCTGTTGAAGAAAAATGCCGAGCCTGTCTGAATGCTCAAGGACATCACTTTGAACATTTGATATGAATGTTAATAGTTTACATTTAATAAATAAATAGTTGGAACAAATTAAATAAGTTTTATTTATTTACTCGTCTTTAATTCGTAAGAATGAAATCTTTAGATATGAATATCTCCTAAACAAAGCGTTTGCGGACATACCTTCATAGGAAATTTTTTTCTTGTTTTGGGTCCTTAGTGAAACACCCTGTATAATACAAAGCATATTGCTGGAAAACTATGGGTGATACAAAAAAAAACTAAGGCCAGATTTAGATTCAGCACATAAAAATCTATAAAGATCAACTGTTAAATTTTTTTTGTTGGCCTGTGCAATTGAAAAAAAAATATTCCCAACATTATACTATTAGTTGCTCAGTGTATCTAATAAAATAACACCTTTACCACTAAAACTCATGGAGGGTCTTGGGCTCTATACTGTGGTTGTGCTGGAAGGTGATTTGTCTGATCACGCAAGCTTTTTCTCCAATTAAGGGTACCCACATTATAGAAAATATCACCGAAGGTTCCTCAAATCCAACTGGGCCCAACCGCTACTATTAGCAGATTAAATAACTTACCTGCCATAGTCAGATTTGAATTTGGGACCTTCGGCATAGCAACCCAGCGCTCTACCCATTGAGTTCCCCCGTTTCCCCAGTTTATCTTATTAATGTGTACAAACTTGCATGACAGGTTATTTTTAACTTTAACCTAACATTTTTAGTTTTTTTTCTTTTTTTTTCTTAGGATGTATAGTAAAACAAAAAAAACCTTTAGTCCAAAATTATTTGTTACATCTATTTTCTATATGAACGTTGACCTAAATGGTCATTTTCAATATATAGGTTTCATGATCGACAGTATGAAAACTCTGTCTTTTTCTGTAGATTAATCGGTTGCATATTTAAAAATTAGCTGGGTGTGTTGTGTCCCATAGTCAGTTGCTATACTAAATCTTTTTTTTTCTCTCTAGCTCATTTTAGTTTGGAAACAGAATCTTTATTAATTTAGTAGTTTTTTAACTATTTTTATTTATTATTCTTGGTTTGCTATTTGTTATCAATTTTGTTATTGACTATTTAAAATGAACAGATTAAATGGACAATTTAATTACAAACAAACAAAATTAACAAGGAAATAACGCTAAAAAACAGTATGGAAAACAATTTAATTACTTACACAGAAATAACTCAAATGAGACAAGTGATATGAAGAGGTTATCGGAAATAAGATATCATGACATGATAAGGAAGAACCAGCTTATAAACAAGTCCCATTTCCTCTTATACAGGCGACATCACTGATAAGGGAAGAAAATATAGAAAACTTGTAATCTTTTGACGCTTGTGTATGTTTTCTATTTGCTGTCTTTTTTTTTTTTTTCATAAAACATGTTGAAAATGTGAGATCTTACGAAAAAAGCGGTATCATTCTTCAAAGAAATAGGAAGATTTCCTCGGAAAAAGTGTTCTGAAGTTTGTCACACCGTGGAATTATATTTTAAAACAATGTCTTGCATTGTGCCATTTGATAATTTTCAGAAGTGCGGTTTAAGAATAGACCCTGTCTTAATTCGACAGGTTTATCATTTGTTAATGCTGTAGGATTATTAGATTAAGAAGTATGGAAACGAAAAGTTAAATTTTGTTTGATGAACTAAACATGTCATAAAAGGCGTTCAAAGAGTGGAAAATGTGTTTAGGGTACACTTCCTATTGAAATGAAACATAACGAAGATGGAACAAATGGAGGTAATATGATCGATTTATGTTTCGAGAAAAGAACAAAGGAAAAGACCTTTTGAGGGAGATATTAGATACTATAGCTATGAACACTATTATAAATAAAATATTGTTATAATCTAAAATTAAATGGTATTTAAATACATTTACATTTGTTATATCTTCATGATATATTTTCGTACGTTAAAACAGAACAGAGGAGCTACTGTCGGAATGTAAGGTTAAACAATCTAATAAGTGGCGCCCATAGAAGAGGAAGTATTATAATAATGAGGAAACTTTTTGTATGTCATAGCTGTTATCACACTGACTATAAAAATGAGGTTTTCGATTATTAGTGAGAGGGGAGGTAGGTGAGGAACATGCATTTTGTTGTAATAGCTTGACAAGAACATTGTCGGATTAAAAAATGACTTAGCTTACGTTTGGTAAGATGATCATTTATTTATGTTTTTAAAGATAGTTGTTTTATTCACTCTTATTCACTCTACCTTTTTTTTTTTTTTAAAAAAAGGAAAACCAGAAAAAATTGTTGTTGAAATAGAAACTAATTGGAATGAAAGACTCTGCTAATTTCAGGAAATTGATTAAGAGAAAGGAGAAAGAGCGATATATTCCGTTTTGGGCTTCCAGGGAGCGTAACAGAACGAAACGAGAGCGGGCATAAATCAGGACTGTTTGGGACAATTAGTCCTTCATGAACGACCAGGAGTTCTCGTAAATTTGAAAAAAGGCCGCCCAAGTATAGTTGTCTCCGTGTCACGGTTTTTTTTCATCGCGCCTCTTCTATTTTTTTTTAATTGCTTTTCATCAGCTGTGATTTTTTAATATAATATAATAGTTAAAAATGTTAATGATTTAATATATAGTATCTGAACTAATGGAAAATGACATCTAATTAGTCCGTTGTTTTGATTAGCAGATTTTAAAAAAGAAGCCAAAAATTCCAATGCCAAAAATTCTATTGGATAAGCTCAAGATTTACACCGAAAGGTTCTATCCGGACTACTGGTGTGGATTCCGACCTAACCGAGGGTCTATGGACCAGAACTTTGTTGTAAAGTATATACTAGAGAAATGCTATGAGAGCAATACAGACTTCCACTTGATTTTTGTGGACTGTAAGCAGGCTTTTGATCGAGCTTATAGATCTCAGATTTTACGGGCCCTTTGGCTTTGCCTTTCTATATTAATTAATTAAATTTCCAAAAAATTTAAAATAGACAAGACGCAAGCGAGTCTTGTTTGGTAACCTTACAAACCGCAAAATTAAGTTTAGCACTAGGGTGAAGATTAGGAAACCTTTGTCAGCCATACTCTTAAATAATCATATGGAAGAATTATTCCGAGTAGGAACTTATCAAACCGCTCTTAGCAAATCGATGGTTTTGCGGATGGCATTGTTCTTGCGAAAGCATATTAAAATAGTTACTATGTAGTAGAACTGGGTAAGGAAAGCATGAAAGTTGGTCTAGTTGCCAACGAAAGAAAAACCAAACGTATGGTATTACGTACGTGATATTAAGATAAATGATAATACGAAACATGATTTAGCGTTGGGTAACTAAAGGTCTGAAGCTGTCGATTCATCTACCTTGGAGTGGAACCGAAGTGCGAAAATAAGGAGAGTAGTGAAATCAGAAGTAGAATCATGGTAGGAAATAGAGCTTATCACAGCCTTCAAAATAAAATCAAGCCATCTGACTAAAACAAAAACAGAAATTTACAAATCTCTAATAAGGCTATTGGTGTGCTCTGCACCATAGCACACCAATAGCCTTATTAACCTTATGAACCTGGACTGCTGGATGCTGAAAGTCGCTGAGCAGTGAGTCCTAAGGGTGTTCGAGAGGAAAATATTACGGTGTATTTTCCGTACTGTATATTCTCAAGGGGCCTGGAAGAATAGGTAGCCAGAAAACCTCAAAGGGCATGAGGATGTAGTTAGGTTTGGAATTCAAGGAGATTAAGTTGGTTCGGGCGTATTAAAAGGTTGCCAGAGGAACAAATGACTAGGATATTAATGAAGGAGAATTTCCCAGGGAACAGAAAATATATAATCAATTGAATTACCTACATTTTATTTTTATTAATTGTTATTTTTATGGTAATTATTTTTAAATATGTTTGTTTTGAAGAGAAAAGATTTGCCCTGGTCGGGATTGGAAACCGGGTCGTCTGTGTCTCCGTCGCAGTGCTCTACTGAGCTACCTGGGGTCGTATCCAGGTCAGACATATCCGTTATCTTCACCATAAAAATAACAAGTAATAAAATTAAATTGTAATTAATATTTTGACTTATGTCAACAAGATCCTAATTAAAGTAATGTTCATTGAACATTCTTCCCCGTGTATACACCGCAAAAATTGCGAGAACACTGGGATATATGATCGGCGAAGAGAACGGATTTGTCTGACTTGGATACGAGCCCTGGTAGCTCAGTGGCTTAGAGCACTGTGACGGTGACGCAGACGACCCGGGTTCGAATCCCGACCAGGGAAAATCTTTTCTCTTCAAAACAAAAATATTTAGAAATTAATTTTATTCAGGAAAAATTTAATTTCAATTACAAAAATAGTTACTTTCCAATTAGAGTAATTTTGAGGATTTGGTAGTATTCCAGTATTATGATTGGTCATTGTGATAGTGCTGTACCATCCATTCAATGAAATTACATAAATGGTACAAATATATCAGATTTTCCTTCTCATCCGTTTAGTGAAGGAAAATGCGACACTAGCTCACTGTAAGGACAATACAACTAAGACAACTGTCCTTGTATAAACTAGTCATTATTATATCATCTCTGTCAACTAGAACTCGAACAAACTCAAGCTATAATTATGTTACTGTAAATATACACCCGAAACTTCTGCAGACTGTAGCAGCTACGGCCATTTTATAGGGGGAATTGTATTTGTATTCTCATGCCAGAATTCATTGAATAGCTTCATGAAACATCATTCATTACTTCAACATTCTTTTCTTCTGAAATGATTTAATTAATTATTTTTTGCAAATAAAGTAAATAAATAATTAGTTTTTACAAATAAAATAAAATAATTTCAGTAGTGTCTACATTGTAAATATAGTAGGAAGTAAAATTGGAGGAGGAATTTAATTGACGAGAGGCTGATAACCGATTTTTGAGGACAAAGTTCAATAATCAAAAATTTTGGATCGGACATCAGTCGTGTCCAATAAATACGCCAACTGATCCAATATAGCGGCTATGATACGGTGTGTAGCCTCGCACACTAACTCACGTGTATTTTCCAGAATGCTAAATGTTGATGAGGGAACATCACTGGGAGGATGTGTAAACGAAAAAACAAGTAATGACGAGAAAACTAAAAGGTAACTTTCAGGGGTTCTTTGAATGGTGGAAATGAAGATGGGACAAGTGGCTAGCGGTGAATAAAGAGTACTTTAAATGAGACAAAATTAATATAGATGGAATTTAGTTAAATGAATTTTTTATGCCCACTAGTTGGCGCGTTTATTGGACACGCCTCGTAGATCAAATTGTATTAATACAAAGAAAAATAGCTTGGACGTATTTTTTCCAGATGTGTTTGGCATTGTTATATTCCATTCAGCTTTTGTGTGCTCAGCTCTTACGAATAATGGAACCTTTAACTGTTGGAAGAATTTATTAGATTGTCGATAAACAGAAATTATAGCCATATTCCAGGTCCAGGTCACAATAACAATATAAAAAATCAGACAAGAGAGAATAAAATAACAACTCTGCACTCATGAAGTAACACAACTGGGGATAGGCACCACTCATGGATTTGCCATTAAGATATAAATAAATAAGAACTGTTCAATAATGAACAAAAAATAAATATTAATTTATGAATGTTTTCGTAATAGATATAGAAATGATACAAAGTAAATGAAGTGATTGAGGCAGTGGCAAATCCTTTGTTCCACCCAGCTGTTAGTAACCTCTACTTTCACCACACTCCCGTCACATCACTCCCCCACAATGGCATCGGCACAGAACCTAATCTTGGGTTTCACTATACGACTGGAGCGTGTGTGAAATACTGCCGTTGGCTTCGGTTGCTCCTGTTCCGTTTCGAGGCCATTCGTCTGCCCCTGCTGGCGCTGCTGGTCGCAGTTGCAGGCGATGTTGTAGGTCGCTGTCCTCCACCGATCCCGTCAGTTGAAGCGCTGCTTCAGCGTCACTCTGCTACATTAGATTTTAGTTAAGAGTTTATGTCGCAATATATATATATATATATATATATATATATATATATATATATATTTAGTATAGTTTTATCTTTTTTTTGTATAAATCAAGAGGATTTACAATATTTCTATTTAAACCTTATTTTAATATGTTTAGCTATTTCTTAGAAATAATGCGGGGGAAAAACATCCTCGCTCCATGAATTAGCTTACTTTCCCTTAACATGCAGGACTTTAAGTTGATAATAAATAAAAGCCGAGTTTCGTGGCTATTTGTTCTGTAAGCCAGGTATCCCACGGGATTGGCCTGAGGCCGGTGACAAATCTAGCGCCGAAGCCAAGGGAACAACCTGTAGCTGGCCATCGCCGAGCGGAAGAGACTTGGATCGCGCGGGGAGTTACGAGAGTAACGGATGATTCACATCCGGGGCAATGTCCATTTGCAAAACAAACCTCCCTCCACCCCCTCCCCCCCAGAGGTACGAAAACAATCCCTCCGGTCTCCTCCAACATTATTCTTCCTGATAAATTTATTGTTGCTTTTTTGAAATAGTACTTTATCAAACTCGAGGGGAAAGGTTTCCACTCGGTTGTTTTGCTATTAAGTTATAGCCGGATACAAGTCAAAACTAAAATAAATTTTGATTCAATTCGAGGAAAATGTACTAGGTAGTATTTTATCTTTGTTTGGTGTAATACGAATAGCATTCGCCAGTAATCATCAACTATTATGCATTTGACGTTTATGGATAAATAATAGTTTAAACACATACAGAATACACTTTAATAGAAAACAAAATTAAAAAGTATAAAACATTTTTCAATAAGTGGCTATTTTATTTTATTTATTTAAACTATTGCTTGTGATGCTTGCAGGACAGCCAGGGGGCCATGTGCCGGCCATCGAGAGTCAGGTCTATGTTCGCCTCCCGGGCCTGCAGGAAGTCCGTCATGATCGGGACGGCGCTAGGCCAGAAGGACATGAGGAGGCTAGTCGACAACATGGGCACCATAGAGCATCCATGGGTCAGCTATTTTGTAATTTATAACTCAACATTATGCGCTCTCAATTGCAGGGTCTTTTCTGACCATCTAGATGAAGTCATGTTTTCTTTGGCATGGTACTTAGCAATTATTTAAGTAGTTACTTCATTATTATTTAAAAATTGATTTTGTTTAACCAAAATCGAAAATTTGTTTATTTTATGTAGTAATTGTTATACATCTAAAGCCCCGGTGAATAAGTCGTTAAGTCGTATTTTGTCCAGTATCGTATCATTCTGGCAGTTTTTGGCTTGAAATGGAGTAATATAAGCAACAACGCCTTTTCAAGCCATTCACTACGAAAATAATCTGATTCCGCTTACTTAAGTACAAGAAACTAATTTTGGAGAAAATTAGACTTAATCACTTATTCACGGAGGCTGTAGATATGAGTTTCGGTTAGACTGAACACTTTACTTTAAATAAAGAGGAGGTAGGGCATAGATACAGTCGCGCTGAAAGCTTTAAATAAACTTTAGTTATGATCCCTCGAGATTCATGCATTTGTTATTGAATAGAACATAACTAATCCTAAGAGTTTATCATAATCTTTAGTTATCACTAAAATCCCTTAACTTAAATATATTTGTGTATAGAGAAAGAGAGATGTTCAATTAAATCCACTATATAAGCAAATCGTGTTCACATCGAACTGACACACCGAACTAACCTTGTGTAAGCTAAATTGATGTTAGCTCACATCAAAAAACTGAACTGACGGACTGATGAAAATTCATCATTTCGGCGTGACGCACCAAACTGACGTCAGTCCGTAGTGAGCGTGTGTACCGTCGCTTCAGTTCGGTGTGTCACATCAGTTACCTGAGCATTCGTCCAGGTGTCGTTTGGATAGACATCACCCTTTCAATCGCTTTCCAGACCTCGTCAGTACTCCTCGTCTGTGTGTTTATTATTTTAAGTGATAATATGGTTAGTTGGGGAAAAGACTTTCTTTTAGAATTTATAGAACTGTTCAGAGGGGAGGAGTGTTTGTGGAAATTAAGTTCAATATTCTTTACGAGGTGTGGCTATTAAATAACGAGACTGACGTTTCTGCGGAACAAGTACGCATGCGCCAACCGCCATTGACTGACAGCTGTGTAGCGTGAAGCTTTCTCTTTAGTATGCAGTTAGTCTCGCTTCTGTAAACAATACTGTTTAGTCAGAGCCTACGTTCGCCTTTGTGTTGTTTGTCTGTTTTGCCGGATAAAATGGTTAGTGTAATAATAGAGCAACGAATTATTGTGAAATTTCACTTCAAACTTGGAAAAACCTCTACTGAAACTTATAACTTACTAAAAGAAAATTTGGTAGTGAATGTTTATCGCGGGCACATGTTTTTGAATGGTTTAAGCGTTTTAAAGATGGCCGAGAAGACATTGAAGATGATTCGCGGCCAGGTCGCCCTTCAACGTCAAAAACGGATGACAATGTTGAAAAAATCGGTAATTTGATTCGGTCTAATCGTCGATTAAGTAATCGTGCAATTGCTGAAGCTGTAGGCATTGATGAAGAATGTGTACGGCAAATTTTACATGACAATTTTAACATGCGAAAAGTATTTACCAAAATGGTGCCTAGAATTCTCACGTTTGAACAACAAGCAGCTCGCAAAAATGTTTGTACTGGCACTTTGGATGCCATTGAAAATGACCCAAATTTATTGGAAAGGGTAATAACGTGTTTTTTTACTTATGATCCGGAAACGAAGCGCCAATCCAAGCACTGGAAGAACCCAACTTCACCGAGAGCCAAAAAAGCTAGAATTAGCAAGTCGAAATTTAAAGCGATGATGATTGTTTTTTTCGATATTCATGGGATGTACCTTCACTGGGTTCCTGATTATCAAACTATTAAACAATAATACTACCTTGAGGTACTTGCAAAACTAAAGAGTAAGGAAAAAACGACCCGAAATTTGGAAGGACAAATCATGGGTTCTCCACCAAGACAATGCGCCAACTCATTCCGCGTTATCTGGCAAGAAGTTCCTAGCCCAGTACAGCATTCCAGTGTTAGAACATTCACCTTATTCACCAGATTTTGCACCATGTGACTTCTATCTGTTCCCTATGGTGAAATATTTATTAAAAGGGACGAGATTTGAGTCCGTGGAAGCTGTAAAAGAGAAAGGGGCAGGCGTCCTGAAGGAGCTGACAGATGACAGCACTCTTTCAACAATGGAAAATTCGCATGGAGCATTGTAGGGATAGAGAAGGGGTGTATATCGAAGGTGATAGTAAGTAATTATGTATAAAATAAAAATAAATTTTATTGCAACGTCAGTCTCGTTATTTAATAGCCACACCTCGTATTCTGCGCTTTCTCCTTTCCACTATAACACAAGTCACCGCACTATATAGAAATAACAATTCATCGTCCGAAAACATGATGTAAAAATTGTGTTCAATATGTTAAATACATAACACAATAAGAGGGACTGGAGCTTCCAAGGGATAGCACATTGAACTGACACACCGAAGTGAGCGTGTAAATGCGAGTGTTGCGTTCAGTTAGAAGTGACAGTTAGAAGTGACAGTTAGAAATGATCACATCGAAGTGAGCGTGTGGATGCGAGTGTTGCGTTCAGTTAGAAGTGACAGTTAGAAATGATCACATCGAACTGACACACCGAAGTGAGCGTGTGGATGCGAGTGTTGCGTTCAGTTAGAAGTGACAGTTAGAAATGATCACATCGAACTGACACACCGAAGTGAGCGTGTGGATGCGAGTGTTGCGTTCAGTTAGAAGTGACAGTTAGAAATGATCACATCGAACTGACACACCGAAGTGAGCGTGTGGATGCGAGTGTTGCGTTCAGTTAGAAGTGACAGTTAGAAATGATCACATCGAACTGGCACACCGAAGTGGACGTGTGGATGCGAGTGTTGCGTTCAGTTAGAAGTGACAGTTAGAAATGATCACATCGAACTGGCACACCGAAGTGGACGTGTGGATGCGAGTGTTGCGTTCAGTTAGAAGTGACAGTTAGAAATGATCACATCGAACTGACTGTGTGTCGCGGCCTTAAGGGTGTGAAATGAATTGACACATGGAATATTCCTATCATATGTAGTCCACAGTCTATGTTCCCATGACAACCACTGAAAACACCTGGCCAGAAGGTTCCAGCTGTTGTTAGGTTTCCTTCAGTTGCTTCAACCTTATCACATGTTTACGTTCAAATGTTAATATTATTATCTATTTAATATACTGTTTTCTTTATTTCGTCTATCAGTATATAATGTTCTTTTTATTTCGTAATAATACGGAAAATACCATTTTGAAACTACGATTAATTACATATATATTGATTGTAAACTCGATTTATTTTTCTAAGAAACCAATTCTTGAACTGAAAGTTTTTAGAATTTATATTTACTATAGTGAATTGTATTGACCGCTGCAGCGCTGGTGATGGGAAGAGAAATGCGACTTGTTGCGCCCCCTGTTGGGTGCAGCTTCAATATTGGCTTTGAAGAAACTTGCGGTTATGTTGATGTCCTGGCTCATCTCTTATTTACTTTTCTTGAAATCCCATTATTTTAACGTATGTGCTAGAAATAAAAATGTAAATCTATTTATCGTCGAAATACAGTAAAACCTCGAATTAACGGACAGCCCTGGTGCAAATATTTTTGTCCGTTATTTAAAGGTGTCCTTTAAAGGGAGGTTTTATTTTTTCATAAATATGAATTTGTACAAATTAATTCTCTCTTATTCAATTTCCCATGTGTTTAAAAGGTAAGTAGAATAAAATAAAAAAAACACCGCACGGTTTTTGAGTGTTCCCGAAACTTGTGCCCTGCCGATATTGAGTCTTTCCGCTAGCGCACGTACACTTAACTTTTCACGGTCATAAACGTCGTTTACATTTATTTTTTGTTCTAAAGTGAGTCTCTTACGTGAGGGAGACATTTTCAGCCGCCTGCCATGAGGGTTAGAACAGAACTAAATTTTAATAAAGCAAGTTCAAGAATAAAAAAAATGTATTTATGTGGAAAACCTTTACTCAAAAGTAAACAGAGCTGTCCCTGTTTTCTTAGACCGGAAACAACTATGTATATGACTAATATCGAATGTGAAAAAAACAAAACACATTTTTCGTTTTCAATCAATAGCGATTGCTGTAGGACTGATAATTGATAAAGAATTGATAAAGTCATCTAGAAGGCACAGGTTTAATGACGTAGGTAAAATACGTCTGAAGGTATTTACTGATTTTAATTGAACCTTGAAACAGTGTTTTCACTTCCGTGAGTATTAGTGGGTTCCCGTTGGTCCTTTCGTAAATGTTTTTTACATATAATTCTGCTTACATAAAACTATTAGGAAATATTGAAAAATAAATCTACTCAATAAAATGATAAATATTTTTAGATAGGTTTTATCCTTAATTATTTGTATTTGAATCCTACCTTCAACATAATTGACGTTTTCTAATGTTTTGAAGTGTGCTGAACACGAATACGAAGTCAGAAATTCTCTACAGGCACCATTTTTGGTTGAATTAAGTATGAAACAAGATATCTCCTATCCGATTTCTATACTCGTCCCCACAGAAACATTCGAGCGTTCCTTTTTTGCCAGTTCTCTTACTAACTGAAAATGAATCCTTACTAATATCCACCATGCTTCTTCTCTACTCTCATTTAAGTCCTGCTTTTCCAACAACTCACCTCCCTTACCGATGTTCTCCAAGCAGGTTATTCATTTGCTTAAATGAATCAATATTTGTAAAGAAGTTATAATATCCTTCCTTCACTTTTTTTCATTTATCTTTTTGCCACATTTATAAATACTTTATGATTTATATTATTTCTTTTTCTGTTCATGTTTATTAATCCGAAGGGAATCAGTCCCAGGAAAACATACATTTATATTCTATTAAAAAAAAGGACGGCTCTTTTATATTTGTTATCACTAATCTCGAAAACTACTGAACCAATCTTTAACAAATTTTAACATCATCTTCATAGCTCCAAATTGTTTACCAATTACAAAATTTGCATATATCGATTCAGCGGCTACCTCTCAATTACCCAATAGACCGCTTTTATCCTAGAGCGTCCCACTGAATCGGATTACTTTTTACATTGACCTAAATAAAGTTTTCTACTTCTCCAGCTGCAGTGACAAAAAAAATATTTTATTAAAGATTGTGCATATATATAATATATGACCAAACATTAAGATATGATAAAATGGTTTTCCTACCGTTGTAGGCCGGATAAAGTCAGGGCTTAAGAAAAATATAACAATGCGTTATGCTGAGATAGAAAAGGAGTCACATTATGGCATAGAGTTTTCACCGGGCCGGCACGCCCCAGAGTCCCTGGACAAAACAAGCGACGTGTTTTTTGTTCCTCAGTCCCTCTTTTTGCCTTCTCTATCTGATTATCTCACGGACTGGCTGCTCGGCTAATTCTATTTTAAGTTCATATATTGTAAGTACTTGATAGGTTTGGATACAAATATAAAGGGGAAAAAGTTCATATTAATTATATTTTACAAAATAACATTTACTACATAAAATAATTTATATTAAAGGAAGAAAATGGTCCTATACTACCTACTATATGGTGGAGGTAAAAAAAAAATCTCTTTTATTTTAATTATCTTGTTTTTGTAACTGGAGTACATCTTTCTTAGACAATCATTCACGTGAGTAAATTAAAACCTTTTTCCAGTCATATATTATTTTTCTTTATTTTAAAAACGTTTCAACAATTCCATGTCATTCTCAATTTACATTATTTTTAAGTCCTTTAACATTATTTAACTTTAAAAATATTCTCTAAAATTTTTTTATAAATTTGTACATTTTCAACCTAAAAATAAAAGACAAATCAAATAAATACATAATTTTACATACAAACATGTACCAAAAATACTGAATAAAATATAGATACCTTTTTGGTTGATTGTCATATAATTTAAAACAAAGCTTAGAGTTATAGTGTACTCCATGGTCAATTAACAATTTTTGATATTTGTACTTTGGACTGTTTTTGATTATTATTATTAAAATAGTATTTTAATTTATTTTCTTCTTCAATATATAGTCATCATAAATGGTCAATTAATATAAATTAGTATTTTTTTATCTATATTGATCTATTTTATATCTTTTATTTATTTTAAAAAGTTAATTGTATGAATTAAGAAATTGGAAAATGAAATGAAATTAAAATAAAGAAAAACAATATATGACTGGAAAAAGGTTTTAATTTACTCACGTGAATGATTGACTAAAAAAAAATCTCTTAAGTACGGCGAACTGTTTCTTGGAAAGCCAACGTTTCGACCAACATTGTAGGTCTTTTTCAGGGCTAAATGTACAAAATACTAACATTATATATGTTAAATATTAAAATACATGGGCATCAGGGTGTCTGAGTTATAGTTTAATTCTGGACCGTAAAAATTCTGAGTGATTGATCTTGAAGCCGAGTGTAACCTTGGTTTGCAACATATTGAGGTGGATTCAGACTGTTTGAGGTTCTGGGAGCAATTGTTGGATGCTACAAGGCCATATCGTTCGGAATAAAAAATATATCATATTTATGTGTTTATATATTCACTGTATATTTTATCATTATTATTATTGTTTTCTCCCAATAGTGGAAGACGTTAAGCAAACAACTCCATCAAGCTTTCTTCGGTTCTTCTTGTTCTTCCAATAGGCTTTTATTCTCTCTGAACTTCTCTGAAGGCTTCTTTCATTCTTGCTTACGTTCTTCCGACTACTTTGGTCTGCACTCTTTTGGTTGCTTCGATGTAACTTTCCGCTTGCTGACTTTTTGTCTGAAGGTCTCTCTTTCTATAATGTCTGTTGTAGATATGCTTGCGTTTTTGAGGTCCTTTCGAAGTTCGTCCAACCAAGGTATTGAATTCTTAAGTGAACTAAAATAATTTAATATTCTTTTTGACAGTCGATTTTCTGGCAATCTCTATACAGTATACATATACATACATAATATGTGAGCGTTCAGTCGCGAATCACTACAGTAAATTCAAATATAAATCACCATCCTCTGGTCACAATGTTGTCTTGGCAACAGTTACAGACTTTATTTTCCCCCCACTCGGTCTTCTAGCGCTCCACTTCACTTCCGATTCCGACTGCAGGCTAACATCAACTCTCAGTTCTCCTCGACTGAAGCTTACCTCGCCGATCACCGCATGGAGCCAGGACATTGAGGATATTCGCCCATAGCCCTAGATCACTTAGCACCATATACGACAAGTATGCCCTTGATACCACTAGACCGCATGGTAACCAGATACACTCGGAGCCAATGAAAAGACAGATACAATCCTTCGCTTCAATTGTAAGTCCACTCTTTCATTCAATTAGTAAGATGGAGCTGTTCACCGGTCATCATCAACCTCAAAGACAATACCATTTCATTCACCTTAAGAGATAAATACTATAAATTCAGTCACCATATGGCTCTATCGCCCAGTGTTAATGTTTTGTTCATATGACTCATCATTTCGAATTAATATTTAATAGTTCCGTTTCATAATATTATTTCAAATCATTTTCTTCTGTAAAAACTGATTACTCCTTTCTACTTATCTATAAGCGATATTTCTGTATTTTCTTTAATAGTAAAAATGCTTAACCTTATGTTTGCATTCAGATTTAATAAACTCCACATGTTTCCAGTATCTTGCATAATTATATAATTCCCCGACTCTATTCTTCTAATATATTTTATTATTAATTTTTCTATTCAGTCTAACCACGCTCGAACAGTGAGAGAAAGAGCTTTAGATATATACATAAAATCAAACCATTGCTGGATCAGCCAACATGTATTATATTGTATAATATTTATTGATGAAATTAATAATATTTAATGATTAATATTATGTTTTCGAATTTCTATATGATCTTTGAGATGATTACCTAAATGATGACGTTGTTGTTTAGAACTGCCCTCACGGAAGACCGACCATGCGCCACCTCGTCAACTTGGACCTCGTCACTGGCGCCTCTGATTGAGTCAACAAATCATTTAATGAATTGATGACTTTTTAAAAGTATTTTATATGTAAATAAATAAAATTATCGTTCTATGATTTACTCCTGTCCTTTTCATTTCCTTATTGCTTATTCTTTTAACTCGTTTTATTTTTCATTTTTAAGGAAGAAATAGTTGGGGGTGCAGTCAATGAAAACACCAAAATAAGCATAGCTTATTTATTATGTGTATTATTATATTTGGTGTTTTCATTGACTGCACCCCCAACTATTTCTTCCTTAAATTAGAAGATACAGTCGACCAATTCTTCTCTAATATTTTTCATTTTGTTTTTAATTATAGAATAAACGTTTTTTTTATGATCTCAAAATGAGTAATTCAGAACACCACGTGTTGAGCCACGTATTAACTACTCTGTTGGAAATAAGTCTAGGGAACAAAGTGGTAGGACATTGCAACCCAGCCCTAGTTGCTTCTCAGTCTGTCATGTGAAACATGAGGTCTGCCGTTTTTGTGAAAGATTACAGATACATTCCGATTAATCGATGCCGGTTGTTTCTGATAAGTTTTCGTTGCATTATGTACGTACCCCTGCAGTACGATGTAGATGATGGTTTCACCTCTGGGTAGAAATGAATTAATCTGTCATCTGCTGAATAAAATATTAAAAAAATTATATCATATAACAATAAAATAAAATATAAAACTAACTTTTTAATTTGTTTAATTGCTCCAACTGAACCACATAAAGTTACAACAACACATTACTTTTATTCTTACACGCGAAACGTTTCCTCCCATTTACCTTAATAAATCGCGCATCCTACAGAGAGACAAAGTACAATGCCTTGGACTAACATTTGATATAAGAGCGACTTTGACAAAACGCCAATCACTAAACTATAAACTCAACTTAATTTATTCACTATTCAGAAAAAAACAACTTCAAAACAATGGCAAATGGTCTGTTTGTTAAAACACTCATCCTCGAACGCGGTAGTAAATTTTCTTGCTACTTGAATCCATAAAAAAAAAAATTACACGAAAATTGCTTGTCTCCATGATTTTATTTTCCTCTTTGAAGCTACCATATTAGTCCAATGAATGTTTACTACTTAACTTTTAGAAAATACTAAAATCAATTATGTTGTAATTGTTCTTATTTTAGAATATGGCTTAATTACTTTATTTCTATGAAAGTCGCACAGTTTGTATAATTTTAGTTAGTTTATTGACAAAAGATAAATAAATTCTCAAAAATAAAACACCGGTAATAGAATAGAATGGAAATATAATTTTGTTTTAGGACCAAGTCAGAATAACAGAAGTGTTCAAAATTCAATGAATATATATCTACCTAAAGGCTAAATTATAAGAATGATAAAGCATTTACGTATATATTACTATCATGTTCAGTATATATTAGCTATCACTACAACAGGTATTTAACCTGTATCAATACACCCCCCCCAAAAAAAAAAAATTATTGGGTTCAGAACATGCTAGATGCTGTATAGTTTCTAAACCAACAGCTGTGCAAGAAAGTGCTTTTTACCGAGATCACATTCAATAGCAACATTTTCTCAAATTGTCTCTTAATCTTGATAAGTGATTCTGGGGCGTCCGCGCGGTTTCTTTTCAGTGTGCCGCTAATACCTTTATTGGATTTATATCCTCCTTCATGCGGCAGACATGCCCAAACCACTGGAGTTGCCGTCTTTCTGGAGTGGTTTTAAGTTCTGTGACTTCTAGTTGCTCTCTAATGCATTCTTTTCTGATGCGACCTCTTCTGGTTCTCCCAGCAGATCTGCCAAGGAACCTCATTTCTGCTGTCGTTATACGACTAGAATGCCTGTCCAGCATTGTCTAACTTTCTCCGCCGTAGGTGAGTGCAGGTAGGTAACATAAGAAATATCTAACAGAATATGTAAAGCAAATCATGTGTATTACCAGACTACCAATAGCATCATAGGAGTAAACAAGAAGACCAAAATGCACATATATATATATATATATATATATATATATATATATATATATATATATATATATATATATATATATATATAGTGTTACGGTCACAGGAAGCAAAGGATTAGCGGCTTAAAACCGTCGGCGGGAGAAGTTAAAATAGGATTAGGACAGTTCTAGATCGTCTCCTTTTGTCGGAAAAGGATTAAGAAGATTCCAGAATTGTCTGGCCCCTCCGTGTTCTAGAATGTTCGGCCTTGCCTATTTAAATACTTCCCTCGCCTCGAGCGAGTCAGTCTTAGTCTGAGAGAAGACCACGCACAGTGAAGATCTGTGATAAGTGAGTGTCAGTGTGATAAACTAGTCAGTGTTGAACCGGCCAGTGTAATAAGTGTATCAGTGAACTGTGACAGTCTCGCGAGTGTAATTAAGTGTTTCTGTGTGTCAGTTTGTCATACTTGGAGAATCTTACGGTCGGTGGACTAGTGAACTGTAAGTGTTAACTATTAGTTCTAAATTGTAGTGTAATTTTATAATATTCATAGAAACTATTGTAACTAGTTAAGCTATCTAGAATTAGTAATATCTTATATTACTGTAATAATTAAATAGGAAATAGGCCTGATTATAATATTTAGAATATTGTTATTATGAATTTATATTAGTTTAATAATTTAATTGTTAATAGTTTAATTGTATCCTTTTTATCATTTTGTTAATAAATATTAGTATCTTTAATTAAGGAATTGTTTAATTCATCTTAATACCCAGTAGCCCGTAACAATATATATGCATTTTGGTCTTCTTGTTTACTCCGATGATACTATTGGTAGTCTGGTAATACACATGATTTGCTTTACATATTCTGTTAGATATTTCTAATCTATCCCTACCCTTGCTACTAATTACGGCCCCTAAGTAGGTATATTCCTTCACTACGTTAAGTGCCTCGCCATTGCATATCAGTTGGGCATCTTGATCTTCCCTCGCCATAACCAGCACTTTACACTTGGAGGTCTTAATTTGCATCCCGAATTTGATCAACTCTTCTTCCCATTCTACAAGAACTTGTTGTCATCCGCATATAAGAGGCAAATCACGTGTTTCCATTATCATACTTGATAGCTTACTAAACATGTTCGTTCAATTGTGGCTACCACGCTCTCGTTCTTAATGATACATATTATAATTAGTAATGAGATAATGAATTAAACATTCTGTTAAAGCTTTTAAAAGAAATTCTAGTTTTTGGATGAGCCGAGGAAGGTAGAGAGAGTTATAAAGGATGCCAAGAGAGCGGCAGACGGCGTTGCACTCGGCGTGTACTTTTTCAACAGCCCCGAATCCTAACTATATATTCAAGCAAGGTAGAATTATAAATTTATAGCTTGAGTGGGCGCTTCATCTTGCTAAATAGCTCCCTATCTCTCTTATATATCCTCTCAGGTATATAATATTAAATGCTTAAAATCGCCCTACTCCACAGGACGGGTTCATGATGTCTATCCTCCACGACCATAAGATTATATCTGCAGGAGAATACGTTGTTGAGTCGAATTTTGTCCAGAGACAGTTAACATTATTAAGGGAAACGGAATCGTATCATTCTCGTAGTTTTTGTCTTGAAATGGAGTTCTCATGTAAGAAATAACTCCATTTTAAGCAGTTTCCTGACTTATCCGCTTATTCACTACGAAAACAAGCTTCCACTTACCTACGTACAAGAAACTCATTTTAGGGAAAAAGCGACTTAATCACTTATTCACCAGGGCTGTAGATATGATAAAATTTCTATCCAATTTTAGCACTTATTTTCTTTATCAAGAGATTTACATGCTCACAGGTCATGCGTAGATTTATTGGCAATTGTATATCTGTACCAACAGGCTGTAAATTAAATTACATTATATTTTCAATCAAATTAGGATTTAAAATTTTATTTTCATGATTTACAATAGAATAGAAAAATAATTTTATTTTGGGACCTGGCCCCTTAGAAATAACATATGTAAATAAAATTCAATGAATACATATCTACACAAAGGGCTAAACTATAAGTATGATACAATATTTACATAAGTGCATGAAAATAATTATAAACTAATGGGTATGCTCAGGTAAAGAAAAAAAAAGTATAGAATAACGAGAAAGAAAAAATAAATCAATAAAAGCATTTGACGTTCCAAAAAATGATATCGTTATAAGTGAACAAAATTAACAGATTTTACTCATTACTTCTGATGGATATGAGATATTAATTATAAAATGATTAGAGAGAACTTTCGGGAACATTGAACAACTAGAGTTGTAAAAAATCGTTATATTTATTCATTTCAAGACGTCTAGTTTGTTGAAGAAATACATAGTTTTCCATCTCACAATCTTAATAACTCTTATTTTTTAGATCTAGAAAAGAAGGTGTAGGCTGTTCCGAGCTTTATGTTTCATCGTATAACTCATCCTTTATTACTTACATTTAATCCTGAGGCACTGTGTTTAATAGCACCTAATAAATTTAAAAAAGAATTATTTTTATTTAAAATCTCAGTACCCAATATCTATAAATTCTGCTTTGCACCACTTAACTGAAGGAGGTGTAATATTTTCAATCGTAAAAAAACAAAAAAAAAACAAGAGTATTTAATTCAAACTGAGTTGATTACTGGTTTCTGACGCAAGGAAATTGTTTAAACGAATCAAAAGAACAGAGCTTCTTTATTGCTCAAGTGCTGACATCTGCTGGCGAAATCGGGACTGCTATAATGAACATAACGCGATGATGCCGAGGTGCGAGGGTAGAAAATTGAAATGTATGTAAATGCAGTTAACGTTTTATTACTTTTAGTGGCTGGGGGAGGTTTTTCACTCTGGACCTCGATAGGGAAAATCCCCGCGCGCGTACTGATTGATAATTTTCCCACCCAACTTGTCAATCCATTCAAGTTTTATCCGAGATATACAGCCTACGGTTACTTATTCGATTATTAATAAAAAATAAAAATGACTTTTCGCCCAAAGAAAATAATTTTCCTAAAACCTATTAACTAATTATGGAAAAAAAAAAGTGTAATGGCATTAAAAAATAACGACAGTTTTCTAATTTTTTATTATATCTTTTATGACTGATGATGATTTACTAAAGTGTACAAGAAGAAATGTCATTGGATGGTGTTCCCGATTTTCGAACAGATTCATTCGGTAGAGACAGCAACCTAACTTTTTTTTTCTTTTTATTGCATCCACATCTGTCAATTACTAACAATTGGCTAATATAAACACACTGTCTGTCTGTGAAATAAAACAAAAACGATTCCACCCGCGTGGCTTGATTTAATTTTTTATAATAACAAATTCCCCATCCACGTTCTTTTCAGTCTTCTCCTAGTGTTCTCAGGAGTGCGAATGATGATCATTTGTTCAGTTGATACCCAACGGGTTTGGGTGTCAGTTTAGTTTTCTTGAACCGTATGTAGTATATTTTTTTGTGTTCGACAACTGTCGGTATTTTAAAGTCTATACGCAATGTTTTGTTATTGACACACCATGGTGCTTTGGTGATTAGTCTGAATACTTTTGATTGGAAAGTTAGTAGTCGTTTTCTGAGGTCTGTTTAGCAAAATTTTTAAAGCACATGTCAAATCTGATTTTATTAACTAACTTAACGTGTTTAATGTTTGTCTTTTATCTAATTTGAAGTTTTTTTTTTTGAATAGTGAATAAATTAAGTTGAGTTTATAGTTTAGTGATTGGCGTTTTATCAAAGTCGCTCTTATATCAAATGTTAGTCCAAGGTATTGTACTTTGTCTATCTGTAGGATGCGCGGTTTATTAAGGTAAATGGGAGGAAACGTTTCGCGTGTAAGAATAAAAGTAGTGTGTTGTTGTAACTTTATGTGGTTCAGTTGGTGCAATTAAACAAATTAAAAAGAAGGTCACCTATGGTCTAGTGGTTAGCGTAACAAACTACTAAACCCATGATCGCGGGTTCGTAGCCCGGCAGGTGGCCCTAGGATGTTTTCAAGGGAGTAAACAATCCTTAGTTACGCCGTCCTTCGGAAGGGACTTTAAACGGGGGTCCCGAGCCTGTACGATGTCAGGTACTCGTTAAAAATCCCTATCCTAATTAAACCTGGATACGCAAAATTTAGAGCTCCCACTGTAGCATCGTCCGATTAGCCATAGGAGCATTAAGTGACGTTAAATGAACTAACTAACTAACAAATTAAAAAGTTAGTTTTATATTTTATTTTATTATTATATGATATAATTTGTTTAATATTTTATTTGAAAAGAAAAGATATGTCCAGGACTGGGACTCGAACCCGGGTCTCCCACCTCTCCGTGGTGGTGCTTTAACCATCTCAGCCATCCTGGTTCGCTTCTCGGTCAGTCATATTCCTTACTTTCACTCATAATAATATTAATAATAATAATAATTAATGACTTAAATCAACAAGATCTAAAAAATAAAGTAATGTTCAATTAACATTCTCCCCGTGTATTCATCGCAAATTGCTAGAACACGGAGATATAGGATCAGTGAAAGGATAAAGGATAATGACTTCGAGTCCCGGTCCTGGTCATATCTTTTCTTTTCAAATAAAATATTTAAAAAGTTAGTTGTTTGAGGAGCGTCTAGGAGCAAAGTTGCTATCTCTATTTGATGAATCTGTTTAGTGCTTGAGATGTGTTTAACTTATTCTTTATTCCGTTTTCTTTTATGTAATTTTTTTTTGTGTGTGTTCCGGTATTCTGTTATATCCTAGTTTTATATTTCTAGAAGATATTTTCCTCTAGGAAAATTATCTAATCTAAAAGATAATTTTTACAAACTTAATAATACCGAAATTTTTAATCTATGACATCTGTGATTAACCATCTTAAAACTAGAGACGAAGACAAAAAAATGTGTACCTAATTTCCAGTCTTGTTAAGCAACTCACAGATGAAACGGTGCGGGTTACAGTTGTTAAAATGAAATACTTAGAATAGGGATCTTTAGCAAAGACCTGACATCGCGCAGGCTCGTGTCCTCCGAAGGATTTATTTTTATACTTTAAATGTTTACTATCTTGAAAAATCCTAAGACCAGCTGCAGGGCTACGAACCCGCGATCTTGGACATAGCAGGTCGTTATGCTAACCATCACTCCACAGGTGACTTATCTTTTCACAGGTGACTTATACCATATCTTTTCTTTTAAAATAAAAAACATTCTATTTTTATTTTGAAGAGAAAATATGTGCCGGGATTCGAAAGAGGGTCTCCCATGTTTCCGTCATGGTGCTCTACCAACAGTACCAACAGTTGGTAGAGAACCATGACGGAAACATGGGAAACCCGGGTTCGGGTCCCGGCCCCGGACATATCTTTTGTCTTCAAAATAAAAATATTTAAAATTATAACAATTAATAAAAAAAAAAAAAATATATAGAAACCTTTCATTTAATTTCCCATAATTGTACACATTCTACCTCAGTTAATGTTTATTTAGAAAAAAAATATGACTATCATGAAATAAACATCCGTTATATCGAATAAAAAATAAGAAGGCTTAATCGGGAAATAATTATTCCGCAATTCAGCTGGTCCTACGCAAAGAATTCCATGCTGGAAATATCCTTGAATTCATGATTAGGCAGGGGGTGCTAATGGCTTGTTAGATATCAGCCCGAATTAGAGGAATTAAGTGCGATGCATTAGGGAATTGGTTAATTAATAATCAGCAAATCAGATTAAGTAATGCTAACATTAACTAAATCTGACGGGAAATGCAAATACAGGGAAGTAATGTGACAATGTTAAATACAACAGCTAATATTTTTATATGCGTATTTATCTGTTTAATGTTTGGATAAGTAAATATATTTTTATGATTTATCTCATTTAGTTCCATATTTAAAAAAAAAATATTTCAGCTTTTGGAAAGCTTTAATGAAAAAAAAAACATTATTTAATTCCTATTCTAGGAATGTATTCTTTTATGACATAACCTTTAACTATGAATATCAACTTATGGCTTTAGTTAAGAGTATTATAGATAACTAACGGCAATAAATTATGAGACCAACGCCCTTCTTAAATTTTATGTCTGCTTCTGGAGCTTGGTTAGAATCGGCAGCCAAATAAGTAAACTCTACTATTTTTGGGTTTCTGAGTTCACGAATCACTGGAGTGTTACCCAGGCGATTCCATTGCTATATATAAAGCAGTTCCATAGCCCTGTGCTTTGTTAGCTTTAACTATTAATGCTTACAACTCAGTCTGATAAAGAGCAGCTAGTTGTATCATTCTTGTTTTTTTTTGTAGAATTCTTAGACATTTACCATATTTTGCACTAGCTGATTATTGAAAAATACTATTGGATTTTAAAGCGATTAGAACAGTGATTCTCAAACACTGTTTTCTGATAAACTTCATAGCAGCTTTGATATAATTATTTTTCAAGAATGAATGAACGATCTATTGAATTATAAAACATATAATATAAACATAGCCGTAAAAAATAAGTTAAGAGGAAGAAGAAGACAGTTGAGGTCATCGTAAACTGAAAACAACCACGTTTCTCCTTTGTTATTGTTGAAGTACTGTCAACCAATAGATCTGGCAGTCAGGGAAGTCCCGGAAACCATTCATCTCATTTTTTAATGTTGGTAAAGGCAAGTTGAGACACTATCCAGTGACAACACTCATTTAAGAAATTCAACTCATATTGTCACCAACATCTTTTCAGATGCCTCGGAGGATTATCGGGAATTGAAGAGGCGGCAAGGTTTGGAACTAGTGGGTTTGAATGGGAATAAAGTTTGTCATGAAAGGACTGTTATAGGGTTTGGGCCAAATTAGCAACAAATGGGACATCAAGGTCATCATTTGTTGACCTCCATTCTTAACAAAGTAAGGAGCAATAAGGATTTTACGAAGCATTTTGGAGGCTCAAAGCTCTACTCCGTTAGTCCAATTAGGTCTTTTATTAGCCAAGTATAATAGTCTTTTGTTATTAATTGGGAGCTGAGAGCGTTTGCCTAGTAAGTGTTAATGAAGCCTAAAACGGCGAAAACATTTATTAAAATGTCAATTTATCCATGATCAATGTGACATTTGAAATAATTGAATTATATTCTGAGTTGAGGTTAGTCTAAACTCAAGGAATACATTTACGATGCTTGAAATTTCTATTTGCCGATTATGGAGGATCAACACAAAAAAAAGTTATATAAGGTTGCGGGTTTGTAGTCGGGAAGATGGCCCTAGGATTTTTTAAATGGGAATAAAAACTCCTTGATTATGACATTCTTCGGAAGGAACGTAAAATATGGGTGGTATTGTACTATGACTAGTACTTGTTAAAGTTTCCTATCATAATTAAACCTGGATAGGTAATTAGTAGCGTCAAGAACAGCATAAATTGACATTAAATGAATTAACAATAAATACTTTCCTCTTGATCGTGTTCTGTGGTAATCAATTTTAAAGACTCTTTTACCCGCAGTCATTGCCTTGTCATTTGAAACATTCTCCGGAAAGTAAGTTGCTCCAAGACAAAGGAAGTTGCTGACCTAGACCAAAGCATTTCGAAGCCCCAACAGACGGACAGGCAACCTCCCCCCCACAGGTAAGTTGGAACCTCTGCCGCTAGGGGCGGTGGCGCTCAGTCCCCGGCGAGCCTCCGACAGTGCGCCCGAGCTTGTAGCGCGTATTGTCCAAAAGTGAAATGTGATTACGATATGTTACTGCTCAATTTGTCTCTACTTCTCTACCTCCACCCCTTCGTTTCAGGTCAGGCCGCTTTGTATAACTTGTTTAATGAAATTATAATTTTTTTAAATGTATTATAATATTATACAAAATTGTAAAAAAAAAAATATATACAAATAATAACGTTAATGAATATGAAAATTTCATATCATCAATATTTCTAAAATATTTTAAATGCGATAAAAAAAAAATCTAACCAAGTAAAAACAAAGATTTTAATTAAAATAAATTGAACAGTAAAAAAAATATTCAAAAATTAACCAATTAAGCTAATAATTTCCAAATACTTATTGTCGATAGCTATTTGTTATGAGTTATACACATAAAATGGATTTCTGCTACTCACAAAAGAGTAAATGTATTACAATATCATATTTCAAATAAAATAAATATAAATTATTGTATATTTTTATTAATGTTTTTATTATTCGTCAAAAACTTTCTCGAAACTTGAAATTTAGTTCTGCCCATTTCTTTCCGTCCTTTTATAACGAAATGTATATTTTCAATGTAATCAGTAAATTTGTATTTAATAATCAGTAAATTTCTTTTACAGTTATCCACCTAATAAAATAACTTAATATTTAAATTTTTTTTTTCCTTTTTCCTTTTTGAAAAGTCATAAAATACCTCGACCTCATTAAAACTTCTAATCCATCGAAATTTATTTACAAATTATTTGCAGATATTTACACATATTACAAGATCAAATCCTTGTCTTATAATAAGATATAAATTAACATGAATGAATAGTTAGATGATATAATTCTCATTATCTTTTATCTGTTAGAAATGTATATAATTGATGTACTTAGTAATTGATTTGTAGTAATTGAAAATTACTCCTTCGATTATGGAGTTGTAATTTTTTTTAAATCGCTGCTACATAAACATTTTCTTTATTTTTTATTGGAAACTTTAGAGAAAAATATCACATAGTAAATTCATGAGAGAGAAATATTTTATAAACGGTGGACTTAAGAGCTAGTGGGGCGGACAAATCAGTTTAGGTTAGCAAGTGACAAATACCGACACATAACACTCTTGAGCTCCGAAAAAATAAAAGAGTGTATAATGGGTGTCCATTTGAGCTCTCTAAGTTAGCACACCTCAACCTTTTATCGCTTATTCCTTCTAGATTAGCTCTTACAACTTTCACCCTCTGCTTGATATAGTATATTTCTTTAGAGTTTAGTTTCCAACTAACCTGACACTTGGAACAGTTCTCGTTATATAGAAAATTTATTAAGAAAAATATTTCCTCCGTCCTGGAAAATAAGATTTGATTATTGGACCTTAAAGAAAGGAAAGTTTTTTTGAGTGACTCGATACCGAGAAAGTTTCGAAGGGTCCTTTTTTTTTTTATATATATATCTGTTTTCGTTACTTTGAATTAAAAAAAAAAAAAAGAAAAATTGGCTAGGCTTAAAAAATTTAATAAATCTTTATAGTTTCTTTTAAACATTTATTTAATTATAGCACTTAAATTTTATATCCATACCTTCAGAATTTCTGCACAGTTATCTTCTAGTAATTATTATTGTAGAATACAATATTAAGGCTTTATTGCGAAGGAAGTAGTGGTTCATTTTCCGCCTTGTTTAGAACTAATACGATATATTTGGACTACAAGAATCTTCGGCATCTGGGAAAGTATATATTCCCGTTAACAAAACGTAGTTTTAGGTTCTCAGTTGCTTTCTTTTTTTTCGAATTTATATGTACAACTGGAGTGCCCCCTATAATATCATATATTTTTTTGTTTTTAAAGTGTTTTTGTTTTTTTTGGAGCACCTGCAGCACTTCTAAAATATATCCTTTGTAATAAGAATAAAATTTTGTAAAATAATTCAGAACTATGATCAGCTTAGGTATATTTAATCTTCTAAAACACTTCAAAATGAACAATGTTTTTAGGCAAACTGAGCCGGATTCAAATTGGGAGTTAGAAATAAATGTAGAAAATATAATTTGTAACTGAATGAAATACAAGAATATTCAAAGCTGATATAGTTTTAGCTGATATCTATTATCATTACATTATATTTCAGTAATTTACAATTATATAAAAATGTAAAATTAAGGCCATGATTTCTTTTTATAATTGTCTCAATCAGAAAAATAAATAATAAATAAATCTCTGTTATGAGACAGTTGTTTGGAATAAGACGAGGGAAACGCCCTTAGAGAAGGTTTAAAAGTTTAATCTACACAACTCAACCTAAACCTTTCTGATATTAGCTTTTATTTTTAATTTTAGGTGCTATTTTGCAGTAATAGGCCATTTTATTTAGCTCTCTTCTGATTTGTAATTTTCATGGGAAAGAAATACTCAATAATAAAAATTACTTACGGACCAATCAATGGATTAAACGAAATGTATTGATTCTGTTTGGATTAAATTTTTAAGGAACATTTTTCCTTTTAGCTGATTTAAACCTTATTCCAGGAATATATAACAAAAGCGCTTTAATGATAAATTTCATTACACGATACATTGAATGATAATTCTAATCATTGATCACAAAATTAAAATTATAATTGGGGAAAAAGGGTAAATACGTGGACATTAAAATTCTATATAATTAAAAAGTGTTAGGAAGAATTTTACATATGCCGTTTGACATTTATTGTGTCTGCTTTTTTGTACATCCTTCATTAGGGAAACATTTCTAAATAATTTGATCATTTTCTATTTTAAATCATAGTTTCAAAGAGGCTTATCTGAAGATTCATTTAACTCAGGAGATAAGTTAGGTAAATTAAAGAAGATGATTACAAATTAAATTGGTCCTCAATAATGCAAATCATTTTATATTTTATTATATTTTCGGCATTATAAATAAATACAAAAATTAATGTGCGGTCCCAAAATTGCAAATATGGCAAATAAGCCACTTTACTTTAGGGAAGAATATAGAGAATGTATTTCATATTTTCTTTATGATGTAAGTTTATTTATACGTGTAAAAGACATAGATCAAACGCCTTTCATTTGAATGTTACCATTACGGTTACCGTGTTAACAGCTGGGGTTTAAAAACCGGGAAGGTTTGTATTTTTTAAAATTTTTTATTAAACAGTTTAAATAAAATAGTTTTGTAAATATTGAGTGACATATTATCTTTAAATGTTGTTTTATAATGTCGATAGATTCAAATACTAAATTTGGTGTGTTCAAATAAAAACTAAACTCAGTTTCTGTTATAAGAAGATTTATTTATATTATAACAGTATTTTTCTGTAAATCATTTTACTATAAAGCCCTACCTGTAAAATAAGAAACAACATTTAAAGCTAATATTTCACACACTATTTACATAACTATTTTCTTTAAACTGTTCAATAAAAAAACATAAAACAGAATAACCTTCCTGGTTTTTATCTTGTCAAACTTTTTTTATTTACTAAATGTTCCAAACTTCATAAGTTTTTAAATAAATCACATGTTTCCGATAAATTATTATTATTAATCCTGTCTCTTGTAAAATTCGGAAGTCCCGTAGCAATAAAATCAAATAATTTATTTACCTCTAATAAAACTCTTTCTTTTTTCAAAGCATATTCTAGAATATGCTCCTGTACATACTAAAATAACAATGCATACCTGATTGGTGTCCAGCCTTTCGTTGCAAAAGTTTCTCTCCAAGAAAATTGTCTCTCCAAGTTGACCATCTCGAGTTTATTGTGTGTTTTATGAGCATGAAACTGTACCAGCCAAGGCTTGATTCATCTAGAAATAATCTAAGAATTTAAATTTTATTAATATCTTCTTGTATTTCCTAACGATTACACCCGCATTCGAAAATGTCCATGCAACTTTCATGCATTATGAATTCCAGAAGCTTCGTTTTTCTTTTCAGAAAAACTCTCGAGCATTCTCGTTACTGCTTTTTCATAAGTAGATGTTTCCTGCTGGCTTTTAATCTCTTTTAGCAAATAATCCTTGAACTGCATATTTCCATCTTCATCAAAACAAGTTTTTTTTTAATTCTTCAGTTAATGAAATTAATAATTGTCTTTTATCGTGTTTTTTTGTAGTGTAGTTTTAACCTTTTGGCAAGCTTGAATTTTTGTAATTGCTGGTTGGAAATTTTCTGGAATAATGAAAGTTTGGTTATTTATTCCAGTAATTGAGGTTTTATACAAACTATATTTGTTTTCGGATCATTAACAACTTTCACTACAAATTCAAACCTTTGTTTATCCATTCTTCTTTCCAGAAATGTTGAAGAATATGTCGTTTTATAAATAGTGTGTGAAATATTAGCTTTAACTGTTGTTTCTTATTTTACAGGTTAGACTGTATAGTAAAGTGAGTTAGTAAAATCAGTTACAGAAAAATATTGTCATAATAAAAATAGATTTTATTACTTTAGAGAGAAACTCAGTTTATTTTTATTTCGACACCCCAAACCCAGTTTTTAAGTATAATATACTCACACACACATATATATTTGATTTACATCGGAAATAAAATTAATAATATTAAGTAGTTGGAGATGAATTATTTTTTTCTTTTAGAAATTATTTACAGTTCGTGGAAGAATACCGTTCTTCTTAGCCCAACGTTTTGTAACTAACATTATAATCCTCATCATGAGCATTACATTAGCTTAACGTCTCCGCCCTCTGTAAGTTTGGTTAAAGCAAGAGGGGGAAATTAAGCTAAGGGAAGAGAGCTTGGGGAAGGTGATGGTTATCAACTGATAGGTTGTAACCATCTTATTGTAAGTCTCGACGGATGAAAGGGCTTCATTTGAATTATAACTATAAGTGAATATTATAATTTTATTTTATTATAATTAAGTCATAACTATCATTTCCTTATTATATTACATTTATGAATATGAACTTATATAAAGAATTTTGATTCCTCATCATGCCACCTAAAAAAAGATATTGCCCAAATCCAATTACATTTGTTACATACATACTTATATAATTGCATACATATCTTATGTGCATTATTATTTATTTATTGCGAATGGACTCATGAGGCAATACGCAATACATTCTAGCTTCGTTTCTTCCATACTTTCTTCAACTTTTCTCATTATATTATTTTTCACCCCTTTGCCTATTTGGGTTTGGTGCTTCCTTCTCTGACAAGACTATACATTTTTCTTCGTTGTTTGTATTCTCTCTATAACATCTTTTGGCTCTATTTCGCTTTTTGGGGATGTTTTTTATGTGGGTATGTGTTTTAAGAATTGGTTAATCCACTGTGTGGTTGGCTTGACTCTATGTGTACGTGTGATCATTCTATTGGCGTTTGTAGCTCGCGGAACTCAATTAATACGTAAAATAAATTTCTTTATGCATATGAAAATTCATCATTTTCTTTAATATGTGAATTCTTAAAATGTTGATGATAATTTGACTAAGATGTATTTCAAAAATAATATCAATACATTTGATAATGAAGGAGATATGAAACGTGTTTATCTGGGTTCAACCAGCTAAGAAAAGGAAGACACCAGTTCAAGGAGATTAGGGAGAGATTATTTCTTCAATGGTCAAACCTTTTTGTCGTCTGGATTATATTTAATGAACCTTGTCCAAGTATCTCCTTTAGCAACACTTTAAACTCCCTTAGTATAGTATAGTATACTAATTAGTATAGTATTTCTAAATATTAAGAAGAGTAATACATACTTGCATATTTTTTTATTGCGAAACAACAATTGAAGATATTATAAAATGTAAAAGAAAATGGGAAAATACAATATAGTGGCTATGTCAGTGTTATTTTCTTTTAACGATCAAGTTATCAGATGAAAGTATAAAATTCAAACATGCCCATAGAATTTAGATTTTCCTTAATTTATACTGGAACGGTATATAAATACAATATATTTCTTGGGCTACTTAGGTGTAGCATAAAGTGACGTTTAATGAATAATCAAACAAACAATATATCGAATAAAAAGCTCGTAAGTGTTATTAATAACAAAAATATAAATTCAAATAAAAGTTTATGTGCTGAAGGATAAAGAAATAAATGAACTGACAAGAATAAATAATTGTAATTTGAAATAATTTACCTTTTAATTCTTTATGAAAATTTCTAGGATAATTAGAGAAGCACAATTATAGAAATTACAAAGAAACAAATATAGTAAAATAAAATATATTTTAATAAAAAAGACCTTTCACCTAGGTTTTTTAAAATACTGCCTCATACCTTCTTGCTTGTAAATGAAATTTGACAGTACTGCATATTGACACATAAGTTTAAGGACCGCCTGAGAGTGCCAAATGTACCAAGTTTTCCTCTCTCTGTTACCAGATTTTCTTCCTTCCTTTCCCTACTGATGCTGTTCCTAACTCCTTAAAGTACTAAAGAAGAGTTATTTCATCTAACAAATCTAAAGTTAATTTGTTTATTTTTTTTCTTTTTAATAATTTAAATTGTTTTTGACGTGAATACGGCTTTGAAATTGCTTCAATAGTGGTAGGTATGCAATTAAAAAAAGACGAATGATAATAAAATTGGGCGATGCAGTTGGGTGTTGCAGCCACATATATATCACCTCCATCCAAAAATTACTGCATATATGACTGCATAACTGATCAAAGAATTCATTAACTGAGGAAGCGGAAGCGCTGCCATTTTGAGGTGATCTTGCTCCCTATTGAGATTTCCGTTCAATATACGTAACTATTGACTCGGATTGGATGGGCGACAGCCAGGAGAGCAGCCCTTGGCAGAGACAGGTGGCGCTTCTTATGCAAAATGTCTACACCGCAATGTAGAAGAGATGTATGAATGAGAAGAAGAAGAAGAATGTAATAAGAGGTTAGAATAACAAAAAAAAAAAAGCCGTCGATGTTCCTTACACAGTGCTGAGGGATTAAATTGGTCGAATCTTCTCAAGATACTGCATAAGTTGAGTGATCCGGTCACCGATGTAAGCGTAACCAATCTATCCACTGTCATCTAGTCAACAAAGATCTCGTTACGTGTTAGATTTATTTCAATAATCTTGCATACTTTGTAATGGCGTTGCTGCAAGCCAAGGGTAAAATGAATCCCTTTGGTAAGAACCGTGCCTTAGACTTCTTTCTATTGAACTTAATACCTGTGTTGCATTTACCTTCTAGCAGAAATCTCGATGTTTCTTGTATGCCATTTTTGTCGTACTTTTCTTTTCACAGACCTTTAATTAATAAATGGTTAATGCCTTTTTTAAGAAGCGGAAGGGAAAGAAATGAAGCTGCTTGTCTCCAAATGGATTGTATCGTAATGAAATAGACTACTTTCTATCTCCGAACCATACTATTTTTAAAAACATCGAAGCAACCCATCGATTTTCATTCCAGACTGACCACAGAATACTAAAAGCCACTATTAATCTACCCAGGCGTCCCTTCACCAAGAAAAAAACGAGCGAAATACCAACGAATGTTACCGAAGAACTATTCTTTGCAGAATTATCAAAATTATTAACTTCCGAAGAACTCAATTTTTCTGAAAACATTCTGACGGCTTACAGCACCCTCGAAAAGGCAATTACAACTGCAGTACTAAATTCTAAAACGACAAAAATCAATGTTTGCTTTAAACCTCCCGAAGAAACCCTGGCAATAATCAATAAACGAGAAAATCTCAAACAAAAAGAAATAAGTCAAAAGAAGAAAAAATAGAATACAATCCTATATGCAAACTTGTGAAATATAAACTTCGTTCTGACCTCGAAAGACATAACAAGGCCATTGTCGAAAATATGATTAAAAACAATACATCGGTTAAAAAAAGTAGGAAATTAATAACTCCCGGAAAAAAATTGGCTTTTAGAATTTAATAACGAAAAAGGAGAAATTCTAACTAATAGAACTGCAATAATCCATACTGCAACAAAATTCTATAAACAGCTATACTCTGAAAAATATTCAAACAAATCTAGACCAACCAGAGGAAATGAAGACAATAACGAGGTGTTTGAAGATTTTCTGGAGGAGGAAATAACAAAAATAAGAAAGGAGCTCAAAAGAGACAAAATGACTGGGCGCGAGATCATAACTGCAGAATTAATTATCACAGCTTCGGAACTAATTGCTCCTATATTAACCAAACTGTCCAATTTAATTATGAAAACTAGGGAAATACCCCACCAGTGGTTAAAATCAGACATTGTTTTGATTTTTAAGAAAGGTAGCCTATCAAAATTAGATAATTACCATCCCATAAATCTGATCCCTATCTTCGCCAAGATTTTCTCAAAAGCTCTCAAAACCCGCTTAAAAAGATTCTTCGACGAGAACCAACTAATAGAACAAGCTGGCTTTCGAAAGGGTTTTTCTACAATAGACAATCTCCATGCCGTCAACCAAATCATTGTGAAATCGAATGAATACCAAATCTCGATATATTTTGGATTTATTGACTTCAGTAAAGCATTTGACACTGTTAAGCACTCATTTTTTATCAACAGTCTAAAACGCCAAGGCATTAATAAACAGATTTTGGTTGTTCTTCAATATTGGTAGATCTAGATGGCGGTTTTGGAAGATGTTTTCGAAAGAAGCACAAATTCGCTGGGAGAATTTCGGGATAGACATTAATGGTAACAAACCGTTAAATCTGAGATTCGCTGATGATGTAATTTTCATTTCACACTCACCATCTGAACTGAAGAAAATGCTAGAAGAGCTGGTTCTAGTAGGAAATGAAGCTGGGCTGGAGATAAATTTTAACAAATCAGTCTTGATGACAAATGCCGAAGAAGAAGAAATATTTCTCGGTACCAGCAAACTCCAATGAATGAAAATTTGAATTTGATGAAAGAAACAATCTATTTAGGGTAACTCATTTGCAGGTAGATCCAAGAAAGAGGTGAATAGAAGGATTAAAATAGGATGGTCCAAATTTTGGTCACACAAAAATATTTTCAAAAGCTACATGGCCATAAATCGCAAGAAAAAAGTTTTTGATGCTTGCATCATTCCTTCTTTAACTTAAGGATGCCAAACTTGCAGTCTAAATAGCGATATATCTAAATCCCTAGCAACCACTCAGCGTGCAATGGAGCGAAGTATGTTAAGAAAAAGTAGAAGGGAGAAAATAAAGAAGACAGAACTACGGAAGCTGACTGGTACGCGCGATATTCTCAACACAGTATGTGATCTTAAATGGCAGTGGGCTGGACACATTGCAAGAACGGGATCTACCTATCGGGCTAAGGCAATAACGGATTGGTATCCACTACACCGCACTAGGAGAAGAGGGAGACTAGCTACGAGATGGCGGGACGACATACAAAACTTCATCGGAGTATAATGGCACCGTTCTGCTTGGAACAGACGTAGCTGGGGTAAATCGGGAGAGGGTTATGCCCAAAGAAGGACATTTTTTGTCTTTTTAAAACCATGTAAAAATGTACATAGAAGAAAGATGGGAAAAAAATAAAGCTTATTATTATTATTATTATTATTATTAAAGTTACCTATTGGTAACTTTAATAATAATAATACCTATTGGTCATGGCATCTGGTGCGCAATCAACTTTTCTCGTGAAATAACTGACAGAGAAAAAACATTGTAATTTGAAACATGAAAATGAATAAGTAAACGATTCCTCTTGTGATTCATGAAAATTAGGACGATTTCTTTAATATTTTTAATTTTAAGATCGTGGAAAAATTCTAACGAAAAACCCTCCAAACTAAAACAGAAATTGAAATTATCTGTTCAATATTTCGCTTATTCAGGCATCCTCAGGGTAGAAAGAGAATAATAGCAAAACCAAGCATGAATAATGCACCCAAGAAACCAAGCCTTTGAGGTGGTGGGATATTTCTTGGGCCAAATATCGGACAGATAATTTCAATTTCTGTTTTAGTTTGGAGACTTAAGGGCTTTTCGTTGGAATTTTTCCACGCTTAACATTTATATAAGGTCTCTTTTTACTTTTCAATATTATTTTTAATTTAAATTTAATATTTTAGATTTAATAATATTTTTATTAGTGTAAAAATAGTCACTGTCTCTAGAGTAAAATAGTCTGTAGATATTTGGAGTTATAAATAAAAAAATATTAAAGACTTACATAAAATCCTTTCACGGATTTTATTCATAGCAATCTAGCTTTATTCATTTTACATCTCTTTATGCTGCTGTGACTAATCAGATGATGCTATAGTTAGTGTCCTGGTCAATTTGCATTTCATCTGGGTCTCTTCTCACAGCACCCAGGACCCTTCTTACACACACAATGTACTTTCCTTGTTTTTCCTATTTCATTTCATGTCTGATTCATTACTGATTCGGCCCGAACCCGATACCAGTCTTTTTATAAAAAACTTTATTCCCACACAAACCCACTAGTTTCAAATCTAGCAGCTTCTTCGATTTCTGATAATCCTCCGAGGCGTCTGAAAAGATGAATCGTGACCTTCTAAGTTGAATTTGTTATTCGAGTAATACAGGGAGTTTTATTTAATTTTTTTGCATCAAGTTATGGAACTATGGCTACAGCGGGAGTCATAAATTTTGCCTATCCAGGTATGATTAGGATACAGATCTATAACGAACTGGATCGGGACGAAATGATGAATGAAGGATGAAATGAACGAGGATTGTTTTACTCCCTTCTAAAAAGTTCTAGCATTCCTCTTCCACATTAATTAAATTGATCTCCTATTCTCTATTATTTCCTAAATATTCTTATTTTATTTCTGTTACGTAGACGCCTCCAGTTTTCAGACGTCACTGAGTACGTCAGTCAGCTTGAATTCTGTTTAAGTGGCTTGAAATAAATTATAAAAACTTCAACCCAGTAAAACGAATCGACAAGTTTCGAAATTAAAATATAAAATTTCATCTAAAAAGGAACCGTATTCAGGTGAGTGAAGGAGAGTAGGGTATTCACATCTGTGTTATCTAGATTCAAAACGGTTTTCAGCCGAGCCTTTGGGTCTTTTAAGCTATCTTCCGGGTAGATTGATTTTTTGTCTGGATTAAATTGTGAAAAAAACAATCTTACAGAAAGTTAGAGAAGGAAAAAAGTTAAATTTTAATAATATTTTTTACAAACCAAAAGCTCCAAGGTAAGATGAGAAGTTTAATTGAATGTTGTGAACTTGTGCTCCAGTTAATTGTCTCTCGTCATCATAATCTTCCTTCTCTTTGCAGTAAATTGAACTAAGTTGATTTTATTGTTTTTAACTTAAAATTTTGTGTTTAGCATAATCAAGGATGTTTTACTCCCTTTAAAATAAACCAAATGCCAATGCAATCTTGGGCATATAAGGTTGCATGCTAACATCACAGGTGACTCTTTTTTTTTCCTATTTTGAAAGAATATATCAATTTTCTTTGATAGTCGATTTTCATTCAACCTTATAGATTGAATATAAATTGTTTCTTCATGATGCAGTCTGAAATTTTAAGGAAAAGTTCACACTTAAGTTCTATATTTCCTTGTATCTTTTTTTTTCAATTTTAAATTTATAGTTCCTCAAGGTAGTATCCTTGGCCCAATCTTTAAACAGTTTATACAGCTGACATCCCAACTCATCCTAATACTATCCTTACTACGTATGCTGATGATACATGTGTATTATCAGTCAACACCAATCCAGTTATTGCATCCCAAAGCCTCCAATCCCATATCACTGATCTTGAAGAATGGTTTCAAAACTGGAGAATTAAAATAAATTCTAAAAAATCGCATCAAGTCACTTTTACCTTACGTCGTAAACCAATGACTTCCTGCCCTTCAGTATCCTTTAATAATATCCCACTGGTGCCTGTAGAACAGATCTGATACTTAGGGTTGCACCTCGACAAACGATTAACCTGGAATCCTCATACAAGACTGAAAAGACAGGAAACCGCTCGACGTTTCAGGCTACTTCAATACTTACTAGACAAACGCTCTTAGCTCCCAATTAACTACAAAAGACTCATCTACATGACCATCATACGACCTATTTGGACTTACGGAGTAGAGCTATGGGGCTCTACTAAGCCATCGAATTCCTCTCGTATCCAATCCCTACAATCCAAAATCCTTCGTAAAATCCTCAATGCTCCTTATTTTGTTAAGAATAAAGTCATCCATAACGACCTTAATGTCCCTTTTGTTGCTGATTTGGCCCGAAACCGGTATCTATCCTTTCATAGCAAACTTCATTCCCACTCAAACCCTCTAGTTTCAAACCTAGCTTCCTCTTCAATTCCCGATAATCCTCCGAGGCGTCTGAAAAGAAGATGGCCACGTGACCTTCTTATTGAACTTTGATTTGAGTACTACCAGTGGGTAGTTTCTCTACTTGTCATTCTCATGTCAATATGTAACACGCATTCTATTTACTTGTTGTATAATTGTAATACAGTTGTAAATATCAATAAATAAATTAAAAAAAAAAAAAAAATTTATAGTTTCTGCTTCTAGCTGGAATGCAGTAATGTTGTGTCTAGAATTAACTGTTGAGCCTATTTTATTCCATCTTCTAATTTTAAATTTTAATCCATCCGTACCGCTATTGATTTCGGTACCAGCTCATTGCTGGATATCGTGATTGCAGTGGTGGTGATTTCACAATATTATTGCTTCAATTCTATAGCCAGCTCCTGACATTTTCACAGATTTTCTTCCACAGTTGAGCTCATATCCTTTGTGTATCCCGACATCAATAAGTCCTGGTTTTCTTCCTCTTAAATCTATTAATAGCATATCTGGTCTATTATGACACACTGTATGGTCCGTAATTGATTCATCCCAATAGAGCTTAAGGCGAGCTTTTTGTAGGATCTTATTTGACTGATATTTATAATATGATCTATCGATCGACAATGGTCGCATTGTTATTCTTCTACTGGTACCAGCTCACACTCCACATCCACCAGTGATGTCCGGTGTAGTTAGGTCGTTTGGTACAATTAGTACCTCCTATATGGTCTGTTGGCAATAACCTGGTATTGAGTGACCATAAAAAACGATATTTGCTTCACTGATCAAGCAATAATCCTAAGGAAAAGTCAGATCCTTTGATCTGAATAATATTTAAAATATTAAATACTGTAATATTAATGAATAAGAGCGATATCCCTCTCTTCTCCAAATGTTGACGTGGTTGACTGACTTGGAGTTGTTTATTAAATAATAAGAATTATTGAGTAATATTATATTTATTGCTTGCTGATCATAGCTTAAAGTTATATTTCTTATATTTCTACTTAAAAAGAAAGAAAAGAGAACCCTTTCGCCATATGTGAGTCTACATGTTGAGTTTCTCGCTTCTTGCCTACAACTGACTGCTGTCTTGTATCTTGAGGGTTAAGGTACCGATTTATCCTATTTACTTAGGTACTCCCAATGTCCAAGTAGTATCGCATATAGCAACCCCTCTGTCTCGGAGAATATCTTTCCAGCTTTAACCATTCCACTGATATCTCTTTGTCAATTAAACTATCATTCAATTTTCTGGAGAACCTCCCATGCAGAGATTTGATCTTTATTATTATTATTTATTTCCATTTACTCTTAAATCTCATGTAAACCGGTTGAAATATTTTGTCTGTCTGCATTATTATTGCTATTATTTAAAAAATGCTTCTGATAATTAGCATATTTATGCAAGGTGCTTGTATCTAATAGATCGTTGTATCTAGTCGGTGAAGATTTTAATAGCTATATTGTCGAGGGGGGAACAAAAAGGACGCGGGCACGTGGATCGCTGCCTTTTGCGCGAGTCCTTTCCACCCCAACTGGCCCCTCGGGGATCCAAACAGGAATAAATTAATTAAAGTCTCCTTAGCCAAGAAGTTCACAAGAGCTGTCAAATGTCAGCTTTTCCATTTGGGAAATTGCCTGAGAAAACTCCCCCCACCTAGCCTGCCCTTTGCCTCGCTACTCGAAAATTAAAATATTTGTCAAAACTTTTACTTCCGCGCTGGCGACTCGCGGGGGCACGAACCAGTTGATAAGTTCTGATTTTCGGTAGTCTTGGTATTTTTAATTTTTTCAATAGCGATGTGGTTTTTGGTGTCTTAATTATTCACAAACACGGATTATGCTAATTTAATAAAATTTCCTTTCTATTTTCGCCAGTCGCATTGTGGAACAAAATTGCTTGCATGTAACGACCATACAAACTGGATTATAAATTGGGAATAAGGGGTTTTTATACTAATACTAACCACTACACCACGGATGACCAAAACAACTACGCCTAGGTCTACCTCTCTTACCAGTGGTTGCTTACAAAAACAAGTGATCAAATTTTTTCTTTAATAGGGATCATTCCAGTTTCGAGAGGTTATGGATTTCTGGGTAAACAACACTTAGACTTTGCTTGATGAAGAATTGGTATGGAGGGAAAACCGAAGCGAAAAAGACTGTTGTGAATATACATTCGGGATATGTGTAAATTATTTTACTTACTTAATTTTAATTTTTATGTTCACAGATTAAATATTAAATTTCGAATTAATTATAATTCCCTCATCAAACGAGAGCTTAATGGCTTAGGGCCACCTTTGAGCACTTCGAGTAACCTCAGAATTCCTCCCGCTCATCGCGGAATATTCTCGGATTCCGCTTTGAACTTTTCAAAGACTTTAAAGTCCGAACTTAAAGCCAACAGTTGCCGGTTCATTTCGGCGGTGGTTGTGGTGCTTGTGTTTCATCATGTGGTTTTACAGACTATTTCCTTCTAGTTAATTAGTCTAAAATAAGTAAGGAAAGTACATTGAAGTTTATACAAAATTAAAAGAGTTGATAAATTTAAATGGAAGAGATCCCAGCCAATAGCCTGGATGACACACCAAATAGAGAAAGAGTAAAGAAGTTAGAATTTGCGTATACGTTAACACAAACATATTAACGCTACTACAATAACAAAGTCTACATCCAGCCAAGCGAAGAGCAGACATTATAATTTAGTTATTAGAACATAAATAACATATGGATTAAAATACTTAACAGTCAAGAAGAAAGGCGAACTAAGAGAAATAGTAAAAAAGATAAAAAATATGAAAAAAAATTCTAGGGACTGAGAAAAACAATGAAATTAGCGGATTAAAAGGAGAAATGAAGATTTTTATAAAAACATAGATAAAATGAGGAAGAGTCGGCTAAAACTGTATGGACATTTAAAAAGAATGGAAGAAACACGGATTACAAAGAAGATTTTTAATTGCGTTAATAAACTGAAGAAAACAGGATGGATGGAAGCAGTGAAGGAAGATGCTAACAAAATAAGTGTTTCATAAGAAATAATACGAGACAGGAACCACTACTGATAGAAAACGCAGCCTATGAAGAAGTCAAGCCTAAGCCTCGACCAAAGAGAGTGTGGACTGATGATCAGAGATGAGCGGTTGGGGAGACAATGAACAAGTAATGGGACGAAAAACAAACGAAGAAGAAACAACATAAGTCTTAAGTTGTATGCGGTTTATAGATGGCCAAATTTTTAAATTGAAATATATAATCTCATTTATGGTAGAGCTGTCTAATAATATTTTCTTCAATGCAATCGAAGTATCCAGAATCCATTTTTCATTTATTTTAAAGGCTAAGAAATGACTTTCACCGCCAAAACCAGCTAACTAATAAACGTATTGTCGAGTTAAGGCTTATTTCACTTCATTCAACAGTCTTGAACACACATCAACTCATGTCTTGAGGTTATCATTTTTAATAAATAATTCCATTGTCTTACAAGGAATGAAAAAGGAAAATGAAATGAAAAAAGAAAACACGAAAAAAAAGTTGTGTGATTTTATGAAACCGCGATGCAAGAGAAACTTTTTTCGGTTTGTAGGAATTTAACTAAAAGTCTTTTGAAAATTATTCGATTTAGGGTATTAAAATTGCGTTTTTAATCTTAACTTAATTATTGAAAAATGGGAATGATAATGGGAAATCAATAGTAGACAAAATATTCAATTATGAAATTTAATTTCAATTCGCGTATTAAGGTATATAATTAATACAATCATTTAGATGATAAACGCACATTTAAAAGTAAGAGCAATATTTATTTAAATCTGGGATATAGATATTGTATCTCGACTCGTACTCTTGTCACTGCCGCTCAATGCCTTGATAAGAACTGGCGCCCGATTTTAGCCGCTTGCATTTCTGACGATATCTGCGGCATCTTTTCGCTTTAGATTAACCTGCAATCCTCATACAAGACTGAAAAAACAAAAAAACAATCGACGCTTCAGGCTACTTCAACACTTATAGACAAACGCTCTAAGCTCCCAATTAACTACAAAAGACTCATCTACATGATCATCATACGACCTGTTTGGGCTTACGGAGTAGAGCTTTGAGGCTCCACTAAGCCATCGAATTCCTCCCGTATCCTATTACTACAATCCAAAATCCTTCGTAAAATCCTCAATGCTTCTTATTTTGTTAAAAATAAAGTCATCTATAACGACCTTAATGTCCCTTTTGTTGCTGATTTGGCCCGAATCCAGTATCTATCCTTTCATAACAAACTTCATTCCCACTCAAACCCTCTAGTTTCAAACCTAGCTTAATCTTCAATTCCCGATAATCCTCCAAGGCGTCTGAAAATAAGATGGCCACGTGACCTTCTTAGTTGTACTTGTGATTGGAGTACTACCAGTGAATAGTTTCTCTACTTGTCATTATCTCATGTCATTATGTATCACTTAGCCTATTTATTTGCTTGTTGTATTATTGTAATACAGTTGTAAATATCAATAAATACATTTTTGAAACATTTGAATCATTCCATTACAATAGATCTATTTTTAGTTAAAATTAATATCTAAATTTATTGTGATGGTATAGCTTTTTATCAAGAACTATTCGAACGAAACTATTCCGATGAAACAGACCGAAGGGGAAAGAGACGCGACTGAAGAAGATTGAATACTCTTTTATTTAAAAAACCTTTGCCGAGAACATTAGCGACGTCGTTTGATCTTAAATTTATCTGGTTCTACTTTTATTTTCTTTCAACTACATTAATAATGTATTGTGTATGTAGGGCGACCAATCTCTCATGTAGAAAAGGCATCTAAAACTATTCCTATGGTTCTTGCATGTGTAAGGTTTCCTTGATCTCATATATTAATTTATGATAAATGGTAAAGCAATAAAAAGAGAGATTTAATAAATTGCATTAATAAAAAGAATTATCTATATATTGTAATTATTAATAGAATTAGACCGCTTTAAAAATGATTAGCTATCATAATCATAGCTATAACTTTGTAGAAATCTGAATTTTGTATTACAATTATTTTTCCAAAAAAAAAAAAAATCTACTCCTTTCAAGGGCAATTTCTCGTTTTAAAATTACTACCGGAGGCGACATACGTTGTCTTGCTTAAACTTTTCACATCTAAAAACTATAGCTTTTCCAAGTCTATTTGAACCTTTTCCAAATCAACTGTAACCTTTTACAAATCAAATGATACCCTTTCCAATTCAAATGAAAGCCTTTCCAAATGAGTTGAAACACTTTCCAAAACAAATGTTTAAAACTCAATTGTCACCCTTTTTATTTCAATTGTAACCGTTTCCATTTCAATTACCACCATTGAAAATTTAATGTAATTTTAAACGAACAGTGTTATTATTCTTTCTCCTTAGGAATAAACACTTCTTTTTTTTTAATGTGATAAGGTTCAGTTCAGTTTACATTTTTTTTTATTATTTACTTCTTGAGAAAAAATAAAAAATTTAAAACTTTTGTTTTAAATGCTTTCCTTAATTTTTTGTAAACAAGAATATTATTATGTTTATTATTTTATTACCAAAATATGATAATATTGTTGTTAAGTTCAGATTACATGTTTTTACATTTTTAAATATACTTTCTCAGAAACAAAAATCATTTGTTTTTTAACTATTTCCCTCATTTTCGTCCTAACAAGGGTTCTTAAGAAAAAGGTTGTGTTGATTTTATCCTGGCGAGCTCTGAGGCCTCCTTAACTTCATCATTCCACAGTACGGTAAATTTTCAAAACATTTTCAAGGGTGACAATTGAAATGGAAACGGTTAAAATTGAAATAAAAAGGGTGACTATTGATTTGTAAAGCGTTACATTTGCTTTGGAAAGGATTTCAACTCATTTGGAAAGGGTTACATTTGAATAGGAAAGATTTGCTTGTGACTTGGAAAAGGTTCAAATAGACTTGAAAATGCTATATGAAACAATTTATACAGTTGGACTATTTTGATAAAAATATATGTAAAAAAATCACTAAAATACATGACGACATTACACGTACAGTAATCACAGCTTGATCTATTAATTACATATAGGTGTATTTAATTTAAACGCGTACTAAATTTAAATGTGCTAAGGTATATTAAAACTGTTTTATTAGTAGTACGAAAAAAAATCTCAAATGTAAGTATATGACATATTTTTTTCTGGTGTAACTGAAATTGGTAATTCTATATCGCAATTCCTACAGTCAATTCAGTGTTTTTTCTCAATCCACTACTGTGGCTACTGTTTTATTTGATTAGATTAGGTTATTAATAATAAGAATAGTTAAGCAATAGTGCTGTATGAATAACTCTCTTTGTATCTGATTGTTATTTTGTGTGGGGGGGCGGAGATGAAATAATTTTTAAAAATATGTTTACTCACTTTAGAATGGCTCAATATTGCTGAAACATCCTGTAAAAAAAAAACGAACAATTAAAATAGAAAATTGTAGATAAATACTAGTTTATAATTAAATAGGTATATACAAGTATATACGTTAATACTTCACCAAGAGTAAAAAATTTATTATAAAACTGTGTTTTATAATAAATGGGTTCTACTTGATCTTTTTTAATTTTATCAAGACGGTAAAGCGGGAAAGTTGACATATTTTTGCAGCATGATTGGATATTGGAAAGAAAATTAAATAATTTTGTTTAAAAATAAATCAATACAAGCTTTATCAGAGTCTCTGTTTCACTACGTTATTCTTATTTTCTATTCCACAAAATTTTGTTTGTTGTCTAAAATGAGTCAGAACTCAATGCAGTGCGATATGAAATTAACACTAGTTTTAATTATTGCTCAGGCATAGTGAATTAAAAAATTTCTAAAGGACTCAGTCCAACCTGAAAAGTAACTTGGATGAAAGGAAAAATTGTTCACCCTCAAAAAAGTTGTGTTGGTGTAGGGAAGGAGACACCACTACACGACACCAAGTGTACAAACTTAGCCGCTAACTACACAAGCCCAATCGTTAAAACTTGATAAGAAAGTTTTTGTTTTACCACTTAATTAAATTATATATTATTATTATTAGTAGCTCAGTGGTTGCACTGAGTCATCGTGTCAAAGGTCTTGGATCAAAATTCCTCTCGCTGGCAAGAATTTTATTTAATTTCTAAGCGGCCGGAGATGGATCCTATGGAATTAAGGACCCTCCTGGGGCTCAATCAGGCTCATCTGAATTTGGTACCAACAAAGGTTTAAGATAAGGAGATCCAATAACTTTTTAATCTAATTCTGGAGTATGTGGTCCGCAAAGCAGGCATCCATCGAACCGGCACAATTTTCCACGAATCGACTCAAATTTGGGCCTATGCTGATGATGTTGACATCTTAGAAAGGCCCTTTAATGAACTGGAAAATGCATTCCTTAATTTGGTTATAGCTGCTGAAAGAGTGGGATTAGTAATTAATCAGGCCAAAACAAAATCCATGCACGAGGGAGGACCGATGGAGCTGACTGATTTTATTAATATAGGCGGCCATGATATTGAAAGAGTAAACTCCTTTACCTACTTGGGCTCCACCGTCATGAACGGCAATGTTTCGATAGAGATAAAGAAGAGAGGCTCAGAAGAGAGTAAAATTGTCGGAATAAAACGACCTATTAAAAGCAAACTTTTGTCGTTGAATTAGTTAATAAGGAGAGTTAAGTTATTCTGTTAGCAGCTGGAGATGGTTTCCATGGGATCTAGGATCCTCCTGGGGCTCACCCAGCCTCTATAAAGTGGGTTCCCAAAATAAGGGGGGAAATCTGGCGGTTGAGCGTGGAGAGGATCTAGGACAAATCACCTCCATATACAACTGTTCTCCAGGAAACTGTACAGTCTCTACAATCTACTGAACCGTTCAAGGGTTGTAGTGTTACAGTTTTTTCTTATAATGTAATAAAAGAATTATTTAACTCGTTAATGTATTAGATTTTCAGATTTTGAAAGGTCTATCTATACTGATTGTTTCCGAACCCAGTTTGACTATTTTCGATTTTACATCTGTACGGTTCACAAAATTAAAAAAAATTTCGTATATGACAATAACCTTGCTTGACATTAATATAATCTTGGATGTATTGCTTGAAGGTGATAATAATTTTTTTAAAATAAATATCTCTTCTCGAGATTGAACTCTTTTTGAATTAAACAGTTTTATTTGAATGGAAATAGCCTAGATTAGAGACAAATTTACGTACATTAACAAAGTTTAATAAAGTAAAAGTAGAAAAAACAAGATCGAAAAAGAACAGCAAAACAATTTAAAAAAAAATATGTTAGATATAGTTGGTATAACGGAAAAGGCTCTTATAAATCTAAGCCGCTTTTTCCAGCCTATCAAGTGGGAGAGGGTTTAGAAATCGCCTACTCTATTATTTATATACTATTTAGGACCTTTGTTTAATTTAATTGTTTAGTTGGAAGTCTTTGTTGCCCGCATCAGAAATTTTTAAATTAATAAAGCAAAGCTATTTATTTTAAAACATTTAAATTGTTTTTTTTTCTCGCTTTAACCTCTTCGAAATACATAATCATAATTTTATTGGAATGAAGAGGTACTTCTTAATAAAATATTAGTTTGAAAATAGGTAACTACGAAAAAGAGTATTTTGGCTATTTATTAAAAATAAAAATGAACAAAAACTCAAAAACAGACAAAAATTATAAATAGGATGCAATTGGAAAAATCCTAGAAAGTAAGGCCTCCAACATACTGGAAAAACCAATCAGTCAACTCTTCGCCCATCAAGGCATTATCACAACTCACGACAAAATAAAATCGCATCAAGGAAGACAAAGTGCAGCACATCTCACACCAACAGTCCTAAGAGACTCATCAAAGGAAGGCACCTCGCTACAATACACTTCCTCAGCCTTTGTTGTTTCTGGAGCGTTTTGAAATATTTTTGTTGCTGTATATAGTACAAACTAAACCAAAAAAAAAAAAGAAGAGATTTCGAATCGTTGTTGAAAATTAATAAAATTTTTGAATCACTGGTTTCATAAATTCTAGAAGCTGATGCCAATTAAATTGTTATAGGGATTTATAACAATATCTTAACGCTCTTTCAAATATATTTCTAATAAACCTTAGTTATCATATGTCATTCAATATGCTAACGAGAGTCATTGTCGTTTTTTAGTTCTAGAATAGTTATTTTACGAAGAATGAAGTTGGAAAAAATATTGTAAACAAAAAATAATTTTTGGCCGGATATTATATTTTTTTTAAAGGAATATAATGATAAACTCGAAAAAATAGAAAAAAATGGATCAATAAATAACTGGTGCCGCTACTGATATTAACAAACGGAAATTTATTATGAAGGAATAAAAAATTCTTAACGTTATTTTAAAGCGTAGCTGCTGCGACTTACTGCCCTTTTTTGTTCCTTCCATCGAAATTAATTGAAATGCCCAAAATCAATAAAACCTCCTTTAATCAATACCAACATGAAAACTAATAATAATAATGTTACCTGCCGCTCTACTCTAGGACTTCGTGGTTACCTTAGGAGGACATGGTAGAGTCGGGGACTTATAGGGAAATTGGGCAAAGAAATAAACCCAAAAAATCCCTGTATAAAATTAATCTCTGGTATATAAAAATAAAAATTACAATCAACTACTATTAATAAGAATAATCCTAAAGGCCTTAATAAAATAATAAATTACAAATTAAAACCGAAATTCTCCGTCAACAAAATAATAACTAATAAAAATAACAACTCTAATTTAACAGAACATTCACCATCATCACGATAATTAATAATAACAATAATAATTCTGACTAATGACATACGAACTAAAATCATATATCATTTAAAACAAGTCCCATCCTCTCTAACCATAATTCTTATATGCACTAATAATAATTACAAATTAAATATAAGAACTCCCATCTGTTTTGTGGTCGAAATAACAAAGAAAATATTTAACTGATTCTATCAACAACTGAGCTACAAATCTAGTCTGACTACAGTATAACAGAAAATTCCTACGTTCCGAATCCATCTGGCTTCTGATCTGCTCATCTTCTTTCCGGTGGAACACGACCCTCCTCGCCGAGAATACCAGTTCTCAACTCTGACTTTTGAGAGAAAACGGTTGGGTATTTAACGGCTTATTCGAGCTAGCGTGAACATTTTTACCCCTAGAACCGGGAGGTACTGCCACGGGGGGACAAAATTAGCAAAACATTCTTGAATTAAATCTAATTTTATTAAATATTCGATTAAGGTCGGCAAGAAGTGACAATGCCCTGAGTCATTTCCGACCTTATTTCTCGACCTATGAACTGTTTCTATACGGATGACTTAAAGCTTTTTGCAAGGAATGAGAACTATCCTTGAATTAGTGAATTCATTCACTAAAGGGATGAAGCTGAGGAATCTGAGAAATCTGCAACCCTTAACATGCACAGAGGAAATTATAAGGATTCTACTGACATTGAAATTTCCAATAGTGAGATGTGATCAAGCAACTTCAGGTAGCAGACTCCTACAAGTATCTTTGTATCTAGTAACTGCTTACATTAAAAATGAGGTCAAAGAAACCTTTCAAGAGGAATTTAAGAAGTGGGTCAGGGTACTGCTTAGCACTTATTTTTCGGCAGGAAATCTGGTAAAAGCTCTAAATACCTGTGCAATTCCTTCCGTAACATTTACTCGTACCTTTGGAGTAATGAAATGGTGTGACACAAATTTGGAAAGAAAGCACTTTTTTTAAAGAATTAAAACAGTTAAATCAAGGCAGCGTCACCCAAATTCATGTGCCAAGACTATATATACCCAGAAAACATGAAGGTAGGGGACTTATTAATCTGTTGAAAGCCTGTCGTAAACAAGAAGCAAGGCTTAAATCTGTTTTATGAGTAGTAGTTCCCCGATGCTGTCGACCATTGTTGCCCTTGACCGCGACAAACAGCCCTGAATTCGCTTCGGCAAGATCCAACAGCGTTGTCGACTGATGTGAGCTTTACAGAATCATGGAAGTGAAACCACTGTATGAAATGCATAGCCTCAAGCAATTTTAGAAAAAAACATACATCAAGCTATATTAGGATCAAATTAAAAAAAAAGTCATCATCATCGAAGTTGGGGTTTCTGCTGATGATTACGTTTCTAGAACTTAGAGCGAAAAAAATTGTTAGTACCATGTGCTGCGCAGGAAGTTAGGCTTCTCTGGTCATCTGGTGGAAGTAAAAGTACTACCGATTATTGTATCCAGCAATGGTTTAATTCCAGAGGAAGCGATTAGATCTATGAAGGCGCTTGAAATAAGTTTGGGACTTGAAGAAGTGCAGAAAGCGATCATGCTGGGAACTGCCAGCATCGCCAGAAAATTCTTCGACATTCCAAATTAATTATAAAATGAATCATACCCTTGACATTGGTCCGGATTGGTGTATTTATTCGACAGCCGAGAAATTCCCTCCCCCCCCCCCCAAAAACATATAAATAATAACTCGCAAAAGGAACAAAGCTTAAACTATAATTATCCAAGAAATAACTTAAAAAGACCCTCAAAACGTGCAACAAATACTGATAGTACCCCGCTATAATGCCTTTATTACTCATCTTCTGAGGGTAAAGATTGATATACTGACACATTAGTGATATTGTCTACTTTTGATATCCTCCATGGGAAAATACTGAAATATCTCTTTGAGCACGGAATAGTTAATATACAGTTTTTTTTCGTGAAATAATAAAATGTTTTTATCATATTCCATTATAAAACAATGTGCCACATTTAAGGGTACGAAGATAAAGGAACACATTCAAATCTATATTTATATACATATACTGTATAGTTATTCAGTATATAAATAAGCTTTGCACACACATATTGATCAGGATGCACAAGGAAAAAAAAATAATCTAAGTTCAAAAATATTGGAAGATTAAAAATTTCGAGATGGGGTATCGTTTTATTTTAAGTTCAGGTAGTATTTTAGGATGCCAATAGCCTTCCGCAGATTTGGTCCAGTGATGAAATGTTTCTGGGAAAAACGTATAGGTGCGCTAGTCTCTCAACCGCCATAATCCAAGGATACAGACCGATTTATCGCTGTTCCTGAGCCCGATTGTACGGCAGTGGTGTGGATGCCGGATTTATTTTTATTCAAACTGATATATTTCAACTGATATTTTAAGATTATGTAGCATTCTGGCTTGATAAGTTTCGTGTTTGAAATACACATTTTTCTTATACTAAAGGAAGATAGGCCTAAAATAAAATAGTTTCTTACCTATTTATTTATGGTATTTTTTTCTGTCTTTACAATGCCTCAATTACCTAATCTAAACTTCATATTCATTTATGTTTTTGGCAGTTTTTATTTTTTAGAATAAATATATTTATTTTTATAGATAAAAAGAGACCTTACATAAATGTTAAGACCGTGGAAAATATATATTTATTATTATTTAGAATTCCTTGAATTGAGTTGATATAATTGAGTATCATGATAACATTCTTTTTTTATCTTTCAAAGTAATCCTTTGAAAGGACTGTTTATTTATTAAAACATTCCATACTACACTATACTATGTGCCTTTAATTACTTTTTAACAATATGAATAAAAACATATGTGATAATTACGAGTACAATATATACAAACACATTATGACTTCAATATTTTATTATGACACACGTATACGGTTACGATTAACAAAAATCAAAATTATTATAACAAAATTATGTGTATTTTACATTGTATTTATATTCTTAATTTGATGTCAACTTTCAAAGTCAATACTGTGAATAAAATTAGTGAATTCGGGCTGAAATGTATTTAATAGATCGTGTTCAGATACTGGTCAATCTTTCCCTCTTAACTTTATAGAAATAATTAATTTCTTTGCCTTTAATAAGTTTGACATTTATTGTCATTATTTATGTGAAATATGAGTACGTATGATTTGGTATGTCCATGTTCAGTTAAAACCTGAGTTAGTTTCTAATTTGTGGATTTTATTAATTTTTAGTTATTGGTTGTCGGTTTTGGAATAAACCAATGCAAACTATGAGATTTATTTCAAACAGTAAACCGTCAAGTAATAAACGAGTCTAACGCAATTCATAATAAACAAATGTTAATTATTTGTCTTAATTTCAGAAACAATTTTTTCTTTTCTTTTTTTTTAATTAAACAGAAATGCTTATATATTTAATAGTAGTAAAATAAGAAAATGGCCTTGAGGAAAAGGGCAAAGGAACTTAGTTAGCTGCTCATGTAATTGTAAAAAAGAGAATCTCACTTGCCTTTCGTCAGAAAACAATCAGCTGTTTCCATTTAACGGAATTGATTTCAGTTTTCAATAGCACTTAAATTATAACTTGAGGATCATGATTTAAAAAGTTTCTTCGGCAGTGATTCGGGCATCAACTGCAAGCTTTAAAATTTGAATTAAAAGAAACAACCAACCCATTGAGAGAACTTATAGAAAATAACCTTAAAATTATTCATTGGTTCCTTCAAATATAATTTCGTGAAAAATTCTTAATGACATGAGGGTATAAACCATTCAATCATATTTTATTTTAGTTATATCACGAGTTTAAAGACTAAAATTTTAATTGCTGATTTCACCTCTGTCATGACATCAATAGCTAGTCCGTTAAGGATTAATTACAGATGTAACTTCTACCTGACAACGGATAAAACGTCTTAAAAGGAGATAATTTGGAAGTCGAAGAAGTCAACGGCCACAGAAGTGAGAATTATTCAAGGCTCCTCTTTTAATTACTCGACTAGCGAGAGCTGTTTGGAGTCGACGCGAGTTAAGAGAAGTGGCCGAAATTATTTAAGCGAGTTGAAGTTGAAAACTCCCCGAGACAGTCACCTCCCCCGAGTAATGATCCCTATTTCTCAACCGGGTCCCAATCTCCTCGGAAATGTCGGGAATTCGCTGCAAGAAAATGTCTTCGGAGACTGGACGTTATTAACTCCCGTCGAGAGATTGAACGCCTAGGACAAGATGGGAAGCGACTAACTGAAGAAGTCGAGAGAAGAATCTACAATCCAAGTCTTTATTTTTTTTCTTTTTCAGATTCCTGAATCTACACGACAAAGAAATGATTGATGAGGATTTAGGGGCGGTGGAAGAACTGCTACTATGATGGATATTATTTCAAAAATGCACCCTAGTTATATAGAATAATTTACTTCAGTAAATAGTAATAAGAAAAAAAGGAATACAGTCAAATTAGTAAAATAGTTATTTTTGGACCTGTGAACTACAGAATAATTATTCCCTCAGCAATAGATTTGCGAAGCCGAGTGAGAAAAAATATTGCTGGAATAATGATATGCTTTGGCTAAGAGGTGCTTACAAGATTTTATCTCCAGATATAATAATAGAATAGCACAAACGTAGATACTGTAGGTATTATAGTTTCACAATAAGCTTTAGCCATAACCATAACAACTGAACTCAATGGCACACATTGACAGAGACGCCAACCTAATCATGACCTCTTCTACATGTTGGGCTACAATATTTTAGCTAATTAAGTTGTCATCTTTGTTGCTAGTTCCCCAGGAATTCTTTTCAACTTGTTAGCCTATTTTGTAACGGATAGGGTGAAATGACATACTTTAGCCCTAATTAATTGAGCCAAAAACACACCAGTTGGAGACAAAATGCTTTTCCTTATTTGTCCCGATCGTGTCGAAACTCTCAGGTTCGAAATACAAATCAAGTTTTCTTGAGCGGGATATCACAGTGCGTTGAGCCCTGAGTTGATCTGCTGAAGGCTGTTAACAGCGGTGTTTGGACCCTGTGGGAGAGACCCCGAGGCTCTATAAATTGGACACCATAAATCGGGGGGGGGGGAAACCTTACGATCGAGCGGGATGGCGACAAACTACCTCCCTCCACAACCGCTGTCCTAGAAACAGTACAGACCTTACAATGTACTCAACCCAAGATACTGCATGGACTACCATATATGTTTGTTCTACAGGATTTGTTTTCCTTTCCATGGCTTCTTATCATTGAAGAATGGCGATCACGTATCCAAATGCTTCTCTGTCATTTTCCGCATGGAAGGATTCTCGGTCGTTTAGATTTGAATGTAAGATGCTTTTCATTGATTATTTTTACTAGCTTTCTTTTGCGCCCAACGCCTTTCAGTACTTCGCCGTTGGTGATTCTGTCAGTCCATGGTAGAAAGAGTTTTTGAAGTCATATTACAGTTTTTTTTTTTTTTATCTTTTGAGCTTCTAAAGTCGACGTTTTCACTCTGTACAATAATACTGCCCACACAGAGATTTCTCCACCCACCATATATAAATTAATTATTTGCTCCTTAACATGGAAGAGTTGAAATGGTCATATGCTAATCTTGATTTCTTCGTCTGGATATATTTTTTGAGCATTTATGATTTTGAATCTTTTCGATTTGTTTTCCACTCTGTTACTGGAATGTTACTTATTTCGCACTCTCTGTTGAGTCTTTTTGATGATCTGATGCGCTCTTTTGCTAAATTTTACAACAAGTTGAAAGATGTAAACTTCAAAAAGACAAATGTGGATAAAAAAAAAAGAGATTCGATATATGATCGTAAAATGTCTAAATCCACTAACACAAAATATTAAAAACCAAGAGAACTTAATTCTTTCACCGATTGGAAATGGAAAAAAGTAAGATTTTTTTTTACAAAACACGAGATATTGAAAATTTAATACTAACTTAACAAATATTAATGTTTAGTTGTGTTACATGATATGTAAAACATAGTTTATATTGTCTGTGAATTTATTTGAAAGAGGGTTATAATATTAAGTTTGTTTTGAAGTGGGAAGAGCACCTTAAGGTGGCCAACACTAAGGAAAGGATCAACTTGTTATAGCCTTACATACTCTCAACTTTAAGTTGCTTTGATTTAGTATCCAAGGGCTCTACGCTTCGATGAACTTATTCTCAACTCCCCCCCCCCCTCCCCACCAAGTTCTACTCCCTAAGTAAAATTATCCTTAAAACTATGTTTGAGCTAATTTTGAAAATAATTTCGCGAATTCTACATCAAATGAGGCCAGGGATACAATTTTAATATACACACAGATAATGAGTTATGGGCACGCCTTAAAGATGAATTGGAAATGAAATACACTCAATGCTGTAACATTAATTTTTATTAGTCTTTATTTAGTGGAAATAGCGTTCTAAATCTAAGAGTGAGAGAATGAGAAAAAGGGTGATAAACAGATATACATTGAAGCATCAGGATCCAATGAAAAATCATTTTAATGTGCGATAAATTTATAATAAATGGAGAAACTTTGAAGAGGAAAAAAAAAGAAATAAATTCTTTATTTCTTGTTTACACAGGTTGCAAGGAAGCATTGTTTACACAGGTTGAAAACAATTTACGAGAAGTGGGATTCACTCAAGAGGACATAGAGAAACGCATAAACGAGGACATAAAGATGTAACTCTGGCAGAAAAAAAAGACTAGCAAGATGTGGACAGAAGCGAGAAGGGAACAAGATAGGAAACGAATGCTGGAATATTGGGCAAAAGTTAAAGCCTAGGCAAAAGGAAGGGAAAGGGAGAAACAGTTGAAATTGGTTAAAATTATATAAAGAAAGCAGTTGAAATAGGTTAAAATTATATAAATATAGCAGTGGAAATAGGTTAAAATTATATAAATAAAGCAGTTGAAATAGGTTAAAATTATATAAATAAAGCAGTTGAAATAGGTTAAAATAATATAAATAAAGCAGTTGAAATTACTCCTTGCGTGCCCGAGAAAGAAGAGACAAAATGTACCTTATAAAAAAAAAATAAACTTAATATAATAATGATTGTATGCTTGTGTAACGTATAAATAGTATGTGGAAGAAATTGGCTCAGATGGAGTTAAAACTACATGTTTTAATATTGGGCAATTATTTAACTATAACTTTTGTTTAATTGTTAGATGTTGTAATTTTTTAAATATTTTTAAACCTTTTATTTGGAAAGAAAATATATGAGCAGGGCCGGAAATCGAATCTGGGTCTTCCACATATCCGTCGTGGTGCTTAGCCACCTCAGCCATCCTTGCTCTCTTCTCGATCAGACATATCCTTTCTTTTCACTGATCCTACATCTCCGTGTTCTCGCAATTTGCGATATATACACGGGGAGAATGTTCATTAAACATTATTTTTATTTTTGGATCTTGTTGACTTACTTCATTATATATTATTATAATTTATATCTTTTATTTTATTGTTAGATGTTATAATTTTTTAAATATTTTATAATCTTTTATTTGAAAAGAAAGGATATGTCTAACCGAGAAGTGAACCAGGATGGCTTAGGTGGCTAAGCACCACGACGGATATGTGGGAGACCCGGATTCGAATTCCGGCCCTGGTCATATCTTTTCTTTTCAAATAAAGATTTAAAAAATATTTAACTAAAAATATAACTATATATTAAACATTTTTCCACTATTTAAAAAATTTTTTGTTCTCCAAGCTATTACTTTCATACAAATAATAAGAGTTCTTGTTTTTCTAGCCGATGTGAAGGGGGTTAGGGAATTTCTAGTGCAATCAGAGGCTTTATTACAGCCTGTTCGGGCACGGGTACTATTTAGAAGATTGGTAATAAACTGTATTGTGAAGACAGAAGAGGGACAAAGGCCATTCGAAGACAATCAGGTATCGATCGGGATGAAGAGAAACAATTCGTCATCTCAAGTATAAAGAACATTCGTGCTTCGTGGTTTGTTCCCAGTGAATATATTGTCCATGAATGTTCTTCATTGCGCCTGGTTTGTTATTGTTTTCTCTACATTCGCTTCGTCTCAATATATTTATTTGCTTTTTGTGTCCTGTGAACGGGATATTCATGACGAAGATAAAACTAAATCTAGTATTTGATGGTTGGCCCTGGGAACTACATTTACAATAACTTCGATATGGAGTCAAATACATCTTTTGTTTTCTAACAGAATATTGTAAACTCGGTAACGAAAACATTGGACATTTATACTACCAGCAATACAAACCTTATATTGCTTGCTTAATTCAATATACCTTGTAATTTTTTATCAATTGTACCCGACTTAGTTTTATCTATTCGATTATTTTCAATTCGAAGAGCATATTTAGAGATTGCTCAGGACATGTTCTTTGGACATCGAAGATCTCTACAGCCTATCAAAGCATGGTCTTCTCGATACCGTTCCGCCAATCATCCCTGTCTATTGCCGCGGCCTTCATGTTCCGATCATAACAGGCTTCTGGAGTCCTCACTGACAACGCAGCTTTGGTCGCTTTTCTCGTACACCGTAAATTTCTTCAATTATTCTTCTGGGCTCTTTGACACTTTCCATTCTGGTTACATGGCCAGCCCAGCACAACCTACCAAACTATATTACTTTGACCACGTCCGGGGACTGGAATAGACTTGTCTGCTCCGCATTGGTACGTCTTCTACATGCTTCCCCCTTTCTTACAAGCCCATATATCCTCCGTAAAATATTCCATTCAAAAGTTTGGACTAATTTTTCATCGGCTTTCTTTATGACCCAGACTTCTGAACCGTACAAAAGGACAGGCCGAATAAGTATTTTGTAGAAAATCGTTTTCGTATTCCACGACATAAATTTGCTTTTAATAGGTCGGTTTATTCCGAAAATTTGCCTGTGCCTCTCTCTTCTTGATCTGTATCGAAAAAATGATCTCCGTTCGTGACGGTGGAGCCCAAGTAGGTGAAGGAGTTTACTCTTCCAATATCATGGCCGTCTATATTAATAAAATAAATCAGCTCCCCCTTTCCTCACGCTTGCATGTACAATATTTAGTTTTGGCCTGATTAATTATTATTCCTACGCATTTGACCTCCCTATGATGTCTACATCATCAGCGTAGCCAAAAATTTGCGCCGAGTTGTGGAAAATTGTGCCGGTTCGTTAGATGCCTGCTTTTCGGACCACATATAATATGAATACCCATAACTTGAGAAAAGACCTGGTTGATTGTCTTTTGTGTTGGTGGCATCAGACAAATCATCTATCTCCACAACCGTAGGCTTAGATCCTTCGTGAGTTACACTGGTACTTTTTTTTTTTTTATAGGCTTCAATATTACTTTTATTTTTGTTCTAAATGCTTGGGACGACTAATGAGTAATACTGGCACATCATAGATTGCACGAATGACCTGTTTTAAATGTATTCACCGGTAAATTATAACGATAGATTTTAAGTAAATATGCATATTTAACATTTACATTACGATTACAATAAGTCCTTCCGGAATAGGCTCAACCCTTGAGCAAACGTTTGCCCGAGAAGGGAATATTGCTTTCGAATCAAACAGGAAGCCGATGATACCAGATTCTGTTTGCCAAACGAGACCGCTGAAGTTAATATGCCCTCGCCTAGTGTAAATATCCTCTTTCTCTCATTGTGGTTCGAATTGGGTTTGGGTTAGTGGGAATATTTCCCCTGGCGAAGATAAAACACTTGCAGACTAACTCCATTATTCCCCATTTCCCTGCTAACAGAGAATGTTCAATAAAGCATAAATTTGCGGATAGCCTGTGATTCTGCTGCTGTTCTAGCACTCAGCCTTGTGAATATTCCATCCTTGCACAAATACAATAAACTATAACACAATTTGTACACTATTGTATTACAAGTACGAATTGTATAATTTTAAATGTTACACTCTCGTAGTAGAGGAGGACTTGATGCACACGAATATTACTAATTTGAAAACGAATTCTACTACCTCATACAGTCCCCATGAAACTTATTTATTCCAAAATGTATCTATTTGTACCAACCAATGTCGTTCTTCTAGGGCAATGTATAAATATATATGTAATACAAAATATTCTTATATATATATATATATATATATATATATAAGATTCACGATTGAAATATACATTCATTAAACGTGTTTATTAACATAAATTCATAAGAGAAATAAAAATTATCGTGACGATAAGACAAAGACTTCAAGCCGAAAAATATCTAAGTGCCTCTAAAAAGTTCTAAGATAAAAGTTTATATTCTAATATTATACTGATGTTTATGTTATAATTATAAATAGCTTTATATAATAAAACGATATTAATGAACCTACTAAAAATTAATATACGCTTATTCACTTTTCTTCAGGAACCATGAACAACTATGATCAACCATTAAAATCATGGCAATATAAAAAACTTTCATAACTACTTAATTTGTTAATTATCTATTATTTTCTCTTATTTCTATATTATATTTTATTATTTTTCCTTCAGCAATTATAAATATTTCATAAGCATTTGTTTGCATAATATTATGTTCTGAATCGATTTGATGTTAAATTGGGCAATCAGTATGCAGGTGACATAATAGCCCAATTACTGCATTTCATAATATAAAATCCTCAGTAATGAACGTTTTATAAATTTTTAGCTTGTTATAATATCTCAGAATATAAACATAAGAAATACTTCGAATTTATTTATTTTGAGAGTTCAATTAATTTAATTAAAATTCAATTTCATGTCTGTGGATGGCTCTGGTGAAATTGGTAAAAATGGTTTTCATATAATTTTATGAAGACATTAGAAGGAGTTTAACTTTAAACTCGAATTATTGTTAGTCAAATTAATTCATTCGAAAAACTTTAAGTTTATCTAAAAATACCATTTATGTTCCTATTTATTTATATTTTTATTGAAACATAGATATTTTTAAAAATACAAATTTTTTTTTGTAAATATGCTTTCAAAAGCAATAACGATCAACAAAGCACTTATTTACAACTAATGATAAAATTGGAAATTTGTATTACATTAAAAGAAATTTTTTTTAAAAAGTCTGTTGGAAAATAGATGGAGGCGACTTTAATGTATAAATATTTATATTAGTCCAGAAAACGAAATATATCTATCTTTTTTAAAATAATATATTCATTATTAAATAAATAAAAAATGGACAAATTATACAAATAAAAATTCGAAACTGATTTATTAAAATATTTTTAGTTTTTTGTTTATATTTTCGCGATTTCAATTGAAATCGGATTGCAAAGAAATGGGCATATCATCTTTGGAATTAGCTTTATTTTATATAACTTAGAGAAGTTGTATTTTGGAAAATATGTTAGGAATGAAAACGGATGAATAAAATAAATGACCTTTAGATTATAATAAGGCAGCTGTAGCATACTTCTACTCCAAGTAATATCAACTGTTGCCAAAACAATACTTCGTGTCCGAAGAATCAGGTTGGTGTCCCAAAAAAAATAAATGCATACTTTTGAATTGCTAGTTTGTAATAAAATTTATGTTATTCGACTTAGCTATTCAATGAGAAATGCTTATTTTGAAAATATAATATAAAAGAGAATATATGAAAATGCAAATAAATGGCCTCGAAAATTAACAGACAGTTGAAGTAAATAACAATATAGATTATTAAAAATATGATTGTAGAATTTTGATTGATCCAAATGAAATAAAGAAAAAATATTTTTAAAAAGCTTAATTATAGATTTTCGAATGTATTTTTGAAAAATGAGAGCTGGGCTGCTTGGAACCGATGCCTTACTCTCAATCGGATGAGTTAATTTCCTCAACAAAGTTCTAAGGCTAGTCAACAAAGTTTAAAATATATTGTGGAATGTTTGTTGTAGCTAATAAGGAAATGCAATAACTCTTTACCAGTAATAAGCTAACTGAGAACGGAAACACAAACACACACAATTTTTTTTTATTTAATGCAAATACAATCACTCGCACCACAACTTAATCATAAATTTATTTGAGGCTAGCCAATTATAAGTTGTGAATGTTGGCAACTTCACCCTTCTCCAGTAACTCTCTGAAACAACCGGCTTATTCAGATTAAAATGATTGAATGTTGTTGCTTTTTCAGTTATCGTATTAATTATTACTATTTAAATATCTATATTGTGATAAATTATATTGTCATTCTTATAAGTTAACAACCGAGAATCAGGAGACCTTCCACAGGTTCACCCTGCTACTGTGTAAGTGGATACCCTTAATTGGGGTAAAAACTTGGAGGTTGAAAACAAATCACTTCCCTGTACATGCATTATCCAAGAAACAATGCAAACTCTTTTACGTAGTGAACACTTCATGGGTTGTAACTGTAAATTTTTATTCATATACATATGTATAGTTAGTGAGTTGAGACAATCATGTACACTAGGAATATTCAATTATTTGTATAACAGATTTTCGCATTAGCAAGCGAAAATGTAAATGCAATTTGATAAAATTATTACAATAAAAATTCTTTTACGTTAATCCTCAACTTAGAAAAGATATTTTCAAATGCGATTTTCGAAATATGAGTACTTAAAAAATAAGGTTGTTCGCATCCGAAAGCGTCAGTACTATACAAATTTCGTTGAAATTGAAATAGGAGATCAGCACACTGACAAAAAGTTGACAATATTTCTTACATTTTTTGTTTTCAAATTTCTGTACCAATACATGTAGTAATATATATTCATCCTGGACAGATGGAACTGAGTCAGAGCAAGCTGTGTAATTTTAGCGAGCTCAGCTCTAACATTGTTCACAGCCTGCTAAGCCACTCACCTACTCTCCGCGTTAGCGATCGTCCAATTACTTTAAAAAACAGTTGAATATTCTGTCTCATGTTACCTGGGACCCTGTGTTGATATCCTGATAAGGATATATAAGTTGATTGTGGATTGATATACCAACTCACTAATTTATAAAAGTAAACTGTTACTTCCTAACAAAATTGTTACATCCAAAATGCTACTTTGATATTGTCAGGAGAAGGGCTCATACGTAAAATCCTACAATTAAGATCAGATTCCTTCGTTCTATTACTCATTTTTCCTTCTATGTAACTAATGGATTATTAAACAAACGCCAGGACATACCTTTCTTGAGTGAAATAACTAAAAAACACAAATTTTTACAATAATATAAATTATAGCAGACAAAGATTACTACAGAATCCGACAAGGAGACTGAATCGTCTCTGGAGCAGCGACCTACAACAGACAGGTCAAGCATGCAAGGATTAGCATCATTAGAAGATTTATTTATCCAAATCCACTGTAATTCGTAATGAAAAATTTACAGAAGAAGAGCACACATACGATACAAGCCAATTCAACAATTTGCAAAATATTCCTAAATGAATATATGTACGTTTTTCCCATTGACTACTTTTTTTTAATCGAATGCCAGCATGTGACATTTCTGCCATACGCCGACGAGCCTCCTAATAAAGACATGCATCATTGTAAGGGACATCTTTAAGACCACGTGTGAACCGTCCATTACACTAGAAAGACATATGACACCAGAAATTATCAGATTCTGCGGTACCCATTCTGTGCAGATGTGCCTGGAGGAAATCATGACCTGTAATAACTCTGAACCTCGCAACATCTTAGCTCTTAGGCAGATCTCGGGGGAGCTGCTCATGTGCAAGGCATTCCCATTTTTTCCCCATTCGGGTTTGTCAGGTTGAGGTAGTGCTGCGCCTTGCTTGGCAAGTTGGTCTACTCTTTCGTATCCCGCTACCCCTACGTGACTTGGTATCCAAAGCAGCATAAGCTCTCAGCCTTTAGTAATGATATTCGATAGAGCCATCGATGTTGTGGTCTCACAATCGGTCGGAGAGTTATTGGTGAGGGATAATATTGCAGCTTGCGAATCGACTAGGAAAACCTATTGTTTAGTATCAACCTATCGAAAACCTATTGTTTAGTATCAACCTATAGAAAACCTATTGTTTAGTATCAACCTATCGAAAACCTATCGTTTAGTATCAACCTGTCGAAAACCTATTGTTTAGTATCAACCTATCGAAAACCTATTGTTTAGTATCAACCTATCGAAAACCTATTGTTTAGTATCAACCTATCGATAATCTATTGTTTAGTATCAACCTATTGATAACCTATTGTTCAGTATCAACCTATCGAAAACCTATCGATTAGTAGTAAAGTACTACTTACTACTATTGATTACTTAGAATCACCTTAAAACTGTATTGCATTATTTTCCTCTGGTGGAATTTTCTTTGTCTTCAATATTATTTCATGCGTTCTCTAGTAAGTTTCATTTGATCCATTGGCCCCCTTCCTCAAATCATCTCTGGTCTTTTTTCATCCTAAAAACCTTCCAGATTTTTCTCTTTGCTCCAAAATTTACTTTCTTCTAACATTTTAGACTATGTTTTGTTCATAAATAATTATAAGCTCTAATTTATTAATTATTATTAGTTCTGTATAGATCAAAATCCTTTATTCCTGTATAGGCTTTTACGCGTCTAACATAGTAGTGATGATAGGCTTTTTTTCTCCTCCAGTAATCTCCAACAAGTGATAGCGTTGAGGTTTTCTCCGTTCCAGGAGTCACACTATTCCGGCATTTGAGAATGTTTTTTTTATTCTTGTAGTTTAACTATGCTGATCATCATTTGTGTGCCCACTTGTGATCGTTAGAAAATTATCCGATTTTATCATTAATCAATCAAAACCCACATTCCATAACGAAATGGAGATGGTAAGAGATGGAGGACGATTTTGTAAGCTATCCATTCCCTCTTCCATTACTAGCTCATATCCTTTTCCCGATAACGACCCCTGGGAAGGAAGTAATGAGGTTCCTCTCCCCCCCACCCTACCTGTCCCAACAAAGGATGCTTCTGAAGATTGATTCCATCAAATATTAATTTTTTTAATTATAATTACAAACAACGGAAAGAAATTGGAATGAATCAACTAAACTAAAATAATTACAGAGAATATATCGATATTGTCCGGACTGTACAGAAGGAAACCCCACACTGCATGAGCGGTAGAGGAAGAGCTATGGATGGAAAAAGAATATTGATAACCTATCCCACGTTAATTGGAATATATCTTTCGATTAAAGAAGCTACACATATAAATTTTCTGATGGTACTATAAACCTTTATGGTATTTTGATAACTAGCGAACCGTCTTCGCACGGGTGGTAGAGCATATGCCTACATGTTTTGTCAGTCGTAAGATCCCACCAGTTTGATGGGTAGAATATGTGGATGAGATTTAAATGTAACATAATGTATACTACTTTTTTTAAGGTATATTATTATTTAGGTATTATAAACATAAAAACAAACTAAAATATTTCTTTTTACACGAATATATTTTCACGCGCAGTAATTTTTCGCGATAAAGATATTCATTAAAATATTATAATATTGTGCATGAAATTCTCAAGATAACTGAAGTATTATAGTTGATAAGGATTAATACAATATTCCTCATATAAGCTTTCCAAATACCGCATTTTACGTAACCAATTTTTTTAGAAGATTTAATGGTTACATGCTGTCGCGGCATTTTTTGTAGATCTATTAAGGAGGAATATTCCACCATGCATTATTTGTTACCTCCCAAAGAGATTAGACAGCGTCTTCGATGGAAGCTCCTAGGCGTCTCGGCTTTTTCCAACACTTATATTCCAAGCAATTTACAAAACCTTGACCTTATACACAGATCTCCAAAAAAATCTTTTTTAAAAACTATCTATTTTTTACGCTGATTAAAAAAATGACATTGTTTTTTGTCTATTACGACTTGCCTACAAAATAAAGTTGAGGTTTTTGGAAAAAGTAAAAAAAAATGGAAACTTTTGGATTTGTTTTTATTATTTTAACATGAAGTAAAAGAAAAAACAACAACGATACCTAGCTAAAATGAGCATAGAAGTGATGGACATGTGTTGTAAAGTTATTATAAAGCTTTGTTATAAAGTTTTCTTTTCCCATCAAAGCTTCTTTTGGTACCTTTTCGGCCGTGTTCTTATGAATTTTATTTTATATCTTGATGGAAATGTCGTCCTTGTTCCTCACTCACAGCCCCAAGATTTTCTGAAAAATAGTCCAGATGTGAGTAAAGGAAAGGAACTTTGACACCATGTTGCAGCCCAACATTTTGTTGTTTTGTAACAATTAAGCAGCCAAAGTTTTATAGTTGGATATTTTTTGTTACGAATAAAGACAATTACAACAAGTTTAATTGAATTCCAGTCATTTCCCGTTAAGTGACAAAGCTTTCATCTTTTAAAAGTTTTCTGATGTCAGGCTCAACAAAGGCTCCCTCTTTCAGCTTAGCATCGGATAAAACAGGAAACTGTTCACAAAGATATTCGAAACACTCTCCTTCTTCGGATAATGCTTTCACAAACTGTTACATTAGCCCCAATTTGATATGAAGTGGTGAATAAGATCTTTTTAGGATCCACTAAACTTTGTCTTGCAACATTTTTAACTCCTGGAATAAGAGTCTTTCTGATTGGCCACGTCTGCTCGACATAGTGTTGTTTTCTGTCACGGCCATCCCATTCTCAGAGGAAACATAGAAACATTGTTTAACCACTTTGTTGACCTAGTAACATGGAAATAACTTTAAAATTCCCACAAATGGTCCATTTATGGTCAGAGTAGCCGAGGTGATTATAAAAAACTCAAGATTTTCGTAGCATTGTTTCAAATGGACTGGGGGTGCAACAGGCACAGAAGCGATTACCATTTTGAAGAAGTGCAGCTTTCAAAATCATATTTGATGAATCAAATAAGAAATTTTCAGGTGAAATTTTTTACTTATCTAGGGGTGATGGAATCGTTTCACTATTTCGTCCGTAATCAGCACAAAAAATACTGTTGACCCACTAGTTAAATATGCTACAATTATTTCATCGCAGACCTGTGTTATATACCTAAACCTTCCTCATGAATCATTCTATCTATTGGTGAAAACCGCATGAGCATCCGTGGATTAGTTTTTGAGTTTATCAGGAATAGCCAGAAAGACGCGGCGGAGGGCTTTATTTTATAATATGTATAGATAATGCTGTTAATGCCGTGAAATCGCTCTACGATATCATCCTGCTATGGTCCACTCAGCCTCTATTAAGTAGGCACTCTAAATTGGAGCGGTCGAACATGGCTTCCCTGCACAATCACCTCCCTGCACAACCGTTGGTTATGAAACAGTATAGTCCGTAACATGTACTGAAATCAATACCCTTCTTCCCTAATGATCCCATACCTTCCTTTGGTTGCTTTCCCAATAGCTCGTTATGTAGATTATCTTTCATATTTCTAGGAATATATACAGACTTCTCTATCTCTGCCAATATTGAGCACTATTCGTTGAATATCACAAGTTTAGATATCAATTTCGTAAGGATGTGAAACTCAAATTGCCCTTGATTCCCAGTTGGAAGTTTCATATTGATAAATGTGGCTCTCTATCTCTCCTAGATCCGTTCTGATTCAGTTTCTGCGATTTCAAACTTCATGAATTTATAATGTTAGATCTTTTTCGTAGATTTAGATCGTAATTTTTATTTATTTATTGAAATTTATTATTGTTTTTAATGTTATATTAATAAATAAAAGTAGCAAAATGTATGTATCCAAAAGTCTATTAAATTATGATAAACCAGTATGGATATTTGTTGTACAAAGTATCCCAGAAACTTAAATTGGTATCCTCACCCCGAAGAAAAAAAATACAAAACTTAAACATAAAGGTACCAAATAGTTTATAAAAATATATGATTTCTAATTTCTATTCAGAAGTATACTCAGCTATATCGGTGTATTTGTAATTAAAAAAAAATGGTATAATTTAAAATAATACAGTTATAATTATTCTCAAGATTATTTATTACAGAAATTCAATCATAAAATAAATATGAGGACATATAAAAGTCGTATATAAATTAGATTATTTACTAAACTAGACAAACATAGTAATAATTATTAAAAATGAAATGTCATTTGAAAAAAAATATCAAAATTATCGTGATTTTATTCAGTTCATAAAAAAATAGCTCTTTCTTCAGAAATGATAGTATTTAGGTGTTGATTTTATATGCTAGAGAAAAATATCGTCGTTACAAATGCCAAGTATTGAATTTGAAAGTAGCACATTTTTCGTTTATTGTAGGATTAATAATTGTTATAAATGTCATATAGAGTCATCTATAAGCCACAAAACGAAATATAATCATGTAAGTGAAATACGTTTCACTACACAGACTGATTTTGAAAGAACCTTAACCTTTTTTCCACACTCCTGAAAATTGGTGTTTTTCACCTTCAATAATTTACATTTGTATCGAAGACATTTTCTGTTCTACACAACTATAACTTTGTCGAAAAATCATATCAATTACTAATAAATATCAATTTTTTTTTATACTCTTTCGTGATGGCCTGCATATAGAACTGTAATTACCTCCAGTATGTAATTTAAATTATAAAACAGCAAAGGCTCAGGTCGTACAGTACACTCAACACCGAACGGTCGTGAGGGTTTAGCCTAACTAAGCGCCGTGCTGCACACGATCGATTACTTATTAATAAATCTGTACCTCAGAGGTAAACTATCGTAACTGACATTTTTCAAACTTTACAGGAGAGCAGTTTTAATGTTAAATTTTATTTTTTATTGTTGATCAATGTTTTCAATGATAATCAGAGGTCATCAAGATCAAGATCAATGATGACCTCTTATTATCATTGAAAACATTGAACAACAATAAAAAGGAAAATTTAACATTAAAACTGCCCTCCTGTAAAGTTTGAAAAATGTCAGTTACGATAGTTTACCTCTGAGGTACAGAAATTATTAAAGACTATATATTTTGTGTGTACAGATAGGTATATCAGAATGTATCTAGCTATATCAGAATTGAATGGCGTTGCCACAAGCTATGTTCATCCAGGTGCCCTGAAGAGTCCTGCCTATTTCACGTGTCATTATCTCCTATTGGATCCAGCAGGTTACCTGCGACCTCGGGGTTGCAGCCATCCATGCCCTACCTTCTGTCTTCTAAAGAACCTTCCTCTTATAAAGAATAGAACCTTATAATACACGTCATTCTTATTATGAATTTTAATATTTTTAGATTAAAGAGATTTATTTTGTAAATTTAATCTTGATTTTTAATTTTAAATACTGAAGCAGGGCAGTTCTATTGCTTATTTAACGGAGTTGAACCTATTATGTTGAATTGGTGGATCATCCAGCTCTGTGGTGCCCTTGATTTGGGGAAACTTGGCTGCTGTGCATTATTGTCATATTCTTAAATTATAATAGTCCACATGGTATATATCCATGACAACCACTAAAAACAGCTGGTCAGAAGTTAATAACAATTGTAAGCTTTTCTTTAGTTACTTGTAGCCTTGTTACTTTGTGATTTTGTTCAAATGTTAAAACCATTATCAATTTAATATATTATTCAAAGTACCTACTAGTCTTTTTATGTCATAATAGTTGGCGACGAGGTAAAAAGGCAAAGTTTTTTGTCTTTATGTTTATTCAAATCCAGCTAATGAATAACGAATAAACTTCTGAAGAGCTTCAATGCGAATATGTAAAATCTGATTTCCACTATCCAGCAATCTACACAGGCAAGTACAGTACAGGAAAATACCTCTGGTTCTAGACTTAATCCTTTTGAATGTTTCGATGTAGATAGATTAAAATTTAGAAATTATTTGGAGAGGTTTCAAACTATTGCTCTCTGATAAATGTTACCTCTGAGAAACATGCACAACTCTTCTGCGTATCTATTGGTTCAGTACAATCTGGCAGCACTATTGGTATATAAAGTTGAATAATGAAATTAACCTACGTCTGACGGCTTTTTGTGTTTTATTATTATTTATTTTAATAAAAGAAATAAAATTGTATGGATGGAAAATCCTTTGAATCATTTTTAAAAAAAATTTATTTATTGATATTTACAACTGTATTACAATTATACAAGTAAATAGAATAAGTGGATTGTAAGGATTGGATACGAGAGGAATTCGATGGCTTAGTGGAGCCTCGAAGCTCTACTCCGTAAGTCCAAATAGGTCGTATAATGGTCATGTAAACAAGTCTTATGTAGTTAATTGGGAGCTTAGAGCGTTTGTCTAGTAAGTGTTGAAGTAACCTGAAACGTCGAGCGGTTTCTTGTCTTTTCAGTCTTGTATGAGGATTCCAGGATAATCGTTTGTCGAGATGCAATCCTACGTATCGGATCTGTTCTACAGGCACCAGGGGGTATTATTAAAGGATACTCTACGGCGGTCATAAGTCATTCGTTTACGACGTAAGGTAAAAGTGATTTGATACGATTTTTGAGAATTTATTTTAATTCTCCAGTTTTGACTCCATTTTTCAAGATCAGTGATATGGGATTGGAGGCTTTGGGATGCAATAACTGGATTGGTGTTGACTGATAATACACATGTATCATCAGCATACGTGTTAAGGATAGTATAAGGATGATTCGGGATGTCAGCTACATAAACTGTATAAAGGATTGGGCCAAGGATACTTACTACCTTGAATCAGTAAATCTTAAGTTTAAAAATTTAATTTTAGGTTAATATAAAATTGTTGTCTTAAACCTTAATTGAATTCTCTTGAATATAGTAGCGGAGACTGATATATAAACGCTATATGTGTTATAGAATACTTGGTAACATTCTGTGAAATGTAATTAACACAGATGGGAAAATGTAGGGGATTATATATAATAATAACCCTGGCCCGGGCAGGGCGCGCCTCTACTTCTCCACACCCTCCGTCCTTTTAATGTTCATTTATTTACGGCCGTTATCAACGTAAATTATTGCCATAGGAAATTAATTTTCAAGATAAACTGCCCGGTTCATTTGCAACATACACTGAATTCGGTTCTCACTGAACAAAACTAAGATTATATATTCATAAACTTGTAAGAATAGTCATATTATACTGAATCTATAAGAAAAAAAAGTTTTTTTATCAATAACTACTGTGATTAATGGAAAATGGTAAATGATAAAAAATATATATAATATATGAGAAAATAAATAATATTTAAGTAATAGTATATAAGAAAAATTTCAGTCATTTCTACCATTATTTCTTAACCACCAACATTCATCGTATAGAAAAAAAACTGTACCACTACAACCCAGGGAGGATTTTGGGTTCAGTTCACGGTAGATTCTACATACAACAGTAAACAGTACACGGTTTTTTGATGCTAACCCCATGATCGCTGGTTCGTCGTCCGGCAAGTGGCCCTAGGAATTTAAAGGGAGTAAAAAATCCCTGGTTATGCCGTCCTTCGGAAAGGACTAAGACGAGGGTCCCAAGCCTGTACATTTTAACGATTCCTATCCTAATTAAACCTGGTTAGGCTAAATTTAGAGTTACCGATGTAGCATCGTCCGATTAGCCATAGCAGCATAAAGTGATATTAAGTGAACAAACTGTACTGTTTTAAGACAGCAGTTGTCCAGGGAAGTAATTTGAATTAGAACACTCTCAACTGCCAGGTTTTCTCCCTACTAAGGGTACTCACAGTATAGAGGCTGGGTGGACCTCAGGATGGTCTGTAGATCTGTAGGGTCAATCTGTAGCTGTTAACAGATTATTTTATCTGCCACAGCTGGATTTGGACACGGAACCTTCAGCATAGCGACTTAGGATTCTACACACAGAACTATTCCTTTCGTTCTCCATTAGATAAAATAAATTTAATCATTTTCCCTTCTGTGTTGGACGCCTCTTCATGCCTCGATATTAAAAAACGATTGGACACTTATTTTTCTTTTTTGTATCATTAATCGGTCTTTAGATATTAATAATTAATAAAGATCAATCTAACACCACTGAAATATAAATTATCCACCCTTTATATAAAAGAGCACAAACATACTACATGAACAATTTTTTTCTTTTTTTTTTTTCTTCTTTTAGTTGACAAAAATAACTTGAAAGACCTTGGATTACTGATTAGGACTGCCTGGACAGTGAAAAAATTAAGAGCCGACTAGGTTTTTGTGAAGGAGAGAACGAGGCCTGTGCATGGGGGATGGATGGGGAAGAGAAGAATACAACATAAGGAGACAACATGTAGGATTACTGAAGAAGAAGAAAGCATGAGCTAAATACATTATATCTGCATGACCCTTTGTAAGCCGGTTCGCAAAAAAAAAAATATATATATATATATATTATAAATAGACTATATAATAACTATGCCATATAATTTAATTAGGCTATTCCCTTTGGATGGAGATTCCTTATCAAACACAATATCAATTTTCCTAGCTTGTACCTAAGTGAACAGCCCATCATCGGCTGATCCGCATCTATGACATATATCAATCAATATATACCGTTAAAAAATAGTAACAATTAGTAAACAGTTATAACTATGGAAACATATTTTAAATAAAGAAAATTTAAACTTATGATATTATCACGGGACCGGAATTCATATATTCGATCATAATTTATGACAGGCATTATTTATCATTTATGATCTTTAACTGAAATTATTTATGTTGGACTCTTTATATCCTTACTTACATTTCTCCAATTCGCTTATATATTTGTCGTCTCTTGTTAGGCTTCCTTATTGTAATTTTTATATAACTGTCACTAAGTTAAACGGTTATCAAATGCTAACCATAGGATATGCAGTAGTATATTTTTTTTAAATATATGTATAAATTTTTTAATCTCATTTGTATCCTCCGTATTTGCTTTTAATAAGGATTTTGATTGTTTATTCCAAATAGATGCTCAATTATTCGCTTTTATTGGATTACTCACAGTTGGAGCTGGACTCTGGAAGCTTTTCTTTCAGAAGGTTAGAGAAGAGTGTTGCTGGTGTCCTGGAAAACACGTGTAATCTCGCTCCTGTCAGTGTCAGCTGGCTAGCGATTGCCAGGTGGATCAGTGCTATTCTAAAGGATAGGATCTGTGTCCTTCTTCTTTCACAGGATTGGAACTTTAGAAGGATTCTTACTTGGGGGAAATAAGAAAGGCTTTAGCGAGTTTAGAAAGATCCTCTTGAGTAACAATAAATTAAAAGTTATTTCTCATTAAGTTTTCTTCTTCATTGGTTTATATTTTATATATAAACTCCATCTCATGATTTAGTAGCTGTGTTGATTTTATTTTATCGAGTTAAAATGTGTTGTGACTATTTAATAATGATTTCTAATAACGAGTGATTTAATTAATCTTTTCAAGTATGTTATCTTTAGAAATTATGGTTCGGATTAATGAAATACAACAATTCAACAATTAGTTGAATAATAAGGTATACTTCAGGACCATCTAATATATTAGAAGAAATGTTGTATGTAACCGGTATATACTGGATTTATATATATTTATGTATATATAAAAATATTCAGTACATTAAAAAGTTGTAGTTGGGTTACTGCGACAGAGAATAGAGAATTCTGCAATGTAATAGAGAATTTATAAAATCATTCAAAATGAATAAATTAATTTGTATAGGTAGGTTAAAGGTAAAATTAGACGGTTTTAGGCGTTGATCGAAAAGTACAAAAAAAAAACACTTAAAACATAGATAATACCAAATTTTAACTAAATTATTCATGCCATTTAAAAAAAAAAATATTTGGTTTAAGAAAGGTAAAATCCACAGCCTTTGTCAGGTATTATTACGAAACATTTCCTTTGATTTAACATAACAAAAGTAAATAGATTAATTCCCATGATCGATTCCGATTATTCGATTAAGAATGGCGTCAAATGAATTCCACATTCGACAATGGAACTCGCTACAAGTGCAGACAAGAAACAAATAACAAAATAAATTATAGAATAATAGACAATTATTTTAATAATTTGTTAGGAAATAGAAAAAACAATCCGGTCGATAACGCAATTTCGATCAGAAGGATTCTAGTTTCTCTTAAACATTAAAAAAATAATTGATTTATCTTCATCATCTTAATCATCATCACTGCCAAAGAATGGAAAAATATAATGTATACCTATCAAAGTTTCTCTTCCTCTTGCTGCCTGCAAACCTCACATTAAAAGATAATAAAATAATAATAATAAGAGATAATAAATGAGTAAATGTGATTGCATTAAAAAAAACTAAGGATGATTATACTTGAAGTAGCTGATAATAAAAAATCAAAATTAATACTTCCAAACACGTACAAACAACAAAAAAATCTTCATGTAAAAAGAAAATGACACAAATGCAATTAAAATAATAAAAAAAGACAATGAAAATGCATATAAAGAAAATAAAAATACAATCACATTACTTCCAAATAGTTGTCTTAATAATCTTATAGATGTAGGTTAAGATTGTTAGAAAAGATGGAATGGCATTTGACATAAATACACAGAATAATAAAAAAAAACATGAAAATGTGCATACCAAGGCGTATTGTATATCATTATTACTACTACTGGTTCAATATAGTCGTAAATTATGAAATTTAGAAAAAAATAAATAAATTACAAATAATAAAAAAGAGTTCCGTTTTTAAATGTATGCCTTTGAGCTGGTTATGAATTTTATTCATATCTGCAAGATTCGACGGAATAGACAAATCATATACAAACAAGGGCCCCCGGGTTGAGCTAATCGACTTTTATGCCACCCTCGAACAAAATGACCTCAAACATGCTAATGAAGTTTATTCTACACTCGTGTAACTGATTGAACCTAACAGGAGATAACTCGTGACGCAGAATGGGTGTTAGCTTCGATATACGTAATGAAAGCTGGACCGCATAGCTCTTTTAACAATGATATGCAAAAATCAATCGATAATTTAAAATTGTATAATGACAATTAAATTTAAACTAATTAAAAAAATAAAGGATTTTTCATATATATATATATATATATATATATATATATACACATATATATATATATATATATATATATATATGATATGAAATATTATTAATTTATTTTAATTAAAAATAATTTATTCTGTAGAAGTAATAAGGAATGGCATAAGAATATTATTTAGAACCGTAATGAAAAATTAAGAACCTACCCAGCCTTTATAAGGTGGTTATTCTTGATTTGGAGAAAAATATGGCATTATTTAGGACAAATCACCTTATGAGCATCCAATATTAAATCACATTATACGTTGTAGTGGCACCGGTTCATTTATATATATATATATAAATGAACCGGTGCCACTACAACGTATAATGTGATTTAATATTGGATGCTCATAAGGTGATTTGTCCTAAATAATGCCATATTTTTCTCCAAATCAAGAATAACCACCTTATAAAGGCTGGGTAGGTTCTTAATTTTTCATTACGGTTCTAAATAATATTCTTATGCCATTCCTTATTACTTCTACAGAATAAATTATTTTTAATTAAAATAAATTAATAATATTTCATATCAAGTAAGAATAAAAAACTCTGAAATGCGTTGTGTAATATATAAGAGAGGTCTTCAGATATGATCTTCAGACCCTCCTGGGACTGATCATCCCTCAATAAAGCGGGTGGGTAACCTTAATTAGGAGAGTGATCACGCACGAATCACCTCCCTGCCCAACCATTGTCTTAGAAACAGTACAAACCGAACCATGTGCTGAACACATGGCGCTACAAGTTAAAATATTCATATATTTTAGGATCTGTGATAGAACAAGATCGAGTATATTAATTAGAACAAAATTGAAAATAAAAATTTTAACATACCTGAAAAAATAACTAGTTTATGAACTTTAACGTACTACTAGTTAAATTTAACTAGTGAAACGTTTCACCAATTCAGGCATCAACAGGTCGTGTAAAAAAAAAAATGAAGATTAATCATTATTAAATTTATTCACTTTATTTTTTCAATTTATTAAATTTATTTATTCATCATTAATCACCGTACCTCATTACAGCAGCGCATACAGGATCATTAATCAGAGACTGCAACTTATCTTCAAGACGTGCAATCGCATACAAGGCTTTTTTGAGTTACCTAATCGCTTTATATAAATTATTTTATATCTTTTTAGAGTTATATCATCGTGGTACATCAGAAATAGCTCATGGTGAATTTTTATTTTCTATTATATGTATGAAATTTTGTATTCTGTATATTATTCTAATATATAGATGTAATATAATAGTAATATATATATATATATAGAGTAATATAAACATCCTCACATTAAAAACTCTGTCATAACCCCTACTTTATTATCATTAGATAGACCAAATCGATCGCATTCACTTCATTATTTCTCGAGCCAACCAACTGCATCACCTTTACCATTAAATTTTTCTATTTTGAATTTTTTTTCTGCTTCATGTTTTTTTAATCGTGTGCTTTCACTCAATTCTTTTTGCAACTGTTTAATTATTGATAATAAATGAGATGTCTCTTGTGGTAGGGTGTCAGTCCTAGGGAGTATCTCTTCATCTAAATATGTCGGTTCAAAAACAAAGATTCACTAAATATTCTAGATAAAGAGGTTTGAATGTGGCATCTAAGGTAATAGTAATATTCCTGAATATCTTTTCTTTCTTAAGAGAACTGGTACTGTTCTTTATAATACTATTATTAAATAAACTTAGATGATTCCGTTCATTTTGAAATTCAGAAGGAAAAACATAATTAATATCTTCTTCTGTTTTCTTAATACATTTACCTTCTTCATCCACAATGTTAAATTTTATCTTCATCATTGTGCTCAAAAAATGTAGTTTATGTAATTCTGTATTATATTTATAATTATAATGTAAAGAGTAATCACAGATTAAACATCACAATGTCTGAAAATTTACTAAACAAAATAAAAATTCAGTAACAAATAACAAAAAATAATAAAAAAATGCAATTATAAAAAATATTGAGTGTACATTACACAAAAGCTTACATTATTACTCCTATTTATATACATTATTACTCCTATTTATACTCCAAAACTATTTTACATACACACAGGTATATAAATTTTTATGACCTTTGATAAGGAAATAAAGACTGAATTGTGTTTCTCTGAAAAAAAAAAATATTTATTTACAATAAATATTTACAAGTCATAAACAATTACAAAAACTATTAATTCACTAACCTGAGAAAATAAAATAATAAGATCGTGTTTCTTTTTATATATTTCAGGAGATTAGTTGTAGTTTACTCGACACAAAATATTATTTAATTATTTTATAACCGTTAATTAAAAGTGTGGCCTCTCATATGTCTTTTATTATAACAGCTGTTATATCAAGTATGCTGTGTTGCTGTCAGGGCAATTAAAAAAATAAGAAAAGCGCTCGTACATTAGCGACACACACATATCTTTTCTTTACACACACACACACACACACACACATACAAAGAGTGAGAGAGAGAGGAAATCAAGTATTTGGTGGGATGTCAAGTTAGAGGAACCCTTCCCGAAAGATACGGGTAAAAATCGAAAGTTAATTTTGGGCTTTTTCTTCCCGCCTCGGTTCGTTATGTTTCTCTGCTTCTTGTGCGGCTGAGATTAGTTTCGGCTCATTCAACATATCCAGAGTTATCTTATAAAGGAAAACCAAAAATTATTAATATGATATTTATTTTATCATCAGGATGTATTTTAATAATTCTTTAGATAAATTGTGCCAAAATATTAAAAAAAGTAATTGTCCAATTTTAGCAGGCCAGTTAAGTAAAAACAACAACAAAGTATCATATTACTGTGGTCAGAAAAATAAACTCCTTATTCTTTTAATGGTGTTGATAACATTACATAACATATATACTTCTAATTTTCAGTATTCTCTAACTTCAAACAAAAAACATTAAATAATTTTCGTTTTATTAAAAACAGAAGAAAAAACTATTTACTGGAGCTATTGAGTAAAAGGGATTATTTCTCTTTCACCCTCAAACGTTTTATTTAGACCCTTCTGAACAGAAACTACAGAAGCCTTTGTGAAGTAACTGAATTTCACAGGTATAGGCTTTTCCTTACACTGTTTTGTAGCTGTTGCAACTTGATGGAATAGTTGAAGCGGTACAATGATAGCTTAAAATAACAAGAAACAAAGTCAGTAAAGGTTTAAAGTGTTATAAAACCACCGGTTTAACTATTACAAATCTAAAATGCGTATTAGCCTTCAATTATTGAAGTTTTTCCTTACTGTATTCGCTGGTCTCACGGACCATTTATTTAGAAACGTATTAATATAACACGTAATTGATAATTAGAAACAAAACATTATATATAATCATTTTTTTATTACTTACATGAACCTTCTTACATTGCCTACAATCAATTAATATATGAAATTTTATTAATTTTGTTTTTGTCCATTAAACAATCATCAATAAACGAAATAGTAAAAATTAAAAGTTATACATTTTAAAATTTGTGGAATTACTACAAATTAATTTTGATTTTAAGCAATTAAGAAATTATTAATGAAATTAAAAATACTTTAAAAAACTAAAATTGTCTCTACTCTTTCAAATCGACACTCAGTTTCTTAGGGCACTTAGAGCGTATGGGTTTAATATAGTTGTCACAAAGGAAAAATATTTTCTTCATTTGTTGTTTCATTTCATTTTTTGTTGAGCATCTGTAACAAAGCCATCGCTTATTACTTGGAAGTTATCCACCTCATCAACTGAAATTAATCGTCAATTCGTTCGGTAAGCTGATTTCTGTTTCGGGATTCCGAAAATGCCTTAGTAATTCAGGGTTAAATGTTGAAAATTTTTGTAGATGTTGGTAATAAATTAATCAGGGAGAAATTACATTAACTTAGGAGCGGACCATTTAAAATTGTAGAAACTATTTCTCCGTTAATGTATACATTAGATGACAATAGAAAAACGGATTTATCAAATTGTTTTCATAAAAATAAGTTAGTTATTGCCTCGTGAATTTGGGATCTATATGTTTTGCTGTATATATATATATACATAATTACGAATTGCAATTTATTCAGTCGTTGTTGTGTTTCATTATAACTTTTATATGTTACAAAAATAAATGCCTCACAGTGGGAGAAAGTGAAATAGTTTATAAATAGATAGGCAAAGTGGGATTAATAATGTAAAAAGTAAAATACAATATTTCTCACATACGTTTTATATTTTGGAATTGGAGAATTAAAATCTATTCCAGCAAGTCCCATCAAATTACCTTTACCCTTCGCCGAAAACCCACGACTTCCTGTGCCACTATACCCCTCCACTTATCCCTGTTGTACAGATTCGCTACCTGGGACTCAACTTAGACAAACGTCTTACTTGGAACCCTCACACAAGACTGAAAAGACAAGAAACAGCTAGACGCTTCCGAATACTTCAACAGCTCCGTATTTTGTCACAAATAAAACCATCCATAAGGGCCTTAACATTCCATATGCTACCGATTTAGCACATTTCAGATACCTATCATTCCATAATAAACTCCAGGCCCAACCAAACCCACTAGTTTCTATCTTTGCATCCAATTCCATCCCGGACAATCCTCCTAGGCGTCTGAAGAGAAAATGGCCTTGGGACCTTATATTATAGAAATGTCATAAGAGTGTTGCCAGTGGGTAGTGTCTCTACATGTCCTGTCATGTATTATTTATTCTTATAGCCATTGTACTAGATGTATATATTACAGTTGTACAATTCAATAAAATAATTTTTAAAAAAATGTATTTTGTTTTATCTTGTATACTTTATATATTGCCACATGATCATATGGAGGGGTCTAAAGAAGAATCATTAGTTCAATTTATTTAGGCATTTTTATGTAATTGTATTTTTGTATTAATTTTTTAATTTACTACTTACTTTTTGTTGTGTAATAAATGTCCAGACATATGGATGGAAACTGAGATTACTCCTTAGATATATATGATATGTATATATCTATATATACATATATGTATGTATGTATATATGCATATATCCAATCAATTGGTATATAACATATGATGCTGACAGTGGTGACAAAGTGAAGAAAGGTGTTTAATAGAAAGAAACAAGATGGTAGGTAACCCAAGTGAAGGCTACCATCGTTACACAGCAATTGAGATTGATGATGAGGACAACTCCTTCAAGTCTCTGTTCTCGGCTCAGGGTTCCAAGTTTTTTGCCTTACTAGGTCAAAAAATATTTTCTTCAGGCAAGGAAGAGCAGTAAGAAAAATGACACGAGCAGTAACTATTTAATTTGTTTATAATTATTCATTTTTATCTTGTTAAACATTAGCGTTACATTTATAGTATACCAGCATACACACAACATTAATTTAAATTGATGGATTGGAGGATTTCTACTTCTGCAGCCAGTTCTACAGATATCTATTTTATTTTGTCAACAGAAAGGGAATTATATGTGCTTGCGTAATGTACTGATTAGAGGAACAGTTCCCATTTAAACACGAAAGAAATAATGAAGAGTCAAACAGTCAGCAGATGGGATCTCCAAGCAACTGTCTTGCTCTTGATGTTCTAAATCTGCGATTCAGGTCTTCAGAGCTATTCATCATTGCTGCATGAAGATCTCAACGAAGTTGCCCAAGTATAATTATATCCACCCTGCTTATGCTTTGGTACCACACATTGATATCTTTATTGGTACGCTTTGCCTATCATTGCCCTAAAGAATAAGACGATATTCTTCTTCAACCTTACTACATCAAAAATGTTAGACGCCTGCTTTAGGTGTGGGCTTATGATTCATAAATAATATTAGGGTGAGTAAAAAGATCGAGCGTTTTTTTTTCAAATTCGAGATTTCAAAGAACTGTAAATATTTTAATCCAATTTAATACTTAATAATTCCTTTAGAGCACGAGAATAAACTCGTGACATTATTAAATATGAAGGAAAAGGTATTCTTGACCAGCGTTTTGAAAACTTTAGTAGTAGATATATGATATTGGAAAGGAAGAAGGGCTCCGGGCGACCATTAATAGATATTGATGAGGTTGTGCAGGAAGCTGTTGAGTCAAAACCATTTCTCACGAAATTGCGAGGGAGTGTAGTGTGTCTAAAGATACTGTTGGTCACAATCTACGCTCCATTGGGAAGGTAAAAAGTGCTGTAGACTTGTCCCTTTGCAATCCGCTAAGAGTTTAGAGATTTTATATCAAAGAAATAATAATAGTAATATTTGGTTGAAAAACGGCCATTTTTTTTATTTCACTCTATTGAAGGACGAATAAGGGTTTTGTATAGTCATTGTCAAAGTGATACTGATTTACTAAACAGAGTCCTCTATTTACTAAACAGAGTCCTCTATTTACTGAACAGAGTCCTCTATTTACTGAACAGAGTCCTCTATTTACTGAACAGAGTCCTCTATTTACTGAACAGAGTCCTCTATTACTGAACAGAGTCCTCTATTTACTGAACAGAGTCCTCTATTTACTGAACAGAGTCCTCTATTTACTTCTAAATAGAGATCATTTCTCGAGCTAAGGGTTTTGTATAGTCATTGTCAAAGTGATACTGATTTACCAAACAGAGTCCTCTATTTACTAAACAGAGTCCTCTATTTACTAAACAGAGTCCTCTATTTACTGAACAAAGTCCTCTATTTACTGAACAGAGTCCTCTATTTACTGAACAGAGTCCTCTATTTACTGAACAGAGTCCTCTATTTACTGAACAGAGTCCTCTATTACTGAACAGAGTCCTCTATTTACTGAACAGAGTCCTCTATTTACTGAACTGAGTCCTCTATTTACTTCTAAATAGAGATCATTTCTCGAGCTTACATTAGATTCCAACCCTGTTCTCTCATTATAACCTTTATTATTTGTTGTAAAAGAAGATTAAAATTAGCTGAGAAAACTAGAGCTATTGTATGGATCCTTTTTAGATATATTCAAAAGATAAATCAAGCAGTGAGCTGATACCTGTAAGTGGAAATATTAGTGCTATGAGAGTTTATAATAAGATGCTAGAATATAAAATGTAAACTTTATAAAATGTGATTATTTTTAGATTCCAGAGAGATCTTTTTATGCTATAATATCCTTGTTAGGAGACAAAACATGTTTTTACTGTTGGAGTTTCGTTTTTTATCTCTCTATGTATAGTGCCAAACCTGTCATTCGCCACTCCAAGATACTTGAGAGCAGTACTTCGAGGGATCGTCCTATTGCATGTATTCCCACTATTTGTACACTTGAAGGAGTTGATCTGACAACCTGATCATATGCAAACTGAAAGTTAAACATGCTATAAGATCCGACCTCAACTCTTATCTACGCATATCCTTTGACATCTTTGTATATGTGCGAATTTTTGATAATTTAAAAGTGTAACGCTACAACCCATGAAGGGCTTAGGGTTGTATGTACGTATGTGTTGTATGTACTGAACAACAAGTCTGGGTATGGTTCTCTTCACAAGTGCCTAACTGGTTCTAAACCGGTTTAATAGGTTTGCAATAGAATAATTAATTTGTCAGCACGGTATCGAATGAGCATAAAGAGTTTTAGGGCGATAATTATTTAAAACTTTCCAGAATTTTTCTTATAAATTATCAATATCGGCCTGTCAGGGGTTAACCTTCCTCACTAGGAACCGTATCGTAACGGTCATAAATTAACGAGCTTGGATCTCGATTTTATGGCGCTTAAGTGCGCCACGGATGCAATTACGAAGAACAATTAAGGAGTGAAGGGTTTTTCTTCAAGAAGCAGGACTCCTTTGCCGTACAAGGAGTTGGTAATGATTTTTCTAAACTTTGAAGACAGATAGGAGGAAAGAGGTCCCCTTTGTCCTCAGGTTCTTAAGTGACAGCCGGCTCTTTTTTCCGCTCTTGGAGGTCGCTTTCATATAAGATTATCGGCATAAAACAAACTGTGTACTCACTTCAAAAGTTTTCAAGTTCTTTCAAGCTTCATGAGCCAACACGTAGTGTATTAGGACAATGTTAATTGGAGAATTAATGAATAAAAAATACCATTTTTATCAGTTTTAAAAAAATGCAGCAGTAACACGGTGTATAGAGTGTTGATTTGTTGAGCTAAACTGCACTGTTTCATATCTGACTGGAGTCGATAAATTGTTACTCCGGTTAAAGATCGTAGATGGATCATGTGGTATCTGCAAGTCTCTGAGGCACGATTAGCCCCTATGATATGGATACCCATAATTAGAGAAAAGACGTGGTGATTGAGCGCGCCTCTTGTTAGATGATATACGAAAGTATGAATAGGATATCATTCCTTTGTGAAATATGCAAAAAAACAATATGCTTGGAATTCTCCTAGAAACTGTATAGCAATTGCCTGAATATTGATAAATTTAAACTAAAATATGTAGTTTTTATATTCACTATTTCTTTCATTGATCATATTTGTTTACTGATATTAGAAAAAAAATATCATATACTCGTTGATTGTGAAAATTGCAAGAAGGTTCATATAAGTAATACCAAGCAATCAAATGTTTACGGACTTCATCACACGGAGGCATATCGAATTATTTGATAGCCTCCAACACTGCCCGACCCCACTATTCAACGCACTTACACCGACAGGCCGACCTCAGCGCTGGCAAACACATTTACAGACACTCAACATGGACTGAGTAAACTACTAACAAACTCCAATCAGACAGAACTTGTGAGCCCCATCACTAGATCCCCACTACTTCCATCTAAGTAATGTTCAGAAAATTCAATGTCCTGAACAACCCTCTCTTAAAATGCACCTGGTGCAGTAAAAGAGATACCATGTATCATTATTAACATGCTATTTTTCAAATATTAATAAAAGACATAGGGGTTAAGAGAAAAAAAAATCAAATGTTTAAATATTTTATTTTGTATTCATTAATGAATTTTTAAATTATATCGTCTGTGTGACTAGCGTAAGGAAATATTATATCAGAACTTGAGGGTTAAAATGCTAGGGAAAGTTAATACTACAAAATTACCAATACCCATATTCATTTTTACGCAATTTAGATGGTCTCGTGAACGTCCAAGTTAAAGTCGTTATTTGAGAACTACCAGTTGGTAATTTCATTACTTGGCCACGTTTGTAATATTTTAATTAAATATATTTTGACCTAACTGTGTAGGGGGCTAATCTATTGTACATCTAAAGTAGAATAAAGTCGAATGCCATTAATGGCTCGTACTAGAACATATATCAGGGGCAGAGGGGGGGGGGCACAAAGCATACAAAATGGACCATTGACCCCTCGGAGGTTCTTCTTCCGCCACGAAGAGGCAGTGAATGGGGACCGGAGACCCAATGGATGGCCAGCTCGAGCACTCTAACACAATTCCTTTAATTTGCTGGAGTGCCCTTCCTAACTGACAGGCCGCAATGCCTAGCCTCTCCGGGGCCCGTTTTGATCTAATCGGGTTCAAACTATTTCCTCAATTCGTTTTATTTCCTTCTACACAATAAAAGAAGTATTGTATTCGAGAAAATTTTTAGTTTTCAGATTTCAACTTGAATATCCACTTTGACTAGTATTTTTGTAACGAAAAATCGTATATTCATTCGTTACTCACACAAATTTTAGAATGGCATATAGCTATTAAGGACCAGAAATATTTGAAAAAAATGTTAAAAATAAAAACAAAACTATTAAGAATACGAATTACATAAATATAATAACTTTTAATAATAATTAACCGATTAATTCGATAATTAAGATCGAACTAAACGATAAAATAAAAGTCATGATCAGGTAATCATGACCATTAATGCATTTTAGGGGTGACCTGTGGTCTAGTGGTGAGCATAACGGTACTAAGCCTATTATAATAGGATTTTTTAAAGGGAGTAAAAACCCATGGTTGTGCCGTCCTTGGGAAGGAACGTTAAACGATGGTCCCGACTCTGTACGACGTCAGGCACTCTTTTAAGATCTGTACACTAGTTAAACCTGGATAGGCAATATCTAGAGCTCCCACTGTAGCACCGTCCGATAGTAGCACCAAGTGACGTTAAATGAACAATCAAACAACAATCTATCTTAATCTTAATATTCATCTATTTAGTGTTTATTAACTTATTTTATTAAAATGTAATTTGTTTTTTAAAGATTCGTTGAATTTTCCCTAACATTGATAACGATAAAACCATCTTAAGTTCGGTAATTTCGATTGCATTATTTTAGGTTTATCAAATTTTAATGTATGTTGTCTTTTTCTAAAATGTCTAGGGAGAGCTGTTTGATCTGGTTTATTGGGGTTTTTTATTATTGAATCAACTATATCTATTCTGTATATTGAATCTGATACTAATTTTAAAAGTTAGAATGGTCTAATTTTTAACTCATCTAATTTATGCCTGTTTATCCGATTTCCGTTTTCAACATATACCAAGTCTCCTATGTTTAATTTACACTTTGATCTATTTTCATCGAATCGTTTGTCATAATTGTGAGACTTGACACACTTCCTATATATAGCAGCTCTAAAATAGATAGAGAATAGAGGTCAGAATAATGAATAATTGACTATATTAAGGTATATAACACATGTAATATGTAACATACAGGTCACAATAAATATAATTCTTTCTTGCATGTCAGTCTACTGTTTGTTAACTGAAGATATTAATTTCATTAAATCATTTCCTTTTTATGCGTATTTTTCGCATCCCTGAATTGTCTGTTTGAGATTCCGAAACAATTGATTTTTCTCATAAATAAAATAGATTGATGTTGTCTTATGTCTTGGTAGTGAAGATTGGGGTTCATAAGCCAAGGAAATAATGGGCGTCCTTTAAATCAACAAATAGTACAAAGTAAGATATTTTACTTCTTCATTCATATTTTCAAATCAGGTTAAAAATAAACAATAAATCAATCAACACTGGCTCTACAACTCAGGACGGGTCCGATCCGCATCAAAGCGTCGCCTCCACTCTTCTCTGTCCTGCGCCAAGGTCCTCCAAGCTCTGGATCCAATGATGCTGCCTGCATCGCTTTCGACTTTATCTGCCCATCTAAGTCTTGGATACCCAAACAGTAATCTTTTCAGGAACAAAAAAAATAGAAAATAGAAAGGATAAATTCAATTATATAGATAATAGTGTAAGTGTATATATAAATTCTAATCGTGGAAGAAGAGTTTACCAAGACCCATATGTGAAAGAAGGAACCAGCCTGACATGAGCCATAAAACAACATTAGGTAGACAAAGGCCACTTGGAACTTCAAAGCTAAACGTGAAGCATTCGGGTTGGAGGGGAACACACTACATATCATTTATTCCCTATTCTGCCTCTGCCCTCTTTACCGTACACATCATATTTATGTGCATATCGTTAGTATTATATCATAATATATTTTGATTTATGATAACCGCATTTGCGGGTTAAAAACAGAGATGAGAGACAAGTCTCTACCATGTGGTGAATCAAAAACCCTTCATTATTCCTCCATATTTATAAAATAACGAATATCAAATCTCCATTGGTTATTATTAACACCTATTGAATCTCTTTTATGTCGTGTAAACATTTAGATTTATTTGTAATATTTTCAGCTTCATGCACTTCTTCAAGTCTACTGTCAAAATTGTACAATAAAGCTATTGTTATACTAACTGTAGTGCCATTTTAATGGTAATATTGATTAATAAAAACAATATCGATATTATTATTGATTACTTTTTGTTTTTTATTATTCAGAGCTCTTATAATCCCTTAAATACCTATTAAATATAACTATACTATCTAATGAGAAAATTAAGCTTGTTCACGTGTTAAACTTGTTAAGAGTGTGTTCAAGGTTGTCAGGAATTTTCTTCCCAGTATAATGGTGGGCTTGAACAATTCCTATGTTAAATACTGTTTAAGACCACCATTAAACGGAGAGGAAAAATCCTGCCAACGTCGAACACACTCTTAACACGTTTAACAAGGGAACACGATTAATTTTCTCGGCTTAAAATAAACTAGTTTGTCTCACCCGATACTCTAGTAAACTCTTGGTTATAAATTCGTTGTGATTTCCAATTACACTTAAAGGTTTGGTCCAACAATGCCAAATCTTTGCACTTTTATTATTGATTCACATGAAATAAACGTAAAACAATTGATTTTCTTTTCCTAATTAAACTTTAAAAATGAAATCCGTTTATTTAAAATCAACTACGAAACCGATCGAATATCTTTATTTTTAAATTAGATATTTTGATATTTAATATTTAGTTAATGAGTGAGGCTTGGAGTGAGTTGTGAATTATTTCCAAAACGATTGCTGGTGATGCGAATCGATCAAAGGGCCTTCGTCCCAGGCAGTCAGATGTCTCCTGCTAATGACAATATCAGCTTCAGTGTCTGCAGTTTTCGACAATCAGTGCTCAGCAGGTTTCAAAACCACATCCTCTCCATTTCGGCCACGTAATTAGGTAATGTGTTCTAGTCATGTGCAGCGATTTCCAAAAACCTCTATTCATTCTATTCTAAGGCCATTTGAAAGTATTATTTCATTTAGACTAATTAGTTCAATAAGTATGAAAAAACAAAACAATATTACGCTCAATTACTTCATTATTATATTATTATAATAAATGTAACACGTAGTAAACCACACCACATCTCAGAGATCAATAGGCACGCTTAAAAAAAGAACATTTCACGGAGTAAATCGGATATAAAATAGATCGTAGATTTTTAGGGAAGATTGCGTTAAGAGTGATCTGAAGGATTTGGGTTTGGGTAGTGGCCCGTGGACAGAGGCTCGTAAGCAGAGATTGGTGGTATCGGCATCGAGTCTTCGGGTTCGCTAAGACTTTTTATTTATTTAAACATTTAAAATATAACAGCTTAAAATGTAGATTCCCAGATAGGCAGATTATTGCTTTTATACATACATCTTCGAAGTTTTAATCTGTCTGATTTATAGTAAGATGCTGGAACCATCCAGACAACCAATGATCAGGGACCAGCTATTTCAGGATCCCAAGGTGCTAATGGCCAGTGGTAACAGAGTGAAAAGTGTGAGGGAGAGGGAACGAAGTGAAAAGTGTTGGAGATGCGGGAAATAAGATCGGTCGCTCTTCCCCGGCCAAGTTATTTGTTTCCCTTCCCTTCCAGTCTCCCGGCTCTAGCTGTAGTCTTTAATTACAGTTCCGATACTTCCAGTCCAAAATGTTTTAGTTCTCCTTTATCCGAACTGCTCTGAACTTGGGAGACTCTTTTTTCGATTGTATTTATCTTGGATTCTTACTTCCGCTTGTAGATACATTTAAACAAAATAATATCTAAAGTATATAATCATTAAAATTGAGCGAAAAACTCAAAAAGAAACACTATTACTTATTATTATGCAATTGGGAAAAAACCACAATGCAAAGCCTTATGTTTCAAATCCAGTAATACACCCATTTAATCGACGTTTCGCCTATTCAGGTGACTAATCTAACTAAGTGTTTATGATATTAGGCTTGCGAATAGGATTACAAGATGAGTAAATTTTACACGCCATTAAAAGATAAAATACTTACATAGCAACAATCGGATGTAGTGTATGAGATTAGCTGTTTACAATGCCCTAAGATATACATTGGTGAAACATCACAATTGCTGCACAAAAGAATGTATCAGCATCAATATGATTGTAAAAATATTGGTGACAAGGAACCTAACACAGCACTGGCCCAGCATACCAAATTCTGTCAGCATCAATTTGATTTTGAGAATGCTAAAGTTATTTACAAAGAGAGTGATGGCTCTAGAAGGAAGTTGTTCGAGGCCATGCAGATTGCGCAAAAGATTATAAAACAGATTGTAGAAATTTGAACCAAGATTATTCGGAAACGTTGAATATTTTAAAAGAAAAATTTGGCCAGCTTTGCTAATGTGTATAAATTTATATAGGTTAGTATTACTTGATATGTTTTGTGGATCAGCTGATTCTATAACCTTCCTGCTGGTTGCGTATTACCTTTTTTTTCAGTTGTATGTTGAACATCTTGGTGGTGGGGTGCTGTCTCATGTTTGAAGCCTGTTTGGGTTGTTGATCGTTGGGATGTATTGCACCTTTTTCTTCAAGATGTGATTCACATAACCCTTTTTCTTGTTTTTGTGTCTTGATAATGCCTGAATAGGCGAAACGTCGACTGGTAAGTGGGTTTATTACTGGATTTGAAACATAAGGCTTTGCATTGTGGTTTTTCCCAATTGCATTATAATAAAGTATATTATAATAAAATAGGTAGCCAAAATATTATTCGAGAGTCCGACTTTTCAACAGAAATTCTATAAATGGTTATTCTCAATCAATTCAAACCGTTCCAATGTAACTTGTTCCTCAAACCGTTCCGCTTGGAGCAGACCATCTCGAGTCATAGCTATTATGCGATTTTTTTTTTTACCTTAAATACAAATTAACAATTTTAAGAGTATTTAAATCGCATAGATTATTATGTACAAAATTTATAATTATCATTGTAATTATAAATTATAAAGGACAAACCAATTAATATGCTCATTAAAAAAAAATCTAATGTTACATTTTCTGATGAAAATCATATATAAATTAGTGGAAAATGACGTTGGCAATAGTAGGCATTTCCAATTAATATGTACAACCATGAATCACGATCACCTGTGGTATAGTGGCTAGTGTAACAAACTACTAAACCCAAGATCGCGGGTTCGTAGCCCGGCAGGTGGCCCTAGGATTTTTTTAAGGGAGTAAAAAATCCTTAGTTACGCCGTCCTTCGAAAGGGACGTTAAACGGGGGTCCCGAGCCTGTACGATGTCAGGTACTCGTTAAAAATCCCTATCTAAATTAAACTTGGATAAGTAAAATTTAGAGCTCCTACTGTAGCATCGTCCGAGTAGCCATAGCAGCATAAAGTGACGCTAAATGAACAAATAACTACAACCATGAATCATTTTATGTTGGCCAAGGAATTCTCAGAAACCTGTCTATAGATAGTATTTAAAATAAACTGGCTGATCCACAGCTGATCGACTTTATCGTAGAAAATGTTTATTCTCACTTTTCACGGAACTCTTTTTTGAAAACTCGCTTCATTTTCGCATTTTCATTCATTTTTTCATGTTTTTAGATTATCATTATAAATACTGTATGTCGTTAAATGCCATTTTTCGGGTTTAATTCACAGAATGCTACGTTTAATTCTTCAACGATAGCTTAAAAAATAACCTCCCTAACTTCCAACAATATTTTTACAGAATATAATATTCAATTATCTAAAATAAGAGACCAAGAGAAGTTGGTTTATTTCTTTCGTCTTGACTAAGACAGAGCCTACTTTTCGATACTTCTTCATGAGCGACATTGAATGTAACGAATGTGGGAACAAATTAAAAGCTTCTTATCTTAAAAAAAAACAAACTTCTTATTTCCAATAATTTCAATCCCAGCGCTGCCTGCCGGACGCAGTGTAAATAAAACACACGAGATTATAGAAAGAAAATTAATTTAACTAATTAATATGCATTACTTATCGGATCGAATTGTGAATCTAAACCATCCTGAAAACCATTTGAACATAAACAAAAAATAGGTTCAACCGTTTAGGGGTTCAGTGACGTACATATGTATAGAAAAAGATATACACACTCAACCTTCGGTGTAGAGTGAAGAGAGTGTCTGAACTCACCAGGTAATTAATCCATTGTTTTAACACTTAGTTTTATTCTGAATTAAAGAAGAGTATAAAGATAACAATCGCATATAGTTACATTACACAGGTTAGTAACTAAGAGAAAGAACAGTTTGGTCTTGCCCATGTTAGATTTATGGCTGCGACCTCTTTCTTTTCAATTTATCTTTTCACAGGATGGAGGAATGAGATCTACATCCGCCGGCAGGGGCGAATATCTGTCGCTATGTCTTCCTGTCGATAACTGTATCGATTCGTCAAGATACTTCGATTATTTATGATCTGTAGGGTTCCGTTATTATATTTATTCGAGAAAATTTCAGAAGTCAACACTCCTAGGTCAGTAGTAGGGAATAAACTTGATTACTTAGAAGTAAACAACTGCTTTAATGGTTTATAGGTTTTGTATTCAAAATAATTAATTAGAAAAAAAATTATGCTGCAAATAAGACTTTGATTTTCTTTACCTTGAAAAATAATGTATTGTTAGGTCAAATATCATATTCTGTTAGCAATATTATAATATCATATACAAAGTAACCAATTTTGATTAAAAAAAATTAAAAACAGAAAACTCCTGCTTATTCATCTTCTTCTTAATGATTACAATAAAGATAGTTCCTATGTAGAATTTGTTTTACACATTTATAACATTGATTATTGTTCACTATGAGGGTTTTTCCATAAATTGGCCATAAAGCCTAAGGAATAAGGTTGATTGGCGTATCTTGGCTTTTTGGCATTGAGGTTTTTCAGGTAACTCCGTGGTTAGTGATTCAAGAGCATAATAATATAGTCTCATTGATGTAGCACTAAAACAGACCAAGATATATTGTACAATTCAATCACATTCATCACGAGTTTCTTCTGGTTTCGACCGTCAAATTCTTTTCCGCTGATCATACTGCAAGCTTCTTCAGGGCTTAATCTGAGACTGAGATTCAAGATGATGTCTTTCGGTTAACTGGATTAAAATAGAGAAAATAGGTACAAGAAATGTGTTAACAAAGTATGCAACGAAATCCTTTTATTTTTCAGAGTTCCTGAAGCTACTTTTCCTGCACTAAAAATCATAATAACTATAATAAAATTAGAGAGGGATCTTTTCCCAGATCACTTTCAACCACCAGATTATTCCTTCACTTAAGGGTGCTCGCTATAAAGAGACAGGGTGCGCCCCAGGATGGTCTCTACTTCCTACATGGTTCATCCTCAGATTTTAACAAATTAACGTTGCGGGGAAGGAGAGAAAAGTCCTACCACGATACGTGTGAACTTTGAGATTCGATCTTGACATCTATGCCCCATCCCCAAAGAAAAACTTCTACATGGAACATAGACGTTATTTTCCCAATCTTTCACTTCAGTATCAACATATCTTTTGTTCATTTTACCAATAGCGGCGCTCAGACAACCGTAAATCCATCTTACAGGATTGAAGAAAAAGTTGATCATTGTAAAACTCAAGTAAAATCATTTTTGCTGTTTTTAAAGATGAAATACTACAAGAAATCATTCATTTAACTTATAAAAGATTCAGGAGCATGGCGCAGAACGATTCGAGACACTGTTACTGTATAAAAAATACATTAGAAATAATAAAAGCCTTAATTGCACTTGTATATCTGAATATTGGTTTGAGATCTAAATACATGAATGTTGGTTCGAGATCTAAATACCTGAATGTTGGTTCGAGATCTATATACCTGAATGTTGGTTTGAGATCTAAATACCTGGATGTTGGTTTGAGATCTAAATACCTGAATGTTGGTTTGAGATCTAAATACCTGAATGTTGGTTGGAGATCTAAATACCTGAATGTTAGTTCGAGATCTATATACCTGAATGTTGGTTTGAGTTCTAAATACCTGCATGTTGGTTTGAGATCTAAATACCTGGATGTTGGTTTGAGATCTAAATACCTGAATGTTGGTTCGAGATCTAAATACCTGGATGTTGGTTTGAGATCTAAATACCTGAATGATGGTTTTAGATCTAAATACCTGAATGTTTGTGATTTATGGAACGACTACATCGGAGTTTGGCACGGTTATTTTGTACCGACGTTTTTCATTACTTTTGAATGCGATAAGATTTCAATTGCGATTAACGAATCCAATATCTGGTCAACTGGGGTCAGCTGGTCTGACCTCTTGGAGAAGCTTGAGTTGAAAAACCCCAATTTGATGTTTTGTACTTATAATTTACTCTCGTTTTTACTAAAAATTAAACAACAAGACTAAATAACTGTAGGCGGTGCTGAGACCCCCCCCCCCCCACCACGATTTCTCGTGGCACGGAGTCCTGTAGGGTTAAATAAAATCTGGCACGGCATGTGATCGTTGGAATAGCAACTGAGCTACTTCGCTTTCCAATATATAATAGTAGTAATGGAACAAATATATTCGTTATGCGATATAGACATAGTGTTAATCCAGTGAAGGTGTTAGAATGGTCCGTGCCCTTGACAGCGATTGGAGGGATCAAGGACTGTCGGCTATTGATGAGGTTAAGTGGTTACCTGCTCCATTCCATCAATAACAACTAAAGCTGTCAGGATTAGCATAACCATATCCATCAAGTGCTCAGGGCAAATGTTTGGTTTTAATCTTCCATTATAATAGAAAGTACATGCTACAAAATTAATATGCATAAATATAATTAGATGTTATCTATATCTGAAATTTAATATATGAATAGTATTTCCATGTTTTAACGGGGTTATTTTTATGGGGATTTTCATGTAACCAGAAATGATTATTTTTCAGATTGAAGTGGATTATAATCATCTTGATTTAAATACCAATTTGAAAAAAATCTTATCTGCCCTAATTCTTGCAGTAATTTTGTACCGGTTGATAATGATATGAGTGATATCCATCTGCAATGAGAGTTATCCATAACATTTAATTCTGTTAAAGCTCTTCGTAGATTGCCAGATGGACCATCATCATAATATTGTAATATGACCGCGCTCCTTTCTTCATTTTGTAAAGGGGCAAAAATACCATCAGTACGTGGTATAAAAGAAAATGTACCAGTTTCTTTAAAACGCTGAAACGTGGAGCTAATGCGAGAAATATCAAACCACAGGAAAGGTACCGCTGGGTACTGTTCTTCTTCATGCCGTTCGTGACATTCTGTATTAATTTAATCAGCTCATTTTTATCTGCTGATTATCAATTGACACGTGTGAATAAAAATATAAAGAGAGAAAAAAAAAGTTAGACTTGTTTGATAATATTCTATTTGTAAATCGACTGGAATATTCACGACGGGCAGCATTAGCACCACCATTGCAAACACCGTATCGGCATATTCAGCATTAGTATAAATGGAAGGCAAAATGATGAGTACTCTGCGAAAGCCTCAAACAGACTAATTATTATTGAGAGTTCCCAGTTCTGATTCCAAATACGTACAGTTACTGGACGTATTACAAAAACGTTTGAGGATACCTTCTCTAAAAGTAGGGAACATGAACTGTTACCATGTGTGGAAGGAATTTAAAAAATAAATTTAAAATCATTTATTAATGAATTTAAAAATAAATTGATCTCATAATTAAGACTGTATATACGAAAATATAATTTCATAATTCTTAAATTATGTAAGCATGTTTATTGATTCTTTTTATTATTGTGGGTTTCAACATTCTTGTATCCATTTTTTCATTAAATTTATTAGTTTATTAGTATTACACATTTTCTATTTGGAAATAGATATAAATAAAAAAATCAAATAAACAATACCAAAAAACTCATGAAAGGTTTTGTGTTGTAAGAGCCAACAATTATTCTAGGTTTTCCCGATTTCAAGCCATCTTTCAGATTTTCGATGTCCACTTTATAGAGAGGGTCTCCCACTCTAAAGAGTAGATTTCTAGCTGTTAAATTATTTAGCTACCATATCCGTTCTCGAGCTCGGGACCTAGATCTCAGTAATCCAGAACTGTGTACACTGAGCCAATAAAAAAAAAAAAAGTAAGTAATTAATGGAGAAAGCGGTTTGGACCCGCTTCAATTAACTCTGAGAATTGTTTAATTAAGTTTACTCACCAATTTCCTTATGGTTTATAAATCTAATTGATTAGTGAATGCTAATTGAACGATAATAATTAAGTATGGTAATTACCCGAAACATAACTAATAATTGATTTAATAGCTAATTGATACGCTGTAATTAAGAATACGATACTCAATATTACTTTTTACAATATATATATATATATATATATATATATATATATATATATATGTATCGATATTAGAGACAGAAAATAATTTTGGTGTATCAGAAAGGCAAAGATTCTCAATGGCGAACTTACAGAAAATATAAGAACGAACTTATACACACTTAAGCATCTAAATTTCTCTGTAAATATAAAATGGGTAAAAGTTCCCTCTGGTATTGATAGCAAAAGATGTGGCACAAAGTGATTTGTCTCCATTTTTTCCCATGACACCAATATCGTTCATAAAATTCAATATTAGAGAAGAATAAATTTAGAGACAGAGCAAGCAGTGGCTGTTTCAAATAAATTTCCATTCCAAATTTTTATTTGCATAGGTTTATTCCAAAACAAGCAATAAATAAAAATGAATAAAATAGACAAATTACAAGCTAAGTCAGGTTTTAACTGAACATGGACATCCCAAATCATACTTACACATATTTCACATATTCAATGGCAATACTTGTTGAATAGACAAAGAAGAACAGACATAATTTATGACTGCTGAAAGAATAAAAGACAAAGATCAAAGTTAATTATTTCTAGAACATTATGAGAGACAGATTAGCCAGCATCTGAACACGATCTATTAAATAAATTTCCGCCCGAATTCATTAAATTTATTGACAGTGTTGATTTCAAAAAGTTGACATCAATTTAAGAATATACATATGACAATGTAAAACATAGATAATCATTTTAATTTTGTTAATTGTAACAGTTAAAACCGTGGGAAAATTCCAACGAAAAGCCCTTAAGTCTCCAAACTAAAACAGAAATTGAAAATTATCTGTCCAATATTTCGCCCATTCAGGCATCCTCAGGGTAGAAAAAGAATAATAGCAAAACAAAACATGAATAATGCACCCAAGAAACATTCCAACACCTCGAAGGCTCAAATGCAACTAACGAATCATAAGGAAGGTTACTCGACCCCGGCTGGACAAGGCTAGATAAAAACAGCTGATTAATACTCCAGAATTTGAAAATTCAACATTCACTCACCAAACTTCAAAAAGCACATCAGGAAAAAATCAATAATAGTAGACAACACCAAAACATAAGACAAAAGACCGTATGAAAAAATGAAAGTAAAAATGCAAAAAAAAAAACATTATCAAGAAAGACAGTGGAAGAAAAACAGTGGACTAAGTGGACAGATAATTTTCAATTTCTGTTTTAGTTTGGAGATTTTAGGGCTTTTCGTTGCAATTTTTCCACGGTCTTAACATTTATGTAAGGTCTCTTTTTTACTTTTCAATATTAATTGTAACAGTTTATAAGCAATAATATTTTTGTATATATTGTAATTATCACATATGTTGTTAAATTCATCTTGTTGAAATGTAATTAATGGCACTCGAACAATCACAATACTGTAGTATGGAATGTCCATATATAAATAAATGTTCCTTTCAAAGGGTTATTTTAAAAGGAGTAGAAAAAGAAAAGAGCAAAGATTTTCTTGTCAGTGTTGAATTTAGTGAAACTGTAGCTGTTGATTATAAAAACAAAAATGTTGAACTCATAAATGAACAGTCGATGGAATCAATGGGCAATCAATGATTTTATTGTATGCATCGATGAGTTCAAGGATCAATTCCAGTAATGAGTTCATCACTGAGTTTAAAAACTTACCCCATGGTTAACAAAATCCATTAGGATTTTCCAACCGAGGTAAAAAACCTATTATTCAAGTTATTAACTTAGCTTGGGTGGTGGGAATTCAACCTGTATCTTCATAGACCTTTATCTGACGTTCCGCGGTGAATGCGACGCACGGTTACCCCTCACATTATAGCGACTGTGATCCGACTTACTAATAAAATCCGCTTCAGCTTGTGAAATGCCCAAATACCACTTTACACCACTTGCTCATGCAAACCTAAACATTTTCCTATATCTATCTATTTATTTGTATACATGTTTATACAGAGTATTCAAGATTCAGATTGATTCCCGAATTAAATATATCATTTCATATAATCCAAGAAACTAAACTCGAGGAACCATATTCAATAGTGAACAGTAACAGCCACCGTTATTTATGAATGTATGGATTTATAAATGTAAAAAAATACCTGTACCACTACAACCCGTTGTCCGGGGTTCAGTACATGGTAGAGACTGTAATGTTTCATGGACAACAGTTATGCAGGGAGGTGATTTGTCCTAGATCACTCTCACCCACGAAACTGTTCCCCCAATAAGGGTAACATATGTATATATATGTTGTTATATGTTATATTATATATCATATTACATATGTTTATAAGTCCTAGAAAAATTAAACACAACTAATATGAAACCTACCTTCGCTGGATAAATAAACATTGCATCATACATTTTTTTTAAAGTTTTAAAACTTTTTTTTCCTTGGGTGTATAAAAACACAAAACCCTTTAGTCCAACATTAATTTGTTTCAGCTATTCTTTATAAACGTTTTGACCCAAAATGGTCATTTTAAATTCCAGTACCCTAGACGATTAATATTAAGTTTTTTAACATTCAATAGACTATCACTAAAATAGAGCCAAAAACTCATATTTAACCCCTTTTTGATTTTGGTGTCTTGATAATGCCTGAATAGGCGAAACGTCGACTGGTAAATAGGTGTATTTTTTGAAACATAAGGCTTTGCATTGTGGTTTTTCCCAATTGCATTATAATTCAATAGACTATGTTATATATATTGATGAATGTTATATATATTGTGGATTGTACCAACTAATTCACAAGATTAGACATTTAACATTATAAGCAATACACGTAGGCTAAGACAGTGAATTATATCAAGGCAAGGATTAGCTGAGGTCACAGTCTCCCCAACGTCTTTGCTAATAAAATATTTAGTAACCTCAGCGAGTGATTTATCTCCAGTCATTGACTCCCCTGGGAGCATGATTAATAGATTTTTGGATCAGATGATCTCTTGCTAAAATTATAAATCTACACAGGTTTTTTAATTTACTTACATATAAATTAATTATCAAACTGTAAAAAAAATAGTATCAAATACCGACAAAACGACCAACAAGATATATAATTGGATTGAACTAAAATTTATTAAATATAAGGGAAATATTTAAAATTAAATATACACCAGAAAACAAACTATACTAAAGAGGTTTGTTAATTAATCCGTCAATAATGGCGCTTATTACTGAATTATTGAAAAATTATAAACTGCCATTTTTTTCCCATTTGGAATTTCAATTGAATCCCGCCTTTAAGCCAATAAAAGAAAAAGCTAGAAAAAAAACATATTGAATAATAAGGTCACCTGTGGTCTAGTGGTTAGCGTAACAAACTACTAAACCCAAGATCGCGGGTTCGTAGCCCGGCAGGTGGCTCTAGGATTTTTTTAAGGGAGTAAAAAATCCTTAGTTACGCCGTCCTTCGGAAGGGACGTTAAACGGTGGTCCCGAGCCTGTACGATGTCAGGTACTCGTTAAAAATCCCTATTCTAATTAAACCTGGATAGGCAAAATTTAGAGCTCCCACTGTAGCATCGTCCGATTAGCCCTAGCAGCATAAAGTGACATTAAATGAACAAACAAACAAACAAACGAACGAACATATTAACATATTATAATAACGGACTACATTTGCAGAAAAAAAAATCCTGTTTCACCAAGACAACACCGTCTCTCACCTCAGGGGTTGCCATGGCGAAAATCCAGGAATTACTGTTTGAACTGCTTGACCATCGATCTTACTCAACATATCTAGCCCCTTATTCAGATACAACAGATCTAGACTTCTTTTTATTCCCTCATCTAAAAATTGCGCTCGGAGGACAGATATTTTCGTCAAAGGTAGTGGAAATCACCTTCGTAACCATTAATTTTGCAGAGAAAAAAACCGAGTACTTTTTGGACGGGTCACAGAGATAGCAGCATCGCTGGGAGAAGTGTGTAGAGTTACAAGAAGACTATTTTGAAATATCCAGAAATAATGTCTTGCATTTTTGTTAGTTCGGAAACTTGTCATACCATCCTCGTCATACATGCTACATATTTAAATACTCCATAATTTTATCATTTTATACGATCGTTGACAGAATTGTTTCTAACAAAAGTTCAGTAAGTGTAAAATTGATCGTACTTGGTACTCAGCATCCTTAAACTGCTTAACTAAAAATAAAAAATGAAGTAACCGGTAGAAGAGGGAGATATAACGCATGAGTATGCAAAATATTCAGAGAGGATCTTTCTTCTGAAATATGAGCTATTGCCACTTAACATACTTAAGTACTTACTTAACATACTTACAGGAGTTACATTCTTTGAGGTACTTCATAGTTACATATTAGGAATAGTTCAATATTTCTGCTTTTTCCAGTTGGTCTATATGAATTTGAACTACTTTATTTCGTAAAATTAGTAACAAGTTCGTTGCCTATGTGTCTCAACTATAAATGTTTCTGTCACAACATTCTGCCACAAAAACTCAATAAATCAAGTTTCAGGATCTGCACATCTCTGCAAATTAATTTTTTACAATCAATCCCAGTTTAGAAAATCTCAGCTTCCCTTTTGATATTATCTAGGTTCTCGGACACTAAATATTGGCGCTAACTCTGAATCGATGATTTAGGTTGGATAATGGCTGCTAACTAATTAATTTTAAATTTGAAATTATGCTTCCTTATTTGATTTATACAGGCGTAGAGATGTGGCGATCCCACTGCCCGGTCATCAGGCCGCAATCAGCCTCTGGTCCTCCAGGTTAGGAGAGCATTTACTCCGACACACATGCAGTAAACTAGGAATAGCAGACTACACGCACTCCACAGTTACAAATTAAGGGTACTTACAGTACACATCCTAGGGTCACCTCCCCTAGTCCCGCCCCGGACGGGATGCTCAAAAAAGGCACTCCTTTTACCCGACTCGGGAGGCGAGGGTTGATCGCCCTCCCTCCTTAAATTTGACATATCTTCAATCCTCAGCTCAGACAGAAATAGCCGGACAGTCAAAATGGAATAGATCTGTAATTCGCTATAAGGGCCTACTACTTGGACAGTGGAATGTCCTTTCATTACACCGACTGGGGTTTCTTCAGCAGCTTCTAAATATCATAGACTCTTATAGATTGGACCTTGTTGCCCTCCTTCAGGAGGTGAGATGGACTGGGAATGAAAACAGCAAAAATTGCTGTTCAGCCGAGTTTTTGGACCTATTTACGTGAATGGTCAATGGAGAAAGCGAACCAACCGAGAAGTGTACGAGATGTTTGGGTAGCCCGACATCGTTACCAGGGTGAATATTGGTAGATTAAGGTGGGCCGGCCATGTGGCCAGGATGAGTTAGGAGGATCCTGCGAGGAAGCTACTGGAGAAAATTGGTCCATGTCAGGGGAAGAGGATTACCTAGGCTCCGAAGGCAGATGGAGTGGCACAGGATGCAAGGCGCAACTTAAACGTCCGTAAGTATAATGCAGCTGCATTAGATAGAGCCGCTTGGCAAAGGCTCCTTGAGAAGGCAAAGACTCGCTCAGGGTCGTAGAGCCATCACGTATTGTATTCCATTTATACAATACAAAATAAAGATTATTTTCAAAATTTATTTTCATTTTGTAATTGAGATGTTTGTGTTTTTTTTATTATTTATTTTTAAGTATTGAATTCCATTTATCTTCTTCTTCTTTTTCTTCACCCCTTAGTGCCTTTCAGCGTTGGGGCGCATCTATCCAGGCTTGCCAGTCCTCCCGATAAACGGCGAGCTCTTTCATTCCATCCAACGTTTTGCCCCTGGACTTCCCTATTCTTTCTATCTGATCAAGAAACATCATTCTGGGGCATTCTCTTATTCTCCTCCCAGAAGGACAGTATTCCATAGTACTCCATTTAACCAGTTAAGCTGCTTCTTTTCAATCGTTTCCATGATCGGACACATTGAGCTCTTCTCTTCTCAGGTATTTCATTTCCGCAGCGATAGTTCGACTACAGACTGGATCACTTAACACCCAACTCTCTGAACCCTACAGAAGAGCAGGAAGGTAAACTGTCTTGAAAAAAAAACAATTTTACCTCTAGCCCCACCTCTCTCTTTCTACCACTGTGTTACATATTTTTACATAGTAGACAGCGTTTGCGTTTCCGATCCTTTGTGAAATTTCACTGTCCACTTTCCACGAACTTGAATCCCAGGTAAGAGTAGTCCGACACAACTTCCATCTCTTCACCGCTACTGGAAATGTGAATTTCGTCTTGGGTTCTACCCACCTACAAGATTTTACTTTTACCTATATTAATCTTCATGACTTTCCTTGCAAGCTCTTCATTCCATTCTGGGACCGCTTGTTGTAATTTTTAATGGGAGTCTGAAATCAGCACTATATCATCCGCATTGATAAGAGTCTGTATGACAACAGGTCTATGGTTGTCCAAAATGCGTTCGATGAGTTCTCCGGATAAATATTGAGGCGATTTCATCCATGTATAGGATAAATAGTAATGGGCTCAGGCAGTATCCTTGTTTTATTCCCTTTTCTATTTTAAATACTTTAGACTCCACTTCGTTCAGCCTTATAATCCCGTTTGTTTCGGAGTAAGTTGATTGAATGGCCTCTGCTAGATTGTTTGGAATATTTTTCCACCTTAAGGCTTCCCATATAATTCTCTTGGTACCGAGTCAAAAGCTGCTTTCAGATCGAGAAAGGCTAAGAATATATTACGATCCCGGTCTCAGGTATTCCATTTATACAATACAAAATACCGAATATTTTCAAAATTTATCTGCATTTGTAATTGTAATAAATTAATTTTCTTATTTTATTTTCAGGTACTGAATTTGGCTCATAAACTGTTTCATTGACAGAGTGTACTTAGTCCAGTATGTGAGTATAAAATCTAAGTTGTCAGGTCATCTATTTGATGAAAAAATCATCGATACAGCTAGGAAAAACATTCTATTTAGTTAGCTTTGCTTTTGCGTGAAGCCTTATTATTATTGTTTTTTTTATAAACACTTTATTGAAACATTACAATCTGCCACTTGTGGGCAATAAGTAATGGTGATATGTAGCTTACAGTCATTCCATAACAAAACAATAATATATACAAAGTAAAATAAATAAATATATACATGCGGAAAAATATATAAATGCGGTAATAAAAATAAATTAATGCGAAAATGGTAATAAAATAAAGTAAAAAAAATAAAATGTACACATTCATACATTATTTATAATTTGCCTGGGGTCCCTGAATTGAACTTCTTCCCCAGAAATGAGGGCAAAGCAGGAGTCCGGTAGGTAACTAGGTAGGTAACTAAGGAGTAAAAAATCCTTAGTTACACCGTCCTTTGGAAGGGACGTTAAATTGGGGTCCCGAACCTTTATGATGGCAAGTACTCGTAAAAAATCCCTATTCTAATTAAACCTAGATAGGTAAAATTAAAACTTCGACTAAACCATCGAGATTAGCCATAGCAGCATAAAACTGGCGTTAAATGAAATGAACAATAATAAAAACGAAGTAACAACAATAAAAATCAAAGTAAAGGAAACAAGAATAAATATTGCCTATCTAGAAACTTAAAAATTAGGAGAAATTTTCTGACGGTTGAGTGCATTCTCAGTCAATTCCCCTTCCTTCACAACCGTTAGCTTAAACACTACCACGTAATAAACCCTACATCCTTAGTGTGTTATAGTGGTAGTTTATTTTTTATTTTTAACTTATGATATTAACTAGTTTGTGCCACTCTCCATCAATCTTCTTCTTTCTGGAAGTTTCTCATATTGAGTTCTGATCTTGATCGAGATTATATTCAACAAGCAGAGAGGATATATAGGACAATAGAGAGAGAGAGAGAGAGAGAGAGAGAGAGAGAGATTGTGAGTGAAGGAGATAGAGGTGGAAGTGATGGCGCGCGGCAAGGTGGATCATTTGTTTGAAAAGACGTCACCCGGAAAGCCAGCCTTCGGAGGGCATCTGCTTCTATCTCATCCGGGAGGAGGGATAAGGAACAGAGTTCTTGCTCTGGGCGGGGCAGGTCATGGCTAACTTTATCCATCTGCAACCTACAGATTTTATATATGTATGTAAATTATATTCTTAATTTAGTTTAACTAACACATGTTCAATAGAGAGGGAAGGTTGTACTATTGTTAACTTTATAAAAAAAAAAAACTTATATTCTTTTAGGTAGGTTAAATGTTTCTAATTTTATGTTACATATCATTATAAATGAACTTTTTTATTGTCATAAAGTTCTACTTTCCTATATTAATATGTAAAACACGTACACCAAAGGTCTCTCATTTGTTTATTACTGATACGGTAACCATGGTAACAACTCGGATGTAACCGGGAAGGTTCCTCTGAGCTGTGTTTTTTTTTTTGTTGAGCAGTCTAAATAAGGCGATTATGTGATTAGTACTGACAGGCATTATATAACGTTTTGAGGATGGAACCTTTATGAAATATTTTGTTGACATTATTAAAAAGAGTTTAATAAGAATTATAAATGTTTACGAGTAGCTAAAATTTAAGAATTTTATATATTTTATGTATTTATAGTTGTTATTCCCTGGCAATAAATATTTCTAATCCTCTAAGGAAATGTAAAAATTAATTAATCAAAGCATAGCCTTAGCGAAGGGATTAATTTGAGCAACGGCTTGGGTCCTTCACATTCAGGCTTTAACGTCTCCATTTAAGTTCCAACTTCGTTGAACACATTCGAAACTTTCTTCTTGTAATTTATTTAATGCCATGTTGAGCGATTTTCTCGTGTGTTTAGTTTCGTTTATCCCTGCCTTTTCTCATTCTCTGCCTTCCTATTTATATTATTGACAAAAAGCCTACTGCCATGGCTGATACCTTATTTATTTTCTTTACTACAGTAATACCATTGGGTATCTTTCTCACATTTTATGTTACGATTTAATCAGGTTCATGAGATTTATAAACAAAAAAATCTATACCACTACAACTCATGAAGATCTTGGGTGCAGTGTATGGAAGGGAGTGTAATGTTTCTATAGGATAATCGTTGTGCAGGAAGGTGATTGGTCCGAGATCGCGTTCAATTGTCAGGTTTTTTTCCCTACACAATCTAGGCTGGGTGAACCTCTCAAAGTTTTGTAGATCCATATCTTTCATTATTTTTTTTTTTATATTATTCGCTAAACTAATTTGCCTCTAAGGTATTTGAGGCAGAGTGATGGTGTGCATTTCTGATCAACTACACAATGCTGTAAGTAGACCTTGTTACATCATATCATCATAGTTCTGCACACAGTCTGCTCTTCACTTTTTCTCACTTTCTTCTTCAACTTCTTTCCCTCCTCCGGCGGTCTTCTTGTTTTAGCTCCTTCTCTCCTTCACTGGGGAAAGAGCGTTGGTGCCACTATCTACCATAAGCCACGAAAAATTTTATGAAACATGGGTGACTGTAATAATCAGCTGCGGGAGATCGTTTTCAGTCAGAAGAATGAGCCCTGTATCTCCCAGCAGTTTGACCATCGGCGGATTTCGTTACTTGGCAGCTAGGGTATGGGGGTCGATGTCTTTTTCATGGTTAAAATGTTTTTATCTGAAACAGTAATCATCCCAAGACCCAGTAGTCGGGGAGGATCCATGTAACTTCAAATGTGATCTGACAGTGGGAAAGTACTTCCGCAGGAACCCACTTTAGGGATCATTACCCAACGCTGATTCCGTTCTTCTACTGTACATACCGGATTATCTGTTAGCCCCTCCACTCATCCGCAATTGAGGAATATGTGGAATACTTTCCTTCTCATCTTGTGTCAGAGGTGTTCTTCTTGCATCACGAGGTACTTATTCCAAGACCTGGACCGCCTCATGTGACAAAGTTCTATTCGCCCTGGTAACTCGAAGTAGAGCCATCCTCTGGAGGGTTACTCTTACCAACTTACTCTCTGAATGAAGTATTCAGGTTTCGGGATCTGAGAATGAAAGATTTTGATTCTAGCCACGAGACGCTACCTCAGGATACCCACTACTTTAAAATTGGTCAATGTTTTAGGGTATCTTTGACCCTACAAAAAATTAAGTCCAATGAAATGGCTACCGAGCTTCTCAAATAGACTAAGTGAGCTGTCACGAGGAATTTTCTTTCAATCCCAACTCCGACTTTGGGGTTAGAACCGTACTCAGACATATTCTTGACCCTTAGATATCCATCATTATAGGGTGAGCCCTATATGTCTTGCATTTCAGAAGAATAGTCTTAGTATTAGAACCAGTTATCTTCAACTTCCTCCTCTGACACCATTTTCCTACTAGATTGGCGCACTGTTCAGCTTCATGTTTCAGTCTGGTTCTGCATTTTGAATTCACCACAATATACATGGCTCAGATCATCCAAGAACGCAGTAGCGAACTCTTCTTTACTCGTAAGCAGTCCCTGCAATTCATTGAATTCAAGTTTTCATAGGGCTTGATCTAGAACATAGCCCTGGGGATTTGTCCCTTCTCCACAATTTCATAGAAGCTACCGCAAATCCTCAGGGTTATGCCCTGGACATTGCTTCTGACTAGGCCGTACAGGTTGCTGGGAGCCTCGTACTTCTGCAGTTGCTGGAAAACGCTTGGCCACTAAGCAATGTCGCCTGCGGATACTATGTCAAACAAACGTTATTATTATTGTAGAACGGAGATAGTTGGGGGGTGGAGTAAACAAAAAAACACTAAATAAGTACTAGACTTATATTTATGTGCCGACGTTTCGACCTACAGATTAGGTCATCATGAGGGCTATGAGAGAGAAACAAAGAGAACAAAAAATATATAAAAAAACGTTAGAGTAACAATAATATAGTGGCATGTAATGTAGAAAATTAAAATAGTGACAGATATGAAAATTAAAGATAACGAATATTTGGCGGGATGGTTGATACAGCCCTAAATCAAGATGAAGATGAGTAAGATGGACAGTGTTGTTCTTGAAGATTGCCAAATCAATGTTATCTAAACCAGAAGCACAACCAGTAGTGCGTCCAGAGCACTCTGCTGAGCTACCTCGCTCCTCTTTCACATAATAATTATTTTAAAAATTACCATTTAATAATTTAAAAATATGACTATTTCGACGTTTCGATGCTTTATTGAACTATTATCCATTAAAAAAATAGGCTCTAGTCTGAATAATTACTGTCCAACATAAACACTTGTACGATTATAATGTATTTCACAAAACCACTCAATAGAATCATAGCTTATTGAAAAGTATGTTGCAAGTACTGCTGAACGTTGGGTGAGAATTTCGTAAAGATAGTTTTACATTTATAAATTGATTTTGTGAAAAATTAGTTTATATGATTTCTCATTTAATTTGAATATATTTCCCTTTTCAACTTCACAATTATAACATCTTCCACCATTTTATTAAAAAACACTTATGACTCTTACTAAAAATAGAAATAAGTTTCGAGCTTTTATTTATGAAACTTCTGCAGGTTTCAACTTACAAAATATTTGAATTTTTTTTTTTTGAAATATCAAAGATCGGCGAGACTAAAAGGGTGGCGCAGGGAAGTTATTTCATCTTATATTCTGAGAAACTTTGAAAGGAGCTAGTTTTTGTAATTCTTGAAGAAATTTTCCATCGAGAAGAAAAACAAAATGTATTACAGTGTTTAGGTTTATTAAGAATTGGGGTCTCCTTTCAGCTATTCCACAATGGTAAACCTTAACAAAAATCGTACTCAAAATTTGTTTCATCTCTTATTTCTAGTTAATTAAGATCCTGTGAGTATACTCAAAAGGCGATTCAGTAGTAATCTATTTTATAAATAAAATAAAAGTTGGTGGTAAAAACATAGAGAGGGAGAAAGGGAGAGAGAGTTTGAATAAGACATAAATCTAAGCTCAAGATTAAGAACTTATGATAAAGAAGTCGGCTTGTGCATTGAAGGCTGAGAACATTTGTCAATGGACTTTAAAGGGAAATCTCATCTTTTAAAGGGATTTGGGCGCGATATTAAGAAAACGCACAAAAAGCCGGAGATCGCTCGGGATTAGTAAACAATCCCCCTTTTCCCTTCCTCGGCTTCTATAATAATTTTTCATTTCCCCGCCGGATATGAAAACCTCATGCTCTAGCGCCCCCCCAGTGGTAAAAAATAATAGGAAAAAAAAACAAGTGTTATGGACAGCAAAGCTTGGTTTTAGTTTATCTGGAAGGTCGTAGCTTTGTTTGTTCCCTTTCCTGTTTAGTAAGGAACTACAACTACAACATATTACTTCCTGTTACCTAATGAACTACAACTACAACATATTACTTCCTGTTACCTAATGAACTATAACTACAACATATTACTTCCTGTTACCTAAGGAACTACAACTATAACATATTACTTCCTGTTACCTAAGGAACTACAACATATTACTTCCTGTTACCTAATGAACTACAATGCAACATAATACTTGCTGTTACCTAAGGAACTACAAATACAACATATTACTTCCTGTTACCTAAGGAACTACAACATATTACTTCCTGTCACCTAAGGAACTACAACTACAATATATTACTTCCTGTCACCTAATGAACTAAAACTACAACATATTACTTCCTGTTACCTAAGGAACTACAACTAACAGTTTATAACTAGTTAATATCAAACTAACTTACGACTTCAAGACCAGTTATATTATTGGTACTGTTAACTACCGTGAACCTGTATGATTTGAAGATATATTTTTTCCAATAGATTCTATTTGAAAAAAGCAATTAAACTGTTTTTGAAAAAGATATTTCTGTTGTATTTTATTATGTTTATGGTTGAGCGGGGTAGCTTAGTGCTGAGTTTCTATGCCAAAGTACCGGTTCAAATTTATCGGCTATTGTCAATAAATTATTTTATCTGTCAACAGTCGATTTTGTAAATTTATATCTTTTTTTTTTACTTTCTCATCCATTACATTATAATTTAACCAATTTTATTTCATTCCTATCTATAAAACCGTCATATTTACTTTCTCTTAATTACTTATTACTAACATTTGCTCTGTTTGTATTGCTGTTATATTTTATTAAAAGAATATTAAAATAAATAAATTTTACTTATTTATGTAAAATTCATTGATTATAATTTATTTAAACACCCTTCTTTGCCTTGCACAATAATGTCCAATAATCAATAATAATAATCTGCTCACTCTAAGAAATTCTCAAAGAATATGTCTCTCAAGTTCGGTCATTTTCATGCATTCTTCTACGAGATTGAAAAGTGTTGTGCACTTTTCCGCTTTCCACTCATATTTCCACAAAGTTCTCAGAAGTACGGATAATTGTCTCGAGGGAAATCTTTCTCGGAGAGGACATGAAGTTCGGTTCTCCTCAGCAATTTAGATCTTTATGACTCTAAGGAGGTGTAGCTTATGACATGCTCAGCAGATTCCGGAATGGTCAGTTTCATCAGTACTGGTCCGTCCTATGGATGCTAATATGTTAGTAATTCTGGATACTCTGTTATCCAGGTCTTCTGAATTTTCCGATCCGCCCTCTTACCAGTCTTCGTCGACAATTTTCCCCTCTAACATGGATTGGAAAGCACTTCAGTCATTTATAGTCCTTAACAATAGCGTGGGAATGTCCTGCATCTTGCGCTAGTTGAAATGCAAGTTTTTTTTTAACTGAACCAGTCTCTGATACGATGATTCAATTGACAAGGTGTCGAGAGAGTGACGTCGAGGTAATGAGGTAATGCGGGAATGGTATCGTTCATCCAGCTAGTTGGCTTCTCCTCATCTCCTTGGTAGATGGCACTGTCTCCTTCAGACTTGACAACAGAATGCGTAGGCAGCTACAACGGTTCAAGTTTACTACAATCTCGATGATACGAGTAAAAATTGATCTGGAAAAAACCCTGGTGGGCTCAAAGTATATAACGGAGAATAGACATAAGATTTACAAGTAGGAATGATGCCATCGAAGCCATGGATGCTTCGCCTGGTCTGATTATTTAAAAATGTGGTGAACTGTTAACTCTATTGTTGAAATTTGTTATCAATAAATTTGTCAAAGGGTTCAAGAACTTCTCTCCAGTTTATTTCAATGAGAAAACAAAAAAAGTTTCGGAAATAATTAGCGGAATATAAATCAGCCTCGGAGGAGATAAATAAGAGTGAAATAGTAATCGGCCCTGGTCTTGTTTACAGCCCCCTTCCCCCCTCTCCTCCTATTCCCCCTCCACAACGCCAGTTGTTTTCCTTCCAGTGACAATATTAATCACGAACGAGTCGATAAATTTCCTCTTTCAATTGCCTTCTCGATATCCTTTTGTTATCTTATTGCTTGAATTAGTGCTCATATGGTATATTATGCTCAACATTTTTAACAAACAAAAAATGTTTCCTTTCTCTCGAATTTATTGAAGATGTGACTTTTGTTTTTCTGAACAATTCAAATTGAGTGAAGACAGATATAATGATGCATCTATTCTTACGTTACGCTTTATTTTAAACTAATAAAAAACGTAGAGATCCAAATCACTCCTGTTTGTACTTTCCTAAATACGTTATAATGATTCGAACTTATCAAATTAGCCATTAAAGGCGTTTTATATTTCGACGGCTTAGGCGCAATAGGTCGTATCCCCTGAACAGTAAATTTTACAGGAGAGACACAAAACATGACAGTTACAGCATTCAAGATATATTTGATATTTGTTTAGATATTGAAATAATAAAACAGGGATTTTTTTTTAGGGTGATGAGGCGTATTGTAAGGACTGTGAGATTCAACAGGCGCCAAAACCACAAAAACACATTTTGTGTGGGATACGACCTATTGCGCCTAAGCCGTCTATTTCCTTTTATTGAGAGGTTCCTTAAACTTGGGTTTTCTATGATCTAATTTTACGGCAATACGTGTTTTGATAATGTTAATTATCACACAATAATTATATAATAACTGTCTATAATCTTTTCACTCTAATTTTCAAAGTTTTTCACTTTCATGGTCATTTCCATGGATTCTTCTTCCGAAATTGAAAAGTGAACACAACACTTTCTACTCGTACACAAACTCTGTATTTATTATAATTGCCTCTAGGGAAATCATTCTCAGAGAAACTTTAAGTTCATTTCCCTAAGAAATTTAGATCTTTGTAATTGTAAGGCGGAGTAGCTAGTGACAATATGTTCATTACACTCCGTAAAGCCGCAGCTAGGACATAAAGAAGAATCAATATCCTTCTCGTAGTCATGAATTTGGGTCAGAAGGCTTCCATGCCCTGTGAAGAATTTTTAAATCCAGTATTCCAGGAGAATCCATTTTGCAGCTAGCCGTGACCAGATGGTGGCGAAGTATTTCCTCAAGGTAGCCCCTTTGCGTTTGTCACCCACGACAGATCCCACTCATCAATGGTATAGCTCGTGTTATACCATTCCATTTTCTGGAGTTTTCGGCTATTGTTGTTTTTGGCTGAGCTTTCCTTTTTAAGTTTAAATTTGAATAAACCTTCAGGCAGGAGAAGATCGATAGGAAAAGCTGCTAATATATGAACCGGCTCATTATACACACTCTTATACGCTCAAGTGACTCGCAGCAGAGTCGTCCGCTGAATCGTCACCAACCTGCGCTTCCGCCGGCGTGGGAGATATTGAACCACGTAGGGAATGCACATCGTCTTGAATCATTCTTTTATAAATGATGATTGTGGTTGGATATCTGACAAATGCATCCCCAAGCGAGATTGTTCAAGACCTCATCTACCCTATTTCCTAGATTGTCTAAGTGAGGGGTGACATTAAATCCTCTACTAAACCTTATTCGAATTTAGGTGACTGATTCTCTTGGAGGTGCCTCCAACAATAACGTTAATAGGGTGTCTCCGTTTTGCTCTCAGTAAAATTTTCTGAGACTTAGCGGCGGCCATCTTCAGATTTGTCTTTCACCGTATCACAACAACAAATCATAAAATATAGGTGGAAAATGTATAACAAACAATAAAGTTATAGATGGAAAATACACACAATTTTCGAAAATTATAAAAAAAACATTGTATTATTTTAATGAATCTTTGTCCTCTCAGGATATTTCAATGATATGAGGATTCGGCCTATCTGATAACAATGAGAACTTAATTCCACATTCAATTAACCAACTTTTTATAAAAATCATTGACGCCTTTTTTCGGAAATTCTTATGAATGGGTGAGTGGATTTCGGCCGAAAAGTATTAATTTTAATTTTCAACAACTTTCTGCCATGAAAATGATGTTTAAAAAAAGTAATGATAATAAAATATTTTTAAAATGTTTTTATTGTAGTCTCAAGTTCCCCTGGATTATTGGCTTCAAAACTATTGAGTAACAGTTATTGACACTTGGATGACCACAAGCTCCTGATGAGCGAAGACCTCGCCATCCATCATGAGGCATTAGCCAATCAGCACCCTCTGTTTATCTTCCATTGAGGTTGGAAGACGTCCCCCTCCAACATCTTGGGCAAAGATCATTAATTAGCCAATTCTGATTGGTCGAGGGATGCCTTAATGAGAGTCATTTTCCGGCCAATGACTGCGCACACTTGCCCTTTCACCTACTCTTGATGGAAGCCAACGTTGAACTAATTGCCAACTCGTTAGTCGTCAGAGTGTAATAGCCAAACCAAATCATCAACCTGATGATGATGATGATGATGAATGATATATTTTGTCCAATACAAAATAGCCCTGGTTATGTTCCAAAATAATTCTTAAGGCTAAGGTGTTTGCAATGTGTAATCATAGCAGAAAATTCCCCCTCCCATAGACATCCCCTATGAGACCACATCGCTCTCCCAAAAATGCACTTTGTCTTTTAGCTCCAATAAGATAAGTAATTAATCGATAACCTAGATCACACTCAACCAGATTTTTACCCTTTATTTTGGGTACCCACTTTATAGAGGCATGGTGAACCCCAGGAGGATCCTAGATCCCATGAAAACTATCTCCGGCTGCTAAAAGATTAAATAAAATTCTTGCCAGTAGCGGCTAACAGAGGGCCTTCGGCATTACAACTCAGCGCTCTACCACTGAACCGCTCCGCTCCCTGCGATTAACAATGACCTTTATTTATGGTCATACTTATATCTTACCTCAGGTAATGTTACAGTTCTATTATATATCTAAAATTTAGATTGATCAATCATATCTTAATGATTTCCGTAATTCTGTTTTGGCGTACTTTGAGTTATATATTTACCTTCTTTTATACAACATAAACAAGTTAGTTTATACCGAAAAAATATATTCAAAACCAATCGCTCTCCTCTTCAAGGAATCCATGAAATTAATATTTAGATCCATTTATTTATTTGAAACAAGGAATTGTTATGACGTAAATCAGGAGCATAAAATAAAAACATAGGATAAATAAAAAAACTTTAAATAACAATAATTAATTTCAATTTTGCCGTATTGTATAATTGAAGTAATTGGAGTGAAAAAAGAATAATTTATAGCCTCTTAATAATATTCTTCAAGCAATTAAACAAAGAGAATATGGCGCTTACTATCTGACAGAATTTCAATTTACGTTATTGTTAATTGTACGTTTTTAAAACCGTTGGCTTTAATAGTGTAAAATACCGAATGGGATAAAAGTAAAAAAAAAATCGTGGCATTGAAAATGGATCTGAGGCTTTTTTAAGAGTAGTATCTGGTAGATATAATTGACTAATTTAAATATTTGGAAAATGACATTCAGTTAAGTTTTATTCGAAAATAAAATGTTTTGGCCGGAGGGGGCCTCGAGATCCTTCACTATGGATCTGTTTCCTTCAAGAATATTTTAAGGCCACTCGAGCGCCCTTCAGTGGTTTTTTTCTTAGTATGAATTCTTGACAACTGCTTCTCAATTCGATTTCCTTAATCTAATTTCTTTATTAGCCTATAAAAAAAATGAAGGGTTATTAAATTACAAAATGGACTTTAGCATAACATAACCAAATTATATCCATAAGGCCTTCTTCAACACAAAAATAGTGTTGTAATTTCTCTTCGGAATTTAAATCGCTGTGTGTTATTTCATAGTACCAAAGAGGCAATATTTGAGCAAATATTTGTGGGTGAAAGTGAGTGACTAACCATTTCATGTTTCTCTAACTCATCATTAGCAAAGACATGAACAATATTAAAACCATTGGTAACACCTCTCACATCAATAGACTTCTGAACTCACTCACTCACTCCTTGGCATTAAGGTCCCGCAAGGACCTGGGCCTCATCCACAACTTCCTGCCAATCACTCCGGTCCATAACGTCTTCTCCAATGTCTGATTCCCATCTAGTACGGGGCCTTTCTTGGGCCTTTTACTACCGAGTAACAACAGTCTTCTGGGCATTCTTGTTTCCGGCATCCTCATCATATGGCCCAACCATCTCAATCGAGCTCTTTTTACGAAAGACACTAAGTCTGGTTCTCCGTAAAGTTGTCGGACTTCTGCGTTTATACGGTTCCTCCATGCTCTCTGGTCATAGATGGATCCATAAATCCGCCGCAGTATTTTTCTCTCCCAGACATTCACCATTCTTTCTGCTATTTTATTCAGAACCTAACTTTCACAACTTTATGTCGCTATTGGCCTGAAATTGGTTTTATATAATGTCATATTTGCCCTTTTTGACATTTGACCAGTTTTAAGAGCCTTTTGTATTGCATAGTCACAAAAATTACCAGTGGCAAGTCTTGCTTTTATATCCTCCTCTATCTGGTTGTTGTGTATTACTATATCGCCCAGATATTTAAAATTTTGTGTTTGCTTAAAGCTAAACTCCATAAACGGGACTTGTTCTTCTACCAGTAAGTTCCTTCTTTAGGTACGCATGCACGTGGTCCTGACTTTGTATATGCAAACGAATGCAGACCTCTCAACACCTTCCTCATATATGACTGACCAGCTGGCGAGACCTCAACGAGAATCGTTCGCCACTTATCAGATTCAGCATGGTTTTCATGAGAGAGAATGATTTGTACTTTCATGTTTATTAAAAATAATTTTGTGTGTTTTGCTTCAGAGAAAAAATATATAAAAGTGCCTTCAAACAAAAGCCAACATAATGAAAAATGGTAGCCAAGGGCTGTAGCATATATTTTAATAGGGTTCAATACGATATTTACAAGGTAAACCTTGACATATAAAGTATTCCTCAATATTTGAAGCCAAGATTATTGTTTCAATAGGATAATGAATAAGATGTGCACAATCGGTTGTAGTATTTATAATAAAGATACAAATTATGATGCAAAACGTCAATGACTGGAACATGTAGGTTTACGAATGACATTATGTAGCTTATTGAATATCCTTTCGTTGGTGTCCCGTTGTTTGTATACCTCGACTTCATTTGCCTCTTTCAATAGTTCATAACATTCTAAATAAAACAATTGCGACAGAAAACAATTACATAGTTCTAATTCCATGATTGCATAGGTCAAACATAATCCCTGAAAGCCAGCTTACACGACGGTAGTCTGTGCCCATAGTAATTCGCAGAAGAGCGTTTGTTTGTTTACTTAAACAAACTCTTTAAACATCCGGGTTACAGAACGGAATTTATCGCGGTTATAGTTACACACTATCGTTTTACTTGCCTCTAGTTTATGCTAAAGATCTAATTGATATATTCTTATTTCACTATGGAACTACAAATCTATCATTGGAAATTCAAATTGGCAGTAAAATATTACGTAAATAGACTTCAGAAGGTGACGAATACATATTTAAGTCAAATTCTAACTGACCTTCATAGGTAGGTGATTATTTTTTCAGGATTGTTTCATATGGCACTAAAAATTCAATTAATCACTTCCATTTAGTGAACGTTTCCAGTTAACTACCGAGCATGCGCAGAATATTTGACAGAGTGCGAGTGTTTGCGTTAGCATGGCTAATGGAGACGATGAAGTGTCAAAGTCAACATCATTATCTGGTTCGGTTGACTACCCGAGCATGGTCATGTTGATCCTATGAAATAGACTGAATCCCCTTAGAACACATTGTCAGGATAGCTGTTTAGTTGGATATGTGACGGTTCGACAGCTCAGTCTATCGATAAATTCGGCTAAGAGGTATAGACAAAAAAAAGTCAATCGAAAAAAACAGGGTGGAAGGTTCCCAGTTTCTCTACTTATCTGCAGAATAAAATCACCTATTGATCAAATTGATCTTTAATTATTAATATGAACCAAGTAGCGAAATGTTCCAAATTAGAAGTTGAAATACTGATATAGTGTTTTATTTATGAGACTTTAATGTTCTTTCAAGTTAAACTAATTAAAAAAATTAAGTTCATTACTAATTTTGTTTTTGTGTTATTTTTACTTATGACTAAAAGATTACACTTTTGAGAAAAAGGAGGAAATCAGCTATGCCATCAATTATCGATACGTTCGATTACTCCCGCGCTAATGAACGTTCCTTAGGTTCATTGTGTGCATTGGTTGATTCCAAACAGCCCCGTACGAGAAACTAGTTTACCTCCGGATAATGAGCGCCTTACCTCAGATGAACCCATGGCTGTTAGTAGTTTTTTAAAACTAATAAATAATATGAGTAGGGCGTTATAGCATACGTTATATCCCTGTCGCAAGCCTGGAGGGCCGCCGTCATTATTGGTCAGCGAGTCCTTTCTGACTTAGTCGGGAGGAACCTCTAAGGAATTTCCACCGACCATCCCTATACCCGCCACTCGTGGAACGCTCCACGATGCAGTAATGAGATCCACGCGAGGGAGATTTTTTAAATCGGAGTAAAAATTCGTTGGTTATGCAGTACCTCGGAAGGAAAGGGAGACCCAAACCTGTATGATGTCATGTACTCGTTAAAATCAATATTATACCCTCATAAATTAATTGTAGGACATACACTGTATCATCACCCGATTAGCCATAGCAACACAAAGTGACGCTAAATGAATAAACACTTATAAGTTTCAAAGTTTGAACACAGCATTGATTACTTTAATTTTCTGGAATCGGATGAAAGAACATTCACATCAAGATATTTTTTGATTGATCACTGTGACCACTAATGCAAAGACACTGACTAAAGGAACGATTCAATAAAGATGAATCGCAAACGACTCAGCAAGTAGACGATAAGGCCACAAAATGAAAAAAAAGTGAGATTACCTTATTAGGACTAACAAATGATTGCTCACAAATGCAGGGGTACTTTAAGATTTTTTTAAATAAATTTAGAAGGACTTCAAATAAAACCGTGGGAGGATAATTTAAAAAAAAAAAATTCTTAGTAAACGAAAATTCCTACCAATGACGAATGATTCATCAACAACTCTTCCTAGAATTGATGAAATGAAAGAGGACTCAGGTAGGACCTGGCCACAGGAAGAAATCAGAGGTTGCAGAGTAATGGGATCGTATCAAGTGGGCCAGTGACAAATTCTCGGAGGTGTAGAAAATGCCCTCCTCGAAGCAGCCTGGGAGGAAAAACGATGTCGAAATTAGGAAAGATTAAAGGCTTAATCGCGGGCTCTATCTGTCTGCGGCAGTTATTTCTTTTGAACAGAGGTGAGCTTTCTTTATCTCTTCTGTCCCAACTAAGCACTCTCTGGGGAGTATCAACTTCAAATATAAAAATACTTCGAAGTGATGTTTGTAATCTGAATAAAGAAAAACATCTTCTTCTTTCATTATTTTAAAATCTATATTTTAAAATCTATAGTAACCAGTCAACGTTGCAATGATTTAAGGACAATCAGGATATACACTGAAAAAAAAATCACATCAATAAAGACCACTTGAAGCACATTTCAACAGTCTAAACAAGCTCATCAACCTCACTTTAAGACGATTAATAACACTTGATTCCCACATTAATCCAAATCTTATCTTCTTTTGTAAAAGAGCTCTCTAAGAGGAGCTTCAATTTCAAATATAAAGAAGGTTCCAAGTAACGTCGTATTTTAAATAAAGAAAAACATCTTTCTTTATTAATAATAATAAGGCTTAGCGAACCCGAAAGCTCGATACCGATGCCACCAATATTTGTTTACAAACTTCTCCACAGACCTTTACAAACTTCTCCACAGACCTTTACAAACTTCTCCACTGTGCACTACCAAAACCCAAATCCGCCAGATCACTCTTTACGCAATCTACACCTCAGTCTACTCGTCAGACGCTTCCCAGTCGGCACAGCGCTTATTAATATCGCTAGTAATGAATTCGTTCGTTACTAAGCCCAGAAACAGGGCCTCACGTTATGTAATCTTCTATATTCATCCTTTTTTTGGACTGAATATTCAACGTAACACCTTATATTCCAATACTTGATAGCGTTATCGGCCAAGATTTACATCCCTATAGAAGAGTTGTAATGATGATTGTTAAATAAATTCTGATTTTTAGATTTCGGGACTAAAGACGCGAGCTTAGTAATATTGAAATGGCCCGCCTATAACCGCGCCTTTATTTCCTCTTGAATTTCGTTTTTTCTAGTTACCATAGACCCTAAGTACTTAAACTTCTCAACATGTTCAAACTTTTTCTCTCCTACAGCAATGTCACCAAAATTTCTCCTTTTTCTGCTACTAACCATATACTTAGTCTTATCCAAAATTGGAATAAATAAGAATTGTAACATTAAAAATAAATAATATTTAGATTTTTATTATATCATTGTGATATTCTTCTATTTTCTACTCTTAAAAGCATAGTCATATTTATGAAAATGGTGAAGATGACCGTAAAACTAAATTTAATTAAAGCTTGGTTAGGGAGAGGGATCGTAGGTAACCAACTAATAATAAAATCAAGTATAAAATATTGTTGCCACGAACTAAGTAATAGAATTAGACAACCGATATCGTTCATTCCAAAGTTTAGCTGCAATAGTTAGCTTACAGAATATAATACATTCATTACAACGTTTAATACTTCCTTTCTTTCATGCTAGCCTAAGCTGAATTGAAGTTTAAAAGCTCTATTCTCTTCTGGAATTCGTTAATAATTTAGACTAAAATTAGAATTTCGTTGTATGACAGGGAAAGGATTTGGAGCAAAGGTCTTCGCTGGCTTTCAATTTTAGCCTAGCTAAAGCCGCTTTGTGCTGCATATATTATGGAAGGTTATTACCTGTTTTGGGAGATAATAGCCTGCCATATAAAGAGCTACCTTTAGCTAACAAAGGGAAAACTAATTATCAATCCTCTGCACCAGCTACATTTTTGATAAGTCCTTTGGGGTCCTGCTCTTCCAAGAAAAAAATTATCAAGTGGCTAGGAGATTAATAGCTCTATCTGTTAGTATATTATGAAGAAAAAAAATTCTTAAGGTCCTCTAAGTGATACCACGACCTTGAAATCTCAATAGATTCCCCTGAACCTATTTAATTCCTTTTCTTAAATTCCCCTTAATCACTTGCTTATAAAGAATTGCACTGGAAAACTAGCGATTTTCTACTGACTTCCAAAAGAACAAACATTAAAACTTAAAACACTATTCCATCGATCTCAGCATCTCCTTACACAATCTTCCCATAAACATCCCTCGTCTTCTCCCACTTTGACTACAGTAGTGTCTTTGACTACAGTAGATTTGTCTTTGGTACTCCGAGGCGATCCCGCGAGTCATATCACTATGATGAGTTAAAGTGGCTCTTCCCTCCCATTCGTAGACAATATTTCCTTAGTACTTTTCTATACTAATCCATTAACTCTCAAAACCCTTCTTATATCTACAGCCTCCTCCAATTCCAATCCTCAGCCCCCCCACCATGAAACAAGATCCAGCCTTTCCGATCTCTATACTCGTTCCCACAGAACCAAACATTCGATCATTCCTTTCACGCCCGCTCCACTTCTGTGTTGAACCCAATCCCTCCTATTATCCGCCATGCTTCTTCACTGCCTTCATTTAATTCTTTTTACAATATCTCCTGGCCTCTCAAAAAGTCACCTAAGCAGGTCTGTCATTTGCTTAAAGAAATCAGTATTGAATAATTGATTTTCTTTCTTGTTTGTTTTTGTTCTTTTTTCATGAAGAAGATATACATTATGTAAATAAATCATTGCAAGCTATCTCATGCATTTAGTCTATTTGTTATCTGTTGTTATTAATTTATTTTGTCTCTGTCTTCTTCATCTTCTTATCTGGCATCACGACCCACATGATGAGTCAAAGCCTGCTCCATCAAGAATTGCCAGTCCTCTCTATTGCGCGCAACTGCCTTCCAATTTCTTACTCCAAGTAGCATTCTGTCCGCAGCCACACAATCCTCCCATAGAAGCTTGGGACTTCCTACTCGCCTTTTAACATACACTTGGTCGGACATAATTTTTAATGGGATATCGCTCTGGTTCATTCTCATGGGTTGACCAGCCCAGCGGAGTCGGGCGAATTTGATGAAGGTTACAACATTGACGTCTTTATACACGTAAATCATGCTTATTTCGGCATTTGTTTTTCTTCTCAAGGAACTCTGTTCACACACACCTCAATATATCCTGCGGAGCATTTTCCTTGCGCATCTCAAAAGGGCCTCTTCCTGGGCTTTCGTCATCGTCCAGCATTCTGCACCATACGTAAGCACAGGTCTGATAAGCGTCTTGTATATTCTAGTTTTAGAAACTTTGGACAGTACGCTGCTCCTTCTTTGCTTCCGGAGAGCAAAGTATGTGCGGTTTGCAGAAAGAATGCGCCGCTCTATTTCTTCATTTATGTCATTTTTGTTGTTAACTTGGGATCCCAAGTAGATAAATGGCTGAACTCGTTCGATTCGGTGTGAACCTATCTTTATACATCTTTCTGTACCTTCCTCTGGTTGGGTACTCATTTATTTCGTTTAATTTCTCTGTAATTTGTTAATATCCCGTCATGATTCATATATTTTAGTTATTTCATTTTCATTTTTATTTTATTTATTTTTTGACATTTTTTAAATACTTCATAATGTGTATTATTATGTAACCTACTGGCCATATATGTATTATGTTTCTTTTTCTGTTCATTTTTGTTATTCTAAAGGGACTTAGCCCCAGATTAAAGTTTCTTTCCTATTCTATTCTATAATAGTGCCACCAGCTTACTTTCTCTAAACTTGTCCTCATTATATACATTCACTTGTTTTATTTTAATTCCTCTCACTGAATATTAATGCGGCATGGATGCATATTGTATATATATATATATATATATATATATATATATATATATATATATATTAAAAGATCAAAAAAGATTTTCCGAGTCTTAGGTATGACGGCTTTGGATGATAATAGTATCAGTAATCCTTCCTGAATTCCATGTGAATTCTTGAATCCTTACTAAAATTGAAAAAGAATATAAAAGACATAACTGGAAGGCATCAATGTTACGAAACTAGTGTGCGGATAGAATTGAGATGAGTCGTGCCTTGGCATCAATATCTGTCTAAGTTCCTAAAAGGGCGTGTGAGGTTTAAAGGTTCAATAGCTCTATTACAATCCATTTACGAGATGAAGCATGATATAATGGTGTTCTACATTGACATGACATCTACACGATTCCTATGATACCTAGGGTAAGTATAATACTATTGTCTTGGCGCTAAAGGAAGCGCGCTGATTGGTTAACTACACTTAATTGTTAAATTGTAGGGAAATTTTCGGTATGGGTAAACACTAATTACTTATTAATAAAGGTTGCATTAATATTTAATTAGATGGCTTCACTATACGTGTGTGTTAAACAAAATTTATTAGTAATATCATATTGTTTGTACGAATAAACTTTTTTTTTCGTAACTCCTTCAGGAAACATGAACCAAAGAACATATGAAATTATTACATCATGCAGCATGCAAAAATATGTAATTATGATTAACTACCTTATTGTACCTATTGGTATCCCAAGATCGCGAGTTCGTAGCCCGGCAAGTGGATCTAGGATTTTTTTAAGGGAGTAAAAAATCCTTAGTTACGCCGTCCTTCGGATGGGATGTTAAACAGGGGTCCCGAGCCTGTACGATGTCAGGTACTCGTTAAAAATCACTATCCTAATTAAAGCTGGATAGGAAAAATTTACAGTTCCCACTGTAGCATCGTCCGATTAGCCATAGCAGCATAAAGTGACGTTAAATGAACAAATAAACAATACCTATTGGTATATGAAGGTGAGGTTATTAATTACATTAGTTATGTGGACCTACTAGTATTATACGCTAAGCTAATATTATGCCAATATTAAATCATGAAATGAAACCTTCAATCCCAATTAAAGAAATTTCAGGTTCGCAAAAAAAGTACAGGAACAGTTAAAAGAAGAAAATTCAATGGTATTGTAAATGGAAATTGCCGAAACCTCCCAAGAAAGATAAAAATCCTTCTAGGCAAAAGAAGAACTTTGAAAAAAAAGGAACAAAATACAAGATATATCAATAGATTAATTAGGGAAAAAAATTGAGAACTGGTTAAGAGAAAAGAAGGTAGAAAATTGGGGGAGCTTTAAAGGCCGAAAACCAAATAACTGGATTAGATCAAGGACTGATCTCCCAAATATTATGGTAAAGGCCATTTAAGAAAATACCTGGACCGGACATTTCAGCAGAAGGAATGCTGAAACATGGACCAGGCAGGTTATGGATTGGTATCCAAGAGAGCACGCGAGGAAGAGCGGACCCCCACCGACAGACTGGGACAAGGAGATGAAGAAGAGCTGCGGAGGGGCAGCCTGGAAGATAGTAGCATTGGATAGGAAAGAGTGGAAACGGATTCGACAGGTGTATTATTTAGTGTGGTTGCTAGAGTGATTGATGGAAACAATCGTACTTAAAACATCAACTAAAGGTTGATTATGTTCATACGTGAATAGGTATAGAAAAAATAGAAAGTGATTGTATATGTTTGTTATATTTTATGAACAAATGAAGGTTATTATTATTATATGCGGACCCACTAGTAGGTCCAATGTGATGAATGTGGGGGTCCTCTTCTTATGTACTTACTAACTAATTACTAAAACTAAATTTTAATCTATAACTTATGACTGGAAAAGGAGGTAGGTGGGAATAGGGAAGGGAGTGGGAAGGGAGATGGGTAGAGAACCTGTGGCTGTTTTGATAAGATGTTGAAAGGGTATAGAGACCCTTCCTGTCCTGCCAGCAAGTACGAAGGGGGGTGGGGTTATACCTTGGAAAAGTGGGTCGTGGGATGCAGAGATGTTGTCAAAGGGCTGGTTGGGAAACTAGGTGTAATCAAGGACACGTATGGAAAATCTGGTAAAGAAATAACCCCAAAACTTCCTCATAAAAAAATGAAACATTACTATATTTAAAAATAATTAAAATAAGGATACATCCAACAGCTAATAATAATAATCATACTGTAAAGAATAACTACAACATAATAAAATATTCCCAACCCCATCTGTTTAGTGAGTGGGTTGTTATAACAAAAAAAACAGAGAAAAATATTTAATTTGTCATAATTGATTGGCTGTATAATCAATTGAAATTACCACCTGGCTACACCTCGAAACCAGAGTGTACCTGTAATTGAACTGAGACATTGGAAAAAAGGATTATTTAAAAACGATTAAATGCCCTAGCGGACTCAAAACATGGCAACTTCCGGTACTCTGGTCTGCAACGTTTACAGAACCTGATCATGGGAACTGATTGGGTTGCAACGTCTTGATCACTGATAAGATCCTTAACCACATAATTACGAAGTTAATTTTTAGTTTATTACAATAAATACGGACATTTCAAATGAAACATAGTTTTTGCTATTTCGGTTGGATATTAGAGTACAATAACGATTTGAATATGAATATATTTTGTTATGATACTCTGGGATGGACAAAGACCAGAGACCAGGCTCTATCAAAGCTTTCACGTGGTTGAGCCAGCCTTTTTGTGGCGCTCGAATAAGGCGGCGGGTAAACAGCACCTGCACATGTCGCCTACATAGATACATAGATGTTCGGGATACTCGACAAACATTAGCACTTCTTGAAACACCCACATGCAAAGAGCTATTAGCATTTATATAAAAATACACAAGGTGATAGAGAATAGTATTTTTAGACATTAAACTTATTCAGTTGAAGAATTCAATCATTTGTGATTGACAAATGATTATTGACTCACAATAATTATGACTGGTGTATGTTTTACCTCGGGCCCCCATTTTAGATCCCTTGCGAAAGACGACATAACCAAGGATTGTTTTACTCCTATAAAAGAATTCTATACATATACAAGATTGTGTACTAGCTCTTTACATGATGTTTTGACAATTGATATCACCATAAAATGCAGTTAAAAGGCTTTAAATATGGTAATGAGCTAAATTCACCCATAAAATATACATATTAAGGCTCAAATAGTTAATATATCTATAAAATTAGTTATGCTAGCTTAAGTAAACATACATAGATTCTTTTATCTGAAGATGTTAGCATATGGTATTACTATCCGTAACTTTCCCATTCAGGTGTGAGATGTTAATAGAACAATATAACGAGCCCTCAGAATTTAAAAGTTAAACAACTTATTATCATGGTAACAACTTTAAATTAGACAGACTTATAACAATGTCTATATTACATAAAAAAAAGTTTTTAATGATGTGACAATATTTTATTTTATTTATAATTGCATAGCGTAACAGATCGTTAGGGAGACTCCATACTTCTAATTTCCAGAATTATTTCTCCCAGCATTATTCAGAATTATTTTTTTTTCCAAAACCGGAATATTCCACTTTTTCCCTTCTCTTATCAATCCATCCACGGGATTCTGTCCTGAAAACTCCATGAGTGACGTAAGGATAGATAAAACAAAAAAAAGTATTAAAATGAATCAAAATAGTTTTTTTATGACAAAGCCACGATTGTGCTGCAGCCAATGAGCGAATACGCGAATTATCCCGGACAAAATCAGATAGTGCATTGTTTGGGCATCGGTCACTGCTATTTATAGTTCTAAACTAGCCTTAAAAAATTAAATCAAGCAGTCCAATTTGGAGACTACAGCTTCCCAGGGTGCGATTCCTTCAAGTACCTTGGAAAAATGATAACGATTAATAATGGCGTTACCATCGAGGTAAAAGCGATTCTTGCGGCTGGTAATAGGACCATGTTTGCCCTAAATAAAGGTTTCAAATACAAGAACCTCTCAAGAAGAGCCAAAGAAATCATTTATAAAACTATTATCCGGCCTACAGTCACTTACTACGGCGAAACCTGGGTCGTTACTAAGTCACTAGAAGAAGCTCTTAGTATTTGGGAGAAGAAGGTTTTAAGAGAAGTTTATGGACCAGTCAATGATGCTGAAGCACATAAGAATAAACAAAAACGTCGGGCCCTGCAAAAAACTCCGTTAGCCTTCAAAAGAAGAGAAGGCTGGCTTGGCATGGTCACGTAGAAAGGATGGACCGTTTTAGACTCCACAAGCAATTTTCTGGTTCTCGTGTGGTTAGAAAACGAGGGAAGCCACACTTAAGATGGGTGGGCGATGTTGAGGACGATCTGCGAAGAATGGGAGTGCAGTGATGGAGACAGAAGACATACAGGGAACATTGGAGTAGGCTGTTGGAGGAGGCTCCGGTTTTACAAGGATTTCAGCTCTCTTCTGTGAGTGAGTGAATGAGGAAAATATTAAAGCGAATTAAAGATGGAAAAAGGGAACTCATTTTAATTAGGTTATCAATTGTTTAAACTTAAACACTAGTAAACTATTAAAAACTGCGTGTTTATTACTTTAGCGGTTAAATATAATTCACATTTAACAGATGTCGATGTAACAATTTTTTTATAAGTATAACGCAAGTAAATCAAGTATAAATAGCATAATAAGAGGATCGTATTGATAAAGAAGCCACTTTCGACACCATCAGTGGAATTGGTTCCTCCGCATTTCGTAAGGGACATTAATGAAAGAGTACCTTTTGGCCGATCTGAAATGAAAACCAGGTAGCCTTTCGGCAGAAAGTATTTTTGCCCTTTCAACGTTTCTTATTATATATTTATAATTACCAAATTTCCTCCCTTTTCCTTCAGTTGCTCCTGTTCAAACAGATTTTAATTGATGGAGCTCATTCAGATATTAATATATTTATAACTGGTTGCTCGGAACGTTTCAAAGGTAATGAGAGAAAATATTTACCTTAAAATGAATATGTGGCCAGTGATCAAAGCCAATAAAACTACGATTAAAGATCGAAGGGAAATGAAAGTTTTTCATAGCGTGAACATCTAAAGCGGGATCAAGTTCCATTCCTGAATTTTTAGCAAAGTGAATATTTTAGATTTTTTATTCATTAATAATATAATATAAGGTTGGTAAAAATTCAGGAACAAGTTTTGGTTGGATAAATATTACTTCAATTTTAAGTAAAAAAACTATTATATTGACATGGCGTAAGCTGATAAAGCAGGCCTTGACTCAGCGATGAGTTGTTGCACCGCTGTTGGATTGGATTATATTAACAATGCGGGATAAATACTGAATAATACAACTCATATGTTTAAATTATTTCAATAGTTTAATTTTATATCCAAACATCTATTTTAACATTATAATATTATTTGCCGTTACGAATTCACAACTCGATCTTCATTCATTTTTAATATTTTCCAAAATACAAGTTATCATGAGCTTAATTATAGAAAAGAGAATGTAACTATAGATAATGAGTAGACTTTGGTTATCATTTCATCAATAAATAAAAGTTTCAACTAACATTTCGAAGTAAAGATGATACATGTTTGTTAAAATGTTCATTGCTGGAAGATATGGTTACCGAAATATACTCATAACCCATAATTAAATTCTCTGTTTCATATTAAAGCTCATGATAACTTGCATTTTTGGAAAATATTAAAAGAGAAACGTTGTGAAAAGTTGTGACTGAAAACGAGTGAAAACATGTGACTCAACTCGAAGCGACAACCTGCGGAATAATTACATAACTAGATTACATTAGATGAAAATAAATTAAAAGCAAATATATAAGCTAGCAATATACTACATATATATATATATATATATATATATATATATATATATACATACATAATATAATGGCTTATCCATTGTTAGTAGATAATAATCATTTAAAACACAATATCACGGACTAACACGGACTAGTGGGGTGTTAAAAAAATTAATATTGAAGTAAATATTGTATGAAATAAGAGCAATATTAAATCGGAACATTGACAGAATATAAATTTGATATAAAATGTCATTCACATTGCGCGAGTGACATTTTGGTTAACGTTACACCTACACTCCAACCCATTATAACTTTATATAAACTTTCTCAAACCCATTATAACATTCAAACACTCTTTATTTCAGAACCAAGGACTGAAATGCATCATTCTTTTCTAGGATCACAATTTTAGCTCAATATCCTAAACATCAGTATAGTAGGCATATTTTTTTATGGCTTGAATAAAGTCTTTATCTTTAGGTTAAAGAATAAACTATTGTTTTATATAACATTATTTATCACATTAAAAAATAAAGAATGGCACATAACATAGGTTTCTGATGGTATTTAGTTGTCAAGTTATCACTAAGAGATATTCAACCAGCTTCTTTTCCATTTTTTTATATATGCTTATGTGTTGGAATTAACTGCGTAGCTTTTGGATTTAGATGGTTATTAAAAAGGGGATTTTAAGTATTATAAATTAAGCAAAAAATGAATATTAATAATATTTCCTATGTTATCAAGCGCTAATGATCATCGTTTATTTTATTTGTAAAAAAATATATATTTATCTATACAACTATAGAAAGTTACAACTGTTTAGTATTACCATTATGTTGTTTGTGTTGAAAGTAACAACACAAAAAATATAATGGCATGGATAAAAGATAAACAGAGGAACTACCCAGTGGTAGGACTCAAATAGAAATTTCAACTTAAGAAAATCATGAAGACATCTTCTTTTTGGGAACGCCTCGAAGGATTATCGGAAATTGAAGAATTAGCTAGATTTGTAACTAGTAGGTTTGAACGAGAATAAAGTTTGTAATGAAAGGACTGGTATCGGGTTCGAGCCAAATAAGCAACACTGGAACTTTGAGGTCATTAAGGATGACTTTATTCGTAACAAAGTAAGGAGCATTGAGGATTTTGCATTGTAAGGTTCAGATAAGAAAGGATAAGAATTCGATGTTTCAATGGAACCCACCAGATCAACTCCGTAAGTCCAAATAGATCTTATAATAATTATGCATCTCAGCTTAGGCTCCCGAGTGTCCAATAAGAAAATCGCATGTTTCCATGGTCATATTTTATGGCATATCAACCAATATTCGTTAAATTGTAGTGAAATTAAATATTATCAGAATAGAGAGATTTATAATAGTGCATTACAATATGTAAACACAACCATAGTAAACAACAGAAATACATTAATTCCTTTTTGAATTTTACAAATAATAAAAATGGATAGATATTTTGAACTGAACCTAATTTTTTCTTTGACGTAGCATTATCCGATATTAGTTTTTGCTATCTGTACTTTTGATATCAGCTGCAAGGTCAGTGAAAAATCTTCATCGATTGGACGCCCCAGGGGCCTCCTTTAAGGCCCCTTAGAGATAAGGTAACGCCCTCAGGAGGTTATGTCAGTCTTTAAGGCTACCTTTATCTATCGGCTACCTGCACTCAGCAACCTCGGGCGATTTACAACCGATCACTCTTTCTCTCTTTCCTCGATACCTTTAGCCAAAGGATACCTTTACCTTTTGGATTTCATGTCCAGAACAATAAGACATCCTAACGCGGAAAAACAGCATCGATAAAGCTCGGAGTCGGGACACGAACCGGGCCAAGGGACACGAACGCCGTGCAAACGATAATAGCTCCAATGAATTTCACTTTTAAATCGAATGGCGTGTTCTCTTCTTCCACGGCCGGTATGATTTGTTCCGGCTTTGGATTTTATCGCCGCTACGTACATTTTGTACGATTGCAGATAACGGACGAAGAGTAGGAGCTTCGTTCGAATAAATCAACCGAGAACGCCCCAATATTGAAGTCATTAAATACTGTTCGTGGCCAGGTGAACGTAGAACAACATTACGATACAGAAAGATCTGCTTTAACAGTTTTATGTTCACTGAAGAGAAGCGAACACGATAAACTATGTTATCCTGGAGAACACACGATATCGTGGTACTATCACGCAATATTGAAACATCGATAAAAAATACATATACAATACAATGCATCTATGCCTAATTATATTTTTGAAGAGAAACCGTAGTAGCTCAGTGGTAGAGCGGAGGGTCGCTATAGCCGAACGTCCCGCTGAGGCAAGACTTTTATTTAATCTGTTAGCCGCTGGAGATGGATGATATAGGATGTAGGACGTAGAGATGGCTAATGATGTTAACAAGGAGGTATTCTACTATGACCAGGTTGAAAGAGCCTTTAATCAGTGTCCCAAATATGAAATTAAGATTATTGCTGGTGATAATAATGCAAAGGTGGGTAAGGTAATGGTATATATTCCTGCCATAAGCCAGCATAGCTTGTATTGCACTTCATAGCAATGAGAATGGGCATAGACTCATAAACTTTGCCACCACCTAATTGGAATCACTATGTACCCTCATAAAAAAATTCACAAGGATTAATAGGATGCATTTTTATTAGCTGTATAATTATATCACTACATATTCAAATTGATTCATTTTGTCAAAAAATATTCTTTCCTTTTTTTTTTTTAGTACTGTGTAGAGGATAGGAACGAGGATGCTATCTTGAGGAACACCAGTATACTGGGAATAGAAGGACGAGTAGGAACATTTATGACTTACTTCAAATATTCTGCCAGTTAGAAAGGAGCGAATGATTAAAAAGTATGTAGGAGGAAGCAATTGCCGGATTTTTTAAAGGAGGCCTGGGTGCCAGACTCGATCAAAAGCCTGTTCTACATCGAGAAAGGATCCCGTGCAGTACAATTTACGCTCCAATGCAGAGGAGACGACATCCACCACACAATGACATTGCTGGATAGTGGAGTGGGATGTTCGGAAACCAAACTGCTGGTCTGGGATTATGTGGTTACTATCTAGGACGGGATACATACGTTTTAGAATGAGTTTTTTGAGGATCTTGCCCAATATGGGAAGAGGGAGATAAGACGATAGGAGGATGGGAGTTCTAGAGGCTTTTTAGATTTTGGGATCATTTTTACTATAGATAGTTTCCAGGTAATAGGGAAATAGGTAATACGAAAAATAAAATTAAGTATTAATTATATTGCTGCTGTCATGTTTGATAAATATTTATGTTTTTGAATACATTTTCTAATGATAATATTAAATAACTTCATTCGTTGCATTTTAATTTATAACATATGCCCTCTTTTTGAATTTTTTGTCATTTTTATTGAAAATATCAACTTTAAAAATAATTGAACATTAGTATTAATGTAATATATCCATAGAAAAGAATTTAATACTATATTTCCCCAAAATTTTAAACTATTTCGTCTCTGTTTTCTTTCCTGTTTCATATTTTTCTATAAATATCCTTTCCTTCCCACCCCGGGCTATCTTCTTTAAATGTAACGTATTTATACCACTATTCATAATTCACCTAGGTTTTTAGTTTAATAAGAATAGATTTTTTAATAAATAAATAATTACAAAAATATTAAGTAATAATAAAAACTAAAAATTTGGAAAATTCGGAATGTTTGAGAGTGAGAGAGAGAATGTGTGTGTGTGTAAAAGGGGGTCTGAAAACTCAACGAAATCTGATGAATAAGTTCCAAAAATCATCACAGCGGAATAACTTAAAGAACATGGAGGTAGTTATTAGATAGAAGGGAGCGATTCCCAAATCTGTTATTCAAATATTTATATCTCCCATCCATTCGACTTGACTTACAGGATCATTCCGACGGCCTTATCCGCAGATATAGCCGGAACGAATTAGGGATGATAACATCTATCAGGAATCGCTGTGTGAATAACTCCTGCATTTGCCTGAGTCGGGCCCGCACACTACCGGGACACGTAATACATATTGTAATTTATGTTAATATTCTCTGAGCATTTGTAAATGAGAAGTAGGGATCTATTAGCATCGGACAGCCAAAAGATAGTGCTTTGGTTGGGCGGAGGCCAATTGTACTCTTTAAGAGCTGCGACTGGAGCATAAATGGGGGAGGGAAGCCTTGATTTTCTTATATTCTTCAAGTGATGCAAAAATAGAAAATCATCTGAAAAACATTTTTAGTGAGGACGCAAAAAAAAATCAATTATTTCTAATAATAAATAAAAGTGAAAAGTGAAGGAATCATTCAAATTATCGGTCCACATAATATTCATATTTATTTCATACAGGGTTTTTTGGCAAAAATGACAATTAAAAACGCAAAAGGGTTATTAAAAATAACAAATAATTGTATCACAGTCCTAAGAAATAACCATAAGCTGAGATTCAAATACATCCCGCTTTGGAAATGAACTAAGCAACTAGGCCTAACTAACGAAAATATGGTTCTCAATTAAGGACAGTAAATTTTCTTCTATTTTCCTTTTTTTACATTTCTGTACAATGTAAACAAGTAATTACATTTCGGGAAAACTTCTAAATCTTCAGAACGATTTTATCCTTTAATCAAATCTATGTTTTTATAATAATTGTATGAATTTATTAATTAAGTTTTTATACAAGTTTTTCTATGTTACTTTAAAGGTATACAATTTTCAAGGAAATTTATATTTCAAATAAAATCATTATTAAATTATGATATCTACATTAGTTTCAATAAAGTGAATAATAAAATAAAAATGAAATATTTATTGGATTATTACTTCCTAAAAAACTGAACCAAAAATAGACAAAAAAAGTGAAACAAATTTATAAAGTCCATAAACATATTATAATATAAAATAAGGATAATATTAATTGTAAACATTATTTTCTATGTCCGATATTTTAAAAAAAGTGAATACCAATAATGTAAAAATACCTTTGTACATGTAAAACTTGTTTTCATTACTTATTTTTTAATACTTAATTTAAATTTAGATATTCTGATAGCGAATAATTAGTTTTGCTTATATTTTATTAATAAATAATAATTAAATCCAATATAATTATTTATAAAATTTGAAAAAATAAAATAAATACATAAATTAAGTCAACTATACAGGGATGTTTTTAATGTAATTATTTACATTAACTACTTTTAAAAAACAAACAAAACTAAAAACATATTTCTTTATTTAATTATAGTTTATGGGCTTACTGACATATCATTTATGGACAGATTATTTCTAAAGAAATCTAATTATTTTTTCCTTTCCGTTTATTTATTGGCACATTCCAAACTGTAGTATACTATGCTCCTTTTAATTACTTATCTGCAAAATGAAATTATGATAATTAAAAGTATTTAAAAAAAAACATTCATGCTTACTTACTTCCTACTACTACGTTGTATATGTTTTCTCAATTTGAAGTAAACTTTTCAAAGTCAATACTATGAATGACTTAAATGAAATTGGGCCGAAAACTATTATATAGTTCTTTTTTTAGACACTGGCCAATCATTCATATCTAAAAATTAAATGTTATTATTTAATTGATATTTTAAAAATCCATCCAACAGAAATATTTAAATAATTAATCTTGACCTTTATATTCCTCTAAATTTATTTTTTTCCGAAATTCAAAAATCCATCAGAATATGATGAATGTATGATGAAGTACATCTTCAGGCCAATCCCAATCCGACCGATTATCATCAGAGTTAGTAAATAATATTAATAATAATTCATAATTAATAACATTTTTTTTTATTGTTACAAGATTCATGAGACCGCCTGTTGGCTATAAGAGGAGCCACCGACGTAGCGACACCAGGTCGAGAAAGTTATAAATATTTTATAAGCTTGGAAATGGTTTGCTCATCTATAATAAAATTGGAACGAATCAGCGGAAACATGAATAATTTAGTAGGCCCTGATATTTCCTCTTGGCAGTTATGGAACTTCTACGATTTGGCAAGCAGCGATCTTCTCTAAGTACGTATCTACTGTCTTCATCCAGTCCCAAGTACAGCTTGTAATTCCATACGGTATAGAGCTTTGGTAATATATAAAATAAATTAATAATTATCGCAATGCTAATAAAAATATGTACAATTTCACTTCCCTTGAAATTTGACCATCTTCCAGTATAAATTATTTCTTTATATTACTCATTGCCCCTTTTACATAACTAAGGAATCATTATACAAAGTTCCAGAACATATCACTCGTGACAGAACGATAAAAAGAGATACAAAAAATTTTACGACTGATCTTCACAGAGGTTTTCGAAAGATCACAAATATCTGCTAAGTGAAAATTGTATAATTTATCTCAATAAATCTATTATTCAATAAATATTCAAATACTATATAATTTCATATTATATCTAATTAGAATATTCGGCCCAAAATGGATGAGATGACTGAGGAATATAGGAGATTAAATAACGCGGAATTGCGAAGCATGCATCCAGTAAATCTTATTCAAGTGATACCGTCACGAAGATTAAGATGGACCTGTAAAGTTCCTGGGCTTAGTAACGAATGAATTTCTAAGATTTTAGTAAGCGCTATGTCGCCTGGGAAGCGTCTGAGGAGTAGACTGAGGCGTAGGTGGGAGGATTGCGTTATAGTTTGCAAGCAGAGATTGGTGGTATCGGCATCGAGCCTTCGGGTTCGCTAAGCCTTATTATTAAGACTTATTACTTATACTAACTCAATAAATATTTATTACTATTTATATTTGTTGTGCTAAATATATCAATCACTGACTAAAAGTACTAACAAGTACTATCTAATCACTACTTCTGTAGGCTGTCACTACGGCCTGACAAGACGATCCGGTTTTATGCTTATTGCCACCATCAAACACATGGTTTACTAAGGATTCGACACATCAAGACGACTGCCTGAGGCGGAGATAAGGAAATTACAGCTACCTCCAGGACCATACTGTAACTGAGTAGCTAATCTGATCCACAGCCAGCCGAGCAGATTACTCCCGAATTAGGGTCATACTGATCCCTATCCGCTATCTGGAAGTCTTCTTAAAGCCTATTCTCCAGCCGCCCTCGGCAAGAGTAAGTGCTCTCAGTGGTCGATACATTGTCTCTTTAGTGTCTTACTTTTAAATCTTAGGTTTTGGTTTTAGTATAGCTCCCAAAACGAAATATGATGTTAATAAATATAATTAAAAATATAAGTAAATATTGTTTTCCCTCAAGTGTTTTGATCAAGGACTTGGGACCTGGTAGGTTTAAAAACCATAAAAAAAAAAACATCTGAGAGTATTGCATTATGGATTACTATTTGATTATAATTGTATTATAATTATGGATAATTGTATTATGTATAATAAAAGCGAAGAATGTATATACAACAAAAGAAATGGGGAGACCAGTGGTCCAGTTTAGCATAAAAACTACTATGCCCAAGATCGCAGGTTAGTAGCCCGGCAGGTGGACCTAGGTTTTTCTAAAGGGAGTAAAAAATCACTCCCGAGTAAAAAACACTTTAATGACTCGATGATCCTCTAGTCCCTCTTCACTTTAATTTAACCCTCAAAGCAGCCATTCCGTACTGTAAAAGCAAATCCTGGAGGAGCCAATAGCATATCGTGGCATGAGACGCCAAAAATCTGAAGGTATTAATGAATTAATAGAAAGAAGAAGACAGAAAGTCATCAATTGTACAATGAAATTTGTTCATACTTAATCTGAATTATAGACTATCCTGATTTTTAATTTATTTTTAAAATAAAACCCTTTTATACATTTTTAATAAAATCCAATTTTATACAATAGTAACAATTCTTTTCCTCTCTTGTAAAATTCATATTTAAAATGACACTTTTCCTTGTCAGCACCTCAATTCATTCATAACAAAGTAAATTCCGCTGCCCACGCATCAAAAATTAATCACAATGGCATCCTTTCCCTCTTTAAAAATAACTTTTGAAATATATCTTTAATTTAATTTAGGTCGACCGGTTTACCCAACCTCAATATACCAAACCTTTTATGTTTTTTATTGCCACCATTGAATTTAAATATTAGACCTAGAAATATTCCTAAAAATATGACAATACTAATACTGAACCACTGAAACTAATGAATGGTCTTGCGTTAAGTACGTGATATAGTGTTCCCCCATGAAAAATTTAGTTTAGTTATTCAAATTTACAACTGTTTTATAATAATACAAGAATTAAATAGAATGAATGGTGTTGATGAATAAATTATAATATTATCATGAGATAGGCAAGTATAGAAACTACCCAGTGGTAGTAGTCAAAAAAGAAGCTCAACTTAGAACGCCAGGAGGCAATCTTATTTTCAACATATACCTCTGAGGATTAGCTGGACTTGAAGAGGTGGGTGAAGAATTGATATCAGTTTCCGGCTAAATCAGCAAATAATGAGGCATTGAGGCCATTATAATTGACTCGTAACAGAGTAAGAAGCATTGAAGATTTTACAAAATATTTTGGAATCTAAGGTTGGATAGGAGAGTGATTTGACGACTTAATGGAGCCCCAAAGCTCTTCTTTGTAAGTCCAACCAAGTGTTATAATTGTCATTTATATGAGTCTTTTGTAATTAATTGGGAGCTTAGATTGTTTTTATAGCAACGGTGCTTTGAAACGGTGACTTTAAACGATTAAATTTAAAGTCAACACTTTGCCGGCCACACATATTTTGATAGCTTTTCTTGAATTTACTATAGTTAAAAAGTAAAAGAACCTATAGTGAACAATGACACTGTACCGCTGAAACTAATGAAATAATATACCTTCGTGTTGGGTTCAGTACGTGGTGCAGAGAGGTTAAATGCCACCAGGGGCCGGCAGTATTTTTGAAGTATTAATTTATAAAAACTTTATATAAATTCATGAAATAGTTCAATATGTACAAATAAACGCTTTAAACAACATATTTATGACAAGAACAACACATTTATCTATTTGTAACGGTATTTGTCAAATCTCAAAGGATTACTATCATTAGCTTTTTTTCCATGCATTTGTTAATTTAAATTATAAAATATTGGTAATTCAATTTTCGAATACGATCCATATCCAGATGTTCATATACACTAAACGAGTTAATTATAGCACAATTTATTAAATGAAAAGAAAAATATTATTGGTCGTTGTGAGAGTAATTCCGACTACCACACACATGTGTGAGCGGACGTTAATATGAATTTTCAGGAATTGAATTTCTTAATCCGGAGAAAATTTATGACTCCGATAAGGAGGAGTAAGCTATAAATAGGTCTTGGAGCCTTCAACGCTAGTTTTTCCAGGATTATTTTTCCATTGAGAGATACGTACTGAGCTACCCGACTATCACAGTTATAAAAACTTTTTAGTGATGCTCTTTCAGGTTTTTCCTTTCGACTGACAAAACAAAACCGCCGACAGGGGCTTAGAATGTTATTTGTCTAAGCGAGACTGACGCGAGAGCTACAGCTATAGGTTTAATTTCCTGATTCAATCCATCAAACGGGGGGCACGGGGGCGAACCTTTTGATTGAATGATGGCGAACAAAGAAGCGAAAACAATGGCGGGGCTGTTATCCCACTTGGAAACTTATCGGAGATAGCCCTCGTCAATGATTCCTCTTGTCACCTTCATGTCTGCCATTTCCAAAATATCGTCAAAATCATTTTCACACCTAAACAAAACACCATTGTCCTCATAATAAAAGTTAGATAAACTTGAATTGACGCTCGGAGGATTGTTTATTTTCTCTCCAAATGTTTACTGGCGTGTAGATTTTTTTTTTCAAAACTGGCATTAGTCAAAAACCTACAGTTTTGGAAAAACAGGAAAACAATTAGAGAGCTTGGAATAGCATTAAGACACTAAGAGTGGCAAACCTTGAATCTATGTTGGGAGATTAGATGAGTGATAAAGAAATATTTACCCATTTCTTCCATGGTCATAACTCTTCACCGATTATTGAGTTGTGCCATTTTAAAAATACTACTGAGATATGCTATATCTGTTTCTTAACAATCAGCACGAAGTATGGTTGAAGCGATACACCGATGTGAGGAGAGAGGGGGTATAAGATTTTTCATATTTTAAATTGTAATTGAGTTTTAGTTCATTAAGAAAATTGAGACAAGAACTTTTGCGATTTTAATTTTATGTTTCTCCTCATACAAGACTGAAAAGACAAGAAACTGCTCGACGTTTTCGCCTACTTCAACATTTACTGGACAAACGCTCTAAGCTCCTAATTAATGACAAAATACTCATTTACATGATATTTATCAGACCTATTTGGACATCCGGAGTTGAGCTTTAGGGTTGCACTGAACCATCCAATTCATCTCGTATCCAATCCTTACAATCTAATGTCGCCATATATTGTGATTATTTAATATTGCCTTAGACAGTTCTTTACACAATTAAGTGAAGAGAACATCTAAAATCAAAGTCCTCTGAGAACTTGGAGATATAAATATTAGATCTTACATTCTCTTAACACAGCTATTTATAAAAAATACGCTCTTCTCAAAGCAGGCTCTACCTGCAAAATTAACAATATTTTTCGATATAGTCAGTTGGAACGTTGTTATTAGGAAATGTTGACACCTTACTTGTAGGTGTCCTATTGTGCCTTACTATATTTGCTTCACTACCCAAGCAATGATCTCAAAGAAAAGTCTACTTATTTGATATGAATCATATTTAAATAATAAAATGGAATGTCATCCTGATATCGTTATACTTAATATATAGTAATTTTATATAATTAATGAAAAAGAGACATTTCCCTCTCTTCTATAAAGGGTGATGTGATTGACTGACCAGAAGTTGGTAATTAAATAATGATCCTTTTTCTTTTTACTGAAAACATTGAATTTATTGTGTGCTGACCATAATTACTAGGTAACTAATAAAGCTACTTACAAAGAAAGAAAGGTGGACCGTTTTACTACATGTGACAGTCTACGTATTTAGTTGACCTTGCCTTTTTTTTTTTTTTCTTTTTTTTTTTTTTTTTTTTTTTTCCGGATCCCTCAGTAAACGAAAACATGAAAACATAATAAAAACAAGTAATTAGTAAAGTACTTATAGATATAAATTGTCCTTATTCTACTTAAAAGTAATGGAAGGTGTACTTACTTGAAAAAGAATTGAGATTAACCATTTTCAGGTAAAAAAATTATCTGAAGGTGAGGGGCCTTCTCTTGTTGAGTAACTTACAGACTAAACTAATTCTAAAACTTATAGTTAAAAGGAAAGTGGAGGGGGGGGTGGCAGGAGGATAAAGGAAAAGAAAGGAGGTAGGAGAGGATTTAGGAAATATGGAGGGGGAAATTAGGATGTGATGTTGACGGGGTTTAGGGGCCCCTTCCTACCCTGCCACCTAGCAGGAAGAGGGGATGGGGTTATTGCTCGGAAGAGTGGGTTGTGAGATGCAGGGAGGTTGTAAAAAAATTTCAAGTGACACCTAGTGATGTGAGTCTGTACAGTGTTTAACTGTAGTTCGTTGTGTATGTGTTCCATGTTGCGTCTTTCTAATGTAGTGCCTCTCGTGATCTTCTGTAGGATGCTGTTTTGGTATGTCTGTAGTGACTTCAGGGCTGACGGAAATAGGTAATGAAGGAGTGGGGCTCCGTGTAGTAGTGTGGGTCTGAGGACTGCTTTGTAAAGTAGGATCTTGAGTCTGAGTGACAGCCCCGGTGAGTAGAGTAAATGTCTGAGTTGATTGGCTGTGGCTCGTGCTATGTGTATTCTGTGTTGTGTGTGAGCTGTGAATGAAAGGTGTGATTCGAGTTTCATGCCTAGGTATGTGAGTTGATTTTTGTTCTGTATTGTTTGTCCGTTTAGTGTTGGTTGTGTTTTAGGTGTTTTTCTGTAAGAGAAAGTGATGGCGTCTGTTTTGTGTGTGTTAATGTGTATGTTTATGTCTTGTAGCTGTTCTGTGATCAGTTGGGCTGCTTGTTGGGCCTTGCGCATGGCGTGATCCGCATTCATGCTAGCAGTGTATATTGCTATGTCATCAGCATAGGCGGCGATTTGCACGTTATCTATTTTTTGCCCCACTATTTGGGCAGTATAAATGTTAAATAATATCGGCGCAAGGACCGAGCCCTGGGGGACCCCACAAGTGACTGGGCGTTTTGTAGAGAGTTCAGTTTTGACACGGACAGAGAAAGTCCGGCCACTGAGGTATGATCCTATTATATCAACCAATTGGTCTGGGAAGTGGTGAAGCCTGAGTTTTTCTATCAGAATAGAGTGGGATACAGAATCGAATGCTTGAGTGCAGTCGAGGGATATCATTGCTGTAGCGAGGTTTTTGTTTAGGTTGTGAGCTGTATCATGTTGTAATTTCGCTACGTGGTGATAGCAGCTTACTCCGCGAGAGAACCCCGTTTGCTCAGGGGGTATAATGTCATGTGTTTCGCAGTGTTTGCGTATGTGTATTATAACTAATTTCTCATATATTTTTGAGATGTGGTTGAGGAGGCTGATAGGCCGGTATTCTTCCGGTACAGCTCCTCGTTTTTTGGGTTTTAGGAGTGGAACAACAATAGCATGTTTCCACTCCGTTGGGAAGTATTTAAGGCGTGAGCATGAGTTGTAGATATTTAAGAGAAACATGAGGGGTTTCCTAGGTAATTGTTTGTATAGGACATAAGGGGTGTTGTCCTTTCCAGAAGATTTGTTTCCCTTAGTATTTCTCAGAATTGCAGTCAGTTCTTTATATGTTGAGAATATGATGTTCTCTGAGCTAACGCTCAGAGGGCGGTGTTGGTATGGTGTGTTTGTTCGTGCTGAGTCATGTTCAACGTAATAGTCGGCGAGTATAGTAGCCTGATCTGCGGGAGTGAGAAGCTCATCGCCACGGTGGATTTTGACCGATTTGGTCTTTGTGTTGTGACTCCTGACTAATTTCCAGAAGTTATGAGGATCGTAGTGAGTCCGGCGTAGTTGGTCATGCCATATGGAGGTTTTCCACTGCGACATTAGGGATGTGATTTGTCTGGTCATGTTGTTTATTATGGGTCTGTAAGTAGGATCTTTTGTCCTGTACCAACAGTTCTTTATGTTGTTACGTTGTTTTATGAGAGCGAGTATGTGTTGTGGTGGTTTGCGTAGGTGTATGGGTGTTGGGTTAAATGTAGGTATAGAGGCTGATGCTGCGTCTTGTATAGTGGTGAATAGTGTGTTTACAGCTATGTCAACGTGTTCTATGGTTGTAAGTGGGGTGATGTTTGGTATGTTTGTGTGGACTAGTTTTTTGTACTGTTTCCAGTCAGCTAGTTTGAAGTTGTATTTGTAGTCAGTAGGTGGAGTTGTTGTTGCGTTTCTACCAAGTTCGTAGAGTACGGGAATGTGGTCGTTGTCACTGAAGTCTATTGTGATGCAGTTTGTAAATCTGTGTGCCTGTTGTGTGAGGAGCAGGTCTAGAGTGGAAGTGTATGAAGGGTTCGAGTGATGTCTGTAAGTGTGAGCGTTGGGGTGTATGATTGTGTATTTTGTTTTTGTTAAGTGGTTGCCTAGTGCGTTGGGTTTCGTACAGTTCCATGTGTGGTGTTTGGCGTTTAGGTCACCTAGGATGATATGTTGTCTGTCAGTTTCGTTTTCTCGAAGTAGTGTTTTGATAGTGTCAAGTTTGGCGTTCGGTTTTCTGTAAATGCAAGTCAGTTTGTAATTGTGTTTAAGTCTGACAAGTACTGTGATAGCTGTGTGTTTGTCATCGTTGAGTGTGTTGTTGTTTATTAGTCTGGAGGGGACGTCGTTGCGCACTAATAGTGCTACACCTCCATGCTTAGTTTGTGAGTCAAGTCTGTATATGTAGTAGCCTCTAAAGTATACGTGTGTACGTCCGTTTAGTTTTGTGTCTGTAAGTGCGACAACGGAGGGCCTATAAGAGGCCAGGAGGGTTTCTAGCTCGAGCTTTCGCTTAACGAGCCCTGTAATGTTGTAATTGATGATAGAATGTCTATCCATGTCGTGGACTGAAAGAATTTTGAAGCACGACGTTGAGTGTGCCCATTAATGTCATAAACATTTCTTTCATGTCCTTGAACATGTTTATGAGCTCGCTAGCCCATACGGGTTTGTCATCCTGATTAGGATTTTTGGGGGGAGGGATGGTACCTGAAAAAGTGACCCCTGCAAAAGAATGCGGGTCAGATTTTGTGGCACTATTAGTGCTTTGTTGATTTTTGTTGTTGTCTTGTTGGACAACAATTTTATTTTGAACTTTAGATTTTATAAGTTCTATTCTTTTTGCGTAATTGCGATATGAGGCCACATGTGGGCCTCCACAGTTTGCGCATTTGGGGGGGGCTGTTTTGGGACAGTCATTAGTGTCGTGGTTTTCACCACAACGGACGCATTTAACAATGCGCCCACAGTAATTTTTGGTGTGGCCAAACTCCTGGCAAGAATGGCATTGCCTGGGGCCATTTATATTTTTCATTTTCTCTACACTGTACCCCATATAATCAATAGGGCCCAGTTTAGAGATTTTTTCAAGGGTTACATCAGAGTTGGTAGTAACTACGATGTTGCTTAGTAATCGTTTATGTCCGTGTTCGTCGGTTTTTGTCATCCTCCAAATATTTTGGAAACCTGGTAAGTTGGCCTCTAGATGACTTTTTATAGATTCTATAGGGTGATCTATGTCGAAACCCTTGAGAATGTACCTTCTTAGAGGTTTGGTACCTCTAGGAGCATAGGAGTGGTAACTAATATTATTGGCACCGTCAAGTAGACCAACAACAGTCTTAAAGTCGTCATTTGTTTGTAGGAAAATTTTATTTTCGGTCTTATTTGACCGAATAAAAAAAGATGCTATTCCAGCATCAATTAGTTGGCGTCTGATAGCCACGGCCGACATAGCCGGTCTGATTACTATAGGTGCCGGCTTGTGTGTGTTTTGTGGTGTGGTGGGTGTATTTGTATTGTTGTTAGTTGAAGTTGAAGGTTGATTGCTCAATGCGGTGAAGGAGTTTTTAGTAATAGTCGGGGTTATGTCGGGTCTCGGGATGTAATTCATGGCTTTTTTAGCCTGTACGAGTTGAAAACCTTCAGAGTCGATCTGTGTTCTTTTTAGTTTAGATTTGATACGTGGTTGTATAAGTGTATTTTGTGTTGTATTTTGTGGTGTATTAGTAGGAGGTGTGTTGTCAGAGTCCATGGCCATGTCCGGGGGGTTCGTCATCGTAACAATGGGTAAGTAAACAAAAGTAAATAAATTAAAAACAGCTATCTACTCACTGATAAAATTAAAATTACATGCACTTATTAATATAAAATGATTCAAATAACAATAATTAAAATCTGTACTCACATTTTAGAGTGTTTTGAAAAACACGCTAAAAAGCCGTTACGCCACGTGGTAAGGGACGCTATGAAGACGCTAGGCGATGTTCACTATACGGCGGCCAATCACAGACTGTGACCTTGCCTACAACTGCCCCTCTGTATTTAAGAGAAACGTTACCACCAATCCTCAGGGACACTTATGACTACCTCAAGGTACCTCAATCCCCCTTATCCTATTTATCTAGGTATTCCCGATGTTCCAGACAGTGTCACATATAGCAGCCCGAAGGTTGCCAAGAATTCGCTCTTGTGTTTTATGTTACACAAACTTTGTCTTTCATTCACACTTTTGCCAATCAATTTATGTATATTGGTTGTCACAAGATTTAAAACTCGAAACTACTACTGTGTTCGCGTTTGCGTCCTAAAGATAGCCGTTGAAAATTGTCTAAATTAGCCACAAAACTAATATCCCGGAATAGCCCCCCAATATTTATAATTCTACCTGATACTTGGATACTTGAGAGTTGGCTAATCTTTACGATTATTAGAAACCAGCCTTTAGATTTTCTGAAAAAATTTAAATCTTACATTGTGTACTTGCAGAAAGGGTAAATTAATTTAAGTCTTAATAGAATAAGTATTCAATTACGTAGGATGTAACTAAAGTGCCTCCTGACCTGCTTGATCCCTTAGCCCGATCGAGAGGACAGGCCGACCTGACGAAGACCTCTCCCCATTGGCAGATAAGGAGCCAATCAGAGCGCGGGTGGAGGTCAATGGTTCCTGATTAGCCGAGGCCCGGAAGGTCGTTCCCTGGATTAGAGCTCTATTCATAGTTACACCCTCCCCCCTCCTAACTCCTTCCATTTTCACTTTACTCGCCTTTAAAAAATGGCCTCGTAAAATCGATCCTAACATCAGTCTTTATCTAATCGATTTCGCCATTAGTCTTACTCAAATCGAAATTACAAGGGAGCTATCGAATAACTAGTAATTTCGGCGGAGACTCTGTCTCTCTCTCTCAAGATTCGTAGTAATTTGCTGATAACGACGGGACTAAGCAACGGGACTAATTAATCGCATTGGCAAACAGCAAAAGTAAAAAAGACTAGGGTTCTAAAAACTATTGTATACATTTAAAAATTGCATAGTATGATTCAATGAAAATTATCCAATGTCTCGAATTGTACATTATTGATGAATAGGTAGAGTACTTCTGCAGATAGCAAGTATTTTATTCAATACACACAAACACACACACACACACACACACACACACACACACACACACACACACACACACACACACACACACACACACACACACACACATATGCATGGTTGTAACAAATTGTAATTATTTCGGTTGTTGTTATCTTTCAATAAATACTTTATTTTTTACAAAAATAAAAAAGCAGGGAGATGTAAAACGTACCTAACAATAAAAGATGTTTAAGAGGAGAGATATTAATATAGCAAATGAATACAAAAATTCTAATTGAAATTACAATTGTATAGAATTGTGTAGAATTTTCCTGGTTTCATTTCTGGGTTCCAACAATCCAACCACCATAGATTTGTAATTTAACCATTCGTCTGATAAATTCAAATTGGCAGTGCATTTTCGATTATTAAATTCGTTATCGATTTGACGATGATGCTTATCAACTAATCTCAAATACGAATTTCTTTTTGTAAAATTAAGTTTGTCTAATGTTCGGAACTAGATGATGACCTCTGAGATATTCATATTTCATGAAAAACGGTTGATACAGCTCCAGTTTTCCCCCACGCACAACAATTAGTCCCAATTTTCGAAATTACGATTTGCATAAGTGGCGCAGCACGTGCCTTAGGAACTCCTCCCCTACAACTTCACTCTACTATCCTCCATAACTTTATTCGAATTCTTCGGTAAGTTTTAGAAGTTAAATGTTTTTGTTCACTACAAATATTTATTTATATATACTTTCCCGACTATGTATTAATACGTAGCTAAGAAGAAAAAACTTGTATAAGTCTGTTAGTTGTTTCGATTTATCTACTGAGTAACTCTGAGTTGTTCTACCATAAAAAACTGCAGTCATTGTTGAAAGAGTGAGATTATTATATCAAAATTATATAAATATTCCAATAGCAATTATTAATTTAGGAATCTTACTTAACAGAGATGGACAATGACAGGTCGACGACTCCTGATTGTGGATGCGGAACATTATGGTTTTCATTTCCAATAGTTAATATTTATTTCGTAGTAGTCTCATATTTAGATAGTGAATATATATATATATATATATATATATATATATATATATATATATATATATATATATATATAGTTTATTTAGATTAAGAATAAATAATAAAAATCCATATTCAACAGTAGTAGGCCTTAGTGCTGTAAAATTCATAATCTTGCATAATTGCATGAATTAATAATAAATAAATGAAATTACATAATTATACTCCATTATTCATCTATCCATTATTATTATCTATTCATCTACCTGAAAATCTTATTAATGGAATAATCAAATATTAGAATACACATAGATATAAGACTCTATAAACAAATTATCACAGGCGTTGATGACCGTATGGTTTTATGCCTTACAAACCCAAACAAACAAACATAATTATACTTTTTACATAATTCCTAGCATATGCATTCCTGAAAATCCTGCATACTCCGTATGATCTTCAAAAGCCTAAGGCATAAAGGCTGTAAAAAAGACAGGTGGGTTAGGAGAAAAATAACAGGATTTGTCCGGCTAAAGAGGCCCTATTGGAGCCAGGCTATGAGGTTCCTTGTCGATCCATGTTTAACAGATAAGCCATTACTCCTCTAAGGACGTTTTACCTATTCTTATATCATTCATCTCATTATTCGCGTTTAAGCGCAATAATTATTTTATTAATATATTTCCTTTATTTATAATATTTTTCATTAAATTAATTAATAGCATTTCTCTTTTTAAAAAACAAACATGAGAATAAAAACGATCCCATACCCTCTTCCACACAACTCATATTTTTAATCATATATATGATTAGAAATATAATAGCGGGCAAAATAATGATTGTTCGTCATTCATTTGTGGATCTGTTTCATAAACATTACATTACGTTGTTAACAATTCAAAAAAATTCGTTGACTTAAACACGTGCTCATACCCAGAGGCCGGAATCACTTTGGGATTCAGTCAAACGAAGAAACAAAAATAATGTGGAACGAGTAGCAATATGTTGGATTCATATTTATGCGAATTTATAGAGAAGGTACGAGAAATGTTTGTTTACTAAGGTATTAGAAATAATTGCTTATTTTTATCCACAAATTTAATTTGATTTGTTTTGTTTTGAGGTTATTTATAAATATACACATGTTTTGTTAGGAGTATTTTATTTAATAGCATAAAGATATCTAAAAAATTATATGCATGCATGTTTTCCGAAACAGACCCTCATTTTTTAATGAATTTACTTGAATATAATTTTGTATTTACCTCATTGACTGTGCAAAAAAAAATATATTTTTTTATCTATTGTCGATTCGACCTTGCTAGTAATATATGACCACTTTCAAAATAAATAGGTTTTAAATAGTTACCTACGTAATAATGTTAATCGGGCTCTTAGATTTATTCATTGGAATTACTCAGTGGATAAAAGTACTAGTGTTGGTGGTTATTTAGTAATCAGAGATATGCACAACTAGATGCTACACTAACATTATTTTAACATTTTACCGCTTTCCGGTTTCGAGTTATTTGAGGGGCGAACTTGAAGTATTATGCACAGTGTCGTTAACAGAAGCTACTACTAATGATTCAGGATCGGCCAAAAAAGTTGAAATAAAAAAATAAGTTGAAATTTAGAGGTTTTTTTTTATCATTATCAGCTCAATGAGTTCCTCATCATATATAAACGAGTGGATCCTCTTTAGATTATGTCCACTGTAGTTAGCTAAAGAACACTTTACTCTAGCACTTCCTTTTGAGCCCTCAGTGGGACAGAGGAAGAACCGCTGGGCTAATACCAGAGAAGTAGGTGGTGGAAGAGATGACAGAACAAATCCCCGCGATAGATCTGAGAGCAAGGACATGACTCAGTATAAGCCTCCTTTCTTTCTTCTTTCTCCTCTCTTCCATTCTCATACTTTTCTCATCCAACTCATTTCCTCATCTTCTTCACAGAGGTCTCGCTCTCCTCCATTCCTTTCCCACGGGCCAGGAGGATATCCTACACAGCTTCCCCAAAAGATCTATAGCACCATCTCGCAGAATTATTACACCATCAATCACAAGGGCATTCTTTTGATAGGATTCCTGTCTCGTACAATATTAATTTTGCTGTTATTTTTTATTTTATTTTTTTATTGGTGTAGAACAAGTAGAAAGTTATAGAGATTAATTTATCTATTTGTTCTTAAAAAGAATCTATATGATCGATATCTGGAAATAATTTCTATAAGATAAAACTATTTTTAATTTTATTATTTAAAGCAGTTATTAATCATCATTTTAATGATTTATTTTTTTGTATAATTTTGATAATTAACTGAAATGGTAACATAGAAGATCTAACAGCTCTAAATTGACCTAACAGATACCTAAAAAATGATATGCATGCATTTTCCAAAACAGACCCTCATTTGTTAATGAATTTACATGAATATAATTTTGTATTTACCTCATTGGCTTTACAAAGAAGATATATTTTTTATCTATTGTCGATTCAACCTTGCTAGTAATATATGACCACTTTCAAAATAACTGGCTTTTAAATAGTTATCTATGTAATGATGTTAATTGGTCTCTTAGATTTATTCATTGGAATTACTCAGTGGATAAAAGTACACTAGTGTTGGTGGTTATTTAGTAATCAGAGATATACACAACTAGATGCTACACTATCGGAATCGGAATACAAATGAAATGGGAAACAATAATAATACAATAATTAATGTCAGTAACTTGAATTTCCAAGATATTATATAACAAAGTAAACAAAATCACATCAAATCCAGGTTTTGTGTAAACGTAAGGTCTTGACAAGGATTAGAAAATGAGGCCATCCTTGCAAGTAATGTCTTTTCAATATTGTATAGGATTTGGTATTGGGCTTAAACAAATTATCGAATGATAAATATGAAACAGATAAATGACAATCGTAACAATGTTGATGTGTTTTTAGGACATGTTTTCTCCTCAAAGTAGTGAAACCAATATCTTATTAGTTTTAATATATTGTTACAACCATATAATAAATACATCTCTTCCGATACTATGTTTCACATTGATTAATCTGTTAATAATTGTTTATTATTAATCAGTTTTCTGGCCATAAATTGCTGTCAAAAATGTCAGTATATCGTCGCTGTGAAAACAATACCGCCTATCTACAACTTTTTATGAGTTAGTAGCGATAACGCATTCTACAGGTTGAATTAAACATTAAGGGAGGCACGTATTAAGGCCAGCAAAATGGCAGAGTCTGATTTATTGATACTTCGCTGGGTTTTTTTTTCTCCTGTAAAAATACCAAAGCGTACATAGGCGGTAATGTCTTGACAGCGATGATATTTTACGCATTTATTTAATAAATTGTAGAATATAATTTCCTACGTTATGTTTATGTTTCAAAGAAATAAATTTAAAAGAAAATTCCCTATTCATATAACGGATATAAATAAACTGGTTTAAAAATTTACAAATTTCAGGTAATAAGGTAAATGAAATTTCAAAGAAATGAGTGATTAAATAAAGACTGGTAAAAAATAATTCTTAATACAAAAATCAGAGTATTTTTTAGCATTTATTTCCCGGAGTCAGGGTAGGCAATTGTGCGCTGTAGTTTGTCATTGCGGGATAAGGGTTCTCTAGCGCCGTGCTCTTGCTCTGGCAAAACGTTACATTCTTCTTGGCATTTTTGAATTTTTTTTTGAGGCTCGACTCTCGTCATTTACTCCTATTAAAACAAATAAAATAAGGCTTCATTAATGTTTGAAATATATAAAAGTTGAATAATATAATATTAAAACATATCATGTTTGAAATATGTACTTGTTGAATAATATAATATTAAAACATATCATGTTTGAAATATATAATTGTTGATAGTAGTAATGCGATCGAGAAGAATGAAAGTTTTTCGCTTAGTTGAAACAACCATGTGTGTTAGAAATAAATGTCTCTACAAAAACTTTCATAACCGAATCGAACATTATATTCGAAACGGATTAATTAATTTGATAAGGCTCACCATATCTATTTACAAACGAACGCTCATTTATAAAAATTATATAACAAGCAATACAATCAATGTCGGTAACATTTAGAACGTATTTTCATGAAACTATGAAATTATAGGTTAATTAACTGAGAGAATAACTGAATGAAAATTTCACCGAGTTATAAACAAGCTGGTGGCACACAGTGGAGTATTAGCCCTTAAAACCTGGCCAAAACTAGAAATGCGAAATTCAATAAATGCTGTAAAAATTGGTATTTCCTGATTGATAACTATCTGGCCTATCTGCTCGGCACAATATCGGGACGATAAGTCGCTCTGACTTATCTTAAACGACAGTTGAACACAAGTTTTCGACGACGCAACGACGAATCGCTCAGTACTCTTTTTATGTTCAATATAATTAGTTATATAGTTTTTATGGTTTGATTGACCAGTGATATATTTTCCTCAATTGTTTGCGAGGTAAGTAACTAATGTTTTCATGGTTTATTGGAAGCACTTAATTGCATATTTTACTGTTTTTTGTAAAATCAAGAAGTAAAATATTTATTAAGGTAAGGTTTTAATCATGTCCCGGGTCTATCCGGGGTAATTTTTTTATACCGTATTATTCTACTTTTAGCTCTTAAATAATCCATGCAGTAAACTCTTGTGCATGTGATTGCCATTTTTGTATAAATGAGTTTAAAAAACCTTATTTTTAATGGGGTTTGAAGGAAGAAAGGACCAAAGCTCAATTAGCTTTATGTTTTTTGAATATTTTCGACCTGTTTACACTTCAATCTTGTGATTAGTGGCACTAATAAAGTACGTTGCTAATTTTTACTTCGGAACCAGCTTGTCTATCACATTATTTTAAAATAAAAATTAAAATTAAAATTTTTTTATTTTGAGGTTTGAAAATGGAGCGAGAATTAACTCGCTACAATTATTTCCGCTTTAAATTCAAAAAGTGAATTACCATTGATAAAAAGTACAAGAAACTTCATGGTAATGAGTTTGCATTTTTACGAGTTCTAACCCAAATATATATTCAGGTAATTTAGTGGCATTTTTTTTATTTTTGAAATAGATTATTAACAACTTCCCAGATGGTTGTTTGTTATCATTCTTTATCATTGTGGTTGAGAAAGAGAATAATACTCCGAATATAGCACTAAATGGTTTTAAATAACTACAATAGGTTACATACATATATATAATACAAATATACATGTACATAAAAAAATGATGTTATAAATAATTTCTAAAACTACTAAAAATTAGTTTAAAGATTTTTTTTAATTTGATTAACAACCTACCCTGAGCTTATTATCAAGGAAATTGAAGCTAAATAAGAATAGTATTATTAATCATAACTTTTTAGTTTCTTTAGCTGTAAAACTCTTTTGAGGCTTAAAAATATCTTTAAATATATAAGCAAGCATAAATAAAATTATTTTACCATTTAAATAACAGGTAACAAACGATTAATATTTTTGGCCAGGTTATAAGGGCTAATACTCCACTGTTTGGCAATAGGATTAGTTATATGAAAGGGTTGAATTATTTTTAAGAGGAAATATTAATGGATCAATGGTAACTTTTTCATTTCCAAAAAATAAAATAAATGAATTTCATCTTATTTTTGTAAAATTAAAGTACTTTTATTAGAATTAAAGTTAAAATGACTTGTTTATAATATATATAAGAATACTAATATATATTAATAATAAGTCCACAGGTGGCTTACAATGCAGAAAGGCTCTTGAAAAAGCTTAGTAATTAAATTTTATCTAATCTAATAATTATTTATTTTACAAACAGTATGATTGTTTTTTGACTTTTAATTAAAATTTGACTAACTTGATTAATTTGAATATTACATATCTATATACAATATAGTAAACTAATAGTCATTATTTGCAGTATTATCTTCAATAGCTGACATAAATCAGCACAAAGATCTATAAATCACAATAAAATAATGCTTTTGATTGGGTTAGATCGTTAAGGGTTATTGCTGGCTCATAGAGAATTAAATCAAGTTTGTTGTCAGTATAATAATTAAATAATTATCACTTTTAATAAATACATTTATTAATGCTAAGTGACGTTCTATTTGCAATGAGGGTTATAAGAGAGCAAATGTAATAATATAACCTTCCATTAATTAAAAAAAATATGTAATCATAAAAATTAATAATTGTCAGAACGGGGTGGACATAGTTTGACACAAGAGAATCGGTGAGAAATGTGTTGGAATATTTTTCTGAAATAAAAAAAAAGGTGTATATTAGGGTCTAGTTTTTAGAGGGCCCGTGGTCATCTCTAAAGAGCCGTTATTAAATATTAGGCTGGGGCAAAAACTGTCCCTTATGAAAAACGAAACATTTATCAGCCCCCCATTGATAAAATTAATCTGTAATGAGAATATTTTTTAATGAATGATGTTCATTTTTCCTTGTTAAAAATCTCAATAAATAACACCTTATAATGGATTTCGCAGTCATTATTTTAAATTATCTTATTAGATTTTAAATATCAGTTTAAACTATTTAAATACATTTATTAACCATTAAAAATAGTATATGAACCAATTTTATTCAGATAGTCTTTAAGATCTTTAAACTATCTTAATGAATCATAGAAGAATTTCAAATAGCAATATTTTTTTTATTAATTAATTTATATTGTCGTTTCTCTATTTTTTCTGAAAATCATCTGTTACAAATGATCCTTCTCAATGGTTTATATATTACATTCCTTTGCCTTAGTTTTTATTTGAACGTTTGGACTGTTGATGTAAATTGTACGGCTTTTGATCTTCATCTTGTATCATGTATGCCTTCATGATGCCTAAATTGGCAAAATATTAACTGGTTTGGTTTTTCAAGATTTCCAATAGTATTCTATTAATTATTTTATAAGTCTCTTCTTGAGCTTTAGTTTATTTTTATTTATTGTAGTTATATGTCGAAAATTATGTAAATCTTTGTATTTCAATATACAATTAAATAGTTAGTGATTATAAATCTGCGTTAATTTTATCATTATTATTTAAACGCTAGACAGAGCAATAAGTTATTCATGAATATTTCTATAAAATTCCATTATAAAAACTCTTAGTTCCTTTAGATTCAATTGCAAGTATAAATCGTTTACTCCATAAACAGTGGTACATGAAACTACAGCAGGTCTTTATTAAGGTCATGAATAAATTTAGCATATGAAGTTTTAATTTGATAATTTATATGCATTTAAAACACATTTTCAGTCAGAATGATTTGAATTATTTTACTATGGCATGATAATATTAAACTGTGTTTAGGATATAATTTAGTTTTCATGACCTGATTGACAGTTCGCTACATTATTCACTTGATCAGTAAAAAGTTATTTTCCAATCTACACATGAAAATAAATAAAATTAATTGTATTTTATTGATTGGGAACATAATGGACTATGTAACGTTTGACAACTTTATAGTTTAAATTTTATAAAGAAAAACGCTTTAGGTATGGAAAAATTCAATTTACATTGTCATTTTTCAATTCCTCATATACACATTCCATATTCTCAGATTTTTTTATCACTTATTTTATTATTATTTTCGTTTATTGTTGTCATCCTGTATACTGTATTTCTGTCATGAAAATTCCTGTAATAAAATATCGAGGTTTTAACTGTACATGTGCATTTGATATTCAACACGGAAAAAAGCAAACAGTTTTTTAATAAAGGATTTAATCCGTTTGAAGTGTTTTCTATATAAAAAAAAACAGAAACCAGGTCTTTTGTTCCATATTTGACTTTCTGGAGCACTTGAAAACTATCTACCTATCTATCTAATTATCCAACAGAATTAAATTTTAAAGATCTAGCTACTTGACTATATACCTGAATAGATACCTGAATTTCAGCTAACAGACCTTAATCATAACTTCCTCACTTCAAGAAATTTTGGATTGTGAAGGATGTTGTAAATATAGGTTCAAGATTATTTCGAATATCATTTATCCACAGGAAACTAGGAATAATAATAGTTGACTGATAATAGTATAAATCTATTTTACATATTTATTTCATTTATCTATATAAGTTATTCTATATTTTTCAAATGCATTTTCATTATCCATTCCATTTATAATATTTCATTAACAATTTTATATATCATTATTCCTATTAATTGCTAATTGTTTTTCTCCATCTTTATTAGAATTTTGGTATATTATTTCTTTATTTCCACTATTTTTTATATGTATCTCTCCATCTCTATTAAATGTATTTGTGTTACCTTCTTTATATCATTACCTTATTTTTAGTTTTTATTACCATGTGATTTATTTTTATTAATTTCCTTATTATTTGTTTTATTATTTATTACTTATTTATGTTACCTTCTTTATTATTTATTTTTGTTACCTTCTTTATTACTTTACTGATTCCCATCTAAGTGTCCCCCCCTTATTTATGTTTTATCACTCAGATACCTTGATGCCTATTTATTTTAATATTTACAAAACATAATTTTAATTTGTCTGTATTTTGTACATTTAGGCTGTAATTTTATATTCAATAATTGAATATATTTTATATTTAAATGTAATTTTAATTTGAAGAAGACCTGCAATGTGGGTCGAAACGTTAGCTTTCCAATAAACATTTCTCCCTACTTAAGAGATTTTTCTTTTTTTTACCTCCAATCGGACCATTTTCTTCCTAATACTTATTTGTCATTGTGTATCACTGAGATGGCATATTCAATTTAGTTCAATTTTAAAACTAAACAGAGACGGGATTGGAGGGAGCCAATTGAGCATAAGAAGCCCAAGCTGATTGGTCCTAATGCCCTTATCTAGTTTCTGCTTCCATCACCGTGGGCCAATCATCTTTTGCCTCGCCTGGCAGCCAGCCAATCCCCTTCATCGGGGTGGGGGTAGGTTTCATTGAAGATAGGGAAGCCTGGGGAGGTGTCGTTAACTTCCGGGATCAAGCCTGAATAACCAGAGATCCTCCCAGTTCCAGGTCGAATAGCTCATTGATTTAGCAAACAATAGCTCCTACTTTTAGAAGTAGTGCAATTTCATTGGAATCCGAATTCTAAATACACTAAAGCTATATACATCCTGAACCTTTCTTTAAGTATAGATTGTGTTGCTATTTTAGGGTTACGTTGCATTTTAAAGTTCAATTTTCTATTTCCGTCGAAATGCTTATTTGAATAATATAAATAAAATAGAACAACAGTTTATTAAATTAGCAATAATTTTATTCATAAAGACCTTAAATTTTTTAATAAACACTTAAAAATTAAAAAGACCTGGTTTAATCAGGATAAGGATTTTTAATGAGTACGCTCTCGGGATCTCCGTTTAACGTCTCTTCCAAAGGACGGCATAACTAAGGATTGTTTACTCCCTTTCAAAAATTCTAGGGCCACCTGCCGGGCTACGAACCCAGGATCTTATGCTTAGTAGTTTATTATACTAGCCACTAGACCCCATGTCGACATACAAGCGGAATTGCAACGCACTCGGGTAATGTGGACAACGAAGAATCGGCGCCTTAATCGTAATACATTTAGCTGCTGATTTTTAGAAACCTTTTCAACTGTAACAGTGTGTCAGTGTCAGTATTTTGGTTGAAATGGAGCTGTAATGTAAAAAATAACTCCATTTCTAACCAAATACCTGAATTCGTCTCTTATACACTACGAGAATAACAAGATTCCCCTTTCCTAAGAATAAAAAACCGATTTGGGCAAAAATTGACTTTCTCAGCTTCACGGGGCTATCTGCAGCCCACCTCCAATTATCTGATCCCTCTCCTACTTTGACATTGTTATTATGACCAGATGGTACTTTAGGGTACGTGTTGTTACGAACTATAGAACATTTCCCCCATGGCAACTCTGTGGAAATGTTCTATTTGTTTATCGTAGGAAGCCGAGTGACTCAGTGCTAGAGCGTTGAGTTGCCTAGGCTCAAATCCCGCTTTTGGCGAGACTTTTATTTAATCTTTTAGTAGCCGGAGATGAATCATCCTCCTTGGGCTCATCCAGCCTCTAAAAAGTGGGTACCCAAAGTAAGAGGGAAATGCTCTGGCAGTTGAGCGTTATAACCTTCCTGCACAACTATTGTCTAAGAATATATATTGTCTCTCCCACATACTGAGTCCGAAACCCTTTCACGGGTTGTAGTGGTATAGGTTCAGGTTATATAATTATAAGGTTTTTTTTTTTGTTTTATTCGTATGTAATCACTCAGGAAACACGACTTCATCCTTTTACACAGAATACCCTCCTGGAATGCCCTTTCTTCGAATATTTCTAAAAGTAAGAGTGCAGTGAATGTAGGACGTTATGATATAAAACTGACGATCTCTGAATCGAATGAGCGTGGCAATAAAGGACATAAATAAAGCAGGCTCACAAATTAATATTTATTCATTTATTAGTTTTATTGCTTAAGGGAGTTTTAACATTTTATAATTCAATCTGAAGCTTTATATTCTACATGGTTAAAGATGAATGACACAAATAATATTTTTAATAATTAGGCCTTTTAAATGCCACTTTTCAATTACAAATTTAAATAATAAAATAAATGAACTGTTGTTGAAGCTTCGATACGCCCAACTACGATGCATGTTATCATGAAAACAGGATGGATGAAACAGACGACTGCTGAATGTGAGGATTGATTTATTTTTCTGTGCCCCCTGTACAATGCTTATCGGGAGTAAGTGCGTTAGAGACTAATGTGATTAATTTCGTATTTCATCTGCACAATAACAGGCGACAGAAATCCGAATGGGACCAGATCTACAGATAATTAGTGGAGTAATTAAATTTCCCTCTGCTCTCATTTCAACCCTCAGTGAAATCTTTTGTAATTTTACAGTATTAACAGAATAATTGAAACAGGGTGCGACGGAACAAAGAGATAATGGGCTTTTTTTTGCTAAAATGCTAAAATATTTTCATCATACATTGTTTAAACATGTTTTTTCCAAGCGATGAAACTAGTAAACAAGTTTTTTGTGTACTTGATTGTGTAGGGCGTAACAGTTTCTTTTAAAAACAATTGAACAATGGAGCCCTAATATCGAAGAAAAGCAATGACGAGTATGGAATAAATTTAATTTTTCGATTTTATTTGGTTGCCCAGAATATAATGCAGGATTTTATGTTTTCTTTGGAATACCTCTCCTAATAATAAACTGTATATCTTTGTTGGGCTTTTCTTCTTCTTCTTCTTCTTCTTCCATCGGCGCAACAACCCATTACTGGGTCCTGGCCTCCTCAAGCAGCTTCCGCCAGCTTAACCGGTCAAGTGCAGCTGCTCTCCAATTCTGTACTCCGAGCAGGGTCCTTGCATCTTCTTCAACACTATCCAACCATCGCAGCCTAGAGCGGCCTCTCGGCTTTGTTCCGTGTAGGCGCTCACTAAGCAGTTTATTTGGGATCTCATCAGTTCCCATCCTTGCTATATGGCCTGCCCAGCGCAGCCTACCAATCCTCACAATTTTTCCGATATTTGGCTCACCAATCAATGAGTATACTTCCCTGTTTGTGCGTCTTCTCCAAACTAAACCATCCTTTACTGAGCCGTAGATGCGTCTGCGTATCTTTTTCTCAAATGTTTGGAGATCCTTTTCATCAGACTTCGTAAGTACCCAAGTTTCTGATGCGTAGGTTAGGACTGGTCGAATTAGCGTCTTATATAATCTTGTTTTTGTAGATCTTGATAACGAGCTACTTCCTAAGTGGCGACGCAGTCCAAAATAGCACCTATTGGCCGATGCTATTCGCCTCTTTATTTATATTGGGCTTTTGACTCTGTAACATTTTTCTACTAGGAAGATTAAAAAGCTCGAAAATTGGCAGAACCTCTTCCACGGTGTTCTGATTCTTTCCAAGTAACAATATTTTATAAAGGGTAACTGACCTTAAAGAGGTTAAAACATTTTTGTTACATTTAAGTGAAAAGTTCAACAAACATAAACAGTTTACGGTACAAGTAAACATAAAATAGGCATTATTTTCCTGCCAATGAATGCTTACAATTTAATTAATTCACAACTTATAGTTAACAATACAAATAGCTAAATTTTAACATATATACACAAAAAAACTGAATAGTACAATCGTAGATGCTGTAGATATTCTAGTCTCTCTATAACCAAAACAACTGAACTTAATGGCTCACATTGACAGAGGCTCCAACCTAATCATGACCTCTTCTACATGTTGGGCTACAATATTTTAGCAAATTAAGTTGTCATCTTTATAGTCTAGTTCCCTAGGGATTCCTTTCTACTTTTTAGCATAGTTTGTAACGGATAGGGTAGAATGATGTACAGTCCTATTTAGTAGAGCCGAAAACCAAGGGGTGATAAAATTTATTTTTGATATTGTTGCGTTATGAAGGTTTGACGGTAGCCATCAAAATTCATGCGCTATTAATTATTCCTAACTAAATGATTAAGATAATTAAGTTAAAATTCAATAATGGTTAACAATATCATTAAAGATCAATTACAGATTCGAGTCCCATCAAGAAAAACAGTCAGCTTTCAATGGGATTGTAATCCTCCCCTCATGACGTACCCCTGGCTCACTGTTAGGCCCTAGTTCCGCCCTCAGGCCATCCTCCAATTCCCTCCAGGGCCGAATCACTCTTCGTTGCTCCCCTATCGGGATAGTCCTCGTCCCGTGGGATCAGGTCTGGGAGGGAATCCCACCGCCCACGCTGTTCCGAATACTGAACAGATAAATCGTAAACTGCCTAATCATATATGTAAATTGGGTATAATTCTTCCTAATTAACGGTGATTTATGGGCGAAATAACTAAACGTGGTTTGGAGATAGAGGAAAACAACACTGTGTCCAACATCCTGTTGTCTGTTGTTTCAACAAATCTCAAATACAAACTTTAAGTTTTATTTATATTGCCGAAATGACTCGAGCGATCGGGTTCTTGACTTTGACAAGATCGATTTCTGTTACAGCAAATGCTTGTGATGATTCCAGACACGCGATTCCCTTGTGGTCTATATCGCTATCGACATAATAATTTCTCGACCTGAGTTTAAAGAAGTTCATTATGTATCGATAAATGACTATTTGATTAAGGTTAAACATCAGATGTTTTTTATTTTTATCTAGTTTTTTTATATCATCGCCAGAACACCATAAATTTTTGATGATATCATCAGCCAGGAATTCTTAATAAAATATCTGTTTCTAATCCCCTGGGATTAGAGATACCCTAGAGCGTTTTCGAGATTCTTATCTTACCTCCGTAATATATTTGAGAAAAAACATGGGAATGTAAAGCACTTTTTTTTCTTCAAAGACAGAATGAAATGCTACAAGCTTAAACGTGTTCGATTATATGACATAATAATTAAAACTTAAACTAATATGGTATAATATTATATCTTCACGATAATATGAATACTTTAGTTAACTTATGCACATTGTTGTAAGTGTTTACACCATATAATTTAAGTGAAGATCTTAGGAGTTAACGCAAAAAATTAATGTGCATGAAAACAAATTCGTATATAAAGAAATATTTTAGTTTATAATATCTCCATAATAAAATACTTCATGTAGTATAGACATTTTACAGTTAAATCTATCCCACATATTCGACGCATCAAATTGGTGCGATCCTAGGCAAAACATTTAATCATAATATGTTTTACTACCTGTGCGAAGAATAGTATAAATGATACGAACAACCGTTATATATATATATATATATATATATATATATATATATATATATATATCATATTTAATCAGCAATGATATGTTTGTTAGATATAACTAAAAATAGCCTCGCCTGCAGGAAGCAGAGACGACCCCAGGCCCTTTGACACCATTAATCATGAGAGGAGCTACAGAGCGGCCGTGTTCCAACTCCGAGATGAAATTCCTCTAGTGGCGACCAGTCAGATCTCTAGCCCACACCGGCGTTTCGGTGGAAATTGGAATACTTCAACACACGTTAGGGCGTGAATTATCAGTATCGCCATAGTATAAAGATTTGAGATGATCAGTCTTTTTTCCTCAAAACAATTTTCTTACCAGATGCGGAAAAAGCTACACGAATTTTTCGAAGTGAAAACTTCTTTAGCTTTCTTTTAGCTTGAGAAAAACTTGTACATTCGCGTCACCGACATGCTTATTTTTAATAGAATTATACTCGTTTGCGCAAGACTGGCAACGCCTAGAGGCCTGTGTATGAGTTTTACAACTTCTTTTAATAGTTGTGAGTTTCATAATAATAATTGCTTAAAACATCCTGCCTGGACTTTTCATTTCCCCCAAAAGATTTTATTTTTCACGGTTACACGCATTTTTTCTGAACTTCTGAAAGTAAAAATGTTGTAAGTATTGCCGAATTTAACGATGATAATACTGCTATAAATGATTCTAAGTTAAAGATCTAGGTGAATATATATATAAAAGGTTTAAATAATATAATTATGTACTAATCAATATTTCGATTTAATTATGTATATTCTGTATTGAGTTTGTGCAGCCCATTGTATGTTTCGATAAATAAATAAATGTATATAATTATTGTTATAAGTGTAAGTATTTGTGAAAACCAGACTAATGTTAATAATTTAAATTTACAAATTTTAAATTTAAATAATTGAGACTATAATTGGTTTAAAAATTAAAAAAAGAACACTTTTATTCCAAAGTTTTGAGTTTTAAATTCTGTAGGCAGTTCTAATGACTTCCTATTTATTAATTTTTTTTTCACAACGGCTTGTATACTTACATATAACCAGCGATTGTCTGTTTATAAATTCCATCGTTTATAAAAATTCCTTTACCATTAAAAAAAATTCAGCTTTTGACGATTTATATTAATCGGTACATCTTTCATTATAAATAAACAAGAATATAAGATCTTTTTTTTCCCTTTTGAATAAATTGCATCAGATCTTTAGGTAAATAAATTATACTGTTATTTAAAAATAGAAAGAGACTGTAGACTCTTATTTCAAAAATAACAATGGTCAACCTGAAGTAACTTTTGTTATTTGTAGCTGAAGTGGCCTGGACCCGAAAGCAATCCTTTCTTGGAATACTTTATTCCCAATCAAACTACTTCTTCGATTTCTGATAATTCTCTGACGTCTGAAATTAAGATGGCCTTTTGACCTTTTAAGTTATGTATTACTTTATTTAAAAGGTCACGATTTTAAGTTGAATTTGTTATTTGAATGCTACCAGTGGGTAGTTTCTCTGCTTGCCTTTTACTCAAGCCATCGTATGTCATGCATTCTATTTAGATGTTGTAGTGAAGATGGCCTCGTGACCTTTTAAGTTGAATTTGCTATTCGAGTACTACCATTAGGTAGTTTCTCTACTTGCCTTTATCTCGGGACATTATTTATCTTTCATTATATTTACATTGCTTATTGTATTATATTATACAATTGTAAATTTCAACAAATAACTTTTAAAAAAAAAAGAAGTTTTATTATTATAATACTGTTGTAAATTCTAAAAAGGGTCTGTCAACATAGAAGTGGCATTGCAATAAAATTTCAATTTACAAATATTCTTTTTCCTTGACATTTTTCCTAAATTTCTGAATTGGAATATTTTCTAGTTTTACTGTTACCATGGTTATTGATTAGCAATAGAATCTCGCAGCTGTAAAACACATATTTGAAAAAGGTGAGCATATTATCTTTTCTTTTTTAACAGATTATTATAAGTTTGAAAAAATATTAATTCAATATTTTATTTTTTCAGGTATCTGGAATTCTAGTGATTATATTGCTAAAAATATTATTACAGCGTTATAAATAATCTTCATTCAATAATTTGAGAAATTGCCATATTAAACCATAATTAACTAAACAGTAAATATACAATATTAAATGAGTGTGTGTAAATTCATCTTACAAATTTCACCCTTTCATATTAACCCCCTCAAGGATAACAACCTATCAAATGTAGCTAAATAATGAATAACCAAATATTTTTTTATTAATAAGTTACTACTTTATATATAAGTACTTTAGTCACACCAATGTTTTCAAGCTTAATAAATAAAAACACCAAATGAATTTAGTAGATAATAAAAGTTTTGGTAGGATTATCCTTAGGATAAAAGTTGAAGGATTTAAACAGTTTTGAGAGGCCTGAAAAAGTTATTAGATTTTAAATAAATAAACCAGTTCAGGAGAAATCGTTTTCGGCCCTGCTACGTATTCAAATTGAATCATGAAAATTATAATTGTCTTGGGCTGGTTTTATTAAATTAAGAAAGTAGGAACGGGCTTAAAACTTCTGACTTAATTCATATCTTTTAGGGGGCGCTTCATAAGTCCCTCGGCCTAATAATAATACTCTCTGTTTATTTTCCTAACGGCTCATGAATTTTATGGTGAAAAAATAGATTGCAGTGATTTTTAATTATAGTATCAAAGTGCTTACCATGTTGTTCTTGTCGAATATAAAAGAAAGGAACTCATATCTGAATATTACTCCAGACTCTCTGAATCTTGGAGTAAATACACTTTGAACTAAATCACTTTAAAATTTGACGAATATAATAATAAGTAATGGTCAAGTAGAAGACATAATAACTAGTTGTTGATTAAAATGTACAAGATGTAAAAAATTAGAAAGTCATATTACACTTTTAAAAATCTCCTGAATTGTAAAACACTAGGTAACTCTAATAAAACCAAAAATATCGAATTAATGTCTTTACTGTCCAATATCCATAACCCCATAAATAAATAATAATAATAAACAGGGGACAGAGCGGTTCAGTAATACAGCACTAAGTTCCCATGCCGAAAATCCTGTTTCGAATCCCAATGCATCCAAGACTTTTATTTAATCTGTTAGCGGCCCTCCTGGGCTCACCCAGCCTCTATAAATTAATAAATCTGGCGGTTGAGCATGATCTAGGACCAATCATCCCTCTGCACAACCGTTGTCCAACATACAGTCGTCTCTACCATGTACTGAATCTCAGACCCGTTTACGGGTTGCAGTGGTACAGTTTTTTTTAGATACGGCATTGGACTGACAAATCCCAGGGAAGAGTTATAGACAGACAGTGCAGATTATTATTTACGAATTTAAATCAGAATTGAATTGAACTTCGAGTCACGCGTACCTATGTTTGTAAAATGGTTTCCGTTCCTCAACTTCTGGGAAAGATATCATCTCCGCTACCTTAATAAAATAGCATTTCTTTCTCTAATACTGAATTATGGAGCATTCGTGGGTTCCTTGAGGATTCAGTGTTTATTTATCCGAAACTTTCATGGGATAATCCGGATAAACAGATTTCATTCAATCCGACTTTTTTATTAAACTTTTTTTTTCGAAACTTGAAATGAAACTTTTGAAAGTACAAAAAAAGAGACTGAGAAGTTGTTAATTGAAAATTACAAGGAGCCGAGGAGGATACGAGACGCCCAAGTTAGCTAATAACACCCAGTTTCTTCTCAATCCTCTTTCCGGTCGGCAAAATGTTTGAAAGATAATTTAACCTCCAAGATCATCTGATCATGGATATGCCCTCATTATCTTTAATCTAGGCAATACCATGTAAAAAGTTATAATTAAAAATAGTTATTTTTGCACCTAGGTTCTAAGCAATATCATTATTTCCTCAGCAATAGGTTTGTTCGAACGTGATTTGTACAATGGCAGTTTGTACGAGGTGATCTCACGAGCGAAGCTGAGTGAAAAAAAATATTGCTGGAAAAAATGGTAAGTTTTATCAACGAGGTGTTTACAAGATTTTATCTCCAGATAGAATGTAAGAAGACAAACTATATTTTAATGAAGTTTCAATAAATTATTTATTTTCAATGAGTTTTCAGAAATAAACAACGTAGATACAGAACAAAATTAGAATAGCACAAAAGTAGATACTGTAACTATAATACTAGTCATATAAGCTGTACTAGTGCTAACCAAAACAACTGAAGTTAATGGCACACATTGACAGGGGCTCCAACCTAATCATCACCTCTTCTAGATGTTGGGCTACAATATTTTAGCAAATTTTGTTGTCATCTTTGTTGCTCGTTCCCTGGAGATTCTTTTCTGCTTTTTAGCCTAGTTAGTAACGGATTGGGCGAAATGACATACTTAAGTCCTAAATTATCGAGCCTACAAAACATCATTTTGTACCAGCTGGATATAATAATTATTTTTATTTTATGTTGAAGAAATTGGTCCGGGTAGAGGTCACTGAATGCATTTCTTGTGTAATTTGAGAAAAACTTTATTGATAGTGCTATGTTTCTACTCTTAAATATATTTTGAATATATATATATTGATATTTGGGATGCCAGAGTCTCATTTAGGATGAGTACTCAAATTATTATTTATATTACTCATCTATTATACTTTCAATATATTATTTATAAATAAATAGTGTATCTGGGGTATGTAAGCACCAGAAGAATTCAAATAAGGATCGTTTATTTATTTAATTTCAACAAGGTTAATGATTCAGATTTTAATATATATAAAAAGGATTGCCATAAAATACATTACAGGAAATAAACTAAACTTATCTGTGAACAGGGATAGATTGGGTTACTGGTCGTTCTTCGCCGTGCTGCCTCCCGAGATTCTCTATCTTCTACCAGATCTCTCCTTCTTACTGTACATCTCCAGAGTACCTCCTTCCTGTTCCACCTTCGTCTCCAGAGTACCTCCTTCCTTCTCTGTGTCTATCACTCGAGTGACTTCAGCCTCGTTTTCAAGAGTTTTCTTCTCTCCCCCTCTCCTTCCTTCTCCACCATCTTGGACCATAAAACCATACGGGGACCAAGGGTCTGTTCATTGTCCCAAGCATATTCCCTTTCATGTGTCCCGACATGACACATTTTCCCCGCACAGCATCCCTTTCAATATATGTTGAAGAAATTGGTCCGGGTAGAGGTCACTGAATGAATATCTCGTGTAATTTGAGAAAAACTTTATTGATAGCCAACGTTTTGACCTACGTTGTATGTAGGTCTTCTTCAGGGCTATATGCAAAATACAGATAATATAAGAAAATGGTACAAATATATTAAAACATTTTAGATATAAATATACCAAAAGAAGGTGAATACAGGCAATAAAAATGATAAAGATGTACAGTAAGGTAATTATGAAGGTTAAAATGTATGAACATTTTCTATTTTATTATTATTTTCTTCATGATGTGGGTTATTACCTTTTTGGCACTTCGTAGTTTATAGTATACACTCATACATTTTAACCTTCATAATTACCTTACTGTACATCTTTATCATTTTTATTGCCTGTATTCACCTTCTTTTGGTTTATTTATATCTAAAATGTTTTAATATATTTGTACCATTTTCTTATATTGTCTGTATTTTGCATATAGCCCTGAAGAAGACCTACATACAACGTAGGTCAAAACGTTGGCTATCAATAAAGTTTTTCTCAAATTACACGAGATATTCATTCAGTGACCTCTACCCGGACCAATTTCTTCAACATATATTATCAAGGTCAACAATTATGATTCAATATTTTTATTTTATTTTTTTCATAGCAACTCACCAAAAAAAATAGAATAGAAAGAGGAGTTTGCCAAATTTCCTAGTGGTTTAGTTTCTATGAACGGTGTTAGTTAATTTTTTTCCCATCGAAACTTACATTTTTGGTTGCAAAAACGGATTTTTGCTTCTATTGCAAAATTACATTTTTACGATTTACAATCTTTTCCATGTCAAATTCTCAATTCTCCTTTTCTAAGTCTAGTTTCATAAAAATATGCAATATACAATACATTCGTAATACAGCCCATCAATTAAATATGCCTTATGTTTTTATTGGTATATGTTTATTTTTTAAATTTAACAATAATTCTTAATAATCTAATTTTAATCCCATCATTAAGTTTTGTTTTACATATATTTATTTTATCCAAAACAAGAATTAATGATGGGTTTTAAATTAGATTATTTAAAAAAGAGGTATGGGATGGTAATTTTAGAATTAACGGCTCATGTTTAATATCAAAATGTTCAGGTAAATTAAAAAAAAAAGGTTAATTGTAATGACACTCAACAAAGTAAATTAAATATTTTATTTTTATTAATTGTTATTTTGATGGTGATTACTTTTTTTAAGATTAATTTATTGATATCTACAACTGTAATAATATTACAACAAGTAAATTTGCCAATATGGACAAATGAACAAACGTTTCAGAATTCAGGAAATTCTTAATAGTGTAATATGACTTTCTAATTTTTACATTTTGTACATTTTAATCAACAACTAGTTATTATGTCTTCTACTTGACCATTACTTATTATTATAGTCGTCATATTTTAAAGTGATTTAGTTCAAAGTGTAATTACTCCAAGATTCAGAGAGTCTGGAGTAATATTCAGATACGAGTTTCTTGTTTTTATATTCGACAAGAACAACATGGTAATTACTTTCATACTATAATTGAAAATCGCTGAAATGTATTTTTTTCACCCTAAAATTCATGAACCGTTAGGAAAATAAAAACACTTCTGGTGAAACTACCCATCGGTAGCACTCCAATAAAGTTCTATAGTAGAAGGCCCCGAGGCCATCTTCTTTTCAGACGCCTCGTAGGGTTACAGGAATAGTGAATCGGTGAAGAGAACGGACTTGTCTGACTTGGATACGAGATTTAGAGAACTGAACCGGAGAAGCAGACGACCTGGGTTCGAATCCCGGCCAGGACAAATCTTTTCTCTTCAAAACAAAATATTTAAATTAAATATTATTATGCATCGCTTATATGGCGAATCTCTATTTTAGTTTAGAACAATAGCATAAGCAATACAAGGATTTATTTTTTAAATAATGCAATCCGTTTAAAACCTACAATAAAATTAGGCGTGTCCATTATTATTAGGCGTGCCACACACATCAAACACATTCTTCGATTCGAAAGTTTCGAATTTCGAAATAGTCCATATTCACACAACAAGCCCTTAACTATGCAATACAAAACATATCGTCAGAACCGAAACTATACAATAGAAATAGTTAAAACTCAAACTGTACAATGCGATAACAATAGTTAAAACCTACAATATACAATACGATACATACAGCTAAAACTTTTATAGAACTAAATACTATACATAGAGTTACAATATTTCTATGTAGGGCATTTTGGGATGGTTTCCATCAAAGTTCGAAGATTGGTTTGGTAATGCACGATACAGATCATGTAATATTATATGTAATGCTGGAAAAAACTTATATTATTTGCTTTCCAGAGCAGAGAGTATTGCTTATCATAAGCTTTTCATTGACTCAAAATACGCATATCTTAAAATTTATAAGTTCAAAAACTAAAAATGGGAAACATTTTGAAATTTTGTATATTTACTAAAGTCCTTATATTATATATGATGAGAAATTATTCTGCGACATAATATTCAAAATCATACTCCTAAGTTCATTTGATAAGGAAGAACTACCTAAAATGATAAAAACCACACCTATGCAAGGTGTCAATATTACATACATCAGCATACAAATACAAATCAACCGGTCTGATTTATTTATTTGTTACTAAATATAAAATTAAACATTATGACCTTTATGGAACGGATCCCACAGAACCAAAACATTTGAGCGTTCCTTTCTCGCCCGTTCTACTTCTCTTTGAAACTCACTCCCAAATAATAGCGATTATTTTTATATTGTTAGCTTTCTATTAGCTTATTTCTTTTTATTGTAAATTTGTCTTATTTTGTTATTACTTTTATTTATTCTCTATCAGAACATCCCTTTTAGTTTATATTTGTCTTCATGTTATTATGTAAATATTGTATTATTCTAATAATGTTGCCATTTGGCCAGATATATTTTTATTAAATTTTGTACACATCTGTTATTCTTAAGGGGCCTGGTCCCAGAATAAAATTTATTTTGATTCTATTCTAAATAAATATTTCTTTTAGACCTTATTTAAACAGTTTTCGTTTATAGTTTTGACATTTTGTTCTTTTGCCTATCGTCAACTAAGATACTCGAAAGCGTAATCCCAACGGGAGATTGTGATCCCAGGTTGATGCACAAGTCGAGGCTCCGGGTTGAGTGCAGGTGACACTCCCCAGATGTTCTCCCTAATCCTGTTATTCCTGACAAAGCCCCTCAGCACATTCAAGGACCTTCCTGCTAATTCACAGTATCTAGTCAAGATTAAACCAATTTCATCTAGTTAAGAATAAACCAATTTCATCTAGTTAAGAATAAACCAATTCCATCTAGTCAAGAATAAAACAATTCCACATCAACCTAGGATAGTGAACTTATTTAGTTTCTAATGATCAGAAGATTGGTTTTAAATCATTTGGCACATGAGTGACATAATGAAATGATTTATTATGCTCAAGTAAAAATGTTTGCTTCATTAAATCTTTACTACATATTACTCGTTACTGAAACAGTCAAGAAACAGTACATGCTGTTTCTTGATTTACTTGCTTGACCTAAAAACTTACTGGTACAAACATTACTTACTATTACTCTACAACAGAACCTGACAAGGAGACTGAAACGTCTCTGGAGCAGGGGCCTACTGATGAAACAATCTTAGTGATGAAACAAGGTTGGAGTGCCTTCAATGGTTTCTCCATCTACGCTTCCACTGGAATTCCAAAGGTTTTCGAAGAATATCAGAAATGTAATACATGCCAATATAATTTCTCAATCAATTATTAATAAATATTCAATGGATAGATGACTGCCTTATTTGATAATACTAATATAATTTAATATATTTTACTATAAAAAGGATACTCACTAAATATTTGGGTTCATAACTTTCGGGTTCTACTGCTGCTGCGAGAAGCAATTCATTTAATGTTTTCTAAGGTCGGGCGCCATCTTGGTGGACACCCATCTTTATTTTCCTATCTTGTATATATGCATTCTTATATGTATAAAGTCATCTATTTTACCTAGACGTAATTTCTTCTTCCACAGTCATTAGCCATAACTTTTTATTTTTTTTATTTTACATTTCTTTTTTTGGTGGTGAAGTTACGCATTGTTAAAGCAAACAAAAACCTGTAGCATTACAACCCAGAAGGATCTTTGGTTCCGGGAAAGATAGAGATTGCAACCGCATTTTCCCCTAATACGGGTATTCAAGGGTACCACCATTCAAAGGCACCCACTGGGTGAGTGGTGGCCGTCAGATCTCACAGAGTCCAACCACGCTAGTTAAAACAGTAAATAATTTATCTCCCTAAGCCCTATTAGTGCTTAACCTCTGTATGGCTCTGAGTGCTTGACAACTTCAGGAGCTGCTGAAAAGGAACAACTGTTTTTTGAAAGAAAGGTTCTCCCTCGTATTTTTGGAGGTATTTGATGATGAGTAGAAGTGGCGCTCGATCAACAACTGTACAGTAGTTGCGAAGATCCGGACGTCGTAAGATGAGGCGCTCAAGGAGAGCGAGACTTAGATCTCACTTAGCTTAGGCTGAGGTGATTAGTTGGTGTGACTGGTGATGCTCGCAACATGCTTGGAGTTAGGAACTCAATAGCGCCCGCACAAGACCGTGACGTTTGTCGGAAGTGGTTGGCGAAGGCCAAGGCCTGTTAACAGGTTGTAGCGGCGTTAGAAAAAAAGTCCGATCGAGCCTGAACCTCTGCATAGAAACTCAGCGCTCTACCTCCTGAGCTACCACGCTCCATTTTACGCAAATCGTATTATACCCAGGGTTGGTTCAATAATGTAAATTGTCTTTAGGTATGACAGGTGTTGTATACCATTGATTAACAATGACTCTATACGATAAGGCGTTTTATTATTTATGGAAATTAGAACCGTTTCGATAACAGTCACTATCTCGATCCATCCAATTATTTAAGAATGATGATGAATAACAATGACACAGAAGTAATCCAAAATGACACGTGTTTCGATAAAGGGAACATGCGGCATTTCCAATCTTTACAAATTTCAGGAGAGTGGAGGGGGGCAGGGATAACCAATCAGCGTCGACTACACCGTTACCCCCATCCCAGCAGGGCCTGATTGCTATTTAACAGTGATTGCGAAACCTCTATTACACCGGAAGCCACCCTAATCTCATAGCCCATCATTCACGAATTAGAAACACCTCTTCAACCCCCCGATCCGGTAGGAATTTTTAAAATGAAACGCAAAAAATTTCCAACTGAGAGTAGTATTTTTAAACATTACTGACATAATCAAAAGAAAAAAAAGATGAAAAGATATCCGCTTATTCGTTACTCATATAGATAAATAATTGTGCCAGCACCTTAATAAATAACCCAAGCGATTTTATTACTGTGCAACAGATAGTCTGTGTGCGAGATTTAGTATTTACAAAAAAAAAAAAACAAAGAGATGTTTATTATGACTCTACAACAAGATGTAGCCGCTCTGATAAGTTATGTCTATTTAACCGATAAACATGTGTTACATTAATATTTGACTTCAGTATATTACTCATTCTTTCTTTTACATAACTAATAAATAATATAACAAAGGCACGGACCTATTACTAGTGTCAGACACAATCAAGGACTCACTTGCTGGACACTTAAACCTATTGGTACATGACCCGACGAGGAGACTAAAACATCTGTGGAGCAGGGATCTACTACAGAGAGATGAAGCACGCTAGGGGTGCCTTCGATGGGAGCGTTCTCCATAAACGTTTCCATGTGAATCCTAAAGGGAAGGTTTTCAAATTAAGAACACAATTACTATATAAGCCATATATGCCATTTGGCTTATATTGTAATATACATATACATATATACTTCTCAAATAAATATGTATTATTATTAATGTAGGAAGAAATATAGTTGGTGTATATTTCATAGACAGCTCATAGTTTAAGTAAACTGGATAAAATATTCTATGAAGAAAAGTATTCCGGAGTTCACGTGAAAATAAAACTAGAATGTGAAAAAATGTCATTTACATTAACATAGGCCCTGAGAGAAAACCACGTCAGGAAAGGTTGGATTAGGGAAACAGATACTGTTAAGGCTTAATTTCCACGACAGGGCGAGGAATGTGATACAGGAAATCCTATAGGGTCACGCTCACTCGGACTTAAGGGCTAAAGATGGCGAGTGTTACATATTCAGGAGGATCCTGTTAGCTAGGGCTGTCCTTCCAGATTAGTTCGCGCTTTCCTCATCCGATCCGATTCCACTTCTCCACCTGTCATTCCACACCGCAGTCTGTTCCATACCTATATTCTACAAAAGACATACATCACATAAACTTGACCATTTTCGAGCAACTTCGGCTAAATAAGTAGAAATAAATCATTAATCACACGACGTAAAGTATATTGATTTCCATTTCCCCCGGTAGAAACATATACACTACAAACATATACATATACGGTACAAAAATATCACCCACTTGATTTTTTCATGTTTCCATCTAAAAATATTTGTGCTTTGGATTGGTATATTTTTTTTTAATGAATAAATATGTACATTTTTATTTTTTTGTAATTAGAAATGTCAATATAGAGGATAATAACCATTAGTTCTTAATTCAATGAAAGGACTGCAGATTCCAATGTTCACTTTAAATGGAATCAAAATGATTATTCAGTGCCGTTTCTTGCAGCAAAGTTCTTAGTTTCCGGCTTTTAATATTTTTTATTTTTAAGTTTAAAAATGCCTCTTCGTGAGCGCGTGGTGGGCCACTTATTGATGATGGACGTTCCATTAGATATGCAGCTAATGCCATCGGAGTTCCCTATGAAACTTTACGAAAAGCCGTCAGGCGTTTTCGAGAAACTGAGCCGTACCATAGAAGGGTAACAGAACCAGAGGATGGCCGGTTTTGACTTTAAGAACATTACGAAACCAGCAGCTTACCTTTGTTCAAGCAATTCATCATCTCGAATAAGTTCGAGGTTTGCAAATTTCTGAACGTACTGCTCGGAAAAGTTTAAATGCGTTACTCGACTGGGTTTTCCTCAAGGACACAGTCATTAGACTATGGAGGAATGGAGTTCTGTACTTTTTACAGATGGATCAATATTGTCTCTTTGATCTCCAGAGGGGTGTGAATGATCAGAAGAAGAAATGAAAGATATGCAGCCTGTAATTTTACCCAGAGATGTTGAAAAGTTTGGTTCAAAAGCCAGCCGTGTACTATGTGAGTTCTGGTCAACTCTTGTCCTCTTAGTGGGCGAAAAACCAGTAATCCATGCTCAATTAATCTTCTCCGAGCAGTACGTTCAGAAATTTGCAAACCTCGAACTTCTTCGAGCTGATGAATCGCTTGAACAAAGGTAAGGTGCTGGTTTTGTAAAATTCTTAAAATCAAAACCGGTCATCCTCTGGTTCTGTTACCCTTCTATGGTAAGGCTCAGTTTCTCGAAAACGCCTGACGGCTTATCGTAAAGTTTCATAGGGAACTCCGATAACATTAGCTGGATATCTAATGGAACTTCCATCATCAATCTGTGCCAAACCACGTACAACATCCTCAGCACTTTTTTTTAAACTTAAAATTAAAAGCCGGAAACTTAGAAATTTGCGGTAAGAAACGACACTGAACAAATGATACTGAATAAAAATTTAAATTCCATAGACTGTGTAGATTGGAAACTAGAGTCCTTTCATTGAATTAAGAATTAAGGATTATTATTCTCTGTATTGACATTCCTAATTGAAAAAAAAATACTGATTAAAAAAGATAGACTAATCCAAAGCAGACATTTTTAGATGAAAACATGAAAAAACAAGCGGGTGGAATTTTTGCCTGTCAGTGTATAAGAATTCTAGATAATATTAGAACACAACTTGATCATAAAATATCATTATAATATTTCATTCTTGCAAAATAGTTGGAAAAGGAACAATTTTCAAAGATTCGACTCATGAGTCCTCCTCCTCTGAGTCCTGATCAACTGTTCATTAATACCCTTAATAAATTTGAATAATTCATTATTTATAATATTAAAAACTGCAAAGGATTCAATTTATATAATGTAATATATCAAACAATACATTAATATTTTATTTAATAATAATCTAGATGAATATATTTGCTACTGTGATTTCCTGATAATAAACATCCAAACTGTTTAAGCTCTAATATATCTATATCATCAGGAGGTCATGCTAGCCTTATCAGGATATGGTGCCTGTTATTTTAACATAGAGATTTAAAACTATACATTTATAATGGCAGAATTTATCGCAGAATCATTATAATTACAATCAAAATATTATAAGTGTAGTGTTTTATATAGCTGTCAACCGGGCTAAAACAATCTATGTGTAAATCATAAATAATAATTATCGGATATTAATAAGGAATATCATCGATTATATATATATATATATATACACACACACACACATAGCTTTTGATTGGTTACATATTTCGTTCATAGTGATTTTTTTACATTTAATCAACGAAAAAATTAAAACTTTGTGTATGGGTCTCCTATGGAATATGTTTTTCATATTCTAAACATTAAAGATAAACAATGAAACGTATTAATTGTTGTTTCTAATTTAAATATCGTTTGATTTTAATGCATCATTGAAGTGTTTGATGCATTATTTATGGCTATTTTCAGACAAGAAAAACAACATTTGTTTTTACATGGTGTTTATTATTTATTACATAGTTCTTTAGATATTAAATTATGAAAAAACCTGATCTTTTAGTATATTATTTAAAAGCCATATATAATAAAGTGTGCGTATATAGAAAGTTCACAATATTCACAAAGTTCAGCGCCATTTTGTATAGGTTATGTCCAGCTCTAAGCTTTGTTCTTAGGTGACCTAGGACTAGAATAGGCTGAAGCGGTACTGGGTCTGAAAGAAGTGTAAATAACGAATATTTGCATAAATAATGTTACATGTTAGCTGCAAGAAATGCATGAACATAAAAATATTATTATGTAAAAGTAAATAATCATTAACCATTTTCCTAATTGGTTTCATAGTAGACCTCGCTTTTAGCACAAAATAAATATTCAGATAATTAGGAGCTATTTTTTTGCTATAAAATTTTTGTTTTGTTTTTTTAGATTAATTTATTGATATTTACAATAGTAATAATATTACAACAAGTTAATTTGCCAATATGAACAAATGACATGAAAAAAAAGAACACTTGTCGAGAAACTACCCATTGGTAACCCCCAATAAAGTTCTATAGTAAAAGGCCTCGAGGCCATCTTCTTTTCAGACGCCTTGGAGGGTTATCAGGAATAGTATGGGAAGCAAGTTGAGAGACTAGTGGATTCAAGTGTATATGGAGCTTGTCATGGAAGGATATGTAACTTAAAGGTTGGGCCAAATCAGCAACAGTTATAAAATATAAGTTAAAAATTAATTATAGGAAAATAATGTACGTCAAAAAACTAAAAAAAAAAACTATGCCATCGTTTTATATATTTAAAGCTCCCACTGGTATAAAGATCATACAATTCTTTATAAGAAGTAACAATCATTTTTAATCTTAATATTTTCTTTCTGTTATTGAGGTTCTATGTTTGCCTTCTAGCTTCATCATATCTTCTAGCTTCTTCATATCTTCATATTTCACGGCATCAAGATGCATCAAGTGAGAGTATGGTTTCTGAAAATTGTTACGCATCAAAGGAATCCTGCAACGACTCCTCAACATTTTTATTTTTTGTTACAAAGTGGTTAAAGTCTTTTCTTTCCTTCGTTTTCATTGGATGTTTCAAGCAAGTGAAGAGGCTATATTTTGTTGAGTAAAACTTTTCCCATTTGCTACTCTTAGAAATAATGATAGAAGTTTTGCAAAAGAACCTTTGAAATAAGCCGATGAAGTAAAATAGTTCTTCGAGTAACTTAAATTACTGAATACAAGCTACTATAATCCACTATATTATTCTACTATAGTAAGAGCAGTTCCGCATTATAGAAAAACTTCCCACTTCCTTTGTGCTCTTTTCCATTTCTCAAGGTATTGATTACATAGCTTGAGAGTAGTCGTTGAAAATAATTAAATAAATATAAAAATCCAATAATAAGTAAACCGCATTTAAATCTGCACTCAATACTGCCTATTAAAAACTAGGCTAGTAGAAAGGTAAAACCCTCTTTGAAGTCTTTGCAGTTTTTAAAGTGCATCACTGGAAGATACTTTTAATTTAACATGTAATGAAAAAATTATGATTCGGGTGGAGGTAAAAAAAACATCTCTTAAGTAGGGAGAACTGTTTATTAGAATTCCAACGTTTCGACCCACATTGCAAGGTCTTCTTCAGATCTTGGAGTAGAAAGCAAATCACCATTTTTTTACTCCATCACAAGCCCTGAAGAAGACCTGCACTGTGGGTCGAAACGTTGAATTCCCAATAAACAGTTCTCTCTACTTAACATGTTACAGGTTCAAGCAAGTACTTTTTTTTTGTATATCATAGGGAGATAGTAACCACGAAAAATGCGATTTTTTGGGGTACTAACTCTTTGTGTCTCTCTTTGCTTGTGTATAAATTTTGACACGTAGCCTACATGGTTCTATCAATATTAAAATACATCTTGAAATATCGAAAATAAAATTCATAAGGCCCTGGAGACTGGAATTTTATTTTAAGTGTGTCAAGTGAGTTTGAGTTGCGTTTATCTCTGTATTGAGGCATTGATGTAACTTTGGGTATTTTGATTGATGTCACTCGAAAAATTTTCAATGCATTTCCAATAAATGACTTTTTTAACGCTCTTTTTTTTAATTTCCGACACAAATAGAATAAAAAACGCTTGGTAGTTCTTATCTCTTCTACTCTTCACTTGATTGATATTAATGAGCCATCCTAAATGAACATCATGTCTTTCATTTTTATCTAGTTTGTTAAAAGAATTAATGAAGGATTTTTTTTAAAAATTAAAATTAAAATTTGTAGCATTTAAGATGAGAGTTTTTGATTCGCCGTAATTTCTCATTTCCATTTACGATTCTTAAAGAACTTAAATTCAATCATTCCTCCTTTCTTTGCAAATCACTTCCATCCAATTCGATTAAAGTTTTTCTTGAACGGAAATTAAGTTGTTGTCAAAAACATCTTTGAAAATATATTCGTCTCTAAAATAGTCCAAGTGACTAACATAAGAAGTAACTAGAGATACAATAATATTTACTCTACATGATGAGAAAAAATTCTTAACTCCTTACGAAACAATAAAAACAAAAGATATTTTATTTTTATTTTTGATATTTTGTTCTATCTTCAATGCGTTTTGCAATTAGACATAATATATTAATAAACTGATAGAATTGACACATGTACATGTGACATAAGTCAGATTAACTTACAGATTAACAAAAAATCAGTATTTTTTAATATTAACCTAAAAGGATATTAAAAACAACCACATTACTAAAAATAGGTTTATACTATAGAATATATAGAAACATTTACTTTATGCTTACTATAGCAACATAAGACAGGGTGCCATACTGAGGGAAATCATTTTCCCCGCTTGAGGGCCAAGGCTACACATTTTTCCCGACGGAAGGGGAAAGATTATATGATAAGCCCTGGAAGGAAATCGAATCCGATGTAAAAGCCCTTTCCATAAAATGTATTTATCCTGGAATGCGCATTCTGTTTTCCAGGAGATATTTTATTTTCCCTCATTTTTTTTTAGTTTTTTTTTCTGGGGCATTATTTTGATTTTCCCAAAAAAAAATTGTGGGTTTTCTTTTTCCCATTCCTCACTTCACCCGTTCCTTACTTTTTCATTTGAATAAAAAAAAAGCTTCAGCATTTTTTAACACACCGCCTATTTTCATTCGAATAAAAATAATGCTTGAATTTTTTTTTTAAATATGCATGAAATACATACACATTTCATCTGATATGCATACAATGTCCGTATAATACATTCAGTCCATATAAAATACTATTTATATTTTAAGAACCTATCGATTACTGATATTTTCATTGAACATTTATTTATTTTGAGATAAGTGTTTTAATTAGTATTTTTTCAGTATTTGATTTATTTTAATCACATGAAAAGCTTAAAAAACTAACGTTTTTTTTTCTTTAAGCAGAAAATGTAGTCGCATTAGGGATTTTTTTCTATGGTGTTAATCGAATAAAATATAATTTTCAAATACTCCATTTGCCCTTTTTTTATTCTAGTGTGGCATTTCATTCAGAATAAAAAAAATATTCAAATCTTAAGGACACATTTCAACTAATTATGCCTCAAGGATAAAAAAAAAATATTCAAAATGTAATTAAGTACATAACTAAACAGTTTTTAATCATTAATATAAAATAAAGCACATTGATTAAAAATGAAATTTTTAGTATGATGGTAATAGAAAAATATGTAATCTACACTAGATAAAGTCTAAACATTTTTTTTGTGAGTAAAAAACAATATTACATTTTTATAATTGTCTCTTTTATTGCAAGAGCCCTATGCATAGGTTTTTCTGGCCCTTTCATTGAACTAGTACTCTGTTTATGTCTTTCAAAAATATTAATAAGGATAAAGAAACATATTAATATATGTCTCAATAACGCCTTTCTTTTACTTAGAAATCAATTATGTTCTTTTAAAAAATAAAAGGAAATTCCTGGGGCAAGTTATGCAAAAATTGACTTAAATTGAGCACAAACAAAAAAAATAAACCCATGAGATGTGTTAAAAACACAGCTCTGCCTTGGTTTTAGACAAATAAGATAGAACCAGGTTACGAATATCCTTTATCGCCAGAGACCCCATAATTTCGCAAACTTAACCTTTCTCTACTGCTAAATTTAAATAAATCTATGAATAAAAGAAACTGGTCGGGAGAGCTTTAGGACGGAACTGTAGGACAATATGGAAGGGTGGAATATATTAATACCTTATCATATTGTTAAGATGTAAAAAGTTGGCTCGCTATGAACTACAACCAAGTACAAAATTGGAATTCGAAAGAAAAGCTACTTTAGTCCTTTCACTGAATTCAAAACTGGATCAGGGTTCCATTTTAAGAAGTTCCTAAAACAAATTTTCACTTTTGTTTTAAATAGGAATTCCATGTATATTATTATTTAATATTCCAATGAAATCAAGTTAATATATATATATAATACTTTAATACCTTCTCAGTCAATTTACATAAATTATTTAGTGTTTTATTTAATTTGTGCTTTGTTTTTTCTATTATTTTGTGAAATGATGATGGTGAATTCATTATGGCAAACTTGGCATACTATATTTACACTTCACTTATAAAGCAGACGAGACCCCACATGCCGGATCCTTCGTTGAAGGATGAATATCGCCTTAAGGTATTCCGAACTATGCTGTTGTGTCAAATATTCTGTCCTCAGAGGAATGAGTTAACTGGAGATTGCAGAAACAAAACGCGCAATCGCAGAACGAGCACCCGGTTAATTTAATTGTAGTGATAGATTTTTGAAGGCTGAGATGGGCTTGTAAAGCACAAATGAACAAATTCCTAAAATGTTAATGTACATTGAGCCTTCTGATTAACATCCGATGCGTATGTGGGAGGATTTCGTAAATGGCAATCTTACGGATTTGTGTAATGCAATGTTAGATAATCCAACTACAGATTGTTATTTTGTATTTATTATTATTTTTATCATACTGCATAGTTTTTCCTATAGTACCTAGGTTTTACACTAAACCATTTACATCTGCACATTAAACCGCTATCTGAGGGAGAATACCAAACCGGTTTCAATCGCCTTTCCTGAAAATACAGCATAAATTACAGGAAAGTTTCCAGTTCGGATAAGCTTCGATAAATTGATAACATAACGGCGAGAAAAAGGCCGTATTTCACCAACGACAGTTGCAGAAAAATCCAACTTTATTATCGGAGGACGTAAGAATAGCTCCGATGAAATTATGATAATGGCGAGAAAAGGACACGAAAAAAAAGTGGGCATAAATATTCCAACTCTCGCCTGTCGGTAGATTAAAATTTAAAGCCATTTTCCAAAGTAGATCTATAAATTAGACAAGAAAAGGAAAAAATTAGGCTCCAAAGTACCTCAGTAATTTTAAAACTTACTTTACAGTTACATATTTTCAAGAATCTTTCGTAGCCCATTGCACAAGCAGAGGGATACGGCTTAAGTCAATTGGCGTTATGCGTTAGGAACAATTTCTTGAAATATTCATTCTAAATGTCTTAAACGTATTTTTCAACGTATTATCTTCTTTCTATTTAAATTTCAAGCAAAAATTATTTTCAAACAAAAGCCATTTTGTTTTGATTAATCTTACTTAATACATAACTAAATCTCAATCCAAAGATTTGATAAACAAACGTAACTGCTGAATAGAACTATCGAAAAATTCACGTGCAGTTCTCGAGTTTCAGCCCTTCTTTAAACTTCTTAGGCTATTGTATTTATCTAATATATAAAATTTTCGTGTCACAGTGTTTGTAACAAAACTCCGAAACGACTTGACCGATTCTTATGACATTTTGTGTCTATATTCAGTAGTTCTGAGAATATATATGTATATATAATTACTTAAATAGTAATCATTGTTATTATTGTTTTAATTTTCTCTCATTATTTTTTTGTTGTATTGCTTTTTATAAATTTTTTGATAAACATGTAAATATCAACTGTTTCTGTCTATGTAACTATTGTTACCGTTTTTTATTACTGTCTTTCTAATTATTTTCTCTTTCTTGTAATAATTTTATTATTAAATATTGATATTGGAAGTAATTCGCAAATATCTTTTTTCATTCATCTTACATTTCTTCTTCATTAATTAATTTAACTGTAATAATTAATTAAATGTAATTATATCTTACTCTAAGACATAATAGCTTATATATATTATTACTCGTAATGTTATTCTAAAAAAACTTCCCAGAATTAACAAAGACATTATTATTATTTATCTTTATTCAATAATGCCAGATGTATTAAATTAATAAAATTTTATTAAAATCCATAACCTTAAAAGTGCTCTTGAAGTAACTGAATGCTGCATAAGTGTTACAAATAAGTACGCTATGAGAATAAACAATTTATGAAAACAGTGTGCGCGCCGTTTATGCAACACAGAGACTCCTCTGGAACTGGAACCTTTATTATTCCAGGCACGAGATAGGAATATGAGAAGGCTAAAGAGTAAAGGCTAAACCAGATGTGCAATTAAGGAAGAAATACGGGCAATGAAACTCAATGATAAAGCTGGAGCGGATGGAATTAGACTGTTCTACTCTCGGCTAACAGCAATCGTATAACGACCGCCTCTAGCCACTTGGCGATTTATGATATTTAATTACGTTAAAAGTAGAGTGTGAGTATAGTTAAATGATATATAAATATGAATATAATTAAATATTCAAATGTAAGAACATAAAGTGATTAAGAAAGAAGAAAACAAGATACTATAAAAAAATTGAAATATTACATACTACATAAAAAATAAAGCTTTAGGCACAAACAAATTTTTTTTTTTTTTAAATTTTAACAATTCATAAAATCAATATAACTTTTATCCACAACTTCATACGGTTCATAAATTAATCTATTTGTTACTTAGCACCAATTTAATAGAGATGTTATAGAATAGAATAGAAAAACTTCTCTTAAGAATAACAGATGTGTACAAAATTTAATAAAAATTTGTATCTGTCCAAAGGGCTACTTTATTATAATAATAAAATATTTACATAATACAATTAAAATAAATATAAACCAAACGGTATTATCCAGTAGAAAATATAAAAAAATAATACAAATAATTAGCATAAAAATTTACAATAAAAAGAAATAAGCTGAGAGAAAAAATAAATAAAAACACCTAACATTATTAAAAATTATTTAATTATGAGTGAAGAATATTTAAAGTAATACAACGTGAAGAATATGAGAATTTGAGATAGTAATTATTACTGATTAGTGAGTGTCTGTTTGGGAATTTACGAGTATAAGATGTAGGGAAAGCTAGGACATACATCATAAATATCAGTGATTACGGTTATTAATATTTTAAAGTTCTTCCCCTATTGCTTAGTTTGTTCTTGTATACATAATTATAAGTTTTGCTCACAACTTCATACGTTTAGAATTTTGAATGCTCTATCTCTACCTTTCCAAACTTTTCCAAAGTAAGTTAACGAACGCCAGTATGTTAGTATCTCTATGGTTATATATTCTAAATATGAATATGTTATGATTATTTTATTTCATTTTTTAATTCCTCTTCCTAAATTTATTCCATTACTTTATATATTGGATAAACGTAAACATGTTTATTACTACAAATTTTATTTAGACCTTATACATCATAAAACTCATGATCATGATAAATTGGTTTATTTTCAATCCATCTTCTATTATTTAGTCTTTGTTGTATAGTTTCATACAAAACTTTATTAATCATTTTTAATTTTTAAAGTTTCATTTGTACCTTTTAAAACTTTTTGAAGGTAAGTAACATAAGGGAGTTGTCATCGAGATGTTATGCATTACAAGTATCAAACATTACGATTATTTTTTATATCTATACGTAATTCTTCTTCTTGTAATACTTTTATATATTATATATATTTTTATATACTTTGTATTTATGAATTTTATAAATTTAGTTCGATATTTGCTCTATTTTCTCATATTTTCCATTTAAATTAAATCGTTCTTAATCCTCTAATAAAAATGGGTTAATTATTTAGTTGAATTTCCTAATTCATTATCTCATTGACGTAGAAAAAAAGTGTAGGTAATACTTTTCAAATTAGATTTCATAATTTTTACATTTATTTCTATAGAAGGAATTCATCAATGAATATAATTGTTAGTTATAATCATAATTGCTAAATCGAGGCTTTATAAATTTAATTTTTTTAATTTCAATAACTCGAAAGTTTAATTATTGCTCTTCAGGTTTAAAGAAATTGGTACTACTCCGCACTAACGGTCTTAGTATGACCAGTTAATTGTGACGCTATTAAGAAATGTTTAATTTAAAATAACCTTTTTGTCTGTGTTTTAACCGGTAAAATTTTATTTGTCATAAAATATACCGCAATTAGTAAAATTTCTGTTAATTATGAAAAGATTTATTGATATAAATGTGTAAGTGATATAAATACACGAGAACATTATGAATACTATCATATAAAGTACATATTCTCAAATATAATAAGGAATTACTTCTTAATAATGTAGTGCTTATTAATGATGTAGTATTTTAAAATAATGTAGTTTAATAATATGTTTAAATAAATGTAATTTATAAACAACTTATTAGGGTAAATATTTTAAAATTACAAAGAGGAATAACATTTTACATCAAATTATCTTTTAATTGTCTTTTACTACATAAAGTATTCACTTATATTAATTTGTGTACTCAAATTTTTTAATATTCAATAAATAAATTCTTCTGAATAATCAATATTAGGAGCTACTTAGTCTACAAAGCTGTTACGTTAAGTGTTTTTTTCCTGCTAGCGTAAATAATTTCTAAGATATATAATTCTCATTTCATTACGACTCCATACACAATCTTTTCCAGTGTCCTTATTAATGGTTCTAAAACAAAACATTAAAAGGCATAACACAGCTATTGTTTATTATCTAAATTTATATAATATGTTCATTTTTAAATTATGAGTACTTTCAAAATTGAAGATTATGTTCAGGACAGGTGTTTAGATGTCAATTAAAATAATTTAAAAATTTCAATAATAATATTCTTCAAATACTTTGCCTAATTCAGCTTCTTTTGGAATATGTTTTATTATTTCCAATAAGATTTTTTGGAAATAATTATTTGCAACTTACAACTGGAAGTTTCGGTAAAATACCATAAATTTACCTAGTGGAAATACATATTTAATTTATGAAAAAAGTTTTCTTTTTCAAAGCTCAAAATTATATCTTGAGAACTAGGGTAATAAATTTTACTAAAATACAAATCTGAAAATATGTAAATATTGACCCACAAAAGACACTCTTTAACACTAACTCAATTTATATTTTCAACCTTGTGACTTATTTTCCAGAGGACGAAAATGCTTACAAAACTTAAAAAACACAATTCATCTTTATATAATTTAAATATGTTTATGAGTATATATAATGTTTAATTTAACCCGAATCACTGGTTAATAGTTAATAGTTTTCTTCCCAAAAAAGGTGGCTGACTCTAGGAGTTAGTGGAAGTACTTTATAGACCTAATCTTTATTGTCAAACCTCTGGACGTTTCGACTGGTAATGTTTTTTCAGCTCGTAGGGGATCGAACAATTCAGGTTATTACCAGGTCTGCAAGTTTAAAATGTCGTTTATTTCTTAAAATATAATTTAATTTAAAAAAAAAAAGTATAATATATTTTATTCAAAGTACTGGCCCTCGCTTTCTACACATTTTGTCCATCTCTCGGGCAATTTATGGATACCATTCCAAAAGAATGCTTCATCTTTATTTGAAATCCATTCATCGAGCCATTTTCTTACATCCTCCAAATTGTTAAAGTGTTGCTCAGCCAATGAGTGTCCCATCGATGAGAATAGGTGATAATCAGAAGGCGCCAGGTCAGGTGAATACGGCGGGTGGGGTAGGAGTTCCCAACCAAGCAAAGAAATCGTTTCCTTAGTCAATCTGGCTGAATGTGCAGGAGCGTTATCATGCTGAAGAATGACTTTGGCGTGCCTGTGAGCCCATTCTGGGCGTTTTTCGATCAATGCGTGACTCAAATTGATCATTTGTTGTCGGTAGCGGTCGGTATTGACTGTTTCGCCGGGTTTGAGAAGCTCGTAGTAGACTACTCCCTTCTGATCCCACCACACACACAGCATTGTCTTCTTCCCAAAACGATCCGGTCTTGCACTCGATGTGGATGGTTGTCCTGGCGTTACCCATGATTTTATTCGTTTGGGATTCTGAAAATAAATCCATTTTTCATCGCCAGTTACAACTCGATCCAAAAAACCCTTTCTTTCGTGGCGTAAAAGCAGCATTTCGCACACAATTTTTCGTTTTTCCATCTGTCGTTCGTCCAATTCATGTGGAACCCATTTTCCAACCTTTTGAATTTTTCCCATAGCTCTCAGGCGATCGGAAATGGCTTGTCTAGTGACATTCAACTGTTCTGCCATCATTTGTTGGGTTTGGGTATTGTCTTCGTCTAATAAAGATTGCAATTCGACGTCCTCAAACTTTTTTGGTCGATTTTCTCGTTTTTTATCAGTAACATCAAAATCACCACGTTTGAAACTTTGAAACCAACGTTCACATGTCTTGACGGTTGGAGCAAGATCGCCATAAGTCTCAACAAGAATTCGATGACATTCAGATGCCTTTTTCTTTTGATTGAATAAGAAAATCATGACATGCCGCAAATGCTCTTTATTTGGCTTAAAATTAGACATTTTTAACACCAAAGAAAGGTATGATACGTCCACGTAAACGACTTAAAAACAACTGACTTTTGTAAACAAATGACTAACAAACAAAATAGCGTTTAGAGATAAGCAAATCCTTCAATAGGCTAAGAGCGCATTCTATTGGAATTAAAACGACATTTTAAACTTGCAGACCTGGCAGGCCTGTTTCGAACAAAGGTTTCACTTAAAATAGGATGTAACATTTCATATACATTATTGGTTGACATATGTCAAGATTTTTTTATATGGATTTTTTCTAAAGTTTTCTAAAGATCTTCTTTGATAGTGGAAGCCGTCCACAGAATTTCGTAAGGCAGGATTTCCTGATTTTTTTTGTCTAAAACCAACGATGAATGATTTTTTTTCATTAAAATTTCATTAGATTATTTTCTCCAAAAGCTTTATTGATACGTATCGCTTCCTGTGCGACGGAATGATCATGTTTGGAGGCAATAAATGAAAAATACTCCGCGATAGCTTGTTTCAGTAGAAATAATAATTTAAAATAAAATCTAATATTAGATTGGTATGTTCGGCATATTATATTTTTATTTTATTTAATATTTTATTAATGACATGAATTAAGTATTTTGATATAATTCGACCGTTTCACCTTCCTCATTTTTGATATTCCTGATTGAAACGGTCACAGATGATAAAGGCATTCTGGAGGTCTGGAGAAGGCATTATGAGAGGCAATTCAGTGATGAGTTTCTGAACCATATGAATAACCAAGATGGACAATGAAATGAGACAGAGTTTGATGAGGCGATAGAGGAGGAGGAGGTCGAGCAGGCTATCGAAAGGATGAAGATGGGGAAAGCTCCAGAACGGGATAACATAGCTGGAGAGTTTGTAAAGTACGGAGGCATGGAACTAGTCAGGTCTCTTCAAATGCTTTTTCAAAAAGCTTGGGAGAAGAAGAGGATACCAAACGAATTGGAATACAATATTATAATCCCCATACACAAAAAGGGTAGCCAGACTGAGCGTTCCAATTATAGACCCATATGTCTCTCTCCAGTTATCGACAAACTATATACGTCCATTTTAGAAAGTAGATTAAGAAATATAGTGGAATCGCGCATCAGAGAGGAACAGGCAAAGGAACAGAGGGATATATTCTATCTAAGAAATGTCATATAAAAATCCTGGGAACGAGATAGGAACATGTACTTCGCCTTCCTCGATCATAAAGCAGCATTTGACTCTGTTCCAAGAAACGAAATATGGGAAACACTCAGAGTTAAGAACATTCCAAAAAGTCTGGTGGATGCTGTAAAGTCTTTATATCAAAACCCAAAAGGTATCAGTAGACTGAATGGGAAGGAGTCTGAGCTCTTTGATATGGCAAAAGGAGTAAAGCATAGTGTCAGTTTAAGCCCGTTGCTATTTATACTTTATATGGATGAAATAGCAGCAATATGCAAAAGACGAACTGAAAGGATGTTCCTGAGGTGAGGGAACCTCCTGTCTGTAGTGATTTAGCTTCTGGTTTATTGCGGACTCCACAGAAAAGTTACAGTAAGCCGTGAAGGAATGGGACGAAGAGCTCCGTAGGAAAGGTATGCTGGAAAGGATGAGCCGTAGGAAAGGATGAGCACCGTCAAGAGCAAGATCTTGCAAGTAGGAAAGGCACAGGAAGAAATCCATATATACTGCAACGGAGGAGAGATGGAAGCAGTCACTGACTTCACCTACCTCGGAGCAGTAATGAACGGTACTGGGAAATTAGACTTTGAAATCTCATACAGGATAAACAAAGCAAACTCGCTCTACTACCAGATCTGTAATGCTGTTGTTGGGAAGCGAGAAGTAGGCAGAAAAGTGAAGCTCAACATCTTCAAGTCGTTATTCCTACCTGTGCTCCTGTATGGTGCCGAAAGTTGGATACTAACGGGCAGGCTGGAGAGTAGAATCACGGCTGCAGAAATGAAATTTCTTCGAAGGATCGCAGGAAAAACAAGAAGAGATCGTATCCGCAATGAAACGATCAGGGAGGAACTCAGGATCGTGTCAATGAAGGAGATGCTAAGTCCCGGCAATTCAAATGGTTTGGGCATGTTCTGAGGATGGAGGAGTACAGGGACCCCTTGAAGACGATGGACTACGTCCCTGAAGGTAGAAGACCACGAGGACGCCCTAGAATGTCCTATCTGGAATATGTCGAATGTTTGTGCAGGAAAAGAGGCAAAAATATCCGCCAGGCGAGGAACCTAGATAGGAACAGGGAAGAGTGACAGTCCTGGTTAAACGCTCCCCTACGCTGAAAGGCACCGCAAGGGTGATGCGAAAGAAGAAGAAGATATAATTCGACTTGGGAAGATTTATTTTCCTTTTAAGAATGACATGTACTGTTACAAATCATGAAGGATTTTGATCTTGGTATAGAATGTATTGTACCCGCTCAGCCACTAGGTTTTTGTTCAATTCAGGAGTACCCACTTTATTGAAACTCGGCTAGGCCCGAGTGTCTCCAGAATCCAAAGGGTCTGCTCTTCTTAGAATAAATAATTTATCTACCATATCCCGACTCGATTCCGGGACGAAGATATCAGTAATCCAGTGACTTACTTACTCAGCTGTATGGTTACCCATAGTTTCCCTAATTATTAGGGTTTTTTATTACTTTTATTAGGTTATAAATATTAGGTAATTTAATAAACCTAAATAATTATAACTTATTGAAATAAAAATAATACGCCTACAGAAATAGAACAAAGGAAAACCAAAAGAAGTTTGTATTAAAAGAAGATTCTACAAAAGAAGAGACGAATATAGATAACAATGTAAAGGAAAAATAATGTAAACAATAAAAGGCTTTGAAAGCTGATCCCAAGGTCATACATACACATCACCGCATGGAAGTGAAGTTCTGTTGTATTGTTGTATCTAGTATACAGGCTTATTAGTGAAAAAAATATACGACCAGATTTTTCAAATTTATCCATTTTATAAGGGCTGAGTGAGCCCAAGGCTGGCCTCTTTCTCCTCTTTCTCCTATTAGAAATCACGTTTCACATCCTGACTTCCTTCTCTTCATTATCTTTTAATAATATCACACTGGAACAGATCCGATACTTAGGGTTGCATTTCGACAAACGATTAACCTGGAATCCTCATACAGGACTGAAAAGACAAGAAACCGCTCGACGTTTCAGACTACTTCAACACTTACTAGACAAACGCTCTAAGCTCCCAATTAACTACAAAAGACTCATCTACATGACCATCATACGACCTATTTGGACTTACAGAGTAGAGCTTTGGGGCTCCACTAAGCCATCGTATTCCTCTCGTATCCAAGCCCACAATCCAAAATCCTTCGTAAAATCCTCAATGCTCCTTATTTTTTTTAGAATAAAGTCATCCATAACGACCTTAATGTCCCATTTGTTGTCCGACTGATTTGGCCCGAACCCGGTATCTATCCTTTCATAACAAACTTGAGTCTACCTCAAACCCTCTAGTTTCAAACCTAGCTTCCTCTAAAATTCCCGATAATCCTCCGTGGCGTCTGAAAAGAAAATGGCTTCTTTTAGGTCGTGACCTTCTAAGTTGAACTTGTGATTTGAGTACTACCAGTGGGTAGTTTCTCTACTTGTCATTATGTATCACTTAGCCTATTTACTTGTTGTATTACTGCAATACAGTTGTAAATATCAATAAATACAGCAAAAACAAAAGCAAAAACGTTTCCCATCCGAATAAACTAATAGAATGAGTTCAATATTTGAATATGAAACCATTATATTCAAAAGTGTTATTATTAAATTATTCATGGAGGTAGATTGATAATTAAACTGTATTGATATTAACAAGAAAGCTGGGTACACAGAGACTGAAGCGACCAACTAATTACTAACAAACTGTTACCAACATAATGAAGCGAAATTCCTTTGATCTCGGCGCTCTAGGACTTCTTGTAAGGCATCTCATCCACGTGTGAACTTACCTATACGTCATAGGCAGGTAAGTCCTGCATCCCCAGAGTTCAAGGCCTTCTTAAGTCTGCCTTTGGCAGGTTCTCCAACCCTAAAATTAGCAATAAATAAACATTTACAAAATTTTCTTAGATCATGAAATTGATCCTTAAAATGTGTCGACAATAAACCCTTCAGAAAAAAATAAATAAAAAGCAGGTCTCGGTTCAACCTTGAGGAAGTCAGCAGCATGTCTGGCGAAACGGTGAGAAATTTAGCGACACCAGAAGCACTGAAGCCTTTTGTATAAATAGTGGCCGTGGACAATTAAAAGAGTATTTAAAAAGCAGTGCATTGAGAAATCATCTTGGTGCATCGTTGTTAACATTAAGAAGTGAGGATATATACTATTACTTGTCATTGCAATCACATTTAAACGAAATTAATGTTAACAGAATTTGTGTAGATAATGTTTAAAATTTCGAATCTATATTAAAGTTACAAGCCTATTTTTAATACAAACCCATAATATTTTTGATGTTTAGGCTACAGGAAAATACGAGATAAGTGTTCATTTAACTATGTGATTTTTGGAAACCCCATCAATCTGAATCATTATTGCTCATTTACTTTTCTATAGATTAAACGGTATTCACAATAAGAAATTGTATTAATAAAGTATATTCAATTTAATTATTTCGATGCTTACTTAACCTAATATAATTATGATTTCGATGTTGATGGTATAATTCAGGTATTTTAAGTTGACTGATTTGTAAATTGGTAAACACAGAACAAACATCACTTGAATGATTATTCATGACATCTGAAAATAAATATATCGCTTCATAAAGGACATATCATAACATTTGTAATATGCAAATATTTATTAATAACACAAAATGAAGTAAGGATCAGTAACATCAATAAAGCATCTCATTATTTTTTATATTATCAGCATTTTAATCTCATTAAAATATGTCAATAGATAAGTTAAGAGTCTTTTAAATCCAATAAAAATAGTAAGATAATACTACTAAAACAAAAAAAAAACATTGTCTATAATAAAAAATAATCTAAAACAGACAAGGCCACAAAACTAAATAGTAGTATTGAGTAATTATCTTCAATGATTACTCATAGCATTCCAAAATATAAAAATCGATCCTTACCTATAGGGCAGAAATTAATTAATTATTGTTAATTGTTGTATAAACCATCCTATTCTACATATTTCGTTTTAAAAAAAAAAATTCTACCACAAATTATATGTAAAAATATAAAAATATTTCTAAAGCATTAATAAAAAAAAATTGTGAATAACAGCTTCAAGGAAAAACAAATCTAATATTGAATGGAATAAAAAAAAAAAAAAAAAAATGAAACGTAGCTTTTGGCACAGGACACGCTTTCAATTGTATCTAATACCAACATATATCGTATTGAGAGTTTCTATATCAAGTAGGCGTAACGGAAAACGATTTATTTTCTAAATTGGTTCAACGTGTTTTTAATTTCGTTGACACTTTCCCTGACAGATGTGGTGTTATGAAAAATAACGGTAATTAAAAAATATGCACCTATATTTTTTCCGGGTTTTTACCTGTTACGTACTTTGTTTTTGTTTACTGTCGAGTGTTTTTATATATTTTTTAAACCTAATTGGCTAACTTATTCTGGAAAGAGATCAAACATTGTTTCGTAAAAGACATATATTTTGAAAAGTTGATCATAGATTGATGAGGTTTAGTGCATAAGCGTTTAGTTATTGAATAATTGGAAACAGTTGGTAAAAAATAGCACTATCATTGACATTTGCACATAAAATATGTGTTACAAATTAAAGTATACATAATTATTTTTATTTTGAAGAGATAAGATTCGTCCCGGCCGGGTTCGAGTACCGGCCTAAAGAAATCGTTTCTCTTAGCTTGAGATGTGGAGGATCCGGGTTCGAATCCCGGCCAGGACAAATCTTTTCTCTTCAAAATAAAAATATTTAAATAATCACAATAAAAAAAATTATAATTATTTTATTTGTGTAATAATAATAAGGTATACAACATATACTTGTATGGAATGTGTCGAATAAGCGTGCCATTAAAAGAATCACTTAAGAAAGAGAGACATAATGAAATATAAAATTGTTCTAATTAATCTATTTGGGAGCGGAGTGGCACAGTGGTAGAGCATTGAGTTGCCTGCGGGCAAAACTTTTATTTAGTCTGTAGGCAGCCGGAGATAAATCATAAAGGATCTAGGACCCTCCTGGGGCTCACCCAGCCTCTTAAATGGGTACCCAAAAAATGGGGGAGAATCTGGTGGTTGAGCGTGATCTAGGACAAATCACCACCCTACACAAACGTTGTCCACGAAACAGTACTGTCTCTACCATGTACTGAACCCCAGCCCCTTCACGGGTTGTAGTGGTACAGGTTTTTTTTTGTTTTTTTAAATTAATCTATTTAGAATATAAGACTAGTTCATTTCTATTAATCTATTCTTCAACTCAATTTGAATATCAACGTTTTCGGCTTTGTCCTTTTAAAAGAAATATCTATGTTTTTCATTGGCGTATTAAACTTCTATTTCGATATATTTGAATCGATATTTTTATTTTATATCATATTTATACATCTTCCTTTATTTGCCCCTGACCAGACTTGAGATAGCTGACTTGAATTCATCCAACACTTAACGCACAATACAGCAATTTTTTTTTTTTTACTCTTCTCGTCTTCGTTAATTTTATAATACATAAAACTACTGTAGTTTACTTAAAATTACTATAGTTTCAGGAAAAAGTACATCTTCTCCATTTTGAAATTTTAATATCGATTGTCTAATAAAAAATTAAGAAAGCAGGAATAAAATTATAACATGTCTTTCAGACACAGCATGCTATAAGTTTGTGTAAAAGGAATTTTAATCTTGAAAATGTAGAAGATATCCTCGAAATATTTGTTTTTTGAAATTCATTTTAAATAAAAGATAAAGAAAATAAATTGGACTTACTATTGATTAAAAATTTGCTTTAGGACATTCTTCTCAAATACATTTAATAATATATAGATAATAATAATATAGATCCTAATTCAGAGAATAATATAAAAAATCATATTTTCCCCTTTTTTTAATATTACCAAGGCTATCGTAAAAAGACCTGCGTATCATAATATAAAATGCCAGGATTCTCTTGCTTCAGAAATACAAAACAAACTAAAAATTAATTTCAGTCTGGGTAAATATTTTCTAAATTTTCTTACTCCTTAAATCAATTTATTTATCCAATATTTATAATTTCACCATTAAATATAGAGATTATCACAATTTTTTATCATTTTTAAAAACATTCTCTCCTCTTCGGAACAGCATTCATACGCATTTCATCAAATTTTTAAAATTTTATTTTTATATGACACAGCCATTGTTTCAATGATCTAAAAATATGACAAGTGCTTTTAGTCAGTACTTTATATATCCTTTTAAATAAAAGTGACTAATGCTAGTTTGTAGATATTAAAAAAGAATCAATGGGTGGGGGAAGGATAATTACAAGGAATTAAAAAAGAAAAAGTGAATGCTATAATATAGGGATTGATTAACAATGGTTTCTCGAACATCTATCATTTCTGCTAAGATAGAAACTCATGCATCGTTCGGAAATAAATAATGAAGCAAACATTCTCATATATATAATAGTTAATTTTTTAGCTCTCCTGGAAAAATAGTTATTTATGCACCTAGGGACTAAAGCAGATCAGCTGATCTGAAGATCAGCTGTGAGTTTGTACCTGAGCGAATGCGAGGGAATGACTATCTTTACTCACGAGACCAAACCGAGGGACTAAAGTATTTCTGCGAATAATGATCAATTTAGTCCCGAGGGGCATACAAGACTTTATCTCCAGATGGGATGTAAAAAGGCAAACTATACGCTATAATATTTTATATTGTTACGTGCTACTGGGTATTAAAATGAATTAAACAATTCATTAATTAAAGATACTAATATTTATTAACAAAACTGATAAGAAGGATACAATTAAACTATTAACAATTAAATTATTAAACTAATATAAATTTATAATAACAATATTCTAAATATTATAATCTAGGCCTAACTCCTATTTAATTATTACAATAATATAAGATATTACTAATTCTAGATAGCTTAACTAGTTACAATAGTTTCTATGAATATTATAAAATTACACTACAATTTATAACTAATAACTAGCACTTACAGTTCACTAGTCCACCGACCGTAAGATTCTCCAAGTATCACAAACTGACACACAGTAACAAACAGAAACAGTTTATTACACTCGCGAGACTGTTACAGTTCACTGATACACTTATTACACTGGCCGGTTCAACACTGACTAGTTTATCACACTGACACTCACTTATTACACTTATCACTGATCTTCACTGGTCTACTCTCAGGCTAAGACTGACTGACTCAAGGTGAGGGAAGTCTTTTTATAGGCAAGGCCGAACATTCTAGAACACGGAGGGGCCAGACAATTCTGGAATATTCTTAATCCTTTGCCGACAAAATAAGACGATCTAGAACCGTCCTAATCCTATTTTAACTTCTCCCGCCGACGGATTTAAGCCGCTAATCCTCTTGCTTCCGTCTTCCTGCCGGCGCCCATAACAATATTATGTTATGTTTTACAATAAATTCAAAAATTTTAATTTTAAAATTTTAATGTTATGATTTTAATATTTTGGGGGAAAAAAAACATTATTTAGTCACATAGTCTTCTTAAATTGTTTAACTCTTTAAAACGGTTAGACAACTATGTCATTATCAATCATCGGATGACTGGATGATGGTTTTTTTTCCCAGAATATAAAAATCAAAAGATTTATAGTCCAGTTTACAGTAACTCGAAAATTTTAATGGCCTTGACAGGTGTAGCAACCTAACCCTGAACTTTTTCAACACAAAAACTACATTATTTAGGCGAATTAGGTTGTCATCTTTTTACTTCATTTCCTAGGCAATAAAGTTGACTTTTTTTTTTTTCAATTTCTAATGCACAGGGAGAAAAGACGTATTATAGTCCTAATTAATTAAGGCAAAAACGCATGTATTTGTACCAGTTGGAGATAATAGTACTTTATACACCTAGGGATTAAAGAATTTCATTATTCTCTCAGCAATTTTTATAAGAAGCTGAGTGAGAAAAATAATACTGGAAATAATGACAAGTTTAGTCTACGAGTTGCATAAAAGATTTTATCTCCAGATAAAATAACGAAATTACACAAAAATTAGATACAGTACGTTTTCTAGCCTCTTTATAGCCTGGACTTGTTATGAACAAAACAACTGAACTTAATGGCACACACTGATAGACGTACTAACCTCTTCAACATGCTGGGCTACAATATGTTAGCAAATTAAGTTGTCATCTATGTTGCTAGTTCTCGAGAGATTCTTTTCCACTTGTTAGCCTAGTTTGTAAAGGATAGGGTGAAATGACGTAATTTAGTCCTAATTAATTGAGCCAAAAACTGATGTCATTGTACCAGCATGAGATAAAAATGATTTGATTAATATTAAAAATAAAACAGAAAAGAATGCCGAACAAATATGAACTGAACTGTTACTTAGTTTATAGCAAATTTTAATGGACGAAATGAAAATAATAATAAATCAGAAAAAATCTAACACAAGGGGCAAGATAGGGGCTCTTCCTATGGTTTAATGCTAACCAGATTCCAATGTATGAAGCTCCAAACTCCTTATCTATATTCAAGAACGGACCCAGCTGGTCGCAACGCCGTTCGTTTTTACGTTTATGTTCCGCCAGCTCCACTCTCCAAGAAACTCTCAGCATGGAACTTGCTCACTAACACCGGCTAAGATTTCCTTCATCCCCTCGTGTACGTCTCGATCGATAACGATACTAAACCTGATCCTCAACGAAGGACCCTCTAAATTAATTTATGTAATAGTTAAGTAATAATTTGCAAAATTTGTGATACGGAAGATATGTTAAGTTTGTTAAGAAACCAGCCCTTCGTCATACCAGGGAAATCTAATAATTTCACAAAAAAAGAAGATTTTTGGCTTTACATTCGACAGAAGAATGGCAAAATGATCTGACACAAAAAGCGAATAAAAACAACTTAATATGGTTGCGGAACACATTAAAATATTTTTTAATTTTAAAAACGTTAGCATTTTTTAAAATGTTTTTTTTTAAATTCCTGCAATAGTTTCACATGTCAGTACGCACACCGTTATATTGAAAGGAAACGTGAAATATATATTTCAAAGAAAAACATGAAATACATTGTTCAGAAATTTCGCCTCCACTTTATCGATTTATTTATAAAAAAATTAATTTTTGTAATCACATATGTATGCTAGAGGTTGTAAAAATTAATATTAAAAATATAGGTTTGATTAAATTTGTTAGAATCTTAATTTAATTAATTATGACAAAGTCTGTGAATAATTGATAATATCCAAGGCACCAGAAACTGAAAATAAAAAGTCACTTAATAAAATATTGATTACTTTTGATTAATAATTATTTTACAGCAGTTCGTTTAGTGTACGGATGAGCACGAATTTTCATACGTGATATAATGGCTTATCTCTTCGATACATTTATTTTTGCTTCGGAAAGTGTAATTTGAACATCGTTTCGAGCCACAGCATCACGTGAGTTAGGTCCAACGTTCCTGAACGACCAATACCTTAAACTCCTTTACGATCAAACAAAAATTCTACTAAAATACTTTCTTCCGAGTTTTAATCTGTTTTTCCCCCTTTGGGTCATTCATAAATAAACCTTACATCCAGAGCTGTAATGAAAAATTTTACTCTGTGTAATATAACTCCTGTTATTTTAGAATTTCTGAAAGTTGAGCTGTTTTTTTATTATTTGAACTCTTTTTTCAAGTTGTTTTGTCAAATGACTATGTGTTTCTTTTTTTTTTTAGCAAAAAAAAAGAATTTTCAGAAAAACAAATATTACTAACATTGTATAAGTATTATTTATCATAACATTTTATTTTGTATTTTATACTTATTGCACAAGTACAATGAAAACATAACATTATATGCTGAAATTCACGGATAATGATTCCTCATCATAAAGACACTAGGATTACTTCGTTATCATGAACACTGATTTAAAAAAAATCAGAGATATCATAGTTGTTACAATAAAACTCAAACCACATAAGTACATTAACCAAAAAATAACTGATAGAGCTAGAAAAGAAGGAGCATGTCCTAGTGAACGTAATTACAAATTTATTTCTTACACACTTTTCTCATTATCATCATTATTTTATAACTCAATCAGCAACTTTTATAATTTAATTGGTATATTATGTTATTGTTTCAGCTTCATCATTGATTTAGAATAAAATAGAAAAGTAACTTTATTCCGTAATTAAGTTCTGTTAGAATAACAAACATGAACAGAAAAAGTAACATAATGTATATCTGAAAATCATGAAGTGCTCAAAAATTGACAAAAGCTAAACTAGTGATAAATAAAAACTACGAATCCTGACAAGATATTAAGTAATTGAAGATAATTAATAAATTAATCACAACTGATAAATGAGCTAGCATAAAATAATTTCTTATCCGATGTATATCTTCTTAGAAAATGACTATTCTGCTTAAAGAGCATCTCTTTGGGAGGCCAGATGTTGGAAAAAGTGAGGATTTAAATGAAGGGAGTGAAGAAGCATGATACGGAGATTTACCATAATCTTTAATTAACCGTATTATTTAATTATTACAAGAGCACATTGAGTATGTGCTGATTATAAATATATTCATTTAATTAATTGGTTTATCAATACTTTGAAAATGTATAAAAGTTCAAAATATTAATATTCAAGCTTAATTTTAATAAAGGAAGTTCTTTTTCGAATTAAATGAGTGATTTTCCTTTTGTTGGATCGCAATATCCTGCTATTATTTTGTAATTGAAATGTTATAAAAGTCTTCTAAAAATTCTAACAAAATAATATTTAATTACTCTTTCAGGTTTCCACGGCCATTATTTATATACAAAACTTCAGTGGTTTCTGGTTTAGACCATGTTCATTCTCGATCCAGCCTTGAAGAAGCTAGAACGAAACGTTGGCGAAGAAAAATTCAACAACATGGTCTAAACCAGAAACCACTGAAGTTTTGTGTAAAAATAATGGCCGTGGAAACCTGAAAGAGTATTTAAAAGATATCTTATTTAATCTTATTATCTAATTTTTATTTGATTGTGTCCAATAACCGTTACCAGATGTCTCCTATTGCTGCAGATTATGGACAGTGAATTGCAGGAAGGTTTTTATGGAAACATACATTTTTATTTGTTGTCCATATTTAGATTTATATTACATCCATAAGAATATATACATGACACCTTGAAATAATAAATCATAAAAACATTTCTTTAAATTAATTTATTAAATTTACTACTGTATTATAGCAATAGAACGAGTAAATAATGGCTTGATGGATACATAATGACATGGAGAAAGGCTAGAAACTATAGAGAAACTATCCAATGCTTGTAATCAAATAACAAATTGAACTTAGACGGTCATCACCATAATCTTTACCTCTTCTACCGCTGTGTAGTGTGAGGATCCTGCTTATTGAGCATGACCGAAATATCTATTTCCAGAACCAGCTCTCTTCTTCGGTTCCAGTCCATTCATCTCTTCCTGAAAGCATCCCTTACGCTGTCTTCCCAGGATATGCGAGACCTTCCTCTGGGTGTTTTTCCTTCCGTGCTGGTATCGTAAGTCTTCTTGGTCTCTCTGGTTCTAAGATGTCTGAAACATCTTAGTTTGTGTTCCTTAGTTAATTTTGAGATTAGCCCGTATAATTGTTTTCCGTATCTTACCTGTCCGAATTTTCCTTTCTACTTTTCGCAGGTTCCGCGTTTTCATAGATTTGTGGTCAAGGTCCACGATGCCGAAGAGTAAGATAGGATATTTAAAACTCTCAACCTGCTATAATCTCTGTCCTCAACCCTAAGTAATCTCATTATTCTTCGGGGTTTATTCCCTTTACGGGGTTAGATGGTCAAGAGGCCATTTACTTTTCAGACGCCTCGGAGTATCATCGGGAATTGAAGAAGTAGGTAGGTTTTGAAACTGGTGGAAATAAAGCTTTTCATGAAAAGACTGGTATCGGGTTCGGGCTAAATCAGCAAAAAAAAAAAAAATATTGAGTAATGAGGTGGTAGGTTTTTTCAATAATAATAATGATGAATAGGCGCAGAGCCAATATAATTGATGCGATATGCTTCCACTCAGGGCATCAACAACTGCAGCCTATGACCAAGACTATAAACATTACATCTCCTCGCTACGAAATATTAATGAATTGTCAAAAGTTGATGAGAGACGCTACGACACTAAAGTTGACAGCTACGCCAATTAACGGAACGGCATGTGTAAAAGCTTTGTAGAGCAATTTTAAGCCGACGAAGGGGGGGATTGTGGCCGGCGTTAATTAACATCTCTCTCGCTCTCACTCTCTCTCTCTCTCTCTCTCTCTCTCTCTCTCTCTCTCTCTCTCTCTCTCTCTCTCTCTCTCTCTCTCTCTCTCTCTCTCTCTCTCTCTCTTGCGATGTATACAAGAGGAAGAATGTTTATTGAGTATTACTTTAATTAGGATCTCATTGACTTAGTCAATTTTTTAAAAAATTCTATCAATCTATTTAAAAATTATCACCATCATAAGAATAATAAATAATAAATCAAAGATAGTTATTATACTCAGTTAAGTGAACTCGATGAAAGGAATGGCAAAATAATGGTTCAGTGCCTCAAAATATTATTATAATTAATATTTTGTCTTCGGATATAATGAATTATAAAGCAGACTAAAATAAGTCAGATGGATAAAAATTAGATGGATTAATGTACAATGGATATATTGAAAAAGATAATGAAAGGCATGAACAATAAATAATAATAAAAAAACCTGCAGCACGACAACCTGTGAAGAGTCTGGAGCTAAGTACACGGTTGAGACCGTACTGTTACTTGGACATCGGATATGTAGGGGGGTGATTTGTCCTATATCATGCTCAGTCGCTCCCTCCCCTTAATTTGGATATCCATTTTATAGATACTGGGTGAGCCCATATATATAAGATATATATAAATATAAGTATATTATATATTATAAAACAAAGTACTCGGTCGCGTTTGTTCAAGATAAACTCAATAACTACTGCACGGATTAGCATGCGGGTTCCACCTATTAATAGGGTGATTCACCAGGAAGGTTTAGGTATATAATTTGTCGAGGTTTTGTGTAAATGGGATGGAATATCGAAAACACTGCTTAATCCCGCGCAATTATCTAAATCGCAAGATAATAAATTCGTATATAAAGAAATATTTGTTTTTGTTTTTATTTTTATAATTTCTATATAATAAAGTACATTAGCTGAGATGGGAAGAAAGGTGACATGGGAAGAAAGACACATTTATCAAAATTTACTCAGTTTTTCATCGATTGCTTTGTTTTTTGTTAAAGTATTTTTATTGAAAGCTTACCTACTAGCTAAGTATTTACATTTTTTAATCCAAAGATCTTTCATAGATCTTGGCTAAATAAAAAATATGTATTAATGTAAAAAGCTTTGTTTTTAATATTCCCATGATGTATTAATCTTGTTTTGCTGTTTCCAATCTAAATAACGTCCTTAGATAAACGTAATCTTACACGCTTAAAATATATTAAATTGCGTGTCACGTAATGATAACAGTATTAAAAAGAGCTTAGTATTCTAAAGAATTGGCCTATATACCGCAACTTGATGGTACCATTACCAAGAGTAGTGTCGTAAAAAATATTTCAAATGTCCCCGGGAAGCTTTTCTCGTGCAATAACCTTTAGCCTACGACCTGGCACCGCAGTTATTCCCTTTTTAATAACAACTTTTAACCGCAGTAATTTCAATTCCATAAAATTCTGATCGATACCTTGGCGTTTAATGGCAGATCACCTGTAGCACCATCTCCTCAAATATATCATTATTATATCGTGTACGCCATAATATGTATAATTTATTCCTGTTTTCATAAATGTAAATACAGGGAATAACGAACAAATTAAACATTTTATGTGTGCTTTTGCCTGCGTGTGTATGTAACTTATAATCTTGTGCATACTCTATGCTCCTGGATATTATTTTAAAGATTAACAAACCGATAATAAAAAGCGGATACTTTTGTTGAAATATTTTGTTCTTCTTTAGTGCCTATTCGTTTCAAGCATACCTATTTTATATCCAGATTTTCCTTGTTCGTCCTGTATTCTCATAATATTTCAAAGATACATGATGAGTTATATCTTGGAGAACTCAAGTTTTTTTGTGTTGTTTGATTAATGCCAAGAATTTTATTACATAGTATAATATGGAAAATAAATACATGTCAGTCTTACTTTTATGAAGGAATCTCTGATTTTTTCTATTCTACATTTGATTTCTTTGAGTGGTCGTACTTTTCGCTTACTGACATATTCGGACACTCTTTCTACTGTAAATAATAAAACAGGAATAATCAACAGCTTTCTTTCATCTTTTTAATTTATGGTAATATATTTTGGTAATGGTTAGTAATTGATAAATTTGCATTTATCAAAAAAACAAAACATACATAGACAGTCACAAGGACTGTCGACAGAAGTGAAAACCTAAAATTTTGGAATAACTCTATTCTCCTTTGAATTTATAAATCATTTGTAGACTGAATCATTAAAATATTAAATTTGTAAATACTCATAAATAATTCAAATTATTAACATTAGTCTGCTTTTCCCATATGATGACACTCCGAACAATAATTATATACGTGTGGAAAATGGTTGACTGGATAATTCTGATTCAATGATGGATTGAATAGGCCAGAGGTGCAGTCAAAAATTACACAAAACAAACAACACTTATATATTTTTTTATTATACATAATAACTATATACATTTTCAAATAGTTTAATTACTTATTGGGCTCAGTGGTAGAGCAATGAGATGCAATGCCGAAGGCCCTGGGTTCAATTCCCGTTGCTGGAAAGACTTTTATTTAATCTTTTAGCAGCAGGAGATAGTTCTCATGGGATCCTTCCGGGGCTCAGCTAGCTTCTATAAAGTGGGTACCCAAAATAAGCGGGAAAAATCTAGCGGTTGATTGTGATTTAAGAAAAATCACCTCTATGCTCAACCATTGTCCAAGAAACAGTACAGTCTCTACCATGTACTGAACCCCAGACCCATTCAAGGGGTTTAGTGATACAGATTTGGTAAGAAGTTAAACTGTGTGTTACCTAATCTGTTTAAGTGTTTAAGAGGAAATGAAATTGATGTTTTAAGTTATTATTGCTACCAATTGCACAACATTCAAGTTAAATATAATTATTCTTATGTCATTGAAATTCTCACCTTTAAACTACATTTGATTTAAACAAATTGTATAGCTTATAGTTGAACTCAAAATTTCTTCCTCCACCAAAAGTTTCTTTAAAGATCTTTTTAATTATAAAAATACAAGTTTTTGTTTATTTAAAACCGTCAGAACTCTATATTGTTTTGATAGGAATACGTTTAAAAAATCTGAGAAAACACTTCTTTGTTTTCTACTTTAGTTGAATAGAATAAATAATTCTATGATGGCTTAAATCCGGAATGAGAGTTCAATCCTCTGTGGAAACTGGGAAAAACAATAGTGGCCTTGTTAGGATCAACCTTCCTTACATAACTTCATCAAACAAATTCATTAAATCAAACCTTACTTACAAATCTTCATCAAACAAATTTACTATTCCTATTATCTTGATTAATTAATGAATTTCTGTATCCGTTCAAAGTCGAATTGCATATCGATCATTATGAAAGTCGGCGGGGAAAACATGTTGAGACAACCAGTGACCATTCCGTGATTTCAACCTTAACTTTGGTTTATGTGTTGATTGAGTTTATGACTTTAGGACAGCTCTAATCAGCGTTAACTACAATGGGTGTGAGTTATCAGGTTATAGATTATATATTAGCGAGAGGAATTAATATGTTAATGTAGATGGGGTTGTTAGTAGCCCCCTTCTCGTTGTGGAACAGGCTCTAACTAACTGTTCAGTTAGTTAGCAAAACTGACTAACTGTCCATTACTTGACTTAACTCGTCCCAACTCCTGCTTCCTCTCCAAAGCATCCTTCATTCTTCTTCAAGATTTACTCGGACGTGTGGTTTTCTCTGCTCTGTAAGTATTCTTTAAAAAAAAAAACTATAATTCCTTGCATAAAACAGGTCTACTAAAAAACTATCAGAATCCAGCATACTAAATTATGAGGAGAACATCGTGGCGTACAATATCTAGGTATGATTTAGTTAATAAACGGTGGACGACTTGTAAGAAATATAAAGATTGATTGAGTTTGAGCAGATATAATATAGATACAATAGAGATAAAAAGATACATTTGACTAGGTGATAACTAACTATGTGACTAATTTCTATGGACTATCATTGTAACTTATTGACTATGGATTCTTAGATACTTTAAACTAGCTACTACATCTCAACTCTCTACTCTCCTGCCTCCTACTTTCTTCCTAATCTTAGAGCTTGTCTGTATACAAGAGGGGAGGACAAGGGAGTTTACAGTGCTGAAGGCGGAGGCATTGATGAGACTTCCTTGTTACAAAACTATTTTATTAAACAAGTTGCTCAAAGCCATTGACGGTAACTATATACATGCTGGAATGAATAGCATATTAAGCAATAATTGGCATTTTCTCCAACAATTTCAATTTCAACTGTTTTGAAAGAACCTAAAAAAAGAAAATTATTAACATGCAAGTTCAACACAAAGCAAAGTTCTTATATGTTCCTTTAGTTAATATGAGTCCTATTGGAGTATAGTATTTAAATATTCTGAGATCACCATAAGTAGCGGTTTTAATAGTCAGAACTTCGATTCTAATAATTTGTATTGGTTCTCACTAAACTGTTTTATAAATAACGATTTTAACATTGTATATATCAAGGTAGTATTCTTGGTCCAATCCTTTATACAGTTTATACAGCTGATATCCAAACTTACCACTTACCAGGTATGCTGATGAAACATGTGTATTATCAGTCAACACCAATTTAGTTATTGCATCCCAAAGCCTCCAATCCCATATCACTGACCTTGAAGAATGGTGTCAAAACTGGAGAATCAAAATAAATTCTCCAAAATCGCATCAAATCACTTTTACCTTAAGTCGTAAACCAATAACTTCCTGCCCTTCAGTATCCTTTAATAATAGCCCACTGGTGCCTGTAGAACAAAACCGGTACTTAGGGTTGCATCTCGACAAACGATTAACCTGGAATCCTCATACAGGACTGAAAAGACAAGAAACCGCTCGACGTTTCAGGCTATTTCAACACTTACTAGACAAACGCTCTAAGCTCCCAATTAACTACAAAAAGACTCATCTACATGACCATCATACGACCTATTTGGAAATGCGGAGTAGAGCTTTGGGGCTCCACTAAGCGATCGAATTCCTCTCGTATCCAATCCCTACAATCCAAAATCCTTCGCAAAATCCTCAATGCTCCTTATTTTGTTAAGAATATAGTCATCCATAACGACCTTAATGTCCCATTTGTTGCTGATTTGGCCCGAACCCGGTATCTATCCATTTGTAACAAACTTCATTCCCACTCAAACGCTCTAGTTTCAAACCATCTAGCTTCCTCTAAAATTCCCGATCGTCTGAAAAGAAAATGGGTGATTTGAGAAAACCAGTAGGTAATTTCTCTACTTGTCATTATGTATCACTCAGCCTATTTACTATTGCCCACTATTATTGTAATACAGTTGTAAATTTCAATAAATAAATTAAAAAAACAAAAAAACATTTTATTTAAATTTCTTAGCGATTGAGAATTATAATCATAATGTTTTAAGATAATATTTACGCCATGAAAGAGACAAAACAAAGTACTACAGCTAAACAAATCAGGTATAAAGTTTTCGAAATAACATTTTACAATAGAATTCGTATATGAAGATTTTCAGAACTGTTCCTTACCAGAAGAGTAATGACTATTACGAAATTGAAATTTACAGTTATTTTAGAGCCCTAGGAAAAAAATTAAGGCAATTTATCTTTTAACTGCTATTGAATGGTGTTCGAAAATGGCGATCTTTTTTTTAATAATATTCGATGAAAAAGTGCGTATTTAGTGTTTTAGCATATTATTAAGTAGGTTATAGCACAGGAAATCGAAATCAGCCGGACATTGCAACTATTTTAACATAATGGATGAATAAAATCTGAATTTAATGAGAATGCAGAAAGGATTCGCCCGGCGCTTGAAAAGTTTGTCATGGAATTCATCTTTTGCAACCTCTTGGAATTCATTGAGCTTTTGCTTGACTTTGCTTCTGAAGAAAATGTGCTTCGTTGAGCGTATTTCTTTTTTGTTTTTTCCTTGAGAGCAGTTAATCGTTAGAGTCGGCGGGAGATGTTTTCATGGCGCGCATCCTCCTGTGAAAGCAGCCTTTAAATGCCAAATTTCTCTTAAATTAATTAATACGGGATGTCATGATTGGGCATTCGGTTTTCATAATGATAATTTTTTCATAATGCTCGGAGCCTAGAGTCCTAGATATTCTATTCTATAACATATATATTAATTCTAATATCTAAAATTAAAGGATTAAATTCAACTTCAAAGACGTATTTTACCGAGTTTATATTTGATTTCCATATTGGACAAGTAGAAAAAATCTGTGTGATCCAAGAAGCAATATTTTTTGTTTGTATTCTAAAGTGAAGCCTGAATTCTAATAGAAAAAAACAACATAATAATTTCAATAAATATAAATTCACTAAAATATTTATAATAATACTACTAATGATAGTAAGCTTATAAATGCGTATATGAAATGTATATTGGGTCTTCTTGCGCACCAAAATCAATAGCTATTGTTTAATTTGAATTGTATTTGAGGTAGTATTATTGTCACAAGCCAAAAAATCTGGAACATGTGTCTCTGGATATTTTTGTCTTACTAAAACGAATTAAGAGGCCCTTATTTTAGCTTCTTTTGCCTTTTTATTATGTTTACTTGTCTTAGTGAAAACATAGCTTACGTTCAAATATCCCTAAGCATTAGTATATATTCTCAATTCATATTATGATGAAAGGGAAACCGAAAAAAATTCACAATTAACGAAGAACGATTGTGCAAGATCAATTTCAAATAGTAATTCGTTCGATAGCACGGTTTTTCCCCTCATCCAGTTATGTTTTATTTATGCAGTTTCTTGAAAGTGCTATTGTGATACTCTCTGGAACATTAGGAGTGCCTAGATAAATAGGATAAGGGGCACTGAGGTACCTTCAGGTAGTTTTTAAGGGCCTCTTAGAGTCGGTGATACTTTTACTCTTAAGGGACAGAGCGGATGTACATAGGTACCAAGCTTGCGACTCAACATGTAGACTGTCACATATAGCAAAAGGGCATCCCTTACAGTGTCTGTTAGCAGAATTATCTTTTATCTTGTAACTATGATCAGCACACTATAAATATAATGTTATTCAATTAAATGAAAAAGGATCTTTATTTAATAACCGACTCAGTCAACCTTTGGCGAAGAGAGGGAAATGTCTCTTATGTATTATTGACATAGAATTACTATATATTAAATATAACGACCCCAGGATGGCATCCCATTTTATTATTTAAATATTATTTAGATCAATGGATCTGACTTTTCCTTGAGATCATTGCTTGGTCAGTGAAGCCAATATAGCAAAAGCATAAGTCAGAATGCAATACGTGAAAAAAATAGATGAGACATTTATTAGTGTATGTGATAAACATTTAACTTAAAATTAAGTAAATAAAAATATAACATCTATATAAGCTAAGCATTGATATAAATGCGTGGTCAGATATCAACTAATGAAATGGAATCATTGAAGGCTAAAACAGAATTGGATTCTTGGAGAGAGGACATTTAAGAAGCTTGTGAGCTGAGCTGGGCAATCAAGGTGGGGCAAGCTAGAGCTTTGTCCCCAGGCAGTTATCTACTTTTGTATATAACATAATATATAGTATATAAAGCATACTATATAATATATAGGCTCGTGCACCTATTTGTATGATTATTAATACAGGGATTATGGAAATACGATAGTCATTTAATACTAATTAAGGGAATGCTGTAAGAAAATAGGTAAATAGGTATTTTACAGAACAAGGCCTACGTCAACCACCTAAAAACTGGGAAATTAAATGACTGGTGAATCCCTAATATTTTTCATTACATATCCAACACATTTCTTTTAAATGCTCCCCTCATTTTTGCATTAAATGCTCCACACAATTTTCGCATTTTGTGCACCACTTTCTCGTTGTCTTATCCCTCGCCCTTCCACACACATAGCATCAACCTTTTAATCGTTATCGTTCCAATGGTGGAGGAGGACTTTCCATATCACCAAGCAATACGTGGGAAAGCCTTTTCAATTCATTGGGGAGTGAAGTGTTGATATCCTATTACTTTCGGACAGTAGGATATCAAAGTGGAATATCGTTGAAATCCGAATATTGATGAGTTTATTGATTTTTCTTTGCTTGGAAAAAAATTCATTCGGGACTTCACGTCTGTTTGATCTTGTGGTACCAACATTAGTTTTTTTTTTTTTGCATAAAGAAGCGCCCTGAGCATCTCTACACTAGTAAACCAGATATCATCGGTTACAATAAACGGCTACTTCCCTCAATTGGTTTAACTAATCGTAGCACAACATCATAAGCTGAAGTTCCTAAATTTTTCCTGCTTTCCGGCAAAGGGTTCAAGGTTCATGGTATAAAAAGTTTTGCTATCAACTAAGGGCAAAAACTTTCAGCCCATATTCGGGAGGCTTAAAATGACTAAAATGACTTGAAACTCATTAACAGTTTAGTCCGCTAAGAGTCAACACTAAACATTATACGCATATTGAAGAAAAAAATGAAATATAAACATACAAAGAAAAGTACTTACTGATTTTATTTTCACTGGCGATTTTAGGCGCGCGGTTGACAAATGTCACCCAGTAAACGTTGAAGGTTAATCGTTCGTTTACCTTGCGATCTAACCTAACACTGGCAACAAGGTTGTGTAGGGTACAGTACCAGAGGAAGGCACTAGGAGCACCACTAGTTTAGGTGAATCCATTTGAACTGATAAGAAAAAAAATATTCTTGTGGGTGACAGCTGTCCCCCGTACGACTAACGAAGATTTAATAATTTCGAAATAAAAAAAATTGATAAGGCCTCGAGATTTATTTCCTGAACCGTACCATTTTAACACATACAGAATTATCGTTCTAGAGCATTATAGGAACTGCAACATATCTAAACCAATGATTTTGAAGGGAGGTGATTTTCCCAATATTACACGCAATCACCAGGTTTTCCTTCAATTAAGAATCCCCACTTTAAATAGTCTTGACGTGCCTCTTGGCCTTACAGCATATTTCTATTAAGCTGTAGGTCTAATTATGTTAATTCATAGATAGTACATGACACGTAACACATACACAGTGGCTTAGAGTGTAAGCACAACCTTACACTGGCAGCTTCCCGTCTTCTCTATGATTTCCAGTATCGCCTAACAGATTTCTTTACTTCTCGTACATATTTAGGAGAAGTACTAAGTTATTTGTAATAATAATCCCATATCTGTGTAGTATATATACTGTACACCATACAAACCTTTTAAAAGAGTGTATTTGTATTAAATTAACTTTTATGCACAATACAATACGTATTACATGTTATTTGGAGAGCGTCTTGGAGCAAAATTGCTATCTGTTTTTGATTAGAATGTTGATGTGAGATACACAGCACTTTGTCTTCTTTGATGAGACTTCCTTGTGAAGAATTGTTTTCCTGAGGACGACAGAATAGGTGAATCGCCGACTGATTGCTTTTGTTCCAATATTTTGGAGGCTTAGGCTTTGTTTTGGGAATTATCATATTGCAACCTATTTATAGTATATTATTCAGTGTTTCCTCACTTTTATCGTCTTAACTTAATAGATAAGAGTTAAAAAGTAGTATTAGTTAGATTTCAGTAAACCATAATGATTGTAATCAATCAACTATTGGTTAGCTGTTAAGTTTGGCCCTCACGCCTCGAAGCGCAAGAAACAGCTGATCTGGAGCTGGCCTATACCTGGCTGATCCTCTGCCGCCTCACTGAATGCCAGCGATCCTGCCAAATCAGGTGTGTAACCTTTGGAGGTGGCACGGTCCTCCGCAACGTCTTCTCCGCCTCCGATAATCCTCAATCGATAATACACGAATAATCAGATAAATATATGCAGGAAATTTAAGTTTTCTATAGATTCGGCTCTTGTAGCAGAGTGTCAGCTGAGGTTGGAGTATACAAAAGTTCACTGAAACATTCAATCAATGAAAGCTGAAGAATACCTAGACGCAAGTTTATAGTTTTATCATGTAAAATTACTAAACCAATTTCGTATTTTATTAGTATTTTAAACGAGTTGACAGATAATTTCAATTTCTGTATTAGTTTGGAGACTTAAGGGCTTTTCGTTGGAATTTTGCCACGGTCTTAAGATTTATGTAAGGTCTCTTTTTACTATTCAATTCTCTATATTTATTTTTATTTATTATATATATATATATATATATATATATATATATATATGTACATATGTATATATGTGTATTTATATCCTCTAACTATACGTCTGATGGTGTAAATCAAATTAAAATTTACATATTCATCATCAAGTATTTTTAAACTAAGATCTAATAATTATTAAAAAAATAACACAAAAATTCATAAAGAATTAGATACTACTATAAAAAAAATTAATTCAGGAAGAGTAAAGGATGTATATATAAGGAGTATGCAGAAAGAATGTACTCGTCGAAGGCTGAAAATCTAATATTTTCGTGAATAAAATAATTAACTGAGTATAAGGGAGAACAATTAACAAAAGTGGTGAATAAAATGTTTAAACAAGTTTGGTATTCTATATATTTTTTCAGAAATAATTTCTACATGTATTCAAATTTTTAATTTGCTCTTTTTCATCTTATGCACAAGACATTCACGCGGTACATTCTTTAATATTTATATAAGACGTTTATTCTAACCTAGAACAATTTATAATAATTTATTTGATTTTTTTTAGTCATAAATTTTGCCGGAGGACAAATTAGGACAGGGATCGTTAATGAGTGCCTTACGCCATTTTACTTCTCCTCCGAATGACGGCATGACCGAGAATGTTTTACTCCCTTTAAAAATAGATCACCTGCCAAGTTGTGGATTTCTTTTAAAAGTGTTCGTCGGTGACAGTGGTCCATTAGAAAAGATTTCAACATTTAACATAACCACAATAATGATTGACTTCTCGTCGAAGTGAAAAATTAATAAAACCTAAGCTAGATAAGAGCTAAGACCTGGTTTACTTATTGCAGTGCTCGTGGCAATAACTTGTACACCAGCTGCGGACGGTCGGCAAACCATCTAGCGCGCGCTCTACATTGTTCCCAGGCCAATAAATCATATTTTATATCTATATGTAAAAAAATAATAATATATGGAATACAAACTATATAAACTTATTCATTTATTTATTTTTTTAGATCGTAAACGGTGTTTTTTTTCGGTTCGTGGACACATTCTAATGGTTCGTTGCTTTAGACTTTGGGCGTAAAACCGATTGGTCATCAACTCATAAGTTTAGGTTGATCTAAATATATGTATATATATATATATATATATATATATATATATATATATATATATATTTATTAATGTAATATATATATATATATATATATATATATATATATAAGATTAATTGAGATAAAAATTTCTTTTAAGTATCATAATTACTAAGTATTATTTAAAAGTTTAAAAAACTCCCAATTACATGAGAAAGATAAATTTGTTTAATACAACAATACAATATATCTTCTGCATTAAATTTATCTAATGTATTACCACATTTTTATAATGTATTTATGAAAGCACTATTTATGTGTACTTTCATTAACTAAGCAAAATAAACAATAAAACCAGTATGTTGAACGGTATGTATGTTGAACGTCTTGGTGGTGGGGTGCTGTCTCATGTTTAGAGCTGTTTGGGCTGTTGATCGTTGGGATGTATTGCACCTTTTTCTTCGAGATGTGATTCACATAACCCTTTTTGTTTTTGTGTCTTGATAATGCCTGAATAGGCGAAACGTCGACTGGTAAGTGGGTGTATTACTAGATTTGAAACATAAGGCTTTGCATTGTGGTTTTTCCCAATTGCATTATAATAAACAATAAAACATTGTTGAGCTAGGCCCTTGCCTCTACGTGTCTCTGCTAGATTTTTCTTTTTATTATATATTCTTTTTCCATCGTCGTATTTATTTCTATCCTTTTCTTACTCACGATGAAAATAATATATTGTATTATTTTTAATTGATAATATAAATATATCTTGAAAAACAAATCACTCTTTCATTTTGATTTTTATCTCATCTGAACACTCACAAATCAGCTGTGATACCCTATGGTAGATTATGAAATTATGATTGTTTTATTATTAAACAATTTGACATTTTTCAATATGTTATTTCATTTTTCAATCCTACCTCTGCTGTCAATTAAACGGTTTTATTTTCTTTGGTTTTTTTTTATCCCTCATGATGGCGATGAAGTTAGGACGAAACATAAATAGATAAATAAGTTTGCCTTTTTAGTACAATTTTTCGACCTCACCCCCAACATTTTACGAGATTACTCAAAAGCCATTTCATTATCAATAAGAATTTTGTAATCAGGAACTCTCTCTTGCACGACTGAGAAGAGAATTAAGTTGCCGTTCACTAAAGGATTTTGTTTCTGAATTAGTTCAGACCAATCCTATGATGAGCAGTCATTAGTTTAGAAGTGTTAAGAAATGTTGGCATAGTATAATTTATATTGATAACCTGAACCTGTACCACTACAGCCCTTGAACGGTTCTGGGGAACAGTATATGTTAAAGACTGTACTTTTTCATAGAAAACGGTTGTACAGGGAGGTAATTTGTCCTAGACCACTCTAAACCTCCATATTTTCCGCCTTCTTTTGAGTTCCAACTAGGGTAAGCCTCAGAAGGGTTCTAAATCCCATATGGTCCATCTCCGGGCGATAACAGAGGCAATAAAAGTCTTGCCAGCAGGGGGATTTGAACCCAGTACCTAGGCATAGCGACTCAGCGCTCTACCACTGATCTCCCCAGCTCCCCAATATAATTGCATCCGGCGTTAAAATTAAGATATCTAACAGATTGGTAAAATAATTTTCGGAGCATTAAAGTTACATTTAAGGGGGAAGATTTGACGAAGTTGTCACCCTTCCTTTTTTAATTTCTTATGAAATAAGCAGAATCAATAAAATATTAAGAAATACATATAAAGTTACTTAAACCGGTTCAATATATGTTAGAATTAATTAACCACTCCTACTAAAACCCTGTTAATTACACGCCATTCATATATTATAATTACCTTGGGATAATTCGATCAACACGTCAGAGGACGGAGGGAAGGTTTTAATGTATTCATGACACGGAACTGCAGAATGGGTTCTCTGCTCTTACTCCATTTGCATTTTGTACTCCGCCAATAACTGAAGGCAATAAGGAAACCTGCTTCGCTCTTATAGGTATCAACCGCCCTTGTAAGGCTATATCATTTAAAAGCAGAGGATACCAGATCAGTCTCAACTTACGATATATAACATGTCCCTACTGTCAATCAATCATTTCTTTTTTTTTCAATTACGATTATTGAATAATAATAATAAATAATAATACAGCCGGCTCAGTTTTTATTAACTTTTTAGTAATTTATTCGTTATTACTAATTCGTTAAACCCAGCAATTTTACAAAAGCAAAGAAAAACCTTGTACCACTACAACACTAGAATATGGGACCCACTACAAGGTAGAGATTATACTGTTTCTTGGATAACGGTTAAATAGGGAGGTGATTTGTCTTAGATCACGCTCAACCGCCAGATTGCCCCCTTATTTTGGGTACCCACTTCAAAGAGGCTGAATGTGCCCCAGGAGGGTCCTGAATCTCATAAGATTCATCCTCGGTCGTTTACAGATTAAATAAAGGTCTGCACCGCGAGCGAGATTTGAACCCAGGACGGTTACAACAACTTTCGAGACCATCTTTCTATCACAACGCTATCACCTCACTTATATGTGAGACGTGCTGCATTTTATTTGCGATTCCTGATTATGCCTGAACTGGTGAAATGTTGAAAAGTTATTTCCTATTATATTAGAGACTGAAGCCCTTGTTTTACAGAGTGTCCAATGCATACTATTAATAATTGATAAAATTATTCGTTGAAAAAATAACTGTTAACAATTAACAAAAAAAAACCGCGCAAACAAAGAACAAAGGTGGCACATCTAATTAAAACATACTCATCAATCAGATACAGGTGTCTTTCCGACTAGAGAAAAGTTAACTAGTCAGCTATTTTCCATAATTTTAGAGACCTAAGACACTAATTTTTGGAGATATTCAATTCCAGTTAAAATTATTTGTTATGCCTATTTTTGAGATATTGCCTATAGCTTATAAATAATATTTAATATAACTAAACATGACTTATAATAATTATATCAATTCACTTGCAGCAGTTAAGGATTAAAAAAAAAGTAGCACTATTTTCCACACCATTACCAGAAACAGTATAATAATATTGAAATTGATAAAATAAGGAATAATATTGATATTACCAGAGCCACACTCTGTCTCAATTAGTTTACAAGAAACGATGGTCCCGGTATCCCAAAGCAAGTTCAAATATCCTGAACGTTTCTCAACTTCCTTTTTTATCAATATCGTACCCTATAATGATTTTTCATCCTCTTCTAAGAAGAATACTACGCCCTCGGGCGATCATGACAGCCGAACCATTGTAAATAAGTAAAAACTGACGGTTTCCAGAAATGTTAGAACGAATCTCACGATATCAATTTCTTGGGAACTTCATCAAATTTGCAAAGTTTGAACAGCTATACATCGATATAACTAACACTTCTAATCTATCCTAAATTCGAAGATATGTTAAGGGCAGGAGCTCAAACAAAGATAGATCATCGTTATAATATTATATCAATTCGTAGATTCTTAGGCAGAATCATTTTTTGTTGTCTTGGTTTGAGCGCCTCATGCCTAAATAGCTATAATGGTTTTTAAGCCGTTTACTACAAAACTAAATGCTTTTGGTTTTATTTTTTGTCCAATTTTTTTACTTTCACGTTTATACAATACTTTATTTTCTTTAAGAGTTAATGTTAATTCTGAGAATGTTATTATAAAATATAATAGGTTGAACCACTAAAGTAATATGACTACCGATAGCATACTACTCTCACCCTTTATCAAGTTATCATCGTCAATAATATCGTCAGTGCTTTTAATAAAGAAAAGTTGATGTGCTATTTTAGTATTTAAAATGGAGTAACTAGTTCAGGATACTCCGATTTAATCTTATGTAACTTTTATTGATTCATTTCGTCTTTAAAATGTAAAAAAAAAATAGGAAAATCAATCTTGCCGTATTCATTCGCCTTTGCTTTTTCCAATTCCTTTCCTTCTTTCATTTTTCCTTGTTTAAGAAGCATCCATTGGCAATCAGCGAACCCCCTCCTCCAATCGGTACCCTTCCTCAATAGGGCGGCTGCTCCAGGAATTGACTGGGACTCTCTTCAGTTGTGAAGGCAAATTTAATGAACGATGACCGATTTTCGATAAAACCATTGCGCTTTTGGAAATCGATTGTTTTCTTTATTATCTTTCTCCGTCATCTATAATCGAAAGAATTGAGCTTTTCCGTCATCTTCCTCTGAGAAGAAATTTCTTTATTTAATTTTGGCTGAATGGGTCGAAATTTACATAAAGAAAGCTAAAGTCATTTTATTTTTTCACTGTTGTGTTAGAAAAGATAACCCGTTCGAGGAATGAAAGATTCCGTGCTATTTTTTTTTCACATCCTCCAAACTTTTATTTACAATATAATACAATAAATGTTAGCCTAACATTCCGTGCTAAGATTATTTTATTTTACTAGAATGGAAGCAATGCATAAAATATGCGAGATGGAGTTGGATGTGTTTTTTAATCGATTTAATGTTCCATAAATCAATATAATACACTCGTAACTATGACTTACTGTTGACCTCATCAATGAAAATTAATGTTAAATGCAATTACTAGTTGGTAATAACATTATTATTCAACCGACCGTTAAGCGAAAATGTTTTTTTTTTTAGAAGAAAACACTTTATTGACGCATTACAATCTGCCTCTTGTGGGCAATAAGTAATGGTGCTATGTAGCTTACAATCATCAATGATATAAACGAAATAAATGCATAAATAAATATATACAAGCGAAAAAATATATACAAACATAAAGTAAAAAAAAAATATATATATATATAAATATATAATAAAAAATATAATAATAATAAATAAAACAAAAGAAATATACAGCGAAAATGTTTTTATTTTAAATCTTTACAACAGTAGTTACATTATCCAAAAATTTTGCTAACCGCAATAAAAATAATGCAATCTTGTAGCAGTAATCCGGTAATGTTGCTTCAATAATAAATACACATGATTATCGTTACGTCATTTCCCTGATATTTTGTGAATTCTTTCAGTCTAGACCTACAACTATTTATTCTCTCAAAATTTCCGGACCATTTTCCCGAACAAATTGTGATCCGTCACTAAAGTTAAGGTTATGGTGGTGATATGGTGAGTGCGGAAAAATAAATGATTTATACACATATAAAAACAAAATACAGTATAAAATAAAAACTAACATTCAGATCGCTTCAATGAATGAGAATAAATTTCACAATCGCTTATTGTGGATTAAATAAAAAAAGCTTTTTTTCGGCTGTCCACTGTTCATCCGACTTAGCATGCAGCGCACTACATTTTCTGGAGTCGCCTGTTAATAAGCCAGCTCCAATTCCCTTCTCTCGACAGTGAAGCGGGTACATAAAAAAAATACATGCTCTGTTGCTTCCTCTACCGCCAAACACGGGGACATTGAGCACTGTCGTCGAGTTTGAATCTGTACTGGTATGCTCTTGATACTCGAGAATTACGATTATACCATCTGTTTCTCTCTTCCACTAGCATCTCGACCAGAGGCATGCGCGCAATTACGCATACAGCTTCGTAAGAAACAGTCCGAAAAGCACTTGTCACCCTCAATAAACCTCTTCGATACACTGTGACCATCTGTCACCTGTACGATGCGGTGGACATGACTTTTTCCAGATTGGAGCTCCATATAAAAGGATTGAGGAAAGAACAGTTGCCAGGAGATTTCTGCGACTCTCTTTGGGTCCTCAAATATTCGGCATAAGGCGCGTCAATAATGAATTAATTCTTGCCGCTTTGGCGCTGATATAATCCGTAAGTGCGTTAAACTGGAGACTTGCATCGATGACAACTCCCACGTATTTCAAGTATGGCTGGGAACGAATTTCGTGCCTACCCACTGTGAGAGTATTAGTTTTGCAGTTTTGTGAGAGTAACATCTGCTTCCTGCTACTGACCAGGAGCGCCTCAGTCTTATGGTCCGCAAGCTGCAACCCCATAGAAGTTAGCCATCTTCGAATAATAGCGACAGCCAGGTTGGCAATTAGGGTAATCTCCTCAATATTTTTTTGCCTCGACCACAACTGCCACATCATCGGCGAAACCAACAACTGTAACTCCATCCGGCATGGGTAACCTAAAAACTCCGTCGTACATAACGTTCCACAAGAGAGGACCTAAGACTGACCCCTGTGGGACCTGTGTGTGTGTACATGCAAAATATTTTATATATAGGGGTGAATCCAAGATTACAGGCCACTTTGAGAACTTGACAACAACAAAAATTTAGGTCAATAAAAACGTTCCAGGCTGTTCATATTTACTAAGGCTGGTTCCTGATGCTCTTAAAATGCTTAGGTAGAATTGAACTGGTCCGGCTTGAAATTTAAAAAAAAATTTGGATGTGTACGGTAATGACAGTTTATTGTTGTCCAGGTTTTAGGAAAAGCCATTTTTACTTAATTTAAGGAAGGATGACCAGATTACACACAATAAACATATAAAATTTTAATTTAATTTACATATCACAGATATTACATAACACAGAAATAAATAAACATAAAACTTTTTCAAGAAAGATTTTCATAAGAATAAAATCGTTTTTTATTATTATTTATTTACTTTTTCAGTAAAATAATCCATTAAGTCAGTACCGTACCAAAAACGTTATTACCGTTACCAAAATAAATGTTACGGTAATGACCGCCTAAGGGTAACGGAGTTGACATTTTTGGTTTAAAGGAAACATAATTTATTAAGCAGTGATTAAACAGTCAAAACTGATAGTACTTTATGTTGCCGTTGACAACAGCTTTCAAGATAAAATAATATGAAACTGATAACTTTTATCGTTTTTGAACAGTAATACGGTAATGAATAATGAAGAAGTACGAATCTGAAAGTTAACCTTGATTGTTGGACGGTTGGTGTGTGACTGATGGAAGGCGCCGGATCACTTCTCTATCGTCTTCAATAGTGTTGCCAATTTTCAAAGAACAAATTTCACAAAATTTCTCTCTGATATTCAAAACCTGCCTTTCTATGTTTTCGGTACGGGAATGACATAGGATTTAAGGGACATGTGTTTTTTTTACTTTTTTTCTCTTTTTTTTTCATCTCCAAAATATCAAAAAAAAAATATTACAGAGCATAAAAACTGTTGAATGAAAGTTCATTTTCCGTGGAATAACAAAAAGAAAGCTCTTATTTTGATAAACAAATAAAAAAGACTTCAAGATAATTATAATCCCCACTTGGACATTGACATTTTTGGGATTAAAATTTATAAATGGCCCAGCTAATATTAAATATTGTCACTTATTTTTGCATTTTATGATAATATGAGGATACTACTGTGCACCTTGAACTTGAAATTGGTGATAATGTTCCCTGCGCCTACTAGTGAAGTAAAAGCTTTCTATACCATATGTTTTATAGGCTTTTGTTTTATTTTTTTAATAGTCACATTATTACAGGAGAGCCTACAGGAGCATCATTAATTCAGTTTATTCAGGTATTTTTTTGTAATTTGTTACTTAATTGTTGTTTTGTTTAATAAATATTCAACAGTTTGTATGTTTAAACTGAGATTACTTCTTATTTGATAGAATAAGATATAGAATATAGAAATACATATATACATATTAAACCGAAGGACTGAGCAAGTAGTAAACCCCAGGTTTGTTGAGATGTGGTGGGGATTTCATGTTTATGCAAGATGGAGGATGGTTGATATTGACAGTCCGCTTATCGATTTGATTTAAAGCTCGACTGTGAAAATAGTAAGTGAGGTAGAAAGGCAAACATAAGAAGGTAGGAGATAAGAAAACAATAAAAAGAGTGAGGACTATCAGGTATTCATACCGCAGTGGGCCCACGGGGACTATACGTGGTCTCGGTTCGAGCCTCGCGCCGGGAGCAAATAATATATTGAGGCTTTAGTTTTATTATTCCCACTCACCTCTAGCCCTCGTTTTTCTCTTCTTATGTTTAGAGGTAAAAACTTTATAAGAGTACAGCATTAACTAACTATTTTGTAAAAAGTTTCAATGACTGTTTGTTTGTAATTATTAAAATTAACATTTAAAGAAAAATAAAATTAGTACATATACAGATTAATATCAATAACCGAGAATTGGAAAATGAAAAAATCCGTTAACTGTTACTTAGGAGCAACTAAACCGAAAATGTGGTTAGCAACCTGTAGTCTAGTGGTTAGCATAACAACTTACTAAGCGGGTTCATCACCCGCCAGTTGGCTCTAGGATTATTTAAAGTGGGTAAAATCCTTAGTTAGGGATTTATTTATTTTTTTTGTTACTGTGGGGGTTAAAGGGAGTAAAAAATCTTGGTTATACCGTCCTTCGGAAGGGACGTTAAACGGGGGTCCCGAGCCTGTACGATGTCAGGTGCTCGTTAAAGATCCCTATCCTAATTAAACCTGGTTAGGCAAAATGTAAGGTTCCTTCTCTACCATTATTATTACCGATTAGCAAGTGACGTTAAATAAACAAGCACTGTAATCGGTACGTGATAACTGGACCTTGTGAGAGCTTTGTTTATTTAATCTAGAGAGAAAGATTGCTTCTAGATGGTTCTGAACCCCAGGATAGCATTAGGTTATTTTCACTAGTTCATTTCAATTGTGATAATCCGTAAATAAATTTTTGCACACACTAGAAGCTGAAGTGTCTAGTTTTTAATTTCTCCCCTTGTTAAATGCTTGGTTTTGGATTAATTAAATTAGAAACTAACTAAATTTACCAGTGAATAAACTGGTATAATATATATATATATATATATATATATATATATATATATATATACATTTTTTTTTAATTTTGAAGAGAAAAGATTATGTCTTGGCCGGGATTTGAATCCGGGTCGCCCGAGTCTCTAGCGCGGTGCTCTAACCACTGAGCTACCAAGGCACGCATTGCAGCCAGGCAAATCCATCCTCTTCACTGATCCTATATCCCTGTGTTGTCGCAATTTTTCGAGGTATATACGGTGAAGAATGTTGATAGAACATTACTTTAATCGGGATCTCTTTGAATTAGTCAATTTTATATTCATAATTTATTTTTTATTAAGGTTCTTTTTAATTATTTGAATATTTTTAAATATTATTTTTTTAATTTTGAAGAGAAAAGATTATAAGAGATCCTCTTGGCCGGGGTTCGAACCCGGGTCACCCGCTTCTCTAGCTTGGTGCTTTAACCACTGAGCTGACAAGGCACGCATTCCAGCCAGACAAATCCATTCTCTTCACTGATCCTGTATCAGTGTGTTCTCGCAATTTTTTGAGGTACACACGGGGTATTTAAAAAAAATATATTTTACCAATTAAAAAGAACAATAATAATAAAAAAAATAAATATTATAACACTTTATAATTTATTAGTAAAAATTATATTGTATTACTTTTTTTCTTCTAAAAATGATAAATTTTTAGCGTCTATTTCTTGTCTCCATCATTAATCCTGAAATACATTGTTATTTAATTTGTGATATTGAAGAGCTGCCTTTGTTGTTTGTTTGTTTGTTCATTTAACGTCACTTTATGCTGCTATGGCTAATCGGACGATGCTACAGTGGGAGCTCTAAATTTTGCCTATCCAGGTTTAATTAGGATAGGGATTTTTAACGAGTACCTGACATCGTACAGGCTCGGGACCCCCGTTTAACGTCCCTTCCGAAGGACGGCGTAACTAAGGATTTTTTACTCCCTTAAAAAAATCCTAGGGCCACCTGCCGGGCTACGAACCCGCGATCTTGGGTTTAGTAGTTTGTTACGCTAACCACTAGACCACAGGTGACCTTAGAGCTGCCTTTACTTCCTATTACTACTATTATATCTCCGTTGTATAAACTATTACATTACATTTTATTTTTCCAGACTTTAGCACCTAGCCGTTTATTAAATATTTAGACTGTATTGTCACACATATTTTATATATCTCCCTTGCTACAAAGGCCTGGTTCGTCTTTATTGTTAATAATAAGAATAGTTCCACAACTATTCAGAGTTGATGCGACCAATCATTCATCCAAGATTGAATATTGAAGTTTAATGGATAAATTTTAATGATCCTCAAGTAATCTCAACAGAATAATTTATATTCTTCTTCTCTTCTTCTACCGGTGTTCCGAAGAGGGATACCACAGGGTCAAGTGAAAGCTAAGCTGATGTAGAACCTAGTCCTCCGTGTTGGGGGTTCTCCATTTGGTCAGAAGCTGTAAAACTCTCCCTGCTACATGTATTCAGAGACTCGGAGTATTTATATACTGATTAACAAATAAAATTAACTTACTAAAATAGAGCCAAAAACTCAAAAAGAAACACTATTATTTATTATAATGCAATTGGGAAAAACCACAATGCAAAGCCTTATGTTTCAAAAATACACCTACTTACCAGTCGACGTTTCGCCTATTCAGGCATTATCAAGACACAAAAACAAAAATGGGTTATGTGAATCACATCTCAAAGAATGTATTGTAGATTGAAGAATGGGTTGTATATTGAACGTCTTGGTGGTGGGGTGCTGTCTCATGTTTGGAGCCTGTTTGGGCTGTTGATCGTTGGGATGTATTGCACCTTTTTCTTCGAGATGCGATTCACATAACCCCCTTTTTGATTTTGGTGTCTTGATAATGCCTGAATAGGCGAAACGTCAACTGGTAAGTAGGTGTATTTTTAAAACATAAGGCTTTGCATTGTGGTTTTTCCCAATTGCATTATAATAAATAAAATTAACTATATTAAATCCCGCTTTTTCAGCTTTATGAAGTGTTTTATTAGAGGCTCTGGTAATCGGTAAGATTAGAGCAGCATATTTACAATCTTAACTTAATAACTGTTTTCTGATTTCAAGTTTACTTGAGGATTAAATATTAACTTTTTCCGTTTTACTACAATCTGCTTTAGAATGACACGTAATTGTTAAATGTAAGAAAATAAATTCGAATAAACTTCATTCTAAAATGATTTTTTTCCTCTATACCCCGATGACTTCCACCTTTCACACATCGGCAGTTGCCTAACACGATAAGCTAATGGCCTAACTGACTAGAACAGGAAGGATAGGACAGTACGCTTACACCCACTTTGATCCTGACCCATGGTCATGTAAGCACTATAAATGATAATGACATTGGAGGTGGAAGCTAGAGAGGGGAGCTCTCAACACGACCAGTACTTGTCTTCTAAATATGCATTGCCTTTTCTTTTTTTTTTTCTTTTTTTTTATTGTTCGGAAAGGTGGAGGAAGAGAGAGTACCTCCAATCGAATGAAATTCAAATAAAATGTCCAACTTCTTACTTGATGCTAAGGCAATTTCCTCCTGGGTCTAGTAACAATTCCTAACAATGATATCAAGGAAAAGTCAGATCCTTTGATTTGAATAATATTTAAATAATATAATGGGATGCCACCCTGGGATTGTTATATTTAATATATAGTAATTCTATATCATTTATGAATAAGAGGCATATCCCTTTCTTCTCTAAAGGTTAACTTGTTTACTTCACAGCACAGAGTTCAGACAGCCAATCACCTTTCTCCTTCTTACGATTTTTCTGTTATATGTTGGAAGGAGGTTCCGTCATCAATGAGCCATAGCTCTAGATATTTAAATTCATGGCTTTTAATGTTTGGATCAAAAATAAATTTTCATCGACAATAGGTAAGAAAATTGTACTGACCGACTACATTGTACTATTTTTGAGTTTCCTTCAGAAGGATACCATGGGAATGACAAATACAGACAAACTCGATAATCTTCAGAAACCAAGCAAATTACCTAATTAACTTCTATCTTAATCAGGTGACGCATATGTAAAAATATAGATTACGTTATAATCTACGTAAAAATATCAGCTCATCCGAACTATGGTCACGGTTAAGTTCCTAATAATACCTTACTTGAACTATCTCGATATTGAAATATTTTATCAAGATATTGGTAATTGATTTTTGCTTATTGGATAGACATGAAATATATTATAAAGTGAGGACTTATATTAAAAATACAACACTAACAACATCTTTACACAGAACAGTTGAAATAAGGAACTTCCACATTAGGATAATTGGTTAAACAGGAAATTAGTTAGGAATTATACCGATTGAGCTAAAACTATTTTACGTTATAACTGTCTTTACTACATGTATTGGGTTGTAACATATGAAATGTCAGTAAATGTGTAAATTTAAATTATTAGCAAAAAATTATTAAACAATACGTTTATTAATCAAAATAGAATCCTTCCCTTTCAATAGAATTCTCTCTGCGTGAAACAAGCATTTCTGTCCTCTCTCTGTAGAAATTAGGTGTCAAGGAAGAAGCGAAGTCTTGGAAGGCCTATTTCAGAGCATTTTCGCTGTCATTTTTTTTTATTTCTTAAAAAATTATCCAAACAACGTAAAAAGTAAAAATCAGTTAGAGAAAGGTCCGGAGAATATGGTGGGGGAGGAAGAAACTCTAAATTTAGCACCTGAAAAAAAATCGGGTGAGCCCCGGTTAATTCATGAGTTACCAATATTTCCAGCTTTATTGTCTTACCAAGCTCCTTAAGATGCCTGGAAACAGTCATGGCACTTTCTCTAGTTGTGAACCTAATTCACGTGTGGTTTGGGAAAGGCCCTCTTCGAACAGCTCTTTCAACTTTTTGTTGTCCAACTTAGTCTTCGGCCTATCACGGTAGGTCATAATCCCCAGACCGACATTTTTCAAAACAACGGATGATTGTTCTTTTGCTCACTGTATCTTCACCATAAACAATATTAATGTTTCGGAAAGCCTCCGTGACGCTATGTCCAAGTTTAAATTCATAGAGAAAAATTATACGAATTTCCGCGGAAGACATAATTGTATTCTTATTTATTTTTAAAACATTGCTTCACTTTCAAAAGGTAAAGTAAGACTGATTATGAAAAAGGATTAAATTGTCTTTCTAACGGTATACATAACATAATTGTTTGTGTTCAAATAATCTAACCCCTAATGAAAATAAAACTGTAAATAAACGAAACTGACATTTCATCTGTTACGACCCAATATATGTATGGTTAGTATATGTTTGTATAGTTCAGAAACATAATAATAAATGCATCATGATAAATGAAAGAAATATTCCCAAGTTATTAATATAATGAACCTGTAGAAGACATTTTTTTTTATTTAAATGCGTATTTTGGGAGCATTTACAGTTCACTTTAGCTACCAGCGCCTTCCTTCTTATTATTGGAGGGGTCCTGATTCCTAAGGGAGTTGTTCGTTTTACTCAAGCTTCTTGTTGCGAAATAACAAAGAGTAAAAGAAGTTCCCAGGAGAAATTAAAAGACTCTTCAAGTTCTTTTTTAACTCTTTCCAAAACCATCCTAAACAAAAAAGAAAAAGAACTCTTCTTCTTTCCCTATTGTTTTGAATTAAAAGAATTTAAACAATTATATACGTTTTTCTCGTTATCTTTCAATGATATAAAACCTAGTTATCTTCACAACTTTGTAGAAACTTGATTAATCGAAAAACATCCGTAACAGTATAAGTAAATGTATCAACGCCTGTATAAGGCTTAATAATTTACATTTTAAGAGGCCATGGTATCAACCTGCGCATTGCCTAATTATTTCAGCTCACCCAAAGTGGCACCATTATGAAAAATTGTAGTAGATAATTGTCATTAAGAAAGAAAATCACGATTTAATTATGATTTTTCATAAAAACTCACGACAGTTAATTTTGATTAATACTCACTTTTCATTTTAGTGAATAAATTTAATATATATATTTATTTATTTTGTAGCAGAATATTTTTACCATGTACTCTTTTTTTTTTTTTTAATTTCTTCTATTGTCATTAAATCCGTGGCTTCTTCAGCCTCCATCTTAGGTTTTTTTTATTTCTAGTATTTCATGGACAACGAATGTTCAGGGAGGTGATTTGTCCTAGATCGCTCTCAACCGCCAGATTTTCCCCCTTGTTTTAGGTACCCACTTTATAGAAACTGGGTGGGCCCCAGGAGTGTCCTAGATCCCATAATCTCCGACTGCTAATAGACTAAATAAAAGACTTGTCTGAAACAGGATTTAAACCAGGATTTGGAGCATGGCAACTGAGCCGATAATAATAAGATAGTAATTATCTATTTAATATTAAAATAAAATATATTTTTCTGCAGCTTTTGTTTATAAGGAAAAACTACTTTTACCAGTTTCGCTTTTGGAACACACTCTGAAAAGCCCTTTGCTAATGCATCTAATATTAATGAAGGACTTGGGACAAGAGAATCGCTAATCAAAACTTTCATTTTTATTTTAGACACTTCTAAACAATTTGAGTATTTTTCAAGAAAAATGGTAGAATTATAATCCCTTTCTACCTTTTTGTAATGCAGAGAAAGGAGCACACATCTCAATAATTCCCCATGATATTTTTTGAAGCACCAACATTTTTTTTTCTCATCCTCCAAAAATTGTATTTACAAATTTACAAAAAATTCCTGAAAATTCTTCAATATAAGCCAAACGCCTTCTGTTACCTTTCGGTATTTTAAGGCGTTACAATGGGCTGAGACCGCTGAAGGCGGTTTTTACTCGAACCGACTCAAAGCCACTGACTTTACACAATACAAAACAGCCAAAACTTTTTACTATTACAAATTTGATAAAAACTCAGATTGAACTGTTTTAACTTCGAGATGGGAATTTTATTTTTCATATAAGTAAATCATATATTAAAAATGTTATGAAAATACAATTACTATATAAAAAATATACTTTATGGCTGCTCTCCTTCCTTATTCCCTTCAGGACGGACGAAGCTTCCGCTGACCGAGCAAATCCTAATTTGGAGTTAATTTTCGCTCTACTTCTCTCCCTTTGTTCGTTATTTATCTTCCTAATATCGTTATTCAGTTTGTTCTTTTTATTTATGCATATCTCTTATTTTTAAGCGGAGGGCTGAAGAGAGGAAACGGCGTGGGATACCATGAAAAAGTTGGATAGAAAGGAATGAGGAAAGTATGCACGACCACGGTCTGGGAGGAAGAAAGAAAAATATGGTAACAAATCAAGTAAAGAAAACCTCTGCTAGTTTAAATATCGAGGTACGCTGAATGCCACGAAAGTTACAGGATGTAAAATTAAACCTTTAATGTTTCTACTTCTCATATTGAAGTAGAGAATATTTAATTCGTTCTCTGAAATATAGCGGAATATGAAATGTCTTTAAAATTTCGTACCATTTAGAACTGAGTTCATATTTTAAAATATAATGCGGAAACTGAATTTATTCAATATTTTTTATATCAGTTGAACGTTAAATAGGTTATATTTGAATAGGATATTGACTTTCAACACTCAATGTTAACATTCATATTTATTTTATATTATAATGCAAATGGGAAAAACCAGAATGCAAAGCCTTATCTTCAAATCCAGCAATACATCCACTTACCAGTCGACGTTTCGCCTATTCAGGCATTATCAAAACACAATAACAAAAAAAAGTTATGTGAATCACATCTCGATGAAAAGGTGCAATATATCCCTACGATCAACAGCCGAAACAGGCTCCAAACATAAGACAGTAAATATTTATTTTCTTTTAAACAAGTTCTTCTTTACTGATTTTGTTTTCCTAGTTAGTACATATTCACTGTAAAAATGTTGACAAGATTTTCCCGATTTATGGGTATCCACTTTAACGAAGCTACTTTAGTCCCAGAAAGATCTCTTGAACATTAAATAAATCGACAGCTGTTATATATGAATAAACAATAGTCTGGGCCTAGCCGCACTCTTATGTAGGAAATAATAGTTCACACTGAGCTGACCTATTATAATAAAAAAGGTCAATCATTCAGTATTTCTGAATTAAATTCATGGTAAATGACTTTAAAAAAATCATTTATTGTTATAATTATAAAGCCATTCGTAGAATAAATATATACAATATTTCAAATATATATTTAATATACAATATATACAATATACAATATATACAATTTAAAACGGAAGAGTAATAAAAGCGAACTATTCGATTAGAAATTGTTTGGCTTGCGGCCACCACTACCTTCCTCTTTTATAAAGAGATCATAATTGTATCACTCCGAATGTAACATAGCTCTAAAGCAACTTCTGTAAGTAGTTATATGAAATGTTACTGAATCATCTGTGACTTTTCGGTTTTTCGTGACCGAGAAATTCGAACTGAAAACTGTAGGAAAAAGAATTCTATTGTAAAGTTTTTAAAATAAATACAATCTTCGCCCTCTAAACGCATCGTGAATGTATAGATTTATACCAATAATAAACTTTTATTTGCATCATATCAACTGATTAAAACATTGTGGTCACATATTTTATATGGTATATTTATAATTCTTTCAATCTGAGGAAATGATTCTGAAAGTGTATGAAAATCAAAAATCGAAATGTTACTGATTTCGAAAAAAAGTTAGTGAAAACAGAAAAAAATACGTATGTTGTTTTATTTTTTACTAACACCTGAAGCGAATCAAGGTATAATTTAATCATTTGAATATGATTTGATATTTAAATTGATCTGATGAATAAAATAAATTCGTAGAGCATGTGAATATTAATTGGTTTCATTTGAAAATGTTGGCAACAGAATGTTAAATGTATGTTTGTCTTTTCTGAGCTGAAATGTTTATATTTCTGTCCTCTTTACATTTTTTTATTGTTTTATCAATCAGTGCACGCGCTTAATAAATGTATGAACATACCCGGCTACGGAGTACTAATGATATTCTCGATTCGTAAATGAACTGATGGAAAATAAATTCTTATTTGCGTATCATTAATTGCTAATTGACTGATTGATTGAGAATTGACTAAGTCAGGCCTCAGTTGGAAATGGACTAATTGCGCATGTAACTCAGTTTCATTCATAAGTCTACGAAAACGACACGAATTAGCTTCTTTCATTACAATCAACTCATTTTGGATAAAACTCGGCCTAAACACTTATTCTCCGGGGCTGTAGATATAACCAATTGTTTGATATTAAGAGCTAATAAGCTAATTTAAATCGTATATTAGCTAATAAACATTAGGTTTAATATTAAATTTTATTTTTATCTACCAACAATAGCAAGCGTCCCACATCACTAAAGTAGAATCTATTTTTTAATTTCATAACAAACAAAGATTATTGGCTTATGTAATCCTTTATAAACTTGATGTAATGGAAAGTTTTGATTTAAAATTTTACTTAGAGATGCTTTTTTTTTTATCTTTAGAAAAGAAAATACCTTAACATTTTTATATGAACAAAACGTTTTTCCAGTTCCCAATACCATATGTATCAAAACAAATTAATAAAAATGATTAGGATTAGCTTTCCTAGATCTTTCCAATTCCAGCTATTTTTCCTAATAACATTACTGATTAATTAATTAATACCCTAACATAATTACAACTAATAAACAATATAATTACTAACTTAAGTTGTAGCACAGGGATATTCCAGATTTCGATAGTTAATTGCAGAGATCTATTCCTCTATCTGAAGTCATGATTAACTGTTATTTTTTTATGGGAACAAAGGCGAAGGTATCTATGCTCCAATGATATGACATACTATAGTGATATCTTGTATAAACAATAGGACTTGATAACCGTAACCAACTTGGAGCTTGGAGAAGAGAATTGAGTAACTACTTTTATCAAATCGATTCAACCATAAATATTAGTGTAATCTGCTACCGCTTGGACTTAAAATCCAGAATGCTTAGGGATTTATTCAGAAATAAAGTATAAAACACACATACATCACACAACATACAAACACAGATACATACATCTACAGCCCTGGTGAATAAGTGGTTAAATCGGATTTTGTCCAGATAGTGTTTACTCCTTTTACTACTGGTTATCTGAACCAGAATCGTATCATTCTCGTTGTTTTTGGTTTGAAATGGAGTTATAATATAAACAATAACTCCTTTGCAATCCAATGCCTTACTAAGCCCCTTATTCACTACAAAAATAACTCGATTCCCCTTACTTAAGCACAAGATACTCATTTTGGAGAAAAATAGATTTAACCACTTATTCACCGGGGCTGTAGATATAATATATATATATATATATATATATATATATATATATATATATATATATATATATATATAAATTTGTTTTAAGGATTTCCTCAACATCGACGTTTCCTTCATCCAACTTCTCATCCCTTTCTTATTTTCTGTAGTCTTTTATATCTACTTCTCTCTTCGACTCTTGCTAAAATGTTGTTCTGAGTTCTTCCAAGCCGTTTTTCCGCTTCAGCATTTCAATTGAAAATATAATTGGCCAATCCTCCTTCGATCTTCTAAGATGACCATACATTTTATTATACTTATGATATTTTATTGTATGTTTATTTTTTATTAACCCTAGTGGTTACATAGCATTCGTCGGGCGCTAATGCCATGCTTTGCTCAATAAAACGTCATACCTACCAACCAGCCGGGCAATAGCCCATGATCTATATATATATGTAAAATTGTAGATAGGTGGAATGATAATAATAGTTATTGTTGAATCAAAGTTCGTAAGTAAACTATTTTTTTCTAATTCAAACGAAACGTGATTTCGTCTGAATTAAAATTGCGCTCTTGGTAGGACAGTATATAGTATAACTTAAAAAGGGTTCGCACTAATAGATGAAATAATTATAAGAAATCTAAACCACTTAAATTGATGTTATAGTTACTACAAATAACCACTAGAGAGTGTAATGCGCGATTTCAACATTTATTTCACACTTTACCTTTTTTGAAGTATTAAATTAATTTATTTAACAAAGGACGCCGAATGGCGTGAACAGTTATTTATTTGACAAGTGAGGAAAGTGCCACTTTATGACACCCGAGTGAATTTTATCACACGAGCGGAGGGCGAGCAAATGTTACATTTTTCCTGCAAAAATTTAAAAATTGAGAAATTAAAGGTGAAACTTTAGATTTATTAAAACTACACTAGCTCTATCTCTTACAATTTTCTATTACAAACCATGCAAATTATAACTCTAGGACGGTTTACTCATTGAAACACATACAAAAATAAAATAAAAATTATTTATTTTAGCATTTTAGGAATATAAAATGAATAATATTATAATGATTTATTTAATTGTTATATGATATAATTTTCCAAATATTTTTTTTGAAATGAAAAGATATGGCCAGGACCGGGACTCGAAACCGGGACTTTCGCCTCTCCGTGATGACGCCTCAACCATCTCGGCCATCCTGGCACGTTTTCCGGCCAGCCTTATCAATTCTTTTCACTTGATCCTATATAATAGACGTCATCACGGAGAGGTGAAAGTCCCGGTTTCCAGTCCCATCCTGGCCATATCTTTTCTTTTCAAATAAAATATTTGAATAATATTATAATACCGCTATTTAACATTTAAAATAACTGAGTGCTGATTTCAAATTCAAATGGCTGTTACTTTTCCTCACTAGTGAGGGAAAAGTGGTACTTTCCTCACCAGTTTTAGTTAAGTAATGGATAGCATTGCACAATGGTTGCAGGAAAATGTTTTTCATTATCTTTGCGTATTTTTACATTATCTTTGAAGACTTAGCATCGTAAAAAGCAACGTGATAAATATACAAAATGAAACATCAATCAACGCAAAGTCCATGAAATAGCAAACGTAAAACATTTAACTATGGATACCACCGTAATTAAGCCTGTATTTACAGTGTTATAATAAAAACAAAAACAACATAATAGTAGATGAACATTAGGAAAGAAACAAACAACCAGAAACATTACGTTGGCAGCAAGTGAATATCTTCAACTGACACCGTAACTAAATGCCAATAGGGAAGCGGTTTCATATTTTAGCCAGATTTCCTGCCATTTCGGAGGTTACGTAACTCCTTATTATCTATCTTTCGAAAAACAGTCGTAATTTCTGTCACCCTCCCACACAGTGAAATCAATACTCCACAATGACGTAGTGGCTAGGGCTGGCAGCTCTTTTTAGGTTTTTTCTTCCTTAGAATTTCACTAATATAACACCAGAAGACGTCATAAACAAGATGAACCAGAATAATAAATACGTCATTTATGTATATATAAGTTAGCTACAGATATAAATATGTTCATTTAGTTATTTTTTTGTTTGAGAGAGTATAAATAGTTAGTAAAAAGTATCTGTTATAATTAATATACACATATAATCAAGTGAAGTGGTTGATTTCAGTCTAATCGTAACTGGTACCGAAACCCATTTTCCTTTAAGGTTGAGTAATTGAAGTAACGTACCTATCTTGGTGATGGTTCGAGCCTCTTGTAAGTTATTGATTTGCCCACCGCGAACGAATACGATCATGGGAGAATGCTTGAAGCTGGAACGTCAACTGGCTCAACAGGCGAAGTAAGGAGTCTCAGCTGCCTAAAGCTGAAGAATTAACCAGCCTAGAGCTGCTGAAGATAAGGACTCAGACCTCCGCGTTCATTAACGATGTGATTAGTCAATTAGAATCTTTTACTGGAATAATTCGGAATCTGGAGCACTTTACCAATGGAGGTGACCAAATTAAAATTCAGACATCATGTCTCGGGAAGAACCATGTACACAGTTAGAGGCGGACGTAATAGTTTTAGAAGCATCTATGATATATCATATATCCAGAGGTTTTTCAAGAGCCATACAGGGTGATACATCACACTCTTGGGACACACTGAAGGTGTTGAAGATGCTGAAGATGATGTACTGCTCAGGAGGACGCATTTTATTTACTTAAGGAGCGGTGCACCAGAGGGTGAATTCGCTTAGAAACCCCTCGCTCTATCTAATAAATTCATCAATTTATATAATAAATCTAATTTCCATCGAGGAAATGATCAAAATCTTTGACTAAAAAGTACCAAGCAGGGACCCGAAAGAGAGAAGGTGGAAATCAGAGTGACGCTGTTGACGACTGTAAGCTAACCTGATGTACCAAGTGCTTTATTTTTTGAGCATCTCTTCTCCTTTACATACAAACAGAAGTAAAAACATAGTGTCTATGGTATATATATATATATATATATATATATAATATATAATATTTTTATGCCCTAGGTTAAAGAAATTAAGACTGGATTGTGTTTGAAAAAACAAATGATTTATTCACAATAAATAGAATAGAACATAATAGAAAAATAATTTTATTCTGAGATCAGGTCCCTTTAGAAGAACAGAGATGAATATATATAAGTAAATATTTATCTGGGCAAAGGCCTACATTTGAATAAAACAATATTTACAAAATATCTTGAAAGTAAATAACAAATTTACAATAAAAAGAACAAGGTTTATGGAAGAAAACAGTGAATACATAATAGCATCTAGTAACAAAAAGAATCATTTCATTATGAGTGAGGAATATTTACAGTAGTTCATCAATCGATCAAGTTGAATATATCTATGAATTATTTATTGATTATAAAGCATCTGATTGGGAATTTAGAAGATGTAGGAAAAGTTTGGATTTAAATGAGGTTAAAGAAGACGCATGACGGATATCGGGTGGGAGTGGGTTCCAAAGAGAGATGGAACGGGCGAGAAAGGAACGCTGAAAAGTTTTGGTTCTATGGGAACGTATATAAAGATCGGAAGGGCGAGATCTTGTGCCCTGGGATTGGGTAGAGGATTTGAATTGTAGGAGACTGTAAATGTAAGATGGATGTTGTAAGTTGATAGTTTGATATAAGTAAGAACCAAGGAAATAAGAGCCTGCGGATAGAAGGAAAAGGCCACTTTAACTCAACGTAACGAGGGGACACATGAGACCTTCTCGGGGCATCGAAGACAAATCGAAGCGAACAGTTCATAATCCGTCTCAACCTCTCCTCAAGCCTGTTCGAGGGGCCACCATATGCCACACAACCCTAGTCAAAGTGTGGAAAGATAAAAGATGTGATGAGGAGCTTACGGAAAGGTACTGTTAGAAGATGCCTGGAACGGTGGAATAACTTTAGAGAGCTTATTCCTCGACGAGAAATTTACAAGTCTTAAATTATAACAATAAATTCTAAAAAAAAAACATTCACTCACCATAAAAAAAACAAATGAAACAGGATTTGATACTTTTAATTTTTGTTTCTTTATATCGTGTTTTTTAAATTCTTTTTTATACTAATTGTTATGTTCTGATGTAGCATATAATAATATCATTTAATCGAGTATTGTTTGTTGAACACTTTTCTTGTGCAAGATAAGGTTGGACGATAGTGATTACTGCAATGAATGGCAGTAGTCAAATACTCCTCGGATTCCCTCCCAGCGACCCTACGATGACTACCTACCTCCCTATTTCCCTTCCTCCCCACTCCTCCCGATAAAGGGCATACATAATCAACTAACTGGATCCGACTACCAAGAGCCGCTTGTTGAACCAGCCTCATTGCTTCTCTTGGACCATTCCTGTTAGCTCTAACAGGATCATCTTTCTTTCATGCTTCTCTTTCTATAGCACTATCACATTGTCGACATTCATCTCGAAGATACTTTACTGAAATCAGTCGCACTGTATTTCTTATCTAGTCTGGACGGAGGATCATTTTATTTGGAGCATTATAATACAACGCTAGACGAGTTTAATAAAAGCTTTTAGCTTTTACATTGCTACTTTCGTGCTAAATACACAAGATAAAAATACTACCTATTTTAGAATTTTTTTTCTATTTATATTTTTATCCAAACGTGTAAAATAAAAACAATTCACAATCAGCAGATTGCCTATCAGAAAAATAAAAGAAATGACATGAGATGCAAGATAGTGGCTTGATTCAATTTCCTATTATAACAGATCCCTCATCCACGTTCTTTTTAGTCTCTTCCTTATGTTCTCAGGCATAAGAGTCGTGGCCATTTGTTATATTAATGTGTTTGGGTGCCCGTGTACTTTTTCTTGATAGCGTTCGTTCGTATGCGTTCGCCAATCGTTGATATTTTTATTAATTTTGTCAGTGTGCAGAGTTTTATTATTGACAATACTAGGTGCTTTTGTGACAAGTCTGTGTACTTTTGATTGGAAAATTAGTTGCCGTTTGTCAATCAATTTTTAATGCGTGTCCAAACTGGTTTTAGTAAGTAGGTGTACGTGTTTAATTGTTCTCTTGTTTCTAATTTGGAGTTTTTTCTAAATAAATAATACATTAAGTTTAGTTGAAGAATTAGTGATTGGCGATTTCTATTAATATGAGGACCCCATGTCATTCTCCTTTTAAAAAATCAACTGGATTTTTGGATGCTGAGAGTCATGAAATTATGAGGTAGAGAAACAACATTCTTGAGTTTTAAACCATGAAATACGTAATGGTATCATAAAAGAGTATAGCATGAAACCCCTCCCAACTCCTTTCTAATTAAAATACCCAACTTCTTTCCACCTGAAGATCGGGTGCGGTTGACCAAGTACCATAATGTTGACTCTCTCCACCCCGGGCTAAGTAATTATTAGAGAAGGCAAGTTTAAAATGGCGGCGAGTGTTCCCGATGAGCCCTAACTGAAGCCAAAGTTTAGTTCAATTGCTCAACTTATTCTTAAAATTGTTAACCGGGGTTTAAATATCGTCCCGGCTGTAGCAGTGTTAAACGGCTGTTACGTTACAAGATTTAAAGAATAATTGGAGTCTTTTTTTTTTTAAGTCATTTTTTAATTAAACTGATTTAGCCTGGACAAGATTTATTTTCTTTTCATTTTCAAAACATAGCTGTACATTTTTTCTACATTTATTTATTTTTTTATTAGGTAAGGATGACGCAGAAATAATATCGCCAAGTCTTTGTAACTTAGTCAGCCACTAGCGGGGGAGTAGTACACTAACAAAAATACAGTACACAATCACAAAACACGTCACACAAGCGCACATTCAGTACACACCCTAGGACCACCGTCACTAAGAAGCCGAGGTGTATAATTACATTACTTAATTGATCGAGAGATATGTAAGAACACATATTTTTTTGCATCTGTATTAAAGCGATATATCAGTGGAACAGGTGAAATAAACACAGCTAAACTGAAAATGGTCGCTTTTTAAATTCCTGGAAATTTCTAGAAGGGTGGACAGAGTTTAATGAAGGAACTACTTCAAAAAGTAGGGGTCACATGTGGTCTAGTGGTTAGCGTAACAAACTACTAATCCCAAGATCGCGGGTTCGTAGCCCGACAGGTGGCCCTAGGATTTTTTAAAGGGAGTAAAAAATCCTTAGTTACGCCGTCCTTCGGAAGGGACGTTAAACGGGGGTCCCGAGCCTGTACGATGTCAGGTACTCGTTAAAAATCCCTATCCTAATTAAACCTGGACAGGCAAAATTTAGAGCTCCCACTGTAGCATCGTCCGATTAGCCATAGCAGCAAAAAGTGACGTTAAATGAACAAAACAAACTTCAAAAAGTGGAATGAGTACGTAACAGGTAAACAAGAGATAGTTACATCTAAAATAATATTATGTTGCCTAATATATCCAAGATAAAAAAGTAAAATTATATAGATAATTATTAGTAAAGATATGTTAGCCCGCGAAAATTTTTGCAGAGTTCAGAATTGTCCACAGCTTAATTTAATTATCTTCTCCTGCTTCAATTTACTTCAAAATTACTTCTTTCCGATCGAAATAGTTTTCACCTTCGACCATCTTTTTATTTTAGGATAGTAGACATTTTTCAAGTCATTTGATTAATAAAATAACCTTCATCGACGAGTTATAAAAAAAAATAACGATACAAAGATTTATTTATTGGATATGATATATTTACAAATTTTCGATTGCATTTTAAACAGGCAAAGTTTATGGCTCCGAGGTTCAGGAAAACGCTTATTTAATTTTCATGGAGCAAAATATCATTGTCAGTAGCCTCCTTATAAAAAATAACATTTCTTATTAAGATCTAACGGTAACGATAACAAAATTATTTTATTTGCTGGAATAACGTTTAGAAGGTTGAGATAAATATAAATTTTCCAAATTTTTATTTTTACTAGCTTGGTTACATTTATACTAAAAAAGAACTGTACCTTTTGATAGTAGAGACTGTACTATTACTAAGCCAACAGTTGTGCAGAGAGGGATGATTGGCCAACCGCCACGTTTTCCTCCAATAATGGTTACCCACTTTATCAACCTCGTAAGGCTGACAGAATCTCATGGAGACTTGCAGATCACAAAGGGTCCATAGAATATATTGCTAACCCTTTGAAAGGTTAGCAACATTTTTAGGCAACTTTAAATGATTTTAATATTTACATAAAAAAAACACACTAGAACTATGGATCTATGGTTCAGATGATAGTGGAAACTACATTTTGAAGATAATGGCCGTGCAGGGAAGTGATATGTCCAAGATCACGCTCAACCGCAAGTTATTTTCCCCAATTTAAGGTACCCAATTTATAGAGGATGGCTGAGCCAAGGTTGCTATGTAATAGATTTCATAATTTATTTAATTTAATATTTATTATACAGATTTGAAGGTTATGCTTAAATTAATTTAGGTATGCTTGATAAGAGAAATTAGCAACAATGAAAGGATGAACTAAATAATGTTTTAAGGCTATTATCCAAAAAAAAAAAATAGAAAACGTTTGAAATGCAGGATCCAGGGAATGAGGAATGTCCATACTTATCCTGTCACAATGTGAAAATCCCCTGTTCTTCAAACCCAAAAATCGCCGCAAACCATTAAGGTTACAAATCGTTTGTAATCTGTAATAAGCTAGGTGCACTAAACCAGCCATTCCTAAGTAGAGGACCCTCAATAAATAATCATCAGAGGCTCTTGAACACGTTTTTCAATTAACATCAAAGATTTAACATTTTCTTTTTCAATTATATACAATTTTAGGTTTGAATGGGACAGAAAAAAATAAGTAATAATTTTTTTTTTTCAAAAACAGATTGGATGTTAGTTTCATGATCCTGACGAGCACCCCTGACCTCTTCCCGACACGTGGAATGTCTGCAGCCCACGGCTCTAGGGCCAACCAAAATAACCACGCCAGTTATTAATTTCGTTTTCTCGGAAACGAAAGATTGTTTTATTCGTTTTTCGGATCCCGTGGAGGTAAATATTACTTCAATTTCAAGATCTAGAAACTAATTGAATGACCTTTTCTGTCTGTCAGCCTTACCTTGTTCTTCTTTTAAACAGGTCACTAAGCTTTGGAATATTAATAACTGAATTAAATTACTGACTTATAACTTGACTTTAGTAATTAGAAAATTTAGTGAATCAAGAGGCAGAAGTTTGTTATCTTGCGTGCAAGCTGCAGTGGGTCCATCCCCACCCACAGCATAAGGTAGGATAGGTTACCAATTACCACTACGGCCCCTGGCACCGAATGAGGTTGAACTGTGCTGTTGCCTGATCAGTTCTGTTGCGGTTTATTTATTTATCTGTATATTTATTGTTCTCCCTCTCTCTGTTCTTCCATTATGGATTTATTCCTTTCAGCTCCCGTTAATATAATATAGCAAATATGAAATGCCACCACCAAGTATTGTCAAGCAGAGGCGATAAAAAAGGAAATGCTAAGAGAAGCCGATCCCTAGAATCAACCTCCAGAAATAGTCCCACAAAACCTAAACCTAACACAAGGCGTAAAGTTGATACACCTCCTACGACTCCGAATGAAAAAATAAAACCCAAGGCAGGGCCATCGAGTCAAAATGCCCAGTCAGGGTCATCTATCGAGTTGATTGAAGACTCGCCGTTCTACCCAACAGATTTCAGCCCATGAGAAATCTTCCTAGTGAAGCAATGGAGTCTACATCGGCCCCTTAAGTCCATAGGCCACCACCAATTTTCGTACGAAGCATAAAAATCTTTAAATTTCTCTGCACCCAATTGAACAAGGCAATAAGCTTTGGTAAATACTATTGCTCTAGTAGGACAAATGACACAAAGATCCGATCAGACACGCCCGAGTATTGAAATATCTAACGGAGATCAAGACTCATTACCACACCTACTAATTAAAGGAGGAAAGATCTATCACAGTAGTAGTCAGGAAATTGCATCCCACCAACCCTGCTGACGTCATAGAAGAAGAGATCACCGCCATGGGCTTCAAGGTAAGACAAATAACAAATGCCTACAAGAACAATACTGGACACCCTGAGCCAGGCAACGAAATTCCACTGCTTCTTTTCTTCATAGACTTGGAACCAACAGGTTCAAGTAGAAACCCTTACCCGAAGAAAGACATTGTGTAATGTCATAACTGTCAAACATACTGGCACACCAGGCTCTACTGCTACCATACTCCGACGAAATACGAAAAACCGAACTGAATACAACTGAAGAATGTGTCAAGCCGCGATAAACAACTGCTTTCTTCAATGACCATCCATTATGCGGCTGGGAAAGGGCGCAGGGGCCTCCCGGACTCCTACTTTACTATCATTCCTGGGGAAGAAACTTAGTTCGGGGACCCCAGGCAAATTGTAACTATTGTAATTATGGTATGAATGTGAGCAATTATTTTGTTTTTTTATCATAGTTTTATTTTATTTATTTATTATTTTTCTCATATATTTCTCTGGCGCCAAATTCACATTCCACAATTCAAAATTCAAGGGAAGTGAAAATGTTTTACTGATTTAAGAATTTTATAACAATCCTGCCGGTGCCCAACAGAACTGCCTTTTGTGCTAATTTTAATTTTTCTAAATGGAGGCCAAGGTCTTCTGTATTCTCCCTTGTGCTTTTCAATAAGTTAAGAGACCAAAACACACATCACCTCATACGAGTCTAGACCCTTTTCCCAGGAACCTAGAATCAGCGCTAAGTATATATATATAAGGCAGCTCCTTATCCCAGTCCTCAGTTACCACACTCTTACAGTCATCATAGTGATTACAGTTCTCATAGCCGATCCTCTTTCATTATACCAGTTCCGTTATTCTTGTACAGTGTCATTTTGTAATTGTTTATAAAGTATAACTTGTATTTTTTTTGACAAATAAATCTTTTTTTTCTCACAAACGGTTCAACCCCCATAATTATATCAGACCATTCGACGAAATGACTATTGGAGTTTATTATTATTATTATTTATTTGTTCTTTTTCTCCGTTTCTACCGGAGAATGGACCTATCCGGACTTAAGTCAAGGCTTAGGCTAGAGAAATTAATTAGAAATATTAATTTTTCGAACAATTATTTCGAACGATATTTCTCTTTTATTCAGGAACCTTTTATTTAGTGCATGGAACGATTTATCAGCCGAGTTAACCCTCTCTCGGATTTCATTGTCCAAGACTTCATTCTCAGGAAGACGCAGCATCCAGGTATTTAAAGCGTCTCGCCTGTTCTCAATGGTATAGTACTTGATTGATTATTACTCTCATTTATCACATTACCTTTGTTTTATGCGAGCTTGTTTGACGTTGATACCTTAATTAAAGTTATTTACATATTGATGACTTATTTGTTACACGATACTGCACATTAAACATATCCATTTATGTTTATGCTAATAGATGAGGATATACAGGGTTTGTTTCGTGAAACATCGGAGTATGTTTATTAACTGATTATCATGCATGGTAAGTTCGGGTATAAATCCTCCCCCGTACTAACTTTAAGATGCGATTTCCTATGTGAGGTTGGACTCTTCGGGTAGGTAATTGAAGGTATCTCCCCAAGCCCCGCGTCTCAAGTTAAGTCTTCAAAAGTTTCACCTTAGCCTCGCCCTATAATCGCGGTCGAAAACGTGGCCTGAATTTAAATGAGCTGATTTGCTTGAGACTTTAATTATAAGGTAAACACGACCTGGCCAGGCCACCGTAGCGTATTATATATTCCAGTTTCGTAGCCAGGGCTTGTAATGGGTTCCCACCGACTTCGAAAAAAAATTCCCTTTGAAAATAGTAAAAAGCTACTCTACAGCAAATGAAAATTAATTATCTATTGGAGAAATAAATTAATATATTTTAGGATATTTTAGTATTCGGAATAATATCTACCATACTGATACTCCCTTGATGACCCCAGATAAAGCTTTTTTTTATTATACAACTGATTTTTTTTTATTTACGATTTTTTACAACTTAGTTGTTTTACGTACCTAAAAGGTGTAGCCACAGACCTCGATTCAGCCAGTCTCCTTCTCTAAGACCCCTCACTGCCATCCTCCACATCGACCCCCGCCTCTTTTCCTCCTTTCCGTAGGGCAATATTCGGAGATTGTTTTTGGCCATCATTCCTCTGAAATTCTTTTTAAGTGGCCATACCGTTTCATTCTTCTAGTTTCTATTGTGAAGAGGATCGGTGTTTCCTGATCAACCGACTGCATAATTGTTCTATTAGGGACGTGGAATACCATAAGAATAAGATTATTCCAAGTATAGTTTTCTTCCCTATTCATTTCCAGACCCCAAGCAGCATATTACTCCTGCAGTTTTCTTAGAATGTAGGCATCTTCATCATTACTTGTGACTATCCCTTGGTCATCAGCAAATTGTAGGTTGTAGAGAAATTTATTACCAATTTGTACACCCATTCCCCTATACTTTCTCTTCCAAGTTCTTAGGACCTCTTCAACATATAGATTGAATAACAGAGGATATAGAGGGCATCCTTGTTTGAGACCTTTAAAGCCGTTAAGGCGACTGATCCTGCTAGTTACTGTGATCCCTTTGTAATTGTTGCATTCCGTTTTACTCCCCTTCTTAAAAATGAGCGTTTTTCGTCCTTCAGGCCATTCACCATGACGATGAGTTTGTTACAGAATCGCTCGCTAACTTGGTGAAGTGCTTGAACCTGTGGAAAACAGAAAATCACGCATAACATTAGGTTATTGAAAATGAAGAGATCCTTGTACAAGACGCAGATCATCTAAAACAAAACTGACTATCCACCTTCGTCAAAGTAAGGTGATCAAACAGAAATTGAGAGTTGAGACATAGGCGTTACACAGTGAGGTTGGATGGGAAAAAATCCTTACAGAAGAAAGAAAAATAATCAGAAAACTTACAAAAATAAGCAATACAAATGAATGATACAGAGAAACCACATAGAAGTTGTCTAACCTCGCAGCAAACTTCAAAAAGAAAGGACTAAAATTTGCTGGTAACATTAGCAGACCTCCACATACAAGACCAACAGAATACTTGGATACATGCATCGTCACATAGACTACATAAACCCTAAATGATACAAGCCAAAATTAATCTGAAAAAAATCCAGGAAGACTCGGAAAATATCAAGAATAAAAACGTCTTTGGACACAAGGACGCATGTGGGAAGTTATATCAGAGAAGATTGCACCAACAGGCCATATACCGGAGTGGACAGAACAAGGGGAGAGAGTCATAAGTGAAAGAATGAAGGAGTACTGGAAGAAAGACCTTAATCAGAACTGTACTGTTAATTATTATGGAGAGAATATGTAAGAAAATGGTCCACAAAGAAGTTTATCATAAGCTATTGAAAATGAATAACAATAATAATGAGACACACCAGGAGCGCCGCACACAAGAAGTGCTATTCTAAATACTGGTGCTATATGGTGGAGTTATGGCTCTCTCTTAAAGAGGGGAAACAGAAAATAATAATAAGTAAAAAATACAAATAAATGTTCATAAACTTATGCATTTGTGTTTGTCTTCGTTGAAAAAAAAATGCTCTCCTTTGTGGCACGAATAAATACTACCAGGAAAACAAAAACTATAATATTTTAAAAATAAAGCTGTATTTGTAAGAATTTCCTCTCAACAAAAACAAACATAATAATCGGAATAATGCTAAGATACACTGATAAAATTATTAACAACCAACTTAAACCTAAGTCATCAGCGACCACATGATTCATTCCGTATCTGATATAAACTTTATTTCTCTCGCTTAAGACAGAGTAGAAGAAATGGCATAGAAAAACGAGACTCATAATTCTTGTTTATTGAATTATTGAGTTTATACCTTAGTTAGGAAAAACGCCTTTGCAACTGAATATTCTAAAAGAATCAGAGATGTCAAGACCAGGGTTTTTCCTGAGGAAGATTTATCACCAGCAAACCTTTTTTTCCTTTGACCCCTTCGAATATATTAGATTTTGTTCTATCTCCACAGAAGTCACACCCGGGGGACTAAACACTTTTGTTACCGAAGTCTTGTTCCTTATAAAATAATTTGAATGAATCCAAATTGTTTTGATTTGACATTAAATAAATATTCTGAAGAAGACACTGTCGGGAAGTTTTAGTAAGTAATCTTAGAACTATCGCCTATTTGGCACAAACATCAATCTAAACATAGACAAATATTAGAGTATAGACGAAAAATATTTCTAATATTGGATAAAATACGGATATGACAAATGTTTTCCAACTGTTAATAAATAAGCAACTAAACTTTACTAACTTTTCATTCCCCTTCGAGGAAGAAAATTAAAGTTATGTTAGATTGCAACGATTTTCCAGTTTCCTATAGAAGACTCACATATAAGGCTTAAAAGACAAGGACACAACAGAAGATTCACCCAACTATAAGGAACACTAAAGAAGATTTCTCTGCTCTCAATCGAAAACAAACTGCTAATTTACAAGATTCAGATCATACATCAAACACATCTTTGCTATGTATCCAATAAAACCCTACATCACGCCCTTCATATCCCCTTCCTACTTGACCTTATATCAACCGAATTTTCCATATGAAAGCGCGGGCTTCTTTGGCACCACCTTCCTCTCTCACACGTGGAGAGTGTGTAAATGTATGTAGTTTGTGTGATTCTAGATCACTAACACTTATTGCCCTCATGTGTGGCAGATTGTACTTGAAAAGATTAAAAAAAAAATAGTTTTCTATAGAACAAATAAGAAATGAATAAATAGAATACACGAAAATGAAAAACAATACTAAAGTATTTTAACTGGGAATAAAGTCTGATAAGAAGGGATAAATGATAAAGCCACTGACCAGAAGAGGAAAGGATATCCTCCAGGAGCAAGGCTTACTAGAAGCCTTCTGGAGATTGATGGAGGCTCCAGTCTCGATAAAAGAAGCATTACTCCTTCACGCTCATGATCACTTCATTCATATTGTGTTTTCTACACCAATATATTGATCAGCATTCTAAATCCCCACTGATATCCTCTCGAAGATCCTTGTAGATTTCAGTGTAAATGGCATTTAGGAAGTCATTCAAGGCAAAAAGGGGTCGGAATGAATGAATGAATGACTTCAAAAAAAGCATTTCAGCAAAAAACTTGGGCTTATTTTCTTATATTCCATAAATAATAATATTTTCAGCCAAAGTCTCAATCGAGACTAGACAAAAATCGCCATGTTACCTCCCAACATTTAAAGAATTTATTTCCTCCTGGCATGTTTTGAGATCCAGTTTACTCCTTTAAAATTTTGGATAATTTTTTCTAGATGGCTATGTATATATCTCAGTGTTTTTGTATTTAGGCCTTCTTTTTTTGGAACAAAAGTATATCACGCATTCTAAGAACACCTGATTCTCAGACCGAAACTTATCTATATTTTTTCAACCTATTATGTATGATATTCGCATCAAATAATTTAGAAATATCGCATTGAAAAACAGTAATAAAATAATAACTATATATTTTTTAGGGCTCAGTACATGATAGATATTGTAGTATTCCTTAGAAAAAGGCTCTACAGGGAGGTTATTTGTCTTGGATCACGCTCAACCGCCAGATTGTCCCCTCTTATTTTGGATTCCAACATTATAGAGGCTGAATGCCCCAGGAGCATACTAGATCCCATGAGATTCATCTCTGGCTGCATTCAAATAAAAGTCTTGCCAGCGGCGGCATATGAACCCAAGACCTTCGGCATGGCAACTCATCGCTATACCACTGAGCCACACTACTCCCTATATATATATTTTATATTTTACCATCTAAAATAATGGGATCAGGAAAAAAGAATATGTTGAGATACGATAAGCTTGTATAAATGCATAAAATAATTCGAACATTGATTTCATAACAATTCCGATCAGACTAACATGTTTTTACTGAGGTTATCCAATCAGAAGTATATTTATTTTTTATGGTTACCAAACGTCCTTCAGTTGGCTTTATTTCTATAAACTTTTTCCCGATTGGTTGAGAAAAATTACAGAGAAGGAGCTGCGATCACTTTTAATGAGCAATAGAATGGAATATAACAAACAGTTGGTATTTACATAAAAGTAAATAACACGTATTCAAAACGCATTAATACACAGCAGGTTTTATTAAAGTTAAGAATTATTACGGATTTCTAAAATATTCAAAGAAAAAATATGCTATACAAAGATTAGTTAAGAAGTTTAAGTAAAGCAAGCAGTGCTGTTTTTTTTTTTTTGTTTTTTAATTTCAACACATTAAAGAGTTGTCAAAGAATTCGATCGGAGACGGGTATTAAATTATATCATTAACTAGGACATCAGTCTAGCAGCCAGAAACAGGAGTTGTACACTACACTATAGAACACAACCTTTATTAATTTTAAAATCATTAGAAATAAAATATTCGGAAAACTGTGAGAAGGAATGGGATAGGACGGGAACACAGACGAGGAAGAACGAACCCAGACAGGAAGGAATTGAGGTAAAACCTCGCATCAGTTATCATACGTAGATATTAACTAATGACTTTGGTCAATTCCTGAATGATGGCACAGTAATCTGTGGTGACGAAGACATTTAATGGCGTAGTAATATGCATTTCTATATAACGAACGTATTTGATAAAAACATCAAACAGACAAATAAAAACATCAAATAAAATACCGTCACTATGGCAATAAATCGAATGGCCTTTTCTTCCATATATCTTGATACGGCTGTAGCGGATGCCTGTCAGAGGCACAGTTTCACAACCCCCTATCGGAACATTTTATTAAGGAATTTTACGGCATAGCTTTTTAAGATTTATATACGAGAGGTACAACACTGATATCGGTCATAAAACTAAAGGTTTTGTGGTACCTACTTTTAACGAAATTATTTATTATTTAAAATTTAAAATCAAACTACACACTAACACACTTTATGTATACACATACTTACGTATTTCATTTGAATGATACTGATTCGGTTACCATGGTAACAGCTGTGACAGATGAACCGAGGAAGTTATTATGATTTGTTTGTTGTTATTTTAGTTTAAAGAAAACACTTTTGTAAATAGTGTTTGAAATATTAGCTTTAAATTTTGCTTTATAATGCTTATTGATTCATATACTGAATTTGTTGTCTCCAAATAAAAATTATACTGAGTTTCTCTCTGTAAAATATTTTTATTATAACAATAATTTCATGTAACTGATTTACAAACTCATTATACCGATTCCTTAGCTCAATTATTTGTTAAGTGCCGAAAACAAGAATTTACAGGAGTCAACTTTGATCGTTATTTACAAGAAATACAGTTCAAGTTTAAGCACAGAATATATTTTTGTAACCTTCACAGCTTCTCTATTAATTTTATATCAACATATAATCTATGACTTCCTGATCACAACTTTACAATATTATTTATACAGCAAAACCCGTTTTTGAAAAATTTGCACTTAACACATTTGTGAACTAAGGCAGCGATACTATACTACACACATTGAAAGTATATTGTAACAAATGTCAATCTCTTTTTATTTAGTTTCTTACCAATACAACAGAATAATAAGCATGGAAACCCAGCATTTTACTTTTTTCTCGTTGTCTATTTATACAAACCTTTCAAGTACATCAAATGAAAGCCAGAAATTGTTAACTAAAATCAAGTAGATTTATGGAGGAGACAGATTGCCCAAGCTTCATAGAGGAATTGAGAGATATTCACACCCACCCACTTGTTACATAGATCCAATCACTTCTTTTCTATCTGATTAATATTCTTAGGCCAGTGTACTGTAAGTCCGTTACACTTCCTAAGGATCTCTAGTCACCATAGCTTACTCTCCCTGGCAGTGCTGTGACCATTCTCACTCCAACAAAAATACACAAAATAATAATCAAAATAAAATATACCTCTTAAAATGGAAACGCAGAGAGATGGCAAGCCACGTGGGAAGAATGTCATCATAGTAAATTAAAACGTATTTACAAAGAGTAAGTGCACTCAAAATTATTTTAAAATAAACAGTAGGTTATAGTAAATTTTCCGCTACTTATCGAAGATGAATCCCGGAAAAAAAAATTAGAACAAATAACACATAATTTTCCAAAAAACACAAAATATGTTTATTTAAGGAAGAAATAGTTGGGGGTGCAGTCAATCAAAACACCTAAATAAGCATAACTTATTTATTATGTGCCGACGTTTCGGCCTACAATGTAGGCCATCTTCAGGGCTAAGAGAGAGAAACAAACAGAAATATATAAAAACGTAGCAGTAACAAGAATATATAAAGTGGTACAGGAGTGGAAATTAAAATAGTGACTAGATATGATGAAATAGTGAATACATATATGATAAATAAGAATGAATATAAGACTGGTTACAGAATATAATAAACTTAAAATAGTGATAGATAAAAATAAAATTGTAGATGATGAACAGAAATTCTAATAGTGACAGATATAATAATAAAAGAATACGAATATAAAATAGAAAAAATACATGTCAAGAAAGGATAAAATGTAAACAATAATATAAAGGGAAAGAAAAATGAGGAGGTAAACGGAAAGATACAAAATGAGAAGATTAAAATATAGAAAAAGGGGGGTTGAGTATGAAGGATTTAGAAAAAACTAGTTTAATTATAGATATGGATAAGATACCAGACATGAGGGGTTACATAGGTAAAATGTAATAATACAAGCATTTATAGAAAGAAAAGATTGATAAATTTCAAAAATTAAACATTGAAAATAGTGGTATTTATAGCCAGGAACTATGAAGAATGAAAAGAAAAAGAAAATATAAGTAAGGGAAGTTAATATGTAACTGTATACAGTTAGAAAGAAGTGGCATTAATGCAAAATAAGATGTGATATAATATAAACATATAGAAAATAGGTAAAAAAATACAGTAGATGAAAAATAAGAGGCTAAATAATAATGAACTCTATACTATTAACATATGATGGATGCCAAAAGTAGGTGTGAGAACAGGTGCGAAGAAAGGTGAATGTGAAAATGATGGAGATAAGATAAATACTAAGATATGTACTAACCGAATAAAACACGCTGCAGCTAGGCAAGCTCAGACACAAGAGAGAAATACGTTAGGCCGGGCGGAAGCGATAAAGGCGATCTCTGACGGCCAAAAAAATAATGACAAAGAAGGGGGAAGGGGAAATGCAGATGCAGTGGATATAAGTGACACGTAAATAATGTAAATTGCGTGAAAAATTAAAAGTCAATGGTCAAAATGTAATTAATAAAAGAATGGCATAATAAATTAAGAATGTAAGGTTATTTTAGTAAATTAAAAATTTGGGAGTAGGTTAGGGATAGGTGATGGGAGTCGGTCTTGGCATTAACGGTAGAGGAATCTAAATTGATGTGATGTAGTCAACTAAAAACTAACCATTTATAGAAAATTTCCGACTGCTATTCAGTATGGAACTGTGAAAAAAAATTATTAGAAAAATAATATAACATTTTCTAATAAACATAAAATATTTTCTAATTTATATAATTGTTCGTACTTTTATTTTTTCATATATTTGCCTTTTTGAAATATGGCACAAGTGAAAAGACTATCCTATTTAGCAAACTATAAAAAAAAATTAAAAAAATGGCAAGGCAAGGTTTTTGAAATTGAAAATTAAATGTTCAAAACTCCAAAACTTTTATGAATGCCATTAACATGCATTATAAGTTTGGAATGCAAGTTCTACATATCCAGTTATGGACGATCATAGCATGGTTTAAATTTGAACAACGGTCTGAGAACTAAGGCCTCATTTTTTCCATTCAGACGGCCTATAGAATCTGATGAATTACACTCAAGATTAACTGTTACCTATGTCTCATTAATAAATCAGTAATTAATAATATTTCATACTCTCTACCAATTTTTAAAAACTAATACTTCCTTACAGTGATAAAATTGATAGATCATTTCCAAAATTAATCAAGACTTTTTTTTATATAATATTTACAATATGATAATATTTCCATTATTTATGATTGTATAAAGTTTCCCCTAATTCTTCAAATATAAATTTTGGGAAGTGCTTTGCTGAAACTCGAATTCTTTTGATACAAGTCGACTGTTGAAGTTAACAGAAGTTGCACTGCGTTGCAAGGCCAACTATCCTTTAAACATATTCCTCCACTTCTTCCGCCAAGGAATCTCACACTTTGCAATCACTTAAGTCAGTAATTTTCATTAATTCATGTAAAAAATACTAAAAAAATTATAACCCTTTCCGAATATTATCGTCATTTATTTTTATGAATAGGGTGGCTTTCTGAAAATTAGATGACTGGGGACTGTTTTAAAATTGAAATAAAGAAGCTATCGGTATTGTAATAATCTTCGCTTAAATTTATAAATAATTTGTGTTGGAATGCCCTTTGCGTAAGGGGTGAAAAAACTTCCGTCTGCTGGGAGGTGGGGTATTGAGTACCCCAGCCATTAAATTAATCACAAATACTCAATTTTTTATTATAATTAAATTTAAGTAATTTATTCGAATTATTTAAACCTTCTTTTAAATATGATAGATAGTTGGATCATTAAAAAATAATCTTGAGAACAAATATATGTATTTGTTTTAAAAACTTCCGTTAAATGGTTACAATTAACTATTAAATTACTAGGTTAAACACACTTATAAAAAAACTACACACATAGAAACAAACGAATAATTGTAAAACTGATAATAATTTTAAAAAAGGGTGTAATACAAATATGTTTTAAAAATTGGAAAAAATTAATATAAAAAATGCTGCAACAGTTTATGTTTTTCTACTTCTTCGCACAGTTTTTGCATAGCATTTGGGAACATTCGTTGCATTTTGGTTGTAGACAAGAGTCACACACCTGTGTAGTTTTTTCATTACTTTTTCGAGGACACGTGATGAAGCTGGTTTAGGTTTTCTTGGCCTGTTTGGATCAATATGTGTTTGGGGAGTAGTTGTACTTGTGGGCTCCTCCCCACGAATTATTACTCTGTGCATGCTAGCGATCAGCGCCTTAGGGAGCCTAGGCTTTTCTATTCTTCTCTTCAAACGAGGAGAGATAAGGCTGTTCTCTAATTCAGAGCCTAGATGCACGAAAAATCATGCATAGCCCGCCGGTACTAGGAGGGGAGAAAAGTTACGTATGTAGGGAGGTGGGGTACTCAGTGTCCCAACCAGTGACTTTCTCATTTTTAAATTAGGTTTGTTTGTTTATTTAACGTCACTTTATTTAATTATTTAAATTAGGTTTTAATTGTTCAATAAATTTTATTATCTGATAAATTTAATCATTCATTGATTTTAGGAAAAGTAAAAAAAAAAAATTAAATTTTTAAGAAAAATATTCAGGTTTTGATAAACGTTTCATAGTCTGTTGGGGAACTGTATACCCCACGTCCATACTTAAAGGTTAATGTATTAAATTGCATATATCATACATTATGTTATTTATGTACATAAACTTACCGCAGAGAACTTTTTGTTCCTTGCTGAAAGAAATCTATCTCCTCAATATATAACTACTAGCAATAACTTGTAGTTGAACACATTTTGGTTTTATATGAACATGATTAAAAACTTGTGGAATCAAGAAGGAAAACATAGAAAGGAAAATTTCATCGGAAAATTAAGAAATATTTAAAACAAGCAAGGATATTTGCAAATGTAACTTATAAATAGGAAGATGATTTTGGCACAAAGTTACAACACAAGGCGCTGCATAAAATTAAAATAATCCTAGCATTAAAATAATATATCAAATACTCAAATATTTAATGATTCATCTTTTAAAGGCAGGTATAGTTAATTAGTATTATTATTCCGCATGTAAACAAAATTAATAAAAAAAGGGAAAAGAATAGGAAATTATTATGCTAAAAAAATGAAAATTTCATGAAAATCTGGACAGTAGTTTTGGAGTTTATCGCGAACAGACAAACGCGGCGGAGGACTTAGTTTTAGATATGTATAGATAGATTAAAGATAATTGTATATATATCATACATTATATAAATGTATATAATTGTATTAGTAAGCTATCCTTAAAACAAAATATAAGCTATCGCGGACTTATGTGTAGATCTATAAAAGAGGAATATTCCGCCATGCATTATTTTGTTATATCTCTAAAAGGGATTAGGCAGCTCGATGAAAGCTCCCATGAGGCTTGAATTTTTCCAACACTTCCAACAATTATCGTTAAATTCCAACCAATTTACACAAAATCCTAACCAACTATATACATATACCTTTCTAATGAATCACTCTATCTGTTGGTGAAAACCGCATGAAAATCCGTGCAGTAGTTTTTTGAGTTTATCGCGAAAAAACAGACAGAAGCGGCAGAGGACTTTGTTTTATAATATGTATAGGTTATAAATGTGCCTTATGTTTCAGGAGCTTATTAAATAGATAAGTGTTCTTCTTTATAGATACCAACGTTTTAAACAACGGAACCAGTTTAAAAAAAAAATACTCTGTCTGAACAGTTTTTTTTTTTTTTATGTGAAGAATACATATGCTTGTATCCTTTTTATTTACATTACATAATGTATTATAAACTGTTTGCAGGAGTGTCCAACCCGTCCTGCGACGAGACAGAAGAGCGGGTCGCCGAGGCTGACAAAAACACAGTGATCATGTTCCCGCCCTCGCTGCCTGGGAAGTGGGTCTCGGAAAAGTAAGTGCTCCACTTTTTACTTCCTATCATTTCTTTTCATTCAGGCATTTATCATCCCTGTCTTCTCATTCTGCTACATTAATTCCGAAAACAATCTTTTTTCGGCCGGATTCAACCTCCCTTTGTTTACCTCCGCCTTTCAACAGTGTTGGCTGACCCAGAATGATTACTTCTCAGATTTCAAAAGCCAAGAAAAAGATAAAACTAAAATCAGATCCTCTGCTTTAGAAAAATGTATCCATTGAAGATTTATTTTTAGCTGAAAGTAAATAAATTTAAAAAAATAGTTAATTTTAAAATCAAATTACACTAACCGGTCATAAGTTATGTTAACAATATATTTCAGATTATTTTTATGTTCATTTATGTAAAATAATCTTAATAGGGAGCGGAGTGGCTTAGTGGTAGAGCACTAAGAGTAGCCATGCCGGAAATCCTGGTTCAAATCCCGCTGCAGGTATTTACTTTTATTTAGCCTGTTTACGGCGGGAGATGGATCACATGGGATCTAAGACCCTCCTGGGGCTTACGCAGCCTCTATAAAATATTATAAAAATAGGGTACCCAGAATAAGGGGGGAAAACCTGGCGGTTGAGCGTGACCTAGTTCAAGTCACCTCCTTGCAGAACTGTTGTCCATGAAACAGTACGGTCTCTACCATGTACTGAACTCCAAACTCGTTCACGGGTCGTAGTGGTAGCAGTTTTTTTTAATATAAAATAATATATTTTATCACACCCTGATACAAAAACATGTCTTTTTGGCTCAATTAATGGGACTAAAGTACATCATTTCGCCATATCCGTTACAAACTAAGCTAAAAAGTAGAAAAGAATCCCTAGGAAACTAGCAACAAATATGACAACTTAATTTGCTAAAATATTGTAGCACAACACCTAGAATAGGTGATGGTTAGGTTGGTAGGTTAAATAATATTGTAAAGTTGTGATCAGGAAGTCATAGATTATATGTTGATATAAAATTAATAGAGAAGCTGTGAAGGTTACAAAAAGTTTCGGGCTTATTTTTAGTTAATCACCAGAGCTAAGGCAAGATGACATTAATATAACAAATAATATTAGTAAAGATGGTAAGTAAAAAAAATGCAATAATAGAAATTTATAAAAAAGAGAATAGAGTTAAAAAAAATTCTGATTTTATGTATGAGATATTAATAAATATACGAAACTATTAATTATAATAACAATTATACAAACAAACCAGAGTGATTAAAAATTATCTGTTTTAATCCTATTTATAACAAAAGAGCATCTATAGTGTGTCTCGCTCCTAAATAATAATTGATAAAGGTGTGAATAAAATCTTTCCTGTTTAACCCGGACCGAAAGCCTCGTAAAAACCTCGGATAAAACATATTGCAAAAGGATTTTTATTTCAAATTTTTTTGTTAGTCTGGATACCAACAAATTTATTTATTTTAATATGTCGCTTAGGAAGGGATAAAGCACGAATGGCTATATTAAAAATTTACAACATGAGATATCATTTATGTTTTCCGCTTTACCCTGAGTGTTCTGGAAAACAAATCGGCTCTAAAAGGAAGGTAGGTCTAAAGCTAGCGGGGTGGAGCGATGCATACCATAACCACCGCAACAAATGTATCTTAAGCCGTATCAGGATAAATTACTGATGAGGAAGGGAACATCACTTCGTTTTTCATCCGGATTTGAATGGCGATGAGCATAATCTCTCTCTCTCTCTCTCTCTCTCTCTCTCTCTCTCTCTCTCTCTCTCTCTCTCTCTCTCTCTCTCTCTCTCTCTTTCTCTCAGATATCTACAGCTTCCGGGTAAAATATATCCAAAATGAAATAAATATATAATCGGTTAAAGATAAGTACTATTTGAAGGATAATTGATGATTTTTTTAAGGCTTTATTAATGGAGTTACAGGAACCAAAATTGTATCACTAATAATCGCATTCCCAACATTAGAGTGGAGCAGTGAGGGTTGAAGGGATTTGATTGACAGTTAGAAAGAAGCAAGGGCATAGAAATAAGCAAGTGCTTATTATATAATCAACATCATGTGATCAAATATCATATGATTTATAAATATTTGGCTTTATTTTATTGATACTCCGCAGCCCAAACAGCAAGAAACATTACTACAGAGGTGAGGACAGATTAATTGGCAAATAAATAAATAATTCACAAAGAATTCATTTCTTTTTTCTACCTCCACATAACTATCCACATGGCACTGCAGATTGATATAATGTCACAAACATATAAAAAATGCACCTGCATTGGTTAATCGTAAGTAACCCATTCTCATACATTCAACCCCAGACCTCATGTTTCACGACAGACAGTGAACGAACCAAACAAGCTGGGTTACAAAGTCCTACCACACCCACCTTATTCGCCTGACTTATTTCCAGTAGATGTCCAACTGTTCAGAATTTTGGACAACTTCCCTAAGTGTAAATATTTTTAAAATCATTCTCAATTGAAAACTGCATTTTCAGAATTTATTTTATCACTAAATCCCATAAAAACAAATCAAAATTAAATATATTGTAATTAATTTGTTGTAAATTAATTACAAAATATTTAAAAATATAGGTTTTTAAATTTTACTATTTCCTGTATTGATTTTATTTGTTTTTCGTTTACTGGAATTTGAATAAATATCACATATTCATTGATTGTGGGAAATTCAAGAAGGTTCATGTATATAATGACAAAAAATGAAATTATTTTGTTTATTAAAGAAAAACAATGTCAGTACTCAAGCTTACATGAACAGGAAATTGATATAGATAGCATTTATTACTGCCATATATAATAATTAGACTAGCATTCAAATGAAATTTACTTAAATACTTAAATATATATATATATACACACACATAAATGTATTAATTACATTTATATTTATTGCTATTAACAATAACTCAGGAGGAATTAATGGTGCCCAAGACATTAGTTGGCAACAGCTGTAGTAGGCTGGGGCGGACCGTCCCTAGCTAATTATAATTGCTACAGGGTCTACAGAACTTAATTGCTTACAACTGTTGTTAATTTCATTTCAAATCCATATAGTTACTTATAAACTTATGAGTTATAACATATCATTACTTATAAAAAATATCATGTTGTTAGCAACTAAATTTGAGAGAGAGAGAGAGAGAGAGAGAGAGAGAGAGAGAGAGAGAGAGAGAGAGAGAGAGAAAGAGAGAGAGAGAGAGAGAGAGAAATGTTATCTCATTTCGCCGTAATTAAATCTTCTATGATATTATTAAACTTTAGATCCATCAAACTTTTGTACTATTTCAGTTTTATTTTTCTTATTAGTAACCATAATTCCTGTATCCTAAATCTAGCTCAAATCTTTATTTATAATCTTATTTAACAACCTCAAAAAAAAAGAAGATTCGATTGAGTAATTTCTTGCTTTATAGGCAACCTCAGCACTTTTAAGTGGCACAGTCCTGCTAAAAAGTAGAAAGCAAGAAGGAAAAAGGTAGAGGAGACCTTAAGAAGGGGCAATAACGGATCTAAATTACCCGGAAAGGAATAACCGTTAACTCTCCCCCTCCCAAGTCCCATGACATCATTGTAAAGCTCAATTAATTTATTCTGAGTGGGAATAAAGTCCCGCCCTGGCAGTAATAATTCGCAACCTATAAAGAGAGTAATTCAACCCTTGTTTATGACTCCTTCCACGTGAAAAAAGTATTCCTGGGTAAATACACCTCCAAGTGTAAGCCCACCTCCAAATCGTTAAGAGGGTTAATTAATGCGATGGCTTTGTTTGATGTTTACCTCATTTTCTAAGGTGATACAGTTTGCAGATAGCGAAAGTCATTTCCAACTTTATCGATTAGTCAGAATCTTTCCAAACGTAAGTGTAAATAGGTAAAGAAGGTGACTTTGGTTGATTGCGAGAACAAGCTAAATACTTATTAAATTTTCTTTAAAATATTTCTTATTAGAAACGAAAATAAGTAGGTTCACATAGAAAAGTTTGCAGCCAGTCTGCCTATGTACTTTCATATAATTGAATACATATGAATCAATATACTAATATTTTCTCCTATTATTACGACTTTTCTAATTCATTGTGAAATGATTTAAATTTTTATCTTCAAAGTACAATTAGTAATGGTGGAGATCATTCATACCAATGACGAATAGTAAGAATAAATAGTAGCAAAACATTGTAAACTTTGTACGGGATGGAGGCAACATGTCTTCCTAAATTAGAAAATTACTTAAAGTAGAGGGAAAGATCCTTAGGAGAATCTATGGGTCCAAGTAAACGGAGGAAGATTACAGGTGAAGATTCAACAATGAAATATACTGGGAGATGAAAGACCTGGAAACCGAAATAAGAATCAGAAGACTAAGATTCTGCCGGTAAATGGTAATGCTGGACCAAGGGAGACTTAAAAAGAATATATTTGACAAAATCTGTTAATACCGTAGCGTAGGAGGGTATGTAAAACAAATGTGAGAGGAAGCAGGAAAGGTAAAAACAACAAAGACTGCCTAGTTAGAGATCAATCTGGAAAAAATTAACAGAAATCAAGTTTCTCGTGGAAAATTAAGAAAAACGGAAGGGTGTTTCGTGGTCAGAAGAAAGGAAGCAAAGGCAAGTAGAAATGATGAGATAATTACTAGGAGAAAAGAGAGACGAAAATGAGAAAAGAAAAGCTATGGTATTAACGTGGTGATAACAGGTGATGATAACAGGTGGTGATAACAGGCCGTTTAGTAAAAAAAAAAATATATAGTAGCAAACACTTTTTTTTTTAACACTAATATGGTTTAAAAAAACTAAAATGAATATCTTAAATAATGCACACTTGATATTAAAGAAATCTGGGAAATTCGGAATTATTAAGTTCATTTCTATAGGGAGGAATATGCAGTGTTTCACGAGTCTCCCTAAAATGACTTGAGGAGCATTTTAAAGTATGAATTCGAAATTGATAAAACATTTTAACAAAACTTAAAAAAATATGCGTTAGAATTAGTTTTCTACAATAGTAAGGGGTATATGGGTAGCGTGCGTACTAGTAGAGTGCTGAGGCATTGTCTGCCACACCGGATAAATTGTGTGCCAGATAAATTATTTATTCTGTTTAAAGGCTAAGGTGGTTTTCCTACTTTCCTAGGGCTCACCTAGTCTCTATAAAATGGGTACCCTAAATTTACTGAGTTAGATCTTGGCCGAATCACCTACCTTATCGAATATAGAAATGGCACCTACCTTAAGAACATAAAAATAGTACTGCATCTACTATCGATTGATCTTTTATACGTTGTATTGTTGTAGTGGTCTGGAATTTTTTTTTCATTGTAGGTCAATAAAAATAAAGTGAGTTGTGAGGACTTAGGTAAGCAAGAAGTAAGCACACACACACACACAGATCCAGCCGGGGTCTAGTAACCTTCCTTATGATTTGTTGAGACAAGCTCGAAGATTCTTAATAAATTTCTTAAAAATGTAATTTTAGATAAATAAATTTCGCTCTGGATGTGGACTGTATAAGTTATTTTAAAAGCGTTCGATATTATAAAGAGGTAACAGGAATAAATCAAAAACAGAAAAAATAAAAGGTGACTCACCCTATGCCGGCAGCATACGGACAGGAAATCTGGCTTCTGAGTACTCAAAAACCAAAAGAGGCTGGCAGCGTCTTTTAGTCCTGAAGATTGCCTCTGCCCTTGAAAAACTCCTGGAGGATCCAGACTTATTTGCAGATGAATGATGAAATATTTGTAACACATGAATAAACGGAAAGTATTAAACTGATCAATAACTGGTAATTGTCATTAAGCTGGATAGCTGGATTAAAGACTCGCGAATGCTTTAGCTGGATAGCTGGAGGCATATGAAGACTCCTGCGAGTGCACGCTGAAGACAGACAAGCGCGAGATTCAAAGAAAAGGAAACAGGTGATAAGAGTCCCGTATCGCCATCTGCCTATGATTATGTCAATTAATTGAGGAGTTAGTTAATAACACAAACCGCTAGATAGGGTGTAGTGTCTATTTAGCGATTTATTTGTACTTTACTATTTTTGAGTATCTTAATAATTCATTTATAAAAAGTACGCCAAATGGCGTGAACATGATTCATTAGTTGCATTTGAGCCTTCTAGGTGATGGGATGTTTCTTGGGTGCATTATTCATTTTTGTTTTTTTATTCTCTTTCTAAACAAGAAGATGCCTGAATAGGCGAAATATCGGACAGATAATTTCATTTTCTGTTTTAGTTTGTAGACTTAAGGGCTTTTTGTTGGAATTGTTTCACGGTCTTAAGATATATATGGTTTCAAATCCCACTGCCCGGCAAGACTTTTGTTTAGTCTGTCAGCTGCTCGAGATGGATCCCTATGGGATCTAGAATCCCTCTGGGGCTCACCTAGCCTCTTGGTATATAGTGGGTACACAAAGTAAGGGGAAAATCTAGTGGTTGAACGTGATCTAGGACAAATCACCTCCCTGCACAACCGTTGTCAATGGAACAGTACGGTC